>JAFJYI010000049.1:2687160-4030741 GCA_019022655.1 Acacia acuminata | reverse complement strand
GTCATTAGGGCAACTTGTGTATCTTTTTATACTCCATACCCCCGAAGACAAGATTTTCTTGGCCTCATACATACGATTTGGAAGTACATTATCGTCTGGCAACATATCACACAACAATTGAAGCGGGGACGTGAAACTACTATCGGTCCACCCACAAGTTGCCTTTAAGTTGATCAAATGTAAGGTCCCGATCAACCGTGTATACTTAGTACACCCAGGGAACAACGGTGTCTGCTTGCATCACTCCGCACGCTATCATATTCATACGGTTGTGCAAAAGATTCGACCTCAACATCATGAATCATTCTCTCCATTCCATCGTCATCTTCCTCAACTTCATTTTCGTCCGACACATTGGTACTTATTACCTCCTCACCATGCCATATCCACGTTGTGTATCGAAGGTTTATTCCATCACAAATTAGGTGATCCCTTATAGTAGGAATATCCCGTCGAACCCCATTTAAGCAATTAACACATGGACAATAATACATCCCTTTTTTTGTAGCCACATGCCTTCTAGCAAATTCAATAAACTCTTCCACCCCATTCTCATATTCTTCACTAGTTCTCAAAGCATTCATCCAACTATGCCCCATTTTAATACCACCTACGATATTTCCACCAACACTCAAGTTTATAACAATTTAAAGAACGACATGCTTTTTTGTCAATCTTGAACTAAAATTTCGGTAGCATTTCCCCTTAAAAGTAACACATCCCAAAATTTCAACAACAAACAATTTCAACTTCAATCAAGAAAACTTACTAACTAAGCCAATTCAGATCAATATCAACTATTAAATCCAATTGTTTCATCAATACAAAGTATAAAAATATAGCTAAATTGTCCAAGTCATAAACTATTAAATTATGGACTTCTAATCATCTTTATTCATACAACAAAGTTTACCTAGTTCAATGCACATCAACGAAAAAACAACAATAATTAACTATACTTACCTCAACTTTAAATTCGATGCTTGAAATTTATTTGCTCTATTCAACCTAAAGACAACAACAATAAAGAGAACATTAGAATTATTCAAACTAACATATGTGAGAGGGAATAATTGTATGACAAAAGGAACATGATTACAAATACCTACCCTATGACCCCTCAAGCTACCTCTTGTGGGTTGCTATCGTGGCAAAGTCACAATAGTCAAAAGGGTTATTAGCTTCCGTAGTCAAAAAAGAAGTAATCACCGAGAACTTAAAACGCAAATTTGCGAGATAGTAAACTTCTATGATATATCCCAACAACCATAAAGTTTCACGAAATGAAAAATGAAGAAGGAAAATTGATGTAGAATGACATCAAGAGGTAGTAGCTAGGGAGAAGCTGTTAAAAGGCAAATCACAAGTGTAGGAAAAACTATACACACACTCTTGGCACTAGCATATAGTTAGACCCAAATTTCATGCCTCGGATCCCACGTATACTTTCTCATTCATTGATAATTAATATTAGCCAGCTTTGGATCAAATTAGAGATTTAAATTATGCTCACACTAAATAAGGCAGCCAAAACTAGTTGTTTATGTTTCAAGGACGTGCACGGGCGATTGCACCGCAAGTGATACTATACTAGCTTTGATTTTAAATATAAGAAATAATTTATAATGTAATTTATATTATAAACTATATCCTATAATTAAAACCGGAGAAGTATATGTTTATTCGTGCCTCTATCTTCAATGTAAAAGTTCTAAAAGGAGTTTATTTTGATAATTAATCTATAAGGAACTCACTGTCTCTTAAATTTATCTAAGTTTCATGTTGTAGGTTACATAAGTTTAAGTGTAGAGCTCTAAGAGACACCTCTTGACAGATCATGGACATACACAAATAATATTGCAATTTAAATAACACCTATAAATTACTTGCTCCCAACAAATATTGGTAATTGAATTTGTTCACAAAATTGTACAAGGGACTAATCCCCTGGTTAGACCCAAATCCTATGAGCCGATTGATATGTAAAGCATAGAAATATTAGAGTTAGTTAATTAGTTAGGGAGTTAGAAAGTTAGAGAGGTAGTTTGTTAGTAGTTAGTCGGTTAGGATTATAGGAAGGTATCTGTATAGTTGTTAGTTGTTAGAGGTTCTTTGTTAGTAGTTGGTTAGCATATTCAATGGGATATTGAGGATCTTCAAGACCTAAAGTTTACAATGTAGAACAATATTTTTATTCCAACTAGAATTATGAGGTTTCTCACTAAAATTTGTAAATGTTCATATATAACCCTTGCAAAAAAACTTGGAGTGGAAATACAAATCCACAAAGAGGACGAGAGGCATTATCACAAAAAATTCGATTTCACCGCATGGTCAAAACGTGTGTGTTAGGATGAAGAAGGGGCCACAACCTGAACAAAAATCCAAAAAAACTAACCAAGAAATCAAACTCCCCACCATAACTCAAGACGACCTATCTATCAAGCCGATCGGTGGGTTAGGCAAGAAATTCAATCACGGCACTTAAGATAATGAGCATGACAAAATTGTTAGTTGCTTACTGCTTTCTTCCCCGCTTGTTAAATATCTCACCGTGAAATTTTAGGATTTGCTTCCCAGCTTCCTCTCGCAAACCTGTATAAAGAAATAAAAAGAATGTGAACATATAATCATGGTGTTTGAAACTTTGAACAGTTAATTCATATTCACCACGCCACGGTACTTGTAATACCTCCCTGAGCTTCACGGTCCGAAGGCAAAGAAGGGAATTTCAATCCCTAGCTAGGTCAAAAACGAGGAAGAAGGAGAATGAGACAGAAGGCATGGGAAATTTCTTAAAAAAAATTAAAATTAAAATACCTTACTCCGCCTCTTTGACGGCAACGAGCAATGAAGCGAAAGTCGACGGAGCTCTCGCGCGCGACGACAACAGAGCAGGCAAAGTCGACGGAGCTCTCGCGCACAATGAGAGGGAAAAATGAAAGGGCTTTTGGTAGGGAAGGAGCCGAGTGAGAGAGCAGGTGAGTGAGGGGTGAGCGATTTTGGGTTTGCTTTCGGCGTGAGTGAGCGGCGGGATCGATGATATGTGTGTGTGAGTAAGCACATGAGTGAATAATAGGGTTAAGTGGGTTTTTAAGGCGTCGATCAAGTACCGGGACGTCAAAAAATCAATTAAGGCGCCCTAATTGATAAACGGGACGCCTTAAAAGCCAAATAATTACCAAAAAAAAATTTTGTCGCCAATTAAGGCGACCCGAAAATAGAGTAGGCGCCTTAAAATTAATTAAGGCGCCCTAATTGATAAACGGGACGCCTTAAAAGCCAAATAATTACCCAAAAAAAAAAAAAAAAAAAATTTGTCGCCAATTAAGGCGACCCGAAAATAGAGTAGGCGCCTTAAAATTAATTAAGGCGCCTAATGGATAAACAGACGCCTTAAAAGCCAAATAAATACCAAAAAAAAAAATTGTCGCCAATTAAGGCGACACGAAAATAGAGTAGGGCGCCTTAAAATTAATTAAGGCGCCCTAATTGATAAAACGGGACGCCTTAAAAGCCAAATAATTACCAAAAAAAAAAAATTTGTCGCCAATTAAGGCGACACGAAAATAGAGTAGGCGCCTTAAAATTAATTAAGGCACCCTAACATGAACACAGACGCCCGAATAAATTTTAAGTCGTCCCGATATATTATCAGGACGCTTTAAAGCCCAAAAATTAAAATTTTGACCTAATTAAGAAGACCTACATATACATCAGGACGCTTTAAAATTACGCGCCACAAAAATTCAGAAATGGCGCTAATAATTAAGACCAATTTGGCGGAAAATATTTTAAAATTAGGCGTCCCGATATTTTTTTACGACGCTTTAAGTTATTTTAGACGTTAGAAAGTTATTTCGGACGTCAAATTTGAGAATATCAAGATTTATTTACAAGAATGCCACTACTTTCATTTTTAACTTCCTTTTTAAAATTTAGAACGTCTCTTAGGGAAGTAGTTATCATTTTTTGTAGTAGTGGGTGCTCGAGCAACATCGTTGCTTCCCTTATTTCATAGGCATTGAACGAGCTTTGCTCGAGCATGATCATATGCCTTGCTCGAGCAAGCATGATGGCATGCTCGAGCAACAGCAAACCAAGACTGTTTTAATGAAGCTTGCCCGAGCATGATTTTATTCATGCTCAAGCACCATGCTCAAGCAGACAAAGATCCTTGCTCGAGCATCGCGATACCGATAAGCTTTTACCGATTCAAGTGAAGCTTGCCCGAGCATGATTTATCCATGCTCGAGCAGATGAATTTCCTTGCTCAAGCATCGAGTTAGAAAGCGTTTCTCTGAATAATCAAGAGAAGCTTGCTCGAGCAAGCCTAGATTATTGCTCGAGCAATGTCAACTCTGTTCTTCAAATCTCCGACTCCGGAGATTATAAATCGTGTCATATCACTTTACTACTTCGGATTATTATTCACTACAATTACCAAATGCTATTGACATGTTTGATTATGAGTTTTAGATTTTTTAAGCATAGATTAACAACGGATTTGAATAAAGCAAATGGTATGTCAGAAGCATTAAATGCAGCTACCTAAACCAGTCATAATCTCAGAAACCAATACACTGAACGAAGTAAACCTACCACTGCTATTTCGACTGCGCATTAAATGATAATTCTCAATGGGAAAAACAAAAGGAATGAAGAAGATAATGTCATCACTACCAAATCCACTTGTCATATTCAAATGGCGAAAAATCTCACCAGAAGCCTCATCTGTCAAACGACCACATTCAAGTGTCTCAACGGCTATTCTTCAAACTTCATCAACGGTCATTAATTACAACATCTATAAATAGCCAAAGCATTGAATTCGCCAACCACCAAAATACTGTCCATTCAATTCGAGTTTATTACTATTCACTATTTCAACTGTTTTATTAACTTGTACTTCAGTGTTCAATATCTTATCTACTCGTGAGAAGTTCTTAAAAACTTATTTCATTTTCAGTTGTATCTTAAGGTTGAAGAACCTTAAGAGAGGGTGTATCAATTACAACTTGTAAGGGGGAGTGGAGTCTGAGTGAGAGGACCATCCTTCGTTCACAGAGTGTGTAATTGTTCTTGAAAGATAGTGAAATCTCAGGTGTTTTGGGGACTGGACGTAGGTCAGAGATTTTGGACCGAACTAGTATAAATTGTTTTGTGTCTACTTCACTTCTCTATCTCATCTCTCTATTTCAATGTTTACTTGTCGTCATGTGTATTTTGAGAAAAGAATTTGAGATCACCCATTCACCCCCGGGTGATATTCCATATTCACTTTTTTGTGATGGAAAAATTTCGTCACAAAAAAGGCATTTTCCATCGCAAAATTCATTTGTGACGGATTTTTGTCCGTCGCAAACCATTTTTTGCAACGGAAAACATGAATTCCATCGCAAATTTGCAACGAAAAATGTTCATTTCAAATTTGGGATGAAAAAGGAATTCTATCACAAATTTCATTTAATTAAAAATATAAACATTATAAAAAAATATAAAAATTACATAAAAAATTACAAAATAAAAAAAAAAAAAAAAATTGTATATCATGAAAAATTATAGTAACAATCTAAAGAGTTTACATAGAGAAAACAAAATATAAATAATAATGTTGCAAACAAAATGTACTAAAAAATAGTCTAAACATCAACAGTATGATCATCATCATCATCACCAGGATGGTCATCATCATCAGGATGATCATCATCACCAGGAACCAACTCCATACCCTTGTCTAAGAGCTGCATCTACCTCATCATCTCTTGTGTCTCGATGCAGCTCATTTTCTTGTTGCCTCATCTGCTGTCGTGTCTCGCTCAGCTGAGCTGCTTGCTCCTACACCAACACCTTTATCCTCGTCATCTCATCTATAAAAACAATATTAGGAAGTAAGTTTATTTTTTGTACTTCATTTAAATGGACAAGGGAATGAAAATGTAACAATCAATATCAAATGTATTATGTTTACTTGTAGAAACACCTTTACTATCGGATGCGGAGTGCTTTGTTTGCTTCAGTTGGCTGGCAAAGTCCCCCATCTCAAAGAGTCTATCTTTCTTGTTAAATTTGCATGTAGCCTCAATGAATAGACTCTCGTTATGGATTGAGAGGATGCGGGGTCACTCTCACTTTGCGAGTCTCTCTCCTGCGTCAGCTTCTGATAGGTTTCCTACAAGCACAAAAATACATCACAAATAAGGCATGTGAAATAAAATAAATATGTTGGTGTCTGAAACAAATAATAAATGCAATAAATGTCTCACCGCTAATTGTTGTGACTTGGTGTTAATCCAGCGCCTCCCACTACCTTCAGACTCCTAGGAATGGGTCCGCTCAAAGGTAGCCCAATCAACCGATTCTACAGAACTTCCCCAGACATTGCCTACAAACACAAATGATGACCGTGTTGGAAATTATACCCTAGGGGCAGATTATTGTACTTTAAACGTTATTATTAATTAAAGTATTTCTCCAATTAGTTATCATACCATTTGCATGTTTATTATGATGACTACATCCTTGGACGTATCATAAAGATTGTCCTAAATGTCCTTAGTCGGTCATCTATGTGAGAGCAGAGATGAAATAAGACCAATATGACTTTGATAAGGTATGGAGATATGAATTAAAGTCATAGGCACTTGTAAGAGTAAAAGGTGTTGGATCGACCCATTTTGAGAAAGCTACATGCATTAAGTCATAAGCTTATCTCATTTATAACTACGTCACAATGCCCTTTGACCCGAAATCATCATGGATTCCTACATGAGAGTCGCTGATCTTTGGCCTAGTCAAAAGTCACCTTTGATCGGGTGATGATAAAGGCTTCGATCGAGATTAGTGGTTTTCATGCAAAGGAATGTGAATGGTTAAGATGAAATTTTCCCTCACATTTGTAGAGAGATATTACTGGGGCCCTTGATGAGTGAGGTCTGAGAAACCTATGGTCATATTACGATGGAAAGGAGTTTCCATTCAATTGTTAGACTACTCAAGAATCGAGAAAGTAATGGTCAAGAACAAGAGGATGACATTTTCCATGCTTCATCCTCGACCAAATATTGCGTGAAAAAGGGACGTGGCATGGTTGTATGATAGGTTGTATCGTATCAACGATCCCCATATGAATTAGGTAGTCGCAATGTCTTGCTAGAGGCCACTTGCGACTTGTATCTCAGATTTAATTTTCAAATAGAGATATCGTATCTCATATTTAATTTAAATTGAGATATTGCATCTTAGATTTAATTAAACAGATAAATATCATATCTCAGATTTAATTTATAAAGATAAATTAAATCAGCTGGCTTTTAATTTGGATTAAATAAATGGATTAGATTAAATCTATTGAATGATTTAATTAATATTATTTTAATCCAAATTCAAATTTCAAAATTAATAAGGATTAATTTTGAATATATAATACACCTATTAGGGTTTGAAAAACCTGCGAGACAGTTTGCAAGACGTATTAGAAAAGCTGCGAAATAAAAACCTAGAGAAGAGACACATAAAGATCGAAGGCGCTAGCACGCTGCTGTCGGTGTTGGAGGCTATTCGGTGTGGATACCGATAGAGGGAGTGGATTTACTGAGTCGGCTCCTGGTGATCATATCAAACAAGACACACACGAATGCGAAAGGTACGGTTCTTTTTAACCCGATTTAAACGCTGTTGATAGATCCTCTCTATGGGATTCATAAAATTTTAATGGATGAATTCCCTCCGCTACATGTACGGATCCCAACAGACCGTTAATTAATTACTTCAAAGTACAAAATATTGAATATTGAAATAGAAAATAACGTGTACTTGCAATTTTTTGTCGATGTTGACTAAATGGAATGGAGCCGCCAGTATAGGACGGTCCATCCATTTGGGCCCTATTTGACTTAATTTTCTCACTTTTCTCCTTAAATTTAGGATCGACGACCCATCTTTGAAACAATTGTTCTACAATCTTCTACAGTCTCACGTTGAATCCAATCTTGCTTACCTATAAAACTTATCAGACAATCACCGGCCTTCCTTGTAGTTGTAAGCTTTTTTCAAATTTCCCAGATACTCAGGCAACCACCGAAACCTTCCCTAAAAATCAATAATGAACAATTAGTGTTCCAAATTATAAAACTACTTAATCAGTTTGCATTTTGATAAGAAACTAATAATCATAAAGCACATAACTTACCAAGAACTCATTGAACAAAGCATCCCGAACATTCTAAGGAATCTCTATCCAATTGGTCCAAGGCTGATTGAAATTATGGAATATTGGGCTCCCATGAAATCTGTCACCAGAGTATAAGGCTCAAACTTGAAGACAGGGAAATGATGCAAATATTAGCATACAAACTAAAGGTAAAAAATTGTAACATTACTAGTAACTTTCATGACTTACTCTTGGTTGCCGATAGGACGAACCCACACAAGCCCTATCGCAGGATCAACTGATCCCTAGACTGGTGTATATGAGGAGCTAGCTTCCCCGACCTGGCTCGGAGGCGATGCAGTGTGCTGATGGAAGAAATGTGAAGTATTGAAAATTTTAGTACATAGATCCTTAAAGAAAACAAAATATATGTAAATGAATCATAAATCATAAAGTAAACTTGCTCTGCCCCTTGCTGTGGATAAGTGGGAGTGGTAGACACACCTTTGCCGTGTTAGATATGATTAGTTTTGATGATGTCTAATATAGAGGCCATTATTAAGAGCAAAAAGTTTACATAATATATTTATCTCCTACATTGACTAACTTCTATGTTTAATGTAGATTAGTCCAAGTTGAATCATGGAGAATAATCAAGAAGGAGATAAGGGATTAAAGAAAGAAGAACTTGCAAAGGTTGTCAAGGAAGCAAGATGTTATTAATGGATTTTGGTGATAACCAAGAATAAGAGAAGAGACTAAAGAAAGAAGAACTTATGTGATACTGGAAGTCTCTATGACCAAACAGAAGATGGAATGAAACTTCATCATATTTGAGCTACAGTACAATATACATGCGGAGAATGATGGGTCCAAGTTAAATGATGAAGAATGATCAAGTTGGGAGATGGAAAAGGGAGGAACCTGTTGAATGGAATGAAGATATCATTATTCAAGTTTCTAGATTGGTACTAGAAGTATCCAAGATCATATAGAAGTTGAAATGACTCAATTCAGAGTTAAAGTCAACAAAAATCATCTTCAGGATGAGAAAACTTGAGTTCACAACTCAAAACTCGAGTTTCCTACTTCGCTACAGTGATTGGCTCCTTTGGTACGAGAAAAATCGAGTTAACAATTCAAAACTCGAGTTTAGGACTTCAAAACTCGAGTCAATGAGTGTCTTCAGCATCTCTGGTGTCTCTGGACTAGGGAAACTCGAGTTTACAGTGCTGATCAGCACCTCGTTCTACTCTGTTTCACATTCAGCTCGAGCGATGTCTGGTAATTCGATGATATCTATTAAACCAGAAATCGGATTGAGATGAAATCAGTGGCATATGAAACTAGACTCAAAATGAGTCATTGTGATATATAATTCAAGCATAAAGGAGTTTAGATCAAGGAGCTATAAATTGTTGAAGTTGACAGTGAAATCCACACCACATAGCAAACTAAGCTTCAATGTTTTGAGTGTATCTCACAAACTACAAATCCGATTGAGCTGAAATTGATGGCATATGAAAGTAGACTCAAAGGTATTTCCATCAAGATTTGAATAGACCAAAATAGAGTTTATACTGAGGAGATATGGCCTTTGAAAGTTGACAGTCACTTGAAGAAGGCTCAACAAAGTCAAAACTCGAGTTTATTAGTTGGAAACTTGAGTTTCCATCAGACAGAGAGCAACAAACTTCAGAGCATCTTCCAAACTTGAGTTTGTGAGACCAAAACTCGAGTTTTAATCAAATAGAGATCAATCTGGAGTAACGCAAGAACCTCTAAACTCGAGTTTTCAATTGCAAACTCGAGTTTTCATCTCAGCTTCAGAAAATCACTTTTTCAAAAATCCTGATTCTTCTGATAAACATCCAGATGATTACCCAAATGATTTATAACACTTCTTAACATTATTTATATCATTTGTGTACATATTTCAGATGATCAAATGTTGTTAAACTGAAGATCAAGAGTAAAGTAAATGCTGATGTCATAGCTGGTTCAGAAAACGAAGTTCTAACGGCTAGTTCCATCTGAGTCTAACGACTATATTTCTTTATCCAATAGTCATTGAATCTTCAAACGGTCATATATTGATCTCTACCTATAAAAGAAGATAGATTCAAGATAGAAGAAGCAAGACACAAGCCTACATCTTCAAAATGCTCATACTCTGATTTTCATACTCCTCACACTCTGTTTTCAATGTTTACATAGTTTATCATAGAGAGTGAGATGACTTGTATTGTACTTTAGTGTTTATTCATATTCTCTTTTAGAGAAAGCATTTCTGATTATTAAATCATTATAAGATCTCAAGTCGTGGGACTTGGAGATTGGGTTATCATTTTACAACTTGTAAGGGGAGTATATCCCGTGAGATGATAACCCGAGTACAAAGTGTGTAACGATTGAAAGGTGTATCTCGGTGAGAGATTCGGCTTCACAAGTGCCTGGGTGAACTTGTGCATTTGTATAGGCTTCTCTTGTGCCTGGATAAACAAGAGGATAGTGGATTGAAAAACTCAAGTGGAGCTTGGGGACTGGACGTAGGTCAAGGATTGGGCCGAACCAGTATAAATCAGTTTGCATATTCTCTTCCCTTATCTCTTATATTTCCAGCATATATATTTGAATGACTGATTATCACTTTATAAATTATTTCTGTCATTCAAACTGCTTTCAGTAAGCTGCGAAAAGATTTTCAAAATAACTAAAGTTTTATCAAACATCCAATTCACCCCCACTCTTGGGTGATAGCCAGGTTTTTCATGCCGCCAATAATAGAGTCGGTAGTGACAATAAAGATGACATATAAAGTGGTGGCATCTCTGGGGAAGAGCTAAGCCCTCTATCCACAGAGGGGGCAGATGATGTCGCCCCACCCCCTTTGATAGGACGAAATGGGGCTCTACCACCACTACGCCACTACCTGAACACCTTGTTGAATGCTCTATCTCGGAACACTTTTAAACATTATGTCAAAATATATATAAATGTAAGATATATATTTAATATGTCACTAGCAAAGTAACAAAGTATCTAGTATAATAGATCGTCATAAACAAAGAACTAACAAACATCAACCGAACGATTCCTCTTCTTTGACCTCTGCTTTCATGCCTTCCTCTGGAGTCTCATAGTCGTCGAATTCAGATTCATTATTAGAGTAAATCTCTTGTGCCTTATCATCTGATTCCTCATCGTCAATATGGATAGGAATCAATTCTAACTCAGCAGTGGAATCAAACAGATTGCTTGGTACATCATCCTCGGCAATATTTACAGGCAGTACATGTTCCACATCAGTCTGGAATGGTTTAGTCATACCATCATTTGTTTCTGACTCTTTCGACTTGGGTATAATATTCTGTCCTTTAGTTCTAATAACTCCCTTCCACCCTTGGCGGAATGTGGGGTATGATGTATAATAAACTTGTTTTGCTGTTGAGCAAGTATGAATGGATCATAACCAACCATATATCTCCTTGATTGGTAGATCTCAACATTTCCATATTTTTCTACTTTTGTCCCACGAGGAGTGTTATCAAACCACTCACATTTAAACAGAGTCACCGACTTGTCCCACTAGTAATCCAGCTAAATTATGTCAATTAACTTCCCGTAGTAGTCGCCCCTGACTTGTCCCACTGGTAATCCAGCTGAATTATGTCAATTAACTTCTCGTAGTAGTCGCCCTTGACTCTGTCAACTTGGCCACCTCGACAACATTCACCGTAATTGCAACTTAGTGTATTTTTGTTTGAGTCTAGAGTTGCAAACTGATGCCCATTGATTACATATTTTTTGCACTGGGTAACAACTATTGCAGCTCCATAAGATAAACTCCACACAACATCATGGGGAGCTGATTGATTTTCCATGAAGTAGGATTGGAACCATTGAGGAAAGTCAGCATTCATGAATTGATCAACTTCGAAATCCGACATTAAATGATTTGTCGATCGTACCCAATTAGAGAAGTAATTGTAACAAAAAAATGAAATTAATACTTTAATATTTACCGCAACAGTAAGAATAAAGGAAATCTTACTCTAAGTACGGGGTAGCCTCTTCACAGTTGTTTAAAATGTACCACTCTGTTACTCGCTTATCTCTTCCTTCTAGAGTTGACCTACAATGTTTTCCCACGACTCGGTTAGGAAAATTAAATATTGATATCTGATCGCTCGTATCACTACCATCATCTTGATATAATGTCAGGGGGATAATAGTAAGAGGCAAATTTAATGGCCTCTTCGACTAGATACGCTTCAGCGATAGATCCTTCCACGTACCTTAGATTTTTGATCTTGTACTTTAGTGTGCGTAAAAACCTATAATGGACAATCAGAGGGAATTTATAAACTATAGCACCATGTAGGTCAATTAATAATTGCGCGAAAGAAATAAATATATTACCTCTCAAATGGATACATTCACCTATATTGTTGCGGACCTCCTACCCTTGCTTCGTAGGCCAAGTGAATAGGCAAATGTCTCATTGAGTCAAATAGGCTAGGAGATACACCATCTCTAACTTGCATAGCATTATTGGCACGCTCGACTCCAGGTGCCGTAACTTTTCAATATTAAGCTCAAAAGCACAAATTTCTCTAAAGAACATGGAAAATTCTGTCAGAATAGTTCATATATGCTTCGGTAGTGCTTTAAAGGCCCACGACAACAATCTCTGGGAAAAACATGACAATCATGACTCTTCATACCAAATAACTTTGCCTCGTTCATGTCGACACATCTTGAGAAGTTTGATACATAACCATCCGGGAGTTTCAGATCTTTAACCTATTGCAACAGTTCTAAATTCTACTCTTTATTGAATGTGTACAGTGCTCTAGGTTTGGGAGTCTGACCCATGGCATACTCCACCAAATGAAAATCAGGCCTTCTGTAAATCGCTTCTATATCCCATCTTGCATTGATTGTGTCCTTGGTCTTGCCCTTGGTGTCCATCACGGTGTATAGAATATTGCAAAACACATTCCTCTCAATATGCATGACATCGAGGTTGTGTCTTAACAACTGATCTTTCCAATATGGTAGTTCCCATAAGATGTTGCGCTTGGTCCAATGATGATCAATGCCATATCCCTTAGGTTCGTAGGAAGCAACCCCCTCTTTAACACTTTGAATGTGCTTCACCTTGTCCCATATTTATTGGCCACTTAAACGACGAGGTTGATTTACCCGTTAAACAAAATTCCGCCTGAAGTCTTTTTTATTTTTCCTAAACGGATGATCGATTGGCAAGAATTGCTAGTGCTTATTAAACCAACAGACCTTGTGATTGTATTGCAAGCTAAAACCCACGTTCTGTTCAAGACATACCATACATGCAAGCTTCCCTGATGTTTGCCAGCCACTTAACATCCCATATGGAGGGAAATCATTTATCATCCACATTAAGGCAACCCACATGGTGAAATTCTGGCTCAATGATACATCATATGTAAGAACCCCTTCACTCCACAACATATTTAACTTGTTTATCAAAGGCCTGAATTTCACATCTATCTTCTTTTTTGGGTTGGATGGCCTAGGGATTAACGTGTTAAGGAAAAAAACTCTCTTCTCATGCACATGGAAGGTGGGAGGTTGTACGGAGTCACAATTATAGGCCAACAGGAATAATTCATGCCCGTTTGGTTGAAAGGAGCGAACCCATCTAAACATAAACCAAGATGGATATTACGGGGATCCGTTGCAAACAAAGGATTTGCCTCGTCAAATTTAAACCAGGCTTCGGTATCGAATGGATGCGTCACAAATTTTTCATCCCAGCGATGCTCTGGTGCCATCTCATGTGAGCAGCTGTTTGTTCTGATGAATACAATCTCTGAAGTCTGGGCACGAGAAGAAAGTACCACATCTTGCTTAATGCTTGAAAGGTCATTTTCCTTTCATTCCTCACTACTTTGTACTTGTCATATTCATAGAATTTACAATTGGTCTACTTAGCATAATCCTTGTAATACAGCATACATCCTCTGAGGCAGCAATGAATTTTTTCACATCTAAGCCAAAGCTCTTTTACCGTTTTCTTTGCTTGGTAAAAATCATTTGGCAAATTATTGTCATCCGGAACAACCTTACTCATGATCTGCATCATTTCGTTGTAATTCTTCTCACTTATATGGTGATTAGTCTTCAAGCTTAGTGTTGCTAGAGTAGCTGATAGAGATGAATGTTCGTTATCTTGAATGTGTTCGCAATCTTCCCATAACGGACGTTGCGCATCTTGAAGCATTTTATAGAACCTATTAGCTTTTGGATTAGGATCCTCTCCCATGTATGATGGTTGAGTATGTATATCGATCTCCTCTTCCATGTATGATGGTTCAACATGAGTAACGAGATCAAAATATTGGCCAATCGACGGTCCCGCGGTATCCATAACCAACTGTTCATATTGATTAAGGTTGTCTCGATGATTAGTGTCCCCGTAATAACAACTCGGTGTTTGTCAGACTTCATCATGCCATTCCCAACATTCATAATCCTTCACGAATCCCTTTCTACACAAATGGATCCTGACCGTACCCAAATCTTGAAATTTTAAAACCTACATTTCACACACGGACAACTGATTGCAGTACTTTCTTTAGTTGCTTCCGCCAAAGCAAATTGGATGAACTCTTCCAAACTCTCCAGAATGCTTGAGTTAGTTGTTTTCTCTGAGTTAGACGATTGTACATCCAACTCCTATCACGATGGCCTTCCATACTTACCCAACCCAACCCTACACAATTATATGCACTGGGGACATACCCCAGTCCACAAAACATGTCACAAATATAAGTGGCCAATACAGCTGGCCGATTATGCAAACCAATTGCCACTTAATCAAGAAATTGAGAAACAGACACATGCATTGAACTAAGAACAAATACCAACAAGCAACCAGGGGATGAGGATAGCACACCAGAAGATGGGGACATGCATGTGGAAGGGCCAAAAAAAGAATGATAATCAAGCCTCAACACAAATCAAAATTAACCAAGTGTCAAGGGGTACCAATATTTCCCATTAATCTATTAAATCATTAAGCCTTTGCATTTCTTTTGCTTTTTTTCCCCTTTGTGCGCTTAAGTAATTAATGTTGGTGAGATTAAATGGAGGAGATGCAACATCTCTTAAACAAAATTGAGTATCTCAATATATAGTGTAGATAGAAAACTAGCAGTAAAAATCAACTTAGTAAGTCTTATCAATATGCTCGAGTTAATTTTGCTTTTTTTCTTTCACCTTCGTGCACTTAATTTTTCTAATATTTCCATTATTATTATTTAAATGGCTGATTTATATGTTTTTTATTTATATAATTATGTATAGTAAATTACATAAATATAATATGTGAACTTCTTTTGCTGATACGTTAATATTATCATGCAGGTATTGACTTTAAAAATTTAATTACAACTTGATGTCAACTTACATTTGACCAGGGTAATTTTTGTTTGTTGTATTTTATTACTACATTTTTGTTAATTTTCAAAATCTCATATGACATCTAATAATATGATAAGTACTTTATCAATAGGAAAAAAACAAAAATTGATGAAAAGTTCTTCTTCAGGACTATTAATACAAATAATTAAAAACATAAATTTACTATAAAAATTAATGTAAAAAGTTTTACTTTTTCTTAAAATGAATATTATCATCACTTACACGAGTTTTTAAAAAGACATCAAGTTTTTTTTTTTTTTTTTTTTTTTTTTTTTTTGCCATCATAAAGACATCAGGGTGTAAGTCAACAACATTTTTACAAATAATTATGTATAGTATCATTTATATTGCGTTAGCTTCTTTCATGAATCAAAGGGGGATTATAAAAAATAAATAAATATATCATTATGTGGTAGCATATTTGTGAGGACAGTAATATAAATTTTGAAAGTGCTTATACAATAACTAAATAAATATTTATATTTATATGTAGTAGAAAAGTGGTTGATTTATTTACTTGACAAGAGTGGGTTTGTGCGTCTACCAAAACGAGAATTCCTTTTTTTATTCTCATCAAAATAAATAATAAATAATATAGTTAATTTAATTTGTAATAAACATAATATTATGTGCTCTTGGTCATATGTTCCCCTGAATTTTTTGTGCAATTGATCTTAAACTTTGAATTTGATAGGTTTAATATATATATATATATATATATATGAAAAAGTTATTTGATGAAAAATATGAGAGAAAATATCTTTCTTGTTGGCGTTATGATAGATGATGAAGTGATGACTTTAGAATTTTTATAGTATTAGTAAAAGAATGGTTTTAGCTTCGTGTCCTCATCATCACTTATTATATTAAATAAATCGCAACCGATTATTGCCTTTTTAAAATCAGAAGAAGCAATTAAAAAAATCACAGAATTCACAATTAGTGAGAGGAAGGAACCGTTGACTTGAAATAACATGGGGAACATCTAGTAGTGCACTGAGTTCTATTTATTAGATATGCTTAGTACTGTTGATGAAGTTAAATATTAAGAGAGAAAAAGTTTACATCTAGTATTTATCTTATACTTTGATTAATTACCATATGCAATGTTATATATCTTGTAGATTAGTCAAGCAAAGAAAGAAGATATCAATTTGGAATATGGTGAATGATCCAGAAAAAGATTAAGTTCCTGTTTGGCCTAGCTTATTTTTAGCTTATCTTCTCCTTATAAGTATAAACTAGGCCAAACAAGATTTAACAAAAGCTCTTATAATTATAAGAGCTTATTTTATAATAAAGAAAAAAGAGCTTAAAAATAAGCTCCTCATAGGAGCTTTTTTATAAGCTCTTTTTTTAAATTAAAAAGAAGAAGAAGAAGAAGAGAGAGAGAGAACCCCATAATCTCGATCGAACCCTACTACTTCCCACCATCGTGAGCGCTCAAACCTACTTGCCTCCTTTGTGAGTACTCTGTCGAGAGGTCCTCCGCTCACGATTTCATCATCTCCTCTCTCATAGTATTTTAATATTGTAAATATATTGATAGTGTAAAGGTTATTTTATAATATACCTTTTATGATAATTTTTATTAGAAAAAAGTGTTTATGACAAAATTTTTGCCAAATAGCTTATTTTTAATTTCAGCTTTTAAGTAACTTTTAAGCTAAAAAATTTATATAATCACCAAACAGCTTTTAGCTTTTTTAAAAAAAAGCTCTTTTTGTTAGCTTTAGCTTAAAAGTAGCTTTTAGCTTTAGCTTTTAACTTAAAAGTTATCAAATGTGGGGAGAGGAAGTTAGTGAAAAGAAAGAAACTATCTAATTGGACTATGGAGAATGACTATAAAGAAGAAGAAGAAAGAGATTGAAGATAATAGTCAAGAAAAGCAAGGAGTTATCAAAAATCATTGAAATGACTCAATTCAAAGTTAAGATGACTTTTATGGAAGTTATACCAAATTTACTCAAGTGGCACCTCCAAAGGTGATCACAAAGTGATGACCACTCTATTGTGCTCTTTTCTCATTCAACAAAACAGAGGTATTGTATTTTGGTCATATCTCTCAAATCACACATCCAATTGATGTCAAACTTATTTCATATGAAACTAGACTCCTCATTTGACAAAAAGAAAGCAAGATCAAGCCCAACGTATTTTAGATGAAAAATATATGAATTGCAAAAGTTGACGCTGGAATTTCTCAATTTATTCTAGACCAGGTTTAGTAATTTGGACATATTTGCCATACCACAACTTTGAATATGGTGAAACTTGTTGCATTTGAAACAACACTAACAATTAGTTTAAAATAAGCCAAGATCAAGTTCAAAGGTTATCAAAAGAAAGAGATATGGACATCGGAATTTGACGCTTTAATTTCTCACGATGTTCCAGAATAGCAAACACTCTTTGGATCATAACTTTTAGAACACAATGAATTTTGAACTAATTCTTTTTGAATTAAAATTTCGATGTCAAGATCTTTCTAAGGATAGGTTATTTGCTAAATTTATAGTTAAAATGAATCTATCGCCATAGTGCTCACTAGTAGTGATAAATAATGACCACTTGAGTTATGTGTTCAATTTGTCATCACCATCACATCACCATGGTGATCCCAGAGTGTGATGCACACATTATTTTCAATGCCACTTCCAGTGATTCACTGTACACTTTGAAGATCACTATGGTGACCACTCGAGGGATGATCACTACCACATCACCACGGTGACTATAGAGAGTGATGCTCTGCCTAATTTTTAATCACCATCTCAGATTTCATGATTTTCTCTTAAACTCATAAACCTTGATTATATCAATCCTAATTAATTTTATATGAATATTACAAGTGATTAAACTTGGATTAGAGCTCAACAACCAAAAAGCAAATTTTGTCTAGACTTCCAACGACAACTTCCAGTAGTAATATTCTTAGAACTTTAATGGGATGAAGAGAAGCTCAACGGAAAGAAATATGCTCAGCAGTCAAATACTCTTCATCAACTATAAATAGAAGAAGCATTAAAAACCGAAGTAGTGAGAGAGCTATGTGTTCACGGTCAATATGTCGAAATTCTCCAACTAATGTACTATATGTTTCTCAATGTTTACATAAACTACTTTAGAGAGAGAGATTGTTTGTATTGTGCCTTGATGTTTACCTTATTCACTTCTGTGAGAGAAGATCGATTGTAATCTATTATCACTAAGAGAGGTTGTATCTTTACAGTATGTAAGGGGGACTGCTTGCGTCATTGAGAGATTTGTAAAAGGCTTCACAAGTGCACAACCAAACTAGTGGAATTGTATAGGCTTTTCTTGTGCTTGGATTAAACAACAAGATAGTGAAAGTGGAGCAAATCACCAAGAGGGGGTGAATTGGGGATTTAAAAACTCTTTTTGAATTGCTCTGTTTATGAACACTAAAACAAAGCTAAGCAGAGTATGGGAAGAAGAGCAAGACACAAGGAATTTATACTGGTTTGGTCCAACAACTTGACCTACATTCAGTCCCCATACACTCTGGGATTTCACTATATCAATTGATTACACACTCTGTAACTCAAGAGTAATTCTCTCACTAGAACTTACTCCCCCTTACAAGTTGCAATCAATATCCCAATCTCCAAGTCCTCAGAGTTGAGATTCTTACAATAAATGATTTTCAATAAAGAAACTCTCTCTAAGAGTAGATAAAGATAAACACTAAAGATCAATGTATTAGAAGATACTTTACAAGTGAAAACTGAAAGATTAGTTGGTAAACTTGAATGCAATTCATTTTCAGTAGATTGGTTGTTGAGAAGACTTGAATGCAACTCTATTTATATCAAGATAGCATTAAATGACCATTGAAATCCCTAATGTAACAGTTGGAGACATTCAGGAACGATTAGGATGAGCTTAGGTCTTCTTCTCTCTCTACTCTTTACTTAATCCAGTTGCACAGATATTTGTGCTTGACTTCTTGACTTTTAATCCATTGGAAAAGCAGCTACTGGATGTGGAAAGGAAACATTAATCCCTTCGCAACATGTGTAGAATGATTGTCCAAAAGGATGCAAGTTTTCTGGACTTTGCATTTAATGTGCTGACATCATTTTTTGCTTTAGTTCAAATCTTCATTTAATATCCTCTAAGTCATCTGAAACTCACTAACAAAGTGGTTAAATATAGCTAGGAATATTAATGAATGATGATAGGAAGTATTAAGATCAAACAAGAAAGTTTCACAAATTCGTCATATTTGAATTTTAAACTCTGTGACGCAAACTCGAGTTTGTTCACCAAAACTAGAGTTTGTCATTGTGCACTAATAGCAAAACTCAAGTTTCCAAATCAAAACTCGAGTTTCCTTCATCCAGAGAGGAATGTCGTGATTTGAGCTTTGGAACATATTTTTGAATGGAACTAAAAGCTCAAGTTTCCATTTCCAAACTCGAGTTTTGGACTTTTAACATGAAATATGAATTTTAGTCCAAAACATCAAAAACTGGAGTTTTCATTCTAAACTGGAGTTTTCAAAAGCACTAAAATGAGCAAAGTTCTCGGCTTGGCCAAAACTCGAGTTTCCAAAACTAAACTCGCGTTTTCATCTAAGTATGAAAACTTTGTGAAAAACTATGCCAAGTCGAAACTGGAGTTTTCAAAAATTGAGTAAAACTTGAAAACTCTCGCAAGTAGAAACTCGAGTTTCCAAACCAAAACTCGAGTTTTCTCAAAACTTAGGAAAATTTAGAAAACTCATGGCAAACTGAAAACTCGGAGTTTCCATATCAAAACTATGCTTCATAAGCTTAAAATGTTGGAGACTCTCTGTATGACCAAAACTCGAGTTTCCAAATGAAAAATGGAGTTTTGTCTTTTTTAGAAAACATTGAGGAGTCTCTGTATGGTGAAAACTGGAGTTTGTCTAATTGTGAAAAACTTGGAGTGCTCTTTGTAAGACAAACTCGAGTTTCCCATGAAAACTAGAGTTTTGCTTAGTTCATTAAAATTGAGCTACTCTCAAAGGGTCAAAACTCGAGTTTTGAAATCAAAACTTGAGTTTACCTTTGACGTAAGTTTTTCAACTTACCAAAGACAAACTTTACATTGCGTTTGCAATTATCAGTTATCATCAAAACACATAGAGAACTAACAGATAGTGGATTGAAAATCTCAAGTATAGCTTAGGGACTGGATGTAGGTCATCAAGGATTAGATCGAAAACGATAAATCATAGTTAGCATATTCTCTTCCCTTATTTCTTAAAATTCCAGCATATTTGATTCGAATAATCAATTGAGAATTTACAATTCATTATGTTAATAATTGTTTTTTCCACTAAGATGTAAAAACATTTTCAAAGTTATTAATTTTTATTTTATACCTATTTCACCCCCTCTTGGATGTCAACCAGTTCTAACGATTGGTATCAGAGTTGGGCTCTTGTTTAAAGGGCTTAATCGTCTCAAGAGTTATCAATGGCTGACTTTAGGTGTTACTTGTTTTTTTAAAGGTTTTGATTATGTTATTCCACCATTTTTTTAATGATATTAATTTTTGATTTTGGAAAGCTGGAATAATAAGTTTTATCAAAGCCTTTGATTTTGATATGTGGAATGTTCTTACGAAGGATTTTAATTTCAAACCAATAAAGAATTGGACAAAAAAAAGAAAAAAAAATGCTTTCTTTAAACATTAGAGTAATGAAGATCCTGTATAGTGCTTTAACTAAAAAAGATTTTAAGAAAATCAGATTTTGCACTAGTGCTACACTTCCATGAGTCATTTAACACAAAAGTTCAAGAGGGGCTAAGAAGAGCTCATTATAGACGAATTTGATGAATTATCTTCTAGAGCTCAATATGCTCTTAAGGTAAAAAGTTTCAATTCTTGTGCATTTAAGAAAAATGATTTTGAAAGTTTGCATAAAATTTTGTTCCAACCAATCATTGATTTTATTCTAAAAGCAAAGAAGTTTTAAACATACTGGAAAATTAATCGAGAAGAACAAATGTTCAAATAAAAGTTATTTGAGTTTTTATGACTAACACAATACTTTCTTAAAATCTCATAATGCACATCATTATATTACTTGCAATTATTGTGAAAATTTTGGTCATATTTATTACACATGTTATATTAGAAGAAATTATAATGTAAGAAATAAATTTGTATGGGTTCCTAAAGGACAAGTGAGGTCCAATGCTAACTATCAATGACCTAAATCAAATTGGGTACTAAAATGACCATCTAGTCCTTTATGTGTGTAGATTGATGCCACAAGGAATGGAAATGAGGGTACAGATAATATGAAGAAGAAGCCAAGAGTTTTTCATGCACCAAGAAAGAGGTTCATACAATCTATATCGAAATGAAGAACTCTTAGAGCACCCATTGCTAGAACTACAAAGTCTAATCACAAAGAGAATCAATGGCAAAAAGGAGTACGTTCCACTTCAAGGAAGGGCTACCATAGAGTACCATTCAACTACCTTAAGGAGAACAAGAAAAGGAGGATCTCTTGTGCACAAAAGAGAAGACTCTCAGAGTTTACATCATATGAGAGAGCATTGCATGATCCCAAGTCTAAATATGCAAAAACAAAGTGTCAAAGAAAGATGCATTGGGTGAGCAAAGGCAATCCACCAAGTACCTAAACTAAAGATATACAATGGTAAAACCTCCTACATTATAATCTTTGATAGTTATTGAGTTTTATATCTTGTGACCTTAGGAATGAACATTGTATCTGATTTTTTGAAATATATTCCAAAAGAATTACAATATTCAAAAGTTAAGTTCTTTATGCATTCATGATCTCAAAAGAAAATATTTTTTTATGCATAAAGTCATGATTAATTCATTGTGCTTAGTTGTTCTAAATTGATCATATTTTAAAGCATGTGAATTATGCTATGATTTCAACAAACTAACTATGAGTGGATCCAAGTGAAATTTGATACCAAAGGAGGAAAAAGATTTGTATGATTTTGTAGGAAAAAGAAAGTAAGAGCTTCATCCCAAGATCGTGACTACATAGAAATTATTTCAAATCTTGATAAAGTTGGACTTTGAACTTGATTTTGATGTTGTGCGTGCAAAAAGGAGGCAATACTTGAGACATCATTGGGAGTGCCTAGCTAGTGATGAAGGAAGAAAATATGCATAGTGAAGCATCACTCGAGTGATCATCATAACTGTGTGACAACTCAGAGTGATTGTCCAAGAGATCAGATCAAATGGAAGATTTAGAGAACAATCAAGGAATTGTTAATTCTCTATGTGTTTTGATGATAACTGATAATTGTAAACTCAAGACGAAGTTTGTCTTTGGTAAGTTGAAAAACTTACTGTCAAAGGCAAACTCGAGTTTTGGTTGGGAAACTCGAGTTTGGACTTAATAGAGAGTAGCTCAATTTTAATGAACTAAGAAAACTCCAGTTTGCGTAGGCAAACTCGAGTTTGTGACATACAGAGAGCACTCCAAGTTTTTCACATTAAGACAAACTCAAGTTTGCACCATACATAGACTCTTCAATATTTTCTAAAGTATACAAAACTCTAGTTTGCAAGAGTAAACTCGAGTTTGGGGCATACAGAGAGCCTCCAATATTTTGAACTTGAGCAAACTCCAGTTTGTTATTACAAACTCTAGTTTGCACTTGGCCAAGAGTTTTCTAAGTTTTTCCAAAGTTTGAGAAAACTCGAGTTTGTGTTTGACAGAGTGCCTTCATGTTTTACCCACTTTGAGAAAACTCTAGTTTGTTTAGAAAACTCCAATTTTCAGTTGGCGTAAGATTTTTCAAAGCTTTACTATTTTAAAGAAAACTCGAGTCCGGATTTGTAAACTCGAGTTTGTGCCAAGCAGAGAGCTTTGCTCTTTTCAGTGATTTTGAAAACTCCAGTTAAGATTTGGAAACTCCAGTTTTGAGCCTTTGGACTTAAACATGTTTTCACTATAAAAGTCCAAAACTCGAGTTAGTCATTAATGGACTCGAGTTTGGCTACTAGTCAAAAATATGCTCCAAAGCTCAAATCGGGACATTCTCCTCAGGAAGAAGGAAACTCGAGTTAGGATTTGAAAACTCGAGTTTGGCTTTCTGAAGCAAAGTTACAAACTCCAGTTTGTATGAACAAACTCGAGTTTGTGTCGCTAAGTTTGAAAATCAAATTCTCGAATTTGAGAAATCTTCATGTTTGATCTTAATACTTCTTATCATCACTCATTACTAATCCTAACTATGTTCAATCAGTTTGTTAGTGAGTTTCAGATGGTTTAGAGGATATTAAATGAAGATTTGAACAAAAGCAAAAAGTGACGTCAGCACATTAAATGCTATGTCCAGAAAATTTGCATCCTTTTGAACAATCATTCTACACACATTTCAAAGGGATTGATGTTTCCTTCCCTTATCTAGTAGCTGCTCTTCCAACGGATTAAATTCAAGGGAAGTCAACCCTAAAGCTCTGAGCACCTGGATTAACTAAAGAGTAGAGAGAGAAGAGACCAAAGTTTTCCTAATCAACTCAACAATGTTTCCAACGGCTACATTGATCAATCCAACGGTCATTTAATGCTCTCTTCACATATAAGGAGTTGCATTCAAGTCTTCTCAACAACCAATACACAGAGAATGAATTGCACTCAAGTTTCCAACTACTCTTTCAGTTCTCTACTGTAAAGTATCTTTTGATACATTTGCAATTCAGTGATTATTATTATCCACTCTTAGAAAGAGAGTATTATTTATTGAAATCATTCATTGTAAGAATCTCAAGTCGTGGGACTTGGAGATTGGGTTATTTGATTACAACTTGTAAGGAGGAGTAAGTTCTAGTGAGAGAATTACTCTGAAAGTTACAGAGTGTGTAATCATTTGAGTTAGTGAAATCCTAGAATATCTGGGGACTGGACGTAGGTCAAGAGGTTGGACCGAACCAGTATAAATTTGCTGTGTCTTGCTTCTTCTTCCCTTACTATATTCTATCTTTTTTTAGAGTTCTACAACAAAGCATTCTCAAAAGAATTTTTGAAATCCCCAATTCACCCCCTCTTGGTGATTTGCTCCACTTTCGGGAATGATACTCAACTAAACTTCAAAGAATAATCCCTCAAGTAATTATGAGATTACCTGAGTATGGTATTGTTTTCTTTATCCATTAAAATTTTATGGGTTCTATCACTTGAGTGACCACTCGAGCGATGGTAGACATGATCACTAGAGTGGGTTCTTGAAGCTAAAACCTCTATCATAACATCACTTCTCACTCTCACTTGAAGATCCACTTCCAATGCAATGTTCCAATCTTTTCATTATATCCTTACCTTATACTATGCTTATATGAATTATTTACTTGGGTAATAAATAGCTTTCCATTATTGCATTCCATTAGCAATCAATCATTTATGGTCTTCAAAATGTTTTTAAATTGCTACATGGACTGAAAGTGAAATTGTGGATAGTTTTTCTATATATTCATTTTTGAAATGCACAATTCAAAAAAATGGTTTCAATTGACCTTGTTTTATAAAAGTGCATACAGTTGATTTGAAAAATGTCCTAGTATTGTTTGCATTCAAATGTTGTCTTTTCAAAAATTAATATTTTGTGTGCTGAAAGTAAAAAATGCTTCAAATTCATCCACTAGAGTTTTTCCCATAATTGACATAGTATTCATTGGTCTCAAATGTGCTATCTAGTTCTTGAACTTCTTAATCTCAACCCTTAACGAGTTAGACCTCATATCTAACAAGTTAACCATATATATGAGCTTCAAGTTTATTTCCTAGAAAAGAGTTCAATTCATGAAAGCCTTGTGCCTAATGCATAATTCCTCATTGGCCAAGTTATTCCAAATATTATGAATGTTCATTAATATGCATTAAATGTTAATGTATTAACCATTTTAGTGGAATAACTTACGTATTATCTAAAGTTCTTATGCACTAGTTATTTGGACTAATGAGCTCTTCAAGCAAAAGCTTCTTTCTTTCTGATAGAATTTCATAATATGGGTGACCATCAGTACTTTCTCTAGTGAGGAGGTTGACCGCTTCAGCACTATCACTGTCAATTTCCACCTTCGAGACTTGACCAACCCGCGAAGGGTTGTGAAGTTGGACTATGTGCTTCACCATCCATAAATCCTTATACTCATGTTGTTGCTCGAATACATTAAACAATTGATCTCATCTATCTTCGAGTAACTACAATCTTGTATTTGAATCTTTACCTTGAATGTTCATATATTTCAAGACTCTACTCTAAGATGCAACATTATCTCTTGGTCAATAGCAAAGTGATTGTGTTTATATATTTCTACTGTGCTTAGCCTTTTTGGTTAATTCATTTTCCCTATGACTTTTTCTCTTGGGAAAATTCTCAAAGATGTTAACTCCAAAGTCTAACATGTTGTCTTAGTTGATCTCCAAAATGAAGTTTTCATAATATATATATATATATATATATATTAACTTCCACCATTTTAGCATGAGCATTGATATTTAACAAACTCCATAAATGAGTTTTCATGCATTCAAAATCTTAATGTCATAATGCATATTCATGATTCAAAAGAACACTTGAGATTTTGAAACAATTTACATATTTGATTAGTAGTATTGAAAAACCTGATCTCATTCATGAATATTATTTGATAAATGCTTATCATTATGGATATATTTTCTATTCTCTTTGATCAAACTTACATATATTCTTATCAATGACATCTTTTCTAAATAAAGTGTATTTACACATTGTCATTTATCATTGAAAAATATCATTCTTGACATCATGTGTGGTATGATTCAATGAGTTGAGTTTAATTAATTGGGTAAAACTACTTTGGTCTTTGTTGGTTTATTATACTCTTTGCTCAAATATCATATGGTTTAATTGTATAAGAGCATAAGAGTTATTATGTCTAATATTGTCTAGACCTAAAGGAACTTGGGTGCCAAAGAACATGTATTCATACTTTCACAGGATTTGACCAAAGCTCTGCTTTCGAGTACAAAGAATAAAGGCTAATAGAGTAGGCCTCACTGGTAGTATGAGCAGAAGCATAATTTATGGTATCACTCGAGTGATCACTTAGTGGCAAGTGACTAGCTAGTGATGCCGTTAGAGAAAGAGAAAGAAGAGGAAGCCTCTTAATGGCCCTAGCGGATTTCATTTTAAAGAAGCTTAAGGCCAAGAACAAGTCTAACCATTATGAGCCTTGTTCGTCTATCCATCTTCTGTACCGCCAAAAGGAAATTAAACATTGTTGAGATATACTTTGAGGAAGGTATTGTGATTGAGGAGACCTTAGAGATAACAAGTAGAGATTAGAAGATCACCATCTCAACCTCAGTGATCAATGAATGGTTAAGGATCGAGAAGCTCCCTATTGATCTATTCAAGGAGTTCAATGAGTCAAAAATATTCAGAATCATTAGACCATGAGAACCAATGTGGATTCTCAACTTTAATCCTAGCTCCGTGTGATTGTTGGTCAAAATCCCCTTGTGGCAAGTGAACTAGTCGAACAAGTAATAAAGACTAAGTGGAGTATCATTCTACAGAGACTGTAACACCATGCATCCAGTATTCAATTGAAAGTTGCATGATGGAAATAGTTATGATGGTTGTTTTGACTATTACTACTAGTAAACAGAAATATAACAAATGATTGTGAGTCGGTTGAGAAAATCAGAGTTAAAATAGGCAGAGCTAAGATTTCATCTTAAGTTGCATTAATTCCTCAATTTGCATCTAACACATTGCTACAGCATTTTATTGCACAGCTTCAGAAATGCTACAGCAAAATGCCTATCGTAACGTTATTCAGTTAACCCACCACTAAATTATATAGAAGCATCAGCATCCTGTAAGTACATCCCTTACTCTACTTCTCCTATATTCCTATGGTGATTTTCGGGCTTAGAATGTCAGTTTAACCTAAGTGTGTTGGCTATGTGAGGTAAACTCATTCCTGTAGCTCACAATTTAGATCGATCCTTGCATAAGCACGCTTAGCATACACTGCTTGACAGAGGTATAACCTTAACTTCCTTCCAGTAAGCTAAGGCCACTGACCTCGCCTATTAGCAGCCAGCTAATAGACAAGACGATATATCACAGTTAAGCAAACTAAATTTATTTAATTAAATTCTAACAAACTGGGTTCATACTAAAACTTAAGAATGCATCCTTGCACAGCCAATGGAAGTTAGTTCATGGCTGATGAGGGAACACAATCAAAATTACAGAAGAACAATCCATGGAAAAATAAGAAAGAAAATAAAACAGAGAAGGTCATTGGAGTATTTGACGGTGTTGGGTACATCCTGTCACATGACGTCTCTACGTCTTCTACAGCTTCATCTAACCCTCTGATATAGATCGGTCTTTCTTTAGCTCTCTTAATGAATCCCGATTTCTCAACTTGAGTTGGGTCCTATTAATTTCGGACTATATATTCTCGACTCCTTAACTCTCGACTCTCTGACTCTCAACGTCCCTTTTAGGTTTAGATGTCTTTTCCTTTTATAGCCAGGTCCTTGGTGACGTACGTCCAGTGAGCTGGGCATTCCAATTCTATTAGGCCTGACTCCCAAGATTTGGTTGATTGATCCTTTCTTTAGTTCAGCGGGATTCTATAGATCTTCTATTCGATTCTTTGCGTCTTGCTAGTTCCCTCTCTTTCAAGTCAACTATTGTTTTAACGACCAACTCAATTACCTGTATTTAATTCCTGAAATATTCTTAAGAAAAAAATTAGCATAACGCAACACATAACAATTCATCACTTATGATGCTACAGCATTGTGGTCGCATTTTGGTTTTTTAGAGAAAGGATCCACAATGATGTAACATTATATCAGCTTTGTAATGAGATTTCATAATGTAATAAAATGCACCTTTTTCTTCTGCCTAGCTACATGTGGGGTAGTGTTTAAAATGAAGCAACTCTCTACATCCATCCCATATTTCCATGTGTATGAATTCAACATATTTCATCAATTAAAGCACATTTAAGCTCAAGTTTTCCATACAAAACAGTCATCACACATAGAAAATATATGGCAGACATACGACTTATCAGTGATCTACAAGATTATCAGATATACCTACACTAGAGCTATGGTGAACAAAGCCAATAACTTCACTCTCTTCATAGAAAAGGAATATCAAGATGTTGGCCTTTATAATCAGCAAGGGGGAGAGGAACATTAGAGAAATCATCTTCTCTGAAATCTACATATATAAATACGCATTTATCAAATCTAGTCCTACTCCTTTTCCTCAGTTGGTTTAACTATTTTTGAATGCAAACAAGATTTGGTACTTGGAACCAAATGAACCTTTAATCAAGATTCCTAAATTTGATACGCTTCACATCCAAAGGTGAAGATACACTTGTCACTAGTGGGTGGTCCTAGCAATAGATAGAGAGTATAGGCTAAGGCATCCAGAGATGATGAAGCACAATCATCAGCTAGAGCTAGATCACTTGGACCTTCATTCATTGGATCCATTATTTAGACAGATTAAGCTTCAAAAGATCTGAGTTGATATTAGCAATACCAACGAGAAATATATTAAGGTTGTCGATGATATGTAATGTGGTGAATCAAAACTTCCAAATGTTGATTACTTAACAAGAGGCACAAAGGATGGAAGCTGAGGCTTCAAGGATAGATAAGACACAATATTTTACTACAGCTAGTCCCCTTAGTTCTTCATTCTTTGGTCCATTTATCTAGGGCTATCTGAGAGAGGAGCTTCAACAATTTTACACTGAGCTTGCTAGAAACAATGCTAATTAAGTTCATTACTTTAGTGAATGATAAGATGAGGCAATTGTGTGACTTAGTGCACCATAACTTCAAAGTTCTATTTTAGCAATAAGAGGCTTGAACCAAGATGATACAGGAGCACATTAGCATGATGAGAAGCTATGAGCAGAGACTGATTTATATTGAGATCCTAATCAAAAATCATTTGGGGATTTCTACTCCTGAGATGCCTTCAAAGACTATTGCTCCAGAGACTCAACCCTCGACACCCTCCAAGCCCCTGAATATTGACCATTTCATTAGATTGCGACCAGCCAATGATGCATGAATGGACTTCAGAAGATCATGACTCGAATGATTACGACCTTACTCGAGTGAGATATTATGTCCTTGCTTAATTCAATTCTCTAAGTTGCATCACTCGAGTAAGTAATCGAGTGATGGTTGAATAGGATCACTCGAGTGACCACTGGAGTGATATTGGGTTATAGCCATTAAAACCCATGAATAGCATCGTTGTTTTTAAAACTTGATTTCTCTTTAAATCTTAAGACTTTCATACTCATTTTCTCTACAAAATTTCCAAAGGTTTTTTCAAATCCGAGAGATTTCTTAACTCTATTCCTCATAATGAATTTTTAAGTCATGCATTGATTAAGAGGGAGCTTCACATTCACATGTTTATATCTCAAAAGCTCATCTCCTTTATTTGAAGAAAATCATTTTAGCATACTCACCACTGATCATGATTTTCCAAAACATGTGTATTTTGCACTTTCCTCTTATGATCAATATCAATAGGTCTCTGTCTAAAGGTGTTCTTCGCCTTCATCTAGGAGCCTTATGCTTTAACTGAGTTGACACCCGGCATGCTAAAGAGATTTTTCTTTTCCGTTAGGCAAGACGTGGGCTTACTAGGATTTTCATATTCTTGTTGCTTCTCCGACAAGTTAATCTCAGGTTGAGCATTGAGTAGGCATTCATCCCAATTGTGCCCATAGACACAACACTTGGAACATCTGACATTCAATCCCTCATACTCCACTAGATAAAGTGTTGATAGCAACTCTTGACTATAATTTCTTATTTCAATCAACTTCTACGCTTTACCCTCACAAATGGAAACTGGAGTTTTGACTTCTTCAGAAAATATTGAAGAGTCTCTATGTGGTGAAAATTGGAGTTTTCTCTAAAAATTGGAGTTTTGTCTAAATGTGAAAAACTCGGAGTGTTCTCTGTAAGACCAAAACTCGAGTTTCCAAATAGAAACTAGAGTTTTGCTTAGTTCATTAAAACTGAGCTACTCTCTACCAAGTCAAAACTTGAGTTTTGAAATCAAAACTCGAGTTTTCCTTTGACAGTAAGTTTTTAAACTTACCAAAGACAAACTTCACATTGCATTTACAATTGTCAGTTATCATCAAAACACATAGAGAACTAACAGGTTAGGCAATAGGATCTTTCATCTTTTGACCTCAACATCTTATTCACATGGCTACAACACCTCCAATGGTGAAAAACACCTTACTATTAATTACTTGAATTTTCTTCAGCATCATACTCATAATCTTTAATTTATGTGTTCCTATGATCAAGAACAAGCGGCAAAGTTTCCCTTTTTGGAACAACTCCAAAATATCCACAAGAAAATTAACAAGGTAGACTTGCAGATGCCTTGTGGTATTGTGGGTAATAGGATCTCGTATTCCTATGCGTTGATAGCAAAGATATTAGAGAGTTCCTATATTTGGGGGAGATAGACATGGATGGGTTACATTTTCAATCAAGGGAGTTTACTTTTATTTTTAACTTTAATTAATGCACTAATTTTTAGGATTTTATATTCACTAAGTTATTTCTCATTTTAATTCTATGGTAGCTGCTTCCACAAAATATGTTCTTATGTCCTACGCATGCTGGAAAGGCACCATCATAAGTTGGAAGAGAGCATGAACTATGTGGGCTATACAATCGGAGAGACTCAGTTTCCATGTTATCTAGCACCAATTGTTGAAAGGCAAGTAGCATTATTTTATCTATTTAATACATAGTTAGTTTGGTAAGCTAAAAAGTATCATGTTATCTAACCTCATTTTAATATATATATATATATATATATGTATGTATGTATATGTATATGTTATTATAGTTATCATTGGAGTCTTTGTGTTGCTTGCCCGGCCCCTTTATCAACGTCATCTTTTGGTTTGATTCCTTGGGTTGCAAGCCAAACGAAGGGATAAAAACCATTTTCAACACATAAATAAGTTGTTTTTAAATAATTGGTTTTTTACTTAAGTAAATTGTTTTAATGGTTTCTACATTTCATTTTAATGATAGTGCACTCAAGACATATTATTTGATGGGTTGAAAGCACAAGGTAAAAGTGCTAACATGAAGTGGTTCCGACCGAAAGTAAGTTGCTTAAATTCAAATCCTTTAATTGACAATCACTTTATATTTGCCTTTATTCATTTTCACCATTTTCTTTTGATGTATAGTGCCCTCAACAACTGCAGGGAAAATTGAGTGTGGATACTACGTTTTACTTAATATGTATAACATCTTTGTAAGGGGACTTACTTCTAATTTTGAATAGGTGATCATTTCTTCATTCTCAAATGATGTTCATTTTTGTTCTTGCAAGTGAATTTTTAGTTATTTCATTAAATTGATTTATTTATATTAACTTATTCTTCAATTTGTCCATAGATTTTTGGTAATGAGGAACCCTACACAATCAAAGATATTAATTTGATCCAAAACTTTTTAGCAAGACATTTTCTACAACAGATAGAAGATGTGTAGAGATTGATAAAAGGTTTCTTTTACATAATGTAGTTGTGCAGAGAACTTAGGGGCATTTATTTGATTTATATTAACTATGTATAGTTTCGGAGAACATTACTTGATTATAGAAATACATGTTGACATACTTGATTATATTAACTTGTGAACTTATACATTTTCTTATATTAACCATGTTTGGAGAACTTGTGTATATATACATGGCATTATAATGTGATATCACACAGTTTTCTTTATTCTCTGTTTTGGGAATTGATTTTTTTTTTTTTTTTTACTGATTTTTCTTTATTCTTTGTTCTGGGTTGTTTTTTAAAGGCTATGGATAGAAAATGCATATTTCGTCTTATTTAAAAAAAAATGACTTTCAACATCTTTTTTTTTTTAAAATAGTCATTGTAAAAAATTTCAACAACTGTTTTCAAAATAGTAAGGAAAAATAGTCGTTGTAAGTCTCTTAAGACGATTGTTATAAAAAAGCTATCGTTGTAAGTTAGATATATACGTTACTTTAAAACAAGTTGTTGCAAGTCTTACACATACAACGTCAGTTTTTTATAAAACAGTCGTTGTAAGTTGATTACAACGACAATTTTACATAAGACCGATGTTGTATGTTCTTACTTACAATGATTGCTTTCTAAAAACAGTCGTTGAAAGTAACTCGCAATGATAGCTTAAAAATAGACGTCTATTTTAAAACTTTCAACGACACTCACATAGACTACCCCCTAAAAACAATTGTCTAAGGGTCCTAAAAATGGAGGTTAGAAAGCGTTTTATGTAGTAGTGAATGTAGCATTTGAGTAGTACTCTGGAATCTTAATTGACACATTAATAATCCTCATCGCTAGCTTGTTAGGTTATAACTAGTGCATGAATTACACCATGTTTATTCACACATAATCAAGATTTATTGTTTCCAAAACCTGCCGTGGAAACTTCAGCACTTCAACACTTCCAAGAACTCATCGTCTGTGTTTCTCATTTCCAACGATAAAGAAAGTGAAGGTGTTTGAAGACGGCTGAGGTCTTAAAATCGAGTTCAAAGATCTTCTATCCTGTCACTACGTAATTATTTATCTTGTACATGCGTTAGAATATGAAAATCACTTGATTATCTTGAGTTTTGATTTTTACTTCAAGGTTGACATTTTTCTTTATTAACAATTAAAAAACTGTATGTTTACATAGTAACTCGTGCGGATTTGTTTTCACAAAGAGTTTTATAAAACATAAAAAGTAATTATCAACTTGAATTTTTGTAAATTATATATTGTTTGTGATAAAGATATTTGAATCCTAATTTTTTTTTTTTATTAAAAAGTTTAGGTGGGTTCAGCACCGGTCCCCCACCAAGGCCAGGGCACGGCCCCAGGGCTCTTTGAGCACTTATAGGGGTACTTACGAAATCACCTACCAAAGGAGCCTCACAACGGCAGAGGAATCGAACCCTCGTCCTTTTGAGACTTGAGCCCGTTTCTTACCATTTGTGCCAACTCTCATTGGTTATTTGAATCCTAATTGGTTGGAGATATTAAAATCTTAGTTAGCTAATGTTAGTAATATGGGCCCAACCCACCAACGTATGGATTTGTAGTGGTAGGTTTGGGTTGGCATTGACAAGATAAATTATTATTTATTTTAGGGAAAAAAAACTTTAAACTTGCAAAATTTTAAATCAGGTATTTCCAAAAAAAATGAGTTGTAAATTACTTATCAAGTTTTATCATTCCCTTATCAACTTTTAGTAACAAAAAATGATTTAAGATTTTACAATTTCAAAGTTCTTTTTCCATCTTTCTCCCTTTATTTTAACAGTTTTTTTAAAAAAAAAAAATTTATTACAACTTTTAATCTAGTGTCACGCCTTTCTATAATAGATTATTCACTAGGATTAAACTACAAGCCTAAATATTTAGATTTAAAGTTATAATACATTTTTGGGAAAGTTAGTATAAAGGAAAAAATAATATTTAATAAAAATGATCTTAAAACTCCCAATTATTTTTAAGGACCAAAAATAAAAATATGAACCTATAAATACTAGATTGCCCGTTTTGATCTAAAGATGTTAACATCCCAATATATATCCTCATTTTCTGAAAACAACATTAATGAAGGAGCCAAACTCAAAGTTGTTCGTAAGTGTTAGTAGTTAATAATGCCCAATATCGACTGCTATTCGAAGCCACGTAAGAACTATCACAACCGGCAGTTGCATTCCATATGATTCCCATTTTTGATCAATCTGGAACATGTTCAACGGAGAGAAATACATGAACTCTGCCGTGGTCATGGCGGCGACTGTGAATGGATCACTATCAGCCAATAAGGTGTCCTTCTCCGCTGCAGCAACGACATTGTGCCCACACTATTCAAAAAACTCCTTGAAACAATGTGATATTAAGGGGAAGAGAGGAAGAAGGAAGTGTAAAAGGAATAGTAGAAAGGATGGAGAAGGTTGAGGGTAAAGTAGTACTTGTACATCTATATTCTGAACTTTTGATCCTTTTAAATAATAACAACTTTTAATATCCTTAATAATAATACTAGTTTTCTTACATTCTTCGTTCTAATTTTCCCCATATCTTTTTTTTTTTTTTCATTTTTCGTGTCATATTTTTTAAATGGTGCCTCATTTTTTTTTAATATAAAATCTAATAGCCTCCTCAATTTCACCATCATTGAACTAATCATACAAGTTACATGTTGATCATATAACAGCTTCCTACATTTTACAGGCGGTCCATCCACTTTTCTTTTTGAAATATTGCTCCCAAAATAATTTTGTTCTTATTTATACAAGATATATATTATTAATATATATATATATATATATATATATATAGACGCATGCGCGTAGATTCACCAACGCCCCTCCAGGCATTACCAAATATGACCCTATCACTTTTTTTATTTGTCTTGTTTTTGTTATTCGTATATCTATCTAACTATATATGTCTCCATTGATTAACTAATACTAATTAGGGAAAATCTACCCCAGAGCCCATATTAACAAACAAAAAAATGTCAAAAAATATTCAAGAAAAAATCACATATCAAAAAAGGCCCCATAGCCTTTTTTGGTATTATTATAAAACGTTAACAACTAAATCAGTGCCATTAACATCTCAATCAATACCCGTTAACAACTAAATCAATAATTTTAACAACAATATATTAATAACTAAATCAGTACTATTAACAACTAAATTAGTACTCGTTAATAACTATATCAGTAAACGTTAACAACTAACGTTTTATGAAATAATAAGGTCTTGAGGCCTTTTTTGACATGTGAATTTTTTTTTTTAGCCTTTTTTGATTTTTTTTTTTTTGTGGTTAATATGGGCCCTGAGATGGATTTTCCCTACTAATTAGCTGTGTGTTTCACTGATTCCTGAAGGATGGGCTGTGAATTGGGCCACGGTGGATTGGGCTTCTGCCATATCTTATCTTATTTATTTGTATGTGATTTGTTTGGGACTTCATACGTTTTCGGTTTTCTTTGAACTTTTGTTCCCTCTGGATCTATATTTTCCAGTTTGGGTACACACCATTTTGTGATCCAGATTTGTTTGATTTTTGTTTATTTGATTTTTGTTTCGGCTCATTAATTAGTTTGGGTTTACTCATTTTTTATTTCAGGGTTTTAGGAGAAACAAGGAGTGCTAGACTTTTATTTGGGCTTTAAATGTTTTTGTTTCACTTATTCTGGAAATCTGTGTTGGATTCCGTTACGAATATTGTTTATTTGGGCCATTTGGTTGATGAAGATGTACTTCTTCATTTTATTTTGGTTATTCCTCTCCAATTAATATAATTAACACTGGGTGATAATCTCTCCCAATATGGGATACCAAGGCTCAAATTCCGCTAAGAGATGTGCCAACATATAATGTCCGACACTTCCTATTACTAAACACTAAAACATAACCCATTTAATTTGCTAAGTTATTTTTTTTTTTTTTTTTCTTTTTGTAATTAAATACACAGAATTTGTTAGATGAGAAATTATATACATATATTTCAAAAGGGAAAATCATTTTTGATGTTCTTGTAGTTAGCTAGTTTCCTTCAAATTTTAATTTAGTGATGTGTGTTTTTTTCTTTGTTAAATCTTTTAATTCTACTCTTTCAGCACTGTGAGCCCCCTTTTAACTTTGCTACGTTAGTAATGTGAGCTCATACAGAGAAGCTAATTGTGTTAAAAATTAAAAAAAAAAAAAAAAAAAAAATTATAGTTAGCAGCAAGAATGGTTTTCCCTTTTCAAAAGTCTTATAGGTTTTTTATGTTTTATATTCGACATTTGTCAACTTGCAATAATACATCTGAAGCCATATAGACTCTTGCTATGAAATTGTTTTTCTAGGGTTCAAGCAATGATAGAAGGAAAGTTCATCTCCTTAATAGAGATTTTCTCTTCCAACAAATTAATTGATAGAGGAGAGTTAGGCCCAAGACCTACCAGGATTGTAAATCAAGCGTTGTTGGCCAAAAAAGTGTGGAGAATAATTAGCTTTGATCTTTCATCTCTTTTGGCAAGCACCCTCAAAGTTAGGCACATTGATCTTAATGCACCATCTATCATTAAGAAGCCATATAACTCATCCTACATGTGGAAAGGCATTGCTCCTGAATCAACTAGCATTATAACAGAGATATTAAAATGGAAAATAGATAATGGCACCAATGTTGTCAAAAACTAGTGTAAAAATACAAAAACGTAAGTTTTTACTGGCGTGTTACCTGCTAAAATGCAAGTAAACACTGTCCTAATAAAAATGGGTAAAAACTAGTGTAGAGACGTATGTTCTTACCGTTTTTACTTAAAACCAAAAAAGAAAGGGGGAAAACCCCTATTTGACTATCACCATCTCAATTCTCCATCGTGCTTGTTGCCTCCTCTTGACTGACCCAAACCCAAACATCATCGGCTTAGCATTGCTGTCCTCCACTCGTGGCATCGCCCTTCTCCTTGACTGACCCAAACAATCAAGAGCAAGAGAAGAGGACATTGATGACATTCAAGATGATGTGTTTGATTTGAATGAATTGTTGTAATTTAGGAATTGTTAAACTTTATTATTTTGATGTTTTTGAACTTATGTTTTATATATTTATATGACTTATATCTTTTAAATATGAAGTTTTTTATTGAGTAGTGATTTATGATTTTTTTCCATTGAATTTTGAGTAGTGATTTACTTATTTATAATTTTTTTCCATGTATACATATATATAATTTTGAGTTTTTACCTTAAGTAGTAGAAAGTAGAAACTTCACATATCATGTTGTTTCTACGATTTACGTTTCTACCACCCCTTTTTGTGTCTACGTAGAAACGCTCGATTTTAAAAACATTGAATGGCACATCCATCCCAATTAACCACCATCTTTGGTGGCGCATGCAATTTGATCAAGCTCATGTGATGACCATTCACTCAGTTGCTAATTTGTAAATGCATGTTCCCTCCACATGGAATTCCACAATATGGAATTTAACTCTGGTTCTCTCATTATACAACCAAAACATTGCTGATCAAATTATCAGCATGTCTCTGTCTCTCTTGAATTAAGCGGATAGTCTTTTATAGAATGAAGACTGTATTGGCTCTTGTTCAGTTAAAGATCGTGCGGCCATTCATGCTCATAATGAGAGAAATCATATTTTTCATGATGCATGTTTTTTTGGGAAAATGATATGGAAACTACGCTACCAAGGTTATTCATTCTCCTTCTATAGAAACTCTTACACAATGCTCTCCCCGCATGTGATATTCTAAAATAGCGTCACATTAATATCTCTTATCATTATGTGTTGGTTGTGATGAGGATGAAACCTTACAGCAAATATTTTTTTTCTCTTGTCCTCTCTCAAAATCCTTATAATTCGGTTTCTTATTAGATTCCCTTCTTTGGATGTGCAAGGTCTCAAAGCATGGCTTAAGACCACTCTACTGTAACTGCTCAGAGATAATCTTCAACACTTAGCTTGTGGAATCATTTGTCTCATCAATGTTGTATGTTTCAAACGAAATCAAGCTCTCAATCATGGTAAATGTGATCATCCTCAAGCGATCATTAAAGAAATGAATGCATTTCTATCTTTCTCGGCTATAGCATGCTCTGGATCTGCTAACCAATTAGAAAGACCCATTGGCTCCTTAGTTCCAATAGATAGTTTCTCATCAAGCAAGATGTAATGGGATGTTCTACTACACAAGTTCAAGAGAAGGAGATTCTACTTATTCCAAGTTCCAAGGTTATATTTGCCTTCAGAGATCACTTCTGATTGAATTCTTATGGATAAATATTACCTCTCCAGGTCTTCCTTTTCTGTCAAACGGTCTTCGAGCTTCTTTGATTTGGCTTCACTACTCTGGCAAGATTACTACAATTTCAGTCCCATCCTCCTCTCACCATCTTTTGTGTTGGGAAGCAATTCATCAATTTATCCGTCATTTGTGTCTTCCATTACTTAGCAGGAAATTTTATCTTTATTGCATGATTTTTCTTTATTCCCAGTTCTTATCATTTCGTTAGGAGCTTTTACTATAGTGTTTCATGTTTCTTCTATAGTGTTTCATTGTAAATTTCGCCAGAACTTCGCTACTTTGATCTTCAACTTCGAAGAATTTTGCTCCACAATATTCTCCATCATATTTTCGAAATAAAGACATTTTTAATCATAAAAACATGAAATCAAAACTTCTTAGAAGATTTAAAGATCAAACTAACTTTTATACTAAAAACTATAAAAGCTAAATATTTAAAGCTTTAAAACCTTACCTCTTGAAGATCATTGCTACCCTTCATCCTTCTTGCTTCCCACTACTTCTCTCTACTCTCTTTCTCTCTAAAACTCATTTGAGTTTGGTGTAAAGAATGAAGTGAACCAAAGCCTCCTATTTATAGGTGAAGATCTAAGACACAAATGGAATTTAATTTGCCCATCTCTCACCCTAGCCATTGGATGCAATTTACTTTACAAGAGTTTATCTCATCCCTTCATGTGATTAGAAAACCCTAACTTAATCTCCAAGTTTTGCTTTTTGAAATTCAATTTATTTTTTATTTAAATAAAATAAGCTCTTTCTCCCTCCTTATCCTCTCTCATTCATAAATGACCCCATGTGCCTTTATCCCATGTGCTTGGTTTAAGTAATATCTTGATTTAATTAATATAATTCCCTTCCTCTTCATCAAGCACAATCGTGCCTTCCCTTTCTCTTATCCTCATCAATTTTGCATTAAATGGGCTCATGTGATTGCACTTATTATCTTATCTTCTTCCAACTTCTTATCTCATGTGTTCTTATAAATTAATATCTAGATTTTTATAAACTCAATAATAACATTAGTTAGCTTCTAAATGTCCTTTGATGCAACTAGATCAATTAAACAAGAATACATTTAGGTGTTAATTATAAAGTTTATCTAAGTCTCCCATTTAGCTCTTAACTTTCGTCCTAGCCTTCATTAGATGTCTCTAATTATCATCTTGAAATTAAATATATAAGTATGGATAAAAATCAAGGTGATTCTTAATTGATATTAATTCTCACCATTAATCTATGGTTTAAATCTTTCATTTGTAATTCAATTATAATCTAGATTATTTATTTAATTTAGGGTGAAGGTGCTAACTATTAGTCTCCTTTTAAAGAGACAAAAAAAAAAAACAATTTTTCTAAAAAAATACAACAATCTCTTAACTTTCGAAAAAATCCTAGCCTTCATTAGATGTCTCTAATTGCTCTTTTTTTGCATCATCTTGAAATTAAATATATAAGTATGGATAAAAATCAAATATTGGGGTGAAAATCAAAAGATCTTGATCTATGGATCCCAATGCTTGAACCACCACAATTAATTTTCCTCCCCACCATTAATCTATGGTTTAAATCTTTCATTTGGCATAATTTAATTAACTAAAAAAAAATGGATCTAGATTATTTATTTAATTTATCAATTGTTTTTTGGCCTTTTTGGTATTAAAAGTTATTTGGCAAAACTCTATGCAAAATAAATGAACCCAATTGTTTTTTGGCCATTTTGTCTCTTTATAAATAATCATCACAAATTTAATTTATCATATATTCCTCCATGTAAATGAACCCACGTGATAAATAATCATCACAAATTTTATCCTATGTGCTTAGCTAAAACAATATCTAGATTTTAATACAATTATTCTTTTCTTCTTCTTTAAGCCAAGCAATCCGTGCTCCCCCTTGCTTTGGCCATTTCATGTGTCTTTTAATTAGCAAAATGACTAATAGCTCAATTACCCAATTGGCTAGTTGCCAAAATTGACTTTTCAACTCTAACTTGTCATCTTAAATGCTTGGTTCACAATCTCCCACACCTATTTTCTTGGCTTTTAATTTGTGTTTTCATTGTGTCTCATAAATGCAAATCCTAGCCTCCTATTGGTTCTCACAATTTCACATGGATTAAGATTAATTGTGTGATTTATTAATACCATTGGATTTAGCTTTATTAGACTTAATCTTGGCCCTCCATTATTTATTAGAAAAATCCTACAACTATAGTGTATTTTATGATCCTTATATAAAATTCTCAAATTTGGCCTTTATTTCAAGAGAAATTGCCTAAAATTAAAATTAACAAATTACAAAAATTTGAGACACATATTCACCTTCATTTTATATGTACTATTCATCAAAATAAAATATTTATGATAAATAGGAATTTTAGGGTTTTACATTTCTCCCCCCGTTAAATAAAATTTCGCCCTCAGAATTTGATCGTATAATCTCAAACTTCTAGTCTATTTCTTTTCTATACATGCTTATCTAGCACTCACTCTAATCTCATTCATATTGTACCCATGTATAGTATTAAAACACAGGATCCACTGATCCATTCCCTCAGTGCTTGGTTATGCAGGCCTCACTGCCTGACTCATTTAGCCTCTCGGCTTAACACACATTGGCCCTCCGGCTCAATCTACAGCACTGGAGATTCTAGTCTCACCACCTAGAAAATCATCCTCAGGCCTTAGGCATCTCACTTATCACCTGGTACAATGAATGTTTTAACAGACGCAAGAAGTACTATAGACATACTAGTCTAATGTCACCATGACAATCAACATTTCACACAGTGCGAAGTATCACCGGTCTTATGGCCTAGGGACACCGCACCCCGTGTAAACTTGCACACCAGGTCTTATTGCCTCGAGCATCTGCTCGTTTATTTCATCTGGGCTTTTCCCATTCAAGCTCTCAGACTACTTTCACTTACTTAGCACTATAGCTGACAACTACCATCTGACTTAACTAGTTCAGTGTTCTAGACATTTCTAATAGTTTCTGTTCCTATACCATAATTTCTTTTCAACACAATAGCACCGACAATCATGTCATCGCTACCCAAAACCCTTATGTTGTCTCATTTTCAAATTTTCAAACATTGAAAATTTTCTGTGGTCTTAGTACATTTCGCAATCCGCACTATACCAAAAAGTAATAGTGCTATCACATTTTAAACATAATCGCTGCCAAAACAATTCCGTGAAAACATATTCCCTGCCAAATCAATTTCAAAAACTTTTACTATCGGCACATATCTTTGAGGAGGATAATTCATTTTACAAAATTTTTAACAATTCAGAGCTCACGCCACCACTTCAACCACTTGGTACAGCGAGCGTCTTATCCCAATCCCCAAATCCGGCCTCAACAGTACCGTCAAAAAAATGTGGGAGAACCTCCGCCCCTCTCACAGGAGACCCAATGTTCACACTGGCACATAAAGTAGCAACCTTATCTACCGAAACTCAGTCTAGCCATAGATAGTCAGGTCCTACCAGACAAAACATACGCCCTAGGCAAAATGTTATGGATTGGGTGCGTTCACTGCTGGTGCGATTTTCATTCTCTCAAAAAAAATCTTTGTTCAAAAAGAGCCTTTATCAAGGCCAGCGATTTCAAACATTATAAAATGTTTAACAAGACCCAACAAACCGTGTACATCTACAACAGACTTATGGCCTCCCAGTTCTATAACTTTACCACAACACGGTTTCAAACTCTGGGTTCTAACAAACCCCTTTTATAAGACAACATATTTTCAAAATAACCATCATTGTGGTTTCAAATTCTGTTGAAAACATTTAATTCAAAAACTCAATTTTAAAATTCACAAGTTCGAAAATCAATTCCGAAAATTTCAAATATAGCAGGTGTATTGACAAGTTTAAAAATTCAATTTTTAAACCCTACTCAGGAACCAAACAACTAACCTTAGAAGGTCATCACTAACAACACGCATTCGGACCTTTGTCCTTGGCCACTCAAGCTATCCGTAGAATGCTTAGTCTGTTCTACTTTAATCATCCAGCTACTCCAAACATCGCCCGCTATCCTCGGGTTTCACAAACTTTCCGAGATTTAATTCAGACTCCGATTTCCATATCAGAAGTCTTAGAGTTTAGCAACAGAACCCATATTATGTGCCATCTACTCTATATCAGGGTTTTAACTTCCCGAGCCTAACCCTTTTCCTTAGGGTATACTTCCTTTCTGTATCACAATACCAGTATTATATCAGTACTCATTTTGAATGATTTTCGTCTTCGGCGGAGTGTGCAGGATGACAGTGTCTCGACATTAAATAATAGATTTAGCACTGCACCACTTTCAGTAATGCGGAAACGGAAAGTATGCGCTAATGTTTGGACAATGAGTGACCCGATGAAAATGCCCCAGGCATATCTTGATGCCCCGACATATGCCGATATATTAAAAATTTCCCAGTAATATTCATGTGATACAACAATGCGAGAACTTAGTATAATTACAAATCTTTATACAATCTTCAACCAAGGCAAAAGTAGCTAGACTTAATAAAATCATAAATTAAGTTAATGTATTTTCTTCATAAATTAAGTTAATGCTTCCAAAAAAGGAGATGTATTTTCCTTGGATCATATGAAATGAACTTCTAATCGAGCAATAATAGGTTTTCCAAGTTTGATCTAGAAGGTCCAGTCTTAGGATCGAGAATCGAAAAGTTGAAGAAGATTCAATGTTGAAATGCTTCAACAACTTATCCATTTTGCGCTAATGTATTGGACAATGAGTGAACCAAATCTTCCTTAGATAACAAAATGCCCTTAGCATGATCAGCCCTTAATTTCCCAATTTCAAACTCTATCTCAATTGTCATTCTTTGCCCAACGGTGAATCAATGATGTTCGTGTCAAAATGCGATGTGGATATTATTCGGCGAAAATTTGCACAAAGTAATATCGTGATTGTCTGAACCTTCTCCTCGAAGGTTGATAAATTCAAAGAAAGGAGGATATTTCAAGGTTTCGCCAACATACATATCTTGAAATAAAGAGAGAATGTGAGATATCGGTGATGGCAATTACAAATTGAATTTGATCATTTATACCAAGATTGAAGGGTTTTCTTCAAAAGAGGTGAACAAGGATAATCTCTACGGCGAAATGAGTGAGACTTAATAAAATCATAAATTAAGTTAATGTATTTTCTGGTTCATTTGGCTAAGTACGGACCATTATTCTTTATGTTAATGCTTCCAAAAAGGATTGATGTGATCCTAGTACTGATAACAGTAGTTATCCTTTCTTGACTAGATCACCATTTGAATCCAAGACATTATCATACTCCATATTAAAATAGAACTACAAGGTTTGGAAATTATGGAAGCTAACAAAATTTTCATAAAAAGTTCGGCGGGGACATAGGTTTTCCAAAAAATCATAACTTCACAAAATCAAGTTAATGTCACCTTAGATACTTTATCACGCCGTGACTTCATAAAAACACCTTGCTTCTTTCCTGTGACATTTGGTTCAGCTCAGTTACTTCGTTTCTTAGAAGGAAGTAACCAGCACAGGTCTGAAATGAAACTCCTTTGGGCAAAGAAAGGAGTTCTGAGGTTGCTTTCAAAATTGTGTCAAAATTTCGCCCCTTATACCTTGTATTGATCGATCAATTCCATCACGTAGCTTGTTAGAATCCGATTTTGTTCTTGGTGGACGTTGGAGTGGTTGAGGAGAGTGAAACGATTGAGAATAGAGACCTTTACATTATTAGTTAGTGTCGGATTGTGTAGGAGGAGTTGATTTTGCAGACATTTTCGAGTTTAACGTGGGTTTTATTCAATTGAGAGAATCGGAGAGGAAGGCGGCGTTCAGAGCAGCAAGTGATTATGAAACGTTTTGAAGAACATGAGCAAACATATATATATAAACATTCCAAAACTGCGAGTTTCACACAAAACCGAGTTTTGATGTCTTTTGGTTACTATTTCAGACGTCGATGAATTGTCTTGAGAACCTTTGACCGAGTGAAGAACTCGAGGTTTTCATATCAACTCGAGTTTTCATCACATTTGAAAATTCTTTGTGCTCATTTTCGAAGCCGGAAGCATTGGAACTTCTTAAAACTCGAGTTCTTACTCCAAAACTCGAGTTTTCATCCTTTGACAGCAAAAACTCAGTTTGTTAAATCTCAGGCTCGAGTTCAACATGGATAGGCTTGAGTTTGGTCCTTTTGATAAGCTTCGGCGGGATTTCGAGAGATTTTAATCATGATAAATGTCCCACGCATGGAAACCTATCTAGATTCTCAATTCTTAAGTTAGTCATTGAACAATCATCAAAACACATAACTAACATTAAGTGGAGGCAATTACGCAACTCATTGGGATTTATGATTCCCAATTTTCTTCTTACAAAGCGATTGCTTCTAATAAGTATGTTACATCCAAGCATGGAGAGTAAACTTATCAATTAATTCATAACAGTTTGATGGATGAGCGACAATTTGTAATTCATTTGGACAATGAGTTTCAAATCTCAAATTTTTCTTTCAAATCATGATCGTGCTTTTATAAAATTGAGATGTTGATGATATGAAAAACTCATCTTTGAGAATATGCTCGAGAAAAACAATGCACTTGCTAATATAATGAAAGTGATTTCCAACTTTTGAAATATCATTTGAGTGCAATCGAAAACATGCATATTTTCAAAACATTGGAATGCATTTTCAAACACGAGAATGAATTGTAACTCGAAAACAAGTTTTGAATTGTGCATTTGAAATCTTAAGCGAGAAAATTATGCACAAATTCACTTGTGATCCATTAATGTCGAAAAACATTTAAGTCATAAATGATTGATTGCTTAATCAGATACATTATTGGACAAGTATTGATACCCAAATATGAATTTCACATAAGCACAATATAGGGTAGGTTAGGTATCATAATGGTCCCCTTGTCCTTGTTGAAGCTGAGAAGAATTGATGAGATGTCTTACGCTTTGATATTTATCATCAAGCATTGTTTCTTTATGTCCATTTCTCTTAGAATCAAGCTGCACAAACAAACCAACGAGATGGACATTTTGGTACCCGTTTATGCTTGGGTCATGCGGTTAGTTTAACCTTAGGGAAAAATATAGTTCCTTTGGTACCCATTTGAAAATTTCCGGCGGAGTTTATCTCTCCTATATTTCCTGTAGAAAGCATGATGAAATGTGTGACTTCAAATAATTCAAATGAGTTTTAATCACGTATTTCTTCTTCCACTTTCTTCTTATCAAAATCGGGTTTATAATCAATCCACTGATGTCATTTGTAAACCTTTGCTGTTTTAAAATCACTTTGAGCATTTCACTACCTGCTAGTGAATTTCTCAAGAAGTTTTGTAAGATATAAAATTTCTTTTCTACGAAACACGGCAATTGTCACAAATCTTTTAGAAATCTTTTACTTGTATTTTGAAGTATTTTGAAGCAAACGAAGAAGAAACATTCTGAACTTTTTTCTTCCAACAATTTAATTTTCTTCTTGGATGCAATGAACTCTTTTTAGTTTTATATTCGAATATAGTTCATTGTATTGAGAAAATAATTCATCATAGGAAGGTTCGAAACATTTACCTCGTGTTATTTCGAGTTGTTCTTGACAACTAGGCAAATACTCCTTCCTCATGAAGAATCATCTCCTGCCCCGACATATCTTTGATATATTAAAAATTTTCCGAAGTAATATTCATGTGATACAACAATACGAGCTTAGTATAATTACAAATCTTTATACAATCTTCAACCAAGCCGTAGCTAGACTTAATAAAATCATAAATTAAGTTAATGTATTTTCTTCATAAATTAAGTTAATGCTTCCAAAAAAGGAGATGTATTTTCCTTAGGGATCATATGAAATGAACTTCTAATCAAAGCAATAATAGATTTTCCAAAAAATCATAACTTCACAAAATCAAGTTAATGTCACCTTAGATACTTTATCACGTCGTGGCTTCATAAAAACACCTTAATCGAATAAGGAGAAAGAACACCAAAGGAATGTGACTTAGTTTGGGCTTACAAACAACAACAACGTGAGTTAGGATAAGTGAAAGCTTTGCTATTGCGTTAAAATGGTATTGGGATAGAGGAATAATATCTCAACGTTCAAATCAGATAGAGACCAACATTAAAATGATATTGGGGAAAGTAAATTATATTTTTTTGCTAGAGGAAAATAATACATAATATACTAATTTGAAATTGATATAAATTAAAGGGGATAGGTTATTCTGCCTACTCTTATTTTGCCTACCTTTGCCTATCTCTCTAATACCATTAGATTATAATCTCATCTAACGGCCAAGATCTCAGGGATAAAATAAACCTTTTTACCCCTTCCTCTCTCACACCACCTCCCACCCTCTCTCTCTCCTCCATTGGAACCCTAGATTACAATTTTCTAAGAGCGGGTTTCTGGTCTTTATTGCAGGGTTGAAGGAATCTGCATATTTAGAATGTCGAAATGTTTTCAATAGCGCGGGTGGTTCTTGTTTATTCGTTATCTATGAATTGAAAGATCTATTTTTTACGGTTTTCAAAATATAATGTCATGATTAGAAAAATTTGATACAAATGCAATTGGAAAGGGAAAGATTTGCGAGTGTTACAGATCAAGGCTTCTTTATTCTTCCAAGCTCCATGAATGCATAGTGCTTTGAGTACGTGAAGCAAAAAGCAGCAGCATAACTAACAAGGGAAAAAAATAAAACTGAAGAGAGAGATCGGGAAAGAGGAAGGGGTAAAAGGGTTTTATTTTATCCCTCAACTCTTCGCCGTTGGATGAGATTATAATCTAACGGTATTGAAGGGGATAGGTAAAGGTAGGCAGAATAACCGATCCCAAATTAAAGTTATAGATCGCAAATCATTAATTTATGTATATATTTATGAAAAATTTTAAAATACTAATTAAATGGAATTTGAAAGCATAAAGTGAAAAAATGGGACCGGTCTAGCCTGGATTTGAACTCAGATTATTAAAAAAAAAAAGGGATGGATTTGAAATTTGAATCCGTCCTTATTTTCTTTTTGAGTAAATACCCTTTCTGGTCCCTGACAAAAAATGCGATCCCCATTTTGGTCCCTTACAAAAAAAAGAGAGTCCTTTTTAGTCCATAAAAAGGACGAATAAGGGTCGATTGGTTGACATTTTGATCCCTCACAAATTTTCAAAAGGTCTTTTTTAGTCCATAAAAAGGACGAATAAGGGTCGATTTTTTTTTTTGTAAGGGACCAAAATGGGGTCCATGTTTTTTGTCAGGGACCAGAAAGGGTATTTACTCTTTCTTTTTCTTATTAGATCACAGCCCAATTGGATTTCCCTGCTTCTTCGTTTTCGCTAAATTTCGGCCTCTGGGAGATCGTGGGTATCCGTCCAATGTTATGTACTGTGGTGCTGTTGGAAATTATGCCCTAGGGGCAAGTCATTGTTCTCCATTTAGTTATCATTTCATTTGCATGTTTATAGTGATAACTGTATCCTTAGATATATCTTATAGGTTATCCTAAATGTCTCTGGTCGGTCATCTACACGGGAGCAAAGATGAAACAAGACCAGTATGACTTTGATGAGGTATGGAGATACGAATCAAAGTCATCGGCACTTGTAAGAGTACAAGGTGCTAGACCGACCCACTATGAGAAAGCTGCATGGATTAAGTCATAAGCTTTTCTCATGTATAACCGTATCACAATGCCCTTTGACCTGAGATCATCATGGATTCCTACATGATGAGTCATTGATCTTTAACCTAATCAAAAGTCACCTTTGACTGGGTGATGATAAAGGCTTGGATCGGGATCAGTGGTTTTCATGTAGAGGAATGTGAATGGTCAAGATGGAATTTGTCCCTCACATTTGTAGAGAGGTAATACTGAGCCCCTCGATGAGTGAGTCTGAGAAATGTATGGTCATACTCAGGGGCGGATCCAGGAATTTATGGAAGGGGGGCACTATTAGCAGGAGGGGGTTCGGCCCCCACAATTTTTTTTTCACTTGTCATCAAAAGCATAAAAAATAATACAGGATTCAAAAAGTTTTCACTTGTGATCAGTTGTAAGTTTAATCATCATTAATAAGAAAAAGAGCAAGTATCAGCTATAAAATGCCCATGGCGGAAAATTAGCAACCTACATATGCTTCAAGCAATTTTTTGTGTTGGGAATATCCACCTAAAATACAGAAAAAATGCAACAAAATGCTAGGAAAGTATCTCAAAAAAGGAAGTAGATCTTTCCCAATTGAGGTCACAATGCTAAAATATGTCCGCAAGGTGAGACGTGCCCCTTCTTTAAATAAAATATGTCCGGATCACCTTTAAATAAAAGCTTTGAATTTTTTTTTTTTTTTTTTTTTAAAAAAAAAAACAAAAATCAAGGGGGGGCACGTGCCCCCCAATCATGTAGGTGGATCCGCCATTGGTCATACTACGATGGAAAGGAGTTTCTATATCAATTATTAGACTACTCAAGAATCGAGAAAGTAATGGTCAAGAACAGGAAGTTGACATTATCCATGCCTTATCCTTGACCAAATTATCGCGTGACAAAAGGGACGTGACATGGTTGTACATAGGTAGTATCGTATCATCGATCCCCACATGAATTGGGTAGTCACAATGTCTTGCTAGAGGCCGCTTGCGACTTGTGGGCTGATACAGTATTGGCCCGCTGCCAATCTCATGTGGGCATGCAAGGTCGCACACAAAAATAGCCCAACACGAGCAATAGTGTCCAGATTCATTGAATCTTAGATGTGTCTAAGATTTAATGAATGCTATATTTAATTGAGGATGAAAATATATATATATATATATATATTAAATTCGAAAATAATAATGGTATTATTTATAGATAATAATATTAGGGAAAATCTCATATAAAGCTACTTAAAATAGAAAAAATCTAAATTGGGTTGGTAAATTTAACAAATCATTAATAAAGTCATCAACCCAATTTAGGATTTCAAAATCTGTGTAAAAGGACTTTAATGCCTCTCCTCTTTTTCCTTCCAAATTTCTTATTGCTTTATGACTTTATATAAAAGGATAATCAAGAATAATTCAAGTATGCCATGCCATAATAGTATCATAGATATCAATTAAATATATTTTCATTGAAAGTCAATTAATTGTATTAATGATATAAAAAATTTAATGTGAGGTTTTTTAAAAAAGAAAAGAAATAAAGAAAGAAAGTTGTTATTTTTATCGGGTGAGATAGGGGCGGGAAGCATATCGTATGCCAACTTTACCCTTTACAAAATTGAACCAAATGAAAGTTATTTTTACCAATATTAACCTAAACCGAAATAATTTTCCTTAACACAAAAATGTGAGTTTTTAGATAGTAATTTAGTTAATATTTTAATTTCAATTTTTTAATTCTTTAATATAAATCAGTAATATTATTTATCTTTTTTAAAAAGTGGCATTTAAATTTCATATACTTCTATGAATATTTCAGAAAAAAAGATGTAAAATGAACTTCAAAATTTCATAAAACGGTTCACATCAATATAAAAATTTCCAAATATATATATGTGTGTGTGAAAAAAATAGAAAAATTCATACTTAATTAATGTATTTACCAAAATATGTATTTTTTATAGTGACATATATTATAAGTTTTCTTTTAAAAAAAAAACTGTTCATGTTAATAAAATGAACTCTTTCCTAAAAATATTGTAGGTTTTTATTCTTATGATGATATACTTGATATATTTGAACGAATCATATTTTGTTGTATTAAAATTAATTTTGATATATACATGGGAAACATAAGTCGGTTAATGACTCAATTAAAGATTTATTGAATTTACCAACCCGATTTAGAATTTTTCTATTTTAAGTAATAAAACTCATTAATGAGGAGAGAAGGGAGGGAATTAAAGCTATTTTATCCATATTTTAAAATCCTAAATTGGGTTAATGACTCAATTAAAGATTTATTGAATTTACCAACCTGATTTAGAATTTTTCTATTTTAAATAGCTTTATATGGAATTTTCCCATAATATTATTATATATAGTATTTAATTTATTTGATAAATTAAATAACTATAATAAATTGAGATATTGTATCTCGATTTAATTTTCAAATAAAGATATAGTATCTCGATTTAATTAAATTGAGATATAGTATCTTAGATTTAATTAAATAGAAAGATATCATATCTCAGATTTAATTTATAAAGATAAATTAAATCTGTTGGCTCATAATTCGGATTAAATAAATATATTTGATTAGATCTGTTGGATGATTTAATTAATATATTCAAATTCGAATTTCAAGATTAATTAGATTAATTTTGAATATTTTAATACAGCTCATTAGGGTTTTAGAAACTCTTTAAATATATATTGATCTAGTCGTATTAAGAGTACGGATGAATTAGAAAGCCGCGAAAAACCCTAGAGAGAAAATAGTGAGACGCACAGTTCAAAGGCGCTAGCACGCTCCCATCCGTGTTCGAAGGATGTTTGTGTGGATACCGGTAAAGGGAGAAGATTCGTAGAGTTTGCTCCTAGTTGATCGAGTAGGTAGCCCACGAGTTCAAATATAACGAGATGCATGCCAGTTCGACATAGGTATGATTTCTAACAAACCTGGATCTAAACGCCGTTGATGGATCCTCAAATGGGATTCATAAAAGTTTTAATTCCGCTGCGTGTACAGATCCCAACAGATGCTTCATCATCATCTTTGTTCGTGCTGCTGAACGTTCTTTTGTCTGTTCTCTACTTCGTTCTGAGCCTCGCGGTTGCCTGTAAGTTTATTTTGCAAATCAATGTTCTTCCTCAGCTCTCTATTACATGTTCCTGAGTCGATAACTTTTCCCCTTTCTTTTTGAAGTTCCCGTATGCATTTCTTTGTTCTCTTTTCTCTGGGATCACTTGCTTATGCTTTTGGTGGGTAGATTTGTGTTCTTTTAGAATAAACAAATAGAGACAGCCTCTGATTTTTTTTTTTTTTTTTTAATATGCCAAGCACGCGTCTTTCCTTTATTCTCTACATATATAATAGTGTCTGAAATCCAACAAGCCAGATTCATGGTTGTTGTCTTGAGTAATAGGAGGCCATATGGCATCAATTAAAACGAAGCTCTTTTCTATGAAGATTTATAGCCTCTAGACACTTCTATATCGTTTCCCCTTCTTTTGACTAATTTTTTTAATAAGATTTCTCTTTTTTATAGTGAGTGTAAAATATTTCTTAATGATAAAAACCACTACCTCGGTCCTTGAAGTGGACCTTATATTAAGGTGCGGAGTTAGTATTCCTGTGTATATGTATGGTGGTGGTACCTACTGTCATTTAACATGTCTTGACCACTTGTCTGTGTCTGGATGGTGCAATTAATTCCTTCTCCATTCCTCTCCTAATTACTTCCTTCTTTTCTCAATGTATTTAATATCTTTATATTTTCTTAGTATTTATTATTTATCGTTTTTGAACTTTTTAAGCATATCCATAAAATTCATTACAATTAAAATAATAATAATTTGAGATGGGGAAAGCCAAAAAAAAAAAGTGCTTTACGAGAGTCCACCAATTTATGTCCAAAGGTACATATGTGGCAATAAGGATGAGCAATAAACCCGGTGATCATGGGAGTCCGACCCGACCAGGTCATGCTGAAAAAAAAAATTGGCCCAGGTCTGGGGCCAGACCAGACTTCGGGGTTTGGTCCAATTTGGTCACACACTCATAGAGTCATAGTCATGCACACTCACACACATAGTTCTTCACCACCATTTTCTCCCACAACAGTAAGTTATAATTTCTTGTTGAGAACCATAACAATAGATTATTTATGGAACATCAAGCTATATTATTTCTATAGAACATTATTAAGAATATAACCAAGTAGGTATCTACTGATATGCATGAAGCAGCAGAGAATTTAGACAATTATGGATATGACTAGTGGATTAGTCTATTCCTTACTTTCAAGGCTGCTTCGTGTCAGCAATCTAATATCTCTAAGTCTGCAATGGAATGCATGCAGGGTAAGTGATGACTGTGTGGGTGATCATTTAAAAACAATCAAGGTTAACTCATATTTGACTATGAAATTTTCCCACTTAGTAATTAACTACAATGCTTTGTTTTCAATGTAAATGCACACCGTCATTTCCTTAAAGACATGGCAAAACCTTTTAAGTATATCTTGCTTTCTTTTTGTTTTGTTTTGTTGTTGTCTTTGTACGTACCCTACTACTTTTAAGAAGAACATAAATGTCATAGGATTATAGAGAATTAATTTTAAAAAGTTTAAAAAAATTGAACTATGAAAAAATGAGATAAATAAATATATTTTTTGGTTCTTAAAAGTTGGATGGTGTTTGGATTAACATAATAGCAATTTACTTTGGTTCTCGTTATTTGGATGGATTAGTTCAAGTTATACTGTTATTTGGAGGATTTAGTTCAATGTAATAATGTATACCAATCATTTTTTACGAGCACTTAAGATTCTTTGGAGGGTTTCGTTCTATGTATATCAATCATTTGTACGGAATATAAATGGGTAAAAGTTGGTTAGATATTGAGGAAGAGCCAACTCAACATGCATGAGAGTAGACACTTCTCTTATGTAATTTCTTCAACATGGAGTGAAGAATGTGATACATTGCCCACTGCAACGGCTGTAGGAACACTGTTCCAAGTGATTAATTAAGGGTTTCTAGGATTGTTACAAGGTGTGGGAGTTGCACAGGGAAGGTAGGAGAAGTTTTGGGAAAGATTGACGGACTTCCTATGTCATCATGGTAGAAGATGATATAAATTCACTTGGTCTACTCCTACCTAGAACTCAAAAGGAAATCTTAGTTTGGCCAAAAAGATCTTCTAGAATAATATAATTATGTATTTGAAAATAAAAATTACACTGTACGTGTGTACACAAAGCTGCATATGTTGCTTCTTAGCCTACATGTAATTGTATATCTATGTTTTCTCTTGATTCCCACCACTTCAATTCCATGTCTGTCTCTCCAACTTTATAATCTCTGCCTCTTTGATCTTTGAACAACTTACCAAAACTCAACAGATCCCATGATGTTTAGAATCAGCATGTTATTATAAGGATGTTGGCCCATAAATCTGCAAGTTCCCACTTCTTAACAATTTTCAGGAACTCTTTCTTATCAGATTCTATGTCCCAAAACTCCATTGACGTGAAAGAAGAAAGGATGGGTGGTAAATCACGTCAGAAAATGGCCATTGGAATCGACCTTGGAACTACATACTCGTGTGTTGCAGTGTGGCAGCATAATCGAGCAGAGATCATTGTGAATGATCAAGGAAATAGAACGACACCGTCTTATGTTGCCTTCACTGATACTCAAAGAATGGTTGGTGATGCCGCCAAGAACATGGCTGCACATAACCCTGCTAACACTGTTTTTGGTAATTCTCCTCTCCTTTTTTCTAAAGTTCATTTTGGTTCTCTCTCATGTAAGTTATTCACTTCCAGTTCAAGTGACTTGGCGTTTGCCAGTGTTTAGGATTGTTTTTTCTTGGAGGATATTGTACTATACATGTAGTGAAGTTGTTATTTATTTTTACTTACAGTATTAATACTTTGTAGATGCGAAGAGATTAATTGGTCGGAGATTTGGTGATTCCCATGTTCAAAGTGATATAAACCTTTGGCCATTTAAGGTCATTTGTGGTCAAAATGATAAGCCCAAAATTGTCTTAAATTTTCAATCACAGGAAAAGCACTTTTTGCCAGAAGAAATCTCATCCATGGTGTTAGCAAAGATGCGTGAGTTTGCAGAGACATTTCTTGGTTCAGCAATTGAGAATGCAGTTGTCACTGTGCCTGCTTATTTCAACGACTCTCAACGTCAAGCAACCAAAGATGCAGGCACAATTGCTGGCCTTAACATAATGCGAATAATAAATGAGCCCACTGCTGCGGCAATTGCATATGGTCTTGACAAGAAAGATAGTTATGACCATGAGAGGAACATATTTGTCTTTGATCTTGGCGGTGGTACCTTTGATGTTTCTCTTATTAATATTAATAAAGGTGATTTCAAAGTTAAAGCAGTTGATGGTGACACACACCTTGGGGGAGAGGACTTTGACAACAGAATGGTGAAGTACTTTGTCGATGAGTTTAAGAAGAAGCAAAAGAAGGACATTAGCGGGAGTCCAAAAGCCCTTAGGAGGTTGAGAACTGCTTGTGAGAGGGCTAAAAGGGCACTATCATCCCCATCTATTGTTGATACAATGGTTGAGGTTGATGCATTATACGAGGGCATTGACTTTTTCTCAACTATCACTTGTGCGAGGTTTGAAGAATTGAACAAAGACCTCTTCCAAAAGTGTTTGGGAATCACAGAGAAGTGTCTTATGGATGCCAAGATGAACAAGAACAACATCGATGAAGTTGTCCTTGTTGGCGGGTCTACAAGAATTCCTAAAGTTCAACAACTATTAAAGGATTTCTTCAATGGGAAGGATCTATGCCAGAGCATCAACCCTGATGAGGCTGTTGCTTATGGTGCTGCTGTTCAAGCTGCCATATTAAGTGGACAAGGAGATGAAAATTTACAGGGCATTGTCTTGAGAGATGTCACACCATTATCCTTAGGTTTCGAGATGCATGGTGGTATCATGGTTGTAGTAATTCCAAGGAATACTAACTTTCCTACAATTATGTATGTTGATAATTTTACTACCGTGAATGACAACCAAACAAAGATTCATTTTGATATTTTTCAAGGTGAGAGAGCAATGGCAAAGGATAACAATTTTCTGCAATCGTTTTACTTAACCATTCCCCCAGAACCAAAGGGTGTTCCTAAGTTTAAAGTTTGCTTTTCCGTTGATGAGAACGGCATCTTAAATGTCTTTGCTGAGGATGCTAGAACAAGGAGCAAGAATGGGATAACCATTACCAATAGAGAAGGAACACTATCAAAAGTAGAAATTGAAAGGATGGTTCAAGAAGCTAAAAAATACAAGGCTGATGATGAGAGGTGCAAGAAGAAAGCTAAGGCAAAGAATGTTTTGGAGGACTATATATACAAAATCAGTACTGGTATAAACAATGGGACGATTGGCTCAGGACTTTCAGCTACAAACAAGAAGATTGAGGATGCGATTGAAAGAGCCTCAAAGCTGGTTGATGACCAACAACTTGCTGAAGTTGATGAGTATGAGCATGAGATGAGAGAGCTAAAGAGAGTGTCTTTAATCCCATAATTTTGAAAATGAGGTAAGATTTAGACATGACAGTTTTTTCTATTTCTTGAGAGTCGTGGAACTCTTTTTTTTTTTTTTTTTTTTTTTTTTTTTTTTTTTGGGGGGGGGGCCAAAACGATGGTAGTGGATTGACTTTTTTTTTTTTTTGGTAATCCTCGTGGGATTCGAATTAAGTGGGGTCTGCAGGGTCGTCCTATGAATAGAGAAAACTTTCCCCTTGCACTCACTAGCAGCTCTATCATTTCCCATCTTAGTAGGAGCTTTCCATTCTTAATGTGGATGTTGTGGAATTATCTACAGGTTCTCGTCCACTTACCGTTGACCTCTCCTCCCACTCCAGCAGTAGCAGATGTATAATCGGAAAGGTAAGATTCCCAGTTGATCGGATGCTTCCGTTAGACTCCTTTTATTTAAGGGCACCTAGCTTACAATCAGTAGTGGGACTTTTAATGATTTGATATGACTTGGTTGATTAGTTAATTTTCATTTTGTGATTATCTTAAATATGTGTATTTGATATTTGATACATTCTAGTTAATTATAATTTGGTAGTCTCATTTTGAATTGATACATATAATATATAGATATATATTATATATATGCGCGCGTGCGCGCGCTTTTGGAAGGCCTTACATTAACTGGAGGGTGGGTAGCATTCAAGCACATGAATAAACTTTTTGCTATTTGTAACTTATTCGCCTCGACTCTCAAGGTGGTTATTTTTATAAGATCTCATTTGGGGTTGTTTGTATATTTAATGTGTTTTTATCATTTTTACCCCTAATTAATTCTATTCTCTTTTCTCATTTTCTCCTTCATATTATATTCTCGTTCATATTTTCTCTTATTTCCATTTGCCCCTTTTATATAAGAGTATACTTGAAAAAAGTAATTCATTTCCTATATATTTATTACTTTTAACCAATTTTAAGGATTTATATAAATTTTGTAATCTGATTTAGTTATTAGGCTATTATAAAAATGACCTTAGAGAATAATAATTGAAAGTTCTCTTTTTCCCCCCCCTTAAATTTACGTTTAATGCATTTTTATTAATAAAATTTATTTTCTATCATTTAATGTGTGCAAATAGAGCCATAATGACTCTAAGGTCCTTGTTTGGTATGAAGCACTAAATTTTGATAGACCAGAACTCTAAGGCTCTGTTTGATGGCTTTGTTTGGTACGGAGCACTGAATTTTGATGGATTGGAATTTTAAATTATGTTTAGTACAGGGTACTGCTTAAATTAATTTTATTTAATAATTAGTCATAAATTATTAAAAAGACTGTAATGCCCTTATAAATAAAAATAATTATAACAAAACTCCTTCCTCAGCCCCACCAAACCTCTCCAATCTTCCTCTCCATCTGGCCATCCCTACTTCATATATATTACTAGTTTCGAATCAGAGGGAGACTGCAAAAGCTAACATAAATTTGAAATAGCAACGAGTTTTCAATAGGGACAAAAATAAAGGATGGCGATGTTATGAAAGTTCGCAAACTGGTCTTATATCATAGAGGAATTAATTACTATTATGAGACTGGTTTTTCTATATTCTTCTTACAAAAGTAATATAATCCCTTTCTTATTGCTTTAGAATAATATTTGTCAATAGATTAAGCATGCCAATGTCCTTCCTCGATGCCCAAAAAAACATCCACACAAACACCTAATTTTTCGAAGTTGTGAATCTGGGACCTGGGAGAACAGATTAAGCATTTGATACTTGGGGGTTGAGTTAGTAAAAAGGGTTGACCCTTTATGGGCCAGGGTCTAAACAGATTGATTTTTTTAGACCTGGCTAAAGAAAAATAATTTTTTTTTCAAGGCCCAGCCCATGAATCTAAGGGTCAAGGTTGGCCCTGTAGGGTCAGAAGCCTTTTTAAATTATTTTTTTCATTTTTTTAAAGAGATAAAATTGCAACAAATATTGGTAAAGTGGCTATATCAATCATCTTACGATAATTTCTCACATCCTTTCCGATGTTATTTTATAAACCTCCTAAATATGTGGGTGGGGCAAATAAAAAGGGCGAGGCAAGCTATAAGTGCATTCCATATAAACGTTTTACCAGTTCTTCCAAAGCCATGCAAAAAGAAGAACCCATCCTTTTTTTATGAAACAGCATCTATGATCTCATCAAATACTTTTTTTTACTCATCAGTTATCAATCTCTGCAATCTTTCTTATTCCTCACTCTCTTTTTATTTGCTATAGTTTAATTCTTGAAGAATTAGTTGGTTTGACATGTCAAGAATGTTCTCTTCATCTTGTATAGGAAGTGATGGATAGTCGTCTAGGCTTCTTCTATTTCGTATCAAGAGTTGTTGAATGATACTAAGGCCTGCAGTTTCTTTATTGGAAGATGAAATTTGCAAATCTTTGTGATCAAACAAATGGTATTAAAAGAATTGGTTAAATATGAAATAGATCAAATAGATTAAGTAAATACGATATAGACTTCTACTTCAACAATTATTCACTGTGTTAATAGGTGCAAATAGTCATAATATCAAACTTTGTTCATCCATCATCGGGCATAATTGACATTGATAAAAATGATATAAATGATACACAATAAATAAATCTTATAATACACATTTCAATTGTTAATGTAAATTTTTAAATTGTATAAAGTGAGATACCTAAAAAAACGTTGGTCACCATGACTAATATTTAACAAATCTTCACAAATAATCTCTTTAGTCTGTTCCCAAACAAAAGTTGGTTGTGATAAGCAATGGCTTAATAACATGCTTGTGAAAAATTGACGGAGGTAATTTCCTGATGCCCACAATGATACCTTTTTAATTGCATCAATGTACTCATTGTCATCATCTAACAATCCAAATACGTAACATGCTTCCCTAAATGTTGGAAAAACTACATTATTTAAAGTTCTTATATCTGTATAATTCTTTGGCCCTCGAACCTTTCTTAGCAACAAACGAAGCTGGTATAGTTCTCCTTGAGCTATGTACAATAACCCATTCTTCCAACTGAAAAGCCACGCTCATGAATTTTCCATAACCTTGTTTCCCTAACAAAAGTGAAGTAGTTAGGGAATTGAGGATAGGTAAGTGTTCTTACAAATGGGTCGTCTTTATTTTTTTCAAACCAATCAAGAAACATTGATTGTTTTACCCAGGGGTTGGTCACAAGCAAAGACATCATTTCCCTTTGAGTGCAGTAAACTGATTGCTGAAGAGGAAGGTGGAAACTTAGTCTCTCAACAGGTGGATGTTCATGGTGTATACCAAAACCGAAAATTCTCCATGATGCCTTACATGAAGATACGTATGAAAGAGATTTGCCGTGTCTCTCAAAATAACCAGATTCAATAAAAGATTTGCAGTAATAGGGAACTTGGATTGTTTTCCCCAACGAATTCGCTGCGGGTTTCAATGGAAGTAACAGCGAACAAAAAAAGTAAAAATGGGGGGTTTTGCTTGAAACAGAATACAACGAAGATCAACCCGACATTTAGATTCCAGAGACTTACATCATTGAACAAAATATAACAAACTCATGATTGGTTTTGGACAAACCGAAATCTCTGCATTTGCCTGAAAAATCCCTCGACTAGACGATCGCCTAGAATATGTCCAAACAGTGGCGTCCCACTGTGCAATCGCACGATAAAACTCAAACCTAGTTCGAACTCAATCCTTGGATAAACCAAACCAAATATTAAATCTAATATTCGAACTATTTTTAGAAATCAAATCCGATAAGATGAAAATAGAAACGAGTTAAATTACCGATAAAGCACAAGCTCTCTGGACGAATCATGGAATCCTCAATGTTGGGTTAACTACAGAAGTTTAGCCGAGCATGGCTGGAGAAAATGAAGAAAAGATGAAGAACACGAAGAACATTGTAGAGAAAATTAAACTTCTATATTTCAATCCAAAACTGTCTAAAACGTGAATGACCATTGTGTTGGCGGCTGACCTAACTAAGTAAAAACCTAGCTGCCAAAATGAAATGGGCTCCACTGGTTTGGCCTAAAATAGAAATAAAATAAAAATGGACTTTAATTACAAAATTCGATCCCAAATAAAAATCCAGCAAAATATATATGATTTCAGCTCCAAATTGACTGCCCTCTTGTCTGAATTTTCCCTTCATGTCTTCATAACAATTGTAGCTCTTCGAATCATCTGAAATATGAAACAAGAATGAAGCTAATCCGATGTCTGGTTCAAGAGTTATGGTAAAAATAGTTAAGCAATGTAAAACTAGAATTTTATTATTAAAAATGGCTAAAATCTAATCAAAGACCCAAAGCTCAAATAAGAATAAAAGTCATTACTTATTAACTACAGAGTCCTAAATTATTAATCAAGAGTACTAAAGAAGTGTATTAAATATTCGATTATCAACGTACCTATAATTGAGGTAGTGAGATATTTCATCAAACGATTGTTGAGAGCCTGAACTATCTTTGTTACTATATATACCAACGATAACACGATCATTCCCTTTGCTTACGTATTTGAATAGGTACTTGATGGCACGTGATTGATTTATCTTCTCAATGTTCAAATGACCGCAAAATAATTTCAGCAACCTTGCATTATAAGGGACGACAAATCTTCTATCAAGCTATACACCCTTCCTTGACACCATATGTCCATCATCTCTCCTATGATATGTTGAATATCCATTTTCATCCAACATTGTACGTGGAGTATATCTTTTAGGGAAGTACTTTGAACACTTACCATCTTTCATGCAATGTGCACTTCTTGAGGATCTACCACATGGGCCATGAACCATGTAACTTCTTACCAAGTCATACAGTTCAGGGTCTACTTCTTTATCTGGTATCTTTGCTGATATTAGTTGGTCCATATCAAACAGTGTTCTCAATTTGTCCAAGTCCAATATGATATGTGCATGTGGTAGCCCTCTTTTTTGAAACTCAATGGTGTATATTTCTGCATTTATACAAATTATATTTTTATAAATAAACAACACCAAATATAAAAGCTATACATGAACATTTTAGGTTAAGGTGCAAAAATCCACATGTGCTTTTCTCCGTGGAACGCCCAGTAGCAAGTGTTTTTTTAGGTGCAAAAGTGACTATGTAGTTGCAAATTAGGTGCAAAAATACCGTTTGACCTTTAAGTTTGACTTTGATCGTTAAGTTTGACTTTTTTGCTGACTGGACGATGACGTGGCATTTCAAAGGTGCAAAAATTCACATGTGGTTTGTCAACAAGAGCATTGAACACCAAATTCTTTTTTCAAAATTTAATAATCTTTTTATTTTAATTACTACCGGATACTAAAGAGATATTCAGGATACTGATCTGTACTAGAAAATTACTTCATGATCTTGAAAAATTATTTTAAGATCTGAAAAAATATTTCAGGGTACTAACTAGTACTAAAAGATATCGAGAATACTTGCCTGGTACAGAAAAAAATATTTCATGATCTTGAAAAATTATTTTAGAATCTTAAAAAAATATGATGAAGTATATTTTTAGTACCAAATCAAGACCCGAAATATTTTTTGATGATCTTAATATAGTTTTTCAAGATCATGAAGTATTTTTCAGTACCAGTCAATATTCTTTTAGTACCAGTCAATAGCTTGAAATATTTTTTTAAGATCCTAAAGTAATTTTTCAAGATTATGAAGTATTTTTTCTGTACCAGTCAGTATCCTGAAAGTACTTTTTAGTACTAATCAAGACCACTGAAATATTTTTTTTCAGTATCAATCAGTATCCTTTTAGTATCGATTAATACCTGAAATATTTTTTCAAGATCCTAAAATAATTTTAATTGAAGTAAAACTATTAAATTAAAAAAAAAAAAATGGTGTTGGGCGCTCTTCTTGACAAACTACATGTGTATTTTTTTCACCTTTTAAATGTTACGTCATCGTCCAATCAGCAAAAAAAGTCAACTTAATGGTCAAAGTCAAACTTAACGGTCAAACGATATTTTTGCACCTAATTTGTAACCACGTGTGTACTTTTGTACCTAAAAAAAGTACTTGCTACTAGGTGCTCCTCAAAGAAAAATACATGTGTATTTTTGCACCTTAACCCCGTAAATAAATGCGAGTGTGGAAAAGCTATATTTGATTCATGTAGTCAACACCAAATGTAAAAGATATATTTAATTCATGTAGCCAACACAAAATGTAAAAGCTATACACGGACAAATGTATACTTACGCATTTGTAAAATTTTTCATTACGAATTATGCTATGCATTTTTCCCCTACTACGAATAAATGTTAATAAATTTTAGCTACATGATATTAACATAAAATAATCGAATAGTAAGGTTGAAAATTATTCACCTGCAAATGTTGTTTATAAATGACATGTCATTATTACAATAATTTAAAACAATCGCTTTGCACGTTAATTATAAAATTATACATACTTGTATTGATCCTAATATTTTTTTCATCCTTCAAAATTCTCATTAATTTGAGTAGTTTGACGTGGAATATCCTACTTAATACTTCTGGTTTGTCGCATGGTTTCAATCCACTCGGTCACAATGATGACTAATCTCCGGCCACATGGGGTTGCATGTAAATGTTATAAATATATCCGAATAACCAGCCCAAGCACAAATGGCCATTGCATCTTGATAGTTCTGAATCATGTATCGTGCACCACTAGTGAAAGAATATGGTAGAATAACTCGTCGTCCTGTTGATGAAAGATATGTTTCTCCTCTTGTGACTGCATCTGATAGTCCACTATAAAGATCAACCTTAACTCTTTTTAATGCTTTCTAATGTAGTCAAGCCTATCACTTTCAACTATTGAGTATCTGTTGACAATAAATTGTTGTAGTAATTTTTTCCCATGCAATATGACTAAGATTTCCGACTTCCTCCTCATTAATTGGAACACCAAGTATTCCTTAAGTGTTAGTTTCTTCTTCTTCTTAGTTGTTGCTAGTGATGCATGAGATCATGTTCATTTGTTGAGTCGTATTTGTTGTCTCCAAACGAAAAAAGTAAAGGATATTGCAGTGGTAGATATACCATGTGTAACTCATCAATCCTCTGTAAATCTCCGCTTTGTCATTTGACAATGATATCTCTTTTTGTGTATGAATTGTCAAAATCACCTACAATTAGAGCAGGAAGCTCAGAAGCTGTTTGCATATTATATTGCTTAAAGACTTAACTTCAGTTGCTATTTCTAATTAGCCTTATGCTAACATCAAAGATAACATTTTCCTTAATGATTTCTGCAGCTCTCCTATATTGTCTTACTACACAATTGTGCTTATCCAGGCATTCTTTCAATACTTTGACGATCTTATCATCCAAATTTTCAACACAAACATGACGGCTGGATGGAAAGTAAAATAAATTAAAACAATTGTTTGACATTGTATCATCTATAATAATGAATAATGTATAATGGACAAAGAGATGACACGGTAACTAACCTGACGGTGAAAATGTGATTGGAAATTCATTTTCTATGTCGTAAATATAAAGTTGAGAATAAACTGGAGGATTTTCCTGAGGGGGCAATAAGCTCCTGATCAGATAGTGATTTGGACTTGATGGGACAAATGAATATGGGCCACCTCCCCTAAAGTTGATTGAATGGTCAATTCTACCACCCATAAAGGTAAAACAAATTGTTGTAGGAGCGGATATTCTTCAAGAAGTTTTTTGAAGACACTGATTGTTTGTTGAAAAAGAGTTCATGAAGCTCTTCAGGAGGCCTTTGTAATAAAGGCAGAACAATCTTCCCATCACAATAACAAATTCCAAACTACGGATTTGCATTTTTTTTCCAATCCTTTCAGTCTTTCTTCAAACCACAGAATTGACATTCATGACTAGCATCACCATCGTCTAAATAAGTGGAATGAAACGGACTAGTCAAAATGTTGTCAACCACACCATAAGGAGGTTTGTTATCAGATTGGTCCATGGTAAGTCCATCAGCTGCGACAACATATGAGAACAACATTTTTAAAAATAAAATGATATTTTATAAAACATAATATAACATGCTTTGAAAGATTTTGACTTATACTTACTTCCATATATTGGTTGATCTAGTCTACTACATAAATCAGTTGCAACTTGACGAATTTTGTTAAGTGATCTCTTATCACGCGTCTTCTAGTTGACCGAATGTGATGTTGGGTTAACAGGAGCCGTAACAGTCAAATTGTTGTTGTACATGAGGGTACTGTCATTGGTTTTGAGTAAACTGGAATTACTCGGTATGTAAGTGATATTTGATAAGACAAAATGAATATTTTCCTGTGACCATGGATTTAAAAGTGAAGACTATAGAGTTGGCAATTGTTTCTAACTTATTGCACCAACAAAATTCTTTGTCAAAGGATTAAGTGAGAAGTCAGTTATGGCAATAAAGTTAAGGGAAATATTCCTGCAGCAATTTATGTACATATCCGTTTACCTACATAACCAGTTTGTTTGATACTCAATATATACTGAACTTAAAATAAGAAAAAAAGAACCTATAGACAAATGACACTCAACAACAGTATAGAAGCCTTACCTCCTCCTTCATTCTCATTATTTTTGAAAAGATCAGATCGCTTCTTCCTCATACTTGGATAGTTGTGTAAGAATGGCGATAGGTGCTCGATGCAAAACATCCATCATTTAAATAACACCATTGTATATATATAATATAAGATGTTCATTTACACATATAATGAACAACGCAAAATGTATTTTGTATCAATAGACTGACGAACAGATTTCATTTTAATTTATACAAACGGACAGATTCAACCTATATGTATATGATGGCATGGATCACCATGTGACCAAACTTGATAATTACTAATTTAGAGCAGGCGTTAAATATGAGGGATGAAAAATAAGATAACGACGGTTGTAATGACTAATATAATTGGAAATTGTTGTGCTCCAAATAAATAAGTTCAGGTAGTTAATAATTTCTCAGTAATTAATACTACTGTGTGATCACTTATTATAATTAGGTGTGCTTCGTACTTAGTAAGCTTCGGTTCGTAACTTTCAACCATTGGGAATGATTAATAATATTGTCAAAACTAGGTATCAGAAAACATTAAGTACAAGTTTAAATAATGGAGAATAATGTGTATAATGACCTTGATCAACCAAACATTAAAGAACAATATTATAACGAAGAACAAATGGGTATAGAATGTAAGATAAAGAAAACTTTCATAAATTTGATGCTAAAATGAACATAAAGTGCTGAGTATAGAAATATTTTGAATAGTGGCTGCTCAAACTATTTAACAAGGAAGAGCTTAAAATATTAATGTTGTGAAAAAACATAAAATCATTCATAATGTGTATGTGTGAATAAAAGGAAAAAGAATTTTCATACTAATGATATATGGGATATGTAAATCATTAAATATGATATTGTAGAATTCGTAAAATTCAAGTTTTTTACAATAAATGTCGTTCAAAACATAAACAAACTTATGTTGTAATTTACAATGTTACTAATTAAAAATGTTGATGAGGACATGATAAAGACAACTTAAAAATGACTTATTAATTGTATGAATGTGAAAATGATCGTTAACTAAAAATCATAATCATCAACAAAGGAGAAGTAACATTACCACTTGATTTCTTGAAATCAATCCACAACAGAATCAAAAGTAAGGTAAAAGATATTGATCAACATAACAATATCATTTCTCCTTCTTAATGTTTTTAATAGGTCTCGTAGTGCTCAATTTTGGGGTGCACATCTCAACAAGCCCAATGCCTTCACACATGATTGGCACATCATTCGCAAGTGTCTTCCTTTTTGTGTTACAATTAGTTGGTGTTGTGAGTTGTGACAATGTATTATGATCATCTTCAATGATAGTATCATGTGATTCAGTACGAACATTATCCCTAGAGGCAAACGATTCCTACAGCCATAAACAAAAATCAATATCAACCACATCAAAAGATAATTTCAATAATATGCTAAGTTAAACATTGTACCTCTATCATGTTTGGTATTTGTTCCTACAAGTGTAAACCTAATGTTTAGTTAATTAAATGGAATAGCTTCGAATACTACAAATGAATGTTTTTTCTTAGATGCTATGAATATTAACCTCCTTATTTGAATACTTGAACTGTTACACCAAGTGATTATCATCACAAAACTATGTGACATCAATGCTACTTGTCCAATGTTTTATATTGTATCTCTTAATCTAAAGCTTGACAACTACAACCTTCCCAGCAATTTCATCCAGCTCTTTAGGAGTAGTAGAATTTCTACCTTCCTATATATGAAACAAACACATATATCTAGTTAATGTAGTACATTCATATAATTTAGTAGGAGTTTGACAACCTTGTGCATATCCTCTTTGATTTTTGAAGCAAATTTACCCAATAATTAGTTGCATGACGATCAAAGAAAATGATTGATTATTTGCCAGTATTGTCATACACTTTGTAGGGAACCTTATATCTATCGATATAAATTTAAATGCATGTAAAATTTATTAGTTTACTATGGCAAATAATTAGAAAACAAAGTAAAAGAGAAATATAAATTTCTTACTTTGGAACAGCCATAAGTACATCCTATCACATTTTGTGCATTTAAGAGATCTATTAGACTGGTACTCAGGTTTCTTATCACACGGACATGCATCATAGACCTAACCATACAATGTTTCACATTTTTGAATAGTCACCTTTGTAACTACATCACACTCCTAAACATTCAACAAAAAGCAAAATGTCCGTTAGTGCAAGATTAATGATTAATGGAATGAACAACACTAAAATAAAGAGTTCCATTTAAGAATGATAGAATTATAAGTGCTTCAATAAGAAATAAAATATTTACTTGATCTAACTTAGAAATGTCAGACAATGAAATCCTTGTTCGGAAACTTAGAAGGGATTCAGCTGAGTACGTAGGATAATCTGTACTTGATATTTGACAGAACAGCTAACTACCAACAGAGTTTTGGCTAAATCTGTGCATAATATTTTGTGAGCAACATAATTATTAATCACTTAATTGGTTAGTGAATTGTGGGCAGAAAAATAAAATAAAATAATTGCTATGAACTGAACAATAAAAGCATATTAAGGACGGGTGTCACATTATCCACTAATTGTACTTCAACCTCTTTCTATTTTCCTCATGATCTAGGCATACTGGACAATAATAAACATTCCAAAATGGGCATGCATATTTTCTAATAGTAGAAGTGTCCTCTCAAAAGCATCACCTTGCAAGATACACCTTATAAGATATTTCTTCCTACAATATAGTGAAAGTGCAAATGACATGCTGGCTATACTTAACATTGTTTACATTAAAAGAATGTTTGAAACGATAACTACTGTGCATACCATTTTTCTTCCAGTTCCAAGATCAATGACATGGAGTATATTCCCCTACACTTGTAATTGGATGACCTCTGATATGATCTAAGTATGCCACAAACATCTGAGACATTAAACTAAGGGAAAAAAAAATGAAACAATATTCTAATTCAGAATTTCATTAAGAGGAGAGAATATGTAGAATGTAAACTATGCTATGAAATCTTTACCAATGAAGAGATCATTAGTAGGAAGCCCCCACCAATTGGTATCGTCGACCAAGTTCAGGATGAAACTATGATCCGCTACTAACTCCTGGAATGTCGGTGCTATTGTCGAATTTTCTGTTATGACTATGTAGAAGTACTGATGTACTCCTTCGCCACCATCCCGAACCAAAAACCGCCCAATATCATAACACGCACCCTTAGTTAACTTTAAGCAATACTTGTGCATGAGATCAACGGACTTGAACCTAACCATGATGTGTGTATCTTTCTAGAAGAATACAGGAAAAAAAAGCAAAACACGTTTGCAATGTGACAACGCAAGTCATCTTGCATGGAAGATACAAGAAAAATAAAGTCTGAAACATCACCGAGGTATCAAAAACGATCATACCAAGGCCCTAAAGTTCGAATAAGGGATGGATATGATATGGCTGCTGCAACAACGCTCAACATATCTGTGAATGATTCGATCAACTTTCACCTTCAAGATCAATTCAGAAGAACCTTGACACAAATTTTGCAAAGTGGTTGACATGTTCATTGCCATTTGAGTAAGGAGACAGTTTGACGGTAGTTTCAGAAAAGACTTTTTTTTATTAAAAATAGTAAAGTAAGATTAACAACACCAAATAAGATGGTGAAGTATTATTAAATAGTATGTATGTGTGTGAAAGCAACGTCAGAAACGAAGAGACGTTTAAGGATTGGGGGAAAAAGGACAAAAACTGTCACATTTTTTCAAAATAATGAATGTGGGGAGGGAAAAAGGAAGTTGGATACACATGCATGTAGCATCTTGTGGAAACAATCTATTATAAACCGCCAAATAAGATAAAGTGAACTGAACAGTTTTGTGCTATTATAAGAGGTCTCATATTTGGAAAAAAAAAAAAAATAAGTGAAAACTGAATCCCAAAAGAAATTGTCCAACAACGGATTACTCATAAATGAGACATTATGTAATTCATTGATAATTAACGATAAATCATGAGAAAAATTGTAAATAATTGCTTATGTTTTCCACAGACAATGGGATAATACCCTTGTTTGAAAAAGAGTGATATTGATAAATGAGTATGAAAATATGGTAGTTAGTTTAAGACTTCGATTATTAAAGATGTAATTAATAAGGGATGTTGACAGATTTCAAAATATTAACTCTACGAAGAGCATATCTATTAAATTGTGCTTAATAATGATAAATTGTTAGAAATATAAACAACAAATACGGCTACACTGTATTTATAATAATCAAAAATCATAAAAAAACCCTCATCAATAACTGAACTGCATGAACAAAATGACCACTCACATATATGGCATTAAAAGCAAATAACAACATCCATTTAAAAAATTATGAACAGACGATATCAGCAACCATTTCAAAACATACAATTTAATGACATGGACTAATGTGTCTGCGTTCGAATAAGAAAAGATAAGTAAACAAAACATAATAACCTTTCGTCTGAAAAAAAAAAAATCAACTACCCAGCACTTTACTTTTCTCAGCAGCAACCTCTGGAAAATCTGGATTAACGTACACACGAGTCATGCCAATAACAGTGGATAACTCAATACCTATAATTTAAGCAACATAAATATAGTGGAGTTAGTGATATTTTCCCGTAAGTCTTTGGAACCAAAATAATAATCATTAAATTACCTCGTTCAATTTTAAGACTAATATTGACATACTTGACAACAACAAAAACTTCAAAACCATTGTTCATATTATTGAGGAGAGGAAGTGCCATTTCAAAAGCATCACCTATCAAGATACATCTAATAAGGAACTTCTTCCTGCAAAATAATGTGTCAAAAAAAGATGTAACGATATGCTAAAATTTAGATGCAAAAGAAGAAACAAAAAATATATATATACAGACCGTTTGTCCTCCAATTCCAAAATCAATGCCATGGAATAAATCCCCCTACACTTGTAATTAGATTACCGATAGTATGAATGAAGAATGCCATATACATCTGAAAGGTGGAAGGAAAAAAAGCATAATTATAAAAATACGTTACATAATTAAGATAAATGAAAGTCGATTCAGGAAACCGTAAGTTAGATAAACCATTACCAATGAACATTTTGTTACTAGGAACACCCGACCAGTTAATATCATGCACAATGTTAAGGATAAAACATCAAATTGGAATTCTATTGTTAAGTGAAGGAATAATTGTTGAATGTTGAGTAATAACCAAATGCAGAGAATCGTGAACACCTTCGCCCCCCCTACAATACACCTATTAATCTGATAACAACCACCCTTTAATATCTTCCAACAGTACATGTCCATCAACTCAACTAGCATGATTCTGACCATCATCCGTGTACCTTTCTGCGTGATAGAGGTAGTTACATAAAGATTGCAAAAATTATTTGAAATGGTTACAATAATATTTAAAACCCTCATCATGGTCCCAAAAATAATAAAATCTACTGACTGAAGTTCAAGAATGGATCGGTTATTGCTGGTGCAAGTACGTTCAACATATTTGCTAATAATACGATCCACATCAACCTGTAAGATGATGTCTGGAACTCCTATTGTCAATGATTGCAAATTGCTTTCCATTCTTGACCATATCTGGGAAAGGTTAGGGTGTCGCTGGAATTGATTGCAATGGTTATGAAGAGAAGATGTTAGCATCTACTTATAATCTTCTTACGTATAAATGTTTTCCATTTATTACTTGTTCTGTTGGGTTGTGAAAAACTGTCCATTCACCATGTTCGAAATGTATGCATTAACGGTTATACAAGTTATAATCAACGCTAAATACCTAAACAGAAATGTACGACGGTTTACATAGTTTACACATGACCATGGTGTTGCGCGATAAAGTAGATTATACAAGCTGTTATGCACAAAACAAAATTTACAATTGTAGATGCTAACGGTGGGACTTAATGTACACTACCAAATGTAACCGAAAGTATGAACGCAATCATAATTGGTAATAAATAAAGCAAAAGACTAACAATAAACTGACATTAATTATGATTTCCTGAAGAGTTACAAAGTTGTCCCATAGCTAGAATAATCCTTCCAACGTAGAAAATAAAAAACAAACGGGAAACTAACAAAAAAAAGGAAGTTAGAAGTAGTAGTTTTTGAAACATCAAATAAAAAAAGAGTGCTTCTGTGATAAAGTTGCAGAAAATTGGAGACAGATGATTTGAACAGACTTTATGTTGTTGGAGATTCATTTCCATCACAAAATTTAGTTGCACACATACAGTTCAGTTTAAAGCGAAAATCAACCACGACATGATGATTGTAGTTGAATATAGCTTGAGACAAATCATTGCGGCTCACAAATAGGATGTCCTCATCTACAATATACAGCAAAAAGATTTAGAACATAAACAGTCATCATGACAACCTGATAAAAAAATACAAAATCTCTAACCACCTAGCCTTTCATCTTAACAAATAGCAAGGCTACAACCACGTCTTCCTTGTCTAGCACCCTCGAGTAGCCGATCAAGGCCTAGAAAGCTGGTAATCCCCGAAAGCAGACATGAAATGGATTTCCACTAACAAAACATAACACAGTATTTAATAAAATAAAAACACAAAAGATATACATAATTTATAGAATAAGGTCTTATCTCACCTTTCATCCATAATCTCGAGATGGAATTGGTACAATATCTCTGAGTTGACTACGACATCAGTTAGTTCATAAACTGTAGTGACAAGGCCCACCACATCTGTATAACTAAAAAGTATTAAGAAGAAGCCAAATCCATTACATATTGATGTTCCAAGGATGAAAAATGACTGAAAAATATGTTTACTTATAAGGGTTGATTGAGTAAGGGATGTTGCAGCAAATGCTATAAGTGGCTGAAAGATCATGTCCGGGGTTCTAATAACGTCTCTAACAAACTCGACTTTTGTAAAAGGTTCCATGACTATTTTTAGATCAGGATTAATGATGTTTGGACCATGTTCAACAGAAAATCTAGAGATAATGAAGCAAAAACTGGGCAATATTACACCACAAAGCCTATGTTAAAGCCTATGTATCATATCACGACAACGAATGAGAGCCAAGGCAATGTAACCCTACACCAAATGAGAAGACTTCAAAAACGAACAAATTTTAACATGGTACATCAAAGTAGTAAGTAATATTCAACTTTTATAATAAAAAATACAACGAACCTGACTGTCAGCTAGCACCACGTTGAATGTGAGTTGGCGATGCATTTTTTATGGTGGGATGTCCCAGAAAGTACCAATCACTTTAACACATATAGACCAATTATTTCTAGTACTGTCGAGTTCAACAAATGAAGTAACTCTGAGGTTGCCATGTCGAAGGTAATACCTCCCAAATATGCCATTTCAAAATGCAATTATTTCTAAACAGATGTATGTTTATATCACTTTGAGATTAAAAATAATGCACCGTACTCTACAACAATATGGTTTATATAGAACGACATATGTTGCACCAATCCTTGGGAAATAACAAACGTCCATTATGATGCATGGGAAGACGAAATATGCAATTAGGATGCATGGGGAGTGTAATAGCTTCATCGAAAAACATGCAATTAATGCTAGAAAACTTAAGTTTGAAAATGCATCCGAGTAATACGAAAATATTGGAAAAATGGTGTTCATATGAGATATACAAACAGGTGGTTCCATATGTTAGTTATGATTAGTTTTGATGATGTCTTATATAGATGTCATTATTAAAAGCAAAAAGATTGAGTAATATAGTTATCTCCTACATTGACTAACTATTTGTATTTAATGTAGATTAATCCAAGATGAATTATAGAGTTTGATCAAGAAAGTAAGAAAGAAGTTCTTGCATGCAATATAATGGGAATATCGAGAATGTCAAGGAAGCAAGAAGTTATCAAAGGATTTTAGGAATAGTCAAGAGGAAGAGGAAATATTGAAGAAGGTAGGACTTGCGAGAGAATGATAAGTCCAAGTTGAATGACAGAGAACGATCAACAAGAAAATCAATAAAGAAGTATTGAATTAGAGAAAGAAGATGTGAAGTCAAATGATAAAGAATGATCAAGAGAAGAGAAAAAAAGAAAGAGTTAGAGTTATGGAGAATGATCAAGAGAAGAAGAAAGAAAGAAGAACTTGTTGAATGAAGTGAAGATATCATTATTCAAGTTCTAAGATTGATGCTAGAAGTCTCCAAGGTCATATGGAAGTTGGAATGGGTCAATTTGAAGTTAAAGTCAGCAAAAATCAACTTCAGGATGAGAAAACTCGAGTTTGGAACACAAAACTCGAGTTTGAGACTCAAAACTTGAGTTTGTAGTGTCTTCAGCACCTCTGGCGTCTCTGGACAAGGAAAACTCAAGTATGCAAGTGAAAACTCGAGTATGCAAGTGAAAACTCGAGTATGCCACTGTTATCAGCACTTTAGCTCCACACCTGTCTCACGTTCAGCATGGGCGACCTACGGTGATTCGATGATATCTCTCAAACCAGGAATCGGATTGATGTAAAACCAGTGGCATTTGAAACTAGACATCCAAAGCGTCATTTTGATATATAAATCAAGTCCAAAGGTGTCAAGATCAATGAGCTATGATTTTTTACAAGTTGCCACAAGAATCAACGTCACAGTCCAGACCCACCTTCGGCATTTTGAGTGTAACTCACAATCTACAAATCGTATTGAGCTGAAATTGGTGGCATATGAAAGTAGACTCATAGAGCTTTCCAACAAGAGTTGAACGGACCAAAACGGAGTTTAGACCAGGGACATATGGCCCTCGAAAGTTGACTTGATAGAGAGTTGCTCAAATCCATTACACAAAGCAATACTCAAGTATTGGTCACAATACTCGAGTATTGGACTTACAGAGAGCTTTGACATCTGCCAATGAGTTGAATACTCAAGTATTCATTCCAATACTCAAGTATTGAGTTTTCACAAAGTTTTCAAAATGAATGGATACTCGAGTATTGATTTGGACACTCGAGTATTGGGCATACGAGAGCTTTGCTCTTTGTCAATGACTTGAACACTCAAGTATTGAAGTCAATACTCAAGTATTGAGGTTTTGAACTTAAACTTATTTTCATAACAAAAGTTCAAAACTCGAGTATTGATTTGGACACTCGAGTATTGACCTTATTTCAATGATGAGGTCCAAAGTCAAAACTCGATGATTCCTCTCTCGGAAGAAGAATACTCAAGTATCATAATGAATACTCAAGTATTGAGTTAAGTGCACGCGATGACACACTCGAGTATTGATGAACACGCTCAAGTATTGACTTAAGTGCACAGTGACACACTCGAGTATTGATGAACAATACTCAAGTATTGAACGCTAAGTTTGAAATTCAAATATGACGAATTTTGAAAACCTTCATGATTGATCTTAATGCTTTCCATTATCATTCTTCTATGTTCCTAGAAATGTTTAATCACTTTGTTAGTGAGTTTCGGATGAATTAGAAGATGTTTAGTGAAGGCTTAAAGCAAAAGCGAAAAGTGACGTCAAGCACTTTAAAGTCGAACCCGAAAAAGTTGTATACTTTTGAGTAAACCTTCTGCACACGTCTACAAAGAGATTAAGGCTGCTTTCCACATCCATCAACTGCTATACCAACGGATCAATTTGGTAGAAGTCAACTCTGAACATCTTGCACAACTGGATTAAGCAAAAACTAGAGAGAGAAGAAAACCAAAAGTTGAACCAAAGCCTTGTCGGAATAGGCAACGGCTATAAACAGTCATATAGTGTTCTCTACCTATAAAAGAGGACAGATTCAAGTAGAAAAATGCAGAGACACAAGCCTACATCTTAAAAATGCTCATACTTTGATTTTCATACTACTCACACTCTGTTTTCCAATGTTTACATAGTTTATCATAGAGAGTGAGATAATTTGTAATGCACTTCAGTGTTTATCTTATTCACTTCACGAGAGAGAAGATTTATTACAAACATTCCATCTGTTTATCGAGAGTTACTCAAGATTGGGTGATCTTGAGAGGGAAAGCGGTTGTAACCTTACATTGTGTAAGGGGAGTATCTCGGTGAGAGATTTGGCTTCACAAGTGCCGGGTGAACTTGTGGTTTGTAAAGGCTTCTCTTGTGCCCGGATTAAACAAGAGGATAGTGGATTGAAAATCTCAAGTGGAGCTTGAGGACTGGACGTAGGCCAAGGATTGGACCGAACCAGGATAAATCTCAGTTTGCATATTTTCTTCCCTTATCTCTTATATTTCCAGCATATATGTTTGAATGACTATCTATTGTTTTATAACTCTTTACTGTCATACAAACTCATGTTACTGACTTGGAAAAGATTTTCAAATTTCTTAAATTTTTATACTTCACCCAATTCACCCCCTCTTGGGTTCAAAACTTACACTATAGGTGAACGTCCAACTGATGACCATTCAACAATCAGGAAAAAGCCACACAAATAAGACATGCGGACCAATAACTAAGTCGCTTAGACATTTAGTGTTTTATATTGATTGACAAAAATTAAACTGTTGTCCTATAATTAAGATCAAAACTAACTCCTAAATGAGGGTGCTCATACACACAAAGAATAAACTATTGAAGTATCTCATTTTTTAGACTCCGATCTGGAAACCTTCAAAAACAGGACAAACACTTGTCAAACGGAAAAAGAAAAAGAAAAAAAAATACAGCTGCTTGCACGAGCCTTGGAAGCCAAAAGGACCCTCTTGAGAACAAAGGGAATGAAAGATGGGAAGGGTGGAGGGCAGATGAGGGAAACGATGGGTCTGTGAAATTTTATTAAAATAAAATATAATAATAATGTGAATTCAGTGAATGCAATGTGAGATTAAAGTAAGATGAGTTGGTATATTATAATTGGTTAGAGCATAGATGAGGTAACACAGCACACAAGAATTTTTCTTAAACTTTCGTAAAAGACTTAAAAGTCATTTAAAAAATAGTAAGAAAGTGAATATAATTTCAACAAAATTCCTCAACAATCCCATGCATTTCAATCTTTTTTTTCCTGTGTTGCAAAATTTAGATGAGTTGGATCCAGGGCTCATCAAGTTAGGACATACCTCTGAATTCAAAAAATGCGATTACAAAAGTACTTACTTATCACCCACCAACAATGTCTTCATATTCACAAGATTTGAACTAACAATCTACAACCTTACAGTTATAAGCCAACTCTTTCCCTTGTTGGACCAAGCTTTACTTGGCAATCCCATGTTTTTCAATCTTTACAATATTTTTTATTTTGTTAATATTATATTATATTTTAAAATTATAACTGAGCCAATTTACTAAAATACCCTGTTGTTTCAATTTTGATTGTTGCCTTCTCTCCATTCCAAAAATTCAACCTCTTCAAGGTTTAAGGTTTAAGGTTTATGGTTTAGGAGTTTCTCAAGCTTCTGCTTAGTCTCACCCACCATCACTGCTACTTTCTGCTCACCCTCATTCCGTGACCTAGTTGTTCGTGCTCTTTGTTCTCCACCCTCCAACACAACCCAAATCATGAGGTAAAATAACGTCCACAGGGGTTTAAGCAACACAAACAAACAAAACAAGTCTAAAAGATCATATAGAAAAACGAAAGCAAAACTCAGTAATGATCCATTATCATATAAAATCTTTGTAGCATCTTCTTCAACCAGCAATAAAAGTTGTCATGGAGGTTTCCACACCTGTCGGCCACTAAATTTATTTACCTTCAGGCGCAATCCAAGAAACACGTTCTGCCTTGTATATAATTATGTGTGATATCTTTCTATAATAGATTATTCACTACAATTAAACCACAAGCCTAAATATAAATTTTTTTATTTTTTGTGACATTGTTTTAAATTTTCCTCATTTTTTAATATAAAATATAATAGCCTCCTTAGTTTCACCTTATTGAACTAATTAAAATACAATTTACACATGTAAACAGCCTTCTGCATTTACAGGCAGTCGATCCCTTTTGCTTGTTTGATTTTGTTTTTAAAACTAAAATAAAACTAAAAAATTTGTTTGAAAAAAATTTTCAATGAGTTGTTTTTTAAAAAAAAAAAAAAAAACAGAATGTTGTTTTTCAAAACTAAATAATAATAATAATTTTTAAGTGTTTTCTTGGTTTTTTCATTTTTCTTTTTCTATTTTTTGAAATGGTCACATATCCTCTATTGATACCATACTAATAGCAATGAGCACCACTACATCACTATCGGTGATGATTGCCACCATGTCACTTCAAAAACAAATGTTTTTAAAACTACTATCTAAATAGACTTTTTCTTTTTAAATTTTTTTCTTAAAAACAATTTTATAAAACCTTTTTGAAAAATAATAATAAAACAGAATCGAACATGCCAAAAAGTTTCTCATATATATATGGATGGATTCATCATCGCCCCTCCAAGCATTGCCCAATATGGCCCTCACGCTTTTTTTTTTTTTTTTTTTTTTTTTTTTTGGTAAGACTACGGGGCATGTTAGCTCATATTCATTTCAGAATCAAGAATATAACGTGGGTATGATATCCCCACATAGTCACTGTATAGTAAGTAATCAATACCTATAGGAGGGGAATCAAAAATAACAGACATTTCCTCCTGATCAATACTAACATTAGCAAGGGCGTCAGCACGTTTGTTCCTTTCTCTATATACATGAACAAACATAATTCTGGAGAATTTCTTCAATGTTGCATTAATCTCAGCTAGCAGCCTTGTACCTACATCATCTGCTATCTGCAACTTGTTAAGCGTATATACCACTGCAGAAGAGTCACTTTCCACAATCACACTTTCAAAATGTTTACACAAAGCTAGTTCAAGGCCAAGTAATACAGCCCATAATTCAGCTCTTATAGCTGAGCACATTCCCAATTTTTTAGCAAACCCACATATCCACTTACCATCGCATCCCCTAATCAGTCCACCACACCCAGTTGTCTGATTTTCTCCTCTAGATGCTCCATCCGTGTTGATTTTAACCCACCCCTCCGGTGGTGCCACCCATTTAATATTTGCTTCCACTCTTGTGTCTCTTCTTTGCCTAAAGCTAACTCATGCTCTTTTGATTTCTCTTACATGCCAATCAATTATATGCGCTCTGTTCTCAGGAATTATAAAGCCATCCTCAAACAGCCCCTTATTCCTCCAATTCCACAAACGCCAACAGGTAACACCAAACCTAAGATTCCAGTCATTGTGCGTTCTCTAGAGGTTCCAACTAAACCATTCTTTTCCTTGCAAAGAGACAAACTCAGGTTCAGATTGTCCTCTCAGCAACTCAGTCCATAGTTTCCAAGCCACATCGCAGTCTCACAACATGTGCATAAGGGTTTCAGTATGATCAGTACATCTATAACAGTTCGGTCTCCCACCCATAATGCTACATTTCCTCTCATTGGTCAATAGCCTTCCATGTATAGCTAACCAAAGAAAGGTTTGCACTCATTTTGGCCCCCTCCACCTCCACAAAACACTCCAAACTCCTTCTCCCTCATCCTACTCATTTCTAATCAACCTGTACGTATCTAATACAACATAGTGGCTTTGTAGCTTTTCCCCCCAGTGAGTTGTATCTCTGCCACTTAAATGACCAGGAGGGATTTCAACCAATAGACATTTAACTCCTTCATGATTTAATTTTCCACCAATTTTTGACTAGTCCCAGCACCCATCCTCCTTAACCATATCTATCACCTTTGCCATCCTCTCCTCCTCCATGAGGTGTCCCGTGCCCATATCTGATAAGCACATACCTCCCTATAGCCACTTATCTTGCCAAAAATATACACTCTTCCCATCTCCAATCTCCCAAGCTAACTTTGTCAAAACTTTGGGCCAGATTGTATCCAGATCTTTCCATATCTCTGAATCAGTATTACTTATTTTCCACTCTTTTTTAAAGTCACTCGGCCTACCATACTTCCCATGTAAAACCATGGAACATAATCTTGTTGGCTTAGCAAAAAAATTCCAAACAATCCTTCCTAGAAAGGCATCGTTCATGGCCTCTAAATTCCTCAATCCAAGCCCACCATTCTTCTTTTCCTTGCAAATTATATCCCAACTAATTGCATGTAATCTCCTCTTCCCCACTTCACTTTTCCATATGAAGTCTCTCTGTATTTTCTCCATTTATTGTCTTATTCCAGTAGGCTACCCGTGAATGATGCATAGTAAAGACAACCATCTAATTTGTTACTGCTTGAACTAAGGTTATCCTTCCAGCAAAAGACAAGGTCTGTTTTTTCCAACTGCTCAACTTATTCTGCATTTTATCAAGTATAAACGGGTACTTGTTCTTCCTATTCCTTCCCGGAGACATGTATTCCCCCAAATATCTCCCCAAATCCTCCATACGCTTGAAGCCAGAAAAATTGCAAATCTCGTTTTGCATCTGTCTCCCAAAATTCTTGGAGAAAAATATGTTTGTTTTTTGTACATTAATTTTCTGCCCGGATATATCACCAAAGCTATCCAATACTTCCATAACAGCATGTATATGTTCTATGTCAACTTCACAAATAAGTAGGAGGTCATCTGCAAATAGCAAATGAGATACTTCTACACCATTCCTTCCTAACCTCATAGGCTTCCATTTTTTCCCATTCACACAATCAATAATCATGTGTTAGTTTTTCCATCCCAAGAACAAAGAGATAAGGAGAAAAAAGGTCTCCTTGTCTCAAACCCCTAAAAGGCATAAACACATCTCTTCTACTTCCATTCCATACCACAGCCATATTAGTCGACTCCACACATCCCCTAATCACTTTTCGCAGATGCTCATATAGCCCAATTTCTTCTAGTACTCTACCAATAAAGCTCCACGACATTCTATCGTAGGCTTTCTCCAAATCAGTCTTTATTGTCATATAACCCTTTTTTCCCCTAACTCTTCCCATAGAATGTACCACTTCTTTTGCAATTATAATGTTGTCATGAATACTACGTTTAGGAACAAAACTAGTTTGGTAGGGAGATACCAATTTATCCATAACAGGTTTCAGCCTATTCACAATCAATTTTGACAAACCCTTATATAAAACATTACATAGAGCTATAGGTCTGAACTAACTTACCAATTCAAGTTTCTCCACCTTAGGAATGAGCACCAGAAGTGTAAAGTGTATCGTTGACTTCCCCAATTTGTTTAGGATTCTTCCACATCTCCCGTATGAGGTTAATGACTGATTGCCCCACCACATTCCAATTTTGTTGGTAGAACACAACAGGGAAATCATCTTTACCTGGGGCTTTAAAGCTTCCCATCTGGGGAAAAAAAAAAGCTCTCTGAATTTCCATACTCAAAATTTCCTTCCCCATTCTCCTCATATGTTCTTCATCCACCATTCCCCATTGCTGCCTTGTAGTAGCCCATCCTCTAAGCTCCTTATCTTCATAAAAAAGACTTTTGTAAAAATTTTGGAACATTAGCACAATCTCCTCATCCTCTTCCACCCAATCCCCATTGCTATTTTTCAACATTTTAATATTGTTCTTCCTCCTTCTAGCCAGTGTTTTGGTATGGTAATACCTAGTATTTCTGTCCCCTCTTTCAGCCACCTACCTCTTGATTTTTGAAACCAAAGGATCTCCTCTTGCTTTAGCATTGCCATTAGTTCCTCTTCTAATTCAGCCTCCAATCTTACCAAATAAGGATTGCTACGCCTTTAATACTCTTCTGGATGCCATTTAGTCTATTAAACAGCCTTCTTTTACGGCCTGCAAGTCTGTCAAATACTTCCTTGTTCCAATAGATTAAATTATCCTGCAGTAGATTAAGCTTCACATGAGCATCATCTTCACCCTTCCAGCTTTCCCTCACAACCTTCCCAAAATTCTCATGAGTTTGCCACATAGCTTCATATCTAAAATTCCTTGCTTTGTACCCCTGATTTACACTATTCAGCTGTACAAGTATAGGGTGGTGATCTGAGCATAGTCTTGGTATAACTCTGATTACAACATTTGCAAATCGTTCATGCCAATTAACGTTGCACAAACATCTATCAAGGCGTTTATATATCATGTCCAGCCCATCCCATTTTGGTCCTTTCCACGTAAAGAATGGCCCATTCGATTCAAGATCCATTAAATTACAATTCTGGATCCAGTCATTGAACCTCCTATATCTCACCTCACTTACTCGCCCACCCCCTTTTTGCTCCATTGGTGTTTTAATCTCATTAAAGTCCCCAACTAGGAGCCAAGGTTCATCCACGTCATTTGCTATTTGAGCTAGCATATCCCAAGTCCTAGTCCGTCGTTGCTCAGTAGGATTAGCATACACTGTAGTGAATAGCATCTCTTCCCCTTCCAAACCCAATTTGCAATGTAAAAATTGCTCATCAGACATTTTAACATCTACAATTAATTCATCATTATTCCATACAAGCCATATACCACCAGCAAACCCCACTGCCTCCCTGCGCACTGAGTGTTTGAAGCCCCAGCTTTTTATTATTTACTGGCAGCATTATCACTAACTCTAGGTTCCAAAATCACAAGTACATCCAGATTATATCTAGTCTTCATATCTCTTATAATGGCTCCAACCCCTTTACTAGCTGCCCCTCTACTATTCCATACAAGTAGCTTCATCATCATAACTATTAAAAAGGAAAGAACCAGTAGTACCTCAATCTACAAGGGCAGGAGTAGCGCATCCCCCTTCCATGCTCATTCCTAGGCTTTTGATTGGGTCTTCATCATCCTCCACTAGCTGGACTTGACCCGTATCCATATCCTCATTGACTCTCAAGGCTCCAGCATACTCGCCAGGATTTAAATTTTCTTTGTCCACCATGTCCACCTCTTGGCCCTTTTGCATCGCCAAGATGGTTTCCGAAACACATTCTTGACTATGTGTTGTCCCCCTTTATTCTCCATAGACATGATATTTCCATTTGCAAAAATCCGAGCAGATAAAACACCTCCTTCCTTAACCATCCTACCAACCTGAGAAACCTTCCCACTGTCTACACTCCCTGCACCATCCGAGCCCCTTCTCCTGTCACCCTTTTTTCCAGGCCTTCCCACTTGTTTAACTTGTTTTGTCACCCCCCTCCTTTATAAGCTTTCTCAGGCCCACTACTATTTACAGTCGTCTCTTGCACTCCAATCTCAGGAACTTCCCCTATTTCCTCTTTTAGAACAGAGAAATGCGAGCCTTTGTGTTGCTCCTGTGATGGTATTACACTCACTCTTAGCCTCCTAGCACGTTGAACAGTCTTCCATCGGTTCCCCTCTTCCACCTTCTCAGTTTCAGGCTTCAGTTTATCCCCCAACACCTCAGTCTCCATTGCTCTAGCAGCTGTTTGCCGATGAAACGCATCACAAGCGTCTTTGCTATGCCCAATTCGCCATCATTTATTGCACAAACATCCCATGCTTTCATAAACAACCTTAAGTGTCTGGCCTTCAACATTGAATTCAAGAATTAGAGGCTTTGTGAGATCCAATTCCACACACATTCGTGCAAATTTCCCCCTTGCTCTTTGCGCCGTATGTATATCCAGCCGTATAGCTTTGCCAATGGAATTCCCCAAATTCAACAAGAATTTTTTGTCGAATAGAGGGGCTGGGAGATCAGGAAATCTAACCCACGCCACCACAAAGTCAATCTTCGCCATCCTTGGATTGAAATCTGGTCTCCACCTTGCCAGGTTCAAATAAGCATCAATAATTACCCATGGCCCTCCAGTAAGTGCTTCCATATAATCTTCTTTATTCTGGAAATTAACTAAATAGTAGTCGTTTTCCAGATCGAAGATGTCAATATGCCCTTTCCTTGCCCAAAGTTGACTCAATTTCTTTAACATGAATCCATATAAGACAGCTGATGTCCCACCAGCTTCACAACCAGAGTCTTACGAAAAGGTTTCATAAGCCTCTCCCTCTCTTTCTCTTTGAAAACAAATCTCAGACATAGCGGATCAGCAAAGTCGACACAAATGCAATCATGAGGATTTTTTACCTTAGAAAAATCCGTACCTGCACCATAGTCCTCTATTTCATCGTCCTCATCATTCTTCGACCATTCCCACCAACAACTCTTCGTATTTACATTCTGTAATAGGGACTCCCTGTATGACTTCGGCGATTGATCGTGACTCTCAGGAGCCATCCATTTTTCCTCGCGAGCCTTAATCGACTCGTTACCAGTAAAGCCGTTTTCCGTCGAACTGGCTTTCCTCTTCCTACGCAGCTATTCCTCCCGATCCTCCTCCATCGCAACCTCACCACCCCCCCTTGCGGCACGCAAATGGAGGGGCCACTCATTTTCTCTACCACAGTAGGTGATAGAGTGTTTAACGGCCATTTGAAATGGAACCCTAGCAGAGCTCCTGGAAATCGCGTTTGACTCCAAAAAGTTTTATATAGCCCTCGCACTTTTATCCTCTCAAACCTACACGCTCATCCGGCAACTTTCTTTATTTGTCTTATTTTGTTATTCATATATCTATTTATATGAATGATAGATATGATCAACTGATTATTACTCCCTCGATACTTAATATAAGAGGCAGTAGACTTTTTTTTTTCTTTGAAATATTAAGAAAGCTAAATAAATTACTTAATCATAACATATGTTATGTATCTAAGCCAAGCAAATTGGAGAAAGATAATAAACATAAATATTTTAATGTAACTTATTTAATTTTCTTAATCTTTCAATATAAGTCATAATTCATTCTTATATTAAGGGCCGAAGATAGCTCTGGCTAAGCACAGGCATCCTCTTATTGCAAAAGCAGTCTTGTTTGAGGCACTATAGGACATTGGATGTGAGCACCTCTCCCAACAGAAACTCGAACCTTAATTTGTCATATTGTGAGCAACTAGCATCTTCCTCCGGGCCAACTTGATTAGTTTTTTTTTTATATATTATCATCCGGTATCTTGTTCGGGTTCGTGACTACCCATCCAAATACAAGTGTCTTCTCTAGAACTCAAACCCCTATTGATTAATTAATTACTAATTAATAGTTCGTTTCACTAATTCCTGTAGGGTGGGCTGGTAAATTGGGCTAGGGTGGATTGGGCTTCTACTATATTTTATCTTATTTATTTGAATGTGATTTATTTTGGGCCTTCATAAGTTTTTTGTTTTCTGGGAGTTTCCTCTGGGTATATATTTTCTAGTTTGGCCACTCAGCGTTTAAGCTCCAGTTTTACTTAATTTTTTAATTTCATTCGTGTTTAGGCTCATTATTTTTTTGACCATTAGTTTAGGCTCATTATTTTGAGTTTCCTCATTTTTTTTTTAATTTCTAGCGTTTTTGGAGAAACAAAGGCTTGCTGGACTTTTATTTGGGCTTAAATGTTTATTTTATTGTTGTGGGAAACTGCTGTTGGGCTCCGTTAAGGCTATTGTTTATTTGGGCCATTGCTAGCTCTTTGATAATGCTTCGTAAATCTAAATGCTATCGAGTTTGGGCATTTTCTGATGTTCTACAAAACAGATATATGTTTCGTGATTCAGCTTCTTTATTGTCTTTTAAGCCAGGTGATTCAAAAGTTTGGAGATTCATCTGCAACCAGGATATATTATTGAAAGGGGCTCTAAATGGCAAGTGCGTAACGGCCATTCAGTGGGTTTCTTCAACGACAGCTGATTGCACAATGACACAAAACTTTCTGATTTCTGCATAAGAAATCTCTCTGAGGAAGAAAAAATCACTACAGTAGCTGATTGGGTCCTAGGCTCCACATGGAATTGGAATATCTTATCTAACATTCTAATGCCTTCAGCTCTTAGCAGACTTGCCGCTGCCATCCCTCCTAACTCTAATGCTGGGCATGACTTTCTGATCTGGGGAGTATCTCGTAATGGCCAATTCTGGGTCAAAAGCGCATATTTCCTGATTGAGAACAATCCACCACAAATGAGGAATTATTTCTTTAAGTCTATCTGGAAATGGCCCGGGAGCAGAGAGAATAAGAGTATTCATGTGGCTGGCCTACTAGAACAAATTGCCAACTAAAGTTTGGAGAAGCTCTTGGTCTAATTGTCCTGCCTCTTGCGATTATTGTTGTACGGACCTGGAAGATTCTCTTCATATTTTGATATATTGTTCTTATGCGAAGAGCATGTGGTTGAAACTAATTCACCCAAGATACGCCCCCTCTTTCTTTGCTGCTAGCCGAAAAGACTGGTTTGCTATGAATTTCAATCGGAATCTAGGAAGGGCTGATGATAACTGCTGGAGTTTAATTTTTGGTGTATCGATCTGGAGCCTTTGGGGATGGAGGAATGCATTTACGTTTGAACCTTACTTTGTTAAACCTTCCCGACCAGAGCTTATCATTTCTAAAACTTGGAAAAGTTTCACTGTTTCCCCTGATGTGGGATCTGCTGATTTTGATGAACATTCAGTGGTCGTGGCAAAAGCCACCTGATGGATGGTATAAACTGAACGTCGATGGCGCTATGGTTCTCAGAACCTCCAAGTCAGGCTTTCACTACCATTTTAATTTTTATGCATAAAAATATTTAATGCTATTACTCTCACTCACTACCATTTTAATTATGGGTATGCATAAAGTCAGGCTGGGGGGGGGGTGGGGTTCCTGAGAAACAACAAAGGGGAATGGATTATTGGTTTCATGAAGACCATCGGTTTATGTGATGCCACCACAGCTGAGGCGTGGGCTGTATATGAATTATGAAGGACTCAAGCTCGCTTGGGATTATGGTTTGAGGCATATTATCTTAGAATCCGATGCTAGGGACTTAGTGGTTAGTCTCACGGAAGGCAACTTTCAGTATAGTAGCATGTTATCTGACCTTATAAAGGCGCTACTTAACAAGGATTGGCAGATCAAAATCAACCATATCCCTCATGAAATCAACAACGTAGCAGACGCTTTATTTTTTTTTTTATACGCGTAGCAGACGCTTTAGCTTAAATGGCAATCTCTCAAAATGCCATTTTGGATTCGTGCCCAGCTCACTTGCGGACGTGGCTGGACCAAGATGTATTGGGATATTTTTCCCCTGAGTTGTCCTAATTTTTGTTAGTAATGGGCTCCTAGCCTTCTCTCTTATCAAAAAAAAAAAAAAAAAAAAGTTTGGGCATTGAAAATTTTAGATTGATAGAAGGTTTGATGGGTGGGGAAGAAAAAAAGCATATGTTTTAAGTATTTGATGTATTTTTTTTAAAAAAAATACTTAAGAATTATATGTCAAATGTCAATTGTTATCAATTGTTATTTTTAAATCATGTTATATATAATAAAAAATATTAAAATTATGAGATGACAAAAACCATTAACTTTAAAGGTAGTCTTGGTTGGACTCGGCTTTCCTTCGCTATAGCCTCTCATCTGCTACCCTCAAGCGGTGTCGTTTTGCCCCAAAACAATGAGCAAGTTCCCTTTTTAAAAAAAAAAAAAAAAAAAAAAAAAAAAAATTAGGGCACCGTATTGTACTAAAAAGATACTTTAGAATTCGACTAGTACGAAAAAATATGTCATAATCTTAAAAAAATTATTTTAGGATCTTGAAAATATATTTTAGGATACTTACCGGTACTAAAAAGATTTTTTGAAAGCATACTTGACTCGTATAGAAAAAAAAATACCTCGTGATCTTGAAAAATTATTTTAGAATTTTGAAAAAATATTTTAGGTGTCGAATGATACTAAAAATATATTTCGAAAAAAATTTTCAAAATCCTAAAATAATTTTTCAAGATCATGAGGTTTTTTTTTTTTTTTTAATATCTTGAAATATCTTTTTAGTACTAGTACTTGTAAAATATTTTGTCAAGATCCTAAAATAATTTTTTAAGATCATGATGCATTTTTCTCAGTACTCGATTATCCTAAAGTATCTTTTTAGTGCCTTGAAATTTTTTCTTTTTAAAAGGGAACTTGCTCATTGATTTGGGGCAAAACAACACTACTTTAAGCATAGGATGGCAGCGGATGGGAGGCTGCAGCGGAGCAAAGCCGAGTCCATCTTGGTTGGCAGTCAAAACATGAAACATTAGGGTCCTTAATTAGGGAGGTGATTTCTAACTAAGTCAAATTTCATTAGGTATTTATGTAATCTAGACTCGTTAAGGATTTTATTTTGAATTGTAGATTAAGGATAGTCACATTGATGATCTTATTCCTCTCCAATTAATATCGTGCACGTTTTGAATTGATGGTTTTTTTTTTTTTAATGTGTGTGAATTCGAGGTATTGTCAGGTACTAAATGCGAAATAAGCATCTCTTAATAGGGATTCAAATCTTGATTCACGTAAAAAACTAATTCATAGGACTGTTACTCTAACAATTAGTAGCACTAAATTTTCCACTTATTTAATAAATTTAATGAAGTGATTTCATGTTTAATGTTCTACTCCTTATGGAGGTTTTTATTCATGTATACTTTTAAGTGATTATCATTTTTGTTAATATGTAATTTCCCAGGGATATATCGAAGGATTAATAATGAAGAAAGAATATATATACACAATGGCAGACCCACTTGCTAGAGAAGAAGGCAAGTGCCCCCTTGAATTTGAGATTTTTTTAAAAAAAATAATTAATACATATTTAAATTATTGCCCCCTTAAATTAAATACACACCTTTAATACATTAAGGTTGCACTTTATAATAGGATGGGGGATGAATGGTTAAATGATTGTTTAGTGCCTTATATTGAAAAAAGATATATTTAATAGCATTGATAATAAGACAATTATGATGGAATTCCAAAAAATAAGGCCTAGAAGGATGACATTATCATTATTTTTATTATAATATACTTTTTTTATTAAAATATATATACTTAAACTTATTGAAAGACCTTTCCTTCATTATCATTTATGTAACGCATTTATTTCTAATAGTACGGGTTTGTAAAACAATTACCTCTTTTATTACAATCATCAAGATTCACTTGATTTCATATATATTTTGTTGATATATTTTTTTTTCATGTTTATATTCTTTTTTTTAATGCATTTAAAACTTTTCTTTTTAAAAAAAAAATCAGGGAAAATATCCCCATCAATTGTACCCCTTCTGTAGTTTGTTGGGTCCGCTGCTGTATATACATATATATGAAGTAATTTAAATACACATTTAAAGAAAAGCATGCAATGCATATATAAATGTTTAATGATTTAAATATCAAAAAGTACAAGCTCCCCGTGCGAACCGGAGAACATTCTCGTTTGAGTAAAAAGGCTGTATCGAAAAAAATAAAGGCTCCTTTGTTCTTCGCTTAAAGCATGTTTTGATAGATCCATTTTTGCCCTTGCCCAGTCCTAAGAAAAGTAGTCTAGAAAAAATTGAGGCACAACCGGGCATTTTTACAGGCAGGGTTGGGCACCGGGCAAAGTATGCTGCCCTACCCAGTAGTGTATATAATATTTTTTATTTTTTTAATAGAATAAAAAAAGTATTTTATAGTTCATATTTTTTTTATAAAATAGTATTATATATTTTTTGCAAATTATATAACTTATAATATATAAAAATATCTTCATTTCTTCAACTCTTCCCTTTTCCCACTGTTGGACTCGGATGACAAATTATTTTTTTCCTAGATGCTGCACATGGAGAGAGGGGAATGTAATAGTTACGGTTGTCAGTTGGCTAGTGGTGGATAAATGTTGTCTACAAGGCTTTAATTGCAATTTTTTGATGCCTTGTATTTAATGAATTATGAATGTTATTTAATATTTCGATTACGGATATTTGACCATTTGTTATTTTATTAAGACATATGATTGTCTTTTTAATTTCAAGACTTATGTTGTAGACTTATGTTTGAATATTCCGAAGTGTAGAATTATGGATTTCATTTGAAGTTTGTAATATTGTTTATTAGGTATGACTAAAGCTATTTTTTTCACATAGGGTGTGGCAAGGTTACAGGGTATCGTCACTTGGGCAGGGAAGGGCCGCCCAGCCCAGCCCATTATTGCCCTGCCCAAAAATTTTAGGGCTTCTATCGGGCGGGCGGGGGCCTTTGGCGCATTTTATTGCCCAATGATGTATTGGGCGGGGGCATCGGTAAGAGTCTCGCCACCGCGACCCGCCCATGCACAACCCTAAGAAAGATACTTGAGGATACTGAATAACACCGAACAAATGCTTCATAATCTTAAAAAATTATTTTAAGATCTTGAAAAAATATTTTAGGTACTGAATAATACTTTAGGATTCTTAGATTTAAGGAAGGGTTAGAGATTTAATTCTCAATGTATGGCTACCGTGATAAAAACAATGAGCTATAGATTTGTTTTTCCCATATTTTGTAAAAAGGCAATCTTTGTGATACATTGGTTAACCTAGTATAACTTAATTTTGTAATGAGGATTTTACTGTTTTTATTTTTTGTAATGAGGATTTTACTGTTTTTATTTTCTTCTAGTAAGGGTGATAGATTTTACTGTACGAGATAAAGTTGTTTACCCCATCTAACACCCAGTTAATTTTAGTAAAGTAATGAGCAATTGAACCCCAATTTTTATCCCCAAAAAAAAAAGGGAAGGGTTTATCAGCTTTTTTTATGCGGCAAAAAAAAGAAAAAAAAAACTTTTTTGATACTTTGATACAAATAATATAGTAATTAGTGTTAAATGACAAAAAAAAAAAAAAAATTGAGACATCTTCTAACCCTCAATTATATACTCTCTAAAACTTTATTTTTTGTGTGTGCATATAAAACTAATCTTATTAAAAATATACCCATAATTAATTAATTAGGGTATTGTATATATGCATAAATTAATGTATAGTTTAGGGAGTTCATTATAGAATTTCTTAGATTAAAAATATACCCATAATTAATTAATTAGTTTTATTATTTATTTATCTACATATATACCTTAAAGTTTAAAGAGTTTATCAGCGTATAAGTCAACATTTAGAGATTATATGCATACAAAAATAAAAGTTTAATAAAATATATAATTGATGGTTAGAAGCTATCCCAATTTCTTTCTTTGTCATTTGACACTAATTACTATATTATTTGTATCAAGTGTCAAAATGCTGATTAACCCTTTCATTTTCCCTTATTATATTATGCCTTATACGTACCAGCCAAGATGAAAATAAATGTGGGGTCTCTCTCACGTGACAACTTCTCACAGAGGTTTCCTACAAGTACAAAAATACATAACAAATAAGACATGTAAAATGAAATAAATATGGTGGTGCATAAAATAAGTAATAAAGGAAATAAATGTCTAACATTGCTAGCTTGCCTTTGGGTTAATCCTTGCCTCTCACTCCCTTCGACCGGCGGAATGATACAAAAAAAAAAAAAAAAAAACCTCGAAAATTGCAACATAGTGTAATTGAGACATCTTCTAACCCTTGGATTTTGATCTTGTGTTTAAGTCTCAATTATATACTCTCTAAAACTTTATTTTTGTGTGCATATAAAACTAATCTTATGGGTATTGTATATATGCATAAATATAAAATGGTTCATTGAAATAAAATTATTTTATGAGGAAAATAATAATTTGGGTTTTATTTAAAATCGATTAACAAAAAAAAAAAAAAAAAAAAAAGGAATATTAAAAATATGATGAGTTGGCATAGGGGCATAAAAACTGTGCAAGTTATCAAGAAAAAGAAAAGGTCAAAACATACAAATGCAAATCCTTTCAGCCGTGAACGATTTTCTTGAAAATTTAAACTCGTTCTCTTCATGAACAATTTTTGATGTAGCATCTTGATAATTAAATTCACCATGAAGCATCTAGGTATTTGCTTTTGTTGTTTCTAGAATATTGGTAGAAAAGTCGTTGTTAGGTTGTTTGGAACCTCGAAAAGCATTCGTTGTTAGGTTGTTTAGAACCTCGAAAAGCATTGTGTTTTTACAATAAAAGAAGAGTGGGAAAATATACTGTTATCAATATACTCCCTCCCAATTATAAGATCTAATTAACTTTTTTAAAGAGATAAAGGAAGCTAATTAAATTAATTTAGAGTGTTTTTATTTTTATTTTTTTCTTCAAACTAATTAGTTTGACTAATAAACTAATATATAATCTAAGGATACACAACATATGAAATAATTAAATATATTATTTAACTTCCTTAATCTCTTTTAAAAAAAAAAAAAAAAAAAAAAAAAAGTCAACTAAATCTTATAATTAGGATCAGAGAGATGGAGTATTAATTATATGGATCTTCATTAACTTTTAATCTTCTATATTATATCCCCAGAAATGCTTCCCATCTACTTCTCCAATCTATTAGTCTGTTATTTCATATTTTCTTTAGTTTCATAGCAATTTCTTATTTGTTTTCTATGCAAGAGATACTAGATGAGAGATCGATTTAAGATGTGTGGTTATTATTGGAAGGCACTTTCTAATAGTGATAAGTGATTGTACCATATTTTAATATGTTATTTTATAATTAATCTAAGGGTTTTATCATGTTAATTGAGTCAAAAATATTTTATTTCTGATAAATTTGGATTAATGAGAGTGATTACATGAAAAAAGTTACAAAAGGGGTATAATGGTAACTTTTTATTAATTTTCTTAAACGGTTAATTTTTGGGTTGAAATTATTTGTTGTTGATTTTCTTTGCACATTAATTTAGAGAAAATCACAGAAAAGTACCCAAAACTTTTGAAAACTGCAAATTATTGTTGATGAGTACTAGAAAAAATTATAGAAAAGTAGCCAAAACTTCTAAAAATAAAATTAAGCCCCAAAATTGGAAATCAGCGCTTTCCATTGATTTAGGGTGAGTTTGGATTGAAGGAAGGGGAGGGGGAAAAAAAAATGAGGGGAGAAGAAATTGGGATTAAAATTTAGTATAATGGGGCCCACAATATTTTTCTCTCCTCCCCTCCTCTCCCTTCCCTCAAACCAAACTCACCTTTAGGGCCCGAAAGAAAAGGAATGAGAACCAAAATTTAAAACGTGTTTGTGTGTGGCCCACAAAATTTTCCTCTCCCCCAAAATTTTTCAAGTTCCGTCACTATTCACTTTTTTGGACAAATTTACCAAATTTAAATTTTCACCCTTAGCGGAAAAGTTCAAATGTTTGGTTTGGGGGAGGGGAAAAGTTCGAAAACAAGAAATTTTTTTAAAAAATATATATTTTAGCAAAAAAAAACATTTTTCTTTTTATTTTGAATTAATTTCTTTTGAGGGTAAAATAGAAATTTTGTTTACCAACTACCCACCATTTTCTTCCTAAAAAACTAACTTCCCTCATCTTTCAAATCTTCCTTTCCATTTAAGTTTCTTTCCCTTCTCCCTCTCTCCCAAATCCCCAAACGAGGGATCCCTGGTTTTGGAGAGGAGAGGAGCCGCCAATTGGGGCAGAGGAGGAAGGCCGAATTCGATCTGGGAGGCTTGGAGGAGGCGACCTACACCGACGACCCCATCATCCTTCACCACCACCACCACCACCACCGTCGGCGTTCCTCCTCTCCACCATCGTCGTCGGTTCACCTTCGCTGTTGATGGAATCACGATCCGTCACCATCAACTTTGTCGACTATCATCAACACCACGGTTCCCTTTCTTTCATCGGAGAAGATAGATGCATCACCAAATTCTTCCTCAGCTTCTCTTCCCAGTGTCACCAACTTCACCGTCGGCTTCCTCTCACCACCACCATCACTCCATCTCGGCACACCATCGCCGTTAGCTCTGTTCCATTCTCACTTGCCATCATCGTTCTGTTCCAGCTGCTAAAGTTTTAGACTAGTTCCACAACATGTCTAAACTATACTTTTTTTTAAAAAAAGATTAAAAAAAGGAAAATCCCGTGCTGTTTGAAATAGGAAAATTTTAAATTGGGTTGGTAAATTCAATAAGGGTTAAATATCATTTTTGTCACTAAAGTTTTGGTTTTGGAGCATCCAACACCTAGAAATTTTTTTATATCATTTTTCTCTCGAAAGTTTACAAAAAGGAGCAAATATGCCTTAGAAATTTTTTTTAAGACTAAATTTGCTCTAGAAGTTTTTTTAGGAGCAATTTTTTGTAAATTTTGAGGGAAAAATGATCAATCTAACTAGTCCAAGATCAACCGATGGATAAGATTGCGATGTTTGTAAATTTTCGGGCAAAAATGATATTAAAAAAAAAACTTCTCGGGTGCTCCAAAACCAAAACTTCCATAAGAAAATTGGTATTTATCCCATTCAATAAATCATTAATTAAGTTATCGACCCAATTTAGAATTTCAATAGATTAAATGACGTTATTGCCTTCTCATAGTCTCCTCTCTCATCTTAAAAGGGTTTCAATACTTTTTAATTTATTTTTACAATAATCAAATATATATAAATATTAATATATAATATAATAAAATATGATTAACTTATATATAAAAATTTATGTTTTGTGGAAGAATGATTAGGAATAATTCAAATAAAAATTTCAGTCCCAATATTAATTAAATAATTTCTAGTTGAACATTGAGAATACAAAAATTTTTTTTTACTTGATTTTTTTTCATTGAGAGACAAATGTTAATATAAAAAATAATTTGTTTGGTATAGCAAACTACATATTAAAGATTTTCATTAATGATTTTTTAAAATAAAATATATTTATTAACGTAAAAAGAAAACAACCTATATATCACATAAGTAAAATTGTGTGATTAATGAAGATTGATTTTTTTTTTTTTATTGACAAAAAACTAATTTTAGTTCTTTCAAAAATAAAATTTTATTCAAAAAATTTAATAAAAACACTTAAGAGAAATTAAAATAAAGGACATAGATAAAATAATATTTAATTAGAAGGACCATAAAAATTGAAATTATTAAGGAGGACTAAATAAACTTAAAAGTACTAAATTGCCCTTCAAATTCTCAGTTGCTTCCCGATGCCAAAAACAAAGAACGAAACATTTTCTTACTCTATTATGCAAGCACATTTGGTTGCCTAGAGACATAAATGCAAAGATTTTTAGAGGGAAGGAGTTGTATATGTTTCAGTTCCTGTTGATCATCCGGACTATGAGACAGATTCTGGTTGAAATTCAGCTTTTACTGAAGCAGGAATGGGATGTCGAATTACTGGTGTACGATCAACTTGCAAATTCAACAACTGATACTCTAGCTTCGGAAGCCCATGGTGCATTCTTTGAGTTAGTTCTTATGCATTCACCTCCGAGAGCGATAACGGATCTTGTTGAAGTTGACCATCGTGCATGGGTTTCCTACTAGTTCTTTGTCTGCTTAATGTACTTTGATGCACTGTTCTAATCAAGGAAAAAAAATTACTGCCTCCAGTTCTTTCTCTCCTTCATGTATCTCCTCTCTCTCCTTTGATCATCTGGATCCTGTTTTTATGCATACACTTTTACCAAATGTCGCCGTTTTTAACTTGCAATACTAGATTCCCAAATGACCTCAACTTGATATTCACGGGAGGAGGGAAGAAGACGCTTTGTTCTTTGTTTTCTCGTATGCTGGAAGCAACGAGAATTTGAAGGACTTTTTAGTACTTTTAAATTTATTTGGTCCTCCTTAATAATTTCAATTTTTATGGTCCTTCTAATTAAATATTATTTTATCTAGGTCCTTTATTTTAATTTTCCCAACACTTAATTGATAATGGTGTTATGCATTTTTTTTTTATTCAAATCATTCTTCCCGAACACAAAAACTCCTTTTATTTAAATGAATCATATTTTATTTTATTAAATATTAATGTTAACATATATGCACATTAGGGCCCGTTTGGATGAGCCTTTTTGAGGAAAAAAAAAAAGCACTTTTTTAATGCAAAAAATGCTTTTTTAATTAATTTATGTGTTTAGATGATTTTTTTTTTAAAAGCAAAAGTCACAAAAAAAGGGAAAATTACATATAGGTCCCAAGGAATAGAGATATTTACATTTAGGTCCCTTGAAATGACAAAATTACTCGAAGTCCCTTGGGACTTCGTAATTAATTATTTCGAACGTAAAATTACTTTCTTTGCCTATAGTGCATATTTCACACGAAGCGATTAACAACACAAAAAGCATAAATTAACAACACAAAATGCATGTATTAACAACAACTTTTGAAAACCCCCGAATTTGTGTTCTTTCACTTCCGTAAGCGATTAACAACACAAAAAAACATAAATTAACAACACAAAATGCATGTATTAAAAACAACTTTATTTATTAACAAAATTCGGGTTTTCAAAAGTTGTTGTTAATACATGCATTTTGTGTTGTTAATTTATGCTTTTTGTGTTGTTAATCGCTTCACATGTGAAATATGCACTATGGGCGACAAAGTAATTTTACATTCTAAAATAATTACTCAGAAGTCCCTTGGGACTTCTGAGTAATTTTGTCATTTCAAGTGACTTAAATGTAAATATTTCTGTTCCTTGGGACCTATGTGTAATTTTCCCAAAAAAAAAGCCAAAGTCTTTTTTTTTTTTTAAAAGCTCCAATTTGGAGCTTAAAAAATAAGCATTTTAAAAAAAAAAGCACTTTTTTAAAAGTTCATCCAAACGGGCCCTTAGTAGAAGACTAAGTCACTAGTGCAAAAAAAAAAAAAAAAAAAAAAAGCTTTAAGACCGCTTTATTTAGACCCGATTATAGAGAATCAGGTCTTAAAAGTATGACCGGTGGCAGTTTCGTAAATATAAAGAACTTTTTGGACCGGATTATAAAGGATCTGGTCTTAAAAATATGATCGGTGGCACTTTCGTAAATATATAGAACACTTTTAAGATCAGATTATAAAAGATTCGGTCTTACAAGTATGATCGGTGGCAATTTCGTAAATATATAGAACACTTTTAAGATCGGATTATAAAATATCTAGTCTTAAAAGTATGACCGGTGGCAATTTCGTAAATATTGTGAGAAGACGCCGATCAGAGATGAGTCCGAGAATGCGATGATTCATTCCTTCGCTTAATTGGAATTATATACGATACTAATAAGTAAATAATCTTCTCGACTGGGCGCTCCTATAATCTAGGGATTACAATCGTGAATATAATTGCGAAATTCAAAAAACCATGATCTACTAAGTTAATTTCTAAAATCTCTCTAACAACTTAATTAAGATAATTACAATCAGGAATATAATTACGAAATTCAAAAACCATGATCTTCTAGCTTAATTCCTAAAATCTCTCTAACAACTTAATTAAGATGATTACAATCAGGAATATAATTACGAAATTCAAAAAACCATGATCTGCTAACTTAATTCCTAAAATCTCTCTAACAACTTAATTAAGATAATTGCACAATATAATCGTATATGCTAACTAATTAAATCTGAATTTCCAACAAATATATAAAACACTTTTAAGACCGGATTATAAAAGATTCGGTTTCAAAAGTATGACCGGTGGCAATTTTGTAAATATATAGAAGACTTTTAAGACCGGATTATATAAGATTCGGTCTTAAAAGTATGACCGGTGGCAATTTTGTAAATATATAGAACACTTTTAAGACCGGATTATAAAAGATCCAATCTTAAAAATATACTTTTAAGAACTGTTTTTACAAACAACCTAGGTCTTAAAAGTGTTAAAAAAAAAAACTAAATTCGCCAAACTCGTTAAGTCCGATATAGAAGACTTTTAAGACCGGATTATATAAGATTCGATCTTAAAAGTATGACCTAAGTGGAAATTTCATGAATATATAGAACACTTTTAAGACCGGATTATAAAGGATCCGGTCTTAAAAATATACTTTTAAGACCTGTTTTTACAAACAACCGGTCTTAAAAGTGTTAAAAAAAAAAACTAAATCGCTAAACTCGTCAAGTCCATGAGCGTCTCGTTAAGTCCGTGAGCGTGCTTGTCTTCTTGGTGATATAACATTTGCTTAGTTATAGATTCAACGAGTGTCCCAAGAGCCTCACAGGTCAAATCCTCTTATAGATTCAACGAGTGTCCCAAGAGCCTCACAGGTCAAATCCTCAGCAAGAATGACTTTCTCTTCCTCTAACCTACTCGCAATCTTCGTAAGTCATCCTAAGAGCTACACAATCAAATCCTTGGCAACGTTGGCAGTGAGATGCTTCGAGGGTTTTGCGATGACATCAACTCCAATCCTGAGCATCGGCGGAAGAGTACTGCTTCGAGGATTCTGGACGACGACGGCTCCTTCCTCTTCGATCTGTGGCTCCTCCCACACCGCCTTCGCTCAGATTCGGCTTAAAATCAAACCCAGATCTCTTCTTACTTAAGTCTCGTTTTGCTCTTATCTTGACCGCTCCTACTCAAATCTGGACTTTGATTTTGGTTGCTTGAAGCTTTGCCAACATCGACAAGAGGATCCTGCTCAGATTTGATTACTTTAAACTTGTGACTTTTTTTGTAGATCTGGACTTCAATTTCACCTCTAATTTTATATTGATTCAAATTCGATTTCCATAGTAAATAATTTCTATTTCTTGTTATGTTTTCTTATTTCTAGACTTTGTATTCATCTTTTTTGTTTTTCTTGTTGGTGTTGCTTCCAATCTTCTCTTCTTTTTTGTTTTTCTTGTTGGTGTTGCTTCCAATCTTCTCTTGGTTCTTCGTTGCTAATGACGGAGGGACATTCAAAATGTTGCCCGATCTGGTGATTTGGAACCGGTTGTTTCATTTGGGTTTTTTCTTTTTTTTTTAAATTATTTTGAAACACTTTTAAGACCGGATATTTCAAAAGTTCGGCCTAAATTTTTAAGACCGGCCGTTCATCCGGTCTTAAAAGTTACTGACTTTTAAGACCGCTTGGAACAAGGCCGTCGTAGATCCAATCTTACGATACCTCTTTCGTCCAGTCTTAAAGCCTTTTTTTGCACTAGTGAGTTAAAGAGCAATTAAATTCTTTCAAGAGGAAAGATGATAGAGAAGATTAGGAGAGTGTAATAAAGTCAATTTACCTATATTTAAAAATCCCAAATTGAGTTTATAACTTAATTAGGGATTTATTGGGTTTAACAACTTGATTTAGAATTTATCTATATTTTAAGAAAATTTATATGGGATTTTCCTTTAAAAAACCAGTTCATTTTACAACTAAAAAAAAAAAAAAAAAAAAAAATATTATTTTATAAAAATAATACTTATAAGTTTTTTAGACCCGTTCTGCATACAACCAGTCTAAATTGTACTTTTTAAACCTGGTATTTGTACAACTAGCCTAAAAAACATTAAAAAAATATTTTCAATCTTTTATACCAGATTTCGTTAAATTGGATCTATAAAATTATCTAAACCCAAAAACCAATTATAGACGCTTATGTGTGCAAAGAACCACGTAAAACTAGTACACATATGTCATTTATGGGTGCAAGGAATATTGGCAACTCACAATTCAAAATGACCATACATATTTTATTAGAAGAATTCTCAAACAGATTTTAATTTCATAGAAGCTGAAAATGAGAATATAGGTCATGTAGATAATATTAGTGTAGATTATGAGCCTTCATCGACTAATTATGATACGTCATCTTCAACCCAAATGAATTAGATTCGTAACATAATTAGAAACCAAATTGTATGAGACCTATAATCCAGTTACTTATGTAATAATATTTGATCAAATTATGTATTTTACCATTGCTAAATTTTCTATGTTAGCATTTTTCACTTTTTTATAATTTTGATTTTAATTTTTCACTTATAATTATTTCAAAAGCCACTTATGCTACCATCATTCCAAACAAATTTCAATTTCACAAAATTTACTTATGCTACCATCAATTCAAATATAAATAATATTACACAATCTAACATTTTTATAAGTCAGATTGCAAATAAGTCACATTTCTCACTGCTATTCCAAACACACTCATAATTACCATCAATAAGCCCAATCAAACGGGCTCTATATGGTAATGTAATACTATCTCCTAGGTTAATTATAAGAATATTTTTGTAGTGAAAATTACTCTATAAAAGTATTTCTATAATTAAGACCGGAGAGAATAATAATTATCATTGTAGACGTGCAGTGGAGTTGAATCAAAATGTGCTCTTATTGGTTCTAGATAAATGGTTGGAGGTGCCTTGTCCAGAAAAAGAAGAGAGTAACTAACTTCACATACTTTTCTTAATGCTAGAATAATAGGCTGGTATTTATTTCTTATAAAAAAAGAATCTAGAGAACAATGACTTATTTGAAATACATGCCAGTTATTTTCGATTCTGGCCCTGAAATAGTCTGAGTAGTGTGAAGTATTTAGAGATTGACCTATGATTAAACTTTGTAACAAAATTACTTAAATGCCCTTAATTTGGAAAAAAAAAAGACAATAGTTTAACAAATAACAATTTTAACTTATCAAATGTCAACAACAATTAAGACAATAACAATTAATGTCAGTGAAATTTCTTACCAAATATAATGACAACAACCCTGTGATAAATAACAATTCTGACATATCAAATGACAACAACTAAAACAGTGGTAACTAATTTTTACTGAGAGTAATTATGTCATTTCACATAACAAACTTAATTTAATAATAATTCTTACAGAAGTTATCAAGAGATCCTTTTGAGGTTATCATATTTTCATAGCCATTATATGTCTTTATCAATAATTGGTTAAAAAATGAATATAATAAAAATAGTGGGAAAAAAAATAATCTTTTTTTGGTATGCATAACAAGGGAAAATCCTGAAACAAAAGTGTGGAAAAGAGAGAAGGCGGAGGGACCAGTGGCCAGGAAAGCTCAAGCCATCCAAAATTAATGGACGCCTTCTTTTCCTCTGTCAGTCACTATTTTTGAATCACAAAATCCCTCACCTCTTCATCCAACGGTCCTCCTTCCTTCTCCTTCTCTTTTAAATTCCTTCCCTTCCTCATTTGGTCTCCTTGCAGAGTCTCTTCTTCCTCTACCAACCCTCTTTATCGTCTCGCCTTCTCCATCCTTCATTCCCGTTCGGCAATTCCAAGGTTTGCTCCTCCTTCCTCAATTCTTCTTAGATCTGTTCCTTGCATTTCGTTTCTTGATGGATCCGTTATTTTTTTGAATTCCCCGGTTTGATTTTCATCTTAAAATGGATACTTTCCAGGTATTTTTGTGTTTTGTTGTTGTTGGAGAGTGGGATGTGAAATGGTTTACCTTCGGGTGTAGTTTTTGATTAATCGATCTGTAGTTTGATTGTAGTCTCTTGGTGCTGGATTTTTCTTAGTCGTTTTGTTTACTTGCTTATGTTCTGTTGCCATTTTGTTTAGCGTTTTCGATACTTCTGGTCAATGAGATGGATCTATCACTGTTTCATGGAAAGTTGTTCTTGATTGACTGGAGAAGAGAATCTGATCTGTATTTAATTATTCTGGTTGTTAGATGTTGACCGAACAGACGATGCAAACATTTACTCGCATTTGAAAATGAGAGTAGAATGTGTCAAATATCCCAATCAGATGATAATATTGAGTTGGAAATGTGAAAAATGGTCGGCTTTTCCGCCCATCTTTTTTCATATTTTTAACGATTTCAAAGATCCCTTAGCCGTCTTCGAATCATTATTGTAGTTTATGGTGCATTTGATCAATTAACTTCTTATTTTTCTTTTCCATTGTGGTTTGCATTCCCCTTGTCTGGGAAATGCTTCTGATTATCTTTAGTGAGCAGATGTGAGTTGGTTTGTCTTGGGATGGAGTGAGTGTGATGTAAATGTATAATATATGCACCTTTTCTTATGGTGTCTATTTCTCCAGTTTTACTTTAGAATTCCTCCCAATTAACTTGTTTGTTATTGGCATCTCACTAACCTGTCTATTCTTGATCATCGGTCTGTTTATACCTTGTAAGCATCTTTTTATTTGTGGGACATGAAATTGAATTCCACGATGTATGTTGTTTAATCATCTATACTATCAATAAATCCTTGCTTTTAACTATTGCTTTATTTCTGATGAAAGATTTTTTAATCCAATAAACAAATTTAAATAGCAATATTTAACATTGATGTCGGTTTATATTTTGGGTTTTCCTTCTGCTTCATTTTGGCCTCACCTCTTGCCACTTCTATTTTTAGTGGTTTCATTTTACAAAAATGATAGGTTTGTACTAACTGGTTGTTTGATCCAGCAGGTATTAGAAGATGGCAGAAGCTGAGGATATTCAACCTCTCGTCTGTGACAATGGAACAGGAATGGTTAAGGTACTAACGAATCTTCTTTTTAAGTTGTTAGCTTTTTCCAAATTGGGGTAACTTTAGAGTTTTACATTATTTTCTTCTTTGGAGCTGTTTAATATTTGCTGTTATTGGTGAAGCTGATTATGGTTTTTTTTTTTTTTTTTTTTCCAGGCTGGATTTGCAGGAGATGATGCCCCACGTGCTGTCTTTCCCAGTATTGTAGGTCGTCCCCGTCACACTGGTGTGATGGTTGGCATGGGCCAGAAGGATGCATATGTTGGTGATGAGGCACAGTCAAAGAGAGGTATCCTGACCCTCAAGTACCCTATTGAGCATGGAATTGTCAGCAATTGGGATGATATGGAAAAGATATGGCATCATACCTTCTATAATGAGCTTCGTGTTGCCCCAGAAGAGCATCCAGTTTTGCTAACTGAGGCTCCTCTTAATCCCAAGGCCAATCGTGAGAAGATGACTCAAATTATGTTTGAGACTTTTAATACCCCTGCTATGTACGTAGCAATTCAAGCCGTTCTCTCACTATATGCAAGTGGTCGTACCACTGGTAAGCGATTCTTTCAATTGTTTGATGTGGTTTAAGCCTTAGTTTGAACCTTTTCTATGTTGTTTTTTAGTTTATAGGTTTCATTTTATTTTGAGATTTGGGTGAGAGAGGATAAAGTAAAAGAGACAAAACATTGTCTATGTGTTAAAATTGTTATGGTTGGGTGGATCAAGATGGTTTCCACCCTTCTCGCTCAACTCCCCAATTTTCATGCCTCTAATTCATACTAAACTTGAAGGGTATATAACTGCTTCCTTCCACATTATGCATTCATTTATAGCTTTTTACATTGATGAAATTGAAAATAACCTATAATGGAGACATTGTAAGTTTATATTTCTGACTCTCTGCACATGTATAAATTAAGTCCCCATTATTTGAAATGGCAAACTGCTGGCTGAAGTCTGATCGGGCAGACAATGGACAAATATAATTGTTCTTGTTAATCATAAATCTGTTTGTTGTTCCTCTGTAGGTATCGTGCTGGACTCTGGTGATGGTGTTAGCCACACAGTCCCTATCTATGAGGGTTATGCTCTCCCCCATGCCATCCTTCGTCTTGACCTGGCTGGCCGTGACCTTACTGAATACATGATGAAAATTCTGACTGAACGTGGGTATTCATTTACCACCTCAGCAGAGCGGGAAATTGTGAGAGATGTGAAGGAGAAGCTGGCCTATATTGCCCTTGACTATGAACAAGAGATAGAGACTGCCAAGACCAGTTCTGCTGTGGAGAAGAGCTATGAGCTGCCTGATGGGCAAGTAATCACCATTGGCGCTGAGCGATTCAGATGTCCAGAGGTCCTGTTCCAACCATCCCTCATCGGAATGGAAGCAGCAGGTATCCATGAGACAACATACAACTCCATCATGAAGTGTGATGTTGACATCAGGAAAGACCTGTACGGTAACATTGTCCTCTCTGGAGGCTCAACCATGTTCCCTGGCATTGCTGATAGAATGAGCAAAGAGATTTCTGCATTAGCCCCAAGCAGCATGAAGATCAAGGTTGTAGCACCACCTGAGAGGAAGTACAGTGTCTGGATCGGTGGATCTATCTTGGCATCTCTCAGCACCTTCCAACAGGTTTGTTTTGTTCTTTTATTTTCTTATTTGTTACTTGGAATTGTCAGAATGGCCTTCATATGATCGGTAATGGAAATATTGTTTCTGATTGCAGATGTGGATCGCGAAGGCAGAGTACGATGAGTCTGGGCCATCAATTGTGCATAGAAAGTGCTTCTAAAATGCTTCGGAATAGGGTTATTGAAGGGAGAGACTACTGTGACATTCCACGGGAAGAAGTGCATCTTGCAGCTCTTTCATTCTAGTCTTTTGTTGTGCTTTCATGTTGTTATCTTGTTAGAATGATGACTTTAAGATGTCGAGGAGATTTTTCACTTTTTTCCTGTTTGAATATTCCAATTCAGTATTATATGCAATTGAAATTTCACTTATTCTGCAATCTCATCGATCTAGAATAATTTAATTCTATGACGAAATTATTCTGGAACAGGACAAGTGAAATGTAAACCAAAAGTATACACCATAACTATTTACATGCCTGAGTTTAGGAACAGAGGACTACACAATCTATTACACAGAAAGCAATGATGCTTGAGCGAAGTTCTCTTTTTCAACAAAGGGATGATCAATCTTAAAGTCTTCTTCCAAATTTGTCTTGTCTTTTTGCTTTAGGAGTTTCTTGTGAGCTAGCTGTTTTTCTTTGTTTCCATCTCCAGTACTAAACTTGTCTAAGTTCACATAACCTAGCCCTTCATTTTCACTCAAACCATAGCAAGAATTACACTTTTCATATTTCTTAGAAGGAAAGTCATTGAAGCTTCCATTGATTGCAGAAGTTCGATCGCTGAAGCTTCCAAAGCCTTCGATCCCTCGAGAAAGTTCTCGAGCTCTTGCCCTTTCTTCTCTTAAGAACTCATTGTTCTCCAGGAGCTTTACTAATCTTTCTGATAATTTTCTAACTCTCATGCCCCAGTTGAACCTGTGAATGAAAATATCATTACAAGAAGGTCAACACTAAATTCATTGCAACAAAAACTCTGATTTGATCTTAGTGAGTCAGTGACATCATTTGAGAATTCTTAAAACTTATTATACCCTCTCTCATCTATGTGCTGAAATAGTCCTATCTCTTTGATGATGTCTTCATCACATTGAAACTCCTCAGATACTCTTAGAGGTCCATGGGTTAGAAGATGTTCCAGAAGAATCAGAGCCTTATATGAGGCTCTCCACTTACTTTTATCAAATTTCTGCAACCTGTTTTCCCATAACGTTAGATGACGCTAAACAAATTTAGATCAACGGATAATAAAATTTGAAAAAAAAAAAAAAAAATGTCTCCGGAGAAAAATTGCATATACTTTTTTGCTCCAAGTCATTGCAAACAGTTTATCAAAAAAATAAGTCATTGCAAACATCAACTACAATTATCAACTTTAACATGATGAACTTATAGTTGATTTGAGATGATCTACTTATATGATTAACCAAGTCAACAATTATGAACATTGAAAGTTAAAAATGGCATATTTCAGTTTTAAAACATTAACTATTTAAACTTATAGTTGGGTTGACTTGTTATAGAGGCATATTTCAGTTTTAAAACATTATATTTAAACTCATAGTTGGGTTGACTTGTTATAGGATATAGGTAATTTTATAGACTCAAATCTTACAAATGAAAAAAAAAAAAAAAAAAAAAAAAAAGAAAATCAGAAAATTACTTTTTTTTTTCAAGAGTGACTAGGTTCAAATTTAACCCTTTAATAGTGGAAATTACAGAGGTCTCTGAAAGAAAGCAATCATAAAAAAGTTTGAATAACAAGTGAGAAGCATGAATGTGTTGTCATGCTCTAGAACTTGAATTTGTCATTGCATATGCTCATTTGATTCAGAATTTTTATTGGTGATTACATTCTTTTATTTGTACCTCAAAATGATTTTCCCCCTTTAATTTGGAATAGCTAGATGCTGATGCTAAAAACCAACAAAAAACAAAGGTATGTGATTTTTTTCCCCCCTTCTTAAAGGAAAGTACATACCTTTTATGCAAAATCTCCACAATTCTCTCATAATCATCAACTTCGAAGGCTGCTCGCGATATTACTCCCAAGGTACGAGTCTCTGGAGGCCATGGATTTTCACTTGTAGCTTCTTCTGTCATTCTGGACCCTCAAAATTTACAAGAAATAAAAGTGTTGTGAAACGTATCAAGAATCAAAAGAAAAACAACTTCCATTAACTAACTAGTTTCAGCATGAATGTTGAGACAATAACTTATAAGAGCAACTCCTATAACTCATTATATAAGTTTTATATTTCTTCTGCAAATGAAAGATCAGAAAATCAAAGGAGAGGAATTTAATTAACGAAAGAGATCGTAGAAATGAAAACTCACAGTTCAACAGGTGTAACATCTGTCAATATTAACCTCGCAGTTTTGATCTTATCCTTAAAGAAGAAAGAAGCTTGCTTTTTGATTTCATGGAGAAGAGGAGAATCCATGTTTGAAGTGTTGTTTGAGAGAGCTAGCATATTAGGTTTGAGGAGGAAAATGACGAAGAAGAAGAGTTGGGATGTGTAGATCTTTTATAACAATAATCTGCGGACGTACGTAAGAGATTCACCTAATCCATTAGCAAATGTTATATAATATTATTGGCGAATAAGAGAAGGAGGAGGAAGCTTACATATAGAGTTAAGAAAAAAACAGAGAATTAAAAGGTAAGTTTTGCTGAAGAATATGTTTTTAAGGAAATGTCTTTCAATACAGCCAACCTAATTTTTTTATTTGATTATTTAATTGGGTCAGATTCAAGCATAATCAAATAAACCGAAGTGTTCTTTTAAAGGTTTTTTGCTTTTTCTTACTTACACATACTCAAATTCAAATGTTATGTTTAAGCGACCAAAACCCTTTTACGGGTACCAACAACCGTTAGCACATCAAATCTGAAGCGCCATGAGAATCCATATATCAAGTTTGAGCAAGGCAGCTTCACCAATTCAGCGGGTTGGGTTGACATTTAAGGATCTCACAAGCCCTTATGTGGTGCCTATGCATCCCACGGCAGCAAACATTAGCATTTTCCTCGGAAAAGGAACAACAGGATCGAGTTTGATATAAATTAAAGAGTTCCAATAAATTAAAATATACAAAAATCAATAAGGTAGGTTCGAAATCGAACGACCACACAAATTGCATAGTGAGATCTGTTTCGTATGAGGAGAGAGAATACAAAAGGATGTGAAAATAACACAGGGCAATTTAGTCTTTTTATTTTAATATTTTAATTTCTAGTCCTTCAAAATAATTACTATTTTTATGATCCTTCTTAATAAATATTATTTATTCTAGGTCCTTTATTATAATTTTTCCAATATATATTTTATAATTAATTTATAGGATTAGCCCTCACCGGCGTCTCATTTTCTTATAATTAAGATATTTTTTTCCAATAAATTTTATAATTAATTTATAGGATTTCACTCTCATTTTGTAAATGATATTTCACTAAATATTGAGTTTACTCTATATGATTTTCTCTCTCTTTTCTTTTTCTTTTTTCTCCTTAGGTCTCTTTTTTTCCCTCTTCCCCCCTTTCAGCTTCCCGACCTATATAAGATATTTATCTCACATTTTCAGGCAACAAATAAATTAAAGATGAACGAGACAAAGTTCTCTCTCTTGACAGTTGATATTGTTTTATTGTCGAAAGTATATATATACCACCTTTACTCCTTAACATATGATCCACTTTAATTTTTATTTTAATGGGTTAAGGTGTATCTAGTATTCTAAAATATTTTTTTAAGTGTATTCAGTATCCTAAAATATTTTGTGATACACCTATGATCTTGAAGTATTTTTTCAGATTCATTAGCACTCTAAAATATATTTTTCACGTACGTTGTCCATCATTGTAAATTAAGTATATTTTTTGACACATCCAACATTTTGAAATATTTTTTAAGATGTATCTAACACCCTAAATTATTTATATTATTAAGTGCAAATTTGTACATAAAAGTATTTGAGGGAGTGTTGGCCATATTTGAAAAAATACTTTAAGGTGATGAGATACACCACGAAATACTCTTAGGATACTTTGGATGCACTTTAAAAAAAAAAAAAAAAAAAAAAAAAAAACCTTGGTGTTCTTGATGCATCTTATTACTGGTTCAATTTGTACGTCAAAGTGAATCTTATATTAAAATTATATATATATATATATATAGTTTGTAGATTTGCATTTTTAAAAATTATATACTTGACTGTCGATACATTTAAATTGAAGTCATCATGGTTATACACTGCCCGCTCCCAATGCAAACACACCACCAAAGTGCAGCAAAATCAGCTGCCCGTCATTCACTACACACATATAATGGGAGCGAAAGTAATTATCAAATTTGATCATCAATTTTGGATAAAAAGTACATGAAATGGATTGGAAACGTTAATTAGAAATAATTTAGTAACTAGATCTTTAAATTTAGTAGCTAAATCATAAATTAACAACAATAAAACATTATAGATAAAAGGAGAATAATATTAAATACACAATATAATCATGGATAATAACAACATAATAATATTAAATAAAAAATTTATATTTATAGTATTCAAAATTCAATACATTATAAATAAACATGATACCATTTGGAAAAAAATTAATCACTTAGATACTCTCACAATAAAACATCATCTTATGAATTCTAAAAAAAAATCAATTAATAAAAAATTCCACAATATTCTCCAATGCCTTTTGTTGTAGATTGTCCATAGATTTACGTATCAATACTCCAAGAGTTTCTATTACATATCCTTTAACTGCAAAAGATAATATAAATATAAAAATAAGAATATATATATATATATAAAAATAAAAAATAAAAAAAAAAACTTAAAAAAATATCGTAATATAACTGTGAAAATTGGCAAATATAAAAATTTGAGCAAATCTTAAAACCTGATTTCAAGATACAATTTGGATTACTAAAGTTTAGGAATGTGTGATACTCAATAATAAAAAAATTTAGCATTTTATCTCATCTTTTTTTCCCCTACGTATTCTCTACTTTTCTCCTATGTTTTTCCTTTGTTTTAATTTCAAATCAATCACCATCATCAGAAATTAGATATCTTAATCTCGATTGGCAACCTTAAGCATCAACTAGTGAGCTCTCGTTATAGGGATAAAGGGTTTTATTTGCCCCGGAAGTTTTCGCTCAGGAGCACTCACACCCGAAAATTTTTTTTGGAGCAAAATTGCTCCGAAAGTTTAAAAACGTAGCAATCTCGCCCTTTTGTTGATCTTGACCATTAAATTTTGCTCTAATTCGTAAACTTCCAGGGCAAAATTGCTCATAAAAAACTTTCGAACAAAATTGCTCATAAAAAAATTTCGAGCAAAATTGCTCCATTTTGTTAACTTCTAGGGAATTTTGCTCTAAAAAAACTTCCGGGTGCTAAGTGCTCTTGAGCAAAAACTTCCAAGGCAAATAAGACCCTTATCCCTCTCGCTATATATAAAATTAAAATGAAACTAAAAATGTTAATTGAAAAAAAAAAGGAAAGCTTACACAAGAAAGAATTATAAGAGGAAGGAGCTGTAGAGTGAAGACCCATGGTAGTCATCGGGGACAAGACTATAGTGGCAGAACAAAACTTATGTGAAAAAGAGTATAAGCCCACTAGGGAAGTTCAAAAAAGGTTGAAAAGGATGTTGAAGAGTTCCGTCAATATTTTTTTTTTTTTTCAGATTCTCATCTTTTTATATTAAAGAAATACTTAATGGTTTTTAGTGAAGAAATGTAATATATTGTCAAAATAATTATTTTCAGGATCTCACCTCTTTATATTTGATAAAGTTCATAAACATGCATTTTTCTATGTTAAAGAATACTTAATGATTCTTTGTGAAGAACCGTAATATATTTCAATTTGTTTTTCATAATTTTTACCTTCTTATATTTGAAAATTTTCATAATCTCATATTATATATGACAGTTATCATTTTTATCCATTAAATATTTTTGAAGAACACGTAATAGTTTATTGTGAAGAACTGTCAAGCATTGTCAAATTTTTTTTTTAATCATGCCTTCTTATATATGACTGTTATCATTTTTAACTATTAAGTATTCTTAAATAATATATAACAGTTCTTTAAGAAGAACTATCAAATATTATCAAATAAATTCTTTTCAAAATCATGTCTTTTTATATATATGATGGTTATCATTTTTAATTGTCAAGTATTCTTTAAAATACAAGTATTTAGAAATTATACTTTACGCTTAATTATTATCACCATTATACTTTTTTGCTGATATAAAGTTATGAAGACAAATAGTTTGAAAGTTTTACATGACGTTTTGTTTCATAAGAATTGTCATTTTTATTAGTAAATACATTATGGTTAATAATTATAACCATTATGTTTTTTTATTTTTTATTTTTTTGCGAATTTCGTCTCTCAATATATAATGATGCACATATTTAACCATGAAGTTTTTGCGTTATATATATCCTTGCACGAACTTTGTCTCAACATACACGATGATTATTTGTTGTAATTGTTATTTATTTACATGTAAAATTTTGTAGTAGTGATAAGGTACTTCCAATATGTTTTTCATAGATAAAAAAAACTTCAAACTCCATTAACTCTGCCTTTAACTTTCCAACTTTTCACCTTTTTAACTATATACTTTCCAAGAAAATAATTACTATATTCGGTTCAAAATATAAGAGTTGAATAACTAGATTATACAATTCAAATGTTAGTTAAAATCAGTTAAAGATAATAAATATATAAAAACATACGACTTACTTTCCTAAAAAATTCCCAGTTATGGTGAATTGTAGAGAGAATGAGTGGAAATAGAGATGAGAGAGAAAGAGTAAAGAAAATAAATGAGAGATTCATATAATTAATTAGGGGTAAAATTTGAAAAAAAGCATTAAATGATAAGACAAAAGCAAAGTGGCTCTTGTATAAAAAAACCACACTCCCTCACAAGTTTGGCTTTTATTATTTTGAGCCAGAGGGGTTATCTACATAATAATAAATGAATGAAAAAATTGTACATGAAAAAAAAAAATTTAATGAGATATCTTATAGATAGGGGAAACACCACCCCCCCCCCCAAAAAAAAAAAAAAAAAAAAAACTACTAAATATGATGAGGTACAGTTTTTACATATTTTTAATTGAACTTTTTTTTAAAAAAAGGAAACATCCCTCTAAAATTCACATGAAAAACCTACATTACAATTTGGGTTTCTAAACTTATCAAATCCATGATTATGTCATATGACACAAATTAAGATAATAAAATTTTGTCAATTTACCTCAATGCCCCTGTAGTTGGAAAGAATCAAAGGAGAGCAAAAGGAGCTTTAATCCACAACGCCAAAACTCTCAAAACAGAGGAACCAAGAACCACCCCAAAATTAACGGTTGAATATTTTATACCCAGTCGACATGTTCATTGGGTATCACTTGTTCTCGCCTTTAAGTTTGCAAATTTGCGTCAAACGTCGCGCATAGGCACCATAAACTAACCCCAAAGAATTTCTGGAAAACCTCAGCCATAAAAGGTGTAGAGCATGAGACCAACGTAGATGGTAAATGCCAAGGGATCGGAACATGAAAAAGCAGGGGACCAACAGCTGCAAAAGTGCAGTGAAAGTTCCCAACTTGATCTGCCAAGATTCACCAGAGTCATGACCAAGAATCTATTGCAAAATCTGCAAAGAACCAACAAAATACTTGGTTTGAATTGTCTTCAAAGATACTGTCCTTAAAAGTTATTCCGTACCTCCTCGGTTGAATAGGAAGCAGCACTCCCCAAGCTTAAATAGAGCATTCCTATAAATTATAGGGTACGCCAGACCATGGTTTCCCCTCTAATGTATTTGAAGCAGCACACAGGACCATGGTTTCCCTTCTAATGTATTAGTGGGATGTCAAGGTTCTACTAAACATAAATGGATTAAACCACTAACAAGTGGATACTTGGAAGCCCACCATCTTATTTTCTCTTTTGTACAAGAGTTCACTTCCTTATTTCCTCTATAAAATAGCCTCCCACCAAATCACTACTGCCACCCCTCTCATGTTAATAATCAAGAGATGTAAATGTAATCACAATAAACTGATGCATGGGGTTTTAATTTGAATACCCCATATGCATGTCATGAGTAAAAGGGCCTTGGGCTCTTTTCAAATTATATTAGTTTTTTCAACTTTCTAATTCTCTTTTTTTTAGGAAAAAAAAAATTAATGGGCCTTGGGCCTTTCTTCTTCCTTTCCCTTTTTTGAACAAATTTTTTTTTTTTTTGTTTTGGTTATTATTATTTTCAGTAAAGAAAAAATTTAATGTTTTCTTTTTATATTGAATTCTTTGGAGTGTTGAAACTTTCATCAACTGATCTGGTCGGCATTTTTTTTTTCATCTGGACATGATTTTTTGAGCTTAATTATAACGAAGATTTGCCCTTTTTTTGCGTGGTCAACTGTTAATGGTACACTTAGCCGATGTGTTTTTCACATAGGTTGTAATAGCTTGAAAATAAAATAAGATGATGATTTGAATTCCTAGTGAATATTTAAATTATTCATTTCACCATTTTAACAAAAGTAAGTTCGTGCATTAGTGGCATGGATGTTGTTGTATATCTATCTGAGTTTTTGGCCTGGAAATGTTAGAGAAGCCACTTTATAAGGTATAGAAGCTAATTAAATGAGAAAATGACCTCAAAAAGGATTTTTAAAATATTATTAGAATTTTGGTTAATTAAAGGATAATTAGCCAAATTTAATTATGAAAATATTAAGAGACCTCAAATAATTAGGAAAAAAGGGGGAATTTATTTAAGGCTAATCTGAATTTATAAAAATAGTTTCATGCCCTAGAAATGGACACTTTATCTTAAAGAATAATTTGCGAGCATTTTATCCAAGAATAAGGTAATTCTTAGAAATTATGGGAAAATACTTAAATACCAAATTTAAGCTTGAGAAAAAAGTAGGGAATTACCCCTAATAAATGTGATTTTTTGATGTTATTACATTGGCTATATGTTCAAGGGATCATCAAAAAGCAATTGTAGAAGATTATTCTCATACTAATTGGGAAATTAAGATTTAGTGTCATAATTTATCTTTGGAAAGTTCAAAACCATGACCTTATAAAGTACCTATGTGGCGTGATCTTTAAGGAGGGGAGAATGAATGAAGCAATTATGGCCATATGATAATAATGCCGGATTGAGTTTGTGGGGGAAAAGAACCAAAATAGGAATTTTTTATAAAAATTGTACCTAATTAAAGCAGTTTGGAAAAGATTTATCGAGTAATGCGCTTTTAGAAAAGATTTATCGAGTAGTGTAGTCAAATTTGTTAGTTGACCGACGCCACTAGTCACGTCGGGTCCCGACGCCACTATGGCGTTAGGGCCCACAACCCGCCACCCCCGCCCTCAACCCCGCCGCCGCCCCCGCCCCCGCGCCCCCCCCAAATTCTTGCACCCATGAACCCCCTCCAAGCACCCGTGAAACCCCCTCCAAATGCAGCCCGTGACTCCCTCTTTATATATAATTCACTTCCTCCGTCCTCCATCGCTCATCCGTGACTCTTTCCCTCTCCCTCTCATCATTCACTCATCTGCAAACTCCCTCGCCCTCCATCACCATTTACTCTTGGAAACTCCCTCCGTCCTCCATCTTCTTCATTCTGTTCCTTCATTTTTTTTAATTCCATATAAACATTGTGTTTCTTCTTCTGCTCAGTTGCAATTTGTGTTGTTGTTATTTGTTTTATCTGTAGTTTGTTCTTCTTTTTCATAATATAAAATAAGCAAAAAATGAATCAAATTCGTTCATTGTATATTATAATGGTTCTAAAAATATAGGTGCAGACAGATTGAGCTTTGAAGGTGAAAGAAGAGCAATGTATATTGTTCGAGGCACATCCACTGAAGATTTATATGAAAAAATCTGTCGAAAATTAAAGCTACAACAAAATCAGGTAATATCTTTAGTGACGGGTAGAGTTCCTTGTGGAAACTCAAATATGCGGGTTTTGAGATATCCGATGATGAGGATGTGGATGTTTTTCTTCAATCATTCGACGGAAACCAATTTGCTGAGTTATATGTGGATATTGAGACGTCAGAGGAGGGTGTGCTAATACCGACTCATGGACTCCATCAGTCACATTATATGGCTCATTTTGGTACACCTCAGCCAACACAAACAACCATTGTGCATGGAGAAGAAAGCGATTATATGGTAGATGAACCTAACAATGAGGAGGGGCGAGAGGAAGAAGATGAAGACACTCTATTGTCTAATGACCATGATCAGACTGATAGTGATGCAGATGATGAATATCATCATAATGTCATGTCACAACAGACTGGTATGTTACAATCATCAGGTTAGTTATGGAGTTGTTATTAGTTACCATGTTTTCGCATAAATTGTATTATGTGTGAATATGCAGATATTACACCGTTTTGGAATGACATTCTGCATTATGAGGCTGTTGATGAAGATTACCCATATGAGGATATACTAGATGTGGAAGGCTTGGGCCGGGGTCTGTGGGCAAGAGGAGATGGATTATATCTGAAACAAGAGTTCCGGTCCAAGAATGAAGTGCAAGCCGTAATAAAACATTATTGCATGAAGGAGCATCATGATGATGTAGTGGTTGAGAGTAATACAACCAAGTTCTCAATGAAATGTCAGAATCATGAATAAGGTTGCGATTGGAGAGTAAGAACAATTAAATCGAAGAATAGCAACACTTGGGTGGTAACTAAATGAGTTGGAAATCATAGTTGTGTTTATCAGTGAACATAAATAACATTCCTAGTGTACACATTTTGTGATTGGTTTTGCTGACATGGTTAAGGAAACACCTTCGGTACCTGTGATCATGATACAAGAAAGGGTGACTGGAATGTTTGGTTATCATGTTTCTTACAGGAAGGCATGGAAGGCAAAACAAAAAGCAATAGCTAAGATTTACGGTGATTGGGACGAGTCAAATGCGTTCCTGTCAACATGGTTCGAGCACATGCTGAAATTTTCCCCGGGATCTATTTATCATATTCAACATGAACCATATATTGTTGATTGGTGGGTTGTTAATGGGGTTTGGGTTTTTCAACGTACATTTTGGACCTTCAGTCAATGTCGTGAGGCATTCCAATGGTGCAAACCAGTCATACAGGTGGACGGTACGCATTTATACGATAAGTATATGGGGACATTATTGATTGCCACCGCCCAAGATGGAAATAATGAGATCCTGCCATTGCATTTGCAATTGTTGAAAGCGAAACTAAGGAAGCATGAGAGTATTTTTTTGTCTTCCATACGACTGTATGTTACAAATAAGGTTGGTCTATGTCTTATTTCTGATCGTCACAAAAGCATAATATCAGCAGTCGTCAATGAGATGATTGGTTGACATCCTCCTAATGCGTATCATGTGTTTTACATTTGTCATGTTGCGAGCAATTTTAATACCCGCTTCAAGGACCAGGAGTTGAAGAAAAAATTAACGAGATTAAGTAATATACTCCAACGGATGTGCAGTGACATTCAATTTGTTCATTACTACAACCTTATACGGTTGTGTCTTTCTGTCATTTTTACAGGATATGTTCCAAATAAAATAGACTTCGATGCTTTGTATGCCTAGTTTTGCAGTAATAGTCGTGAAGTGGCTGCATGGATTGAAAGAATTCCAAAAGAGAAATGGTGTCGGAGTTATGATGAGGATGGACGAAGATACGGTCATATGACAACCAATTTGTCCGAATCAATCAATAAGGTTTTCAGGGGAGCGAGGAACATGCCCATAACATCGTTGGTGAAATGCACCTATAGTCGACTTGTTCGTTACTAGGTCAAAAGAGGGACCAAAGCACAACAGGATGCAGTGAACGGAAAGCTTTTTTTGAGTGTTATTCTAGAAGCTTTGACAAAGAATGGAGAGCGAGCTACATCGATGCGTGTTCGGGAGTATAATGTGGCGCGTACCACATTTGAAGTTAACGATCAGGGCGAGACATACTCGGTGAACTTGAGCCAGGGGAAATGCCAATGTGGCAAGTTTCAGGCATTTAAATTCTCATGTAGTCATATAATTGCTGCATGTTTGGCGGTATCCCATTATGCTGAACAATACATGGATCCAATATTCTGAAACTACAACATTATGAATGTTTACTCTTCAGTATTTCAGTCGATCGGTAGTGAACAAGGAATACCGCCCGTTTCCGGACCAAAGATTGTCCCCGATGAATCGAAATTGCGTGGTACGGGGCGCCCTAAATCTACACGCATTCGCAATGAAATGGATGAGGTGGAGGTCCAACCTAGCTCCAGTCAAACTAGATGTAGTATATGTAAACAGATCGGACATAATAGGCGTTCATATCCTACGACGCGCGCGCATAGCAAATTAGTTCAAATTTGCTACCATATGTGCCTTCAAATGAGATGTAGTAATTTCAAGGAAAAATTAACATTCAAGTTCTCCTAATTTTATTTCACAATTTTTATACTTATGTTCTTACAGTGCAACTTGATTTTTAATTAGATTTTTGTAGTCTCAAGTTATCCTATTTATATCTTAGGTTATATGGCATAACTAAGAATTTAGAATTTGGGTCAACATTGATTCGAGTATATATGTTCGATAGAAAACTAAACAAATACGGTCCAATACAGTAATCCATGCAAATATGACATAATACAGTATTCTATGCAATTATAACATAATACATAACGCGCAATACGCTCAGGGTGGAGTATATGTAGGCCACGGTCTCGAACGTGCATCACGCTCGGGGTTCCTATGGATGCCACTAGGTCCACGCTGTCTATTAGGATTGTGCCTATAATTGAAATCCTCAGCAGCTGCCCGTATAAAGTCATCGGCTTGGTCACCTCCGTCATCGGACCTGTGGTATCCTGACTAGTATGGACTACTACTAGATCCTGCCTCAATAGAACCCTGTCCATGATGATAAGAATGGAAGGAAGTAAAACCCTGTGGAGGCGGAGGCTGATGAGCTTTGAAGCCAGGAAAGCCATATGGAGGATGATAGGCACTTAATCCCGTATAACCCCTCCCAGGCTGGTAAGAAGTGGATGTAGCAAAGCCGGTCTGGGAACTCTGTGATGGCTACTCATATGAGTAAGGAACTTGTGTTTGTGGCGCAAACATCGTCTGTGGCTGTGGGTAAGAAGGCATCGATGCATGTATCTCTGGAGGCACCTGTGGTGGCATCTCCTCAGGCACCTCTGCTAGCATCTCCTCTAGGTACCACGAAACCTCAGTATAGGCCATATTGGGCCATATGGGTGGTCTATATACACCACCGCTACGTGGCCCAGGCCGGGGCATCTCATATGCCTCCATCTCGTGCCACAGTCATCGTTGACCCAGTCCTCGTCCCTCCATCACACGGGGCGGGACCTCTAAAGCGGGATCTGGTACACCAACTAAGAGTCCACTCGGTGCGCTAGGACCAAGCTCGGCAACTCGGCCCAACCTCTAAGTGCTCCCAGTAACTGGTCACAAACCTCCTGAACCTCCCTCCTGCTGTATTGGGCACTAAATTGTGGAGAATTCATCCACCAAATCCACTCTACACCATCTACCTGCATTTATCCAGTAAAATAAATAATAGCACTGAAACTAAGTTATGGATAATAAGATGAAAGATATAGGATAAACAATGGAAGGAAGATCAATAAGTACCACATGCCCTATCCTGGCGACCTGCCTTGTCATATACCGTCTAGTGTGTGTGAAAAACCAAGTCATGTACTCGGAGTTTGGGGAAATCGGCCCCTCCGGTGGATCTGTAGTCTCGATGAAGTCATGTCCCACAACTGAATATATGGATCCATCTTGACCTCCCATTTTTCAGTCATTTTACCGCGTAAGGTAAGATCATGTGCACCCCTGAAGCTGTGCCGCAGGGCCAGGGATGTGTTGCTGCATGCCAAATTGCCGCATGCAGCGATCGGGCTGGTGCATCTCGACAATGTGGAAAGCAAGTAAGGGTGTCACCACCCTCCACGTGTCCTGCATGTGAACATCTGCACCCATAAACTCATATCTGGCGTCCCTATATGGCTCCCACTTCACTTGTACATGTAAACAAATGCGAGTTAGTTTACTCTTTTTGTTCCCTCATGTCAAATTTATTATACATACATCGTCTCGACCCATCTGGTCAAGCTCTATTCGGTATGTCTTTAGTTCACGTCAGCATAACCGCACGTTGACATTATTGAACCTTCAATATGTAACTCAAAAACATTAGTGATAGGACCTGCAAATAAGAACATAATCGCTCAATCTACTCCAACCAGTTCAAAATATTCATTGTACCATTCTGCTTGCATACCATCCCTGTGTCAGTAATGATCACCTGCATCACTGGGCAGTGGAGTGAGAGGTGATATGGCTGGAAATCTAGACCATGCCCATATCTGCAATAACAACAAACAACCCCCAATGACTTTAGCTGAAACCGACGTAGCCTGATATAGATCGCGAAACAGTGTAGCGAGTACAGCAAACCCCCAATTGTATGTAGCAATCTCCTCAAGGTCACTACCCAGTAATTTTATATATTGACAAGGGACCTTTAAGCTGGACTTGTCACACAACAAAAATCCACCGAATAGGCGCATAAGGTAAGCACGTGTGTTCACAAGCTGACCCTGAACAGTAGCTGAGTGCTCTTCCCAGTGACCCCAAAAACGGTCAAACCAGCTCAATTGATGTTTCCACCAATCATTTCAGATGAGAGTGGAGTCCAACCCATGTATTGCTGCATAACTACCACTCAGTTGCCATGCGTCCGACCAGAAACTACTCATCCCTCAGTGGATAAACCTAAAATGCCCTCTACATCCTGTAGAGTAATAGTCATCTCACCAACTGAAGATATGGAAGGTGTGAGTCTCCGCCTCCACCTCTCAACAAAAGCGTAAATAAGGTTTCATCAATCCGCACCAACATAAAAGTACGAGAACAAATATGTAAGGGTTCTATATTATCCGTATCATATACAAACAACTAAATGCATATAATTAATTAGATAAAGAATTTTAAAACATACCGAGAGTCTCTTCATGCGAGACACGTGCCAGAAACCTGCACGCATAAGGTGCTGCTGCAAATCGAGTGGGATGAGATTTGGGTCCCGGACATCTCCCAAATACCTTTGTGAGACTCGCCTCACCCTCAAAGAATTGCAATCTCCTGTGTTTCACACAACTTGTGATTGGTGTGACTGTTGCACCTCCTTATTAAGAACTCCCCACTCTTTGGGGCCGGGCTCAATATTGCGGGCGTGTTGGTCATCCATTTGACTACTAAAAATTTACCATAACACAACACATTATTAGGTCACTAATTATTATTCTCTAATTAATTAATTACTGAATTAATTATTTGACTAATTTTATTATCTATTTAAGCTTATCTTATCTATCTTAGGGTACTATAAATAATAATATACAACATATTTCACAATATCTTTTTATTATTCACTTATTATTATTCTCACAAATTTCTTAAATCAAATTTAGCAAAGCATAATATTTTATATTTTGTATATGAAATTATTATTTTACAAAATATTAAATAATTAGTCATCTATCTTAAGGTTTATAATTAACATACAAAATAAATAAATAATTCACTAATTAATTAATTTACTAATTAGTCTTGTCTCCTAAGGTTAATAATATATTTTAAATATTTTAATTTCCTAGATCATTCATTATAATTATTATTTACTCTTTTTTATCATTTATAATTATTAATAATTTGTAAGTAATTAAGCATCTATAATAAATAAATGTATATAATTAAAAGTTAAATCAAATTATTAAATAATAAACATAACAAAAAAATTAAATGTTACCTGCAAACTTGAGGTCAAGAGTGAGAGAGAGAATTTGAGCCTCCTCCTCCTTCTTCTTTCCAGTGATTCTCTCTTCTCTATGTCTCAAAGTTTCTCGGCCTCTCTCGATGTTTTCTCATCGGTTTCAGGAAAGGAGGACGGAGGGAGAGTGAAAAACAATGAAGAAAATGGAGGACGGAGGGAGTTTTTAGAATGAAGAAAATGTGAGGAGTGAATTGGATGAGGGAGAGAGAAGTAAAATAAAGAATGTAGGATGAAGAAAATGTGAGAGAGGGATGGAAAATGACGAATGGAGGATGAAGAAAATGTAAGAGAGGGAAGGAAAATGACGAATGGAGGATGAAGAAAATATGAAAGAGGGAAGTAATTGGATGAAGGAGACAATGGAAAAGGGAAGGGGAATGTGTGTGTTGAGGGGGGGTAGGAATCGACGTGCGTCGGAGACTGACGCTAGCGGTGGTGTCGGGTTAGATAACGCCGGTGAGGTGGCATCATCAGTGATGACGCCACTGCTCAGTGGCGTCATCACTGTGACACCACTTATGGCATGAGTCCAACCCCCACTTTTGACTGCATTAGTCTGGAAAATTTTTTCCAATCTACATTAGTTCGATACAATTTTTTTTAAAAATTCTTATTTTGGTAAAAAAAAAAAAAAAAAAAAAAAAAACCTGTGTTTGTGTTGAAAAAGTATATTCACTGTTGAAATAATAAAACTTCTTTCAAAAACCTACCTTGGATAACATAAATCACATTGATAAAATAATTTCTATCGCTAATCTAAACAGGCACTAAAAAAAAATTAAATTAATGAATCGAGAGAGGAGGTGGAATTGAAACATTATAGAGTTTATTATGAGATCCAAGCACTTTAAATCTCATTTCTCTCACAAGCCTTAAAAAATTAAAAAAAAGGTCGGCACGCACATAAAAATAGAGAGAGGCCGAGAAGGTGAGGAGAGGAGAGAAGGAAAATGGAAGGAGAATCAAGTTTTATGCTTGATATAGAAACAAGCCGAGTGAAGGAAAAAGTAGAAGCCTCCAGAGATTTTGGAGTGGGAAAAACCATGGCCCTCCCCTTCAACAGATCTCCTTTATTACCAGTGTTTTATCTGTTTGTGGATATGAATGTTCTTGAAGGTTTGTGCTCTGTTCTTGTTCTGTCTCTCTCTCATTTTTCCAAGTTCTCCTTCCTCTATTTTGATGTCTGGTTTAATCGTTAATGCTGGAGTTCTTTCATCTGCACTTCCTCTGCTTATCATAAAATGTTGTTTTGATGGGGGTATGTTTGGTTCCTTGAGGTGGACCTTGCTTGTGTGTTGACATAGAAGGTTCATGATTAGTGAAATCCTCTCCTCTTTTCTGTTCTATGTGTATGTTTTGTGTGGATGAAGCATAACAAAGGCTTGAAGGAAACAAGTAAGGAAGGACAAATTGTTGGGCATGCATGTGGGGTAATAAATTATAAGGGGAGATGGACGAACAGCATGAATGGAAACGAAGAATCATCCTTACTCATATTGGCTTCCTCGGAGCAAGAACATATAGAGGAGGACTTCGAACTGTACAGGAAGAAATTCCTTGACCCCAAGTCCCTCAACTTGTTGCTGCCTTTCAAACCTGAAACACAGGCGTGCACATATATAGTACTTGAAAGCTAGAATCCAAAAATATTTATAACGCGTGTTGATGAAGCAATAAGGAAAAGCAGTGAAGACAGTGACTGATACTTTGGATCCAGAAGGGAGAGTAGTGGAGAGCATAGTGTTTGGGATCCTTAAGCTTCAAGAGAGGCCTCCTCTTCTCTCGCTCGTATATGGCCAAGGCAGTTTTGATGAGGTCGGCGACGGTGTCGTCAGGGGAGATCAGAACCTACACCGGACCTAGGCTGTTCTCGATGGTCACGTTCACTAGCATCTTGGCGAGTCGTCGGAGGGAGTCGGCGTTAAGGAAGGGCGGGAACGGAAGGGGGAGAGTGAAGGAAAATCCGACTGAATGGGGAGCGAGGTCGCCAGAGACCTTACGACGGTGAGGTGGGAATGGAAAAAACATGTTGAGAAGGATGAATATTTTTGTTTGAGCGTGAGAGTATCTGCAATGCGTGAGGAGTGTCACTACGTACAAGTTGTGCTAGCAAGAGTGAGGGAGCTAGGGGGAAGAAGATACTCTTATCATCCTCCCTCTCATTATCCCTCATCGTCGCCATCTGGACCGTCCAATTTTTGATCCAACGATCTAGAGGGAACTTCCAAAAAACCACTGGATCGTTGGATAAAAAATTGGACGGTCCAGATGACGACGATGAGGGATAATGAGAGGGGACGATTATGAGAGAAACCGGACTCGAGCTAGGGCGAGGGTGTGGTCTTTGCATTAAAAGTAAATTATTTAAATGCAAAATAGTTTTATTACTTAAAATTTATTAGATGAAGAATTTAAATGTAAATCATTCAAATAATATGAGAAGAGTACAACACAACTATGAGAGTACTGTAGGATAAGCACTGAATTAGGATCATCTTAAATTGCAAAGGAAGCTTCTTGGAAGAGAGGTAATTGGGTAAAGGCAATCCAGGTACTTGAAACTAGAAAACAAATTACTTTCCGATCCAGAGCTGTCAGAACTATTTGGCACTTTATGGGGTACAGTACCATCCAAATGGAACACAAGATATTTTACTACTCCCTTCGGTCTTAATTATAGGACATATTTAACCGATTTTGTAGGGATTAAGGAAAGAAGTTAAATTAGTTAATTTTATTCATTTTCCTAAAATGCCCTTATATAAATTTAAAATGACATAAGTAAAAGTGAATCAATAGCTCTTGTCATATACTTCTCTAACCTAAAATTTTCCTTTTCACACGCTATCTAGTTGAAATAATGGTCTCATTATATACACACACACATATATATGTGTTTGTATGTACACATATATATGCACACACACACACACAAAAGAATATGTGTATGTGTGTTTATATATGTACATATACAAACACACATACATACATATTGACAGACACATACATAGATATACATATATGCTAATTGAAAGAACTTTTGAATATGTGTACACACACACACAAAAAACTAAAAAGTTTTACTAATTGAAAGAGTCTACCCACCCGCATATATATACTCACCAAAAATCAAACACACTTGAGAGAATAAAATAGAGGTATTTTAGGAAGAAATTGATAAAAATTAGAATGTTATCTTATAATTAAGACCAAAACCAACTTCCAAATATTGTCATATATTTAGGACCGGAAGGAGTACTACTTACTCCATGGTTGGGTTGGATGTTACTGAAGTGAGCAGTGGCCCGAATCCTTAACATAACTTGAATTCAGACCCAACTAGAGCATGTAGGGTTCTCAACATGGCCTCGTACTATAATACTGTTCAAGGAAGCGTTTATTGTGTTACTTAAATTAGCCCTTATAATTTTCTCTTCATTATGATTGACGTTGTTTTGTGTGTTGATTTTTCCTATATGTTCCAGCTGTTGGTAGTGAGAATAGGAGGGAGATTAGGATTTTAAATAAGCTAATCTTGATAATGATTTTAAGGAGTTCTATTTGGGTAGGTAAGCAATCATTAATATTTTGGTTGTTAAATTATGAAGAAGGCACGTTTAGGTTCTGCTTTCCTTTGATTAAGTTGATTAATGGTGAAGGACGGGGTTTGGGAAACATATAGTAACATACAAGATGTTTGTTATGGATCAATGTCTGGAAATTTTGGGCAGATATTTGTAGAATGAGAAGTCGATAATGGTTAACAACTTAACATACTATGGCACACAAGGTGTTTGTTGTAATGTGAAAGAGAAAGTGGAAGAAGTTCCTTCGAGTTTTACTTATTGAAACTAATAGAGAAAGTGGAAGAAGTTCCTTCAAGTTTTACTTATTGAAACTAATAATTAAGAGTGTTAATTTTCTTTATAATCGCCTTTCTAGTTATGTTATTAAGAGAAGGCATGAAATAGTACAGTTGATAACTTATTGTTTTCTACCTTATCTTGATTGTCAAAAGTTCTTGAAATTGATGTATGTTTCTCATGATTGTACATGCTTGAAACGTAGTTCTATTTTCTAGAATCTTTTACAACCTCGAAGTTTCATAACATACAAGAGAAATTTTTCATAAATTGAAAGAGACGATTTTTTAATAAGATTGTGAACATTTTTATTAGAGGAAGTAGGCACAGAGCATTTAGTTACTTACCTTCATGAATTGTGTATCTATACTTATTTCGTAGCTTCCATATTGTTATTCTTAGCCTCCAAATTGCGCTTGTTATTAACTTTGTGTCAGTTCTTCAGACGAAACAAGTTTTTTAGAAAAGGATAAAAAAAAAAAAAAGTTCTTATGATTATTTCGAAATATTGAAACAGAAGTCTTTTATTGAATTTTATTTTAGAGATATATTTAGGATTATTCTTTCGCTTTCTATTTTTGTTAAATACAAGTGTGGTTATAATAAGTCTTAAAATTACTATTATACAATATTAAAGATGTTTATATCTTTTAGATTGTGAAGCCTGTGTCAGCAAACATGCTTTCACACATATTTATTTCAAGTATTTTGTGGATTTGAATCATTGAGGTACGACTTCCATCTTAAGAAACTAATCATGATTCAATATTTATTTTTGTACTCTTGAATTATTCTAGTGATAAGTAATGTAATAAACTATAATTACTTAACTAATTATTTGTATTTCAGATAGTAGAAATTAACCTACCTCTTCATTTGGACCTTAGAGCAGATCATCTACTTATTGGATATTTGTATTAGTTGTTATGGTAAGTTCAATTTTATCATACTATTAATTTATTTATTCAATGTAGAGAAAAGTAGCTCAACGAAACTTGTAGACATAATGTCTATTTCCTTACATATATGAATGAAATAGATTTCCAATTGCAAATAGAGAATAGTAAATTAAAAAGGGCTTACGAGGTGAAGTCATTTTACACTTTGTGCTGCCGGTCACACTATATATTTTAAGACATGACATAGGTATTTAGCTTAATGTTATTACGGAAAGTTATAAAAAAATTTGTATGGTGTTCATAGCAGCACGTGTTAAAAACATTCCATCAACTTTTACTCGGTTAAAATTTTTTGTATGGTGTTAAAAAAATTTGTATGGTGTTCATAGCAGCACATGTTAAAAAAATTTGTATGGAGTTCATAGCAGCACGTGTTGAAAACATTCCATCAACTTTTACTGGGTGCTCATAAATATTGTTAATCAGGATTATGCAAATTCAGGACTTTCTAATATTTATCATTTTCATATATTTGTGTGTGTAGGTTTGAGCCCTTACACATGTTTTCAGATGTTGGCTGAATCTCAGAATGGAGCTCAAGTCTCATCTACTACAAACAATGTCATTATCAAGAAAGTAGGTAGAACCGTAGAGGCAAAGGGGAATTATGAGAGAAGGGGAGGGAGAGAAAAGCGAGAAGAAAACCAATGGTCTTGAAGTGGCCCAAAAATTAGTAATCCCCCATCATTGCTCTGGTGTATTATGAGCTAATTGAAACACTCTGATTGTTCTAACACCAAGGTTATCTTTGATCTATTTTCATATTTTTATCTATCCATCATTAACAATTCTAATGATGGTCTTCATAATTTTATGAAGAGGTTATGTGAAAATCTCACATAAAAGTTCCAGTCGCCATGACAGAAGAGAACAGAAAGTAAAAGGAAAGAAAAAGTATGTTCTATTTAAGTCAAGGGAGATGTTGTAAAGTCTTAATTGTTCTGCTTCAAATCATGGTGAGAAGTATCACTTGTTATTTTCAGGCCTTTAGTTTCAGGGTGTGTTATGGACTATACTGATAGAATTGGCTGCATCTTTTCAACAGTAAACTCTTACTTCAGCTCATCTGATGAAATTTGGGACGAGGTCTTGATTAATTAGAGTGATGCAAGTGGTATCTGAAATTACAAGCAAGGTTATAATATTAATTACTGTTTATGAACAAATATCATTTCTTCAAACATTTTTGTCTTATTGACTACTTTGGCAGCAAAAATAGGTATTTTCAGTTGAATAACTTCTAATTGCATCTGGACAAAGTTATTTTTTTACTTACTTTTTAGGCCTGAAAATTATGCGTAGGTCCCAAGGAAGAGAATTTATCACAATAAAGTCACTTGAAATCATGAAATTACACCGAAGTCCCAAGGGACCTAGTTGTAATTAAATCTAAATGTACAATTACCAATTGACCTTCCCTTTCATGTCTTCCAATTCCACTCTCTCTCTGTTGTCTTTCTTCCTTCTCCTCTCTCCCTTTTTCTCCTCTCTTTCACAAAAGATTCAACCCACAGAAAGACTTAATCCGACCTACTCAAGTCAAGTGGCGAGAAGATAAAATAAGACATTGCCATTGTTATACTCTCTCTATCGGCTATCTAATGAATATATATATATATATATATAATCAAATAGACACATTCAATCGATTTTCGATTAATCTATTAGAAGATTATCATACCTTTACGAAGCCGAGAGTGGTCAAATATGTGATTTTGCCACAACCCAACGACTTGCGACTTCAGTGAGGCGATTTGCTACTTGAGACTTAAGATGAGGTCGAGGAGACGAATGCTTTTGAATGGTTCAAATACTTCAATCTTTAGGTCGACCATAATTACAAGGAAAGGAAGCAAAATAAGCACTTTGTAAATTGTAATGAACAAGTAATATAGCATTTTTTATTTCTCAAGTCCAGGAGGCTATTTACAACAACAAATGCTATATCTACAAAATAAAAAAGCATATATTTATAACAAACTTTCAAAACCAGGATTTTTTTATTTCTCAAGTCTAGATATTAAGTTCAATGAGTAGGTGCAAATAGTCACTTACTCATACAACTTAATATTTTGAAATGATATTCACTTCTTAAGCTAGCCTCATATAACTATCAAAATTCTCAGAAGATGTTGTGAATATATACTTTTTTTGTTGTAAATATAGCATTTGTTGTTGTAAATAGCCTCTGAACATGAGAAATGAAAAAAAATCCGAGTTTTCAAAGGTTGTTGTTAATATATGTTTTTTCTATTGTAAATATACCATTTGTTGTTGTAAATAGCCTTTGGACGTGAGAAATAAAAAAAAAAAAAAATCCAAGTTTTCAAATGTTGTTAATATATACTTTTTCTGTTGTAAATATAACATTTGTTATTGTAAATAGCCTCTAGACATGAGAAATGAAAAAAAATCCAGGTTTTCAAATGTTGTTGTTAGTATATACTTTTTCTCGTTGTAAATATAGCATTTGTTGTTGTAAATAGCCTCTCGGACATGAGAAGTGAAAAAAAAAAATTAAGTTTTCAAAGGTTGTTGTAAATATATATTTTTCTGTTATAAATATAGCATTTGTTGTTTTAAATAGCCTACGGACGTGAGAATGAAAAAAATTCTGATTTTCAATGGTTGTTGTTAATATATTCTTTTTTCCGTTGTAAATATAGCATTTGTTGTTGTAAATAGCCTCCGAACGTGAGAAATAAAAAAAATCCAGGTTTTCAAAGGTTGTTGTAAATATATGCTTTTTCTGTTGTGAATATACCATTTGTTGTTGTAAATAGCCTCTGGATGTGAGAAATGAAAAAAAATCCTGGTTTTCAAAGGTTGTTGTTAATATATGTTTTTTCTATTATAAATATAACATTTGTTGTTGTAAATAGCCTCTGGACGTGAGAAATGAAAAAAAAAAATCCAAGTTTTCAAATGTTGTTGTTAATATATGTTTTTTTTGTAAATATAGCATTTGTTGTTATAAATACCCTCGGATATGAGAAATGAAAAATATCCAAAATGCTAATTTTACATTCACAAATATCTTTGTAATTTCATGATTTCAAGGGACTTTATTGTGATAAATTCTCTTCCTTGGGACCTCCGCACGTAATTTTCCCTACTTTTTATTCTCTTTCGAATATTCTTATTATTAGTGAGAGTAGAAAGTAAAGAAATACTAAAATATCAAATGCATATACTTTGTAAACTTGTTTTGTTTATAAAATAATCATCTTTATTATTTAGTGCATACATATGAACATTTATGTGGAGTTGTAGACCATGAAAGTGGGGGAAAAAAACCGAATATGATCGAAACATATGATACCGTTGAAATGGGGAATCGAACCTGTGAACTTTCAGATTCTATGTCGTTAGTTACAGAGATAAAGCTTATAATGATTTATTTATTCATGTTGATTTTAATCATAGAAAATTGGCACCTTCTCTATCCTTCTTTAGTAGCTCTGTTTTCATATTAGCTCTGTTTTTTCTGTGATACTTGGTCCTGTCATTGATGCATATGACTTATGACTCTATTGGGCTTTATTTGTAAAGCTTAGTTTGATTTGTAATGAGTCATTCCTTGGAAATCTGTTCTAAAATTCAAAATCTGAATCATCCTTCGGGAATGTGGAAGCTATCTAAAGTTACGAGAGTTTTTTTGTTTTGTTTTATGTATGTGGGAATTTTTATTAATAACATTGTTCTTAAGAATAAACCAAGAAAGGAACTAGAAAAGGGAACAAGGGGAGTTTGGCATGGCGTGAGAAGGTAAAAAAGCCCATCTAGGAAAAAAAAAAAATGTTGAATCCATCTATGTGGCAAAGCATCATGGGGTGATGGATTTTTTGAAAAATGGCTTCTAAGGGAAGTCACTTTTTTGAGCTTCTCCATTACCAAAAAAGGACCTAATTGGCAATCTTATGAATGCGAATTCTTCACACAAAACCACAGCTATGACTAATGTCTCGATTGAAAACAAACACGATATTTGATGTAGACCTTTTGTCATTAGCCTTGGGGTCCACAATCAACAATTAACCAAGGATTGCGATAGGCAAACTTGGGATCGTTCTCTCTTCTCGAGGAGCCTTTTATTGAATCCTAAGTAATCTAGATGTCATGCAAATGAAATGAAAACAAGGGGGGATTGGTTTTTGTTGGATTTAGAATAAGAATTAAAGATAGAATGAGAAAAATGTAAGATTAATCAAACTAAAACGGATCAACCCAGAATGGGATTCCAAGACCTTCCATCATCGAACAAAAATAGAATAACTGAACTTATGATTGATTCTAGACAAACCGAAATCTCTGCATTTGTCCAAACTCCTCGACTAGACGATCGCCTAGCATCGATCGAACACGTGGCGAGCTCGTACGATCGCACAACGCTCTCTATAACCCGGTCCAACCTATGTCCTTGGGATTTCAATCTGGGTATTAAATCTAATACCCAATCCATGACTATAATCGGATCCGATAAAATCAATAGAAACAAATCAGTTACCGATTAAAGCACAAGTCCTCCGGATGACACCATGGAATCCTCAACTCATGGGTCAATCACAGAAACTTAGCCAAGCATGGCTATGTAAAATGAAAATGTAGAAAGAAAGATGTTCATCATGACCATGAAGAACATGAACAAGTTCATCATGAACATGAAGAACACGAAGAACAATTAAAGAAAATGAAAACTTCTATTCCAAAATAAATCTCAAGAACATAATGAATCCATAGAAGAAAAAGAAGAAGAACATAAAATCAAAATAACATAATTAAAAGGAATTATTAAAACTAAGTCATCCCAAGTAGGAGACAAGAAATAAAGAAGGAACTTAGAATGGGAGAGATCTTAGTCTCTCCAAGGTGTGTGTTTCCTTCAGCCTCTTTATCTATTTATAGGAAAATTGGGCATCTCCTTCATCCATTTTCCACCTCCAAAAACGCGTCATTTAAAAATGAGTCATTTGCAAGCTGGATTACACCCCGAAAAAGGCGGATATAGACCACGTGGTCTTCATATTAAATGTTTCCCTGAATGTCAGCTTTCCAACCGCGCAAACCGGACCTAATTTGGAGGTCTGTAGCTCCAGTTATGGGTCAAATACCGAACGTCATTCCAGAGTCCAGTGACAGCAGCCTGTTTCGGCTTCCAGGCCCATTTTGGCCCTCTAAACATCTGATTTGGCTTTTGGGCTCTTCATAGGATTTGTAGGGCTTCCTCTTAGCTTTCTGAAAATGCAAATTGAAGATCCATTGGACTTCTAGAACTCAAGTTATACCCAAAATACCGAACAGTATTCACGACCCAATTGTAGTAAGAATGTGACTAAAGTTCAGTTTTGAATCCAAACTCAAGATGTGACCAAGATTAATGCAAATAAAGTCTAAAAACTCATTATGAAGATGAAATCACATATTTAGCTAATTGATACATTAAAGCATGACAATGATAGAGTTTTTAGCTTCTTTTTGCATTTAAAATATCATGAATTCAAAGATTATCAAATTCCCCACACTTATCCTTTTGCACTCCCGAGCAAAATTAAAAAGACAAGAAGCAAGAAAAACTTCTCTTTCCTAACAATTGCTGAAATTTCAAAACTTAACAAGGATCATAAAAGCTCCAAAGGATCAACCAATAGTGGAAAGAGATCCAGGCAAGGTTGTCAAACTCACGAGTTTAAGCAAACTCGTGACAGTGATGTGAACTCGTATCGTGAACTCGAATCATAAACTCGTAAGAGTTTACTTTTATTATTAAATAGGTATTACTATTGTATAATTAAATAATTAAAATATAAAAATGACAACAATTTGATCTAAATATATTTTAAATCCAAATAATTGAAATTAAATCCATCAACATTAATAATTTATCATATTTAATAAAGAAATTTCTATATAAAGCCGTTGAGCATGATCAAATCAAAAAATTTAACACAAATTTAAGAGTAAGTTAACACGGTTTTGTAGGCTAAAAACGGTAAAATCGGCGCATAAACTCGTGAGTTTAATCATGTTTACAACTAGCACGAGTTTACCACGACTCGACTCGTTTTCGTCAACTAGAAGCGTAAAACGGTAAACTCGGAGAGTCAACTCGCGAGTTTGACAACAATGGATCCAGGACTAGGCCCTTGGGTCGTGGGTTCGATCCCCTCTGCCGTCGCTGGGACTCCTTTGGTAGGCGATCTCGTAAGTCCCCAGTAAGTGCTCATAGAGCCCGGGGCCATGCCCGGGCCTTGGTGGGGGACTGATGTCGAACCCCTCCAAAACTTTTTTTTACCGAAAAAAAAGTAAGCTGAGAACATTGTATTTTATGAAGATTTGCCTTTTTGTCTATTGACGCTATGGCCTTTAAAGTTCATTACATTTTGGAAGATTTATTCATAGCTTGGATTTGGGCATTCTTTCATCCTTTGGTTTTCATACTCAGTCTTTGTCTTCGTCTTAGCTTGAGATATGAACTACAGTTGCATGTTTTTTCTTCATGAATCTGTACATAAAATTTTCTAAGCTTTGATGTGCTCGAGAGTTTATCCTGAAGCAATTGTACGTACGTCACAATTTGCAGCTTTCAGAGGCATACGGGGGTAAAAGCCATACTTAATTACCGTACATACATATTTAAAAGGGAGAATGACTTTTAAATCCCAATAAAGGGAAATAATATATTGACAAGTCCTATAAGTTGTTAATGATAACTGATTGATCACTTGTTAATTCCCCTTGTTCATTTGTTAATGAGACTTTTCTGATATTATTTTTCCTTAGTTATGACCTAAAAATCATTCTCCATATTCAAAAATATTTGGCCACTTAACATGTGGAGTATGAGATAGCCGAAAACAATTGTACTATGCTCATGTATGTCGAAAGAGCAGAGTAGGCAGAGGAAAATGACAACTGAATGAATAGGGAGAATTCACAATACAATTACTGTGCCATGTTCTCATCTATATATATATATATATATATATTAACCAATGTGTAATATCTACAATACATGTATATTTGTGCGTGACTAAGTCAAGTTAAATTGAATCCTAACTAAGTTGGTTAGACTAACTAACCCATAAGCTAAGAGTATAACTAATTACTCTAATATCCCATGTCAAATTAAGGTAAATCTATAACACCCAAATGTTTATTAAACATAGCAAAGGAATGACGAGGAATTGGTTTGGTAAAGCCATCTTCAACTTGATGTGAAGAAGGGATGTGGCACACTCAAATATCCCGGTGAATGGCATGCTCACGGACAAAGTGCAGGTCTAACTCAAGATGCTTTGTCTCGAGCATGAAGATAATAGGATTAGTAGTCATCAACACAAGATACTCGATTATCACAGAACACTCTGGAACATGAAGCAAACGAACATGTAACTCACGTAGGAGAGACTAAATCCACAGGATTTCACCAATAGTGGAAGCCATGCTTTATATTCAGCTTCAGTATTCGAAAGAGACACAATAACCTGCTTTTTAGAGGACCAACAGATGAGATTAGGCTCAAAATAAATGCAATAACCAGCAATACTCCTACAGTCATCCCTATCAGTGGCCCAATTAGCATCACAAAAAGCAACAAGAGTGAGACTCAGAAAAGGTTTGAAAAGTAAACCATGAGAAATAGACCCAGCAAGGTAACGAACAATGCGTTTCACGGCCTTCCAATGTTCCAAATAAGGTTCTTGCTTAACTGGCAGACCTTACTGACAGTAAAACTAATCTTAGGATGGGTGATAGTGGCATATTGAAGAGATCCCACAATGGTACGGTGGAGAGAAACATTCCCAACTAATTGAGTCCCTGTCTTGACTAAAATAGTGCCATAGGACATAGGAGTAGCATCTAGACAGGCCTTGGTAAATCCAGCCTTAGCCAACAACCCACGAATATACTTAGCTTGGGAAAGAAAAAGAGAACCATCCAAAAGTCTCGACTTCAATACCCAGAAAATAGTGCAAGGAGCCAAGGTCCTTGTGGGAAAATTTAGCATGTAAGGCTGAAATGAGAGTAGAAATAGCGGGAGGAGAAGTACCGTGAGTATAATGTCATCAACATATGCCAACCCATAGGTCACATCAGATGTAGTTTTGCAGATGAAGAGGGACTGATCACACTTACTATTGGATAAACCAAATTGGTTTAAAGTAATGCCAAGAAACTCAAACCAGGCACGAGGAGCCTGCTTAAGACCATATAATGCCTTATCAAGCTTACAAACTAAAGACTTATCATGAGTTTCAAAAATCGAGAGGCTGATCCATGTAAACCTCTTCACGAAGAAATCCATTAAAAAACGCATTATTCACATCAATCTGTCTTATAAGCCAGTAATGAGTCGTGGCCAGAGAGAGAATCAATCGAATGGTCACAGGCTTAATAACCGGACAAAATGTTTCCTTGAAGTTGAAACCTTCTTGTTGATGAAAAATCTTAGCCACAAGATGAGCTTTATTCTTCCAAGTACCATCAAGGAACGTCTTCTTCTTAAATACCTATTTACACCTAATAATAGATCTATCAGGTGGAAGAGGTACCAACCGCCAAGTATTATTGGCCATTAAGGCTGCATACTCAGCATCTATGGCAGATTTCCACTCAGGACAACTAACTGCATGAGAAATGGATGTAGTTTCATCAGTAGAAGTATCAATAAGAAGCGCTTTAGGTTTGAAAATACCATTCATAGACTAGTAACTATCCGAGAAGGCTCAGGAACTAGCTGAGGAGACTCCAGAATTGTATCAGAAGAGGCAGTACTGAAGTTCTTCCTTCTCCATCTCCTATCACTCCCTCCACTGAGATCCTTCCTCATGACTCACCTCCTTCTACTCCATTGGTCAACCTTAATTTTGAAGATGACAAAGGGGGAGAGAAAAGCAAGGATTAGACTTTGAGTTTTGGAGAACTTAGACCTTATGTTTCCTTTTCGATAACTTGTATCTCATTTTGCTCATGTACTTGATTGATATGAAATATAAGTTGTGATCTTTGTGTTCCATTCTGCTTCTGTTGCTCATCTCTGACATCTTTTTGTTTACTTAACTTATAACATTTGCAAAATTATATTTCCATATGCCCAAGCCTCTCAAAATGAACTTTTTAAAACATTGTCAGTTGCAAAGTTTATTTCAAAATGAAAACTCTTTCAAATTCTCAAAGATATTTGTTTACAATTGTTGTCATCCTAAAAAAGGGGGAGAATGTTAGTTCTCTAAGGGTTTTGATGATCTCCAATAATTGTAAACAAATCATGAAGTTTTTACTCTCAAATATTGTAAAACTCACTGTCAGAGCAAACCTCAAGGTTTGCACAGAAACCTCGAGGTTTGGCCTTACAGAGAAGAACTCAAGGTTTCTGAACTGAGCAAAACTCGAGGTTTTCAGAGAAAACTCGAGGTTTCATCATACAGAGACTTCTCAACCTTTTCTGGAAAATGCAAAACTCGAGGTTTGTGGTGAAACCTCGAGGTTTTGACTTACAGAGAGTCTCCTAAGGTTTGAACATTTGAAAACCTCCGGTTTTTCTCTTAAACCTCAAGGTTCTGTTTTTAACATGAGAATTCAAGGTTTCACAAGTTTTGTGAAACCTCGAGGTTTGGCAAGAAACCTCGAGGTTTTGACTCCGCGAGAAAGCCCAAGTTTTGGCCGCTTTTTCAAAACCTCCGGTTTTTGTGGAAAACCTCTAGGTTTGTGTTCTCACGGCAATTCTCTCAAAACTCGCCGTTTAAGTCAAAACCTGAGGTTTGGGGACAAACCTCGAGGTTTGTCTAGGCAGAGAGGATCTGTGTTTTCCAAGTTTTCAAAACCTCCAGTTTTACCTTCAAACCTCCAAGTTTCGTTTTTGGCGCAAAAACTTAGAGTTTCCACATTTGAGTGAAACCTCGGGTTTTTGTGAGAAACCTCGAGGTTTTGGCAACCGAGAGAGCATACGCCTTTCCTCTAATTTAGAAAACCTCCAGTTTCCCGAGAAAACCTCCAGTTTTTTCCATGGCGCGATTTTGAGGAGACTCCGAATTGTATCGAAGAGGCGATGCGAAGTTCTTCCTTCTCCATCTCCTATCACTCCCTCCACCGAGATCCTTCCTCATGACTCACCTCCTTCTACTCCATTGGTCAACCTTAATTTTGAAGATGACAAAGGGGAGAGAAAAGCAAGGATTAGACTTTGAGTTTTGGAGAACTTAGACCTTATGTTTCCTTTTCGATAACTTGTATCTCATTTTGCTCATGTATCGATTGATATGAAATATAAGTTGTGATCTTTGTGTTCCATTCTGCTTCATTGCTCATCTCGACATCTTTTTGTTTACTTAACTTATAACATTTGCAAAATTATATTTCCATATGCCCAAGCCTCTCAAAATGAACTTTTTAAAACATTGTCGATTGCAAAGTTTATTTCAAAATGAAAACTCTTTCAAATTCTCAAAGATATTTGTTTACAATTGTTGTCATCCTAAAAAAGGGGAGAATGTTAGTTCTCTAAGGGTTTTGATGATCTCCAATAATTGTAAACAAATCATGAAGTTTTTACTCTCAAATATTGTAAAACTCATCGTCGAGCAAACCTCAAGGTTTGCACGAAACCTCGAGGTTTGGCCTTACGAGAGAAGAACTCAAGGTTTCGAACCGAGCAAAACTCGAGGTTTTCGAGAGAAAACTCGAGGTTTCATCATACGAGACTTCTCAACCTTTTTCGGAAAATGCAAAACTCGAGGTTTGTGGTGAAACCTCGAGGTTTTGACTTACGAGAGAGTCTCCTAAGGTTTGAACATTTGAAAACCTCCGGTTTTTCTCTCTTAAACCTCAAGGTTCTGTTTTTAACATGAGAATTCAAGGTTTCACAAGTTTTGTGAAACCTCGAGGTTTGGCAAGAAACCTCGAGGTTTTGACCTGCCAGAGAAAGCCCAAGTTTTGGCCGGTTTTCAAAACCTCCGGTTTTGTGGAAAACCTCTAGGTTTGTGTTCTGTGCAATTCTCTCAAAACCTCGCCGTTTAAGTCAAAACCCGAGGTTTGGGGACAAACCTCGAGGTTTGTCTAAAGCGAGAGGATCTGTGTTTTCCAAGTTTTCAAAACCTCCAGCTTTTTACCTTCAAACCTCCAAGTTTCTGTTTTTGGCGCAAAAACTTAGAGTTTCCACATTTGAGTGAAACCTCGGGTTTTTGTGAGAAACCTCGAGGTTTTGGCAACCAGAGAGCATACGCCTTTCCTCTAATTTAGAAAACCTCCAGTTTCCCAGAAAACCTCCAGGTTTTCCATGGCGCGATTTTTTCAAAGGTTTCATTTTCAAATGAAACCTCGAGGTTTCTGATAAAACCTCGAGGTTTTGTCAAACAGAGAGGCTAACATTTTTTGTAGTTTTGAAAACCTCCGGTTTTGGATGAAAACCTCCAGTTTTGATGTTTTGGACTTAAATCCCTTTTACATGCTACAGTCCAAAACTCGAGGTTTGAAGAACAAACCTCGAGGTTTCATCGCGTCTTCAGAATTTCAAATCTGACGAATTTACAATACCTTCTTGGTTGATCTTAATACTTCCTATGATTAATCTCTAATGTTCCTAGATATGTTTAACCACTTTATTGGTGAGTTTCAGATGAATTAGAGAATGTTTATTGAAGGTTTAAAGCAAAAGCAAAAAGTGATGTCAGCACATTAAATACAAACCTAGAAAGTTGCATACTTTTGGGTAATCCATCTGCACACGCTTACAAAGAATTAAAGAATATTTTCCACATCCAGCACTGCTACTCCAACGGATCAATTTGCAGAGAGTCAACTCTGAACTTCTACATAGCTGGATTAAGTGAAGATTAGAGAGAGAAGAAGACCAAAGTATAAGCTAATCCTTGTCTAATGAAGGCAACGGTTATAGTCAAGATTACAACGGTCATTTAATTCTCTCTTAGTATAAATATAGCAGCATTCAAGTCTTCTCAACCAACACACCTGTTGAAAACGCATAGCATTCAAGGTTCTTCAACTACCTTTCTGTTTTCACTTGTATTGTGTCTTTTATTACTCAAAGCTTCAGTGTTTATCATTATCCACTCTTAGAGAGAGTTTTTATCTATAAATCATTTATTGTAAAGAATCACAAGTCTGAGGACTTGGTGATTGGGTTCATTGGTTACAACTTGTAAGGGGGAGTAAGTTCTAGTGAGAGAATTACTCTTGAGTATAGAGTGTGTAATTAGTTGAGATAGTGGAAATCTCAGAAAGTCTGGGGACTGGACGTAGGTCAAGAGATTGGACTGAACCAATATAAATCTCCATGTGTTACTCTTCTCCTCTCTTCTCTGTTCATCTCTGTTCTTGCTGTTCAAAACAGAGACCTTCAGAAAAGTTTTTATAATCCTCAATTCACCCCCCGTCTTGGTGATTAAGCTTCACTTTCAAGAACTCCTTCAAACATCAAACAAGTCGTCCAAGACATGAGAAGATGAGCTTGACGCTGCTAGTCAAGAAACTTAGGATTGATCACAAATCCTTCACCGTCGTCGCTAGTGGCAAGATATTGAGCCGACGGTTTGACATTTTTGTCAATAAATTGCTGCAAATTTTAACCTCGGATCGCCATCAAGATCTATTGCTTCCAGAGGAGATAATTCTACTCCTTAAGCTTTACTAAGACAAGATGCGAGAAAGTTACGACATCCTTGCGCTAAATGGAGTAGGAACTGGTGGATCCAGAACTTTGAGAAGTCTTTGCCATAGAGGCAAATTGCGCTGAAGAAAAAGAAGTGTTTGGCTCTGATACCATGTAGAAAGAGCATAGTAGGCAAAGGAAAATGACAACTGAATGAATAGGGAGAGTTCACAGTACAGTTACCATGCCCTGTTCTCATATATATATATATATATATTAACCAATGTATAATATCTACAATACATGTATATCTGTGCGTGACTAAGTCAGGTTACAATGAATCCTAACTAAGTTGGTTAGACTAACTAACCCATACAACTAAGAGTATAACTAATTACTCTAATAATGTAGACTAATCAAGTACACTTAATGCAAACAGTAGGGGTGGTGGTTGTTGGTTAATTTAGCCTATTACATGACTTTCATGCAAAGTTTCATGAGGTTGAAAACAAAAAATTTGTTTAATCAATGCAGAAACCCGTAACACTTTATGGTCCTCATGAATTATTAACTTTAACTCATTACGGTAATTAGTTAATAATTATTAATACATAACTCTTTACGGTACTCATGAGAATTCATAACAATTTATAATACTCATGAGTTTTAGGATTACTCGGTAAAACAACTATTGGGGTTTAGGATAATTTGATGAAACGATTATTGAAAATTAGAATACCTTCTATCACTCGAAGACTTCAAGGTTGTTGATGTCCTCTAACATTGATCCACACAGCTATCCCCCGATTGCAATGAGAACTCCTTCTCTTGAAACCTCCCACTCCTTGGATGCTTGCTAGGCGAAGACAAGGTTGAGTTGTGGTTTCCTTAGGTTTTTATCTTTTCAAGAAGATGATGGTTTCTTATGATCAAGTTAAAGATAGGAGGAGCAAGATCATTGGAACCTTGCCTTTCTATAGATGGTGTCTTTTTCTCTCTAAACCTTTGGTAAAAACCGAAATTTAGAGAGCATAAGGATCTTGTTTTTCTCTCAGAAAAACGTGCAGGAAAAAGGCACATAAAAAATCAGCACTTTATAAGAGTCTAACTCTAATTTAAGTGCTCACAAGAAAGGCTCAATCCAAGCTTGAATTGGAAAATCCAAATCACAATGAATTGAATTCATATCTTGATTGATTGATTGAATTTAAGATGATGAATCACATTCATATCTTGATTGATTGTTTGAATCAATCATTTAAGATGATGGATTATATTTATTTTCTTTTTTCTTCAAAAAAAGTCCATAAAAAGGGCACATAAAAAATCATCACTTTATAAGAGTCTAACCCTAATTTAAGTGCTCATAAGAAAGGCCCAATCCAAACTTGATTTGGAAAATCCAAATCATAATGAATTAAATCCATATCTTGATTGAATAATAATTTAAGATGATGAATCACATTCATCTCTTAAACTAAAATTCAAAATCATTACAATCAATTCTAATTTATTATTTCTCCTATCTTCATCCAATCATTATATTGGATCTTAGATAATTCAGAATTATCTTTTATAACCTAACCTTTTGAATCAAAATTCAAATTCAAATTTTAAACTTAAATTCAAAATTCGAATTCCAAATTCAACTTGGCCTAAGACCCTGTTGGGTCTTCCAACACATTTGGGCCCTTTTGTAGAGAAATTGATTTCCCACTGGGGACACCATATATGACGCCATTTTCTCCTCATTAGGCTTGGAGTCCTACTCCAACCCAATTACACCTTTACTCTTGATAACGCCCAATAACAATTATTGGCCTAAGTTTGCTAAATTTAAACAATCGGGAATAACCTTTTGTGTGTGACCCATTAGGCCTAATTAGTCACTGACATAAATAAACTTGGACCAATTAAAATCCCTTTAACGAGCCCAATTTATTTAATGACCTCATAAGACACTAGCAATGCTCTGCGGCCCCAAAACTAATTGAGTTGATCAAGTGATCTACCTTTCACATTTGGATACCGTGCAAACATCATCCCTCACATAGTCATTCACATTTAGTCTAGAGCAAAGATAGAGTATCATCTCTCTTAATTGACTAAATGTAGCAATTTCACATAACTAGGAATCTTCTTATATTAACTCTGTAACGGATCATGACTCTTCATGATCATTTGCTGTGCGCACAGACTCTCGAGTTAATTAGAAGCTATCCAAGCTCTATCGGTCTTGTGAATGACTAATCCCTTGTAGGGGACTGTGAGTCCTCTTAGCATTGTTGGTTCTCTAAAAGATTTTGATGATTGCCAACAATTGTGAACATAGAATGAGGATTTGCTCTCAAAAGTTGGAAACTCCTGAGTGAGAGCAATCCTCGAGGTTTTCCCAGAAACCTCGAGGTTTGGCCTTACAAAGGAAGCATCGAGGTTCTATGTTTTAACTTGCAAAAACTGGGTTTCACAAATTTATGTGAAACCTCGAGGTTTATTAAGAAACCTCGAGGTTTTGAACTTCCGAGAAAACTTGGTTTCACACCAAGATGTGAAACCTCGAGGTTTACAACAAAACCTCGAGGTTATGCCTTGGCGCCAAACTGAAAATTTGAAATTAAATGTCAAACCTCGAGTATTGACAAAACCTCCGGTTTCGGCTTCCCGAGAGAGCTAATGGTTTTCGTATGATTGAAAACCTCGAGGTTTCCATAGAAACCTCCAAGTTTGTGTTTTGGTTCAAAACAAAGAACTTTGAAGTTTGGGCAAAACCTCGAGTATTGCTACAAACCTCGAGGTTTGTGAGTTCCAGAGAGCAAATGAACTTTCACTCATTCTAAAACCTTGAGGTTCCTTGAGAAACCTCCAGGTTTGCTTCCATCATGTTTCTGCTGGGTTTCACTTACAATGTGAAACCTCGAGGTTTCTGAGAAAACCTCGAGGTTTGGAGTAAGCCCGAGAAACCTTTGTGTATTGCATCATGGGAAACCTCCAGGTTTTATTATAAACCTCCAGGTTTGAGTTTTGGTCTTAAATCGTTTTCAACCTTAAATGACCAAACCTCAAGGTTTGTGAACAAACCTCTAGGTTTCTGGACGTTGCCTGAAAATCAAATGTGTCGATTTTGCTATGCCTTCGTGTTGATCTCAATGCTTTCCATGATTAATCTCTATTGATTCTAGATATGTTTAACCATCTTTTTATTGAGTTTCGAACAGTTTAAGGAAAGTTTATCGAAGGTTTAAAGCAAAAGCAAAAGTGATGTCGAACATTAAATGCTCAACCCGAAACTTGCATCCTTTTGGTTAATCCATCTCGCACACGGTTGCAAAGCATTAAAGAATGATTTCTACATCAAGCAACATCTTCTCCAATGGATTGATTTGCGAGAGTCAACTCGACCATCCAAACAAATTTGGATTAAGTGAGTTTTAGAAAGAGAAGAAGACCTAAGCAGCTCACAACTTCGCAGATCATCTTCAACGGTCTTATTATCAATGCAACGGTCTATTAATGCTATCGGCTATAAATAGAGTTGCATTCAATTCTTCTCAACAACTACCACATCGAAAACGAACAAGCATTCAAGTTCTTCAACTACCTTTCGTTTTCACTTGTATTTTGTCTTTTGACATGATAAGCTTCGAGTGTTTATTATTATCCACTCTTAGAGAGAGTTTTTATCTAAATCATTTATTGAAAAGAATCACAAGTCAAGGGGACTTGGTGATTTGGGAGTTCATTGATTACAACTTGTAAGGAGGAGTGAGTTCTAGAGAGAGAACTACTTTTTAAGTACAGAGTGTGTAATCTTTGTGATAGTCAAAATCCCAGAGAGTCTGGGGACTGGATGTAGGTCAAGTTGTTAAGACTGAACCGGTATAAATCTCTGTGTTCATTGTTCTTCCCTTTACTCTGTTCATCTCTGTTTTTGTTATCTAAAAACAGAGCAATTTACAAAAGTTTTTAAAATACCCAATTCACCCCCCTCTTGGGTATATAGCTCCACTTTCAAGCATGTCCATCTATACTCATGTATTCGAGTTACACCTAAGAGTACACTGTTCTCCCCATTTTCAGGTGGATAGAGTTGTATAGTCAAAGTATAACCCTATGACATAGTGTTCAATGACATCCTTAAGTCTAGGACGATCTGTACTACCAAACGATGAGAGACTTTACATATCCAATGATACTCTCTACAATGAATCTTTGTGGAGTCTCTCGGCGGGTCAGTTCGGTACTATATGTTCTCTAACAGATCTACCCACGACATCAGCTAAGGCATCTCCATGCCTGCATTCCATGAGGTCCCTACCTTGTATCTCTATACAAGTAGACGATGTCGTACTAGTCTTATTGAGATCACCAATGCCCTTTCTTAGTGATTCAAGACTAGAAACAAGTTTTAGACCATAGATATCCAAAGTATTCTCGAGTCCTCATGATCATGATCTCTATCATTGATCCTCAAGAATAACACATGTTCTATTCCTAGGGCTTTTATCTTCAAACACATATTTATCCTCATTTATTAATAATGAAATACTATAACGTAGAAATGGTGTTGATCTGTCCTTACATATTGTCTCTAGGACACCTAAATACTAACAGTGGCACATTCTACAAAAACAAAATCCACTCCATAGTATTAGCGAGCTTATTCTTCACTGTCTTTCTGTTATTAGAACATCAAAGAAGTATATTATATTTTGCTTTGTATAGATGACTGAGAAATAATTTTTAAACTTTTGATAGTTACAGTCATTTCTCTTGAATATATGATTATTATTATTTTTCTTCCAAGATATATTTTGTGCTATTTTAAGAATAGTGTATGTAATCTCTTATCTTTCAGGAGCAGTTGGAAAGATAAATTTCTTACATTACCTTGTCTGAAAATGTGAAATGCTCTGTACTGGTTTGGTTTTTACCTGCTCTCTTTCATTTTGTTAGATTAGCTCCTAGATCAACGTGTTGATTTTCTTTGAGGAAAGTTGTAACCCATCTGTTTTTCATATGAAATGTTGGCAACATAGAAAGAGTTGGAGGTTGTGAATTTAGGTTGTGTGAGGATGCTTGGCAGCTGAATGCCTCACTTCTGTATTTTGTTACGTGATAGACTCGCAATATATGACTACTAGAAAAAAGGCCTACAAGACCACCATGTCTAAACTTCTATAGGCGGAGACAATTTAAAACCTATGACATGTGGCATATTTGTAAATATCGATACAAATTTAGAATGGCTGCACATTTGAGCAGTCTAAATAATATTTTCTAGACCAGTGGCAATTAAAATTAGTCTTGGTAAGTATTAAATATCATGAGAACTTCAAAATTTAAATTCTTATAAGACCGGCTGCTCATACAACTAGCCTAAATTTAATTCTAGAGACCTTTATTTCTGTGCAACTGGTCTTAAACGTTTCAGCTTTTTGAGTAATCTTCCCAATCACCTCTTCGAAATTTTTGAAGCCATTCACTTCAATAAATGTATTCTTCCACTGTATGTTTATTAAACTCCTCCAACATTTTGTTTCTTCAAAATTGTGTTTCATTCATCAAGTTCCCTTTTATCTACTTTCTATCAACATTATGGTGAGACACATCGAAACTACATCAGTTCATCCTCCATTTCCTCCTCTATGTGCACCACCGCTACTGCAACTTTCAATAAGGGAGGTTCTTGACAATCTCTATGCAAGGGTGGAACGCATGGAGCGAGGCCTTGCAAGAATTGTCTCACAGCTGTACACTATCAACAAGAAGTTGAATCTTATACTCAATACCACACTACTACAAAAAAAGTAAATTTAACAACAATAATTAACATCCGATTTTAGAAAACAGAAGTTAAAAAAGAGGTGGTGACATCTTTGGAATTTTGGCTTAATTTTCAACGATGTTTTTGAAAAAACAGTTGTTAAAAGTATTTTTTTTTAAAAAGTTCAACAACTGTTTTTTATAACCAACGTTGAAAATATTTTCAACAATAGTTTTTTCAAAAACAATTGTTGAAAATATTCAAATTTTTCGAGTTCATGTAGTCTCGCGCCTCCGACATTTTGAATTATAGATAAGGAGTAGTAGGTGTAACACTTCTTTCACTTCCAACATTCCTTCTGCCCGGAGAATATCTTCTTTCACTTCCTGAACTTTTTTTCAATAGAGGTTATTTTTCATTCCTTGATTTCCTAGTTTATGCTTTTAAAACCCTAATTATATTCCTAAACTTTCAGAACTTCTCTTTTTATGATATGTTTATTCCATTGGTAAGTTTTTGTTTAAAGCTTGGTGTTTATTTCAATCTCCCTCCCTTCTCATCATTAATTCATTATAACGTTTGCCTGCAGGACCATCTGGAGTCGTGATGTACACTACATAAAGGTTAAGGATGTTCATGCCTCTCAACTGCCTCTGGACACTATTGCAGACCGAACTATAAAGGTCTTTCTCCTGATTCCTTCTTGATACATTTATATTTAATACTTCAGACTTCAGAGACAAATAATTTATTCGTGGTAGAAGGAAGTAGAAGAGACATGTGGTAGATGAACTTTGATTTTTTCAAAAAATATAAATAAATAAATAAAAATTATCATAGACATAGCCTCAACGTTGCGTTTCCCATTCTGATATTGTCAAAATGTGGTCCACTGACGGCCTTTGGAAATTCTTGCATTGAACTCACACAGGATTTGAAATTGGAGAATACGCCATCCGATATTATTAAGGTAGCAGATAACATTAGTGACCGTGAGGTCTCCCTCTCTCTGCTTTGTTATGTATTCTTCCTTTTGAAAAAATTTGTCACGAAACTAAAGCAACCCCAAATGATGTAAAAAAAAAAACCTGGAACTTTATGATGACTTTTTTTTTTTTTTTTTTTTTTTTTTTTTTTTTTTTTTAAAAGAAGTCATTGTAAGTTTTCATTAATTAAATTTTTGGGTTAAAGGCCTAATTTGCCACGGAAGTATTGATAAGGGGGCACTCAGTACCTGGAAGTTTTTTGGGTACCAAATTTGCCTCGGAAGTATAAAAAAGGTACCAAATTTGCCCAAAACTAATGGAACGTCAAAGGGACGTTTGCCACATAGGATTTTTTGGGTTAAATACCTAATTTGCATGGAAGTATTGATAAGGGGGCACTCAGCACCCGAAAGGTTTTTTGTACCAAATTTGCCCCGAAAGTATAAAAAAGGTAGCAAATTTACCCAAAACTGAACGGAAGGTCCACGTAGGTCGTTAAAATGCCACATGGCTAGGAAATAAACATAGTGGAGGGCGAGTCATATGCCAAATCATGTAACCACATCAGCACCTCATTCATCTCTCTCTCTTCCCTCTCACCTTCGGCGGTTTGTGCTTCTGAATTTTCTTCCACTCCTTCACCGACAGGTATGCAGCTTCCACAACAATGCTTGCCAACTCCATTTGCGACCTTCCTCTACTTCAAATTCGATTGATTTCAATCCCCAGAAATATAGGTACGATAGGAATCCAAACCAAGAAACCAAAAGTCATTCTTATCAAATTGATCAAGAAAATTTCAGACGGCATGTTAGAATTAGCTCCAGATCTGCAAAAGCCATCAGTTAGAGATAATTCCTGGAACAATTTTGTATTCCCATTGTACTCTAAAAAAATGCTCTACCAAGAAACCAAACAGTTATTCGAATCAATCAAATTTGCCACACCGCCTGGCAGGTCCTCAGCCCCACATCGGAGAGCCATGGTGTTCACAATGGTCCCACTAGCACTGTCGCCGTCGATGTAGGAGTGGGTGAAGGAGTGGAAGAAAATTCAGAAGCACGAATCGCCGAAAGCGAGAGCGAAGAGAGAGATATGAATGAGGTGCTGACGTGGTTACATGATCTGGCATATGACTCACCCTCCACTGTGTTTCTTTCCTAGCCATGTGGCACTTTAACGATTTACGTGGACCTTCCATCAGTTTGGGGCAAATTTACTACCTTTTTTATACTTCAAGGGCAAATTTGGTACCAAAAAAACTTCCGGGTGCTGAGTGCCCCCTTATCAATACTTCCGTGACAAATTAGGCATTTAACCCAAAAAAAAATCCTATGTGACAAACGTCCATTTGACGTTCCGTTAGTTTTGGGCAAATTTGGTATCTTTTTCATACTTCTGGGGCAAATTTGGTACCCAAAAAACTTCCGAGTGCTGAGTGCCCCCTTATCAATACTTCCGTGGCAAATTAGGCATTTAACCCTAAATTTTTAGATATTATATATTAAACTATTCTTAACATATTATATTTAACTTAAAAGTATAAATCTAAGATATTATTATATATAATGCCTAAAAATATCTCAAATTCATAATCATACTTTACAGTTAATTATCATAACCGCTATGTATTTGTTTTTACTGATACAATGTTGGAAAAATAATTGATTGTAAGTGTTATATGACAAATGTTTCATAAGAACCATCGTATTTGTCACTAAATAAATTACTGTTATTTGCTACAATCGTTATTTTTATGTTTTCGTGAATTCTGTCTCTCAATACATGACAATGCACATATTTAGTCATTATATTTTAGAGTTATATATTATTGCGTGACCTTTGCCTCGACGTACATGATGTTTATTTGTAGTAACCGTTATTTATTAAGCGTTATATATATGTTCAAATCTGTATCAATGGAGGTTGATTTTAAACTTCCTATGGATATACCTAATTCATTCAAATTCATGTTTGACATCAAAAAATTATCAAATTTGATTATGAAGTTTGGATAAAAAAAATACATGAAATGGATTGGAAACATTACAAATGTTAGTGTTATATTACCTGAATCTTAACTCAATATGTCTGATATCAAAGTGGCTCATGCCCATAAGAAATCTTACTTATAACTACATAAATCTACTGAAGGCAGTCATGCTTGAGGCAGTTTGAGACACTGTGCACTTGTTACAAAGGACAAAGCCCATTTTGTAAGAATCAACACCAGTTGGCTATATAAATATATTGATATATTTTGGTGTTTTATATACTGATTTTCTTATTTGATCAAGTTTCTCCTTTTAAGGCTTAAAGTGTAAATGTTTTTCGCCTCCCCTAATAATTGATGTCAATAATAATGCCGATTAAACTTGATGAGCTATTTGAACAAAAACAACCTTGGTGAGATATTAAAACACAGGAGGACCGTGAAAATATATGTAAAAAAGCCCAAATAATGAATTCAGGGTGTTAAAAGATACAACTTTTAGCCCAAATTTAATTTTGGAAAATATATTAAACTGCTACTTCCCAAATAAGGAACTCAGTGTGTTAAAAGATACATCTATTACTTTGTTCAGTTATTTTGCACGTATTTTTTATTGTATTCTTTTATCCTTAAAAACTTTGTTAAGACTTGGTATAAAATCCCTTCTTAGATATTATTTCTCGTACTAGCATCAATATAGTTTTTTATCTTTTAGAAATTAGTTTCTTCATTTTTTTTTAATTCTTTAAATGTTTTAATTTGTCAGTGTGGGAGAAATAGGGATTACATTATGAGAACTAGATCCTATGCACATCTATAAGAATTCACAGAGGATTTTAATTTGAGTTAGGTTGTCCAAATTATATTTGGCGGTACAAGTAAACATAATGTAATATAGGGTAGTATAGATCAAATACGTATTTTGTCAAACTAGTGGTAATATTCAGGTTAAAAAACAACAACTAATAAAAGAATTGAAATGAAACAAGTGATTTTTTTAATCAACAAAAATAATAAACTACATGAAGGAGATCAAGACTGTACTCAGTGTGTGTGGGTTTATTTCAAACATTGCTGAACCTTGATGTGACTTTTGGCGAACCAACTTTAACGACGTGATTAAGGGCATAAAGTTGGTGATTGGTATAATTACCAACCTCCATAGATGGCTTCAAAGCTAACATATCTCAACACAACAACTGCATCTAGTGACGTTCAGATTCTGGCAATTAACTAAATCAATTCATCTTCAATCTCAATATATCAAGCTATATGTATATTTGTGTGTGTGGAGAGAGAGAGAGTGTGTGTGTGTGTGTGTGTCATGCTTTTTATTTCTAAAGCTCTACATGCTTTCTATCTTTTCGCATTGAAAACAATGTAATGCACAAGAGAACCTAGTTTTTTTTTTTTTTTTTTTTGTTAACAATTATCGAATATATTGAGTACTTCCTTTGGTCAACAATTAATGTAGGAGTAGATAATTAATTATTGGTTTTTCTAAAATACTATATTTAGCCATTTGTGTTGGAACGGTATATCACTTGAAAAAAAAAAAAAGTATAACTTTTGATAACAAAATAGATTGAGGTCTTACATTTAGAATTAAAATTAACTCCTAACTAACTACTATATTTCCGACAAAATTTATATTTGAACATTGCTTGAATCCTAGGAAATTGCTCTATCAATGTGAATTTTTGTTAATATCACGGGACTCAAATACAAGTCCTTACTTTTAAAATATACTCAAGCACATTATTATTGCAGTACTATATTTTTTATTTTGTCAAAATTGATTCATATTATTCTTGCCAAATGAAACAAGCCTCCCAAAATGTCCACAACAGGAGGAATATTAAGAAATTTAACTATCAACAAATAAAAAAATATAATAGAAGACATGTATATAGAATGAGCTAACACATGCCTATATATATTACCAGTAATGAAAATGATTCATACAAATGAATATAACTGGACCCAATTAATAATCAATGAGCCATGCCCACAGGGTGAGAGAAACTGCTCTTGATACTTTTCTGCTTAGGCATGGCAAGCACAGCAGTATGATCCAAGAACTCATTAAGAGAAACCACAGACTGCAAAATAATTCTCAGATCTTCAACATTCGAAAACCCCAATCCACCCACTTGTCGAACAGCATAAACATAGAAAGTCACGCACCCTTTTCTAAACTTAAACCTGGCCATCTCGAACCCTTTAAGTCCCCTTATGAGCTTCTTGTTCACTTCCCCAAGTGATATCTCTAATGGCCAAATCTCTTCAACTTTCTTCTTCATCGCCTCCCTCTCGAAGATGAACAACACGACCTTCGATTTCTTCGTGCCGAGGCCGAGGGTGAGAGTATGCCAAGCATGGTAAGCTAAGATTGTGAAGTTTGTGGGGATGAAGGCTAGAGTTGAAGAGAAAGGACCAAGAAAATTGCTGTTTCTTGGCTTATTATTGTTATTATTTTGATTGGTTGGTGGTGGAAGAGAGAGGAGTTTCAGAAGCTCTAGGGTTCTTGCTTGTCGGATTGTGAAGGATTTTGTGATGAATTGGCCTCCAAATCGAAGACCCTTTACCTCTGAGCTTGGCTTGAATAAGAAATCTGATGACTCTAATAAGTTGGAAGCTTGGTGGTCATTTGGGTGTTGATGCTTTTGCTTCTTGTTCTTCTTGTTCTTCGTCATCTTCTCCTCTTCTTCCATGGCTACAGGTTGTAGTACCATCTGAGAGAAAGTGGAAAAAGGTTTTGGCTTTTAGACATAAGACCTTTTTGGAATATTAAAATAGAAGCTTTTCTTGGTACTTTTCTTCTTTTTTCATGTGAGAGGATGATACGATAACCATTACTCATAAATTATGTGTGTGTGTGTGTTTTATTCTGGTTTTAAATTAAATTTCCAAGAATAAAGAACTTTGTGGTGGGTCCAAAAAAACTAATCCATCTTATGCTCATGCCATCATGCAACCTATCCTAACCTAACCTCACCTATGGCGTCGATCAGATATCAACCATCTATATATATATATATAATCAGGTTAGGTTGCATGATGGCATGATGGATTTATATATATATATATATATATAAATATATATATATATTATCTTCACAATTAGTCATAGTGTTTTGATCAAAATCTTGGTATTGACTTAAATAAATTCGAGCCAGATCTAATATTATAAATAAGGTAAAATTCTTCCAACTTATTTTTTCGACATTTACAAAACTGAAATTATTTGTATTATTACCCGGCAAAGTAGTTCATGAATATTAACAGGTTGATTAGGACCACATTATCATTATGATCTCATGAATGCAAAACAAGTTGAGATGTATGCTTCCAAGTTCCAACAACCGTACAAAGGCCACAATTTTCTTTCTTGAGTTTTCGTCCCCCCCGGGGGCGGGGGTTCCAAGAAATATGTTCTTAATTGCTAATTTAATTTCGTACTTCGCAGCAAAATGAATATAATTAATTAATTAATAATTAATCATGTGTGTGTTGTCATGAGCACGAATATGAGAATAGTTTTAGTACTGTTTGTTGAAACTAGGGAACCGATTTTGATTAGTTATTGGTTAGTGGCCGGTATGGGCGCAATTGATATCGTAGCATAATTAGTTCAACTGATTAAATATTTGTTTTTCTGAACAATTATTTGATATTCTATATACTACCTACTCTCTCCAGTTCTCATTATAAGATCAATTTAAATTTTTTGAAGTAATTAATGAAGCTAATTATATTACTTTAAATTATTTTTATTTTTATTTTTTTCCCCCAAACTAATTAGTTTGACCAATAAACTAATATATAATTTGAGGATACACAACATATGATATAATTCAAGTAACTTATTTAACTTTCTCAATCTCTCCAAAAAAATCAACATGATCTTAGAATTAGAACCGGATGTAGTACTATTTTGGAATATTAGTGATGTCACTTGTCTGATTCCAAATGTTTAGTATCTCTCCTATTTTATTCTTTCTACCACGGTTATTAGCAAGACTAACATTGAGATTGTCGAATTACAAATATGAGATCAGGACTATATAAATGAAACTAGTTTATAAAATATAATATTGACTTTAATTAAGATATATGTGGTCTGTAATCAAATAATATACTTTCTCACAAAATTCAATGCCTGACTAACGGAAAGAAATTCGTTAAGCTCATAATTAAAGTGAACTGTTTTAATATTAAACTTTCTTGCGACTCTGACTTGCCAAAAAGATAACGGAAAGGAAATAAAAAATTTACATTATAATTTTTTATCGATATTTTTATTGATAGTTGGTTAATAAAGAGATTAAGTTACTTATATTATGGCATCATATGTGTTTGGGTGTTTGTTGAAGGGTCAATGACAATCCCTTACATCATAATTACATTGATGGGAAAGTTGACAGAAGGTTTCAACAAAAAATAATAATAATGAATTGTTCTTAATTAATCAAACCCAAAGGCTCATTAATTGATTAGAAAGCTTAGGAACATTGTCTTGCTCCTTCTAAATTGACATAAAACCTAACAAGTTAGAATCAATCCTCTAACATGCACACATTTTTGGTATCTTTCATGATCATTTTTCGGGCAGATTAGGTGCCTTGAACTAAGGCTGTGACGAATTTTTTTCCATGTAACAAACGACTTTAAAATTCTTTAGAAAAATAATTCAAGCGATTAAAAAGACAAAGGAATCATTTTGCATGATTGAATTAACTTTGGGTATATGTATAGGGATAGGTTATTCTGCCTACTCTTATTTTGCCTACCTTTGCCTACTTCTCTCAATACCGTTAGATTATAATATCATCTAACGGTGAAAATTTGAGGGATAAAATAAACATTTTTATACCCCTTCCTCTCTTCCACAGCTTCCCACCCTCTTTGTCTCCTCCGCTGGGTAAATATCATTATGCTTCTAGAATCCTTGTACAGTAGAATTATCAGTCTTGCCGATTGGAATTATGTTGTTCCATTCAAAGTCAGTGGAATCGCGTTTCAATTATATTATAAAAGGAAGCGACTCATGCATATCAAATCCTTGATGTTTGTGACGGTATCAAGAACGGTAGAATATATCTTGGGAAAATTCTTTTCAGGGCCAAAAAAATCCCAAAAAAGGCCCCAATGGCCTTTTTTAGGGATTTTCAAGAATCTACATGAGTTGTTAATGGGGCTGATATAGTTGTTAATTGAGTACTGATATAGTTGTTAACGGGGCTGATTTAGTTATTAGTAAATTGTTGTTAATGGGGTTGATTTAGTTGTTAATGACCTACTCGTTAACAACTATATCAGCCCCATTAATAACTCACATAGATTCTAAAAATCCCAGAAAAGATCCAAGGCATTTTCTAGGATTTTCAGAATCTTGGGGCTTTTTTGAGATTTTTTCTGTAAAAAGGGCCCAGGATTTTCCCATATATCTTCCAAAGCATGGAATATTCTTCCGTGATACTCTGATATATTGCTTGGGAAATAAAAAGCGAATGTAATGTGTGTCAATTAATTATTAACACAAGTAATTAATCTGCACATGTACGTACGTCTCCCAGATCGTAAAACCCCTCCCTGCCTGATCACCCTATTGTGAACAAGACGATTGGCATTTGGCACAGATAAAGCATCTCCAGATCGATTGTCATGCGGGACCATGTGCGATCAAACACTGTAATCAAACTAAATAACTCAGGTGCACTCTTGTGATGTCGTGATTGAAGGCTAAGTTAGTAAATCAAAACCCAAACACCAAGAGAGGATGGGAGAAAGGGTAAAAGGGTTTATTTTATCTCTCAAACCTTTACCGTTGGATGAGATTATAATCTAGCGATATTAAGAGCAGTAGGCAAAGGTAGACAAAATAAGGGTAGACAGAATAACCTATCTCATATGTATATACGTGAGTTTAATTATTTAGTATCAATATATCACTATATAGTACTCCCTTCGGTCCTAATTATAGGACATAATTACCAGAATTTGGAGAGATTAAGGAGAGAAGTTAAATTAGTTAATTTTATTAATTTTCCTAAAAAAAACCCTACTTAGAATTTAAAATGACATCAATATTACCGGCGGGCTGCTCTCTAGATTATTAACTGACAGTATTATGTATTATCTACGTTTGAACTTTAAGCTTGGAAGACGCTCTTGTTTCTATCAAAAACTCATTATTACTTGGAAAGTTGTAAAACATAGATCAATTTTTTTATCAAATTTTTTTTTTTTCTAAAGAAACCATCCTCAAAAAGTCAAATTCGTATTCCCATTTTGATTTAGAATTTGGAAAATGTATAATAATAATTGAAATAAAAGGGTGTGTTGCTCCGTATTTTACCAACTATATATATATATATCATCAAGCCATCCCAAGCAAGCTTCGTACAACTTTTTTTTTTTTTTTTTTTTTTTTTTTAAGGAAGTATTAGTAGCGGTGATATGAGAAAAATATGACAAAAATTGCTCAAAATTATTTTATTAAAAAAACAGTAGGATTTGAGGTGTATGTAGTATTAATGAGTTGCAAAAATTACTTACTTTATAAACTATATAGATGCATTATTAAATGATAATTGTGTTTAATTATTATTAAGAAAGTATCAATAAGAGTATTTTAGAAGAAATTAACAAAAATTTAAAATGTTGTCTTATAATTAAGACTAAAATGAACCTCCAAATGTTGTCTTATAATTAGGATTGGAGGGGGAGTACTAGTATAAAATTTATAAGAAGGCGCATTAATTATTCATTAACACTGGGGTTCTAAGACTCTCTTATTAAGTATTCATTAATTTTCAAGATTGAAATTGTAGATTTTGCTCAACAGGGAATCCACCACAGGTAGAAATTGAAATTTGGGGGGGGGGGGGGGGAATTACAGAAAAGAATCCAGAATTTTAGAAAATCATATTTATCCTCATAAAAATTTCAATATTTTCATTTTAGTCCCTTCACAAACTTTTAGTGAGGACTACAATGAACATATTGAAATTTTTATAAGGACGAAATATAATTTCCTGAAACTTTAGGTTCTTTTCTGTAATTTTAGGGAGCGCACACGCTGACACACAAAAAACACAATTCCGTCCCTGACAACCAGCCATATTCTATTATTTGAGTGTTAAGTTGGAGATTAACCATATTTCTTAATTAAATAAACGTATCAAAAGCTAGTTTACCTTAGAAGAGAATTAAGTGCAAATCAATGAAACTGAAGTAATAGTTATCGAAAATATTTAAAAGATTAGGTTATTTAGCTCACCTAAAAAAATATCTAAACAAGGGAGGGCAAAAAAAATATTTTTTGAAAAATAAAAATCCAAGTGGATTATCAAAATAAGATGAAAACATATATTTATATGTTAAACAGGTCTTTTGTTTAGTTTACTGAATATCACTTTTTCTTCAATCGAAGGTTTCTGTTTGCTATTACTAGTTTTTCTCTTTTCGGTTATGTACTTTTGAAGCTTAAGTTTAAATGTGCTTTAACTCATGGTAGGGATGTCTCTGTTCTTCTGTTTTGCTTGTACTTATTGAATGTTTTTGTTGTTTGTTCAAGTCCAATAATGGCGGTCGGTGCTATAGAATGGGCAGTGCTGTAGTAATCGGAGGTCTCTATAGGATGCTCATCACTAACCTTTGCGTCTCTGCTTTTAGTTTACTGCTAGCCAGTTTGCCTTTGTTTTTCGGTTAGTTGGTTTTCAGTTTGTGTCGTGAAACATTGGGTTGTCTCAATGGCTCGTAGTGGATTTCCCTTTGGAGAGATGTGTCTGCAAATGTTTTTGCATGGTAATTCCTCACGTGTTGGAGCGTCAAGAGAAATTTTGCGTGGAGGACGGAAGAAGGGAACATGGAAGGACGCATGCTTTGGGCTCTCAAACCAACTCGCTAGATTTTGAGCCTATTAGAAAATCCAATCCTTTTTAAGTTCTGTTGTGATATGTTCCTATTTGTATTTCTTTTTTTCTTTTTTTTTTTTTTTTTTTTTTTCCTAAGAAAAAAGTTTTGGAAGGGTTCGACATCGGTCCCCTACCAAGGCCAGGGATTTGCCCCGGCTCTATGAGCACTTACCGATGGGGACTTACGAGATCGCCTACCAAAGGAGTCCCAAATGACGGGGATCGAACCCACGACCATTTAGGCCTAGTCCTGAATCCCTTACCATCTATGCCAACTCTCATTGGTATTTGTATTTCTTTTCTGTTTCTCTTGCTACTATGTTAGATAATGGGCTTTCCAAGTTACTGTACTTGCTAACTTGGCAGACCCCTGATCTCATATGTTTATTTTTATAAAAAGTTATTTTATTTATAGAATCTAAAATAAAGATAATATCTTAACATTTTTTGTTTTTTTTAAAAAAAAATCCTTACTTAAAAAATCATTATTAAAAAAAAAAAAAAAAAAACTAGACCATCCAAATCATGTCCAGAAAGTTCAAATCTGATTAGCTCTTCTTGCCAAACACTTTGTTTGGGAAACAGCCGGTTCCATCTTTTGAGCACTTATCCATAAGAGCTACACAAGAACACAAGACAACAGCTAATCACAACATCTTGGAATCCACTCAAAGGAACAGGAGCCATGAGCTTTTCCAAGATCCACAAGCTCTTCCATTTGGTTGAAGCACTCACTACCGGCAAAAAAAAAAAAAAAAAAAAAAACTGTAGTTTTTTAGCAGTTAAAATGGTGCAAAACTGCTATAAATGACAATAGTAGTGGTTCTTAAAACCGCTACAAAACACATTGTTGCAAAGAGTTTTGTAGCAGTTTTTTAATATCGCTACTTATGTAACAAAACCGCAACTGTATTGGTAGCAGTTTCATGTCACCGATACAAGATGCGTATGTTTATAACACATTATCTCGATAATCTTGTAGAAGTTTTAAAACGCTATAAATGTTGGCAAAATTTGACATGGCGCGAAATGAGTATTGAAAATTCGGTGTCAACATTGTAGCGGTTTTGAAATCATTACTAATATTAGAAGAAATTTCAAAAATTACGTCAAAAAATTAACTTAAATACTATATCATATACTTAACAATGTTTAAAAAAATAATTGTTATCTATTTCATTCCCTTAACTCTGCCTCTATATGTATATATATAGGGTTTTATACACCACCTGAATTAATGGAAGAAAAAGGATCAAACCATTATTCACCAATACGTACTTTAGCGAAACCCCTCTCATGTCACCAAATTTCTAAAAGAAAACCAGCCAAAAGCAATCAACTGGTGGAACCCATTGTTTATATCCTTTAATTAGAAGAGCAACCTTCCAAAAGCTAGAAGCAAGGATACAATTCAGCATATATCAGTTCCCCAAAAACAGCTTACCCATTGCCAAGAGACAAGCTTAATTGATACTTCTTAGTACAATACAATACCTTTTTCTTGGAAGAAAAAGGGGAATGTCTCTACATTACAACACTTTTTGTAAGATTCTTATGCCTTTTCTTTTGTCGCTTGCCAACGGTAAGATTCTTATGCTACAACGCCTAATTGCACAATTCACAATCTTTAAGGTGTATAATATGCGATGGCCCAGCCCAGGCTAAAAGTAGGACCAACTTTATTAGTTGAAACTGAATTGTCAAAAGAAAATAATGTAAGTACCGGCTGAACCCAAGAGGGGGGGTGAATTGGATGAAGTATAAAAATTTCGATTCTATGAAAATCTTTTCTCAATTCAGTAAATTCAACTTGTATAAAAGAAGTGAGTTATAAACCAATTGACAAACATTCAAATGTAAATGATGGAAATGTAAGAGATAAGGGAGAAGAGCTTGCGAACAGATTTATACTGGTTCGGCCTTATCCTTGACCTACGTCCAGTCCCCAAGCCTCACTTGGGATTTTCAATCCACTATCTTTAATCTTCTTGATTACACGATCTGTAACTGAAGCAATCCTCTCTCTAGGATTCACTCCCCCTTACAATCGTAATCAACACACGCTTGATTACACACTCGTACTCGAAGTAATCCTCTCACTAGGATTCACTCCCCCTTACAAGTTGTAATCAACACAATGTATATCCCACTCAAGATTCCCCAATCTTGAGTAACTCTCGAAAGATAATGTGTTTACAATAATTTTCCTCTCAAAGGAATGGATAAATAATCACCGAAGTACAAACATAATTCATTTCACTCTCTAAGCTATCTAGACAAGTAAAACAGAGTGAAAAGGATGTAGAAGCGAGTATCGCATTTTGGCATTGTAATCTTGTATCTCTACGTTTTTCTCGCTTGTGTCCATGACTTTTATAGATAGAGAAAGGTCTCGTGACCGTTTATGACCGTTGTAGGATGAATCAGACCGTTGTAGTTGATTATCATTAAGTGTGGTCTGTTTCTCTCTCTAAACTCCAACTAATCCATGTGATTAATTGATCTGAAGTGGCTCTTTGGAGTTTTGCCCGTTGGGGAAGAGTTTACTTGATGAAGAAAGCATTCTTGACCGTTGAGAATGCGTGCTCGTGGGATTATCCAAAAGTAGGTTGATTTGCGAAAGTGCATTAAATGCACCGAGCACCTTTTTGCCTTTTGCCTTGATCTTCATTAATCTTCATCTCGTGCTAACCGAAATTCACTCAATAAACTTGTTAAACTTATCTCGGGAACATAAGTGAATGATTCATGAAAGCAATTGGAACAAACAAGAGTGATTTACGAATTCGTATAATTCAAAAATTGGTTTCAGCGTTGTTTACTCGAGTAAGTTCTTCTTTACTCGAGTAAGTCATCAGGTGAAAAGAGTCTTTACCTTTGCAACTTAGTATCCAAAAGGATACTCGAGTAAGCGACTTCGTTTAAAGACATTTTTGCTCTCTGGAAGTCCTTTACTCGAGTAAGGATTCATCTACTCGAGTAAGCAACTTAGTTTAAAGACATTTTTTGCTCTCTGGAAGTCCTTTACTCGAGTAAGGATATCTTTACTCGAGTATAGCATACTTTCACTTACATACTGAGTAAAGGTGGAAGTATTGACTTAGCCTGAAAAACTTGGAATTATCTGTCAACTTTCGAGGGCCATATCTCCCTGGTCTGAACTCCATTTTGGTCCGTTCAACTCTTGATGGAAAGCTCTTTGAGTCTACTTTCATATGCCACCGATTTTAGCTCAATCGGATTTCTAGTTTGTGATTTACACTCAAATTACCGAAGGTGGGTCTGGACTGTGACGTTGATTCTTGTGGAAACTTGTAAAAATCATAGCTCCTTGATCTTGACACCTTTGGACTTGATTTATATATCAAAATGATGCTTTGGATGTCTAGTTTCAAATGCCACTGGTTTCACATCAATCCGATTCCTGGTTTGAGAGATATCATCGAATTACTAGACCTCGCCCGTGCTGAACGTGAAACAGAGTTGCTGAAGAGCTGATCACGCCGCATACTCGAGTATACACTTACATACTCGAGTAAACCTTGTCCAGAGACGCGAGGTGCTGAAGACACTTCCTTACTCGTGTTTACTCGAGTAAGCACTTCCATACTCGAGTAAACCTTGTCCGAGACGCCGGAGGTGCTGAAGACACTTCCTTACTCGAGTATACACTTCCATACTCGAGTAAACACTTGCATACTCGAGTATTGAGTCCCGACTTCGAGTTTTGTCATCCCGAAGCTGATTTTTGCTGATTTTAACTTCAAATTGAGTCATTTCAACTTCCATATGACCTTGGAAACCTCTAGCATCAATCTTAGAACTTGAATAATGATATCTTCACTTCATACAACAAGTTCTTCCTTCTTCCATCTCCCAACTTGATCATTCTTCATCTTTTAACTTGGGCTCTTTATTCTTTGCAGCTTCTACCTTCTTCAATACCCAAAAAGCTTCCAGAATTTCATGTGTTGTCTTTCTGTATCTGCATTGTAGCTCAAATATGATGAAGTCTTCATTCCAACTCCTGGTTTGATCATCAAGACTTCATGTACCACAAGAACTAGAATGTTGTGCAAGTTCTCCTTTCTTTCTTCTCTTCTCTTGAATAACCTCTATGATTCAACTTGAACTAATCTACATTAAACATAGTAGTTAGTCAATGTAGGAGATAACTATATTACTCAATCTTTTTGCTTTCAATAATGACATCCATATAAGACATCATCAAAACTAATCATAACCAACATTCTCCCCCTTTTTGATGATGGCAAATATTATAAGAAAAATATGTATGAATGTGCAACACAAACATATTTTTCTTGCCATTCTCTCCCCCTTATTTGTCATTAGCAAAAAGTTGAAGTAAAGAAGAAATACTTAGAGAGACAAATATGAAACCAGATTAGAAAGAGTCAAAGAACCGATTTTCTCTCCCCAATTGAAAGTGTTTTCATTCTAAATATGATGCAATTTGGAATGTTTTTATGAAAAACAAATTTGAAAGAATTTGGAGAGGATTTCAAGACAGCTTTCATAATTAAAGGATATAGATACCAAACATGTGCAGAATTTCGACTGAATATAAAAGGATAGAGATTAGAAATGCTCATGTTGGTTTTGCAAATAGATGAACTATCTCAGTGAAGTCCATTTGCTAGCTTTGAGATCTGTAATGTGCTCGAATAACCTCGAGATGAGACTCAAGTACTAGCTTCTTGAGTTGTATCTCATCTGAATGAATATGATCGTACTTCACTTCCATCTTTTTCCTTTTCTTCATATAGCTATTCTTGTAGGGCATTAAGGAAGGTCCTAGCACATAACATAATCTCTTGCTACAAATTGAAAACATTCTTTCCAAATGATTTGTTAGTGCAAGCCAAATATCAAAGAATCCCTTTCTATGTGATATTTTTCAAATAAAGATAATGAAAGGAAAATACGATATTAACTCATCATCAAAACTAACAAGAGATAATGAAGAAAAATCTTTTAAGATATTTGCAGATGGGTATGCTTAAAAGGATTTTCTTCAAATAAATGAGATGAGCTCTTAAGATATTAAACACGTGTGAATATGAAGCTCCCCCTTAATGAATGCATAGCTAAAATGTGAAGTTCCATTCCATGATACCAACTAATAATGAGACACCAAATGTTAAGAGATTTGGAAATATCTTTGCTCACAACATGGTACCTCAGAAATTGAGAACTTTCAAGTTCACTTGGGTGGACTTGAAATTGGTATGAAGAAATCCCTTATGCTTTTTATGATGATAAAAGAGTTTGAAGCATAAGAATCATTTTGAAAATGAATGTGCTCAGGCTAAATTTGATGAGATAGGATCGAATGAATAAAATCAAATTAGCCTAGCATGATTATGATATACAATATGCATATTGTTTCATAATACAATACCTCACTTGAGTAATATCGTAATTACTCAAGTTATAATCCTCTGTAGATGCATTACTGGATAGCTACTATCAATTGTTCTGAATGCATCTTAGAAGGTGATATCCCAAATGAGCTTTGTATAGGATTTCAAATTAGTTTCTTCTCATAGCTTCTCATCAAGCTAGCATGCTCCTTATCATCTTGGTTTAAGCCTCTTGCTAGTGATGGAATGTCACTCAAGTGATGCCACAGAATTTGCAGACATAGCCACTGAGATGATCTAATAAGTTTGCCTATGTTCTTTGTATTCAACAACAGAGCATTTTGGTCAACTTCTGCAAAACAAACATATATTCTTTGGTACCCGATGTTTCTTGGGTCCACACAAGATTAGACATATGAACTCTTATGCTCTTATATAATTTAATCATATCTTATTGAAGCAAAGAGTATAATAAGTCAATCAAGGATTAAGAACATAATTTTGATGGGATGAGAGATTCATTTTTGAAACATGTTTGAAAACAATGCTCTTTTGAAACATGGTGGAAGTTAATAGGTTTAATGAATATATCAATATGCTTCAGATTTGGAGAACATGTTGAAGAATTTTCTCGAAAAGCAAAAGTCATGAAGGCAAAGCATTATTAAAACATGCTCAAGATAACAGAAATATATCAACATAATGACTTTGCTATTGATCGAGAGATAATCTTGCCTTAGAGAGTAGAGTCTTGAAAATATAAGAACATTCAAGGCAAGAGTATGAATATGCGAGAGATAGTTACTCGAGAATATAGATGAACACAAATGCTTGATGTATTTGAGTAACACAAGGAATACTAGGATTCATGGATGATGAAGTACAAACTCTTTAATCCAAATGATTAGAGTTCCATAATATTATCCTAGTAAGTTATTCCATATAATGGTTAATGCACTAAAATTTAATGCATTAATGAACATTCATAATTCTTGGAGTGACTTGACCAATAAGAATTTATCCAATAAGCATGAGATTTTCACAAATTGAATTCTCTTATTGAGATAAACTTGAAACTCATATGTGATTAACTTGTTAGACATAAGGTCCAACTAGTTAGATAATGAAACTAAAGAGTTCAAGCAAAAACATTTAATTCCAAAATCAATGTGTGAATGATAGAGAAAACTCAATTGGACAAATTTGAAGCATATCCAACATTCAATATACAATGTTAACTTCCAATTTGAAACATTATTTGAATGCAATCAAAGTATGGATATGTTTTCAAAGCATTTGTATGCATTTTCTCAAAAACAATGTGAGTTGAAATCCAAACAAATTTTACACTTGTGCATTTCAAAAACATGAACTTAGAAAGTTATGCACAAATTCATTTATGGTCCATTTAGCAATCTGAAAACATTTTGAAAAATATAAATGATTGATTGCTAAAGGAATGCAATGATGGACAAGTATTCATTACCCAAAAATGAATTTCATATAATCAAAATATGGGGTAAGGATTAGATATCACCGTAATTCCTCTTGTCCTCATAGAAGCTTGCTTGGTTGAGATGGATTGGTGTAGATAACTCCTTTTTCGGTGTTCACCATCAACATTAAGCATAGCTTGTTTAGCTTTCTCAAGACTAGGATTATTTCTCTATGTTACATTCTTGAGAAGCTTCCTTTGATCCTACGAAACTGTATAAATCTTTTTCTTTCTTGGTATCCAACCTTGGATCCAATCATCGTTAGCTTGTAGGAACCAAAATTCACATGCTCTTATAAATATAATTAACTCATATCAGCTAAGCAAAGTGAATTAATCATGAGTTTATGCATAAAAGAAATACTTTCTTTTCAAATCATCATGTATGCATAAAGAATTAAACTATTGAACATTACAATTTCTTTCAAAAAATAGATCAGGATGTGAGAACTCAGTTTTTAAAGAAAATAGTTTGCAATGTTCATTCCTAAGGCTACAAGATATAAAACCTCAAAGAAAATTTCAGATGATAGCATAGGAGGTTTTACCATTGTATACCTTAACCTTAGGTCTTTGGGAGGATTGACTTTGCTCACCCATTGATTCTTCATATATTTTCTTACGGGTGTTGGCAAAGTTCTCTCAAAGGATATAGATTTCCGAATCTTCTTTGATACTTGAGAGATCCTTCTTTTCTTGTTCTCCTCAAGATAGTTGAATGGTACTCTGTGGTAATCCATTCTTGAGGTAGATGATACTCTTCTTGCTTGTATCCATTGCTTCCTTTGATGTTTAAACCATGTAGTTCCAAAGAATGGGTGCCCCGAGAGTTCTCTTGTTTGATATAGATGCTATGATCTTCTTCAATGGTGCATGAGAAACTCTTGGCTTCTTCTTCCTCTTTTCGTACCTTGATGTCCATTGATATTCAAATCATCCCGCACACATGGAGTACTAGATGGACATTTTGGTACCCACTTATACTTGGGTCCTTGACTGTTAGCATTGGACCTTGATTGTCCTTTAGGAACCCAAACAAGATTATTTCTCACATTAGAATTTCTCCTAATGTAGCATGTATGAGAAATATGCCCAGATTTTCCACAATAATTGCAAATAATAGAGTGATGCTTACTATGAACATTTTTGCAAGTATTGTGCTTTGGTCATTAGAGTAAAACTTCAAATAATCTTCATTTGAACATTCATTCTTCCCAATAGATTTTCCAGCATTTTGTTTCAAAACTTTCTTGCTTTTCAAATCGAGAATCAATGATTGGTTGAAAAACAATTTTATGCAATTGTTCAAAATCATTTTTCTTAACTACACAAGAAGAATTGGAATTGTTTACCACATGTGTATCTTGAGCTCTAGATAATGATTGATCATAATCGTCCATGAGCTCTTCTTGGGAATCCTCTTCCTCTTGTTCTTTTGTGTTGACTGGATCATGGAAGTATCCAATGATTTCTCCTTCTTCATTCTCCACTTCCAATTGTTCATCCATTATGGATATGCGGCTTATAGTTTCGGATGAATTGTCAACAATTTCAACTTCAACACAATTGTTAGAAGCATACATAGAATCAAGAGTATCCCGATTTCTTTAGCACTAGAAGCGGAGAACTTGATTTTCTCAAAATCATTTTCGATTAAAGCATCATGAAGAATTTCCATTGCTCTAATGTTCAAAGAAAACATTTTCTTTTCTTTTTCTCAAATCCTTTCTTGGTTTGAAATCAAAAGCGTTTGTAAAAACATTCCACATATTAAAATCGTTGCTTTGATAAAACTAGTCATTCTAGCTTTCCAAAACCAAAAATCAATATCTTTGAAAAACGGTGGAATGGTATAATCAAAACCTTCTCAAAAAACGAAGAACACCCAAAATCAGCCATTGAAACTCTTGAGACGGTTAAGTCCTTTAAACAAGAGCCTAGCTCGATACCAAATGTAAGTACCTACGAACCCAAGAGGGGGTGAATTGGGTGAAGTATAAAAATTTCGATTCTATGAAAATCTTTTCTCAATTCGAGTAAATTCAACTTGTATAAAAGAAGTGAGTTATAAACCAATTGACAAACATTCAAATGTAAATGATGGAAATGTAAGAGATAAGGGAGAAGAGCTTGCGAACAGATTTATACTTGGTTCGGCCTTATCCTTGACCTACGTCCAGATCCCCAAGCCTCACTTGGGATTTTCAATCCACTATCTTTAATCTTCTTGATTACACGATCTCAGAATCAAGCAATCCTCTCTCTAGGATTCACTCCCCCTTACAATCTGTAATCAACACACCGTTGATTACACACTCAAGTAATCCTCTCACTAGGATTCACTCCCCCTTACAAGTTGTAATCAACACAATGTATATCCCACTCAAGATTCCCCAATCTTGAGTAACTCTCGAAAAGATAATGTGTTTACAATAATTTTCCTCTCAAAGGAATGGATAAATAATCACTGAAGTACAAACATAATTCATTTCACTCTCTAAGCTATCTAGACAAGTAAAACAGTGAAAAGGATGTAGAAGCGAGTATCGCATTTTGGCATTGTAATCTTGTATCTCTACGTTTTTCTGCTTGTGTCCATGACTTTTATAGATAGAGAAAGGTCTGTGACCGTTTATGACCGTTGTAGGATGAATCGACCGTTGTAGTTGATTATCATTAAGTGTGGTCTGTTTCTCTCTCTAAACTCCAACTAATCCATGTGATTAATTGATCTGAAGTGGCTCTTTGGAGTTTTGCCCGTTGGGGAAGAGTTTACTTGATGAAGAAAGCATTCTTGACCGTTGAGAATGCGTGCTCAGGTGGATTATCCAAAAGTAGGTTGATTTGCATAAGTGCATTAAATGCACTGAGCACCTTTTTGCCTTTTGCCTTGATCTTCATTAATCTTCATCTGTGCTAACTGAAATTCACTCAATAAACTTGTTAAACTTATCTGGGAACATAAGTGAATGATTCATGAAAGCAATTGGAACAAACAAGAGTGATTTACGAATTCGTATAATTCAAAAATTGGTTTCAGCGTTGTTTACTCGAGTAAGTTCTTCTTTACTCGAGTAAGTCACTGTGTGAAAGAGTCTTTACTGCAGTATCCAAAAGGATACTCGAGTAAGCGACTTCGTTTAAAGACATTTTTGCTCTCTGGAAGTCCTTTACTCGAGTAAGGATTCATCTACTCGAGTAAGCAACTTAGTTTAAAGACATTTTTTGCTCTCTGGAAGTCCTTTACTCGAGTAAGGATATCTTTACTCGAGTATAGCATACTTTCACTTACATACTGGAGTAAAGGTGGAAGTATTGACTTAGCCTGAAAAACTTGGAATTATCTGTCAACTTTCGAGGGCCATATCTCCCTGGTCTGAACTCCGTTTTGGTCCGTTCAACTCTTGATGGAAAGCTCTTTGAGTCTACTTTCATATGCCACCGATTTTAGCTCAATCGGATTTCTAGTTTGTGATTTACACTCAAATTACCGAAGGTGGGTCTGGACTGTGACGTTGATTCTTGTGGAAACTTGTAAAAATCATAGCTCCTTGATCTTGACACCTTTGGACTTGATTTATATATCAAAATGACGCTTTGGATGTCTAGTTTCAAATGCCACTGGTTTCACATCAATCCGATTCCTGGTTTGAGAGATATCATCGAATTACTAGACCTCGCCCGTGCTGAACGTGAAACAGAGTTGCTGAAGAGCTGATCACGCTGCATACTCGAGTATACACTTACATACTCGAGTAAACCTTGTCCGAGAGACGCCCGAGGTGCTGAAGACACTTCCTTACTCGTGTTTACTCGAGTAAGCACTTCCATACTCGAGTAAACCTTGTCCAGAGACGCCAGAGGTGCTGAAGACACTTCCTTACTCGAGTATACACTTCCATACTCGAGTAAACACTTGCATACTCGAGTATTGAGTCCCGACTTCGAGTTTTGTCATCCTGAAGCTGATTTTTGCTGATTTTAACTTCAAATTGAGTCATTTCAACTTCCATATGACCTTGGAAACCTCTAGCATCAATCTTAGAACTTGAATAATGATATCTTCACTTCATACAACAAGTTCTTCCTTCTTCCATCTCCCAACTTGATCATTCTTCATCTTTTAACTTGGGCTCTTTATTCTTTGCAGCTTCTACCTTCTTCAATACCCAAAAAGCTTCCAGAATTTCATGTGTTGTCTTTCGTATCTGCATTGTAGCTCAAATATGATGAAGTCTTCATTCCAACTCCTGGTTTGATCATCAAGACTTCATGTACCACAAGAACTAGAATGTTGTGCAAGTTCTCCTTTCTTTCTTCTCTTCTCTTGAATAACCTCTATGATTCAACTTGAACTAATCTACATTAAACATAGTAGTTAGTCAATGTAGGAGATAACTATATTACTCAATCTTTTTGCTTTCAATAATGACATCCATATAAGACATCATCAAAACTAATCATAACCAACAAATAAGAGTGTTATCAAAAAAAAAAAAAAAAAAGAAAAGAAAATAAGAGTAACAGATAATTTAATGAAAAATCATTAATGACATAAGTACAATACCGTGAGGGGGAGAGAGAGAGAGAATATTCAAACATATAAAAAATAAAAACAAAAATCAAATTATTGTAAGTAATAACTATAATTCTTTTTTATTTTGATAACAGTAACTTGGATTTTTAGATAAATGATCTTCTCCAATGCTTGTATTGTATTAGAGGTTGGTCATGATTTTGAATCCCATCTCTGCAATTCACAATTCAAACAAACCTCTCTTGAAATTTGAAAGAGAGGGTATGATAGATTAAAGTGTCCGGCTGAATTTTCTAAACTTGTTTCTCGTTTTATTTATGGTTGGATAATTCTAACTTTATGTTTGGATAGAGAAACAAAGGCAGGGGAGAGAAAACAAAAGGGAAAAAAAAATAGTGATTGGATAGCGAGATTAAATCAAAATTTAAAAAAAAATGAAAGAAAAAAAGGGTGGCCTACATGTTCTTCCCAAAGTTTTTTCTTCAAAAATAGAGAAATTTTAGAAAGATCGTGTTCTCCTCTAAAAACTCTAAAATTAGCCTCTGAGAGAGAGAGGAGGCAAAATTAGTCCCTTTCTTTGTTTTCTTTTGTTTATCCACATATAAGAAAATAAAAAAATTTCTCTCTTTTCATTTTTTTATTCCCATTTTCTCTTTCTCTTTTTTTTTTTTTTTTTTTTTTTTTTTTTTTTTGGGGGGGGGGGGAATTCTTCCCATTTTCTCTTATCATCCAAATAAAACTTTAATAATCTTGATGACACTAGACACAAGGGTGGAAACACAGTTTCATTTTGTGTGTTTATGTTGTAGTATGATTAAGGATTCTGACTTATCAAACTGATCCAACAATAATTTTTTTTTTTAAAAAGGAAAAAACTAATGAAAGCAATACTCCTTCTATTTGTTTGACTGAAAGGAAAAAAATTTCATTCTTAAAATAATTCACCTTATTAAATATATTATATGAATATATAATTTTGCCCATAATTTATTATTCTATAGACAATTGTTTTCTTGGACTTCTCATTAAAAAATAAACACTACTATTGAATAGTGGTAAAGTTAAAATTTAGAAAAAGCAAATATTGTGGGAAGTACATTATAAATTGGATCACTATCTCATTAGAAACTAGAAAGATTTTTTTTTTTTTTTCCCTCCCTTTATAAGCATGGTTACCCTTCTCTTAGAGGTACTATTGATTGGCACTATACGAGGACACTTCTTCCGCCCTTTGGATGCTTTTACTTTTGATGTTTAGAGCGTAAATGTTTTTTGTCTCTCCCAATAAATATGTTTCCCCGTAAATCATGCTCATGTTCTCCTTCTTACCGGACAACCCTGCTCTTCACTCCACCCAACAACTTCTTCTTGGTTAGATAGAATCTTAATTCTAGATCTTAAATGTAGGGTGTTTGGGTCGGGTGTGTTGAATTGGGCTCCAAGTCAAAAGAGATTGATGGAAGAAGCCCCCGCCCTACAACCTTGCGCAAGATTCTTTCTTTATCAGTTCAAATCAAACATGTAGCCAAAAAAAAAAAAAAAAAAAAAAAAAAAAAAAACTCAAATCAAACACATATCCACTAATCTTCTTGGATCAATTTTTGGCATTTCTGTGTAAAGCAAACCTAATTCGGAGGGACATATCATTTGCTCTTCGCATACCGAGTACTAGCCTTACTACCAACAAAAAACACTCGTAATGTCTTACCAAAAACTATAACTCAACAAGCATCAATCATGAGACATATGATGAAAAGGTAAACTTAACCAACAACAGAATAATGCCTCTTAATAAAATTTCACAAATCAAACACAGCGTAGTCTTTGATGGCGCGCGATATGATGATGTCTAGGTTAACATTCGTTAAGGTAACATTTACATACCCAATAATACTACTACTAATAATAACAAGCACAACATCTCCCCGTGCGTTGCGCGGTGCAATAACTTAGGAAAATTGTAGCGCATATTGTCCATACATTCATTGAAATGTTCAAGTAATTGAATTAAAAATGTAGTTGTCAAAGAAAAGAACTGCAATTTAAATATTTTGAGAAAGCGAAGGGAATTTGTCTGTGATGGTGGTGTACTTTTGTAGATTGTGCAATTTATGGTGCAGCTCAAAAATATCAACAAAAGTACATGAACAATGTAGACATGAAAATAAATCAACTTTTGAACATGTAGGAAGAACAAGAATTATATTTCAATCATTTCACTACAACATTTCTAAATATTTCCTTGTATACTACATTTGTGGTTGTACATTTTCCACCATTTGAACCGTCCTGTATAAGAATCTTTAGACCAGCAATATTGTTCACTCTTGATAAAGCAACGTATAATTGTCCATGTGTGAACACTAGCTTTGACAAATATAACCCAACATTTTGTAATGATTGACTTTGACTCTTGTTAATTGTCATTGCAAAAGATAAAGTAATAGGAAACTGTCATCTCTTCATCCTAAATGGTAGATTGCTGTCTGATGGATTCATGTCCATCCTGTGGATTAAAACCTTCTGGTTTGGGTTCGACCCATTTAGTGTTAATCCTTCAATGAAATTCTTCCCAAGATGTGTGACGCGTAGTCTAGTTCCATTACATAAGCCAAAGGCAATACTTGATCAATATTTCTTAACAACATTATAGGCACACCAACCTTTGGAATAAGAATATGCAAAGGGAGTCCTGAACAAATAATAGTATTTAAGAACTCTGTAGTGTACAGATCTTCAAATCTATCAACATATTGAGATGACTTGCAAATAGTATCACAACTATAGTACTCCATCAATTGACCAGGTAATAAAGAGCACATGTATTCATTTATCTGGTTCACACTTTCAATAGTTGGGCAAAGAATAGCTCTACTATTGAAGCAAGTTGAGTTTGTTAAATTTTGAAGCAAACCTGGGTAAGTGGCTAACACAATAGCCATCATAGGATTGTCAACATTATGGATGAGGTATTTGTCTGGAATCTCAACCTGCGCAATTCCGTCGTGCGGTAACCCTAAATTACCATCACCTATATCTAGAAGCCATTTTGAGAAGACATGTAATTCTTCATATTCTTCATTTGAAGAACTTGAAAGTCTCATGTTTTTTGTGAGATGGAAAATTGTACATGAATCCCACAAAAATGAAGAAGTGATGAAAGCATTGACTATAGTAGCTCTAGATGCCTTTGGAATAACGGGTAACAATTGCCAGAAGTCACCTCCCATCAATACAGCCTTGCCACCGAAGGGCTTATTGCAATGCATTATATCCTTTAATGTACGGTCAAATGCCTCAATGCAAAAACGTTGGACCATGGGTGCTTCATCCCATATAATCAGTTTGGTCACCTTAATCAATTCAGCCAACACAGAATTTTGTTTGATGTTGCACATTGAGTGTTCATTAACTGCAATTGGTATTGCAAACCTTGAATGTGCCGTCCTGCCAGACTGTAGCAATGTGGCTGCAATACCGCTAGACACAACAGTGAGCACAATTTCACCTTTGGAATGAATTGATGAGGTAAACGCATTCCACAAAAATGTTTTCCCCATTCCTCCATATCCATAAACAAAGAAAAATCCACCAGCACCAGAATTAATTTTTGACATGACTTTATTGTAGATAACATGTTAATCTACATTCAATGATTTCACTATCTCTTCCGACTGTTTCTGTAGCTGAACCTTGTCATAATTTAATTCCTGGCGAATTAAATGATTATCAACATTGGCATGAGTACTCGATGACGGCAATGGCAGTGAAGGAAAATCAGAGATACTCTTCCCATTCTTTTGAGTAGAGTTTCAAACTCAGTAAGGGCAGCTTGCTCTTTTTCTGATGTTGATATAAGTATTGCTACATGAAGGAATAGAAAGCATTAACATTACTTGCTAGTGAAAAAGGGTACTAAGACAAAAGTTAGAGGAATATGAACATACTTGATGACATAGGGTCACGATGTGGAATATATAATAAGTCTTCTGATAATATTCGAGAAGTCTCCTTCCAAACGACCTCAGGATGGGTAAGGCAACAACATAGTAACATACTCACAAACATAGTTCGCAATGACCGGCCACTTGCCCACATAGATGCTTCCTTTAAAGCTGCTACAAATTCACAGTCATCATTTAACAATCCCAATGCAATACATGCAGCACGACATGTAGGGTATATGACACCGTCAACAGTTCTAATAGCTTCGTAGGATGAAGGCCCTTTTACTTTAGTCAACAAAATCCTAAGGTAGTAGAATTCTCCTGATGAAGGTGCAGCATGAGTAAGTCGACCTATTGCAAATCCTCTTTTCCTTATTTACCACATACGTTTGCTGCGATGATATACATAATATTGTGGGAATTCATAATAATACAGTGTTTTTGCCAATTCATCATCTTTATTCTATTTCATCCAAGCAATAAACATAAACTCACTAACTCTTGGCTTCGCCAGAATCTCAGCGACGTCATCAGTGTTAGAGTAGATGACACATTGTTGGTCTGGTAGATGAAAGCTTAACCTTTCCACCGGTGGAAACCTATGTTGGATATCAAATCCGAATATACGCCAAGCTGCCTCACATGCGGATATATATCAGAAGTTGTAATATTGTTCAATCTCATTCAGTGCTCTACGTGGATTGCCAGTTTGGTCTGTCTCGTAAATCGAGGCAACGACACGATCATTCCCTTTGCTAATATACTTGAATAGGTACTTGATTGCAGTAGACTAGTTGCATTTTTTGACATTTATGTGGGCATGAAACATGGACAACAATGTATGATTATATGGAACAACAAACATGTTGTCCAATGCAATGCCTTTAACATAAATAGTCCTGCCATCTTCTCTTCGTTTATATGTAGGAAATCCTTCATTGTCAATTGTTGTGTGTGGATTATATTTTTTCGGGAAGAATTTATTGCATTTCTTATCCACCATACATTGTGCTTTTGGATTAAGTGTGCCACAAGGAGAATGCATCATGAACTTCTGTACTAGTTCATACAAATAAGGATCAGAATCTGGATCTGGGATTTTAGCGGATACAAATTTGTCAACGTCATCAGGTTCTTTGATCTTGTCACGTTCTGCTAGCCATATAAGGATGTGTGCATGTGGGAGGCCTCTTTTTTGGAATTCAATTGTGTAAACTTCTGTGATGGAGAAAAAAGAGTTGATAAAAAAGTGTTAGTTAATTGTAGCTATATATATAGTTGGAATGTAAACAAAATCGGATTTCAGTACCTGCACGGACATTTCCAAACAACCTTTTTTTTAATGACATTCATTAGAGCTTTGAGCTTTAGTCTAAAAATCCTAGATAAGATATCAGCCCTATTTGAAGCAGTTAGAGTTTCTCTTGCACAAAATCTTGATATTTCAGGTGAAGATGAGTTGCATGTAAATGTTATGAATAGATCTGGGTACCCAGCAAATCTATATATTGTCATCACATCTTGATAGGCTTGAATCATGTAACGTGCTCCACCCGTAAATGAAGAAGGTAAGATAATCCGTTTGCCGATGGCGGATACATTTCTCTCTCCACTGATCAAAGCATCAGATAATCCTTGGTACATGTCCGCATGTAGTTCCTTTTGATGTGTTCTAACCCATAACAACCTTTGGGCCTCAATCATTGTGTATGCGTCCACCACAAATTGTTGAAAAAGTCTTCCAGCATGTAAAATAGTTGACACCTCATCATTTCTGCTCATCAACTTATAGACAAAGTATTCTCTCATGCTAACTCATTTTTTTTATTAGAACCAAAATCATCAATAAAATGGTTGATATCTTCCCTGTAACCATCCTCTCCTCTTGGAAATAAAAGAGGGTACTGTAATGGAAGATATGATGGATGTAACTCATGTATCCTTTGAGGTGTACCAGACAACTCCTCAACAATAATGTCCCTCTGCTGGAAATTGATATCAATATCTCCCATGATCAATCTTTTAACTTCAAAGTAGAAGGCAAGTTATGTGTTCATCCATCATGTTGTCTGTTACTAATCAAATGAAGCTTTAACCCATGAGGATGAGGCCTACTAATCATTGAACCTGCCATATGGTATTGTTTCACGAAGGGGTTAAATTGGTCCAACATGTCCTTAATTTGTTCAACAATTATTGGATCGATCTTTGGAGTCTTTCAAATGCATCTTTGTTAAGAAAGCAATACAAATGTGTTAGATTTGGAGTGTTATTTGTAACAGTTAATTCATTGTTAATCAAATGTCAAAAGGTGTAATGTGTGTACCTTACAGCAGAAATTCTATTTTGAACTTCATTTTCAGTGTCATATATGTAAAGTTGTGAATACACAGGCTTCGCTCCATGTTTCGGCAAAAGACTCCCTATGTGATGGTAATTTAGTCCAGAGAGAACGAAGGTGTAAGGCCCACAACCATTGTTTTTGGCATGGTCGATTTTGCCACCCATTGAAGTAAATGAGAACATGTTGTTGTAGTTTCTAATATTTGCATGAAAATTCTTAGACATGACTGCTTGTTTGTCAAAGAATACGTCATGCAACACAGTTGGAGGTGCAAGGTTTTTTGGGAGACGGACTTTTCCTCCTTGACAACACATTGTACAAAGAGGTGCAGCCAAACTTCATTGTTTCTGAACCCTTTCATTAAACCACATTTTTGCACCACATATGTGGCATTCATAAGTAAGATCCCCTTCATCTAAGTACTCTAAAACATTATAAACATAATTTGAGTAATCGAAATTAGGTGAAGTAAAGGAAATTATAGGGGAAAATTGTTTAATAATTATATACCAATAATGAACGGGTGTTCCGTTCTTCATGGGTGCGATGTATTTTTTGTCGTGGTTCCAACTTTAGTATCTAAAAAGGTAAGTAACAATATACGTAAGTATATTATTAAAATGCATTATAAGTGTGACATCAAATGTAGATAGCTGACCCTCAAATGGATGTGGCTCATTTTGATTGTCATCATTGTTGGAACCCAAGTTATCATCATATGCAAAGTCAATATGTTGGTAACACTGTTTAGGATCTAACAATGAAGATAGATTATCTTAATGAATAGCAATGAACTGGTCACATACAAAATTGTTACTAAAGAATATAACTCATTTAGAAAAGTTCATTTTGATAAAGCAAGTATCCCAAAATCATTACTCGCATATATCTGAAGCGGTCGATGGTTTGGTATTTGCTGCTTTGTTATTGTTGACTTACTGCTTGATGTAGTAAGTTCCGTCGAGGCAAATTGAGAATAAGTGGGCGAAAGAAGAACATGTGGGGTTGAAACATGTGGGATTGTAACTATATGCCAATGAAGTGAAATAAGTTGTTATCAAAGACATCAATAGTTTTTGAGTAAGAGGTGCATGATGGATGGCTTCTTTTCATACAACAGCAATGATATGTAATTTTACATTACTTGTAGGTGATGTGTCAACTTCAAATTCAAGGCGTCGTGTGATCAAGGAGGCATCAAAAATTTTGTCTCCAATGGTTGATGATCCAGTAAGAACTGTACTATGTTGTTCAGAGTCAATTTCCATTGTGCAAAACCTCTTGCTTCGATATCTGTTGGTACTGTTCCTGAAATCCATGTCCTCTGGATGGATGCATGTAATTAGTAACCTATCATTTATGACTATATGATAGATGTCAAGATGAGTAATGATATACCAGGACTCTTGAAAGAATGAAATGGTGACTTGTCATTTGTATGAAAATTTGTTATATTTTGGAAAACACTTCTCCTCGCTTTTTCCTTGTAGTCAACTTTCACTCCATTATTCAGGTGCGTTTTTTTTTTTTTGAGGCATGTTGAACAAACAACTAACATAAAAGACTGATGCAGAATAAGGGTTAAAAAAAAGTTAGATTTAAGTGGTGAACTTGAGATACAATATATTGGATGGAAGTTAAGTATGGGAATGACAATTCTATACATTTGTTCTTGTTGAATATGGTTAGATGAGGAATGTGATTCACAATTAAATGCATGCGGTGACGATAGTTGAGTGATCTGAGGGACCTTTATGAAGTAAAACATACAACCAAGTTGGAGGTCATTGCCACTCACCTATCTAGAGACGTTTGAATGTAACCTTCAGAAGAAGACGAAAGTAATAAGTCAACCATAGTGGGATGTGTGCTAGATGCAAAAGGATGGATCTCCACTGTAGCATCAAGGTCTTTTGGAAATGGCATTGTATACTACATTCTGAAAATAGTAAGACGAGACCAAAACAAACGTAAAAATTGAAAGGGATGGAATTTTATAAAAATTCCATAACATCAAATATGAGTAAGGCACAAAGGGATTGGCTCCAAATGCAAGATGACGATAGACTTCATCAGCAATCAAGTAAATGTTTTAAACTAAGGCTAAGAAGCAACTACAAATGAAAGGATGAAGATTATAGTCAATCATGTCATGTGAGATATTTGATTCACATTCTCAAACTTCTTTCTTAGGTATTCACAAATTCTGAAAGGGATAAACCAAGAAACTCAAGCAAAATGGTTGACCAATACACTGCCACATGTAGGTTTTAGCATCAACTAGAACAGGGAGAAGAATATACTACAGAAAGTCTCGAATAAATAATGGGTTATATTGAACAAAATCTCTAATAAATGCATAAAGGACATCAAGTAGATGGTAAATAATATACTCACCCTTCCACTGACAAGTGTTATCGCCATTATAGCAGCTACCTCCATGACCGAAGATAGAGGGTTCCACATAAATCCCAAGAACTTCAAATAATAATTGTACTGAAAAATTTCCAGCAAAAAAAAAATGCACAAACACACACTCACTCAACATTCGAAATGAAATAGCTTGGAGAAGGCAAGGAGCTAAGTAATATCACAAAATACTTAGTAGTCAATCATTTGAGAAAAAAAGGATGCAGACAAAACACGACTGACTTTAACTTACTGACCTTCTCGTCTGATTGGACCCTCAAGAATGAGAACTAACTCCTTCTTGTAAAGACCAAGAATCATTATAACCACACCCACAATTCCCCCGGGGTAAAACTCCCTTTTGAGGATGACTTAAGATGACATAATACTTTGCTCATTGAAATTAGTGACAATGATGAATAAACTCAGAGAATGAATGATTAAAAAATGTACGAATCAGCAAGATTTCAAGATAGAAACATAGTCTAGTCTCGTGTAAAATGCCATAACATCAACTCATTGCAATATTGGGTTAACGGTACCGCACCCTGCACCTCTGATTAAAAATACAACATGATATTCAAAGAATCATTATAATTGCCATCAAATAATTGATTTGTTATGTCAGAATAGTAAATTACATTATAGGTATATTGTTAAAGCATATAGGAATGAAGAAAAATAAGGGAATATAGACGATGTTTTGCAAACCACGATGTCCAAGGGAAAAAGGAACTTACTGGTGTTATTACGGTGCTGTAATGTGACCAGCTAGGCCCAGTATCTCAAGTGGTTTTGATAAATCAGCAACAGTAAGAGCCCAGAAGTAATCTACACCCAAAAAGCAGTTGGCATGAAGGAGATTGAGTGTTATTTTTTCAGCATTTGAATAAGTTGTAGGCTTAAATAAGTGAGTATTTTTTCCTTGCAAAACTCAAAAATAGATTATTTAAAACTGGAGGCAAACAAACGCTAATTTACTCTAATGATTGAATTGTAAGGACAACAATACCGAATTGCTAAAGGTCATATTTAACATAATGAAAATACTTATAAAAACAATCCATTCCACATATTCTACTTACCCTCAACCCCTCATTATTACTATTATGCTTGGTAAGATTTAAAAAACAAATGACATTATAGAGTGACAAAACTTGAACCTACTAAATGAAGACCGGGAAATATAGGACATCGACCAACTGAAAGCTATAGTTGTAGAATTCAGTATTATTAATACATTTTTTTCCATCCCTTTCCCACTCTTCTTCCTAATTCGATTATGTTCACTATTTTCCCGACTAAACTAAATCGCTCAAACTAAACCCGACTTACGCACGATGCACATTCATGTCCATTGGCTAATCTCTATTTACCCTTGATTTGTTATATTGATTTGAAGAAGCTAAAATATCGCTTTGAAGGGGAAACTAGAAATAAAAATCTGAAGCAAGTATACTCCAAAATGCAAGAACCCCCTCAAGAGAAGCATCTCATTGAATGTGGGATTCTAAGAAGCCTTGCTGCAGAACAATAGTTGACCATGGTAACTTTCCCTAGAAAACCAAAGTATCATCATATGTATAAAACGTTTTCAACTAAAAAGACAACAAATCAATGAACTATACTACCAATTCGCCAATGTTTGCAGCCATTTCTTTATTTATTTAGTATAAAAAACCACTGCCATTAAATGGAAAATATAACAATGATTGACCATAATGCAACATTAAGAATAATGTGTTTTTTTTTTTGTAACAAACTTGGCAACAGTGGCAATTTTTTTAAATAAAGTAGTAGTAGAAACACATCTAGATAGATGAAACTGTTTGACTAAATTTAAGGCAGTTTTACTAAAGAATACAAGCTCATCAACAAAAATGCCTTATGCATATGATAACTTTTGGTCCCCAAAATGGATGTAATGCAAGTAACTTCAGGCTAATATGGTCATTTCGTTAACTAGTAGTAGGGCTATTGTGTTTATGCATCTGTATCCCTCATTCCATAAAACTTTACCTAAAGTAAAAAGTAAATTATATACCAGATGAGTGACCTTGCAGATCCAAGCGAACAGTCCTTCGGGGACTTTACTTTATGCAAGAAATAAGTTGTTCCTTCCTCTGCAAAGTCTATACTAAAATAAGGAGACAAATGAAGTCAATTTTAAGCAGCGGCAATAAAGGAAATAATAGCTCTGGATGACAAGAAACACATACAGGAATCCTAAGTGGAAAATCATAGTGAAATGATAACAACGCTGAACCATCCGACTTGGTGAGTTAGGAAATGCTTTATTTTCCTTTCCCTTTTGATCTAGCCAAGCCTAAGACACTTGAAGAATCCATCACTGCAAGAATAGGAAAACTCATGTAATACCTGAGTGATAAAATCATGTGTTGATATTATATCCTGCACAGGTGGTGTCCAAGTGGAAAGTAATGTTAGCAACAGGTGGCATCAGTTACTCCTTCCAAGTGACTTGAAACATTAGCATTGGAGTAAGAAAGAGACATGGGCATGAAGCATATGCATGTTTGCAGTGTGGCTGTAGCCAATTTTATGAGAGGGAAAAATAGGCGAAGTGTAAATCTCTTTCTTGTAAGGAGATAATACTTTTTGTTTGTTTTGAGACAAATTTATAAAATAGGACAATACTTTACTTTCTAGTATATAGTAAGGCACCATACCTCTGTATCTTCTGCTAACAAAGGCGTGAAGGTCAAACCGTACACTGTAGGGATTGTTCATATGTGGAAAAAAAAATTAAGTAAATGATTTCTATGTACAGTGTGAATGACAGACAATGCAATTAAGTATACCAGTCAGACATACCCACTCCAGATTTTCAGGATTTTGATTGGATTGATAATTGGTACTATAAATAAGTAATAAAAATTAAATATTTAAATAAAATAGACAAACATAAAGTTATTAAAAATGATGCCATGTTTCATCTATGAAGACCTAAAAATAAACTAATTGTAATGTTTTACGTTACTCTGGACATCCCAGTTTTATTGAAAATTTGTAATATTGATAACTTCCATTGGTATTATGGCAGTTATGCATTATTGCAATTTTGGATATTCCTTCTTGGAGTATTAGATCCATCTCTACGTCCAAATGTGCCGCCAAAGACGAAACATCAACAATCTAGGAAAATAAAGGTATCTAGTAAAGAACACTGATATGAGTTGCTCGACCGAGACATACCGAAGTAGATTTTGAGGTTATATGTCAATGAAACTATGTAACACGATCCGAAGAGAACAATCAAATGGCATAATTGTACCTGATTTTCCTCGTATTCATTGGCTGGGCATTTTGACCACCAATGGCATAAAGTAGTTTTGACTGTTTGACAGCAACATGAATTGGATATCACAAGCAAGACATCCTCCCTGCGTTATAATATGGGAAAGTTCCCTAAAAATTAAGAAACAATATTGCAGTGGTTTGTAAATGAATTTTGTCCAGCTGAGTTGTAAGTATTTGCATCATATGTTATGGCTGGTCATAATATTAAGTGCTAGTTCGTGGGAGAATTTTTGCATCTGTTTGTTGTAACTTGATATCATTCATTACAAAAGCAATTACAAAAAGGTTCATTCAAGTATAAAGCTAGTTGGATTCCACAGCATTGACATTAAACCAACTACTCTCCTAATAAGCAGTCATTGCAACCTAGTCAATTTGTCACGACATTACAATCTAGGGACCACAAGCAAGGTGATCAATACAACGAATACTGCAAAAAACTACTTAATAAACTGATGCAAATAGAGGAAGTGGTTCAATTTTGTTCCTTCTTGATCCATTTGAGTGGCTTGGATGGTGTCTTTGCTGGAGATGAAGGGCCATATGTGGTTGAGTTCAAAGCATGTACAACTTGTTTCTTTGCAGTAACCTTCCTTTTCCCCTTTGATGGAATAAATTGGATGTCATCAGAGAGGGAAATCTCATCAATATCAATAGTTGGCATGCTTTCCGATTGTGTATCACATGGTTTTGCTGTTGAGGGTCCCTTATCCGTAGCAGTGCAATTCCTAAGTAAAATGATTTCTTCTTCTTCGTCATGGCATATACTTGGTTGACCAACCTATATAGAAATGTAGTGAGAGTTGTAAGTATGGTAAAAAAAATTGAAATGCATAAGGTAAAACTTGTAAGTAAAAAAACACTGAACCTCAGTAGCAGCTACATCAAAGGCATCAATAAGATCAGTTGCCTCAGCATATGTTGTGACTGAGACACTGGAATTCGGGTGGTTCTTGTTGTAGTTGTTAAGGTTCATCTTCAAGAGCATTTTCTTGCCAAGCAAATGATCAACTTCTTTTGGAAATGCAAAACATCTTTCCTTCTAAAAGGAAATAGCATAAACATTATCAGAAAATTGGAAAAACGTTGGCATTGATTCGGAAAAATTAGAATGGAAAAAGAGTGCCTTTAACTGGGAGGCACTTTTTTTTAGTAACTCAGTTGCCTGTTTGTCAAAGAATACTATTGAAGCAGTTCCAGACTCATCAACAATAAGGTAGTTCAGCCTAAGTCTGCATGAAAAAATACATATGAGATGTAAATGTTTAACACTGATGTAGAGATATATGGTTAATAAAGTTAATTTCATATGGTCATACTTGGGTTGTACAGTGCATCTTTTGCCTTTGCAGTAATTGTTTGTACAAGAAGCAACACAATTGGTCACTTTGGGTTTTGTCCCATACCTTGAGCACCCATCATAAAACCATCCATCCCGTGTTAGGAATTTTTTGAACTCACAAATGACCGCAAAATATTTCCCCTGCGAAGCATTGGAAGGACAATTAGTTGGCATGAGTTGATAGGATAGAATGAGAAGAAAACAAGTTTGGGACACACCACTTCCTGAAGAGGGATGTCAAACACTTTAATTTTGGGTGTATTTCGAAGGATAGTTTCAGCAGCAGAGTTTGAGTTCTGAGTGCCAGCTGTTGGGGTGAGGGAAGTAATGGTTGGTGATAGTAGGTGTTCAGCACTGAACACAAATATTCAGTAATTGCTTAACACATGAAAAAAGGGTAATGGTAGCAATGGAGTTGTATTCTAGAAAGGAGGACCGCACACCTTGATATAAAATCTGCGACCTCTTGGGAATTTGCATTAATGTGGATTTTTGTTGCATTAAATGAACTGCAGACCTCTGGTCAACGTTGGAACAAAAAATTCACTTTAGTAATTAAGAAATGATGAACATAAGTGAAAGTTATCAGTTGAAGGAATCTTAAGATAAGCCTTACCATCTTCATCAAAACCTATTCTTGCAAGCTATGCAAGCAAGACTATAGGTTTTTGAGTGGTAGAAATTTCGTGTGTCGGAAATTTGGAAGCACAATCATCTACAGCACCATGTAGACGGTATTTCCCCGATTAAATAAACAAAATTTTTTTAATCAGAATGTGAGCACTGGCCAAAAGATGTGGAAGATGTATGGAAATGTTGGAATTCGTGCAAGAGTGGTGTTTGAGTCAAACTTTTGATTGTTTGTAAAAGTTTAATGGATTGGGCTATTCATGTTATGGGTCTTTTACTTTCAAGAATGGCAGAGATAGATGTGGGAAAAGGGACACGTTAATATTGGTAATTTATGGTTCTAATGAAAACAAACTGGAAAACATGACAAATTCTAAAGTTTTTTTTCTGGTTGTATGGGATGCTATCCAGAAATGTACTTCGTTACAGAAGAATCTAAAGAGCTTCATCAATATTTCTAAGGCAAAAGTGATGATTGTTTGAGTTGTGTGGCAATTATGACAAATTATACAGTAGTTGTGTACCTCTCATCAGCTAACACCAGTCTAAGCTTAGTCTTTTTATCTGCTCTTGAGTAGTATTCCTCCAATGGGTCTATGCTTACTATAAAAGCAATGACATCTGTGAAATAAAGTTTAAGGTTAGTGGGTAATGGTGTTGTGTGGAAAAGGAAGGATTAAAATCCACTCACCGAACAGGAACATTGTATGATTCTAAAGCATTTGAGTTAATATGTCCTTGATGGGGAAGAAATTGAATACAGACAGGGGTAGTTCAGTAGATTCTTCTCTCACATACGTGGTAGAGTTGAAGAGCAACTTGAACTGGTGGTTGGCTACCTTGTAATCCTTTCCATTGGGGATCACTTCCAGATTTGCTATGAAGTAGCATTGTCCTTCTTTTGGCTCTTTCTCAAATTTTCCGAATAAATATTTGTTCATGACTGAGGCTTGTATTTTGTCACCCTTAAAAATAATGATTAAACATATCGCTTGTAAGGAAGGTGAAAGATATTATATAAGTTAGAACTTCATGAAGCTTAATATATTGCTTGAGCAATATGGAAAAGATGAACAAAATATTTGAAGGAAAGAGCAAACCTTTGGTCCATAAGGAGAAAACAAATTGCATACAGGTGGTTTGGTGAATCTTTGTGGTAGCTGTTCCACCTCCTCATGACACGGACTACTATTCTCCACATCTCACTGCTGTCATCTAGTTCTTTGATCATGGAGCATTGCATACCAGCCATTGTTTTGTATTAAACCTGTCTGGCTATTAGAAGAAGATATAAGAAACGGATGAATGTTAGAAGAGCAACCAAGCAAGGTGGCTTATATAGAAGAGTTCGTTGAAGAAGTGCACTGGGTAGTGAAGTATTTCAAAAAGGAGGAGATGGGTATGAGAAGAAGATATAGGGAACGGATGAATCTTAGAAGAGCAACCAAGCAAGGTGGATTATAAAGAAAAGTTAGTTGAAGAAGTGTACTGGTAGTGAATATTTTAAAAAGAAGGAGACAACAGACTATTGTTTGAAGGACTGTGAAAAGTAAGCATTCATACCTACTTAAGATGGCAACATCTGGACAATGTACTAACACAACGTTGAGGCTAAAAGCAAACACTGAAGAGACTATGCATCGGGAACTATTAAATATTTAAATAATAGGAGTAGGTACAGATTTCTTTTTCCAAGATATAGTGACAGTACCTAATCATACCTTATGAGGTATGGTCATTTCAAAGTAATGTAGTTACATCACAATAAGACAATTATATATATATTGACCTTCATTGACCATTCAAAAAAATTCAGAACCAAAAAACTAATTAGAGCTTGGCAGCATTATTGAAGTGGTCCAGAGGTAGAATTTCAATCTTGTAATGAATATTTGAAAATGGAGGTCTCCAAGTGCACTAGGTGAGCATACAAGTGCAGTGGGATACGTGAAATATTTAAGTAAGAAGCATCAGTACGTAGAAAAAGAAAAAAGGAGGTGGAGTTAGCAGACTATTCATACCTACTTAAGTATGGCATACTTTGCACAGTGAACTGACACAACAATTTGGCAGAAAGCATACACTTATAAGCATTGGTAAATTTAAAACATTTAAATGGAAGAAGTAGGTGGTAGGCGTTTTGTTTAAGAAACAGAAATAATACCTAATCATACCTAATGAAGTATGGTCAGATCATAAGAAGGTACTTACATAACTATGAGGCTGGAATCAAACGCATAAGGGTTTTTGCATGGGGAAATGTGTTTGAGTTTGAAAAAGCAGCTGTTGGGAGTTTACATATGTTTAAGATGGAAAACAGTAACAATTCATTCCTACCAAGTCAAGGTCACCTCTGGGCATCGTAGTTTTGAAAGAATTAATGTAAGAAACAGAACATACAAATAACATAAAGGTATGTACTTAGCCATAAAGTAAGTAACTTAGGTGAATGTGCATGTGGGGACCACTAAGCCCTGAAAAAGATTTACTAGGGAAAGATTTAAGAGGGGAAACAATAACAATTCATACCTACCAAGTTAGGGTCACCTCTGGGCAATGTAGTTTTAAAGAATTATTGTAAGAAACCGAACATACAAATAATATAAAGGTATGCACTTAGCCATAAAGTAAGTAACTTAGGTGAATGTGCATGTGGGAACCACTAAGCCCTGGAAAAAATATACTAGGGAAAGAAAACCGAATGAAAGAGGGTTTCAATGAGATTATTTATGTAATGGAGGATACAAACATACCATGCCAATTTTACCCAACAACATAGATGATTTGTATGAATCTTTTTTTATGGAATTATGAATCACTCATCAGTCATGCGAATATGCCTTTGTTATTTGCAGGGCAAAAGAGTATCACCTATTCATGTTCTTATGTTCAGAAGAGTGAATACACAATATGGCATAAAGAAGGAAGATTTGAACTTTCACAAATCTGTAATGGCATTGGGAATAGAAATGCTAGTCAAAATGCTGTAACAATAAGGAAAACTAAATGGCAAATACAAATTGATATTAAACCAAGGAACATATTCTTAAAATATAGACACTTCAATGATATGCGTCACGCAAGAAGGAGATAAGTAATGTAATTTGGTAAGCAAGACTAAAAGGTCAGTAAGTATTTAAAAACCTTTGTTGAAATTTAATTGATAGTAACCACCAGTAATTACCTATACCAGGAATGAATCGTTTCCCACCTTTATGATGAAATGCTAAAATTGAGATTTTATTCTCTCCCTTTGAAATAATGAACCAACACATGCTTCTTGTTTGACTGCGAGAAGAATCATTGGCCATGAAGAGTCTAAGAGATGTTAGTAAAGAGACATAATCCAGAATAGCTAGATAACAACACAAATAGACAGCTGAACTTTACAATTTGGTTATGTTAGATGGTGCAACCACTACATTAAACAGTATATATGCTCAATAGAACTGTAATGGTGATGTAGAATTCTAATTTTAAGATGTTAAGAAGAGAAAATTGTAAAATAGAATTGCATGGAACTTCATTAAGAGCTGGTAGGAGCAGAACAAAAGATAGAAATAGATTAGTCTTTACGAACATGGAAGATGAATGATGCATTTGTTTCTTTTATGTGCTAGTTAGTGAAGTAGTCAATCGACTGGAAAAAATGTTAGATTTGAAAGCCTTTCAAATTCATGGGACATGATATACATATACTTATAGCGACTTCACTCCATGTAGCATACAAGGTACCAATATGGAATAAAGAAAATGAAAACTAAGAATTCAAACTACTAACCTGGAAGTGCCCATTGCACTTTTGAATTATCACGTTAACAGAAAAGTTTCCTAAACTTTTAGAGGCACAAATAGTATTACGGATAGTTATGGTTTGCGAAACGTAATTTACAGGGGTTTGGCTATGGTCTTCTTCCCTTACCATCCTCTTCCCATTCGTTTTTTAATCTCAGTCGTTGGATTGAAATCTCAACGGTTCAGATGTAATGATTTATAAAAACATTTATAAAATGTTAAGTTGTCAAAAAATTGTTTAAAAATCATTGGAATTTATATATATATATATATATATATATATCATTATATCTGAATCATTGACATTTCAATCCAACGGCTGAGATGAAGAATATGATGGGAAGTGGACCATAGGCAAACCCAATTTACACAGCTATAAAATGCATGGTTGTACCCAACTACACATAAAAGCAAAAGAAAACTCTATAATACTACATACCCAATGTATGAATGAATACCAACAAAAAAGACTTGATCTAGAAGGCATGTAAGGAACAATGACAGACAAAAACTCGATGGAAGTAGCCTCCTAGTATCTTTTGTTAGACCCAGTATCTGTAAGAAAAATTGGAAACAAACAGATCACTAGAGGCCGGCACAAATATGTAACTTTGGGCTTTGTTTTCTATTACAGCAGTTCTAAATTTCATAGTGAAGTATGGTCTATAGTATATACCTGTTGTGGAGTAAATATCATGCCATTTTCTTAAAAGGGATCATCATTTCCAATCTCAACATACAAATATTAATTGAATAATTTAAGGAGTCCATTTAGCTAACAGCTAACTGATGACTTGTATGAAACTATGTAAGAATGTCAAAACATTAGTGTTCCTGCTTCAACTGCAGGTGGAAATGTTGTGGGATCTATAGAAGAAAGACATACCTGTAGGAATGATAGATCATAAATTCCTTTAGGTGTGAAAGGTTCTAATTAATGTGCTAACACTTGATCTATTGTTGACTTCCACCAAAACAAAAAGGTTGCAGTATTTATAGAGCTTGAATGCCATTTTGGTGCAGAATTTGTAGTTTTTTGCAAGGCAAATGAGCAGGGGGTTGACATTAAAACTTGAATAATTTCACAAAATACTTACCAAAAAGAAATCATAATGTTCACTTAGTACATTTAGGATTCAACACGTATGGAAAAACCGACTACACTAAACATAAGTAATCAGGAAATGTAGATCTATGTCAACAGAGGTCCAAAAAAACTCAAGTAACATCACAGAATGAAGTTATCCATTCAGCAAAATACTACAACAAATATTTAAAAGAAAAACCACATGAATAGTTAGTCATTTCATGGATTCACCGATTAAGATCTAATATGATTGAGCACAATATCAAGGAAAAAGGGACAGCATTCCAATAAGCCTTCTTCAAAAGCAAGTGAATCCATGAAGCCAAGCCTTCACAAAAACATAAAAGCTTTATGAGAAGAAATGCAGTGATGAACTAAACATTAAGAAACCTAATCTTAGCTTTATACCACTAAAGCCACAACAACTTAAAAATACAAAAAATGAGAGGGTAAGATTTTCCCCAATCACATCATAGTAGTACGATAATCATACCCATCCTAAAAATATCATATCTTTGATCTTGCCTTCCAAAAAACTACAACAACCTAAAAATACTAATATTAGGATAAAAATGAGTGTTTATACATCTCGTAAACACAAGATCAACCTAAAAATACTGCATAAAAATAAGAGGGTAAGACCAATCACATCATCACATCATAGCAGTACTCATAATCATACCTCATCATCCTAAAAATGTGGTGGAGGTATCTTTGATCTTGCCTTCCAATCTTAAGAACTAAACTGCCAACACAAAATAAAGGAGGATAATATTAGGATGTGAAGTCAAGATTTCTTATTGTGTTTATACATCTGTAAACACAACAACCTAAAAATACTCACTAAAAATGAGAGGGTAAGATCAAGTGCATATAACGAACCAATCACATCATAGTAGTACTCATAATCATACCTCATCATCCTAAAAATGTGGTGGTCGTATCTTTGATCTTGCCTTCCAATCTTGAGAACTGAACTACCAACACAAAATAAAGGAGGATAATATTAGGATGTGAAGTCAAGATTTCTTATTGTGTTTATACATCTGTATCCCTTATTCCATAAAACTTAACCTGAAGTAAAAAGTAAATTATATACCAGATGAGTGACCTTGCAAATCCAAGCGAACAGTCCTTCGGGGACTTGACTTTCTGCACGAAATAAGTTAATCCTTTCTCTGCAAAGTTGATACTAAAATAAGGAGACAAATGAAACACAAAAAACTAAGGGTTAAAAACATAAAATTGCAAAACATTCTTAACTCGGCATACAGAACTGCTTTAGATTAACATACTTGTTTTAGATCATCTTGGAAATCTTTTGAAGGGTTGCTACTCCTTTCTTCAAAGGAAGGAAAAAAAAAAAGCACAGGCACCAGATATTCCGGTTGATTCTAGCCAATTTCAAGTATCTTAAACTGATTATTAATTACTAAAAGCACTACAGCTTCTATACATATTAGATTCAAGTACAAATCTCATATTACAGAAGAACATGGAGAGAATAAAGTGAAAACAAAATGACCAGCCACAGGTTTCTTAAAATATGAATAATGTTTAGGTTGAGGGCGGTAATCTTTAGGAGGTTCGGTAGTGTAAAAGGATACTGGCATCCAAGCTTGAAAGAAGCCACAACAAAAGTTGACATATAATGTCTAATTATTTGTGAATGCTCGAAACAAATAGCCTTAAAAATGTGAAAACTTTCTTAAAAATGAAAGGAGAAAATAGCCATAAAAGTGTGGTGTTAGCTTCATTTGTGATTTATTTTCCTTTTTTTCATAAAGAAGTCAGATAGGGAATGAAACTTGTAATGATGTCAATGTGCCCGAACATGTTGACAGAACAATAGAGTGATGCAAAAGAGGATTGTAATTGTATAAAAGAATTTCCTGTTGGCAGCAAGGGGGCAACACCTTGGCCACTAATGATGGATGAACTGTAGATGCTCCCTCTACATATAGGCCATCTTTTCCTGAAGTCTGCAATGACGTGTCATATTATTTTTGGGTTACCACCTTTTAAAAAAACTTTTAGACAAACCAAAAGAAGCAAAAAATCAAAGGAAAAATTTATAAATAACAAAATTACAATGTTATCAATATCTGTGAAAGGGATATGAAGCATAGTAATATTTGAGCTCTCCACATTATGAATAATTCCAAGATATGACCTACCCTTTCGCCTATATACACAACCATAAAAAGAAAGTATGAAAAGAAAATGGCAAGAAAGTAGCAATATAGAAATCACATGTAACTGCAAGCAATTAAATTTATTTGTTTATCACTCTCAATAAATTCATAAGAAATTATACGAAAAACATATAATGGCCTTGAAAACTCATCATCCAAAGAATGAACCATAAATCAGTATATTACATTAAGAACCATAAATCAGTATATTACATTAAGATCATATTTATACCACAACTAAATTCTTCACAAACACCAGGCTATGCAAGAGCAGCTGCAGTTGACTCTGTAAAAGGGAAACCACAAATCAGTATAATTTGGATGGCAAAATTGTATCACATGTTCATGAACTTATAATGGCACTCACAACTTCAAAACTTGGAAAAAGGTGAACTAAGTTTGTGATTAAAATATGGTCTGAATGTAATAGGAGAAGGTAAACAAACTTTAGAACTTGGAAAAAGGATGACACCCTTGTCAAAGAAATTTGTGATTCAAATATGATCTGAATATGATGCATATATAAGGTATAGAATAATAAAACAAATTCGGTCAGGGTCATCACTGCATTGAGTGGGCGTTCAGTTACATATGTATTGATAAGAGAGAATGATCTGGATGAGCACTAACAATAACACACAAGCAATGGGTATTATCCCAAGTTTTGAATAAAAAGCTGATTTTAAAAATGACCACTAACAGAAACACACAAGGAATGGTTTTTTCAATGCCTTAAACCCTGTGTTCGCCTTTGATTCTCTGATTCACGATTACGCCTCTTCGATTTCCGGTAGGTGAACCACACCAACGGTATGTGAGTGAAGACGGACCTGCCGTTGGTGTAGAAATTTGCATAGAATAGAGAAGGAAAATAGCATCAAAGTACAGACGGACCTGCCAAGAGGATGGATGGAACTGCCGGAAGAACAAACAGACGGAGCTTGTAGAAGCGAAAGATCTGAAGCATGACATCCAAGAAGACCATGGATGGAACTGCCAGAAGAACAAACAGACGGAGCTTGTAGAAGGTGGAACTGGCTGCTAGTGAAGAGTGGAGAAGGTCACTGCGAAAATGAAGTTGAAATAAGCATTGTCGAGGTCGGAGTCGGAGCTGAGTTTAGCTTAAGGTTTGGCAAGTGTTACAATAGGTGGCAGAGGTGAGCTACGGGCTTGGCAAGTGTGTGATAGCTGGCAGGCGAGGGGCAATATCGTGAATTCAATCTAATTGCAATGTTTAGCTGACACGGAGCCCCAAAACTTCACCAACTTGCAATGTTTAGCTAACACGGAGCCCCAAAACTTCACCAGATTGTAATGTTTAGCTGACACTGTTGCATTTAATAGTGATTTGGGAGAGGAACTACAATGAACGGCTTGGAATGCTATTACTATTAAGTTTATATTGATGATTAAATCACGATTAAGGTAACCTTTAGCAAAATGAAAGGTTAAATATTTTTTTATATATAAAAAAATTAAAACTAAGATTGAATCAAAATCATCAATACTAACCATTATTGAGATAACCTCCTACACGTGAGGATTGTCAATGTTGCCCTCTTTGTTTTGCCTCACAGCAACCCACAACACTCCATGTTGTATAGTGACATCCAATCCTAACCCTTCCTTCTCTATCAATTGTTAATCGATGTTCACATACCCCGTGTGACCTCCACAGCACAGGTATGTGTTGTTCTTCACCCTCTCACGATTTGCCTTGCTTAATTCCTGTGGAAAAAAACAACAAAGATGTCAGAGTTACATTACATTAATATAGAAGTACTGTTGACATTTATTCCTTTAAATTGAAATTAATTTGAACTCTTTAGCGTGTCGTGACCGTATAAAAGTAGCTTATTTGAGCTTTATGACAACCTCCCTTAGCAGCGTCGGAATTACCAACTCATGTACAGATTCAGGTTCCAACAAAAATTTCTTTATCACAAACGATCAAAACGAGCACAGTACCCTGCCAACCTTCCCAAGCACATAATTCTTCTCGATGCCATCTATGTGGAATCTAGACTAAAAACAAACACAAATCAACTTATTAGTGTTAGGTATACCGATTAATAACATATTATTAACTGTGTAGCATCATATCTTACTGCCATCTCATCCCAAATAGCCTTCTTCATTCCCTTGTTTTCCTTCTTCCAGTTGTTCAAAATGATAGGCACATTGATTTTTGTCGCATACCCAAGGTAGCTAATGAAATTGTGAGATTTCATAACTTGACCTTTCTTGTTCCATATTACATTAAGTTTTCTCCCCTCTCTTTGCTTTCTGGACTTCTTTCATCACAACAAGATCCCTCCTCAATCCTAAACCTTAGTGCAAGCAGCTTGGATGGACGAAGTAACTTGGGCGGAGGGGGAGAGGGGTTAGAATCCTTAGCACTTGAGCCACCATCTGATTGGAACATATTAACCTATAACAAATCTTAAATCATCATTCTAACTTCTCCAACCATAACAATTAAGAATTTGAGACAAGAAAGTAAACTTCATATCCAATTTGCTACTCATCATCAAAGAGCTTAAACAAGGTTTGTATCAATTTGATTTTTGTTTCCATGGTTGGTTTATAACAAGAATTCATCACAGAGATCAAGCACAAATAAGACAGAATGTGTTCCAAAACTGAGGAATTTTTCCAATGTATAAGAACCATTGTTTAAAAAAAAAAAAAAAAAAAAAAAAAAAATCAAAACTGAGAAAATAGATTTATCATCCAAATTATTAATTAGCTATTACAAAGGACTACAACTTTGACAGAAGAAAACTATCCTATGGTAGTACCAAAAAACACAAATCCTATGTTGAAACACTATTTTACACCAATTAGAAACCTAAAAAAATTCACGCAAGTCTGACAAAATTGCATTGGAAACCTGATTTATGTCATTTATGATAAAAGTCCATGCCCCCTAAAACAAAAACCGACGGCAGAGATCAAACTTTTTATGCTGTCTTTCAATTAAGAATATTGAGCATTCCTCAAGGTGGGACAATTTTCATATATCATCCGAATTTTTCTTCAGTTTTCCAGAAATATACAAATTGAATAAACTTTACATGAGAATAGGAGGCGGGTACTAGAATCCAAAATGGACACTTGGAAAAGGCAGAACGACTTTTATGAAAGAACATTCATTAAATCCCTCCTTCATCTTTCAAAGCTGAAAAGGATGGCACAGTGAACTTATATGGGACTTTTGTGACTCTACTTGCACTTAATTTAGACAGAAAGACAAATAGAATGGTCAGCCAGATAGAGACATCATCCAAGAAAGATATATTAACAAACGAAAGAACAAAATGGCTACTTGAACCCTGAAACCAGAATCTAGGACGGACCCATAAATACTATAACTTACCAAATCATCTAGAAATAGCAATTTAGAAACGCATTTCGACTTTACAACGAATTAAGACCACCATAAACTCATATTTATGAACGCACAACTCAAAAATGGAGATTGGAAGAACGACGAACACCTTTACGGACTACAATGGAGGAGAATGACAAGTTCTGCAACAAAAAAGAGCAAAATGATCTAAGTTTTGTTGGATTTTAGGATCTAAATCCCATAGGTTATGAATAAGAAGTCACACTGGTTCGCCACCGCCGGTCGCTATCGCGTCGTTTGTCCGATCAGCGTCGGTTCACCAACGGGTGTCCATCTGATCAATTTTGTCATCTATAAATAAGATGTGCTAGTGACATAAAAGATATAGGATATATAGATGAAAAAATAGATCTAGAATTAATCTCAAATATACACTCATACTACATACATAAAATATCTTGTGCGATTCTGAAAGCAGACTCGTTGGATTCGCTTGGGCTTCAGATTGAGAGAGCCATCATTCTGAAAACAAAAAATCCGCTCTATCCTGGGAGACAATTGCTCATCAACCTTGGGCATCCATATAGAGGGAGCAAAATTGTCTTAAGGACACAACGAAAGTTGGGCCCGGATTTCTACATAGTTCATTATCATATTCGACAGTCTTGTGAGTTTTTACCATTTTCTTTATATGCAGAAGTATTATATGTTTACAAGATTATGCATATTAATTACATAGATTCTTAATTTTAGTGATATTTCTATATTGATAAGATTTTCACCAACAAGTTGTTCGCCGAGCACATGAAAAAATGGTGAAAATTTTGAAATCGCCACAAAAAATGTTTTGAAAGGGATTTTAAAGCCCTATATTTCACAATTTCTTATGAAAAACCATCATATATTGATAGCATATATTTAACGGTTTTTTACATACAACTATCAAGTAAACAATTCTTTTTTTCCCAAAAAACTAAATTTATATATCACATTGGTTATAAAAAGCCGTCAAATATTGTGTCATATGCTTTACAGTTTTTTTAAATAACTGTTATCTATTTCATTCCCTTAATTCCCTTTCTATATATATATTTCACGGTTTCATGAAAACCATCAAGTATGGAGGGTCAAATACAAGCGGATCTGTAGTAGTGATGGATTCTCAAAATATATATATATATATATATATATATACATCGAGTTTTATACACCACCTAAATTAATGGAAGAAAAAGGATCAAACCATTATTCACCCAATACGTGCTTAGCGAAACCCCTCTCATGTCACCAAATTTCTAAAAGAAAACCAACCTAAAGCAATCAACAACTGGTGGAACCCATTTTTTATATCCTTTAATTACAAGAGCGACCTTCCAAAAGCAAGAACCAAGAATACAATTCAGCATATATCAGTTCCCCAAAAGCAGCTTACCCATTGCCAAGAGACAAGATTAATTGATACTTCGTACTTTTTTTTTTGGGTCAAAAATTGATACTTCTTACATTACAACACTTTTTGTAAGATTCTTATGCCCTTTTTTTTTTTTTTTTTCCAACGGTAAGATTCTTTTTTCTCTTTCCCTTTTTTTTTTTTTTTTTGCCAACGGTAAGATTCTTTTCTCTCTTTCCCTTTTTTTTTTTTTTTTTTTGGCCAACGGTAAGATTCTTATGCTACAACGCCCGAATGCACAATTCACAATCTTTAAGGTGTATAATATAGGATGGCCCAGGCTAAAAGTAGAATCAACTTTATTAGTTGAGACTGAATTGTCAAAAGAAAATAAGAGTAACAGATAATTTAATGAAAAATCATTAATTAAATTAATGACATAAGTACAACACCGTGTGTGAGAGAGAGAATATTCAAACTTATAAAATATAAAATAAAACCAAGAATCAAATTCTTGTAAGTAATAACTATAATTCTTTTTAATTTTGATAACAGTAACTTGGAGTTTTAGATAAATGATCTTCTCCAATGCTTGTATTGTAGTAGAGCTTGGTCATGATTTTGAATCCCATCTCTGCAATTCACAATTCAAACAAACCTCTCTTGAAATTTGAAAGAGAGGGTATGATAGATTAAAGTGTCCGGCTGAATTTTCTAAACTTGTTTCTAGTTTTATTTATAGTTGGATAATTCTAACTCTATGTTTGGATAGAGAAACAAAAGCAGGGGAGAGAAAACAAACGGCAAAAAGAAATCGTGATTGGATAGCGAGATTAAATCAAAATAAAATAAAATAAAAATAAAAAAGGGCTGCCTACATGTTCTTCCCAAAGTTTTTCCTTCAAAAATAGAGAAATTTTAGAAAGATCGTGTTCTCCTCTAAAAACTCTAAAATTAGCCTGAAAGAGAGAAGGAGGTAAAATTAGTCCCCTTCTTTGTTTTCTTTTGTTTCTTCACATATAAGAAGAAGAAAAAAATCTCTTTTCATTTTTTTATTCCTATTTTCTCTTTCTTTCTTTGTTTTTTATTTTTTTTGGCATTCTTCCCATTTTCTCTTATCATCCAAATAAAGCATTAATAATCTTGATGACACTAGACACAAGGGTGGAAACACAGTTTCATTTGGTGTGTTTTATGTTGTAGTATGATTTAGGATTTATCTGACTTATCAAATTGATCCTACAATTAAAAAAAAAAAAAAAACTAATGAAAACAATACTCCTCCTGTTTGTTTGACAGAAAGAAAATGTTTTTTCATTCTTGAAATAATTCAACTTATTAAATATATTTTATGAATATATAATTTTTCCCATAATTTATTATTCTATAGAACAATTGTTTTCTTGGACTTCTCATTAAAAAATAAACACTACTATTGAATAGGGGTAAAGTTAAAATTTAGAAAAAGCAAATATTGTTGGGAGTGCATTATAAATTGGATCACTATCTCATTAGAAACTAGAAAGAATTTTTTTTTTCTCCCTTTTATAAGCACGATTATCCTTGTATTGAAGATACTACTATTTGACACTATATATCGAGACATCTTCCTTTATGTATTCAAACCTTGATTTGCTACGATATGAAAGATTTTTTTTTTTTTTTTTTTTTTTTTTTTTTTTTTTGTCCTTTTGAGACTTAAAGCGCAAATAATTTTTATCTCTTCCAACAATTATGCTTTCGTAAATCATACTCATTTTCTCCTTTTATGAGACAAGACTACTTTTCACCGTACCCAACAACTTCTTGTTGGTTAGATAGAATCTTAATTATAGATCTTAAATGTAGGGTGTGTAGGTCGGATGTGTTGAAGTGGGCTCCAACTCAAAAGAGATTGATGGGGCTATGTCTCTAATGCCAAATCTTGTGGGAAGAAGCCCATGGCAAAGGGTTTAGATTAGGTACTTTTCCTTTACATGCTTCTTACATGTTTGTCTCTCTAATTAGAGGGATAAGTAATTTTTTTTTTTTTAATATTCTATATATTTAGATTAAATTATATGCTGATTTCTGGAAAAAAAAAAAAAAAAAAAATTGGCGCCCAGTATCTCAAATTAATTAGTTTCCAGGATACTGGTGTTGCAGGATATATTTCTGAATGCAGAACTAGAAACTAATTAATTTGAGATACTGGGTGTAAATTTTTTTTTTTTCCAGAAAGTATCATATAATTTAATCTAAATATATAGAATATATAAAAAAAAAATTAAAAAAAAAAAATTAGAGGGACAAACATGTAAGAAGCACATGAGGGAGAAGCACCTTATGTGCTTCCCATGGCAAGCGAGGATAACAAAGCCTACGCCTGGCACAAAATTCTCTCTATATGCCAAAAAAAAAAAACTAAAAACCACAAAAAACTAAAATCAAACTAGGGTTAATGTTAACCGGCCACTAAACTAGTCGAGATACTGGGTTAGAGTCAGTAAATCAAATCGAGTCAAACCAAAACTTACCCAAGACCAAAGTGATAAGAAATTAAAGATTTCAGGATAATTAATATAAAATTATGAAGTTTTTTTCTTTTTAAGAAAATCCATTTTAAAAAGAAAATACCAAACTGGGTTGATGTCCGAACCAAACCAGTTTACTGACCGGTTCGCGGTTTAAGTTTCAAAACAATGAATCAAACACATATCCGCCAATCTCGTTGGATCAATTTTTGGCATTTCTGCGTAAAACAATCCTAATTCGGAGGGACAGGCTTTACTATATATATATATGTATGTATAACTCAACAAGCATCATTCATGAGCAGTGGCGGACCCACATCAGTGCCAATGTGGGCAAGGGAACACACAAAATATATAGAATTTAAAAGCAAAGTATAGGAATATGTATAGTTAGAACAGCTGGTAAATACTCTCTCCACTCACTCTCATGTCTCCGGTTCGAGCTCGCCTTGGACCCTTTTTTTTTTCCCCAATTTCCATTAGTCGACGACGCCACGCCATCTCATTTTTTCCCCCAATTTCCATTGCCTTTCGACGCCATCTCCCTTTTTCTTCCCCCAATTTCGATTTCCCTTCTTTTTTTCGCTCGACGGCCGACCCCATCCGCCGCCCACCACTGCCTCCTCCTCCCCTCCTCCTCCTCCCGCCGTCGCTTAAGCCCTTTGCTTTCCCCCCAATTTCCGTTGCCCTCTCGGTTCTCTCGTCACCACTTCCCCCCCCAAATTCCGACACCCCTGCGCGCCGACGACGGTCTCGCTTCCTCGTCCTCTGCCGCCGTCGGCCAAGGCTGAAGCTGCGTTCTCTCTCGTTCTCTGCCCCACACTCTCCCTCGTCCGTGAAGGTCGGTATATACCCTAGAATAATCTTATTTTTGTAACTTTCTAGTGCTAGACATTTTCTGGATCTTTCCCATGAGGAGATGTATTTGGCATACCGATGAAGTTATTCTTTGGGTGTTTGACTAATAGTTGAAGCTTTTGCGGTGAAATTGTCTATGAATTACATCGGCTTACACCTTAAAGCCGCTTTTTAAAATTCGATCTTTGGTATTTTTTTTTTTTTTTTTTTTTTTTTTAAAATTACGTGTAAATACATTTGAGGCATTTCTTATAATATAAGTCCATTTCATCTTGTGTATGGTGAGATTCGATACAGATGCATGGAATGTTTGTGCCATATATGTATAGCCTGCAGAAGCTGAGTATCTATGCTTCTTAGTTCAAATTTAAGATGGTTCATTAATGAGAGCATATTTAAATAAGCAGTGATTGAATTCTCTTTATGAAAAGCTTGATCGGAATAGGGATATAAAAACAAGATATGAAGTGTGTAATTTACTTATTTGACATCTGCTACTTTATGTCTTCGTCCCACATTTTTTATTTTTTAATGGGTTTTGCTAACATAAATTGGTTTTTGGGTAGGAAAAAGGATCTTGGAGCAAGGTTGCGTGGCTTCGCAGATGTTGATACCATTGATCTGGAACCGGGGACTTTATTACTTCGTTTGATTATCTTATGGAGAAAGAAGCCCTCATTGTGGAGACTTTAAATGGCCTTTTATTGCTCCACAGTATGGAATCCATCGCTCTAGTATTTTCCATAGTTTTCCCTCTTAATTTCAATAGTTTGTTGGGTAGTTAACAAGCCAGTAATATTCAATTTGCTATCCGAAAGCAGATACTATGGATTCTTGGTGTTGGAAATCAGATGTCCATTATTGTATATTTGTATCTCTTGTTTGAAGATGTTGAATGCACGGATTGTTTTTTTCCCCCTTCAAAATTCTTGTGAGAAAAGTTTTATCATCTGCTTTTGATTTGATTCATAGTTGAATCATGTTTTTGACTGATTTCCATGCGTCTTTGTCATTGTGAAGGACTTGTTCATCTCAAATGTTGAAGTTTTTAAGTGAAAAGACATGAATTGTTATATTGTAATCTCTAACTCTCCCTCCCGCAGGACAAAAGCCTTTTATGAAGGATCTTTGGATCATGGGGATGACAACAATCAAATTATGTAACACTTGGTCATAGAGGCTATGTTTCCATGTCAAAAACTAATTTGAAGTTTAAACCCCTAGTGCCGTTAGGCTCACTCCCGTAAGTGGGAGGTTGTGGTTCAATTACTCGCTAGCTTTGATTTCAAATTTGGTTTGGTTTCACTTGCTCTTGTACTTAAAAAAAAGAGTTTAAACCTGTCAAGTGGAGGCTAGCAAATAGTTTAAGATATCACAACTTGACTCATTTTAAGTGTCTTAAGCATCACACTAATTTAACGGATTTATTTTTCTTCAAGTTTCAAGAATCTTTTGTTTCAAACATGTTTTGATTTCTTCTGCTTCACATTGGTTGTCGGATTAGTTTAAGATATGTTGCAACAATGTTGTTTGACAATTTGACTTAACATTAATTTAAGATATCATGCTTAATTTCTTTGTTTTGGTGAATACAGTATCGTTGTTTTACATTGACCAATGGCTTGCAGATTATTCATGAAAATCAGTCGTGTGGTGGGCATTTTCTTTCTTTCCTCCTCGAAGCTTACAAGAGGGCATTACCTGTTTATCTTCCAGTTTATCTTATCCCAGCTCTGTTAGTTCACAGACAAGGACTTGTAAAGAGGTGATCAATTTATCTAATAAATATCCATTTTCTACTTTGCAAACAAATCAAGAAGTGAGCCTCTGTTTTATATGGATAAAATTCCCAAGATGCATGCAGTCACTGTGTGGAAGGATTGAATTTGTGTAATGCTTTGGTCTATAATTATGGCATAGTACGTGGAATGACAATTTTTTTGGCCCTTATTGCTCATTATCATCATTCTTATATGCAGGCCTCATACAATATTAGCCAAGGGTCTTGTTGGCACCGCAAGATCAAGCTTATTTAAATGTCTTTATTGCTCATCTGCCTGTCAAGCATCTCTTAAATTACTCGGTATCCATTACCTTGCCCCTAGCTGTCTTATTACTAATTTGGCAATGGTTTTAAATTTAGTGTTCTTTATCTTTTCAAAATTTCCTACTATCTTTGGTATGTTATGCTGTCCACATAACATATATTGGCCTATCTTTATTGGTCTACTGAATATTTGGTTTCAAAGGGCTCAAGATGATTTAATGAGAGACATTATCTTTATTGATTAGCTTTATTTAAATTGCTTTGGAGTTAGAAATCATAGCTTGAGTTGCTTAGTGTCCCAATATGAACAAAGATACAATCTTATAGGTTTCGATAGAGGAAGCATTGAGATGAGCTAGCTTATAGGTTGCAACATGTTCCCTAATCTTGTCAAACTTTTTTTCTTCCAGAAAATGTCAACGATACGATCTTATTTCAAACGTCTAAAACCCACAAATACCGAACCCGAATCTCAAAGTAAGGAACTTCCAAACAGTATTTCAATTCCAACTGTCCAAGAATCCTCCCAACCACCACAAGCATCTCAATTTCAAAGTTTTCAATCGCCACCTCAAGCAAAAGTTAATATAGAAAATCTTGAAGCCGATCCGGAAAAAGGCCTTCAATTTATTCAATGACATCAAATCCTATAGAAAGAGAGGATATTCGGAGAGCTTATTTGCTCAAGGGGCCAACTCAACCAATTCTTAAACCATTCCCTCAAACGGATGTGTATGGAAAAAAGCGTAGATTCAATCCTAAGTGGTATGAAGAATTTGGTTCCTGGTTGGAGTATAGTGTATCAAAAGATGCATGTTTTTGCTTGTATTGTTATCTACTTGATATGGAGGTAGGAGGTAGTGGTTCGACGCAGGAAGCATTTGTCGGTGTGGGGTTCAAAAATTGGCATAAGAAGGATAGATTTAAAGTTCATGTTGGAGATCATAAGAGTGCTCACAATAGATGTTATCAAGCTTGCCAAGATTTGATGAAGCAAAAACAACATATTGATGTTGCTCTTTCGAATATTTCGATCAACGAAAAATTGATTATCGTATTCGGTTAAAAACTTCTTTAAATTGTGCTAGATTCCTACTACGCAATGGTCTTGCTTTTCGGGGACATGATGAATCTACAAGTTCAAATGAACAAGGTTTATTCCTTGAAATTCTAAAGTTTTATTCTGAGCCAAATAAAGAGATGAGTGATGTGGTCTTGCAAAATGCCCCCGATAATCACAAATTGACTTCACCAAAGATTCAGAAAGATCTTTCTCAAGCTTGTGCTGATTTGACTTTGTTAAAGCAATAATCGCTGATCTCGGTGATGATTACTTTTCCTTGCTAGTGGATGAAGCTCGTGATGTTGCAATTAAAGAACAAATGGCGGTTGTACTTCGTTATGTCAACAAAAAAGGGTCCATTGTTGAGCGTTTTATTGGCATAATTCATGTTTCAGACACTACTGCACAATCACTAAAAGCAGCGATTGATGCCCTATTTTCTAAACTTGGTGTAAGTTTGTCTAAATGTCGCGGCAAGGCTATGATGGTGCTAGTAATATGCGGGGTGAATTCAAAGGGCTTAAGAGTTTGATTCTGGAAGACAACAAATCCGCATTCTACATTCATTGTTTTGCTCATCAGTTACAATTAGCACTTGTGAAGGTTGCAAAACATCACAAGAAGATTCAAGAATTTTTTGACATGCTTCAAAGGATGGCTACTGTTGTGGGGGGTTCATGCAAGCGGAAGGAAATTCTTCAAATAAATCGAAGATGAGGTAATAGTTGAAAGAATTGCTAGTGGTGAAATACCGACTGGAAAAGGTTTAAATCAAGAGACAACCTTAAAGCGACCTGGAGACACTCGTTGGGGTTCCCATTTTGGTACGGTTTCAAGTGTTATCTCATTATTTTCTCCAATAATTTCCTTGATGAACTTTATTGAAGATGAGCCGAAAAATGATATTGCAAGAACCGATGCAGGTTCCATTTTGTATGCCATGGAGGATTTTGAATTTGCATTCTTGTTGCATCTTATGAAATTGATCTTGGGGATTTCTTATGAGTTGTCACAAGCACTACAAAGAAAAGATCAAGACCTTTTAAATGCAATTGGTTTAGTGAAGGTAGTCAAGTCTCGTTTACAAGAGATGAGAGATAATGGTTTTGATGAATTGCTTCAAGAAACGAAGATTTTTGCAAATAAATATGATATTGACATTCCGATATGAATGATGTTTATTGTCCTAAAGGGAGATCGAGACGGAGATTGGAATCGGTCACATTCTTCCACTACTTTAAGGTGGACTTATTTAATACAAATATAGATACTCGGGTTCAAGAGTTGAACGATCGATTTGATAATGTCAATATCAAGTTGCTTGAGTGTTTGAGTTGTCTTGATCCTCATGATTCATTTGCTAATTTTAACAAAGAAAAGTTGATTGAGTTTGCTGGATTCTATCCTTTGGAGTTTGATGAGCTTGCAGATATTCCTTTTCTGTCTTCAAGTCTCAGTAATTATATTGTCGATGTGAGGGCTGATTCTCGATTTTGTCAATTTGCAAACAATTTCGACCTTGCTTTGAAGATGGTTGAGAAGAAAAAGGATATTGTTTATCCACTGGTCTATTTGTTGATAAAGTTGGCACTCGTTCTACCTAAGAATCGAATCTAGTGTTGAGCGGTTTTTTCTCGCAATGACTTTTGTTAAAGACAAGTTGCGCAATCGGATCAGTGATGATTGGTTTAACTCATGCATGTTAACTTATGTTGAACGTGATATATTTCATACGATTGATGATGAAGCTATAATGCAATATTTTCAAGGAATGAAGAATCGAAGAATGCTTTTATAATCGTTCTGATATAAAGGTTAGTTGACTCTTAATTGAGTATTTTTCTATGTTAAGTTGAAGTTTTCTTTTCTTTTAATTCATAACTGGCAGTGCGTGTACTTTACAAAATAAAATATTGCTGATATTTAATTCCTTGGCTGCAGTTTTGAGCAGTTTTGTATTAATTAAACAAATGAAAAGTCATGAAAACACTTCAACCAGGTATGAGGTTAGTCTTGATTATTTTAAAATTGATTTTACAACTTGGGTTATAACTTTTTATCTGAACATGCAATCTAAGGTTGATGATGATATGCAGCATATGTTTAAGATGGAGCAAGACGAATATACAAGAGAAGGAATTGGTTGGAGCTACTTAGAATTTGTAGATAATCAAGATGTATTGGATCTCATTGAAAAGGTATTTATGTTCTCTTTTTGCCACAAAAAGTATTTTTCCCCTTAAAAAAATTTTGGGCGCGCCCCGAACCCCCGAATCTCATTACTCATTTATCAAGCACCCACAAACTTCAAACCCCCGGGTCCGCCAATGTTCATGAGACATATGATAAAAAGATAAACTTAACCAACAACAGAATAATGCCTACTAATAATACTTCACAAATTAAACACAGCGTAGTCTTTGATGACACGTGATATGATCATGTCTAGGCTAACATTCGTTAAGGTAACATTTACATGCCCAATAATACTACTAATACTAATAATGAATAAATCACGATGAAGAGTCAATTAATAAAACAGTCCTTAGTCGCATTCGTGTTCGTGTTCAACATCTGAGAATCACAATTCCTTGCAACTCTTCTTCAACTCACACTCTACAATTTCCATGACCTGTCAATAACATAACAATACAAAATGCATCGTCACTCCATCTTTTCTTACCCCACAATTTTCATCTTAATAAATATAAAGGTCGTGATTTCTTTTTAAAAAAATATTGAATTGAAATCAATCAAACATTCACATGACTTGCTTCACTCTCAATGATCCTCTAGTTTTCAACTTGTAAATATTTGAGAGGAATTACTATGAAGTCATAAGAAATAAACGTAATCACCAAAAAAATCTCATAAGAAATGACAACTTCATGTGTAACAAATGACAACAGGTTCAGGTTCATGCTATTCGTTTCTTGCATTCTTTCATTATGACTTCACAATAATTCTCCCATTAATTAAATTAAGGTGTTTGGTTTCACTTGAAATAATCACTTTTTTCTGTTTCAAAAGATAAAACTACTTTTACATGTTTATTTCATAATTTGCAAAATCAATTCTCTGCAAACGGGAAAATAATGAAAGAGGGGAAGCTACTTACTGGGGTTAGAGGAGGTAATAAGACCAGAGTTGGAGAAGTAGCAGTCGAAATCGTGGCGACCCTTGGACTGATAAAAGGCGTTCATGGCGTAAGTGGCCAGCTGGTTGATGTTGTTTGGGTCAAAGCAGGCTCCTCCGGCCTGAATGGGCTTACAGTCCACTCCCTGGCTGCACACATACTGTATGTTTGCTTGTAGAGCCTGCGGGCTCGCCCCGGGCTTTGGTACGCACCATTTCTGGCCTCCGCTGGTTGGGGCTGTTGGGCCTGGGTTTGGGCTTTGGCCTGGATTTTGCGTCACTGGTACTGACTGCATTACAAATAAAATATTCATTATTGTTTTTTTTAAACACTTCATCATCACCACCCTATTCTTTCTTAGTAAGACACGTGGCGAATCATTATCCTTAGCCCAACATGACTTACAAAACCTGCATCATTCTCAAGCCATAAATAATTTTCCTTCAAGCAAGAATTAAATAATTAATTTATAAAAACTAATAAAATTCGGTAAATGAATTGTTTGTAGATAATATATTGATTTACCTCTTGATAAAAATATCCTTAATATATGTGATTAATAAGAACACTTTGGGGAAAAAAAAAGAGGATAGATTTAGGACAAAATATATAAAGATCTTAAACCTCTTAATTAGTTCGTAAATTTATAGTTAGAAGAAGTATATCGAATGCAGCAAAAGGAATTATTATTTTTTTTAAAAAAAAAAAAAAAAAAAAAAAAAACCAAAGATCAGTTGAAATGATGAAAATTAAAAAGAAACCCCACATTTTAATCATAAAAAACTTTGAAAGTCGACATGGACGTACGTACCCCTACTAAATATCAACATCAAAGGATAGACACCTTATGTATGAATGATATGAGCAATTCAGCATAAACATATGTATGCCCCCCTAACCCTGCCACCTGTCACTCATGAATTTCCATCTGTCTCCCCAAAAAAGTGCCTTACATTTTAAATGGAAACATGTCATTATTAATTACGTTTACTATTTTCATAAGCAAAGAAAATTTTGTATTTTTAATTATCACTTGTTGACATCAACCACAACTTGGATAAGTACGCGGAGAAAAGATGTACACTTGTCCAGCTGTAATTATCACACGAGCACAAGAGTCAAAACAAAATATTAGAATTACTTGAGCTTTTTTATTTATAAAAAAAAAAAAAAAAAAAAAAGAATTCCTTGAGATTTTGTGTTCTTGTACTATATGATTAAAACAAATATTACTACATATTAACACCAAAAATCAAATATTATATTATATTAGAAAGAAAAGTTGGAAACTAACAAAGCTGACAATTTGACAGATTCGCATGTGATATCCAATGAAGAATCCCGACAATCTTTTTGTTTAAGATCTTAAAATAGATGGGAGTGTTTCTATTAAATCAACTTTTAATGAATGATATTTAATGATAGATGTAAAAATATTATTATAATTTTAAACATAATAAAAATCATTATTAACTATCAAGCAAAAAAAAAAAAACTATCAACAATATTTTAATAAAGGGTAATATAATTAAATCAAACGATTTTATATATAAAAGAAAACATGATCCTTAAATAAAGAAAAAGTTAAATACCGGAAATAAAATAAAAGACAGACAGAGGAACATATTTCAAATAACATCTCAGAATCTCAAGAATAAAAATATATAATCGTCTGTCATGGATTTTATAAATTTCCCACCCCCAAGAATCCAATCCAGGTCAAAAGAAAGCATAAGGACAATAAAATAATGCATAACTTTAATTATTTTCTAAATTTTCAAAATAGAATAAAATAAAATATTAAACCTGTCCGTTGCGCAAGATGCCAGCGTCATAGACCGGAGTAAAATCAGGTTGGAACATCCCCCAGTTCCTCTCAGCAATCGGACCGGGTTTCTGGTCCTCATTAAACAAGGCGAAGATGTACGTATCGAACCGGCGATTTGGCATCAACGGCGTCCCCTTGCCGGAATCCACGTGCCTAATCAGCTGGCCGTTGTACGAAGCCGCATTGGCCACACTACAAGCATCCCATCCATCACAGACCGTCGGCCAACCTGTCTCGCCGACGGCGATATCCACATCAGCAAAACCAATGGCCTTCATGGCGGAGTAAACCGCGTCCATGAGCGCGTCGTACTGGTTTGTGTAGGTTATCCCAGTGTTCCGGTCGAACAAGCCCCGGTTCGGCCTGAACAAGGCAAAGTTCGCGTCCTTCGGGTTGTATCCGAAGTATGGGTATGGGTTTACCATAAAAGGAGCTTTAGTTTCCCTCAAGAATCTCAACATTGGCGCGAACACATATCGTGCAAATCCATATCTGAACCGACCGGCGCTTGGTGGATTAGACAAGTGCATTATTGCTAAAGAATGTGCCGTTGTAACCTGAAATTTTCCAGAAGATAACATCAATCAGCTCAAATTTAACTTCTCATAACGATTCAAACCTTAAAAAATCTCAGATCAGCTGAGTAAAATTGAATCATTTTGAATTTGTCAGGTCTTTGAGGTTTGAGGGGTTTAATTGAAATGTGGATGAAATTAGAAGGGCAAAAGAGGGATTTAAGGGGGGGGGGGGGGGGGGGAGGGGAAACGAGCTGATTTTGAATACCTTGATGTCTCTGATTCCTTCGACGTTCAGAGCTCTGTGGAGAGTTCTCATGGCGGGGACGAGAAGCTTGATGGTGTTCCAATCGGTCCAATGGAGAACTTCGCTGCCGACGAGGATGTACTTGATTTTGGTTTGAGGGTGGAACGGTTTGATGTGAGCAACGACCCACTGGCGAGCAGAATCTAAGTTGGTTAGAGCCGGAATGTCTCCGTTAGGAGCTGTGATGGTGACGGAGATGCCACTTCCGGCGAAGGCTTGCAGGATTTGAGGGCTCACATCGAAGATCTTAACACTGTCGATGGTTGTCTTGGTCTTGAGGAAATTTGCCACCGCTTGCGGCGACGGAAGGTTGTCTCCAAGGGTGCCGTAGTTGACGCCGATGGAGGAGACGGAGGTAGCGAGGTGGAGGAGAAAGATGAAGAAGGCAGCTGAGATTAGAGATGAAGTAGCCATGGCTCTGGTATGTTCTTGCCAAGGCTCACGCGCAAAGGGGAATATATATAGCGGCAGCGGGATTTAAAATAAATAAATAATTAATTGATTATAAACTTAAAATTAAAACAAAAGATGATATATCGTGGAGGTGAGCCAGGCTGGACGTACGGCATCATGAGGTCTATTTAATTGACTAGATTTGTCTCTGTAGTTCCTAATTATATTTGAAGTTTGAAGCAGAGACTATTTGATTTGAGCAGAGTTTAAAGTTTTTTTTATAACTGAAGAATCCAATAATCCAATAATTATTTGAGCGAAAAAAATAATAATCCAATAATTAATTCTAAATCTACGACGGATAAAAACAAGATTGAAATGAAGTTAGAGATAAATTTAATTCACTTATTTGCATTTAAAATTGTGAGTTTAATCTTTGAGTTTATCATTTTTATACTTTTAACTTACAAATGATATTAACTCATCCTTTAAATCTTACTAATTTCAAACCCAGTCAAACTCTATAAGCTTATAGATTGGGGCGTATTATTTTTGAATTTTTAACTTACACAATCATATTAGCTTGTTATTAATTTGTCCTAAATTCTTATATTTTACCATGTTTAATACTCTTTTTGGTGTTTATTATAAGGCACCAACTAATAACAATTTTTTATCCTTATTATAAGAGACACCAACTGCCTCTAACTGTCTGATTTATTGGGTTTTCTCATTATACCCTCATTTATTGGGCCAATACTTTTTATTGACTATTACATTCACAATCCATTCAACAAATTTCTCTCCCTCCCTCAATTAAGTTTGTATATTCTCAATTCAATCAGTATGTTTCTCTCTCTCCCCTTATTAAGTTTGTATTTCCAATTCAATCAGCATATTTCTCTCTCCTCCCAATAAAGTAGGGGTAAATATAAAAATATTTATCAATCGAACACTAATTTAATGATTTAATTGTCCTTTTTTGATATAAGAGAAATTACAGTTGGTATCTTATAATAAGGACAAGAAAGAATAGTTTCATATATAAATTTCATTTTTTTTTAAAAAAAAAAACTATTTATTAAGTACAATATGTCATGAATGTTGGATGGATTTAAATCTAATTATTTAGAATGTATTGATAAAAATAAACAATCATGAGTTTGCGATTACAATCCCGAGTTTACAACACCTTGAGTTTACTACAGTGCATCTTTTTTTATTTGTAATAATTCATACATCAGTTAGAATCAATATAATATATTTTGGACAATATTTAAGCCAATTTTTTATATCTATGTTAAGTTCTCTTAATCATACATGTTTATATGTACTATTTTTAGAATATTATCATTTAACTAGAAATTTACATTAAATAATTTTAACACAAGGTGATGTATGATTAGAGAATTAGATTTAATGGATATAAGGAATTTGACTTAAATTTTTTCATATATTTTATTATCTTATGTACTCATGTATAGTATTTTTTATTTAATTTATTTTTAATATACATGATTGGTAGTTTATATTTTTTTTCTGGTATTGTTGTCAAGTTTACGAGTCCACTATTTGAGTTTATAAATTGCATAACTTACTTTTAAATTTATACTAACTATAAGTTTAGTTGAATCCGTAAGTTTACACATCAAAATTATTATTTTCAAGTTTCAACCTTATTATTTCAAGTAAGAAAATTTAGCCTACTTACTCTCTCATGCTTTTTATAATATTGAATAAGAGGTATGCTTAAAAAAGTGAATATAATTTTTTAAAAGATTAGAATTGTTAACTATTATTATTATTATCCTTCCTTAACTCTCAATTCAGGAAATTCAGCTAAGAATGTCTTATATTTAGAATTGGAGAAAGTATCAATTGATATAAAATTAAAGCTTCGCTTGTTCTTATTTTCAAAACAATTTTTTTGTTTTTTTAAATAAAAAATATGTTTGATAATTAATTTTAATGACATGTTTTGAAAATAATAATTTTTTTAAAATATTTTTTAAAGTATGATTTTTTGTTAAGATCATCCAAGTTTATTTTTTTTTTTTGGGAAAAAAATACTGGTTTTGAAAAACAATTTCATAAAACTATTGAAAGGAAAAAAAATTAAAAAAAAAAAGCAGAATCATGGCCCAAGTATTAACAAAAGGTCGAGTATGCGTTTTAATGCTTGCTTACAATATTTAAACTCCTAATATTGCGGACAAATTATTTGCTTATGAGTAGGACTTTTTTTTTTTTTTTTTTTTTTTTTTTTTTTGCTCGAAGCTTATGAGTGGGACTTAAACATGTCGATTATACAAATCCTAAATGAGGGAATTAGAATTCGGGAAAGGAATGGGAAAGGGAAAGGGAAAGATTCAAAGAAGGAAGGAACAAGCATCAGGTGGGACCCATGAAGATTGGGGGATGGGGAGAACCACATTATTGACGAGGTAGATGGAATCGGATTCAATAGGAGGAATCCCAAGTGTCGTCCATGAGAGTCAAAAAAGCCGTTGGCGTATCCGTTTGGAATTGTCACCTTTCTTTCTCTCCCCTCTCTCTCTCTCTTTTTTTTTTAAAAAAATAATAATCAAATGCATTGATATAGGAAAATTAGGGTTGTCCAAAAACTATTAAAGTTGGTTGGTCAACCAACCCGAATTTTAAAAAAATCAAACCCAAGACAATTTGAACTAAAGACCGGACCAAATAAAGTTTCGGGTTAAACTGGACTTGATTTAAGTAACTTAGACCCAATCCTTTTTTTTGGGGTAAATCAACACTACATATTATCCCTCACTAAACACTAATATTTTTTAATTTATAAAAATTACTTTCCACTATGTCACTTTTTATTACTATGGAAAGTAATTAACCAGGGCTAAAATATTGCATTCCAAGAAGGGAAAAATAAAAAACTAAAAGAAAAATGGATGCTCACTAGTCCAACAAAGAAATCCTTCGACTTAAGCTCAGCTTTATAAAAACCGATTAGAACTCAAATTTTTCCAACCCAAATCATATTGGTTGACTTTTGGCCTATTTGACCCAATCCTTAGACATCTCTAAGGAAAACGGTGTACATTAGAAGTCCACATAGAAGGGCATGCTTGTAACAACAATAAGATATGAGAACTAATATCATGAACAAATAAAACATGGCTGAAATTAAAATGGGTAAGAGAAAAGGGCATGTCTTTGTAAATCATATTGGTGGAGTTGTCTTTAGTTCTTTCTTGAGGCAACAATCGCTTGGAACAGATGACTTGAAGGTTTTCTTTGGTGATAACCTTAAAAAGATGATATTTTGTAATTCAATGAAGACAAGCTCTGAAGCAGTTCAACGTCAAGAATGGCACATTTGATTTTCCTCTAAAGGGATGATTGAATTGATTGACCTTCATAACAAATAGTATTTGTTTTTCCATAACAAATATTAATTAAATGCATGTGAAGAGTCGATCAAATATGTTAGACCTTTCTTCTTGTATTTGTTTTTCCATAACAAATATTAATTAAATGCATGTCAAGAGTCGATCAAATATTCTCCACAGGCAAGGTCATGGGAACTCCGGTGATGGCCTCCGCCACCCATCATTGGCGCCAGAGCTCTAGCACCTAGCGTCCAATATAAGGGGTTGGGAAATTTTTACTTAAAAAAAAAAAAGGTTAGGTAATTTTTTAAAGTTTGTAATATTTCAAAATTCTAAATTACTACCTTTGGTCTTAATTATAAGACTTTGGAGAAATTAAAGAAACTAAATAAATTATTTAATCATATTATTGTTAGGGAAAAACACTTCTCATGTTGTAGGAGAAGTGTATTAAATATTCTGTACATGAAATGGTGGGACCCACACATATATATATATAATGCTAATTATATATATGCGTGGGTCCCACCATTTCATGTGTGTGTGAGAATCTTCTTTTTTTCATGCAATATGAGAAGTTTAAACCCCTTATTGTTATGTATCCTTAGATTATATATTAGTTTATAAATCAAACTAATTAGTTTTGAGAAAAAATTAAAAATAAAAAAACTCTGAAATAATTTAATTAGTTTCCTCAGTCTTTTTAAAAGAGTCCATTTATTCTTATAATTAGGACCAAAGGTACTATTCCGCTCAAATAATTGAAATTCAATGTAGTTATTCATCTTGTAACAATTTTAATGGTTTTTTTTTTTTTTGGCTTTTTTTTCCTTTTTAAAATTATTTGTAAAATAAAAAATAAATTACACCACAGCTTTCGCATTTGGATAAACAAATCCTTGTGTTATTGCGTTAGCGATCAGCCGACCAAATAAAGAATTGGCGGGATGTGGTGTACGGCACGCGCTTTTACTATTGCAGATGTTGAATGACACTGAGCCAACGCGGTTTCGCTCACAAGAGGGCGCCTTTACTCCTCTTACGTCGATGATTGAGCCTTTCACGTGTTACTTTTTGTGTGTCCCCTCCTCACTCCTCAGTTCCATCTTGGGCTGGGCTTCCCTTGTTTCCAACGTTACCACTCTTGCACCCAAAAAAAAAACATATCAGTCCTCGTTTATATGGAAAAAAAAAATATTAGTCCTCGTTATATGGATTTAGTGGGAAGGGAAAAAAAAAATATTAGCAAATTCTTCTATTTGATACACATTTTAGAAAAATCTTTCTAAAAAAATTGAAATCCAAGTTTTCAGAACCAATCTTCCTTCATATGTGAAAAGATTAGATCTCATTAAAATTGGTGGGATATTTTAGTTTTCTAGAAATCCAAGTTTTTAGACCCATCAATCTTCCCTCATATGTGGGAAGATTAGCTCTCATCAAAATTGGTGGGATTTTTTTCAACAACTTTATCCACTCAAATTTAAACTTGGCAGTTCAAATTTGGTGGAAATTTTTTTACATGATTTCAAACTTGACAAAAGCATATTTTTTAAGAAAATATATTTTAGCAAAAAAATTATTTTTCTTTTTTATTTTGAATTAATTACTTTTTAGGGTAAAATAGACATTTCTTGATTCTTTACCAATTACTATCCTTTCATTTTTTTCCTACCAAACAAATCATCTTCTCTCATCTTTCAAAATATTCCCTTCTCTTTCTTTCCTTTTTTTAAGTTCTTTTCCCTCCTCAAATTTTTCCCGTACCAAATAGGGCCTTACTTTTCTTCCCTAGTGCCAGCATTGTAGAGGAATGGGCGCTTTATGAGAGTCTAAACGTAGTGTGGGATTTAGGCTTCAAGAAAGTGGTGCTTGAGTATGATGCTTTGGACCTTGTAGTTTGTTTGGCTGATGATAAATTTCTAGCTGGTAGCCTTCTATTTCAACATATAAAAAATTTGGTGGCTAGGAACCGGTGTATTTCCATTTGCTATATTCTAGAGAATTTAATAGAGTTGTAGAAGCTTTGGCAAAGTGGAGACTTACCAAATCGGTGATTCTCACTGACGTGTCCCTTAGCCTAGAGGGCTTTGGTTGATCAAGACTGTTTGGAAATGTTATTTTAACTATACTTTGGCTTTTGCCTTCTATTATATCAAAATATATATTGTTACGGACCTGTATTATCGCCCAATGTCGAGATGGCCCAACTGAAGATGCGCTAAAGATTACAGCTCACCTATAATATAGGGAGATCCTATATTATAGGAGAGTTCTATCTAGCAGCAGTATAAGAGTATCCGGGCTATATCTGCGCAATATACTCCCCTAGATATTCGCTCATGGGATCATGCACGGCCGAGATATCCTCTACGGTAAACCCTATAAATACAGAGGACCACTGTTAAGGTGCACACGTTCTAATTCATAGCTACTTTACATTCCGTCACACTGTACATACACACCACCCCCTATATTTCGTGCATAGTGATCCCAAGCTCCTCTGAATATCGTCTCCATAGATATTCAGACTGAGCCTATTGATCCAAGATAAAAGTATCAAATTTGATATTCTACACCAAATATATATATATATATATATATATAGATGGCACTTTGCTAAAGATTTTTTATTTTTATATATATAAAAAAAGCATCCTTCACAGCTCTGCGTGATTTCCTCCTTACTTTGACAGAATGTCAGGAAGCAGAAACGAGCTCAGCCACTCAAAGAAGTGAATTGTTGGAAGCATATTGTGGGACGAAAAAGAAAAAAAACAAATAAAAGAGGTGTAAGCATCTTGTATGACAGCGGGATTGTTGACAGCATTGTTCTCAGCAATCTCCCTCAACATGTCCTATATCCGGTAATCGAATCTTCTTCTCTGCCACTCTATAGCTAGCGTATGCGTATGTGAGAGAATTTCTATTGCTTCTTGTTAGAGAGGTCTTATGATTTCTGTAATAAGATATTTTATTCCCCTTCGTTAAAAAGAGTGAATGGAGTTATCAAACTAACAAATGCGTGGGAAAAGGTTTTTTCCCCGGAAAAAATGACAATGGGGTTTTTATTAATAATAAATCGGACTTGCAATCTATTACGTGCTTTAATGACTAATCAACAATTTTAATGAGTTATTTACCAAAAAAAAAAAAAAAAAAACAATTTTAATGAGTTGGAGATGACTTGGTGTCAAGTGGGAGTGTAAACAGTCAAACAAACCTATTGAGTGTTCAAATTTAATATACTATAATTTGGAAACACTCAAGACCACATTGAACTCAAAATTTTTTTTAGATATCTAATGCTTTTGAGTGAACAACTTTCGAGACAAATATTAGAGACAAAAGACTTTTTACCCCTATTCAAACCATTCGGCCCGATTCAAAGATAGGACTGGTGCTGATTGTTTCTCTTCACCACGTTAGGGTATTGGGTAATTGTGTTGGAAGTTGTTTTGTTTTGTGGATTGGTGTTGTTTTTGTAACTTTGTACTGTTTCAGATGATGGTAGCTTGCATTCTGTAGTTAGGTAGAATATGTTTCTGTGGTGGCGTGGTTTTGTAGCGAACAATTTGTTTTCTGATGATAATAAAATGAGAATTTATGGTAAAAAGAAGGGGAAGGAATAAAAATAAAAATAAAAAAACCATCCGGCCCGATTCCAAGAGAGGACCGTGCAAAGGCCAGAAGAGAAATTAAGATTGGCCAGGCCCAAGGGACGTTAAATTATCCCTAACTCCTAAATAAGAAAATTAAATATAGATAGGTTTTTAAATTTCATTTAAAACTAATAGTCTATTTTATAAGAAATTCAATCTTTTGGTTCCTATAATTTTAACTTAGTTGTAACTCAATCATTAAAAATTTACTTAGTGTAATTTGGACTTAATACTATCTTTGGTCTTAAATATTGGACATAGTTTGTAGTGCAAACATAGAATTGCACTATAAATTATGTTCTATATTTATGACCAAATAAAGTATAAGTTTTCTTCTCTTAAGGTTGTCTTCATTTTGGTTTTAATCCCTCAAGTTTCAAATAATAAGGTTTGGTCACTCAAGTTTCATTTCGTTTAAAACATTGATCCCTATAAATCAATAAAAACCCGAACCATTTTATCCTTAAGGTAGGGGCGCACAATATTTTCTAAAAATATGGACCATGGTGGTTATATAATTTTATTTTCTAAGAATATAGGGACTAATATTTTAAATGATAACTATATGAACCGAGTTGCATTGAGTCAAAGTTCAGAAATTGAGTTATATTGGGTCAATGTTTAAAGTAAGGTATACTTGAGTCAAAACTATAGGAATTTAGTTACATCAAGTCAAAGTTTAGGGATTACGTCACAACTGAATTAAAATTGTGAGTATAAAAAGAATAATTTCCCAAAAATATGTAAACATTAATGTGTAAATTTAACTTATAAATATCACAACTTTGACTTACAAAGATGAAAGTTTGATTTATAAATATTAAATTCCGTATAATCCATTAGTACTAAATGAAATTTAAATTACCTATTTGTATGGCATTCTCTTACCTAGGATATTTGATAATTTTTTCTTAAATACTTCCTTTTGTACTAAAAATAATCCTTATCACTGTCAACCTGGAATTTGGAGAGGACTAAACTTCCATATACACGGAGACTTTTGTCATGTCAAACGCCCTCATCATCATCATATTGAATGGCCTTATTAATAAATAAAATATCATCAATTAATAACTGATATATTTTATTTTTGTTTGGTATATATTATTCTGCTGCAATATATATCATGCTACCTGTAGTCACTATATAGATTCAGGTATACATAACGTTTTATAAATAACGTCTACAACGAATAAACGTATGTATGTTGGAGAGAAGATCATGTAAGAATATATAATGCTAAAAAATAACAGTTAATTATGTGCACTATTATGTATTGAGAGACAGAATTTGTGGTAACACAATTGAAATAATTGTAATTTATTTAGTAACAAAAATGAGGTTCTTACAAAACAACTATCAAGTAACACTTACAAATGATTTGTCTTAAAACCTTATACCAATGAAAGCAAAAATATAATGGTTATATCAATTGATTGTAAAGTGTGAATGACAAAAATGACCTTTTAAAATAAACATTTGTCATGTAAAGATAACTCTATAAAGCACCTTTTCATAACCTCGTTTAGTTTGGCACCAAGTATCAGTTCTTCTAAGTTAAAGACACTTTAGAGTGAAGTACACTTCAACTCTACTTAAATCGACCTATTCCTTTTGTTCTTATTACTTTTCTTCATTGATCAGCCTCGTCGTTCTCTCCTTCATCATGGTCAGATGCCAAAGAACTCTTTTCATTCTCCCTCCTCCTCTTCCTCCTTCACCACCACCACTGCCTCTACCACCACCTCCACAAGCTCCTCCCCCTCCCCGCCACCACCACCTCCTCCTCCTTAAATGGAGGCTCTGTTTTAGACATTAATTAGCTAGCCTTGACTACTCCACAAGGCGTCTCACTTCATATGTCCATAGTCTAAACAAGAAGTTGAACCTCATCCTTCATCACAATGAGGTTGTATATGATCACTTCTATCAGATCCTTCATCTCCTTCTCCGACGTCGATGATTTGCCGAACGAGGGGAGGGACAAAAATGGAAAAGGACAGTAGTAGTGGTGATGATTGAAAATTACTACCATTTTTTTATCTTTTGAATATTAAAAATATTAATTGTTAGGGCAAAGTAGCTCAAAAATATTTAAAACAAACAATTGATACTTTATGGTTATTAGTAAACAACTGTTATTAATGTTTGACATTTGATAAGGATGTTCACGATTATTAGTAAATAACCGTTACTTATGTTAGTAGTCATGGCAATTTATAAGAACACATCCATCTCTAAAACCCTTTCCATTCCAAAGGACATGTTTCTCTCGATAACCCATGAAACATTCCACTTCTATTTAATTAAAAAGAAATGATCTTTAACACTAAAGGGCACTTTCAACATATCCAAATTTTGACGTTTGTTCTTGATTGATATCATGGAAAAACCTAAGCGATCTTTTAGTTCATCATCTTTTGGTCTTCCTTGGGTAAAACCAAAAGATGATCTTCATCCATTGACAAGCATTGAAGGGCTTATTCATGTGAACTACGTTCGTTGTTTGCATGAGAGAGCAAGTATGTATGGACAACTACTTGAAGGAACTAACCTCTGTTGTTCACTCTTTTAATGAGAAGGTGGACAAATTACTAGAGAAGGATGAATATGATGATACTATAGATCCTTCATCTCCATAACTTTTTTGTTTTGTTTATTCACATAGTCATTTTTTATAAAAAATATGTGGTTAAATAATCAACTTCAAAAGTTATTTTTAGAGTAAATACCCTATTTGGTCCCTAGAAAAAAACACGGACCCCATTTTGGTCCCTCGAACAAAGAAAACCCCTTTTTAGTCCTTGAAAAGGACGAATAAGGGTTGATTGGTGAACATTTTGATCCCTCGCAAATTTCCAAAAACCCCTTTTTAGTCCATAAAAATGTCATATTTTAGTTCTTAGGGACGAAAAAGGGGTCGTGTTTTTTTCCAGGGACCAAATAAGGTATTTACTCTTATTTTAATAAATGTCAACTACATAACGATTATCAAGTAAAAACCATGACTTTTTAGAATATCATGTCAAATACATAAGGGTTATAAAAAGCAATTATCGCAGTTTCTAGAACCTAAAGATTGTAATGTAAAACTTTGAAACTTTGTTCAAAGAATAGTTATGGTTGTAAATTAATAATCGTAAGAAATGAAAAATTATTTAAAAAAGTAAAATAAATAACCGTTATTAAGTAAAATCCACCACTTTTTAGAATACCATGTCAAATACCTAATGGTTATTAAGCAAAAATAGTCATCATTTATAAAATCTAACAATTGTAATGTAAAATAGTAAACTTTCATTCAAAGATTCATTACGGTTGTATATTAAGAACCATACGAAAGGGCCACCTGTCATAATGGTTTTAAACTTGTAATCGTGAGCAAATTTATTAAGTCTTTTAAAACACCCGCTATCTTGCGTCTCTTAGCATTCCCAAATTATTGCATTGAACACACTTGTCTTTGGTTGAATATTACCTACCATATTCAGAATCCCACAACCCTGGTTGACTTTTCTGTTGTCAACAATCGCATTGAGTCAAACCACGTTGTCAACTGCTTTTTTGAACTTCGGTTTGATAGCCGTGTGAGTTGTTTCCATTGCCCTAACTCACTTTTTTCATTTCAAAGCCCTAGTTAGGTCGTGTTCCTTTGTGTGCTCTGTTCTCCTTATTTTTAGTTATGTTTTATCTCCTGTGTTTCACATTCTCCATTTTCATTTTGTCTTGCCTAGATAGGTTTTTGATCTTAGTCACGCATAAGAATTTTTTGGAAAACCTATTGCTCCGTCTCATGTGGTTGACTAAATGAGTTATATTTTCTAGTTAAAAAGGCCAGTCCTTGCTCCTTTGGCATTGATACATTGGTACAAAAATGCTTTTAAGACCGGATGAAAAAATGCCTCTAAGACTGGATCTGGAACCGGTCTAGATACAGGAAGTCTAAAAGGTCTGTTACTTTTAAGACTGAATACATGACCAATCTTAAAAGTAAGACTTTTAAGACTGGATGTTTAAAACATCCGGTCTTAAAAATAAATAAGTTGTAAAAAAAAAAACCTCTCCCTTCCGGCCAAACCACAACCAACATCGGAGCAAGTCGGCCCCATCATTATAGACCTCCTCCTTTATCAGTGATGGCGTACCACCTCCCCTGGTAGCACTTGAACCAAAATCGGAAAAAAAAATCCAACCATGAACAATTAGGAACCAAGATCGAAGAAAAATAGTTGAAACATGAATAATAATCAAAATCGAAGTTAATCTCTTACCTTAAGATCTGCTGATTCGCTTTTAATTCTCAGATCTACAAGTGAAGCGGCTGAAGTGGGAGCTGGAGAATTGGATTGTGGAGTTTTGGACCAAGTAAACAGATATGTCATGGAAGTGTGAGGCTTCCTCACCAAAGTGGCTCTCTCCATTGTCATCGTTAAACACCGGTGAAAAGTGGGAAAACCTGTGAAGATAGCAACAATCAAAGTCACAACACATGAAATGAAATGAATAATGTAGACGAGTGATTGCCGTTCACTCTAGAGTCTTCACAGTGAGGAAGCCCAAGTCTCAGACGATTGATGGGAATAAAAACAAAAGAGAATAATGAAAAAATAGGAGGAAGGAGGAAAAGAGAAAGTTGTTGGGTGTGTGGTTGAGTGTGAGTTTATCTAAACTTAGAAAGCGAGAAGCTGGTCATACTTTTTAAGACCGGATACTAAAAATGTTCTTTATACTTACGAAAATCAACGGTCATACTTTTAAGACCAGATTTTTTATAATCCGGTCTAAAAAGTGTTCTTTATATTTACGAAAATATCACTGGACACACTTTTAAGACTGAAGTTTTTATAATTTGGTCTAAAAAGTGTTCTTTATGTTTACGAAAATGCCACCGGTTCTACTTTTTAGACTGGATAATTTATAATCCGGTCTAAAAAATGTTATTTATATTTACAAAATTACCATCGGTCATATTTTTAAGATTGGATCCTTTATAATCTGGTCTAAAAAATGTTCTTTGTATTTACAAAATTGCCACCAGTCATACTTTTAAGACCCAGATCCTTTATAATCCGCTTTAAAAAGTTTTTTATATTTATGAAACTGCCATGGTTCATGCTTTTTAGACCCGATCCTCTATAATCCAGTCTAAATGAGGTGATCTTAAATTCTTTTTTTTTTTTTTTTAGTAGTGATAGTTCCCTCATAATGATATTTCCCTTAGGCAAACTAGAAACTTGACATAGGAACATGTATTAGTAGAAGTATAGGATATATTAAGAAGGGGCTGCTGCGCCTTGCGATTCATGAATGGAGCCAAGTCTGAGGGGAGACAATTTCATGTGGAATGGAACGATAAAGGCCAAGCTCGAGTCATTACACTTCATCAGCTACATTGGCATAACGACACGGGCTAACGTTTCTATCATGTTGGGTCACTGGGGTAAGGAAAGAAAGAGTACTCAAGCATTATTTGGGACGATGTTAGGGTAAGATATATAACCTCCTAATTACTTGCTATTTATTTGTAAAAAATGTTAACATGAATTGTGTACTTTACAGTCTGCATATGATATAGATGACACTTAGAAGAAATTTGTCCTCGATAAGGCTAGAAAAGCACTATGCACATTCCATTTTGTATTGACGAAGGCGTATTTGTGGAACCTAGAAGAAGCCAACGAGACAAAAGTTCCTGAGAAACTTTGGTCTATTATCAAGGAGGATGAATGGAGAGAATTTGTCATCTCACGTTGCCAATTGTCATTCAAGGTAATAGTTATTCTCAATTCATAAGGATTGCATGTATATGTTTAATATTAATTGGAGTGTTGTGCATTTTTGTAGATAATAAGCTAGAAAAATAAGGAGAGGGTGGAGAAGAATAGGTATCCATATAGGGCAAGTTGAAAGGGGTATGCTTGCATTACTCAAGTGTTGTCCTCTAAGAGTGGGGAAGGTATTAGACCTCCCCATTATGAACTTTGGTCATTGACGAGGCCAAATGACAATCCTCAGGTGAAGGAGGTCATCGTTAAAATGGTAAGTACTAATATTGATCCCTAATTTATGGAAGTAATGTCTTAAATTAACTACCAATATTAACATTATTGTTAAATACACAACAAGCCATGTCCAAGAAGTTACGATATAAGACTGGCTTTTTTTTTCCTGTGGATGAGGACATATATTGGCCAATACATTGGGGCCTGACCATCTCAGCTTTCTTAGGGGTTTCAGCTTTGGATTAACCTAGAAAAAATATTATGGTCATTAGCAATCTCAAAGAAATAATAAGGATGAAAAATATAAAAATCTCTAGAAACAATGTGATGGAATGCAGAAACAAATGTTGTTTCTCACACAAGAGTTGATGAAGGAGCGTGTTGCAAAAGAAGCAAAGAAGAAATGATAGCCAACGTACTAAAGGTAGCTACGCATTCCCCAATCATGATCTACCTTAGGGATTAGCGGATGTTGAATGTTTTGCTGATAGCCTTAAACGGCATAGAGTTGCAACAGGCCACATGTTCAACCGTATGGAGGATAACGTGATTCATAACGAGCCTTTGCCTCCTAAGCTTGTGAAGGTACATATCAATATCAACTTTGACCCTAACTATCAACTCCTCGTGGCCACTAAAGACGCAAAAACTATAACATCCCAAATTTAAATTTTGAGGTTTAGAGTTAACTAAGACTTGACTGTTGATGAAATTGAGGTATTAAATAGTTGATCTTGATCGGGGAGAATGTATGAGGTTGTTCTTCTTGTGAGTCATTTTCAGCTAACTCACGACAAAATATGTTATAGAATCTGTTGTAATTTTGGATTATTAGTCATGAATTCGCTATAGCAAACCCACGGTGAATGTGCAAAAATACTGTTATATATCAGCATTTTCATACCCAAAAATCAGAGTTTGGGAGGCAATGGAACCATTTTTCTCTTCTGGGGTTTGTTGGTTTTTGGCCTTGGAGATTATAGTTTAGCTTTCACATATCAAATTAAGTGTTCCTAACTTGATTTCTACCTTTCTTCCTGTTTACTGTAGTGGGTTTATAGGCAGGTTTTGTGCCATGAACCCTGATGAGTTAATCTTGAGGGATTTGTGGAAAAACGTGTTTTGACGGTGTTGAGGATTCAAAGGGATGTTTGAAATTAATGATAAGCTATTTTCTATCATGGTTTGTTTTTAATTTTTTTAAAATGGTTTTAACCATGATAGTATGTGTTTTAGAATATGTGGTTTGAACCTTTTCAATTACGGTTATCTGTTTATGAAATTCCAGTTGGATTGTTAATACATATTAATTAGGCTAATAGCCTTGTTTATAAGAAAAGGTCTTTTTAGAAATAGTGGGAGGAACTGCGGGTAGCTTCGTTGCATGGGCTTGCCGTTTGATTAAAGTATGCAAGCTGCCTAAGAAGTTCACCACTCAAAAGAAGCTGCTCACCAAGTCCAAGCTCGCCCCTCATCAATCAAAGTCCGCTACCCATTAGTCCAAAGCCCCCACTTAGTCCAAGACCTCCACTCAGTCCAAGAAGAGGAAGCATCCCACCCTCAATGATCAATCGGGCAAAAGTCATTCTCGCAAACTAAACCTGTTAGTCAATCTGCTCGAAAGTCTCTCAAGGATTTCTCTCACATGTTCTGTGCTTCAAATTTGAGCGCTTTTCTAATGATCTATTTTGAGATAGAGGTCTTTGACCTACTGTAGCAACAGGAAGTTTAAGCCAAGAACTTGTTAATGAGTCCGCACTAGTGCAACAATTTCTTTTTAGAACTGTTAAAAATCACTTTTTAACAAGCCCCAGTTTTCGAGAGATGACGTCTACAAAATCATACTTTTTAGACTTGACGTGGGACACATAAGGTATAAAATGTAGACTTTTTAGACCAATATTCTCCATATCAAGTCTAAAAATTCTATTTTTCAGACCTAATCTTTCCCACAACTAGTCTAAAAAGTGATTTTTTTTTTTAAAAAAGGAATAAATAGGGGCTTTTTTTTTTTTTTTTTTTTTTTTTTTGTATTGGAAGGATTTTAAAATCACCCCAATCCAAAAACAAGTACCCTATTTTTTTTTACTACCACATAATTTTAAGTAAGCTATGACCACTGTAAGTAAATCATGAAAAGCAAGTCACAAGATAAAAACTTGACAATAATTCATTAAAAAAAAAAAAAAAAAAAAATCTCAATCTTGGTCACAATCCTAAAACAAACATAGAAGGTTTAAATCTTCTATACAACCCGACAAAGCTTCAATGGAGTAAATCACACATTAATATGGATTTGGATTTTTAGTCTCAGAGTATCTGCTGTTGCTGCTGGTTTTAACATTATTATAATGATATGAGAAACACAATTTACATCCACGCAATCAGTAGTACATAATCAAAGACTTGTCAATTGATTTCATAAAGACTATGTTAAAACAGACACCAAAAATAACTTAGAAACAATAAGGAAAAAACAAAAGAAGCTCAAAGGCTCACCTTGCCCTCTTTGCATCTCAAATGTGTAGTAGTGATCTTTGTAGTTTCTCCTTCAAAGAAGGCACAAGTCTTTCTCGTAAAAACAAAATGCAAGTCTTTATAAGTTTTTTATCCTCTGAAATATGGATTGGAATTGAAATTATGAATATAAGTTTTGTATTCTTCACAATTGACACTCATATCCCTCTACTCTATGCTTGTTAATAAATATGCATTAGGTAAGAAATTAAATTGTGTACAACAAAATGGAGTTCATACATACTTTGATAGCATCATCAATCAGCTAACATATAATGAGAAGTAGAATTACAAGGTGTAGTAAAATCCTCTAGAAAAGAGAGACTCATAAGTCTCAATCTTGATGACCACTGTCTTCATACTTATCTTACTTGGATGGAGCTGGAGGAGCATAAAGTCTTGGTGGTCCTCTACCTTTCTTCCTATCCTTAGGCCTTACTTGATAATCAAAAAACAGTAATATAAGAACATAGTCAATAATGGTACTTTTAAAAATAAACAAGATTGAGAATATATCAAATACAATACTAATATCTGTACAAGGCATAATTTGGCACAACATAGCTTCCGAATTACTAGATAATGTTAGGACTTAGGAATAGATGATGCTCTTCCCAAGTCCAAACTTACATAAGAAAACGAGGCGTGTCCTGTCAAAAATCATTAATCGTCATCATATACTATAACTAACCATCTGATAACCCATATATTACTAATACTTATTCCACATACATAGACCTTGGTAATGTCTATCAATCACCAAATTTGATACAAATGGAACAACTAACGTGTTCTTAGCAGGGAAAAAAACCAAATAAGGCATACATGTTTTAAAGGTGACAATGTAATTATACTAAAGGGGAATTCACCACAAAGTCAGGAAAAATTTAATTTGACATTAGGGGAGCAAATGTGCAATTATTGGGCATTCCTCTATCTGGTAGCATAATCAATCTTTAAGTAAATACTAAAACATCCCAAATGAATCTTTCAAGACTTAGAGTTAAAGTTTACTGATGAGTTTTATCGTATGTTATTATATCTGTTTATCGTGATGTAGTTGCATACCTTTTCTCACACTATGAATCTGCCTTCATAATCAAAATAGAAACTATTTAATTAACTTGGGTAACCAACATCCATACACCATAAACGGAAAAAACACAATCGAGGCTAGAACTAAGCTGAAAAATATAATAGTTGATGCACTAATTTGGGAGGTGCCCTTCTTTCTCTGGCTTTGCTGTAGCAGAGCTTAAGGATCGATCCTAGCCATTTTAAGTTCCAATCCCAATCAGTAGAATCAAAGTGACGCCAAGAAAAGGAAGGGACAAAAATAAATAGGAAATGGTGACATATATTATCTTAGAGGAACTAGTCTCAAAAGCTTATGATATTTAAGAAAATGCACTGGTTACACTTTTTAGACGTTAGCCTCCATAATCGGTCTAAATATGATGATCTAAAAAGCCTATTTTTTACTAGCCTGCTTAAGGAGATGGCAAGTACAAGCTCTATTAGCTTCTTTATCAGGTATCTATACATCCTCCTAGTCACGCCCTAAATATCAAGATGTGACAGGCACGTGATATGAGAAAACCCACATCCTAGAGCCTTAAATATATATAATTTCCTTACTTTATATACACATATTTACAACACATAATGTAATGACCATGAATATACAAAAACTACAGACTGTATAGAAATTTATGTAGAATCTCTCTTGAGATTGAGACCTCAGGAAAATTCTACAAAAAACCTGGTACAGTCAAGAGGAATTACGCTCCATAATAACAAATATACAATACCTAAATAAGGTGAGGATCCGAACTATAATATATGTCGAGCTCCTTGACAGAGATTTGCCGTAATATCCCAAAATAACTAGATTAGAAAAGGATTTGTAGTATAATATAACCTGGATCGTTTCTCAACAAATTCACAATCGGTTCAATTCAAACAGCAATAAAACAAGAATAAGAAAAAATGAGGGGTTTTTGGTTCAAACAGAATAAAAACGAAATGAACAAAACGAATGAAATAAACACAGATTAAACAGATAAACAGATCAATCCAAAATTTCAAATTCCACCACTTTCCTTCCTCGCAGTGGCGGAACTTTGAGCAAAAATTTTGGGGGGCCAAACAGTGGTGAGGGTTCGGGCTGCCCCCGAAATTTTTTTATGTGCATGAAATTCCATAAGATTACCTGTTATATAATATATCAAAATATTAAAAGTTAACAAGGTAATTTATAATACTTCATACAAAATTTTAGTAGAAGTAAGGAAGAACTAGATAATTAGCAGATGAAGAAACCCAAGCTCAAGTTCGTGACTTTTTTTTTTTTTGCTCGGAAGTTCAATGAAGAAAAAGAAGAAATGTTTACCGTGAGTCCGTGAAATGAGGAGAAATTGTCAAATTGAGATATGATAGAGACCTTGACCAAAAAAAAGTGATGGTAGAGACATGGACAGGAGGGAGCAAAAAATAAAAGAGGAAATTTCTTTGGTCAAAGTTGCAGATGCATTACTACACTAAAAAAGAAAAAGAAAAAGTCCTACTAAAATTTTTTTTACAATTTTTACTAAGTTCCGTCGTGCTTCCTCGGATGAAAACAGATTTGAAACAAACTCGCGATTGATTTTGGACGAACCAAAATCTCTGCGTTCGTCCAGAAAATCCCTCAACTAGACGATCGCCTAGAATTTATTCGAACAGTGGCGTGTCACTGTGCGATCACACAGCAAGCACTTAAACCTAGTTCGAACTTGATCCTTGGGATATCTCAATCAGGGCGTTAAATCTAACACCCAATCTGAAAGTAAATCGAATTTGAAATTACAAAATAGAAACAAATTTGTTGCCATTAAGAAAGAGTCCTTTGGATAGTGGAATCCTCAATCCGTGGGCCAATCACAGTAGCTTAGCCCATCATGGCTATGCAGAACGAAAATCGAACAGAAATGAAGAGTTCATCATGAACATGAAGAACAGATGAAGAACAGTTGAGAGAATTTCAAAACTTCTATTTCAATTTGAAAAACAATGAAAACGTGAATGAATAGTATTGTAGCCACCATCGACTTAAAGTTAACCTAAAATGGAAATGGGCTCCAATGGTTTAGGCCCAAAACGGAAATAAAATAAAAAACCGGGCTTTAAGTACAAAATTCGAGCCCAAATAAAATCCAGAAATATACATCTGACTTCGGCTCCAAAATCGACCATCCTCTTGTCCGAATTTTCCCCTCATGTCTTCATAATAATTGTAGCTCTCTAAATCATCTGAAATATGAAAGAAAAATGAGGCAAATCCCATATCTGATTCAAGAGTTATGGTAAAAATAGTGAAGCAATGTGGAATTTTATTATTAAAAATGGCTAAAATATAATCAAAGGCCCAAAGTCCAATAAGTATAAAAGCCATTATTTATTAACTAAAGAGTCCTAAATTATTAATCAAGAGATAAAAAGAAGTGTATAAAATATTCAATTATCACTCCTAGGATACAAAAATAAATACATGAGTTTAAAATTCTACATTAACTATGAATCTTTCAATGTGATGCTTCAACTTCAAGATAACAATTAGCTTATTACTCGAGTATGATTCCAAAGTATGCAATTCATAGAGGGAATTATCACATCATTGTATATGCATAAAAGTCGACTATTGTAATTTTTGTAATAAATCAATTAAATAGATTTCTAGGGAATATGAAAGCTGAATTTCAAAATACTTTGCAATACTCATTCCTACGGTTCCACAACATAAAACCTCAATTAATATTACAGATAATAGCAGAGGAGGTTTTACCATTTTCTACCTTTACCTTAGGTACTTGGAGGATCGACTTTGCTTACCCACTGTCTCTTCTTCGTATGTCTTTCCATAGGTGTCTGCAAAGTTCTCTCAGAGGGTATCAACTTCAAGAGTCTTCTTCTTGACGGTTGAGAGAATCTCATTTTCTTGTTTTCCTCAAGATAGTTGAATGGGATTCTATGATAGTTTGTTCTTAAGGTGGAACATAGTCTTCTTACTTGTCTCCATTGCTTCTTTTGATTTGAGGATAAGGTTGTGGCAATGGCTTCTCCACGAGTTCTCCTAACTAATGTGAATCTTATTTTCGGTTCATGAGAAATTCTTCGACTCCTATTCTTCTCTATACGTCTAGGTTCATTCTTTTTAGAATCAATCTGCACACATAAAACACTAGACAGATATTTTGGTACCCATTTATACTTGGGTCCTTCCGGGTTGGTTCGAGCCTTAGGGAAAACATAAGTTCCCTTTGGTACCCATTGATAAATACCAACAGGTTTATCTCTTCTATCTTTCTTATGAAAACATGATGAAGTATTGTGGCCTTTACGGTTACAATAGTTACAATGAGCAAAGGGATTTGAAGTATGAACTAATTTCTTAAAATAGTTCAAATAAGATTTTTCACCAGTTTTCTTTTTGCCTTTTCTTTTGTCAAAAATAGGATTATATCCTATGTCTGATCGATCATTTGTAAATCTTTGAGCTTTCATAATCACATTGAGCATTTCACTTCCCTTGGTGAATTTCTCAAGTGTTTTCGTAAGATAAGAGTTTTTCTTTATAAGATCAAGACATTTTTCGCAAATAGAGTTTTCATAAACTGAAATAGGAGGTAAATCTTTGGTTTGTTCAAGCAATTTAATTTTCCTCTTGGAGGCAATAAACTCTTTTGCAAGTTTTTTAAATTCAGAATGTAGTTCATTGTATTCAGACAATAATTCATCATAGGTAGGTTCAGAATCATATACGTCATCATCATTTTCACATTGCTCTTCTTCTTCAGCAATTAAGCATGTGTTCGCAACTTCTTCTTCCTCATATTCTTCGTCTGAGGAGTTATCTCCACATATGTACGTCATTTCCAAAGCTTTCCACATTTCCTTAGTCGGTAGATTGCAAATACGACAATACTCCTTTTGACTAAGAGCACACCTTTGAAGCATTAGAATGGCTCTCGTTAAGGGTTATTTTCCATCTCGTCATCCTCATTCAATTCATCTTCACCTTTGGAACATTAACTCCGCCTTCTACTCTTGTGGGAACATAATCTCCATTCTCTATGACTTGCCAGAGACCATACTCCGTGGCTAAAACAAACACTTTGAACTTTGCTTTCCAGAATGCATAGTGTTCATTGTTGAAGCCAGGTGGTCGGTTGATTGAGGCACTGTCAGGTAATATTCCTTCCATGATCTATCTCAGGATGTTAAGCCCAACTGAGAAACCTACGCTTTGATACCAAATGAAGGTGGAATATCACCTAGAAGGGTGGTGAATAGGTGATTATGAAATTCTTTCGCTAATTGCTCAAGAACACTTAAAGGAGAGACAGAGAGAAGAGCAATGAACACAAGAGATTATACGGTTCAGTCCAACTCTTGACTTACGTCCAGTCCCCAGAAACACTCTGGGATTTCACTATCTCCAAACTTGATTACAGATTCTTAACTCTTAAGTAATCGTCTCACTAGGACTTACTCCTCTTTACAAATTGTAACCAAATGACCGTGGACACAATTACACACTCTGTAAACAAAGGATGATCCTTTTACTCTCGGACTCACTCCCCCTTACAAGTTGTAATTGATACACCCACACTCAAGATACCTCTACCTTGAGATTTGAACGAATTGTAAAACAATTGATAAAACTCTCTTACAGAGTAAATGAAAGTTAAGCACTGAAGCTCAATGATATCCTAAGATATATACAGAATGTAGATTGAATGCTTTTAATGCTTTGTCTGTGTATCCATTGGTTCTTTTTTGAAGAATTCAAACCTTCGAGTATTTATACTTCTTGAAGATTGAGGACCGTTGAAGGGTTTGAATCTATCAGTTTGAATATTTGAATATGTCTGTTGAGAGTCTTCAAACATCTACGCCTTCTGCTTAGTCACGATAGAGTGTCCGCTTAGTTGGGATTCTTTACCGTTGTTATTCCACGTGGTCTCGGATGGGGAATAACTTAAAATATTGATTCAGCACTTTTGACGTTATGGGCCATCCTGCATCGTGTCGGCTCTGTTATGTGAAAATAAAAATGCTTCTGCCACGTCGGATTGCATTTTGGCTAATCTCAATTCAAACAAGCTTAATCAACTGTAACTCAATCAAAAAGATGGTTAAATATGATATAAATGAGTTTGAGTATGATCAACACATAATAGAAAATGACCCAGTTGATTTTGAGCAGATGACCAGCGATACTGGAAGATGATGGAAAAGAGAGGAACATATTCTCGAGAATTGCTTGAGTCATTCTCGAGAATCCTTAAACTGGAATCCTTTGTAAATGCAACTCCTTGTCAATACTCTAGAAACCATTTCTCAATACTTGAGTATCTCAGTGATTCAGTTATACCAGAGGCTTTAATCTTGCTCATTCTTGGGTATTGAGTACTTCCTGAATGCTTCCTCAATTATTCCTGAATCTTTCCTGAATACTTTCGTCAATACTTTCGGAATACTTTCTAAATAGTTCCTTCATATTTCCTCAGTACTCGAGTATCTGCAGAACTTCTTCACAGATGCGTTTAATCATTCTCGAGAGTCACTTCATTCATACTCGAGAATGCTATGATCAGAGAATAAATTGAAATGATCATTCTCTAGAATCATGTTCTCATTCTTGAGAATTAGCGAAGGGAGAATAACAGGATCATCAAAGTTTACCGTGCATTCTCGAGAATTCCTTACGCATTCTCGAGAATCATATCAGAGAGAGTTGATTCTGTCACATACCATTCTTGAGAATCCTTTATCCATTCTCGAGAATTGTTCTGAAGAATATTGAAAGGAAGCTACGTACATACTCGAGAGTCAAGGAACCATTCTCGAGAATCTCAAGTCCATTGTCGAGAATCCCAAGCTCATACTCGAGAATCAATTACACAGAGATGCAAGTGAGTTGATTTTGATTCTAATACTTAAACACTTTAAAGCCCTCTTTCCAATTCAAGAAGAATCATCTCCAAACTAGTTGAATTTCGCCCATTAACTTCAGATGAATGGAGGTTAATCTTATCCAGCGTTTTTGCACCATCTAGAACAGACTGTCAACTTTAAAACATCATAACTCCTTCAATTGATCCTTTTTTTTGTGTTCTTGATGTTTTTTGGAAAGGTATTTGAGTCTAGTTTCCAATGGCACCAGTTTCAGCTCAATTGGATTTGTCGTTTGTGAGATACACTCAAATTACCGAAGGTTGGTCTGGACTGTGATGGTGATTTTTGTGTCAACTTGAAAAACTCATATCTCTCTCATCTGGACTCCTTTGGACCTGAAATTTATATCAAAATGACGCATTGGGAGTCTAGTTTCATATGCCACTGGTTTCACCTTAATCCAATCTCTGGTTTGGGAGATATCGTCGAACAGAGCTGAACAGAGTAGCTGAAGAACATGACCATTCTCGAGAATTGATATTTGATTCGTGAGAATCACCATATCATTCTCGAGAATCACAATGTCAATTCTCAAGAACGACTGAGATTCATGCGCAGGAAGGAACAAATGAACTGTAGCAACTCCTATTCATCGGGAAGCTTGAATTTGCTTATTTTAACTCTGAATTGAGTCATTCCAACTTCCATTTGATCATAGAGACTTCAATATTGATATTTTACTTTATTAAATCTCCTCTCTTGATCATTCTTCATTGTTCAAACTTCATATCTATATTAAATAGGAGAATTAGTCAAAGTAGAAGATAAATGTAGTATGAAAGCTTTTTGCTCTTAAGAATGACATCTATATAAGACATCATCAAAACTAATGATAACCAACAATCTGCACTATCTGAGGTGTTCCCAAGTTCTATTGTAGACTTTTTTCCTCTGCATACACTAAGAAACAAAATTGCTCTAGCTGAAGGATAATAAAAGAAAAACAACACTTCAAATTCCCTAAACCACCTAAAATCTTGCCTAGAGAAGGGAGAGAACGAAGGACATATGGATGGCTACACACAACACCAATGGAAGGTACACAAATGATGGAGGGTTAAGGAACAAATGAGGCTGGGGTTTGGAGCTTCAGATCGAGAAGCTTCTTTTTTGTTCCCTCTCATGCTTTCATAGGAAGGACAGAAAGCGTAGGGGGAAAAAAGAGATGTTGAGTTTTTTTTTCTTTTTTTGTAAGGGGTGTTTTGGTAATTTAAGGTGCGAAATAAAAATGAAAAACATGCTTTGAACTTCAAACCTCAAGCACACTCCAGCCTCCAATACCACCAAACTATAACATAACTCATTAACGTACTATAACATTTTCTGGCTTATCACACCTAATTCCTTTTTGGTGCACCATAAGAAAATTCAATGTTTAATATGATAAGAAACCTTATTTATTCCAACTCAACTCATATCTTCATATCATCAACATAATTACTTTTATTTATTATTATTTTTTGGGGGTTATTACACTCCCCCGCGACCTCCAGGACAAGATCAAGTTCATCCTCCCTGACAATGTGAGGCACCACGAGGGCATGAAGCAAGATGTGAGGCAATCTCAAGCAAAGTTTCTAGGAGATGAATTCATCAGGAGGGCTCCGGATAAAAGAGACACTTACTTCGTGCCTTACATTTATGGGTGGGTACATCATTAACTTTTCTTAAATTAGTTTTTATTTATTTTGTAATTGTCCCGATGGTATGATCCATTATTCTACTTAAGGCACATTGGATGTTCATAATACTAAATATATTTTGCAAAAAGATTTGGTATTATGATTCTCTAGTGGGGTTCCGACCACGATCATACATGTAGGATATATTCAAACAAATAAGTTATTCATTTATTATCTTTTATATATAATTTAATTCAACTTGCATATGTTTTTATATATAATTTTTTAGTGTATCTTTTCGGGCGGTGTACAAGTATTGCGGGCAAAGTGGTCTCAACTGCAATAAATGCAACCTTAGTGATGGCCACATTAGATACGCCTTCCAATGGTTGAGTCTAAAGGTATATATTATTCACCAATGACTATAATATTCAATTAAAGCACATATATAGTTTATATATGATTACTTGAAAAAAATTTCTCCTTATTTCTTTATAGTGCCCACAACAACCAGATGACAACAACGATTGTGGGTATTGCGTGGTGTGGTTCATGAAGGACATAATCACACATGGTCACAAAAATATTGATCATAATAAGTTATATTATATGGTCACAGTATTTTTATGCCTCTTGCATGAAGTTTAGCCAATCACAAATGGAAGAAGTGGCTAAAGAGTTGGCGACATCTCTGAAACTTCAGTGGGAGGGGGAAACTTGCTATGAATGACTATAAATTTATATATACTGATTTGTTTATTTTTAACTTATGATTTTAGTAGTGTATACATGTACATGAATGACTATAAACATATTCTATTTGTTATATTGTTCTGTATATAAATAATTGTTAAAACATATATATATATATATATATATATCCTGATTTGTTTAGTACAAATGAACATGTAAGGGCCGGATATCGAAAGTAGGAACCCTTTTCTTAATTTTTTTAAAACTTTGATAACTCATGGTTATTACCTAACACCATTATTTATGTTAATTATATATAATGGTTGTTTACATAAAACCATCAAAATTACTATATTTATATATCAATGTTTTTGAAAGAACCGTTGTTTATGTCACTACATATATAGTAGTTGTTAAAACGGGACAATTATATATTACGCAAATAGTTCCACATATTACGACGGTTGTTTACGTGTGCTCATTATTTATTATCACAACATTTTGCATAACATGACCTCAATATATAATGAGTGTTATATTAAAATCGTTATAATAGATACTAAATAAATTACGGTTCAGAACCATTATATATTTACATTGGACATATAAAGTGCTCACATATATGACGGTTCATAACTATGATTTATGGTTGATAATAACCGTCGCAAAAGACATTTTTTATGTAGTAGTGATTCTATACACTTAATTAATTACTAATGACCATTCTATGAACTATTAATAATTGATCATGCTAATTACATTAATTTGAAATTCTTCATATGGAATTAATTAAGGGGTTCATCAATATATCTCATGCTTTCATGAATGTGACAAAGTGATGTTAATATGAATATTTCTCTCCTATTATGAACAAATCTATTTAATTTAATTTTTTAGTCTATATCGATTTTTCTCATTTCGAAGCTGAAATAAAAAAAAAAAAAATCCAAAAATCCTTTAGTTGTTAATTGCCAAACGAATCAAATGATTCAGCATCAACTGCACATATTAAACAATACAAATCCACTAGAATAGCTACTTAGAAAAATATTAATTGCACAAGTAATCTATAATTATTTGGTTCATAATTAAAATCCTAGATACAAAAGATTTAGCATCTCCCATTAGATCAATCCATCAGCAAATCATCCTTTTTCGCTCATAGATTGATCGACATTTTGTTTTTAACAAATGATTAATCCAATACAATATCATCAAAATCTTCAGAAATTAATCCCAATAATTTGAATTTGCTGCTCCTTTTTGTCCTAAATATTCAACTCATCTGAGAATTTTTTTAACAAAACCCATATGAGAGTTTTGATTGGATGTTAACTATGTAAGCTAATTAATGTTTTTATTTTTTACAAAATAGGTAAAAAAAATGCCTTTTTATATATATATACACACACACACTCTACTCCCTCCAATTTAGATTAAAAGACATTTCTAATTAATTCATATGTACTAATAAAAATAGATCAAAGCAATCAAAGCAACTAACAAATGACTGGTTAGGACTCAAGATGATAAGTGATTTCAACCCCATAATGATGAGAACATAAGTTCAAATTTTGGGAAGCGCATTTATTGAAAAAAGTGATAACCCATTAAACAACTTACTGTCGCTCCTTGAGCTCAGACTAGTTGGTCGCTTGGATACTTAGCCTAATTGAGAAGGTCATGCTTTAGAAAGGCATCAGATGTACTGGGTGGTGGGGTTTCATGTTTTCCAAAAAGAATAGTTAAAAGAATTAAATTTTAATATTACCCTTTTTTTGCCAATGTAACTTCAATATTAACCTTTTTAATCACACTAAACTCTAACATTATATTAATTTCTAATCTCTCTCACCATCCTTTTTTTTTATTTTATACTATCTTATCCTTATTAAATATGGATATATATGAAAAAAATATCTAATACTAATTGAAACAAACGTCCTATACAAAGAATCAAAAATTTATTTCTATAAGACTTTTATAAAATTGACTGAACGGAGTATAGTATGTACTCCCTCTTATCCTTAAGGGCCCGTTTGGTTCGAAGAAAATTGGAGGAGGGAAAAGGAAAATTGGCATTTTCCACTGGCGGCGGCCGTTTGGTTCGCATTTTCCCTGGAAAATGTTTTCCGCCGCCACGCCATTCTCCTCCTAACGTTTAAGGGCAAATGGGTTCCCACAAAAATGGTGGGAACCCATTTTCCAACGGCTATGAAAATGGGCTAAAGTCGATTTTGCCTTGATCACATGGCAGAGAGAGAAGAGCGTGACGCCGGGGAGAGGAAGAGAGAACAATGTGATGCCGGGAGAGGAGGAGAGAGAAGAGCGTGATGTCGAGGAAATGAAGAGAGAGAACAATGTGATGCTGGGAGAGGAGGAGAGAGAAGAGCGTGACGCCGAGGAAAGGAAGAGAGAGAACAATGTGATGCCGGGAGAGGAGGAGAGAGAAGAGCGTGACGCTAGGGAGAGGAGGAGAGAGAACAATGTGATACCGGGGAGAGGAGGAGAGAGAAGAGCGTGACAGGGAGAGCAGTGCCAAAATCTTGGTCTCGAACAAGAGGCCACGGCGGACAATTCTCGAGAGAATTGCCAAGCAATTCTCATGGCCATGGGCAATTCTCGAGAATTGCCCAAGGCAATTCTTATATGAGAATCGCCATTGGCAATTCCAATTGAGAATTGCCTGGACAATTCTCGAGAATTGCCGGAAATTCTCGAGAATTGCCCATGGCAATTCCAATTGAGAATTGCTCGGGAAATTCTCGAGAATTGCCGCAGAATTGTCAATCCAAGGGGCGGCCGTCGGAGGGTCGTCTCGTGGGTCAAGCGGTGAAAGTGTTTTTTTTTTAATGGAATTTTCCCAAAAAATATTCTATCTATAAGGGTAAAATGGTATTTTGCCTCATTTTCCTATCTTATTTTCTTCCAACCAAACAAAAATTTTCCTATCAACCCATTTTCTTTTCCAAAGTGCCAACCAAACGCATCGAGGCAAAATATTTTCCATTCTATTCCATTCTTTTCATTTCCATTCCTTTCCATTCCCACCTTTTCTTTAATCCAAACGGGGAGATCTGAAATGTTTTAATCCTTTTTATAAGATCTTACTTGGAGTTACTTGAACGTTTTTTTTTTTTGCCTCTAATTAATTTTTGAGACGATTTTTATCTGCATATTTTAGTATTTTATTTTTTCTCCCCATCTTTTTCCTATAATGCATTTTTTTCATACTTTATCCCATTACTAATTTATTTATCTTTCTTATAAATAATGGCATACTTGAAAAAAAGTTCATTTTTTTTTTTAAATATATACTATTTTTAATTAATTTTAACCAATTTGTTAAACCAAATAATTTGATTATCAGGCTCTTAGACAAAGAACTTGAAGCAGCGAGTAGTATAATTAATGCCTAAGAGATAAATGTTTTTGTGAATTAAATATGAAGCATCCAATGGATAATAAATTATACTACTATTCTCTTAATAAATGTTGCCTCTCTCTTAAGCTCCTTACCCCATTTATATTAAATACAGCGACTTCTTGAGATCTTTCCATTGCAAACACAAATAAATATTCTTAGTTCTTATACCAACAACAAGCATATCAGCTAATGATGACCTGATAACCACAATCTGATTGGACCATACGTTTTGGAGCTGCACAGCACAGGATCAAAGGTAATATTCAGAAAAAGCTATGAACACATGAAAATGCTGGCCTTTCAACCAATGGGAATCCACCGTTACCTTATGAAAATCCAAATTCTGTTTCATTTTCTTCTATTTTAGGGCTCTAATTTTAAATTATTATACCACCTCCCCCTTCAAGTTTTACATATTTATAAATGGACCCTTAGTAAGTTTCTTTTTATTCCAAATGTCCTTTCACAACTCACCTGCTTATCTTCTTTAATCATTTCTGTCCATTTATTTATGCTTAATCTCTTTATTCCTCTCTGCTTTAATTTATTACCATAAATATAATTATTCTTAATATTAATTAAATAACATACCAATCTGAAACATCAAATCAAATAATTTTTAAAAATATGTAGGAGATAAACATAATGCACAAGGAAAGCTTTAATTAAGAATGTATTGATTATTGAACTCTGGCTATAGCTCCAAATTCACGACCAGGAGAAAATTATCACACAGAAAAAAATATTATAAAATATCAATGTGTTTAATTTCTTCTCATAAAGAGAGAAGAAACACACACACACACATATGGTTTATCTTTTGCTATACTGAATCTTACAATTCAGAAAGAAAATCTTCTTTCATGTTCAATAAAAATCCTTCCAATAAAATAAAAACATTAATGTGATTAATTAATTGTTTACAAAGTAATTAAACCATTATGAACGAAGTTGACTTGATTTCATGGCTGGCGTGTAATATACACGTACAGTGACAAAGCATAAAATGTGATTAATTAATCTAATACTTCATCATCACCATAAAAATTAAAAACCTAGCTATTATAACCTAAGATATATAGATAAGAACTTCATTTATACCTCCTAAAGAAATTATTTTTCAAAAAAATTATGACAAAAAATATAATTTTGGCCAAAGTATAACTATATAATAAGGACACAAAAGAAATGAATTTTCATAATGGTCCTCAAAGAATATAATTCACTTTCTCTCTATATACGATTTCATGCAATCAATAAAATATTTGTGATAATAAAATTATCATAGAGAAGCCAGCTACTTTCCCTTGACTATATAAGGAATAAGCTGCTTTACTTAGCGTTACTCAACTCTCTCTCTCTCTCCCCCCCTCTCTCTCAGGTCTTTGCCATGGAGGCTTCAGGTGAGCGAAACAGCAGCACCAGTGGCAGCAAAAACAATGAAAGAGTTGGCCAGAAGAGGAAGATTGAATTGCAAGTGACATTTCCGACGTCAATGGCTACGGCGGAGAAGGTGTCACGCCGCCCACGGAAGCGGCTGCAACCAGGCACAAGGATCACCCTTCACGATAGCAGCTCGCCTGGCTATGGTTGGTTGCTTGCAGGTTGGCTCTGTGAAGAACGTGTGATGGAATCTGGAAGGGTTTATAGGGTAATCATCATCATCTCTCTCATCACACAAAACTTAATTTCTGATCAAATAATTATCAGTTTCTCTATAAAATTGTGTTATGGAATGGGCAAGTTTTCTGATTTTGAGTTTTCAGCTGTTAGATCTACTCGAGTTCTTAATTTTCAGATCAAATTGGTCTGATTTTCGAGATTAATGAGGAGATCAAACGGCTGAGAGTTCAAATCAGAAAATTTCCGACTCTCTCATCTTTATCTCTCCTAGTTTTGCTCTGACCTGAGAAATGTTTTGAGTTTTCACATCATCACGCTCTTGTTTATTTGAAATCTTGGAAGAAACTTTTGGGGTTCATTCCCAAAGAAACAAACTTTGACGAAGATTGTTCAATGTGAGAAAAAATCATTCGTCAAAGATAACATCTTGCATGTAGATTTGTTCAATTTTCATTTATAACAACCTATCTCCTTAAATTAAACGAGCCATAGATCCCAAAATCCGCATAGAACCTGCAGGAATTCCTTGGGTTGATTCAGATTTTGGACTTTTATAAAACTATCTCAGTTCTTTCCCTAGCTGGTTGTTTAATTTTCACTGCATATACATATAATGTTTTTCAGTATTCTTCGTTTACAACTGTTAATTGAAAGGTGTAAAAGATACAATAGTTAAAGAGGATTGAAATGTGTTTAATTTAGCTATTATATTTGTGCAGTACTTTTATGACCCAGATGGAACACTGTACAACACCCAGCAGGAGGTAGAGGCTGTCTGGGAGAAGAATAAACTCTTTGTCCTCGATAAGTAACTCAAGCAGGGTGGGTGAGATAAGTGGTGTTTTTAGATTTTGTATTAAATGTTTCTAACACATATATAACTAGCCATATCTAATATATCTTCCTTTGTGTCTTTCTTCATTCACCTTCCTGTGATTTCTGCAGTGCGAGCTTATATATTGAAGGAAGTCTCTAGAAGCTGTCTCTCCGATCCATTGGCCTGTCAAGTGATCTTTCTGGATTTATGAAGCAATAGTACTCTTGAGAGTCTTCTAAGAAAAAGTATCTTATCATATGCGTGTGTCTGTATGTATGTATGTCTTTTCACCCGTTGAACAATATATATGGCAGAAGACTTCCAAATGTACATCTTAATAATAAACCTGTAGTTTTATATGCTTGCACTAGTGTTTTAAGTAATGTTACTATATATATATATGTGTGTGTGTGTCTTGGACCTTTAGTTCTAAGAGCTGCTTCTTGATTATAGCCTTCTCTTATGTAGGACTGTGAGATGGAACTGTAAGAGAACCCATATACCCTAAAGAAGGAATGGCCATTTAGGTAAATATAAATAAAAGTTCCATGACAAACGCGTACAAATTTTGATAATCACATTTAAGGGTCAGCAAGATGGATGATATCGATAATTGATTTCTTACAGATACACACCATAAACGTATTTTCAAAATCACATTACATACCATTCACTATTACAGATTCGAACATAGTTGACACTCCATACTTAATGGTTTTCATGAAGCTGTGAAATATACAGAGGCCAGGTTAAGGGAATGAAATAAATAAAAGTTATTCAAAACAATCAAGTATATAAGATAATATTTGACATTTTTTTTGACTACCTTGATATTTTTTTTAATAAAAAAATTGGTATTGTTTACTTGTGGTTGTATGTAAAACACCGTTAAATATATACTGTCAATATATGACGGTGGCTTATTGAGACACCTTGAAACTTATATTTTTTTTATGGTTTTTCAGAATAAATCATGAAATATAGGGCTTTAAAATCCCATTCCAACCTTATTCTATCGTGATTTTAAAATTCCCACCTTTTTTCTGCCCCTCAGCAAACAGCTCCAACCACTCTTTTTTGGTATCCCCACTATTATTTCCCTTTCTATTGTTGCTTAAATCGTGATTCTCCTCGTTCTTGCATCCGTGGTTGTCTGTGAAGGCGTTCGTGACTTGTTTTGGGTTCTTGGTTCTTCAAAGCTCCGAAAGTTTTTCATCCATCCGCATAAAGGTGAAAAATTTCTGCCCTTAACTAGAGTTAATGATTTGAACTTGTTGCAACATTCATTTATGTGTTATTGTTGATTTCGGTTCTGGGTTTAGGGTCTTCAAAACTGAAGAACTTATATATGCTTTTGCTCTATTCTGGGTGGTGGGTAGCTAGAATAGGAATGAAATGTACTCCAATGCTAATAACCTATGCTTTTGCTGTGTTTATGAGTTATTCTCTATTGATTATTCTCTGGTTTATGCGTTAAGCTCCTATGTGCTGCATGTTGGTCAATGTTTTGCTAAAAAAACTCTGTTTAATTTTTCGACAACTTCAGCTTGTAGTTTTGTCATGAGTTGAAATGCAGAGGACATGGTCAAAGATTTAATGCAAAAAGTAGAGGGCATGAGTTGAATTCTGTTTAGCCTTTTTTTTTTTTTTTTTTTTTTTTTTTGTTTTTAAAAGGAAAGTTTTAAATGCATTAAAAAACAAAAGAATATAAACAAGAAAAAAAAATATCAAAAAAATATTTATGAAAGTAAGTGAATACTGTTGATGTAATAAGAGGCAATTATTTTCAAACTTGTCATTTAGAAAAGTAAGGCTAAGTACTTGTTAGAAATAAATGTAGTTACCTAAATTATAATGAAAGGTGGGCACTCAACAAGTTCAAGTACATATATTTTAATAACAAAAGTATATTACAATAAAAATAATTACAAGGTCATTCTTCTAGGCCTTTTTTTTTTTTTTTTTTGGAATTCCATCATAATTACCTTAGTATCAATGCTATAAAATACATATTTTTCAATATAAGGCACTAAACAATCATTCAATCATTCAAATTTCATCCGATCACGAAGTGTGCAATCTTGATGTATTAAGGGTGGACACTTAATTGAAGGGTGAGCAATCATTCAAATTTGTATTAATTATTCTTTAAAAAAAAAATCATCTCAAATTCCCCCCGGGGGGGTTGAGTCCAACACCTAGGTCCGCCAATGGTTCTTAGGCTGTGCATCTAAAGGTTCATGTCAATTTTAAATTCAATTATAGATGACATTAATCTTGAAAACTTGGAGCATAAATTATGTCTTTGATAACATGGTAACTTCCTATCTTCTAATGATAGAATTCTTTCGCTGTTTGTAGGGTCAATCAATTTGTCTAATCTAAAAAACCTCATGGTTGGAACGTAAAATTGTTTGTGCTAGTAAGCTTGGCTTTGCAGATATTTACCTAAGCAGTTTCATAGGAGAATAAGTTATTGGCTATTGTTCTCTGAGATACTATTTAATATTTGCCACATCAACAAATTTGTGACTAATTGCGACTTTGCTTGATATGTCAAATTTGTTATAGGATAATATGTTGGCATTAGATAGTGGCTCAAGTATTGAGGGTCCTAACCCCTCCGCCAACCCCTCTAGTGCGCAGAATGAGGAAGCACTTATGGCACAAGAGGAAAGATCACTGAGGAAGGGTCTTGTTGTGATGAACGAGATTCAAAAAACAAAGAAAGGGGAGGAAGCTTGCTGTGAGATGAAACAAGAAACATCAAGTTGTGAAATCTCACAAGTTCATTAGCTACTCGGGTATGTGGCTACTCGGGTATGTGGCAAAACACAACTTGCCTATCACTTTGAACAACTAGGAAGAAGGCAACCAAATCAATGAGGAATGCTGTTTGGGATGAAATATCGGTAAGATATGATGCCACATAGTTTGTAATTTCTTGTTAACCACTTATCTAACACTAACAAGTTGATTTGCATGTTTTGTAGTCTGGATTCCATATAGATGATGACAAGACAAATTAAATGCTCAGGAAGGCTGGCAGGGTAATATGATCATTCCGATTGTTCATGACAAAGCAATATTTTTTTAAACCTGAATTTGTAGATGAGTCGGTGGTTCCGACGCTACTAAGGGAAATTGTAAAATAGCCCAAATGGGCTTCTTTTGTACGGCCATGACGTGATAAAGTGTGCAAGGTAAATTAAATTTAAAGGAATTAAAAGTCCATAGTAATTGTATATTAGTGTAATGTAACTCTGACATCTTTGTTGTTTCTTTTCACAGCTATTAAGCAAGGCAAATTGTGAGAGGGTGAAGAACAATGCATAACCGTAATGTAGAGGCTGCACAGGGTTTGCAAACATCGAACAGAAATTGCTAGAGAAGTAGTGATCATAATCGAATGACACTATACAGCGTGGAGTGCTATGGGCTGCTGTGAGGCAAAACAAAGAGGGCAAGATTGACAATCCTCGTGTGCAGGAGGTTGTCTCAAAAAATGGTAAGAATTGATGATTTTGAGTCAATTATACTTGATTTTTTTTAATATATAAAAGGGTATTTAACTTTTCATTTTGTTAAGAGAGCTTGAGACAAGAAGAAGAGAAATGCGAGCCTCACAAGGATGAGAATGTCTTGGAAATGGCGCTGGGTACTGACCATGCTAGTCTTTTGAGGGTGCCGACTATGGAGTCAGCAAAAAAAGAATACTTTGGGAAGTAGTAGAAGTCGACAAGGGTTTATAATATGAAGCTTCAACAACATGTGGAGATGACTAATATGCTAAAGTAGCAGGTTGAAGCACAATAATAAATTATTGATTGGTTCATGATCCGGGACACAGCAAGAAAGCTCACACCTCTTTTGCCAACAATAAATGCATATTTCCCTCTTAGACTTTACTTGAGGTAGTATGACTCATGTCGAAAGCCTATGCTTTATTTATTTTTATTTTACACTAATTGTATTTTTATTTGCATTAAACTATTAGATCTTTTGGAGTAATTTTATCTTTGATGGAAATAGGCTAGGCTTGAGCTAAATAGTTCTGAGCCAGGAATAGAGATCTAAAGCTTGAGCCAAAGCTTAGCCATCTATATAGGCCTTTTTAGGCTTAAGTCTGAGCCTTTAAAGGCCTAATAAGACTTAAAGCCTATTTAAATGCCTACTTAAGATGTATGCCTTTAAATAAGGTTAAAGTCTATGCATCTAATTTCATATATAGTCCATCAACCCTATTTAAAAGCCTACGTCACATGCAATATAAGATTTAAGAAACATAAGCTAATTTGGCCAAGCCTATAAGCTTGTAGCTAGGCCTTATGAAAGTAGTCCTAACAATAGGCCTGAGCCTAAGTCTGACCTACTTACTAGATAGGATAGGCCACTAGGCCCCTGATAGGGGGTCTAGCCTTTTCCACCCTAATCTTTTATTATTGAGGTCCCTATAATAAGTTTATTTTATTCTCTTATACCTATTTCTCTTCCTTAATTTCTAATGAGAATTAAATAAGGAAAAAATTTAAAAACTATCATTATTAATATTTAAACTTATATTTAGGACCCAACAATTCATCTACAAGTGGACTTTTAATAAATAGAAGAGTAATATTTCAATGAAAAAATCTTGCATCCAATATCTTTCCTTCGCGAGGCATAACATTTCTTCTCTCTCCATGGTAAAAATTTCTCTTGATGGCACAAAAGCTAAAAGTAAGAAGTTTTAACTTACATTTTAACTTTTAGTCAACTTAACTACTATAGATCATCATCGATATATGATGGTTATTATCGACCATATATCACCATTCTGAATCATAATATATGTGGAGGCTATATATACTTGGTGTAAATACATTACGGTTCTGAACCGTTATTTATTTTGTACCTATGATAATGTTTATAATATAACACCATTATGTATTGAGGCTTAATGAGGCTATGATATGTGCACTGATGTGATAATAATTAATGGGCACACGTGAAAAACTGTTATAATCTATGGTAATGTTTGTATGATATATAATGATATGATATTGACAACCATTATTTATTCAGTAACATATATAATGGTTCTTATGTAAGAACCATTACTTTTAATAAAAATAAATAACGTTGCCACATAGACAACCGTTGTATATTTAGTGTGTTACTAACAATTTCTAAATATGAATTGTGAACTTTTATAATAAATGATGATTTATTATATAATATTGGAATGGATGGATTTGAGGCTCTTCAAGTGAGAGTTTCTGAGCTAGTTGAACTTGTCTATATATAATTGAATAGTACCTCCCTCAACAGTTGCAATGCAATTTGGGATGAATTAAGACATTCCATGTTTTGTGGGGAGAATCAATAGCAACTGTTGATGTGTGTGTGTGATAATGTAACTATTGATCTATAATTGTGTCTCTTCACAGGAATTAACTTAGAAAGCAAAGGATACAGAGAAAAAATGAATACCCCTATCGAAAAGGGCGCAGTGGGTATGCAAACCCTTGAGCTATTAAAGGGTTTGCATACCCCTTGTCTCATTTCCTTAGGGATATTCATTTTTTCACTTAGTCGTTGTTGATCCTGGCTTAATTGCTGAAGAGACATAAAGTATAGGTGAACACTTACGTGTATGTATGTATGTATGTATGTATGCAGGGACGGACCTTGAAAAAAATACTTGGGAGGGCCAAATGTATACTTATTAACTAATTTTTAAGAAAAAATATTTGGGGGGCCAAATGTATAAATTTTTGGGTCAAATGCATAAAAAAAAATCAATTTGCATGAAGTATTTGAGATAAAAAAAAATTTGGGGGGCAACAAAGATCCGTCCTTGTATTTATGGATATGTGTGTGTGTGTGTGTGTGTGTGTGGATAGATAGATAGATATATCATGGATTGATTCTATCCACAAAGCCTAAAAAATATTAATTCATCCCAAATTGCATTGCTATTCAACGTGGGAAGTACTACTCTATTAGATAGACTTAAGACCGAGTAGCCCAGAAACTCTCATGTTTAAGAGTCTAGGACTAATCTCATATTGTTGAATTTCACATCTTTAACTTGCTACCAGTTGGTCAATACAAAATTGGAGAGGAACCTTTTATCATAGCAATAATGAGTTTTCCAAAAAAATATAACTTCACAAAAGCAATTTAATATCACCTTGAATACCTCATTGTATCGTGACTTCACAAAAGCTAGTATTCTCTTGATCATACATAACTCTGATAAATTTGAACTAGTTTATTCATCATATCCGTATTGATCTGTTGGAAATAACTTCTACAATATGGATACTTCCAAAGAAAAAGAGAGGAATTCGCATAGGAATCCATATCTTCAAAAGTTACTTCAAAAAGAGCAATAGAGTAAGAACTATCAATCAACAACTTCCCGTAACAAGAAAGAAAAATTTGATCAAAGTAATAATAGGTTTTCAAAGAAAAACACATAACTTCACAAGAGCAATTTAATGTCACTTGAATTCTTTATCGCGTTGTAACTTCACAAAGGTAGCCTAATTAGCTGGGTTGAAAATTGCAAGTAACATGAGAGCAACCTTTGAATTCGAAGTAAATGCTAGAACGATAATGTGAAATGGATGAGGGAAATTATAACTACCTAGCTAGGGCTAAAAAAATGAGCTAAGGCAAGCAAAACCAGCTCGCGTGGCAGTCAATGAGACAATGGTAAAGTGTATTCATTGGTGCGGTTGTGCCGAGAAGTTAGACGAAAGCTTTTAAACTAATAATGACCATCAGCAGCTGGAAAAGACAATAGGAGTAGTAGGGTTTCAATGTTGGTAGAGTTTGTTGGAACATGCTAATTGTTAATGTATTTTGTTTCAAACTTTTAAATAGAAGAGGAATGATAGGGTTTTTGGGTTATCGTGCCTAAGACTTTATATCACAGTTCATTTATAAGAATTGTTATTTGTTTGTTTACATTTATCACTATTTTTTTCTTAATAACCATGAGCTATGTTATAGTTAATTTTTTTAGGCTAATAGTGCCTAGATAATTACATTTTTTACATTTTATAAAAATAAAACAAAAAAATATCACCCTCTGATAGATCTGAGGTTTGCTGTGAATTTTGAAACTATTGTTTCCTTGAATTTGAATGAATCAAAAGTTCCAAATTTTTTCTTGAAATACCTCACATCATTACGCTACTCATAACCAGAGGAGTGGCTTGAATCATCTGGGAGTATGTCGAGATTGTTACACCCTACCGGTCTTGCCCTTTCGGGTGGCGGATAGAGGGATTCCCTTTTCTTTTTTGTTACCAAATCTTCTACTTACTACTTATTAGCATGCATCAGAGGTTTTCACGGTAGAGCATTTCCCTATTTTGGATTTTAGATGATACTAGCAAAATTAAAAGCAAGTAGCAAAATATAATCCCTAAAGGGTTAGATATACAGTCATCCACCAATGCCCAAGAGGCCAAGATAATATACAGTTATCCAATTCTCAAAATAAATATCAAAATAATCTTCCTCCGCCACCATCAACTCTAGCTCAGCAAACTTACCCTTTTCACCAGATACAGTCCTTGAGGTACTACCTGAAGCTTTACAAAAATCTGGGATTCATTTTCTTATATGTAATGCATAAATAATGTATGTATGCAACCATAAATAGGAAAACACCAGATAACAGCATTCAGTAATAAATGTTAGTTATGCTTAGTTTTGATGATGACAAATATGCTTATCAATATTAAGAGCAAAAAGTTTCCCCAGTACATTTATCTTCTACTTTGACTAATGCTTATATTTAATATTGAAGAAGAAGTTGAATTGTGAAGAATGATCAAGAGAGGAGATTTAAGAATGAAGAATATCAATATTGAAGTCTCTATGATCAAATGGAAGTTGGAATGGCTCAATTCGGAGTTAAAATAAGCAAATTCAAGCTTCCCGATGAATAAGAGTTGCTACGGTTCAATTCCTCCTTCCTACACATAAACTTCAGTCATTCTCGAGAATGACATTGTGATTCTCGAGAATGATATGGTGAGTCTCGAGAATGGTATTGTAATTCTCGAGAATGGTCGTGTTTCAGCAACACTCTGTTTCACGTTTCACTCGGGCGAGCTTTGGTAAGTCGATGATATCTCCCAAACCAGAGATCCGATTGAGGTGAAACTAGTGGCATATGAAAATAGACTTCCAATGCGTCATTTTGACATAAAATTCAAGTCCAAAGGAGGTCATATGAAAGAGATATGAATTTTATAAAATGACAGTGAAATCAACATCACACAACAGACCAAGCTTCGGTATTTTGAGTATATCTCACAAACGACAAATCCAAATGAGCTGAAACTAGTACCATTTGAAACTAGACTCACATATATTTCCAAAAAAAATCAAGATCATGAAAAAAAAGATCAATTAAAGGATATATGATGTTTTGAAGTTGATGGTCAGTTCTGGATGCTGCAAAAAACACTAGTCAAGAACAACCTTCATTCATCTGATGATAACGGACGAACTACAATGAGTTTGGAGCTGATTCTTCTTGCATGGAAAGAAGGCTTTAAAGATTTTAAATATTTGAATTAGAATTAACTCACTTGCATCTCCATGGATAATTGATTCTCGAGAATGGTATGACAGATCCACCATCACAAGTTTTCTCTCATATAACTCTCGAGAATGAAACATCAAAAACTGACATATCTTTACGATGCTAAGATTCTCTAGAATACACTTGTGATTCTCAAGAATGAAAATCGTCTTGAAGAAGTTATGTCATTTTCCACTATGCTGAGTCAATTCTCGAGAATGGTAACTTGGTTCTCGAGAATGAATAATATGATTTCATATTTATCTATCACTTTGCATCTGAGTAATTCTCGAGAATGAGAACCAATTCTCGAGAATTAGCGGTGGTCTCTCTGATCTCGTTTCTCCTCGTAGTTCTGTATTTAAGTAATTCTCGAGTATGATAGATGTATTCTCGAGAATGCCTTGTCACTGACACTTGCGAAAATACTTTCAATGTATCATTCTTGAGTATTAAGATATGATTCTCAAGTATATTTGAAACATGGTTTCTGGGAAAACTTCTCTTCATTGATTCTCGAGAACCATAAGAACAATTCTTGAGAATATATATTGCATTTTCAAATCTTCGTTCTCGCATACTGAAAATCTTTGATTATGACTTGTGTGTTTCATATTATTGATTTATACCTATTCTAACCAAGTTTAATCGGTTTGCTAGCGCTTTTCGAGATATGATTAACATGTTTCAATCATCAACTTCCCATAAAGCAATTTTGTGTCGACGCATTAAATGTCAAAGCAGAGACGAAACCCAAAAAGGGAAATTGAGCTTCTGATCAACCGTAAAGCATTCCGGCCATTTCCAGTTAACATTCTACCTGAGTCTCAACGGGCAAATCGAACAAAGAATGTCAATGGAGTATATTGACCAACGTCGGAAGATTATGAATAGACAGAGCAACAGATATAGTTATTACTCTCAACGGCTCATTAATCTCTCTCAACGATCATATTCTAAACTGGAAGAATAGCTCAATGGTTGAATACTCGCAACGGTCAAAACATAAATACCTATAAATTGCGAAGTCTTCAAACCAGAAGAAGTGATGAATAACGAACGATCAACAGAAAAAAAATTTCCTTCTCAGTCAAAATGCCTTCGACGTTTATCTCATTTTCTCTCTACTTTCTCGATCGTATAATTATTAGAGGGTGAGATTATTTGTAATGCACTTCGGTGTTCATCTTATCATTTCTCGAGCGAGAAGATTATTTGTAATCATTCATTATAAAGATTGTATCCTTACGTAGGTAAGGGGGAGTATCTCGGTAAGATATTTGTAAAGGCTGCACAAGTGCCCGGCTAAACTTGTGGGATTGTAATGGTTCTCAAGCACCCGATTAAAGCTTGAGGGAGATAGTGGATTGAAATCTCAGGAGGAGCCTGGGGACTGGACGTAGGTCATCGTGGATTGGACCGAACCAGTATAAATCATAGTTTGCATATTCTCTTCCCTAAATCTTATATTTCCAGCGTATATGTTTGAATGACTGACTAATTCTTTATAAAGTATTTCTGTTATACGAACTAATTTCAGTAAGTTGCGAAAAGATTTTCAAAGTTCCTAAAGTTGTAACAGACACCCAATTCACCCCCCTCTTGGGTTACAGCCAGGTCTAACAATAAACACATAGTAATACAAATGCAACATACCATGTGTACCGTGTTAACTGCGGAAGGACTACATGTCCTAGAAACAAACACAGGATTGCTCAACAAAGCAAGCTCTGGATGCATAGCGCTATGAAAAACACAAGGAAAAACATGATAGTTGGGCTCCAAACCCAAACCACACTGAATGCACACAAACGCATATCCCTTTTTAGGAGACACAGTCCACAATCATGGAAAATACAAATATACAAAGTAACACAACACATGAGGATTAAGGTTACTACCTGGTAGTTGTTTATAAATATCGGTAAAATTTTTCCCCAGGTGCACAAGAAATCAAAGTAACCCTAAAATAACCAAAACATAAATATAAGTAACTCTTCTTTAAAAATTTATTTGATGGCTTAAAATAAGCCTTCTTCAACCTTTTAAAAGAAATCTTTCAATCCCTATATTAAAATCCTATTTGAACATGCTAGAGGCACTAAAACACTAACAATGAATCAGTTACCAATGTTCTTGAGCTTGACTGAAATCATATCTTGAATCACACAACCTAACTTCCATTTTCATTAACCAAATTTTTCTTTTGATTATATCATAATAACTTCTCTACCTAGACCTTAAATCTTGAGTTCGATTCTCTATTCATCCATTTTATTAATTAATCAGGTCCATCATATACATATACACACAAGATTCAACCATTGCCAACCTAGAAAATATGAGATCATAGATAGTTAAAGCTACAACTTACTTGTTCTTGGTATTCCACCAGCTTGAGAATTTGATCCTACATGTTTCTTCCTTTTCCTTTCATCCTTAACCTTCAACGTACACAAGAAGAAGTTTTCATTTAAAATATTTAACTCCCAAGAATGAAGGTAGAAGAAGGTGGTATGAGTATCCAAGGACCTACCTTCCACTTGGATGTTTGCTTGGGCTCTCCCTATACCTTTTATTAGTTTTCTTCTTCTCTTCTTCTCCAAACACGTCCAGCGGAAAAAAAATATGAAGGGCAAGTCCCTTCAATAGACCTCCAAAGCTTATTCACCTGGTCTCTAGATCCCTCTTCATTATTCTAGAAATATCTATGGATTTCCTTGGTATTTCTTGTGATCTCTCTCTTGGCCGGCGCATTAGGGAAATTTGGAGGAATTTTTTTTTCTGATTTCTCTTGCTTTATCATGCCCGGCTCTTTAAATATTGGAGAAAGATTTTTTCTTATTTCCTTTGACCTCTCTCATGTCCGGCATGTTGGGAAATATTGAAGAAATTGTGTGTGTTCTCCATTTCCTCATTCCACGTGCACACTCCCTCTCCCCTCAATTAATGTTGTCTTGTCCCATCCATCATATCTCCCTTAGCTCATAAGTACACCTAAAGCTCGGTTATCATTACCTACTTTTTCCCTTCTTCATGCGACGTGATGGCTGCTAATGGGGAGAGAGTGATTTTATTTGATTTTATCCTATCATTAAGAACAATCCCCCTTAATCCATTGGTTAAAGCTTTGTCCCCTTGCTTTAGATTTAATTTTCTCTTTCTTCCTTTTGAATATTCGAAATCTGAAGGCCTTTTTGGAAAGAAAAAAAAGAGCCTTTTAGTACACTTTCATCTCTTCCTAAGTCATTGCGTTGTACTATGACATAGTGTCATTTCTCCCTCCTTGTGGTCGAAAATTATAAAAATAATGAGGAGAAATATATATTTAACTTCTTTAACATTACTTGTCTCAAATTATTTATAACCAAATTTATTAACCACCTTTTGAATAATTCCACATTATTTTCGAATAATTAATTTATCTTGTTGGAAAATAAATACCATTGACTACTACCACTTAGTGAAAAATTCATATATTCCATTAATTTATAAAGTACATTGATTTACATGGAAATTGGGGATGTTACAAAGATCATGGTGGCTAATCTCATACTCATGAAGAATTATATTGGCCTTACTTGTTCTTACTTAACAATATCCAGCCAACCTCCTCATAGGATGGTCAATGCATTCTGAGTGATGCATCATTGCCTCCATTTGAGGGAGTAGTGGATGTGGAGGTGGAGGTATTGGAGGAGGATGACACATAAGATTTTCTAGCAAGTCTACAGCATGGCATTTCTTCTTGAGAGAACATGGGAAGATGATGAAGTAGTATAAAAAAACATAAGAAAATTAGGAGTTTAAATAGATTGATCGAAAGTGATGGGTTTGAACCATCATGGCACAAGTTGGAAGTTGAAAAAGAGCAATCGCATGTAGTGGTGGCTAATGAACATATACTTGGTTCTTATGCCTAATCAGTGGAGAATGAAGAAGCATATACAGACTATCATCACCAATGTGGGGAAGGGAAAATGTTTTGAACCATCATATCATTTGTTGTATTATGACAGTTATTGCTTAACAATTGTAGCCTAAATTTGAAATTTGTTAAAAGTATAGGCTTGAATTTAGATTTTGCTATTTTGAAAGGATTTAATTTGGATTATCCCCATATTTTAATACACTTTTATTTGTATTAGTTAGGCAAATTCCAAAGTCTCCTCCGGGCAAAAAAAAATCCCATTTCTGCTGCGAGATATATATATATATTCCTACCCGTTCTATAGCACTTAATAAATTACTCATGACTGTTCTTTGAACTATTAATAATTGATGTTGCTTATGACATTAATTTGAAGGGACTAAACTTATATCAAGTTACTTAGGTCAAGTTTGTCCAAGTGGTCAATTAGATGAAGCCAGCTGTATTATTTTTACGGCTCATCATTTAACCCCCTAAGCAGGTGTTAACACAGAAAAGAGTCTAGAATTTTTTTTTTTTATTCAACTATGGCAATAGCGAATACTCCAACCTTTTTTATTCTTATAGAATACAAATATTTTTCCTCAGATTAAGGCGTGCCTGCAACATTTTCCGGCAACAAAGCGGTGGGAGCATCTGACGGCAAAACGCCATTTGCGTCACCAACAACAATATGAAGTTTCTGCTTTTTCTGTCAATGCCCTGCATCTGCACTGGTGAAGTGGAATACTCCGTTTGAAGTTATGTTGAAGGGAGAGTTTCCGTCGTTCGTGTACAATATGGGATCTTCGAGGTTGCAACTCTTGTAAGCCTCGGCCGTCACTTGGATCACTAAATCTTTGACTCGGTGAATACAAGAACACTGCACAACATAGTTACCAGTGAGTTGCCACAAAACTGAGTCTTCTGCAGCTACCCCAGATTGCTACCCATAGCATTTGAAGCCATCAAGAATGAATCTCGTGGCATGGTCTTCACCATGGTCCTAAAGCTCTGTTTTTTTATTTTGAAAAGAGGGGGGAAATTTTTTTGGGAGAATCCCATATAGAGACGGTCGAATTATGTAAATGATAATTAGAGTTGCTAAACTGAACAAATTATTAATTAGGTTATGTGACCTAATTAGGGATTTAGAATTTGAACCAAATTACCTCTTTATTCCTTAGTTAATTTAAAAAAGAAGAAGCAAAATTAGAGAAAGAATATTATTGTTTACTCACTACGGAAGAACCCTAACAACAAGAAAATCATTGGAGGCCTCAATACCGTCAAAAAATCGACAAACAAGGCTATAGTAAGTTGATTCTAATGTTAAATTTTCATTTTTTTAATTCCTTTTAGTTAATCCCTGTATTTTTCCAAAAGCTATGAACCAATTCATGTGAATCAGGTTGATCCCTGTATTTTTTCCCCGTCGGTGTGGTGCTGGTTAATCCTGAGCATCTTTTTTTTTTTCTGATAGTCTGGTCCTATCAGGTTTTGGGTTTTTGTTTTTTGTTTTTTATACTTTTCATAGGATCCCTTTATCTCGTCTCGCCGCCTTTGTTCCCTTTTGTGGCATGTCTTGCTTTTGCTATTCTCGTAAGTGTCTCGTAGTGCGGATGTAATCCCTTTCTTGAAAGTAATGAAACCAAAGCAGAATTGTTTAATTTTTTTTTTTTCACCAAGTCAACCTTCTGCTTGGTTCTCGATTTGGTGCCTCTCATCCTCTTTCAAAGCAAGCAAAACAGATTGGTGTTGCAGCCAAGAGGATATTTCCCATCTCCTACCCATTTCGCAGTGAAAGCCCGCCCGCACTCATAACACGAGGGAGCAAACAGCCTTAGGCAACCACTAGACCATCCCTTTGCTTGGCTTGGAAGAAGAGAAAAATGGTGTGATGAAGGATTTTCTTATTTAGATTTAGTGGGTATATGGGCCTAAATCTAAATAAGAACCACTAGTCCATAACTGCTTATGCTTCAATATCAGTTAGAACAACTAAATCACAGGATTATGCTTCATTTCTTATCAATTTTGGAAGCTTAGTTATGTTATATGCATTTTATAAAGTGATGATGATGGCAAACAATATACATGATAATGAAAGTTGTCTTGTTTGATGCAGGCTGGCACAAAAAATGGCTTCTTCAGGATCAACATATGAAAAAGAGCTATTGTGTTTTTTTTTTTTTCATGTAGGTGGACAATTTTAGAAGAATGTTGAAGGGAGATTTCAATATAATGGAGGCAGTGTAAGGACAAAAACTATAAGACAGGGAATGACACTTGAAGAATTGAGAGTAATGATATTATCATGGATTGGCATTAATTGCTATCATAGTGAGATAAAATACACTATGGCATTTGATGAGAAGACTCTAGTAGATCTTGTTGATGAAGCTGAACTTGAAAACCTTTTTCGCTATAATGAAAGAAGTGGACATGTGTATATAGCATGTAAAGGGAATGACAATCTACAGGAAACAACTAATAATCCACAAATGTAAGTGATTTTATTGTTTTTTTGATGTTGTCATTTGTTATAGTATTGTTGTTAATAATGTAATAGAAGTTGTAGTTATGTAATGCAGCATTGAGACTATCGTTGGTCATCCCGAACAAAGCTATGAAGCTCCAAGCTATTTGGACAATGAATATGAACATGTTTCTCATGAAAATGGTCTCGACTACCTAACTTATGAAGGTGGTGCAGGGGCTAGCAGCCTACCGTGTGGAGTACAAAGTGCACCCACACCTATGCCTGAGTTGAACTCATTGAAATGGAAAGGAAAGGTGTCGGGAGTATGGCAAACCTTTGCAAATGCTAATGCTTTCAAGCAAGCTTTGTACGAGTATAGTATTGCTCACAATTTTGAGTACATATTTTTAAGGAACAGCAAGGAAAGAATGTCTGTGAAATGTAAGATTAAAGGGTGTCCTTGGAAGATAACAGCAAATGCGATGGGGAAGACTAGTCCTTTTCTCCGTGTGACATACTTAAAAAATGAGCTTGTTCATCATGCACAGGACAATCTTCAAGTGAATCATGGTGGTAGGGCAACTCTTACATCATCTATTATTGTTGAGGATGTGAGGTCCCATGTAGACAAGCGCCCTGGTGAAATTAAAAAGACATTGCAAGGAGACTACGGTGTGAATTTGATGTATAAACAGGCATACATTGCTAAGTTAAAAGCACTTGAAGACATTTAGGGTATACCAGAGCAGTCTTATATGCTTATACCATAGTTATGCCAACGATTGAAGGAAACTGATCCAACAACAACTTGTTGAATTTTTAGCTTTTGAGAATAACACGTTTGAGCGTGTTTTTATAGCATATGGTTGTTGCATAGATGGGTTCTTAGTCGGGGCAAGACATGTATTGTACATAGATGGAACTTTTTTAAGTGGACCATATAAGGGCACCTTCTTCGGCCTACGCATATGATGCGAGACAATGAGTTGTTGCCATTTGCAATTGCTATTGTGAAGGGGGAGACATTGGAGGACTGGAGATGGTTTTTATACATGATTAAACAAATAATAGGTCAACTAATATTACAATAGTTTTTGACCGCCACAATGCTATAATAGGAGCTGTGCAAGAAATATTCGGTTGTGAGAGGCATGCATTTTGCTATTGGCACGTGAAGAAAAACCTTAGCACAGAATTGATGAAAATAAACAAAGGAAATAGAAGGACAAGTTCTCAGAGCAAGGATGAAGCACTCAAGTTTCTTGATAATATCGCATATGCAAGGCTTGAAAATGAGTTCAATCATGCTATGGAAGATATGAGAGAATTCTCTACGCATCTATTTGAATGGCTTATGAATCATGGAGACATTGATAGGTGGGCTTTAAGTCGATTTCCATTTAAACGATGGAATAATATAACAACAAATCTTGCTGAATCATTCAATGCGTGGATTGTAGATGAGAGAAGGCATAATATTGCCCAATTGATCCATGAACACCGAGAGAAGGTGACCAAGAAAATGGATGCCTCAGCTATGGCAATGAGTAAGTGGAGAAATGGTGTAGGTCCAAAAATAGAGTCAAAAGTATGGGAAAATTGAACAAATGAATCCAGTATATTACAGAGGGAATAAGGTTTGTGTCCATACTGCTTATGGAGACCTAGAGGTTGATCTTGGCTTACATGAATGTAGTTGTGTAGAATGGAAAATGTCAGGAATTCCGTGTGCACACTCTTGTGCAGCAATCAAGCTTACCCATGGCAATATATATGATTATGTTGATGAATGCTATAAAATTACATCTCAAGAAAAAATTTATAGTCGATGCATGACTCCAGTTGTGACAATTGACATGCCAAATCTTAATGATTGCATGATGGAAAATATATCAGGTCAAACTTTCCTTGGACCACCTTAGACCAGTAGACCCCTTGGAAGGCAGAGAATTAGAAGACATGAATCACAATTCCAAAATAAGAAGATTTACCACTATGCAATATGCCATGAAGCTGGACATACTAGAAAGACTTGCAAAAATCCAAATCCCTATTAATTTTGTTGTGATTAGAATTCAAGATTAGCGAATTTCAACTTGAACATTTTACTTCTCAGTGATTTTAATTTTGAATGATTAGAACTGTTTTACTTTTTCATTTTGTGCTTAAGAAGTTGACTTTTAATTGATCCACAGGTACCCTTATTAATGTGTTGTTTCCATCCCCAATATATATATATATATATGAATTGCTGTGTAAAATCAGTAGTGTGTGGAAAACTCGCAACAAGCATCCAGTTGAATTATCCGTCCTTAGTACGTTATATCCATTTCAGTTGATAACTGTGTGTAACATTGCAATATTCGAAATTCTCTGCTTAAGTTCCTCAAACTAGACGTAAATAGTATACTGTCCATTGTGGAATAAAATAACGAATATAAAAGAGAATTTTTGCTTTTGCTTTTTGTTTGTTGGTTCAATCAATAAAAGGATAAGAGTTACTCGGTTGTCGCTTTGACTAGCCCTGTCCATTCATAAGTTGCCTGCAAGAAAACGATGCTTTAGTTTACATACTTATAGAAGAAAAATGAAGGCATGAAATTAAAATTTCACAAAATTTGGACCCTCCCCACCCCCCAACTAATTTACACATTAGGACAACCTTTACAGCCATTTGGAACAATATATTGGTCCATCATTTTCATTACATCAATCTAGTTTTGTCAATTTTGTTAAGAAGGTAACTCACTATTTTTGTTTTGCGATTTAGCTTCTTAAGAGTGCTTGTGAACCCAGCAAATGTTCTAGAAAGAACACGAACAGTTGAACCTAGCTTAGGTGTAGATGATTTTTGAGTGGTGATAGCAGAAGTTTTGCTTGATTTCCTTTTTGGCTTAGAATCAGCTTCGAATTTTAAATCACCATCTGGTTCTAACTCTATTTTGAGAACCTTAGAGTTTAGGACAACCCTTTTCTCTTCTTCCTCAAATGCTTGGTCAGCCTTTTCTTGTTCTTCTTTTGCCTGCCTATAGATTCCTTCCATATCATCAGCAGATACTGGCTTAGGCTTGTTAATCTACCTCTTTCTGCAATACGAACAATAATATTGCTTTCAATTAGGATCAATGGGGGAAGCAGATAATATTATAATAATGGTGGCGATGGTGCCAAACAGACGTTTGGTATAAGGCTTTTTAAACTGGCAATGAAGGGTCATGGCACATACTGAAGCTGAGAAGATCACCCGTCAAACATGATAATGAAAGGACACAGTACCATCAGCTTTGTTTTGTTCAACATCACATGCAACTTAGAGAATAAAAAGTCTCATGCACCCTTTGTAACACATTGTTGGCCTAGATATCATTGAGCCTCAAAGATAAGAACAACCAAGCTTACTATTCCTAAAAGTTGGCTCACTTCGAGCTCAACCAAGAGGATGGCTTCATGTCCATAAGCAACAGATGACATTAGCTCAGCAACTGCTATTATTGATCACATTGACTCATAAACCAATAGTAAAGTACACTTGCCAATATTAAAATGACATACCTACTATATGCAAGGTTACCATTCAAACTTCTTGCCTAACAACCTGATATATAGGTAAATATGACCCAACAATTCTGCATCTCATATGACAGTGCTGTTTGTTCAGTATCCAAAAGGGTTAAAATGAACTCAAACCACAGAGGTTTAGTCCATAAGCAAAGGGACAGAATACCTTTTCAGCTGATGAAAATCAAAGGTTATTTATTATTCATGGACATACTGTGAAAAGAAGTCTGACAAAGGTACACAAGAAACTGTAGTTGTGGCTATGGAAGTTGGAAGCACATATAATCATACATATTATCGAAATTAAATTACATTAGAGTAAATCTGGTCATTTGGGTTCCTATAGGTGATTTCATCATCTTTTGATAGAAATATGAGAAGCTTCGTGTAGGAATGTTATATGATTTTATTCCCAGGAAAATTCCTCAATTCCCCCAAATCAAGTATTACCTTTAGGTCAGGAAAAAGATATTGAAAAGAAATAGTGAAACAATAAACTAACCATATTTGAGTAGATTGCATCAAGCTATACATAAGGCCGTGCTGGATAATCCACTCGTCATTTTCTCTCACACAGCCATGGAGTTGGGTCCCGTCCCCAGGTTAACCCGTTCCAAACAAGTTCATTCGCCTTTGTGGGCTATCCCGAGTCTCCTTTACCTCTCGCAACTCATCCCACCTGTTACTCGTCTTCATCTTCTTCTGTCGAAATCAACAAGAATGAACCTCGAAGCCCTATTGGTCCAATTTCCAAGGCGGGGAGAAATTAGTGTTAAAGATGAGGAGCGACGAATCTTCGAGCAGGAAGAAGCAAATGTTTTGCTAAGGAACGTCACCAAGATGAGAGAGCGAACGAGTACCCGACTTCTTGCCTTTCCTTTTTTTCTTGGATTGAGGGCATTTTTGGGAAAAAAAATTTAAATATTCTAGATTAGGTCATTGACCTGATTTAAGATTTGTTCAGTTTACCAGCCTTATATAAGATTTTCCTATTTCACCCGTCTTTATATGGGATTCTCTCAAAAATTTTCTAGACTATTTTAATGGTGTTTAACGTAGGCTTAGGGGGTTAAATGAGGAGCTGTAAAAATAATACAGCTAGCTTCATCTAATTGGTCACATGGACAAACTTGACCAAAGTAACTTGATATAAGTGTTGTAAATTAGGTCACGTAACTCTACACCCAGGAGGCACAATACACCTAAGAAAAGTATTCTTCTTATTTCATCAATTATCAATTTACACATAACTGTCTATTTATATATACGGTGTACTAAGACATACAAGACTTAACTAAATGTATTTATATTTGTTTACATTATAAATTAACAATAATATTCCTAACACTCCCCCTCAAGTTGGGGGTGCAAACATATTAAAAGTCCCTAACTTTCTCAACAACATGCGCCGAACATCTCCGATAACCGGCTTTGTTAATAGATCTGCTTGCTCACAAGATCCGACATGCCGCAGATCTATGACCTTCTCTCACCATTTATCACGAACAAAATGACAATCTACCTCAATGTGCTTAGTCCTTTCGTTAAAGACCGGATTTGCAACAATATGGATTGCTGCAATACTGTTGCAATACACAGACACTGGTTTCTGCTATAAAATCCGCAAGTCTTTAAGAAGGTTGAGTGCCCAAACGATCTCCGAAGTGGCCATACTAAGCGATCTATATTCTGCCTTTGCAAATGACTTGGACACAGTGCTCTGTTTCTTTGTTTTCCACATCACAAGAGATCCTCCAAACTTTAGCAAATACCCAGAGACAGACCGTCTTGTAATTCCACAAGATGCCCAATCTGAGTCACAAAAGCACTCCAAATGAGGATTCCCTTCAGAACTCAACCTAATCCCGAGACCAACAGTCCCTTTTAAGTATCGAATGACATTCTGGGCAGCTGCCATATGCGCCTTAGTTGGTGCTTGCATGAATTGACTCAACGTCTGTACACAAAAACATATGGCAGGCCTAGTCATAGTAAGATAAATTAGCTTACCAACAAATCGACGATATCTTTTTGGAGCACTCATTCTTGTCTCAGCTAATAGATCTAATACAAACTTACGTTGAGATAAAATCACACCATTTTTCAGATTTGGCAATCTCTATGCCAAGGAAATACTTCATATGCCCTAAATATTTTATTTTGAAATTATCATGCAACAAAGATTTAGCATATGCAATTCCTTCTTCGAACTACCAAAAGATTAACAAATCATCAACATATACCAACAAAAAAACCATACCGCATGATGCCAATCCATAGTAAATAATGAGTAATCACTTTTACTTTGAATAAAACCACCCTTAATAAGAGCTTGAGACAGTTTCTGGTTCCATTGGCGGGAAGCTTGCTTAAGTCCATAAAGAGACTTCTTTAGCTTACAAACCATATGCTCCCCCTTACCTTCGAATCCCTAAGGTATCCTCATATATACCTCTTCTTGAAGATCTCCCTGCAGAAAAGCATTATATACATCCATTTGATATAAGTTCCATGAATACATAGCAGCCAATTTAAGTACCAACCTAACTGTAAACATCTTCACTATAGGTGAAAATGTCTCATGGTAATCAATTCCTTCCCTTTGGCTATATCCTTTTGCTATTAGTCTAGCCTTATATTTGTCTATGTGACCATCAGCATTATACTTAACCTTGTATACCCATTTACAACCAATGGGTCATTTACCTTTGGGCAATTTCACAATTTCCCATGTCCGGTTGTCCTTTAAAGCCTGCATTTCTATATTCATGGCTTTCACCCACTCAGGATTAATAATAGCTTCCTTATAAGTAGTAGGCTCTATCACTGTATCAATAGAAGACAAAAATGCTAAATGTTCTGCAGAAACAGATGCATATGAAAACAAATTTATCGATAGGATATGAACATTTATTCTTGAGTTCAAATTCAGTTTCAGAAATTAGAAGTGAACATACGTAATCATTAGACCAAATAGGTGGTCTCCTATCTCTCACAGGCCGCTGTTTATCTAACTAGAGGGGCAATCAGTTGTTTTATCATATTCATCAGTATAAAGCTACAGATTACTCTCTCTATGGATTATTATACTTTACCTTTAACAAATCATTCTGTGAGAGGGAAGACTCTGTTTCAAACCAAAACATTTCTTTCAATGCATGATGCACTCCATTTTCTTGTTGTGGATAGGTACCTTTGAAAGGAAAAGTATGTTCCACAAAGCTAACATGTCTACTTACAAACAACATGTCAGTTTTTAAATTCAATAGCAAATACCCCTTTTGGCTTTCAGGATAACCTAAAAAAATACACAAGATATAGCACAACATTGAAGCTTATCATGAACATTCAGATCTGTTGCATAAGCAAGAGACCCAAAGACTCTTATGTGATTAAGGTCAGATTGTTTCCCATAGATTCTTTCAAATGGTGTTTGAAAATTAAGGATCTTAGAAGGCAATCTATTCACCAAATATACTCGTAGCCTTTACACACTCACCCCAATATCGATCGGAACATTAGATTGTAGCATTAAACTTCTTGTCACTTGCATAATGGTCCTGTGTTTGCGTTCTACAACTCCATTCTGTTCTGGAGTGTAAATGCAAGAAGTTTCATGTACAATACCCTTTTCTTGAATAAGGGCTTTAAAAGAATGACTCATAAACTCATTGCCATGTTGCTCATATTGTTAAGGCATGAACTGTACCAGTTAAGGCATGAACTGTTGATTCTAAATCCTTTTGCAACAGATGAAGGAAACACTCATACTGTTCGGGTGTGAAGGAAGGAGTTGCTATGGTTGTGGTGTTCAAGTGGATGTCCGGTTCATTCACGTACTCTAGCCCCAGCTTGGCTGGAATCCTTGGTGGACTTTGATCCGGTGGCTCCCTTGAACCAAGGTGGATATCCAATGAGTTGAAAGCAATTTTTCTTGCAGATGACCCATCTTCAAGCGGTGTGGGCATTCGATAGATGAATCAACACGACTCTTTCCCTTTCCACGACCACGAGTTCTAGCAACATAGCTATCCCTTTTGTTGGATGGCTTTGGTCGAAATGGAACATTAAGTCTCATCCTGTATCACCATTGAATAGGCCTCATTCACAAATGGCAATGGATTCATGAGGAGAATTTGTCCTCTCGGCTTGATGATAGGATTCATTCAATCCAATGAGAAACTGTAAGAGCTTATGCTCTTGCATCAGATCCGAATAGGCTCTGAATGTCTGATAGGTGCAAGATGGAAGTGTGATAAGAGCAAATTGTTCTTCCCATAATTCCTTGAGTTTGGAGAAATACACAGATACAAAGGCGAACCTTGATGAGCATTCGGAAAAAATTACACCATTGGCCAATTCTTTGGAAATTGAATTCAAAAGCCAAGACAGACAACCGCATTACATCTTTCCCATCGATCATGGAGTCTTGGATCTTGGTTCTCCTTCTTGCAAGTACCTTCGACCAGCCCAAGTTTATGTTTGCTGAGTAGAGCAATACGAATAGCCCGACTCCAGACAGTGTAATTCTCGGTGCCTATCAGTGTTTCTTGAATAATTGACACACCTTAAGTATGAAGGTGGAATATCACCTAGAGGGGGTGAATAGGTGATCTTTGAAATTTAAAATCTTTTCTTGTGTAAAAAACGAAATAGAGACCAATAAGATGGAAGTGTGATAAGAGCAAATTGTTCTTCCCATAATTCCTTGAGTTTGGAGAAATACACAGATACAAAGGCAGAACCTTGATGAGCATTTTGGAAAAAAATTACACCATTGGCCAATTCTTTGGAAATTGAATTCAAAAGCCAAGACAGGACAACCGTATTACATCTTTCCCACTGATCATGGAGTGCCGGATCTTGGTCCTCCTTCTTGTAAGACAATTTATATTGGTTCGGTCCAATACACTGACCTACATCCAGTCCCCAGAAACACTCTGGGATTCCACTAAGTTTCAGAAGCAATTACAGACTCTGTAAACGAAGGATGGTCCTCTCACTCTCAGACTCCACTCCCCCTTACAAGTTGTAATTGATAGACCCTCTCTCTTAAGGTTCCTCAACCTTAAGATACAAACTTAACAATGAAAAAATTGTTTAAGCGCTCCTCATGAGTTGATAAATAAATGAATACTGAAGCATAGTTAATACAACAGATGAAACAGCGAATGAATTTAAACTTGAATTGATTGAGCAGCATTTTGGTAGTTGACCATTCAATGCTCCGGCTATTTATAGATATTTTATTTAGTGACCGTTGATGAAGGTAATAGCCGTTGTGACTCCGAATATGTTCGTTAGATAGATAGATGCAGAGTTTGACCTTTTGATTATACAGCTGTATTTGCAGAATCTATATTCTCTTTCATTCCTTTTGTTTTATCGTTGTGAAACAGTATTTAATAGGGGAGATATCAGAGGCTTTACTTTGATCAGAGTTGCCTTCGTGTGTTTAGCAAGTTTTAGGTAAGCGCATTTAATGCTTTTGACATCAGCTACTCCGTTCAAAAATTTGAGATAACCCGTGTTCTAATTTGTTGAAACTCACTAACAAACTCATCAAATTATGTTAAACATATCAATATGTAATGGTATGATGAATTCATGATTTCGATTAGAGAAGCAACGATTTCGATAGGCATTCGCTAAAACAAGAGGTAACTTAGACTCGAGTTACCATTCATATTGACTCATGTTGAAACAAAGAAGAAATAGAAGAAGATTATTTGAAAATTGATTTTGACTCGAGGCGATGATTGCACAGCTCGAGTCTTGACTTGAACTCGAGTCGAGTCAATTTCTAGGCTCGAGTTGATGAACTTGTGAAAGCATTAGATCATTTCGAAAAACTAATTCTTGACTCGAGGTAGGCTATTCCTTGACTCGAGTCTTGACCATAACTCAAGTTACTCAATTTCTAGGCTCGAGTCATTCATATAAATGTAACAAATGGAATTGAAGCAAGAAGACTCGAGTGATATGAGAGACTCGAGTCAGCAATAAGACTCGAGCCACGGGGATAGGCTCGAGTCGGATAACTTAAGGAATTTTAATAATATTATTCTTTGACTCGAGTGTGAGTTCTGGTTGGCTCGAGTCTTGGTCCTGACTCGAGGCAAAAATTTTGGTAATAAAGTCTTATGTATTTGACTCGAGTCTGCAGCATTGACTCGAGCCAAAATGACAGCAAAATATTTCTTCTGTTTAAACAACATTTTGGCTGCTTTAAGTTGTTTTTCTTATTCTTTGTTCTTTTCAACAATTAATCATCATCAAAACATCAAACAGAGAACTAACAGAGTATCGGATGGATGTAGGAACAAAGGATGAGAAAATGGAATGGATTCCACGGTTTTGGAAGAAGATTTCTCAGGTTCCTTTTCTGTCATGGCGATTATCGGCGGCAGAAACGACAGTCAAATGATTGAAGATGGTGGAAGCTATGATGAGAGTGAGTCTCCAAGGAGCAGTAAGAAAACCCTCTGAAGGCTCATATCGCACAACGTAATAAGGAGGCCGCGAGAGCTAGGGTTCAAGATTGATTAAGAATCCTGTCAATGGATGCTTGTAATGAGGATGACGAAGAGCTCGAAACCAAGATTCAACAAGAATCCCTTTGTGGATGCTCAAATCGCTCAATCAGGTGAAAGAATCAGAACAGCTTGAAGGTTCCGCGAGAGCCAAAGGTCAAGAATCTTCAAGAACCCTCTTCTCATCGATGCTCGTATCGCGACACGGTTTAGATGAATCCGAGTGGAGAAGGCATTGTGGGTGTACCATGGATTGTGCACCTGAATAATCGGATACTAAACTCGGATCTTGGGCAAGCAATCTAAATACTTCACGGATCGTGGGTGTCAGAAGAGAAGAAACATTCAATCTTGGGTCAAATCTTTATTATTGGGCCGTGGGGACTCTGATACTTGGCTCATGATACCATGTTGTAAACCAGGTCACGTAACTCTACACCCAGGAGGCACAACACACCTAAGAAAGGTATTCTTCTTATTTCATCAATTATCAATTTACACATAACTGTCTATTTATATATACATTGTATCGAGACATACAGGACTTAACTAAATGTATTTATATTTGTTTACATTACAAATTAACAACAATATTCCTAACAATAAGTTTACTCCAATTGAAATTCTTCACATGGAAATAGTTAATGGGTTCATCAATATATCTAAAGCTTTCATGAATGTGACAAAGTGCGGTTATTATGAATATTTCTCTTCTATTATGAAGAAATCTATTTAATTTAATTTTGGGGTCTATATCGATTTTTTTATTTCCAAGCTCAAATTAAAAATAAAAAATAAAAATAAAATTTAAAAACCCCGCAAATCCCCTACTTGCTAATTCCAAACGAATCAATTGATTCATCATCAACTGCACATATTAAACAATACAAATCCATTATAATAGCTAATTAGAAAAGAATTAATTGTACAACTAATCTATAATCATTAGTTTCATAATTAAAATCCTGGATACAAAAGATTTAGCATTCCATTACATCAATCCATCAGCAAATCATCCTTTTTCGCTCATAGGTTGATTGGCATTTTGTTTTAACATCTGATTAATCCAATAAAATGACATTAAAATATATAGAAATTAATCCCAATATTTAAAATTTGCTACTCATTTCTATCCTAAATATATAGGACCCATATGAGAGTTTTGATATGATGTTAATTAGGTAAACTAATGTTTATATATATATATATATATATATATATATATAAAAATAGGTAACTAAGGTCTTTTTTTTTTCTTCCTTAATCTCATATACACACACACACACTACTGCCCCATCCAAATTATAAGATATTTGTAACTTATTTTCACATACTAATAAAAATAGTTCAAAGCAACCAACAAGTGATTGGGGTCGATATGCTAAGTACAGGTCGATGGAAAGACAAGTTTGAACTCTTGGAAGCTTTTTTGTTGAAAAAGGAGATAACCCATTAAACTATGCACTCTTGCTCCTTGAACGTACTAGTCGATCGCTCAGATATCTGGCTCAATGAGAAGGCCAGGGTCTAGAAAAGGTGTTAGACACCGTGCGGTGGGCTCCATTTACCAAAAAAATAGTTTGAAGCATTAAATTGGTCATAAATTTAGGTTAATTTCAATATTACCTTTGTTTTTTTTTTTTTGCCAACTTCAACATTACTCTTATAAATCACAACCTCCAACATTAAATTAATTTATACTCTCTCTCACCATCCTTATTTTTCGATACAATCTCATCCTTATTAAATATGGACATATATGAAAATATATGTTTAATACTAATTGAAACTATAACGTTTTATAAAAAGAATCAAAGACTTCTTATAAAATAGAGTGAATGGAGTATAGTATTTATTCCCTTTTAATAACAGCATGAAATGTTTAAATCCTTTTTATAAGATCGTATTTAGAGTTATATGAATATTTAATATGTTTCTACCATTTTTCCTCTAATTAAATTTTGAGACTTTATTTCCATTTACATAATTTAGTATTTCATTCTCTCTCCTCATTTTTTCCCATACTGCATTTCTTTCATACTTTCTCTTATTAATTACTACTCTATTTCTCTTTCATATGAATATGGGCATGCTATGGAAAATTTTCATTTCTTATATATCCTATAGTTTTAACTAATTTTCACCGATTTCTTAAACTATGTAACTTGGTTATCATGCACTTATAAAACAACAGGAAGGAGTAGTATAATAGGAAAGTGACAGAAAAAGAACAAAGAAATTGGAAAATCCCAAATAAGGCACTTTCCAAAAAAAATTGAATTGTGAATTATTTATCAAGTCTGTTATTATCTTATTAATTTTAATAACAAACGCGATTAATGAGATTTTGCAATTTTGTTTTGGTCATTTTCCCTAGTATAATTGAATGCCTAAGAAATAACTGTTTTGTGAATTTAATATGAAGCATCTAATGGATAAGAAGGTTAATTACTACTCCTTGATTCTCTTAATAAATGTGGCCTTCCTCTTAATTTTACCACATTTATGGTAACTATATTCAACCTCTTGAGCTCTTTCTATTCCAAACACAAACAAATATCCTTATTAATTCCTTAAACCAACAACAAGCATATTAGCTAAAATTGTTTTCAAACTTCATGCGAGTTGACTCTATAAATTTATCGTTTTTATGTTTTCACTTTACAAAATCGTGTTGAGTTCATACACCGAGTTTACCTTTTTTATGTTTTTAGTTTACAAAATTGTGTTAACTTACTCTCAAACTCATGCTAAATTTTTTGAATCGATCATTCTCAATGACTTTATATATGAACTTTGTAAAAAATTTATTGAGTATGATAAATTATTATATTGATTTTAATTATAATTATTTGGATTTAAAATATATTTAAATCAAATTGTTGTCATTTTTATATTTTAATTATTTAACTGTAAAAGTACATTCTTACGAGTTTACAATTTGAGTCTACAATACGATTTTAATTATCGTCACAAGTTTGTTTAAACTCGTGAGTTTCATAACTCTATCAGCTAGCTAGTGATGTAAAATATCCATTTTGAAGGTTCTGGAACCACAATCTGATTTGACCATATTTTTGTAACCATTGTCTCTGCAGAGCACAGGATCAAAGCTCCAATATTTAGCAACAGCCACGAACACATGGAAATGCTGGCCTTTCAGCCAATGGGAATCCACCGTTAGGTTAGGAAAATCCAAATTCAGTTTTATTTTCTTCTCTTTTAGGGCTCCAATTTTTAATTATTATACCACGTCCTCCTTCAACTTTTACATATTTATAAATGGACCGCTAGTAAGTTTATTTCTTACGTATGCCCTCACAACTCACGTGCTTATCTTCTTTAATCATTTCTTGCATTTATTTATGCTTAATCTCTTTACTCACCTCTGCTTTAATTTATTACCATATACATAATTTATTCTTAATACTAATTAAATAGCATACCAATTGGAAACATCAAATCAAATAGTTTTTAAAAATATGTTTCTTCGGTGTCAGTATTATACTATTATATATCAAAAAATTCACTCAAAAAATATTCATATTGTATGAAATTATATCATTGAGGTACGCAAGAGATAAACATAATCCACAAGGAAAGCTTTAATTGAGGATTTATTGATTATTGAACTTTAGCTATAACTCCAAATTCATGACCAAGACAAAATTATCACAATAAAAAAAAAAGATTAATGTGTTTATTAATTTCTTCTCATCAGAAGAGAAGAAACATATTTATATGGTTTATCTTTCACTAAATTGCTTGGCTTGCATTAGACGTTTGATTATGTCCATTATACTCGACATGTTATAAAAGTTTCAAACCTTACAATTCAAAAAGAAAATATTATTCTTTCATGTTCAATAAAATTTTTTCCAATAAACCCCTCGTCCTTGGGCTCAACTGGCAAAGCGGTCAGACACTCTCACCAAAAGGAGGGGGTTCGATTCTAAAGTTGGTCAAGACGCTAAGGGAGGCATCTTAACTCCTAGGTGTCGAGGTAAACGCCTGAGGATAATAGACGGCTCGCCCTGCCCAACATCGGTATGACCTAAGAGGAAGAGAGATTTCGCCTTACCCTTGGATCATGAGTGAACCCAACCACTTTCCTAAAATTTAGTTTATCAAAAAAAAAAAAAAAAAAAAAAAAAAAAAAAAAAAAAAAAAAAAAAAAAAAAAAAAAAAGTCTTCCAATAAAATGAAAAAGAAATGATGTGATTAGTTAATCGTTTACCAATTAATTAACCTAAGATATATAGTAAGAACTTCATTTATATCTCAACAGAGAAATTATATTTTCAAAAAAAAAAAAAAAAAAAAAAAAAAATTATGGCAAAAAGAAAAGTTTGGCCAAAGAATAAATATATAATAAGGACATAAAAGAAATGAATTTTCATAATGGGCCTCAAAGAAGATAATTAACTTTCTCTCTATATACGATTTTATGAAATTAATAAAATATTTGTGATAATATAATTATCATAGAGAAGCAATAGCTACTTTCCCTGGACTATATAAGGGATTGAGCTGCTTTACTTAGCGTTATACAATTCACAACTCACTCATTTTCTCTCTCTCTCTCAGGTCTATGCCATGGAGGCTTCAGATGAGCAAAACAGCAGCAGCAGTGGCAGCAAAAACAATGAAAGAGGCGGCCAGAAGAGGAAGATTGAATGGCAAGTAACATTTCCGATATCAAAGGCTACCGCGGAGAAGGTGTCGCGCCGCCCACGGAAGCGGCTGCAACCAGGCACAAGGATCACCCTTCATGATAGCAGCTCGCCTGGCTATGGCTGGTTGCTTGCAGGTTGGCTCTGTGAAGAACGTGTGATGGAATCTGGAAGGGTTTACAGGGTAATCATTATCATCTCTCATAATCAGAAGACAAAACTTCCTGATTAATTAATTGTGTTAATTCCCTGTAAAATTTTGTTGCCGAGATGACAAGCTTTTCTGAGTTTGAGTTCTCAGTTGTTAAATCGACTCCAGTTCTTAATTTTCAGATCAAATTCATTTGATTTTCAAGATCACTGAGGAAATCAAGCAGCTCAGAGTTCAAATCAGAAAAGTTCCCAACTCTGATCTTTATCTCTCCTAGTTTTGGTCTGATCACCTGGGAAAATTTTTGAGCTTTTTCATCACCCTCTTGATTTGTTTTGCAGATCTGTTCATCAAGGTTGAAGTTGAAATCTTGGAAGAAAGTTTTGGGGGTTCATTTCCCAAAAAAAAAGAAAAAAAAAAAAACACATTTTGATGAAGATTTGTTCCAATTTGAGAAAAATCCATCTTGTGTGTAGATTTCTTCCAATTTGAGAAAAACCCATCGTGCATGTAGATTTTTTTCCAATTTGAGAAAAATATTCATCAGAGGTTACCATCTTGCATGCAGATTTGTTCCAATTTTAGAAAAATCATTCATCAGAGATACCATCTTGCATGTAGATTTGTTCAATTTTTCCTATCTCCTTAAATTAAACTAGTATATCCCAAAATCAGAAATTTCTTGGGTTGATTCAGATTTCGGACTTTGTTAAACTATCTCACAGTTCTAGCCCTAACTAGCTGGCTGGCTAACATATTGCATCACCGTCTATATAACCCACAAGTTTTTCTCAGAAAAAATGCATTTGCTTTTCCCTTCTCATCCTTTGAATTTCTGCCTATGCATTTGGTTATACATTCATACATACATACATCTACATACAAATATATACATCTATATGTGTGTGTATATGGATATGTATGTACATGGGTGTATATATATATATATGTGTGTGTGTGTGTAAATGTTATCCTACATATGATAATGTTCTGCAGTATTTTTCATTTACAACTGTTAATTGGAAGGTGTAAAAGATACAATAGTTAAAGAGGACTGAAATGTGTTTAATTAATTAAGTTATTATATTTGTGCAGTACTTCTATGATCCCGACGGCAGACTGTACAACACCGAGCTGGAGGTTAGGGCTGTCTGGGAGAAAAACAATGTCATTGTCATAAAGTAACTCAAAACCAGTGTGTTTTTAGACTGTGTTATATATATATATATATATATATATATATATATAGAGTGAAGGAATTCTCTAGAAGCTGTCTTTCCGATCCATTGGCCCGTCAAGTGATCTTTCTGAGTTTCTTCAGTAATAATACTCTTGAGAGTCTCATAAGTAAAAGTATCTTATCATATATGTGTGTGTCTGTGTGTATGTATTTTCGCCCTCTCTTGTGTGTAGAACTATATATGTAGCAGAAGACTTCCAGATGTAATCCATCTCAATAATAAACCTACGGTTTTATATATGCTTGCACTAGTGTTTTAAGAAGTGGTACAATCTATATATGTGTGTGTGTGTGTCCTGGAATTCAGTTTTGAGAGCTTCTTCTTAGCCTTCCCTTATGAAGGGACTGTAGGATGAAACTGTACGGTAAACATATATACCCTAAAGAAGCGTTCGACTTCTCAAAATCACATTCAAGGGTTGGGAAGATTGATATCGGTGATTGATTTCTCTAATGCTTTTGAAACCTTTCCCCTTCTTCGTGTCGACTCTAGATAATCCTCTGATGATTGTCAGGAGAACTAGGTACCCTTTCATTACATCCTGTTCAACTTTCAATGTGTGCAATGATGGCTTTTTTCCGTCCCTTTCATATGTCTATTTAAACTCTTCATTTTCATTTGTTTTCCCTACGTTTTCTTCATCGTCCTCCCCTTTGTTCTCTCAATTGCTAAGATGAAATGGCGTGCGAAGAATCGCTAGAAAGCTCTTAGCGTCATCCTCTACCTCCTCCCCAACAACCACGTCCGCCACCTCCTCTGCTTCTACATCCTATGCTTCCACAACTAGAGGCAATGTTATGGCATGCATAACACGTGAGAAGGCTTATTAACGTTTATTAAGTTAAAACCGTTAAATATATATGTTGGTGTTATTTGTAACCACGTTACAAGAATTCTTTACAATTAGTAATTAATAACCATGAAGTATGAAGTTGTTCTTTTGTTAACTTATTTCTTTTTAATATTCTAAAAATACAATAGTGGTGTTCAGTCATCACCATCACTACCATCCTCATCCTCCTCCTTATTCTCATCATCAAAGGAAGGAGATGAAGAGTCTAACTGCAAGTCATACTCAACCTCATTGTCATAAAGTATGAGGTTTAACTTCTAGTTTAGCTTGTTAGCGTATGCCATGAGATGCCTTGTGTAGTGGCCAATTCTTGCCAATGACCGCATCAAACCCTAGCTTCCATTTCAAGAGGAGGCCAAGGAGGAAGAGGAGGTAGTGGTGGTGGTGGAAGAGGGGGTGGTGGTGGGGAGGAGCTCCCTAGGATCAAAGGAGTGAAGGAGGAAGCCGATAAAAAAAGTAGTAAGAATCATATAGAATATGTGAGTTTAAATAGATGTCTAATAGATGTTACGAAGGTTTATGACTTATGAAGGTCTGACGATATTACAAAGGGTTATAATCTATGAAGTGGGAATTGGGGAAGACAGATCGTTTGAAAGTATTATATGACAATTGTTTCTGAAGACTATTATGTTTTATTTTCGCTAATATAGGAAGTTGGAAGTCGAATTATTTGTAAGTGTTACATGACGGTTGTTTAAAAAGAATCATCATTTTTTCACTAAATAAAATAATTGTCTTGTTGTTTTCGTGAATTGCACCTCGCAATACATGAGGTGATTGAAGACGCAGGCAAGTCAGCTGCTTTTTATTTTCTTTCCTATAATCCCGTAACTGCTTCCTCTGTTCGATGAGAATGAATATTAAAGGAGGGAGTAAACAATAGTCAATTGCCACCAACGCCTTTGCTTCTTTTTCTATCGTGCCATTGCTTTAGATTTAGGGTCTCCTTTTATTCTTTTTTATTCCTAAAACGCAGGGCCTTACTTGCTGTCACCAAAAGGAAAAGAAATATTATATAATAATAATAGTAGTAGTAATAATAACAAATGACTTTTTTTTTTTTTTTGAGAAAACTTCTTGTTATGGACTCATATATGAGGCCTATTTGCTATGCGGCCCAACAAGAACAACTTGTACCAGAATCCCACCATAATCAGGTAAGATACTAATTGGCCTATAATCAAGGCTATAATCTTGGAATGTGCAAGTAATGTGGCTGAAACATGGGCCTAGAGGTGCACAAAGCCCAAGGACCGAAACCCTAAAGGTAATCTCTATAAATATGAGATTAACCTAAAAGGTACACATTCTCTATTCACCTTATTTACTATTCAGCTCACTGTGCACACACCCCACCCCTTTTTGGCTAAACACCATACTCGTGTTGCACAGTGATCCATTGCTTTCTTCGGTATCTTCCACATAGATATTTTGGAGAGTCGTCTGATATTCCTTTCGATGTCTTCCTCATAGATACCTTAGGGAATCCTTTGATCCTATATAAACCACCTACTAGTCCATTGAGGCAAGACATATGTGTTCTATACCAGAACATTCACTACAAGAATAAGGGTAAATAGAGGCGGTTATTTTGGCATTTAGAGGCGGTTCAAACCGCCTCTAATTGCCACGGGAGGCGGTTGGAAAAAGTGTCGAAGTTACCACCGTCGGGAGGCAAACTAAGGCGGTTCAATGGAGCCGCTGGTGTAACCGCCTCTAAATGTCATTTGGAGGCGGTTTCAAGAACCGCCTCTGAATGTCATTTGGAGGCGGTTTCAAGAACCGCCTCTGAATTTAATTTAGAGGCGGTTAGTATTAACCGCCTCGAATGTGATTTAGAGGCGGTTGGTATAAACCGCCTCGTATTGGCATTTGGAGGCGGTTTTGTTGTCCGCCTTGAAAGATCATTCCGAGGCGATTTAAAAAGTGCCTCAAAATGTCATTCGAGGCGTTGAAAGGGGTATATAAAATACACTAAAATGTCATTCGAGGTTATAAAAATAATTTTTCTTACTTTTTTATATTTTTTAATTTTAATAATGAAAAGTAGTTAATATGTGATTTTTTACGGTTTTCAATTTAATAATTTTTTCTAATAATGAAATAATAACTTGTTGCATTTGATGTATCAAATACATATCCATACAATGTTAAAAGCCCTTAATTAAAAGCATAAGATATATAAATTCACCACAAGATTAAAGTGTATGTTTGCATACATTATCCAAAATCATAGAACAAAATATGTTTAACAACCATAAACAAAGTCTCAACCGCTAAATATTGGATAATGACAACAATACTATCCAAAATCAATATCTAAATAAAATATTCAAGGTTGTGGTTGGGGTGATGGAGATGGAATATGAGGTGATGAATCCGGTCCGTCACAATGCGGGTCATGACTAGCATGAGAAGATCTGGAGACCCCAAATTTGCATCCTGATACATTGAAACAAAATTGAAAACAAACATCAAATGATACAAAGAAAGCAGTCTAGCATTTGGCAAACAAAATTTGAGCGGAGTTGAACTCTTTAAAACTTGATTTTTAATGATGTGACCAAGTGCAAATTTTTAAAACAAAACAAATTTGCAATCAATCACAATATGCAAACAGGGTACTTAACTTTCTAGTTTTCTCTGAAATAGGAACATACAAGTACAGACCTGAAGATTTGGAGGACCCTATATGATTATATTTTTATAGCCTTGTATATTTTTGTTCAACAAAATAAAAGATTTGGAGGACCCTATATGATTATATTGTTATAGTAACCACAAGCCAGTTTACAACCCAAGCTCACCACCATCATCTGGTAGTATGAATAGCTGAACTGAAGGCCGATGCAAGCTATCATTAAGAATTTACAATTTTATTTTATATGAAAGATTTGCAATATGTCATTTCTTTTAATGAAAAATGAAAGATATCATTAAGATCTAAATATCAGGTACAAAGAAAATTGTAACAAAACTCTTTCATTGATCACGGCCTTCTAAATGCAATATGTCATTTAAACAAATTTACAAACCACCAAATTATGATGTGAGCAAACAAATTATTTCTAATTGCCCCAAAGTCATAAACCCCAAAACCTTAGAACTAGGTGCCACCAAGCCTTATCACAATTGACATTCATTACGGGGGGACTGGGAATTTTTCTAGAGTCCATGTAAATCTACTCCAACAAAATAAAGGCTGCACCCAAAAAAAAAAAAGTAAAGTAAAAGTACTTATCTACATAAAAACATCCATTCCATCAATGACTTGCCCAAAAACAACATGACGATTGTCCAGCCATGGAGTCTACATCATGAAACCAAGTTATCAGCAAATATCAAAACCAACAAGTAAAAACTTCAACTTTCATGGTTACAAAAGTAGATGTCGTCGGTTTAATAACTAAGCATTAAAACATGTGAAATCAGATAGCATTACCAGTCACTTCTTGTTACCAATCAAACCAAACAGGAATCAATAATAATACATCTAAAACAAAGCTCACAAAGAAAGATGTCGACCTAAACTAGTGAAAATTTACTAGTTATGTAAATGGTCTCTTCCGCATATAACACTATAATAATTTGTCCAGTAGATGGAGGCAATTCCGATAATGTAATCTATAAGGAGACTAAAACCAGAAAAGTTAAAGCCCTTGAAAATTTTACTTCATCTTTGTTTAAGTGAGTAATTTCTGCACTGAACTATAAACAAATGAATTCTCTTTTCTTTTTCTTGTAAGCGAGTTCGATTATATAACTACAGCAAATTGATTGTTTGTTAGACTCTTGAAGTGCAAAAAATGCTCTAACAGGAATTTGCAACCTATCTTTTTTTTTTTTTTTTTTTGGCAAAAAGGGCGGTGCGCTAGCTAACTCACCTTTACGTACAAATGAAAAATTGACTACCATTAGTATTAGGACCCGCATTTGCCATGCTCAAAACTCCGACCAACATGCTTCACTTTGCAAGGAAGGGCTGCACTATGTTAGCAAGACATTAACACACCGTTTTTCAACCAAAAGATCAATCCTAAGGAGGAAAACCAAACTTATATCCCTGTAAAACCAAACTTATTTCACAGCTTAATATCATCATTCAGACATTAGATGGAACATACAGGCAAAACTCTCATCTTCAAAACTAGAGCCATAAATGCTGATTCCTCCAGTTCCTAGCCATTAGTAGTATATATTTTAGTCAAAACTGACGAAGCACTCAATTTCTTTGGTTGTGTGAAAGCAAACACGGCACTAGTGTATACACAGAGATGCATAAACAACTACAATAGAGCTCACATCTCCCTCAGTGAAGTCCCCTCCTTGAATCATGAAAACTATAAGAAGAGCAATGTTGTGAAATCTGATCATGGCTTGCCTGTACACAGAGCACGGAAATTTTCAACAGTGGGAGGGTGAATTAGACTTTATGGGAGATCAAAATTAAAGAAGTTGCTTGTGCTTTCTGACGAAGCTTATAAAGGAACAGAACAGACAACTACTGAGAAGGAAAAAAAATAGTGATACAGAGAATGGAATCCCAAAAACTCAATACAGACAAATGAACCTCCTTCAGATGAATTAAATGGGGAGAGAAAATCATCCGAGTGAGCTCAAAACTGAAAAGGGAAAGGAAATGAAATAAAAAACTTGAGGGAGAATCCCCAAGAAACCGTGTTACTCCAACAGGAAGGCTGGTGGAGTCGAGGCTGAGAGTGAAATGTCGACGCCAAGAGCCTGAGACGTGCGACGGCCAACGGTGAGAAGCCGAGAGTGACGAGCGGTGTGAGGAATTTTTTTGACTACCTTGGACTGACCTTGGTTTGAAAGGACGAAGGTGAGGGCGTAAGGCAAATTGATTTAGGGTTCTTGCTCGCACTAGACAGCAGAGATTTAGGGCTGAGGTTTCGCGCATGGAGGGAGAGGGAAGAAAATTCGCATGGAGGGAGATGATTTAGCGCTGAGATGATTTAGCACACGGAGGGAGAGGGAAGAAAATTCGCATGGAGGGAAAGGGAAGAAAATTCGACCTAATTGGCGAAGATGATTTAGCGCTGAGATTTAGCTTTTCGGCTGATGGTTTAAGTTTTTTAAAAAATAATATTTAACCGCCTCCAGAACCGCCTCTAAATGTACATTAGAGGCGGTTAATAATAACCGCCTCAGAAAGGAGTGATTTTGAAAAAGAAACGCCTCCGAAACCGCCTCCATATATTTCATTTGGAGGCGGCTTAACATAACCGCCTCTGTTTTTTTTATAATATTGAGGCGGTTAGTTTTTCCGCCGACAAAACCGCCTCTAAATGTATTTTAGAGGCGGTTTACTTAAAACCGCCTCCAATAGTCGGTCGGTATTTACCCTTTTTCTTGTAGTGATTGGCGCCGCCGTAGGGAGAGATAAACTTCTATTTCCAAATGACCAAAAATGATTGCAAATACCGAAGCCATAGCCGGATGCTTCGGCAGACCGATTCTTTGGAGGGACAACCGTAGCAGCATCATGAGCAAATGATTCAACATGAGAACTCGGTCGCTCCAGATTATAATCAAGTTATAGTTGATACTGAGGGGGAGACAGCTGATACCGCAACTTCTCTAGTATTCACAGTGGCCCCTCAGAATGGGGTTATATAACAAATCCAACCACAAGTTCAACAGCAAGACCCTCATCTTTAATGTCAGATAGAGAACCTAGATATTCACCTGTTGCAAAACACGTTGGGTTCATTGTTCAGGCGGATGGAGGAGATGGAGAATCGAAACCGTCTCGAGAAACAAGGGGATATCCAACTAATGCAGGAGGATATAGACCGAAGAAATGCACTATGGCAGCAAGAAGAAAGGCAGAAAAATGTAGTTACTGAAGGAACGGCTCGTCCGCATTGAGAACCCTATTCGCGACGTGAACCGGGACGAGGCTGGCCCTAGTCGGGTAGAAACTTTTTCTCAGGTCAATGCCGGGTTAGTGTCGCGGCTTCTTCTCAAACTGGTACAAAAGGCCCTCTACAAGAAGATAGCCAAAGAATGAGGTTGCTCGAGGAGTACCTTAGACGAATTGAGAACCCGACTCGAAACAGGAACCGAGATGAGCCCAGCCGGGCTACTACCTCAGCCTTTGTGCAAGTCGATACCGAACGCCCTCAAGATCATCATGTTGGAAATAACATGATCAACCAAGATCAAGATCAGATTCTCGAAACTCAAGGACCAGACCATATATCCTTGAGGAACAAGTAGGTTGAGCCTAACCAGGATACTGTAATTGCGAGCCGAGATGCGCCACCACAAACAAAGAAGGCTCTGAAAAGTATAAAAGAAAAATATAGTAGGGGAAGAACAACAACAGCCCTTTCACGGACAAGATTATAGATGCTCCATACCCAAAGAACTTTGGCTTGGTTGACTTGCCTACATACGATGGAACTCAGGATCCACAAGCTCATATTAATATGTTCGACATGAGGAAGTATGTGAGGAAATTTGAGGAACCAATCATATCTCAGCTATTTGTTGCTACCCTACGAGGTGCAACATAGACATGGTTTCACACTTTGCTTGCAAAGTTGATCCAGAACTTTGAAGACCTGGGAGATAAGTTTTTGTTGAATTTTGCAACAAGCAAGAAACAACCGAGATTCGAGTTCACCCTCTGCAAGATTAAGCAACAGCCAGAGACTCTCTAGAAATACTTAAATCGCTTTAAAGATGCTGCCTTGCAAGTGCATGGATTAGAGGAAAGCGTCCACGTGCATTTAATCATAATTGGCTTAGACCCTTCATCCCGGTTGGCCAAATCTATCTTCAAGGAACGTGTCGAAACCTGGAGGCTTTTAGATTTCGGTCAAAGAAGTATTGGGAGTTGGAACAAGTGGAAATCGCTAATGTTGTGGCGAAAGATAGGGGAAAGAGCTCACTTTCTAAGCAAAAGGAATAGCTCGGAAGATTTCCGAACAGAAGCAAGAATTTCGTGGACGGAAGCCAGACAGCAAATCCCGGGGGATAGGAATGTCACAAAAAGGAGGTATGATGAGTACACTCCTTTGAATATATCACAGTCACAAGTTTGGAAGGAAGTAGCCTTGATCGAGCTTAAAAAAGTAGAACGACCTCAGCCTTCCTACAACAGACCTAGAACAAACCAGTCCTGGTATTGTGCATTCCTTGATGGTTCAGGACACACTATGGACCAGTGCTGGGACTTCCGAATGCTATTAAGAAGTTTGTTAGGGAGGGGAAATTGTGACAATATGTAATAGAAAGCCAAGACGGAAGAATGACAAGTGCAAACAAAGAGGCCATAGTAGGAGTTCGGACCAGAGAAAGAGAAATGAGAAGCGGAGGAAGTTGGACAACAATGATGACGAGTTTCCAGAAGCCAAGTTCGAGTGCAATTAAGTTTAATTCAATTTTCCTGTTTTAAGGTTTTGTAAGGTCGATGATGCCATCATTTAAATCAACTTTATTGTCAAATGATTTTTCAATGGAATAATGAACTCAGGGTACGAACCTGGTTTCGGGTGAACATGGAGCAATGAACTTAGGTTACAAAACCTGGTTCTGGATAAACATGGAGCAGTGAACTTAGGGTATGAAGCCCAGTTCTTAGTAAAGATGGATAAATGAGTCCAAGGTACAAAACTCGGTGTTAATCAAAGCAGAGAAAGAATAGTTAAAACGTGTTCCTGTCGGAACCCGGTAAAACTGAAATAGCAGTTAAAGTGCGTTCCTATGGGAACCCAGTAAAACTGAAAGAACGGTTCAAACGTGTTCCTTTGGAACTCGGTAAAACTGAAAAGTTAAAACGTGTTCCCATTGGAGCTCGGTAAAACTGAAATAGCAGTTAAAACGTGGTCTTATCGGAACTCGGTAAATTTGGGTGAACGGTTAAAACGTATTCCTATTGGAACACGGTAAAACTGGAAGCTCCTTGTGACCGTGTGTTGGTCGATTTCCTTAATAGCAAGTGAACCAGTCGAAAAAGTAATAAAGAGTAAGTAGAGTATCGTCCCATAGAGACTGGATACCAAACGAGGACACCGAGTTGCATAATAGTTGTGTTTGAAAATAGGATAAATTTGGTTTGGTTGTGAGTTTTTATGGCTATACTAATAAACAAGAAAGTAAACAGAGTGTCGTAGTCGTAAGAAGATATCAGTAGGAAAATAGGCTGAGCTCAGAATCATCCTTAAGCATATCAATCCCCTAGTTGCTTCACACATTGCTACAACATTTATACTGCACAGCTTCCGCAATGCTACAACATAGATACTAATTAAATGCTATTCAGCTAACCCACCACTAAAGTCTATCAAAGCTTCCGCGTCCGATACATATAATACTACCTTTACTTCTCCCATATGCCTATGGCAATTTTCTAGTTAGATTCACATTACAAAGCAAGGTGTTATGTTATGAGCGGTAGACCCATTCCTGAAGCCTACAATAATAAGTCAAGCTTTGTACCAGCCTGCCTAGCAATCACTGTTTCTCAGAGGTCTAACCCCGACTCCCTTCCAGTAAGCCGAGGCCACTGATCTAGCTCTTAGCTTTTGCTAACCGACAAGGTAATTAATTTACTGATAAGCAAACTGAATTTATTGAATTAAGAATTAGCAACTAGGTTCATTCCAAACTTAAGAAATCATCCTCACTCAGCCATAGGAAATTTAGTTCATGACTGACGAGGGAAACACAAAACAGATAACAAAATGACCCATGATCAAAAGATTAAAATGAAAGAAAACAAAAAGCTTGACGAAGTTCCGACGGCGTGGAAGAAGCCCTGTCATGTCACCACTCCACGTCTTCTTCTCTCCGTCTTACTGCAAGGAAGGATGCTGGGTTCTCCTAGAGTTTTCGTGCCTTGTGAACTCTCTCTCTCTTCTTTCGAGCCTGGCAGTATGAATAGGATTAGACTCTTAGCGACTCAACCTCCTTTGGGGTTGGCTGTTGTTCCTTTAAATAGGCTGGTCTTACTTGCAGCGTACGTTCAATGATCTGGGCCTTTCCTAATCTATTGAGGTCCAATCGTATCTTCTTTTCCAATCTCGGTAGATTGATTCTACTGATACTGCGAGATTCTTCAAATCTTTAGTTTTGATCCTATGCATCTTCTATTTCAATACGTCAGCAATCTAACTGTTATTCTCGCCCTGCAATATATTTCCTGAAATAATCTTGACAAAAAGATGAGAAGATATACCGCATAGCATTGCGTCCTTTACTTTGCTATAGCTTCAGAGATGCCTTGTATTGCACTTCGATAAGCTGTCATGATGTTATAGCATAGTATCAGTTTTGCTATATGTTCTTCTCATAAAACCTCAAAACTTGTTCTTTTCTTAGCACATGTTTAGGCTGTAAATGGTTTTTATCCTTCAGTTCCCTTTATCATGAATTAATGCATTTTTCTTAGATTGATTGCAGTTAAGCTCGTATTTACCATTCAATTCAGCCATAAAATACAGGGAAAACATGGCATAATTAGTTCTCATCACCGTGATACATCAAAATTATTCTTTCTGGGGTAATGAAGTAGACCGTCATGCTAACCCTGATCAGGTTGAAATGTTTAATTAGGATTCAGTTACGACACTCAACTTGAACATGTGATGGGTTGCCTTTACTCCGGATTAAATTATGGTCGAATGTTCTGGAATGTAATGTGATAGATTAAATATAATATTATAATACCAGACGAATATCCAAGCAGATTCTTTGCGAATATCTTTTACTCTGGCCCAGTCATTAAACAAAACTCAGAAAATACATTCGAGTTCATAAAATGCAACGAATGCAATAGGAGAATAAAGTTTGGAGAAACATCCGGGTTGGACAAGAAATGAGTAGACTAAACAGTTTGCAGAAAAAGTAAGTATTTTCCATTAATTGTTGAATTATTTACATCATATTCTTGCAGGAAAATAAATCGGGTTATTAACTCGGGGGAAAACTTACAAAGAAAACAAACAAGAGGCTTCAGTACCCTGAACAAAGAAATACATTTGAAACCACCATCCCGGCCCTTAGCAAGATGGAGCCCCAGCGTCGGGTTGAACCTTGTCACCCCCGTCCTCACCCTGGTCTCCCTCCAACTGACTTCCGGAGACATCGCCAAGATAGGGAAAGAGCGAGATTATCTTGCCTTCATCGACAAAAGATATGCAATCCATCCCGGAGGTGTTGAATTCAATTCCTAAGCTTAAAATTTTTTTTTATTTTAACTTGAAATCCCAATGCACTAAAATTGATATCCATGAAATCTCCAGAAAATCCCTTTGATTGAGAATTGATGACTTCTCAAATATATCAAAATATATTTCAAATTTATTAAAAATGGGAAGTCACGTCAATACATTTAGCAAATGTCTTTTTATACTTTATATATGTATTTATCTAGCACCAGATTTTCTTGGCTTTGTAGTTAAATTTTTATATTTTTCATTGGGCTTTCAAGAACATCAACTTGCAGAAATTAATTGGGATTAACCCATTAAGGTTTTAGGCGAAACAATGTGAATATTTTTTTACTAATCGCAGAAAATGATATGTTGTAACTATTTTTCATATAATGATTTATTTCCTGATATGTTGTAAATGTTTTTCTGAAAGATATTTTTAATATAGTTCTTTCTTTTCCAGTAAAAAGTGATTCATCTTTGTTATGCATCTGGAACATATATTATCCTCAGCCTTATATTTGATTTGACTCAAAATAGATTTTAAATGATTGAAAGGCATTAACGTGTTTATTATAAATGAATCATTTAACATATTGAATCAAATTCAATAAGAAAATCTATTATTTAAATCTGAATAGTACGTTTTACTATCTATATGGGATTGGGATGGCAACGAAATGAACTCATGTCAAACCCGGTTACTGTGCTCGTCCCAAAGATCATCTGGACGGTCAAATCTTTTTTTTTTTTACTTTTCTATTTTTTATCAGAAAAAATTGTAATAGGCGAGAATCTAAAATAAAGGTAATCTCTCAACTAACTAAAAGAATGATTTTTTTATTAAAAAAAAGAGATAAGATTTTTTTTTAAAAAAAAAAGATCTTGATCTACACGGTCAGGAGCCTGTCGGACTAGCTCCACAGGGAAACAAAAGCAACATCATGACAGGTCTCTTGGGCTTTAAACTCTTGTGAGCAACGGAAAATTCGCAAGACAATTTTATGCTTTTATGCTTCACAACATTTTTCAACTACAAAATGAATAAGACAAGAGCGGGGAGGGATGAGCTACCACCTACGAAGCGAGCTACCACCTACGAAGCGAGCTACCACCGTTTGCTCTCTGTACAATGGCGCTGATAATTCCTTCTAGTAACACGGCTGCTAATATTCCTCCATCAAACGAGGAATTTGGCGTGCTTCAATGTAGCTCTAAAAATATTAAAAACTGAGCAAAAAATGGATTGGAAATATGGTGCAAGAACAATGGCCAAAGCTAGATGCTCAGAATGGCTCTCAACAGAACCGCAAGATGTTAGAAGCTTAAAGGAGCAAGATAAGATGAAGAAGAACAACGTGAGAATGGGTTGGATGATGAAGACGACTTGTTTTCATATGAATCTAGTCCTCATGTTGCTCAGTCCCACAAAATGATGAAACTATTCGCAAGACAACTGAGGATACAAACAGGAATTTCCCGACCTTCAGCTTCTCAAACAAAATGAAAAAGTGCCTATACTGTGCATGGAGGGCTGTGATTATCAAACTACTGGGAAGGCATATTAGTTATACAGCTCTGGAATCAAGACTTCAAGCAATGTGGGCCAAAAAAAGGCATCATCAACCTCATTAGTATTGGATATGGCTACTATGTGGTAAAGCTTTCACACAAAGGAGACTATTTCAATGCATTGATGGGAGATTCATGGATAATCTATGACCATTGCCTCACCGTTAAGCCATAAGAATCAAATTTAAGGCCGGACAGAGCATCAATCGATAAGGTTGATGTATGGTCAGAGTTCCAAAGGTCACCTTGGAGTATTATGATGAGGAAGCCTTGACAATTATAGGCGCAACCGAAATTGGCAAAACACTAAAAGTGGACATTAACAATTCAAGCCAACTCAGGAGCCATTTCGCTCGGATCTGTGTGCTTGTGGAGTTAAGGAAGAAGCTGATGTCGGGTTCCTCTCTAGATGGGGAGGAATATTACTTAGAATACGAAAGCCTTAACCTTTTTTGTACCAACTGGGGAGTTTATGGTCACCGCCAAGATTGCTGTCCCCTGACAAATCCAGAATCAAAAGATGATGAAGCTGTACCAGAGGGCCCCGTTCCATCAGCTACAGAACAAGGGAATGCTTGTATGCCTGAACAGTGGAGCGTGGTTCAAAAACCATGTTGACAAAGGAAAAGTAGGGGAAAACAGGGAGATTTATTACGAACAGCTAAGGCAAGGTCCAGATTCAATGTGCTCATCGAAGAGGAAGATAATTACGTTGTTAATAAGGATGCTAATCAAGAGATTATGGAAGAAGCAATGTCTGATGAGTAAGCTTTGGTTCTTATGGAGCCTCGTGCTGCAAAAATATGGACTGGAAAAGTGAAGAAAGGAGACAATTCCGCAAAGCACGATTGGTGTGGTGATGCGTTACTGCATGGAAAGCAAAGGGTACAATACGAGAACGTACAACAAGATAGTGGAGAAACGAGCATGTGACACATCAGGGATCAATAACGGTAAAGAAGATAACATTCTGAGAATTACCATGGGTGAAGCCAATGATACGGAGGGTGATGCAATTATAGAGCCAAGGAAGAAACAAGTGGGGCCCCAATGGAGGCACATGATTAGGATATGTTGGGGTTTGTCGTAACTTCATGGCCCTAGGCCCTAGAGATCCAACGTTAAATGAATTGGACCTACCTTAGGCCGAGTAATGAAAGCCCTGAGTTGGACCAACATTCATCTAGTAGCCTACATATTTGGTCAATGGTTCATGAAACCAATTCCAATGAATTTAATCTGTTGCTCCTACCCAATCCAAATAAACTTTATGGATCAAGTTCTATATTCAAATACCAAGGGCTCTTGTGGAAAAGACCTGACCTGTAATCTAAAAATGATTATTAATGGCTTATGCCTAGTCTCATTTTCATAAGTTTGGTTATGGTCGTCTTCTCTTTCTATCCTCTTCGCCATGTCAACCGTTATGTTCAAATTTGAATTATTCAGATTTAATGTTTTATAAAAATATTTTTTAACAATTTAATATTTTATTAATATTTTTATAAAACATTAAATTTGAATTGTTCAGATCTAAGTCCAATAACTAAGATGGGAAGAGGATGAAAAGAGGATTGGAAGGGAAGAGGACCGTAGGTAAACCCCATTTTTTTGGCTGACACAAAATTCTTTGATGAGTCTTGATTTCACCCTCTCCTCTCTTTGGGATATGACAACATTAAGATTATCCCAAGTGAAGGAAGTTCTGACGATATCGCTGCTCTTTGAGAAAGTGACGCAATAAAGGTTTTTATAAAATGGCAATATACGGATTTAGAATGCAAAAATAACGACTCCCCAATCTTTCCATTCATTGCTGTCTATGCCCTTCCCCGTTCCAACCTTTGTACGGTGGTTTGGGAGAAACTGAGGCGGGTCTATGACAATATATTAGTATCATGGATTGTTCTTGGAGATTTCAATGTTCGTCTAGAGGATAATTGTATTAATCTTATTATGCACTGCATCTCCACTACCTCCTATAATGTGTTATGGAATGGTTCTCAAATTGAATTTCTTAGCCCAAAAAGAGGGCTTTGACAAAGTGACCCGATATCTCCCTTTCTTTTTGTGTTATGTATGGATCAACTATCCAATGTTATCTGTGATGTTGTCAAGAAAGGTGATTTGAAACCAATTTACGTTACCAAGAAAGGCCCTTTTGTCTCTCACCTAATGTTTCCTGATGGCCTCCTACTATTTGGTGAAGCATCCGAATCTCAAGCAAGGCCTATGATGGATTGCTTAGAGATATTTCGTAAGGTTGCAGGTTAGAAGGTCAATAAAGAAAAATCATCTATATATTTCTCTCCCAAGGTTTCAACACATATGAAAAAAAAAATCATAAGGGATTGATGATTGAATATTATTACACTTATTTGTATCTCTTGGTGAATAAATTTAGGATTGTTTAGTTAATAAATAATGGATTTTATTACTTAATTGGGCTTTGAGCTTTTAATTGGATTTGATTCATTCTTTATGATTAAATTCCAGATTTACAGTGATTTAGTATTTTCGCCATAACTTTTGATCTAGATATCCGATTAGCCTGATTCTTATTTCCTTTTTTAGATGATTCAGAGAGCTACAATTGTTATGAAGACTCGGAAGGCTGATTCGGACAAGAAGATGGACGAAATTAGAGCTAAAGGCAGACCTATTTTTCTGGATTTTTATTCTGCTCGAATTTTGTAATAAAAGACCATTTATTAAAGGTTTCCTATTTTTGGGCCAATCTTGTAGCCCTAGTGTTTCCTATTTATAGGTTATATTAGATGGCTAAAAACATACTCTCAATTACGTTTAATAGGATTTCTTTTTGGTTTTCTTCTTCATCTTTTCTTTGTTTTGCTTAGCCATGCTTGGCTAAGCTTCGTGGTTAACCCAACGTGAGGATTCCATGATTCATCCGAGAGAACTTGTGCTTTATCAATGATTTAACTCGTTTCTATTTTCATCTTATCGGATCCGATTTAAAATAGTTCGAATATTAGATTTAATATTCGATTTGGTTTATCCCAAGGACTTGAATTCGAACTAGGTTTTAAGTTTCTTGTGCGATCGCACGATGGGGACGCCATTTGTTCGGACATATTCTAGGCGATCGTCTAGTCGAGGGATTTTCTGGGTGAATGCGAGATCTCGGTTCGTCCGAGCCAAATGTGGGTTATTTATATTTTGTTCAATGATGGAAGTCTCGGAATCCGAATGTTGGGTTGATCAATTTTAATCTTCTTCTTCTCGTTTTCTTATCTTTGCTTCATTTAAATTGCATTTCTATTTTAGTTTATTAATTTAAAAATCCAAAACCCAATCCCCCTTGTTTTCATTGCATTTGCATGACATTTAGATTACTTAGGATTCAATAAAAGGCTCCTCGAAAAAGAGAGAACGATCCTAGGTTTGCCTATACGCAATCCTTGGTTAATTGTTGATTGTGGACCCCAAGGCTAATGACAAAGGTCTTCATCAGGGATAATAGGAATGAAGGTGTCATTTTAGATTCAGAAATACTTCAAATTTTCACTCTCTAAAAATTGTGGACCAAAAAAAAAAAAAAAATGTTTCAATATATTGTTGACCGAGTCAAGACTAAACTATCGGCTTGGAAACCCAATACCTTATCTATGGCAAGCAAATTAACATTGGTGAAATCTGTGATTAGTACTGTGCCTCTCTACCTTATACAAGTTGCAAAAGTCCCTATTAGTATTTGTATTGAGGTTGAACGGTTGCAGCGGAAATTCATATGGGGATCTGATCAAAATGGAGCAGGCTTTCATCCAATAGGATGGGATACAATCACCCTCCCAAAGCATATGGGTGGTCTGGCTCTAATGAAGCTAAACTCCATGAATCGTGCATTCGAGGCAAAGTTGGCCTAGAAATTAATGCTCACGTTTGACAACTTGTGCGCTCAAACATTGATGAATAAGTATATGATTAGAAGCAAGGAAAATATATATGTTAAATGTATTACCTTCGATATATGGATATGCCATAGCAAGGGCTTTATAGTAAATAACAACAGAGTTAATTAGATGAGAGAGACTATTAGTAGATAGTGGCTAAGAAAAAGGGGATATATACGTGTAACCTGCCACTTACTGATTTTGTGTGAATGAATTATTGTCTTTTCTCTCTATATTCCTTCTCTGTATATCATAAGGTATCAGAGCCTTTGTCTGGCCCATGGCGCCGCCACCACCGGGCACACGATCCCAGGGTTGACTGGGTGATTTGGAGAACCGTTTTGAAATACACCAATACATCATGCACCATCAACTAGACCAGAACTCACAAGACATTAACGACCTGAAGCAGATTGCTCTTCGCCTGGAAGAAGGGGTGAAATCCATGGAAGCTCGATTCACGTCTCTTACCGTGATTACTGGAAAACAACCAACAACTGGTAATGGTGGCGACGGAGGTCCAGAAGGCAGCTGTGGTTTGACAGTCATGGCGTCCCATATTCCCACTTTCGGATCCTTTCATGAGCTACAATAACAGTAACCGCCGGCAACTTCATTCCGACTAAGCAAAGTCGTGTGGAGTTTCCACGCTTCGACGACTCTGTCTTCCGAGGCTGGGCATATCGCTGCCATCAATTCATGCACTTCGATGGCACTAGACCTTCATGTGCCGACGGCCCTTCTCAGAAGTCAAATGGGAGGATTATTTTTGGCAAATGGAAGCAAAATTCACAGAGGTCAGAGATGAGAATCCCTTAACTGCACTCAAGAAGCTACAGCAAAATGAGACGTCTCTCACTGATTATGAACAGAAGTTCGACGAGTTGCTCTCAGAGGTTGATATAATAGAGGAAGTGGCAATTAATCTCTTCATCGGTGGATTGCAAACCGATATCCAGCAATTGGTTGTGAACCTCACCCCTTCGATGTTAGCCGAACTCTGCTCGGTTGCAAGAAGCTACAGTCTAAGCTCTCTATGAACAATTTCCACCGTGCAATCGCCGAGACTATACACCAAGGAATTTTTTTGCGAGTCACTCCACCGGGCCTCAGGTCGACTTCACAATGGGTTCTAAAGCAAGCCCACAACCAGACTCATCAGCTATAGTGCCGATGAAGCCCATTATTTTGCCAAAACCCAACTGGGTTGCTCCATCTTCATCGTCATTCTCATCAGCATCCTTACCTACGTCAAAACCTACTAGGCAGCTGTCGAAAAAGGAGTTGGATGAACGCCATCGGAAAGGGCTATGTTACTGGTGCGCGGAGAAATTCTCCTCTGGCCATCGATGCAAGGATTCTCACCTCTTTACCTTGGTGATCGATAAGGAAGATGGTCATTTTGAAGATGCCACAGGCGACACACAAGGCGAAGCTGACGGTACCATTAACGCAATCAAAGGCTCCGCTAATACTTCGACACTTAAATTGGTGGGCTACATCAAGAACCAGCGAATTATCATCCTTATCGACACAAGCAACACTCATAACATTTTGGGTAGCTAAACGACTCGGCTTGAAACTTCAAGAAAGGGACCCGATTCGACTCACATTTGTTGATTCTCAACAGGTTTATGTTACTAAACACTACCCTTCATTAAGTTGGAAAATGGGTGATTCATAATTCTCTTTCGACTTCTTAATCATGAAAATCAATAGGTATGATGCTATTTTGGGTATTTAATGGCTGAAAACCTTGGGAAGATTTGCTATGCATATGGGGTAAAAAACTTTTGAATTTCAATGCCTTGGCCAGCAAGTGGAATTAAAGGGCATTGGTTTGAACATATCAAGTCAGGCTGAAGGAATCTTGGCTATTCGTGAATTAATGATAGCTAATGAACTATATCTGGTCTCTAATTCCTCTCACGTGTTCGTCACCTTAGAGTCTGATGCCTCTCTTTCTTCAGACCAACAAGCTGAGCTCTAAACACTCTTAGACAATTTTGATGATGTGTTTGCTGAACCTGATGGTCTACCTCCATACAAGAAATTTGATCACTCCATTGCTCTTCATGATGATAAACCAATCAACTGCAAACCATGCCGTTACGGCCCTGTACAGAAAACAAAATTGAAAACCAGATTCACCAAATGCTTTTGCAAGGCATTATTCAAGAAAGCTCTAGTGACTTCATTGCTCCGGTGGTCTTGGTACAGAAGAAAGAGGGTACCTGGAAGTTTTGCGTTAATTATCGTAAACTGAATGAGGCTACCATAAAGAACAAGTTTGCAATCCCAATTATTGATGAGTTGTTGGATGAATTAACAGGAGCTACTTTTTTCTCTAAGTTGGATTTGCGAGCTAGTTACCATCAGATTCGTATGAAGCATAATGACATTCCTAAAACTACATTTCGAACTCATGAAGGGTTGTAAGAATTCTTGGTTATGCCTTTTGGCCTTACCAATGCTCCCGCTACCTTCCAAGGTCTCATGAACTATATTTTTAAGCCCTTCCTCTATAAATGCATCTTAGTTTTCTTTGATGACATCTTGGTATATAGCAAGGATTGGAGTTCTCACTTGCACCACTTGGAGACTACTTTATCTGTTTTGAAGCAACATCAACTCTTCGCTAAGTCCTTTAAATGTAGCTTTGCTACTACTATTATTGAGTATTTGGGCCACCTTATTTTTGTCCAAGGGGTCCAAGCTAATCCTAGGAAGCTTGCTGCTATATATTCTTGGCCAACACCTACTTCTCTTCGTGCTTTATGAGGGTTTCTTGGCCTTACAAGTTACTATCGTCACTTCATTAAGAATTATGGCTCTATCTTCTGCCCCTTGACTGATTTGTTAAAGAAACGTGAGAAATTCCTTTGGGATGTTGATGCAGCCGCTGCCTTTCACACACTCAAGGAGGTCATGATGACACCCCCTGTCCTTGCCTTGCCTAATTTTGAAGCTACCTTTGTGCTTGAGACCGACGCTTCTGGATCTAGTTTGGGAGTTGTTTTATCCCAGAATGGCCATCCTTTGGCTTATGCAAGTAAGGCTCTTGCTTCTTCTTAGAGGAACTTATCTATTTATGAACGGGAAGTTCATGCCATTCTTTTTGCTGTTAAGCAATGGCGGTCTTATTTATGAGGTCGTGAATTCATCATTCGTACTGATCATTTACCCTTGAAACATTTATTGGAGCAACGTGATCTCAGCCAAGAACAATTTAAGTGGTTACACAAGTTGTGGGGATTGCATTATGAGATTGTCTACCGGAAGGGAAGTGATAATATGGTCATAAATGCTCTATCTCGCCAGGATGAAGGTTCTTGCTTCACCATGTCTACTCCTATTTCACCTCTTTATGAGAGGGTTCGAGACTCTTAGCTGATTGATGAGAAATTACAGCTTCTAATTAAAGCTTTGGAGCTGGATACAACTTCTCATTCCAAATTCACTTGGCAGCATCATTTACTTAAGTGTAAGGGTAAACTTGTCGTGGTAGCCGATCGTGTTCTTCGTAAGGATTTGCTTACCTTCTTTCATGTTGATGGCATTGGTGGCCATTCCGGTATTCACTCTACCTTTAGACGACTCTCTTCTTTTTTCTATTGGAAGGGTATGGAAAAAGATGTGCGTAATTTTGTGAGGGAATACACTACTTGCCAACGTTTTAAACCTGAGTTGGTAGCTTCTCCGGCCTTTTGCAGCCCCTCCCCATTCCTAAACACATGTGGTCTAAATTGTCTATGGATTTTATTAGTGGCCTTCTAAAATCTTATTCTAAAACCACCATTTTAGTTGTGGTCGATCGGTTATCAAAGGTTGCCCATTTCATGACCCTTAAACATCCTTTTACAAATTTGATTGATGTAATTAATGTATTTTAATTCATATTTGAAATTTGTGGATGTCGCTAATATCTCTATGGATAATATTGTCAAGTTGCATGGCTTTCCTAAGTCTTTTATTACTGATGTGGAAAGTTTTGGAAGGAATTATTTCGCTTATATAGTGTCAAATTGCATTATTCTTCTGCTTATCACCCACAAACAGATGGGCAAAGGGAAGTCCTTAAACGTTGCTTGGAGTGTTATCTTTGATGCATGACTGGTGATTTTCCTAAGCAATGGACCGAATGGTTATCATTGGCTGAGTTGTGGTACAATACCACTTATCATTATGCTATTGGAATGACTCCATTTGAAGCGGTTTATGGGGTAGCATGTCCGGCTCATCTTCCCTACATTGCTGGTGACTCTTCTAATGATTTAGTAAACCGTACTTGCTTATCTCGTGAATCAGTCCTACAGCTTCTTAAGGACCATTTGCTGAAAGCATAACACCGCATGGTGCACCAGGCAAAACAAGCATCGGTCAGAACGTCAATTTATTGTTGATGACATGGTTTATCTCAAGTTACACCCTTTCCGGAGGAATTTACTCAATAATTCTTCCTTACACAAATTGGTTGCACTGTACTTTGGACCCTTCCGTGTATTAAAGAAGATTGGAGTTGTCGCCTATGAACTTGAGCTCCCTTCAACAACTCGAGTACATCCGGTATTCCATGTGTCTCTTCTTAAACAGCATGTGGGCCCTTCTACCCCTATTGTTCAGTCCTTACCTCCGGTTGATGATCAGGGACAATTCACACTTGAACCAGAATAGATTTTGAGTCGTAAGATTGTTCACCGCCACAACCTCCCTATCACTCAAGTTTTGATTCAATGGAAACTCACTCAGCCTGAAGATGCTACTTGGGAGGATCTCTCAGCCATTCAAGCTCAATTCCCTCATTTTTCCTCTATTGCAACTCCTGCTCATGAAATCCTTGTGGACAAGGTTTCTTTTTAAAGGGGGGAGTAATTGATATATGAATATGCCATAGTAAGGGCTTTATAGTAAATAACAACAGAGTTAGTTAGATGAGAGAGGCTATTGGCAGATAGTGGCTGGGCACAATGGGATATATACGTGTAACCTACCATTTACTGATTTTGTGTGAATGAATTATTGTCTTTTCTCTCTATATTCCTTCTTTGTATATCACCTGCCAACTCAAATCTTTGACGCTTTATCTGCCAACATAGTGATATTATTGAGCAGGGTACGAAATGGCACATTAGAAATGGGGAATCGGTCCAGTTCTTCAACGACAACTAGCTATCTCACACAAACACTAAAGATACGTGCATAACACACCAGAAGAGGAATCTAGTTTCATTTTGGGCTGAGAATGGACAATAGGAACTGAAAAGACTTGCTCAAATTGTAAGTACCGAGGTCATTCAACGACTAATCACACATCCACCTTTGGATGCTTCTGGCAACAACATTATGGCTTGGAATGGTACTCACATGGAAATATTTCTGTAAAAAGTGCTTATCAAATGATAGAAAATCCCTCCATAAACCATCATAGCTCTACTTTCAGGAATATATGGAGATGGAAAGGTGCAGAATGTATAAGGGTCTTTCTTTGGATGGCTTTTCGCAACAAGAAGTAAGGTCGTCGTCTGCTTCACCAACTTGTTCATTCAGTCAATCAGGAACTGAAGATATCCTCCATATATTAAAGGACTGGTGCTCTATGCAAAAAACCTGTGGAAAACCTAGGTACTTCTACCACTGCATCATTAGATGACTGGGTGAGTTTAGACCTGAAATTAGAATTCGGTAGAACTACTCAGAATGGCTGGAACCAATTGTGGGCCGTCACTGCTTGGCATTTATGGACTTGGCGAAACAAATTTGTCTTTGAAGTTGACTTTCAAAAGCCAGTTCATCCATCTTATGGGATTTAAAAAAACATGGAGATTTTACAGCGTAGTGGCGTAGGGCCCCCCTATGTCTAAGGTTCGAACCTTACCCCTGCCCCCTACTACGTGTATCAAAAAAAAAAAAAAAAAACATGGAGATCCTATGTTCAAGACAATGAAAGTTACTTCCCTCCTTTGGTGTGTCTCCAAATCATAGTAACACTCATTGGGAGCCGCCTTGTTGTGACTGGCTCAAAGTTATTGTCGATGGTGCAATGTCCTTATCTGGATCATACGGGTACCTGGATTATTGGATTTTCTCACAATCTTGGTATTTGCACAGCCATTGAAGCAGAGGTGTGTTGAAGCAGAGCTGTGGGCTATTCTCAAGGGAATCCAATTAGCCTAGGATTTCGGTTTCAGACAGGCTCTTCTAGAATCTGATTCAAAAACTATGGTGGATACGATACACTCTTAAGAAATCAAGAACCACATGAACTACAACTGGGAAGTGTCGATCAATCAGATCTCTAGATACCAGAATCTCGATGCAGATGCATTGGCCAAAGGAATATCCAACATTCCAACTCCGCTTACTATGATTGCTGCCCTGCTCATCTGCGAGTATTACGCGACAAAAGATTGTATGGGATTAAAATCCCACTAGTCTTCTCATTTTACTTTATTGGGTTTTGACCCTCACTTGTACCCAAAAAAGACATTGTTCAACTAACATGATGTCAATGATATTGGGCTTGTTTGAACTAATGTTCGTAAAAATAACTCATCACAATTATATTTTACAAACTGAAGTTAGGATAAAATTAATAAGTGTAATGTGATTTATGTTTTGAATACACTTTTATAAGAATAAAATAAGTTTGACAAAAAAATTATGTGTATAACATAATAAATATATTGAAAAGTCAATTTCAGAAGTTCCAAATATAAATAAAAGTACAATCATACTGCTGTAGGTATTTTTTTTTCAAATCCCACTGCTGTGGGTGTTTCCACAACTATTATACAATCTACATCTTACATGGCATGTGAGTGCCAGGGCAAGTGGAATCCCATTTATATTCTGATGCAGATAACCAATACGAATTAATTCAAGGAGAGCTACAGGGTATAGAAGAAGATAAAATCTTTATCAACTCATACTGCTGAAGGTGTTTCCTTTGCCTGTTCAGGGTCTTTATCACCATCACTAATCTGGCCTCCTTCCAAGGCCTTCTGCAAAAACTTGTGCTCTGAGGGCATTTTTTTCTCTGCTTCACGGAGTCCTTCAGCATTAAACAGTCCCCATAAATACGGTTGCGGTGGTGGAATTGCTTCAGCAATTGGTGCAATTAATCCAGGCTTGCCATCATCAATAACCCCATCAATTAATCCATATTCCTTGGCTTCCCAAGCATTCATAAACTTATCGTAGTAGGTGTCCTCTTCAACCTGTAGATTAAAAGAATAAATTGGCCTAAAACATGTGATACTGAACAAAATTACTGATAAGATGAGGAGGTTGATAACTAACCTGCTCTAGAGACTTCCCAGTCACTCTTGATAATATTTTGTTTATCTTAGTCTTCTGGTATGACAATTCTCTGATACTGATACAAATTTCTGCAAGCTGTTGTTGCATTTACCATTTAGTGGGATACAAGGGAACGTTTAACAAAAGAATTCAAGGTAAAATACTTCTATTAAGGAAGAAAGTATCAATGCAGGCCCAGTTTTGCTATATCATTATACCAAAATATCATCATTAGCTAAAGGTTTTTATTAGTCCAATAACATAAAATTTGTGCTACACCTACCACTATATATACCAAGAAGAAAGGCATGCCCCAATCTAGGATTTCATTGTTCAAGATCAAGAAAGATGTCTCTCTTTCAACAATCACTAACAAAGTAAATCTAAACCAGAAAAAAGTCATGATATAGGCAAAATAATGCAAGATGTAGTTTGAAATATTATAAGCTTTTGTAGCTATCATTATAGGCCAACAATCAAAAGGGCTGCCCAATGCACAAAGCTCCCACCAAATTGGATTTGGAAAGGGTTGGTGATATCACTCATATGGAATCATACATTTCAGCATTTAGGGACATAATTGTAAGGTAGAACTAGGGAACTAATTGTAAACTAGATACTTAGTAGGATAATTAGTCAATAATTGTAAAGTAGCCGGTAGTTAGTAATTGAGGGAGGCTATAGTATTATAAATAGCTCAATCCTCCGTTTCTGTGATAACAGATCAGTTTTGTGCCTTAATCAGAAACTGTGTGAGAGTACAGGAGCTCTCTTCTTCATATTCTTCTCCTATTCTGTCCATGGTGTCTCTGTTCTATCCCTATTTCTTAATTCTATGGTATTAACCATATCAGTTGGATATACACCACTTTACCCCCCGCAAGTGAAGAGGTTGTTTCTTGCATTGTTTGTAATTGATATGTTGTAGCTTCCCTTGGAAAGAGAGCTTACAATTCCTTTACAGAAAAATATGAACAAGAAAGTCCAAACATACGTTTTCACTACTGTCTTTTTTCTTTTCTTTTTTTTGGGTCAACAAATACATTTTCACTACTAAAAACTTGATTATTTCAATTTATTTAATGATTATTTAGTAATCAGCCAAAGACACTTGTCTACGTTCAATTGCTACTATCCTTAAGCTTTCATACATTTGCAGCAACACCATTCGTTATCACATAATAATCTCATATTGACAGAATTCAGTTCCTGCCATGATTTGCCAAATGAATTTCCATAGATGGTTACTTATCATATAACTTTCCTGCCAATACTCCAATCAAAAAGTACAAATTTTAAAGGAAGTATATAACTCCCACATGACATCTGAGACTCTTTAACCAAAACAAGTTGCTATTTCAATTCTTTTCTTTTCTAATTTAATTTGCGGAAGCCAATGGGTAAAATGTAATTACAAGCACTATTTATATTAGACAACTACCCCACCTAGTGGGATAAGGCTTTGTTGTTGTTGTATTTATATTAGACAACTTACCATTTTTTTAATAAATTTTTGCATATGCTTTTTCAAACTATAATTAAAAATTTTATATGTTGACAGGAAATCTAATAGCAAAGCTCTCATGGAAGCTTCACCAAGAAATACTTTTTGTTCCTAAAGCTGAATATCTTCTCTCAATAATTCTCCTGTGTTCCATGTTCAAAGTAACATTACACAAACACACACACATACAGGTTGAATAGGTTTTCACTTTGATATTTGTATACATATACATTATTTACTATTTTCAAGAGATTTTGAGGTTCAATCTGACCAAATTCTTTTTCAGCCACGTTTTTGTGCATTCAGTGAAAATGAATGGAAAACAGCTACAGCAAAAGTGATCTTACTCCTCCACCAGAGGATCCAAGCGGCTGATGGATCATTACTCTTCCATTTGGCATGCAAAACCTCTTCCCTTTAGTACCAGAAGCAAGGATAAATGCACAAGTGGATGCAGCAAGCCCAACGCAAATGGTTGAAATATCTGCCTTGCATAACTTCATGGCATCATAAATTCCCATTGCTGCATGTAGCGATAAATGAGGTCAGAGGAATCTTACCGGCAGAAGTCCTACATATATCTCAGCATTGTTAGATGGAATAAACCAACATACTTTTTTTTGGCTAAGCACAGGTATCGTCCTATTAAAGACAATCCTATTCGAGGCACTATCGAGCACTAAATGTAAGCATCTCTTTTAGAGGAAATAAACCTACATAGTACATACTTTATATACTTGAAATGTCGACATAATTCTTTTTTATAGATTGATATAAACTCAAGAGGGATAGAGAAACCTTCTTGAAAAGCTAGCTATTGAGGTAGGATTGGGAGAACCAAACCACTTAAGAATCCTATAGAGCATGCCATATTACTCTATGGACTCAAACATCCCATACTATATTAGTCACCACCAATTAGCCGCCTGGAGAGTTAACATCCTAGCAGCTACACTCTAATACACTTCACTTAACCAGTCAACACCCTTGTAAGCAGCCATTTCTAGAACTATTCACCAACTCTAACACCAATAAATGGCTGGATGAGAAACTCTACCTAAAGGCTAGCTATTGAGATAATAAAACCAACCTATTTATATGCCTCATAGAGCATCCCATATTACTCCATATGAAAATTAAGCATCCCATACTACCTCAGTCTCCACCATAGTCCATAAAGTTTGTCTAAGTTGACCATGATTTTTTTACCAACATCATCATAATTTGTGTTCGGACGGTAAGCATATACTGTATTTGGACTTTGGATATAGCAGATTTCATGTTCATTTACAGAAGGACATCATAAAGGTTACTAGCTACGATTCTACAGTAACACCCACAATTTGACAGGGTAAGATATCTTTTTAATCACAGAGCAATTGAAATAAAATGGTTTTCCTTTAAAACATGACCAGTGTGTCATTTCTTAGAATTGAGAAAGTCACTCGTAAATCACCATGATTGGACTTTGTTTATTTTTTGAAGACCACTGTAAGCTTGATAGTATACTAGGTTCATTCCCCTATCAACTAAAGTTTGGTTATCATGTTCTCAATCCGAACCATAGAATTGTTTAAATTTTTCAAGACATTGCACTCATCTAAATCTTAAATGAAATTCCTTCACAAAATGGATCAGTCAGCAGTCTCAAACTTAATCTACGGTTGCATTTTGGGCCTGTCATCCATTAAGGTACCAACCTTCTCTTCTCTCATCAAACTCTTAACAAGTTGTTCCTAGTCTACAGAAAATCGGTTGCACAATATCTAGCTATCTCTAGTAAACATAAAAACTATGTCATCATTTCGGTAAAAACTTGTTCGTAGCTTATTTTCATACATTCCTTCTAATTCAAAATAACTTAATCTATGACATAACGAACTAAATATTTCCCTGAATCTGATATAGCATGTCTGAGTTTTGAAAGATTAGTCAACAAAATGTGGGGCGTATTATAAGAAAATACAGTTACCCATAAATTTCACGAGAAACTAGGTTATTTTAAAACAAGTTTGATATCTGTAGATTCCTTTTGGCAGACTAGTGATGAAGTGTCTTTGCACGCAACTTTCACAAGCAACCAACCACCAGTATTAGAGTCCAAACGACTCAAGTCTGGTACAAACAAATCTAGAATTTGTGAGCTACCAAATTGAAACTTGACTTTAGGTCAAGTGCATATTCAGTTCATGAAAAAGTCTCTTAATCTATCAAATGTTGGCTCTACCCTTCAAAATCTATCATTGACTCTAAGTTGCAGAAATTCAGGGATAAGAATATAAACAGAAGCAAAGGAGAGAGATCTGAACAAGTGTATAAAACTTAGTTGACATACCAGCAGTAATAGAGCCACCGGGTGAATTTATAAATAATTTAATGTCTTTCTTGGGATCTTCAACATCCAGCAACAACAGTTGGGTAATTACAAAATCTGCCGTCATGTCATCCACCTGCTCAAATAAATAACCAAGCACTTTATGATTAATCCTTTATATACTTGGTCTCTAATGTTTGTTTCTTCTCATTCTTCCTTCTTTTATTCTGACGAGAAGGGAAGAAATGGCTTGACTAGTGAAAAACTCTAAATATAAATCATAAATTACCATAACAATATACCATAACAAACATACAAGTATCAGTATCATGAAAGCAAAATACAGCAGTAGATACCACAAATTAAGGGACTAATCACCAATCAATAAACTGTGAAGCATCAAAAGTTGAAAAAACTGATATATGGTCAGTATCATGACGTATCAATGCTTCTCGGTAAACACATATATAAAGAAAGGAATGGAAGAAAATTAAAAACGCAACTGGAGAACCCAAAAAGACGATTCGTTGACGGAGAAGCATGTTAGTAGTATCGAGCTCTTCGAATCTTGGAAGCAATTGAGCTGGAGTTGCAGAGTAATTTTGGCAAAGGTCAACATCCCAATTGCTCGACAAGGTGTGTCTGGGGGCAGTGGATTCATTAAAGGCGTTAGAGACAGAAATGGATTTTCTTCTTCCCTTGCTATTGCGACCGGTAGCTATGGAATCAGTGGTCTTAATGGCAGTAAAAGAACGAATTTGTGATGGTAATAGACCACGGTTGAAGCACATAGGTCTTGACTTTGAGGTCGCATAAGTTACAGAAACTTCCATCTTCTCCGTGTCGTTGGCTCGAAGGTCTCCGGCTTCAGTGTGCTTATCGGACAATTATCTTGCCCTTTCTCTGATCTTTTTTAGGTTGCGTCGACGACAACGATATAACGATAGGCTCGGCTCGGCTCGGCTCGGTCGGGTCGCAGATATGAGTAGATGAAACGACGACGCTTCGATGGGGAAAAATTTTATAAGTTGTTTAATGCACAGGGAAAAAAAAGGTAAAATAATATTTTTTTCCCCAAAACAATGGAAATGTTAATTTTGATATAAAGGATTTTATTTATCACTATTTTTTAATTTAAAAAATAAAAATATATTTAAAAAACTATAAAACATCGAAAAATGAATTACCTACAGATATCGAAAAAAAAAATCTTAAATCTGTGTTGTCATGAACTTATGGAGTAATAATTTTTTTTTAATTTTTTAAAAAAATACTAATTAATCTCTTTCAAACGAACTAAGGAAAAAAATATAAACAATCATCCAACTGTGAAGTAACTTGTTAGAATTAGAAAATTATAGGGACAGTATTTAAAAAAATTTAAATTATAAGGATTTCACACCAAAATTTGAAGAAAATTATATTATTAATATTTTTTCCTTTTAAAAGTTATGCATCAAGATTTTATTTCAGAAGAAAAATTAAGGGAATTACATGTAATTGATCCAAGAACAAAATAAAACGTAAAACTCTTTTCCGTTCTAAATATAGGAGTTAAATAAATTTATAGATATTAAAAATATTAGTTATATGCAAAAATGCATTTGTTTTCTTAAGGTACACATTTTAATCATTTGCATGCAAACTAACATATTGATAGAATCTTTCCAACCAATTGAGACAATAAGGGAAAAATTCTAAATTCGGGAGCAAAATAGTCTAGGGCCTTATAGTTAGGATCAAAGTGAACCTTTCAAATAACTCCGACGTTTAGAATAAGTAGGAGAAAAGGAGTATTTCTTGTTTGTTCTTTGAGAGCAAAGTAGACAAATTCTGAAAGTAGTTGAGCTGTGATAATGATAGGTTTGTCAAAAGAAAAGAGGTGAAGAATTCATCGGGATGATGCCTCAATTCCACACTACTATCAGATGTTGGTCTCTTGACCAAGTCTTCAATTATATGATTGGATTTATATAAATTAAAGAATTTAAATTAATTTTATTGAACAAGGATGGAAATTTGGATGCTACTCTAACTTTTTTTTTTTTTTTTGATGATTGGATTTATATAATTATCAGGTTGAAAATACTATTCTACTAGCTAGTTGCTGTTTGATCCATCTAAACAACATGTTGTGCCAAAAACAAAGGGATATATTAGAATTATATAAGGAAAATTTAGAACCTCGCTTTATAAAATAAAAAAAAGAAACCCATCTTATACATTTTTAGGTTGAATTATACAAATGGTCCATGAATTGGTGTTATATATATTATGTAAATAATTATCCTAGCCTTTAAAACTTTACAATAAGTCACTAAAAACTTTCAAATCTATACAGATAATCTCAAACTATCAATTTTGTACCTCTTAAACTTTATTTTAATTTGTATGCGTACAAGTACATAACTACTCAAATTTTAGATAAATCTTTTAAAATTTTAACCCATTTGCAGATAAATATTGAACTAAACTAATGCTTCCTTTCCCCTATTATAAGGTCCTTTCAACCGAATCATATTAGAAAACAATTAAAATTAATTAAAAGTAATAAATATGTAAGAATTTTTTTTTTTTTTTTAAAGATGCCCCTATTTTTGAATGAGTAAGAGAGAAAGAGTAATGATGAGAAAAGGAAGAAATAAGATGCATGGTAAATAAAAGATGTGAGAGAATGATGACAAAATAGATAAACATATATTTATTATTAAGACAAAATTAAATGAGATCTTATAAAAAGGGAAAGCATATTTAGAAAAAAGATCTTATATATAGGGACAGAGGAAATAGTAGAATATAAGAATTTAGGAAGATTTATTGTAAATTTTTAAAATTTTGGGTGATTATTTATATATGATATAAAATTAGCGGGTTTTATATAATCTAGCATTCTTTTCTTGAAAAAAGAAGAAGGGAATTTACAAACCTTATGTCCCTATCTTCGTTCTTCTTCTCTGCATCGTCATCGACCACCGTCGGACATTCTGAGCCAGGTATTTTTTTCCTCTCTATTCCTCTTCAATCATATCTCAGATTTGTGTGTTTCTGCGATTTGGGTCTCTGTCATTTTGGTTCTACGATTTGGGTTTTTGAGAAAAATTAGGTTGAGCAAACATTGGGTCTTGGTATTTGTTTGTAATTTTCTGCCGTGATTGCTTGGAACTCCTTCTCACTTGCCGCAATTAGGCATTTAACAACGTCATATGTGGTAAACCTGATGCTCTGTGCAGAAGGGAAAAAAAAAAAAAAAAAGGAGAAATCAAGTGATAAGCCATAAGCTTGATTCAGGGTAAAATACTGATGATCATAATTAAATCTAATTTTCATCAATATGCTTGCGTAGCATAGTGCAAAAGAAAATGAATTTGCCTTCGCAATCATAGCACCAGAGGTCTAGTTTAAGACCATATTTGATCTACTTTTTTTCCAACAAGCATGAAGCAATCATGTGTTCGGAAGAAAAAAGTTATTACCAGGCCACAATAAAGTTTGAGAAAATGAGAAGGTTGAAAACTTGAAATAAAAATCAAGTCAGTAATAGATCATACTCTGTGTTGATATAAGTGGTCTACTTTCATGCTTAAAAGCCCAAAATTTCTTTTCAGGAGTTTCGTATACATATAATCTGGAAGATCATTGAAAAATAAAATAGATAATAGCATTTTGATATTGGGTCTTTGTCATTTTAGAATTTATAAATTGTGCCTGGGTTTTTTGCAAATAGATAATAAAGCAATTATGATGGAATTCCACAACTAAAGCCTAGAAGGATGACATTGTAATTATTTTTATTGTAATATACTTTTATTATTAAAATATATGTACTTGAACTTATTGAGTATCCACCCTTTCTATTTCTAAATGACAGGTTTGTAAAATAACCTCCTCTCTTATTACATCATCAAGATTCACTTGATTTTATGAATATTTTTTTGATATTTTTTTTCTTGTTTATATTTTTTTGTATTTTAATGCATTTAAAACTTTCCTTTAAAAAAAAAAAAAAAAAAAAAAAAAAAAAAAAAAAAAAAAAAAAAAAAAACGGGGTGCTACCCTTAAACCCCTGAATCCTCCCGCAAATGGTGCCCCTCTTCATTAATTTTCTGGATCCGCCTCTGCTCGATGAGATTGATTGTTGGTTGCTCAGGCTTTTGTCTCACCTTGTTGTTTAACCTTTTTTTCACGTGATTGTTCTTGTGCGAGTCTATCAAGGAAGACGCTAATTAATCTTGAAGATTTCATACATTAACTATATACTTTTGATTTTTAGTTACTTAATAACTCTTGATGATTTTTGGTGGCCTAGGGGCTTTAGTATTGTGTTTTAAAACTCGTAGATCCACATTGTGATTTGGCTAGAATACTTTGTCATGTGATGAAGTATTATTGCGTTAAAGAGTTTGAGCTTAGTGATAAATATTTATTTTGCGCTTTGGGAAGTCCAAAACCCAACTGTGCAATAATGCCTTGATAAATAGTTTGATTAAACTCTTAGTTAATTATTGTTTTAAGTTAAGGATTTTACAAATTTGTTTGGATTGCATAACTTTAATTTTCTATTCTATCAATCGTCGAAGTTTCTATCTGGCAAAAAACAGAAAAACAAAAAAACCATCAAAGTTTCTAGTATCAAATGAAGTTGGTTCCCTTTTAAGCTGGAATGTTCGATTCTCACTATCATTGCGGGGAAGAGACTCAGATGCTTTATAGAAACTCTGAAAGTACAATGCAACAAAAGGCCGAGTTAGAAACCCTTTATTTTTTCCCATGCTTTATAGAAAATCTGAAAGTACAACGCAAAAAAAGACTGAGTTAGAAACTTTTTTTTTTTTTTTTATATTAAAATTTTAGGAAAGGGGTTGGGTTCAATCACGATCCAAGGCAAGACGAAATCTTCATTCCTCCTAAGTGATATCGATGTTGGGTAGGGAGAGCCGTCTATTATCCTTAGACGTTTACTTAAGCACTGATGTTGGGTAGGGAGAGCCGTCTATTATCCTTAGACGCGTTTACTTAAGCACCTGGAGCTAGAATGCCTCCTCGTGCAAGACTTGACCAACTTCGAGGATCGAACCTCTTCCTTTTGGTAAGAATATCCGAGCCCTTTGCCGAGTTGACTCCAAGAGGGGTGACTGAATTAGAAACTTGATAAAACTATAAGGATTATATAATTAAGGAGGGATTATATAATTAATTTTCTCAATAAAAAAAATAATGCCCATGTTTCAAGCCCATTTATGACCGAAACAAATAAACTTACAGAGAATCAAAGTTTAGCTTTTAAATAATTGTAGACAGCCTCAGCGTCTCAGGGGAAGGGACAAGAGGGCACTGCACTCTATAATTTTCTTCCCCTAAGGAGATAATCATTATTTAACAATTTGCATTGATGATAATTATGGCTTCAAAGCACACAAAACATACTAATCCTCTAGGTTATTAAATCTAGATCGGACTAGCGATTTGTCTCAGAAACCGGCGAACTAGTCGGTAAAACCGGTTCGGTTTGGGAATCAACCTTGTTCACCTTCCCCTACCCTCCAAATAAGTTGAGTTTTTCTATTTTTCTTTAGACCCTCCAAATAAATTGAGTTTTTCTATTTTTCTTTAGAATTTCATATTAATAACCCAAAAATCTTTATTTATTTATTTATTTTTATATCGTTTTGACTCGAGTTAGCTTCGGTTATACTGCGATATGACCCACTTGACCTTTGACCCAGTACCCCAACCAGTTTAGTGACCGGTCCGATTTAATAACCTTGATACCAATTGCAGAAAGCAGTAAAGTAAAAGTAAGATAACAGATATAAAGCTGGTTGGGCAATGTTTTTGAGTACTAGAAGGTGCTGGAATTGTGGGGTTCCTGTCTATGCTTATATAAATTATTGGTGTATCTCGGTTTGGCTTCAGGAACCAACCTTATTTTTCTTCTCTAAATTGTGAAAGAATAATGAAGGAGGGGCAAATTTATTATGGAAATTGTTATTTCATCTGTAATTTTGCATTTTAATATAACTAAAAGGTATGGAGGTAATTTGACACAATTTCTAAATCCTTCTTTGTTCTATGTGACCTAATTAATAATCTGTTAAGTTTAGTAACTCAAATTAAAATTTGGGTAATTCAACAATTTTTTAAAAGGATTTTTCCTTTTTATTCATATTTTGTTTTAAATCGTATGTACTTATCATTCAAGTAAATCTCAAATATTCATATAAAATTTATTTTCATATTTTTTTTGTTTTCCAAATTCATCTTTTTTTTCCTTTAAATTGACAATAAAAGGAAGAATTTAAACTCTACTTTTTCCCCTAGGCATATTTATCCTCATATTGTGAGGGACTACCCCTTTTTGATAGATCCAACCCTAGTTGGTAATTTAAAGTTTTAAACTCTACTTTGATTCATTATATTTGACCATTGTATAAATTATATGGGTAATTTTTACAAATATCCTCTTATTGAAAAGAATATTGTTTGAGGCATTATTGGAACTCATTCTTGAATTCTATTTTACTTAATGTTGCAATTACCAGTTGGACCTCTAATTGATAAAGTGACTACAGTAAATTTTTAAAATAAATAAAGCACTTTTCGTATTTTATTATAAGTTTACAACTATAATTAATTATTTAAACTTTATAACTCAAAATCAATTTACACACTCCTGAAAATAATAGCAGCAGCAAAAAAGTATAAGGAGGAGCAATAGTTGCAACGGCAGTAATAGCTGGTGGCAGGGGTACAGGTACCCCTCAAACTTTTATACATAGTTTGCAATTTTTTAATTCCGAAAATTGTTCAAATTTTTTTCATAAAAAATGTTTAAAAAAAAAAAAAAAAAAAAAAAAAAGATCTGCCACATGCTAATGAAGAATGGTAGAGATGTTCAAAGTTTTCCGATCCTAGTCATACCTATTTGAAACTGAGATCGCCCTTGAAATCCTTTTTAACATTTATAAATTAAAATTAAGTTATTCTTTTATTTTTGTATTTTTCATCCGATAAATCAAGTTATCTTTTGATAATACATCTTTAGTTGGAATTAACCGCAAATATCATGAGAGTAATCCTAATTATATAGTGTATAAAGTTAATGGGTTAAAGACCTAATTTGCCACGGAAGTTTTTTAAGAGGAGCGTCCAAGACCCAAAGTATTTGGGTATCATTTTTGCCCCTAAAGTTTACAAACATAGCAATTTTGCCCATCAATTGATTTTGACCGTTGGATTGGTATCATTTTTACTCCGAAAGTTTACAAAAATTTGCTCCTAAGCAAAACTTTCTAAAAACACTTACAGGGCATATTTGCTCCATTTTGTAAACTTCCAGGACAAAAATGATACCCACAATACTTCCAGATGTTTGACGCTCCCTTAGCAAAACTTCTGATTTAACCCAAAGTTAATAATGAAGAAGATGATAATATGACCTTATTAGTTGTCAAATGATCACCTTGAACAATAAAATATTGAAAGTTTAATATAATGATATTTTTAAAAAAAAAAATTAAAAAAAAAAAAAAAACACACACACACACACAAACATAAATCAGTATTCCGTCCCACTATCGGGAACGCAAATATCATCCCGGCCAAAAACGGTACAGGACGCAAATTGCATCCCAACCAAAATCCCAGTTTCATCCTGGGTCTTGAACGCCCTTATCTGGGAAGCATCTGTTTAAAGGAACGTCGAGACCATACACCCAAGAATCATCAAGTCTGAATCTTATGATATCATATTGCCTTGAAATTCAAGGACAAAAATAATTGAGATAATTTCAAGGCATCATATTACGTTTACAAGACCGCATAACTTGGGGGAACTTGTTATGACACAAATAATACAATGTTGAATCCTCACAAGACTTACTATTTCCTACAGGACCAAGTGCATCTTTGATCAACATTATCATTTCATACTGCAATGAACCAGTGTCAAATTTTTTTTATTTTTTTATTTTTTAAAAAAAAAAAAAAAGAAAAAAACTACAAAATCACTGAGAGGTTCTCTCTAAAAGTTAAGGTTCCATAATTGACTCACGAAGCAATCATCACTGGTGCATCACCGTGGCTTCCAGGAACTTGCAGGTAATAATATGATAATATGATTTCAAGAATATGTCCAATCATCTATAACTAAATTCTTGACATGTCATAAAAATATGCTTTTACTGCTGCCAACCATACTGTTGATTGCGGTTTCCGCCCATCATGTTTGAGCCACGGCTGGCCCCTGAGCCGCTGTATGGACCACCTTGGGGATAATTAGGTCCTCCAACACCATAGCCGCCACCACCTCCACCACGAGGACCGGCACCAGGCATGCCACTTGACCCATATGGTGCTCCACGGCCTTGAGGAGGATATGGCCCACTGCCATAACCACCTCCTCCACCTTGACCTCCACGGTTTGGGTGGTTGTATCCACCACCAGGGTTCCCACCTTGCGGGTATCTTCCTGACCCACCGGAGGGGCCTCGAGGCTTCCCATAATGATGGCCGGGTCCTCCAGCAACAGTGGGCTGTGAGTTATGCATATTTTGGTTTGGACCAGGCCGCATTTGGGCATGGGGTTGACCAGCCTGCTGAATGGGGGGAAGGCGAGTGTGTTGCTGAGGGTGCTGCATTTTCTGACGCTTGGCATTTTCTTCATGTTGTCGTTGTTGTTGCCGCTTTTTCTTTGTCTGAAACTCGTGTGATGACTCATATTTGGGTAAACTGAGCCATACATAATCAGAGACTTCAGAAAATTGGTAATGTATATTAAATAATGGGGCAATCATTTGACTATATCAAGATAAAATACATTTTGGGAATATATTATCAAGGTGTGTCACGGCACTTGAAAGCCATACCTCTTGGGATCACATGGCAAAGGATCAGTCCAGAAATACTCAGCATCAAGAGCATCCTTAGCAGTAATTCTCTATTAATAAAAATAACGATTTTCATGAAAGAAGTAATTGTATTGGAAAGAGATGATTCATCTTGTACGAGAATAAGACTACCCTAAAACAAGGAAGTGCAAGAAAACTCAGAACATACCAAAAAACAAAATTTCCCATTTTTCTATAATTATATTAGAAAGATAAGGTTCATCTCATAGGCGAATAAGATATCCTCATACCATAATATACAAAAGAAAGCTCAAAAGAGACCCAATTACCAAAACCCCTATCAAGTTTAACAGTGTAGAAGAGCTTTTCAATCTCTTTGTATATGAGAAACTGAGATTTCCTAGAGAAACCCATTTGTGTAACACTCAAGAGAAGCAATATACAACACTGTACATAAGAAACAGGTATTCCCCTCAAACCAAACAAACCACAGAATCTCATAACTGCACATTGCCAGCGTTTTGTTTTCTTTTTTACCACATTGACAAACCAAATTGAGGAAATATTCCAAAATACAACTTTGATGACATTGCATAAGCTTCTCAAAAAAGAAACAGAATAAAATTCATTTTTACCACAAACTCCAGTACAAAAAGAATTTAAATGTTCTAAATGATTATTGCAAAACATGACAGTACATATAAAAAAAAGACACAGATTCATTAGACAAGTCAGTAATGCCTGGTGCTTAAAGATTCAAAATCAGATAGGACCATGATAAGTGACGTACCTGAGCAGGATCAAGTGTCAGCATCCTCTCCAGCAATTCTAAAGCATGACGATCAAAGCTATAATCCAAGCATGAAGGAGAAAAGCTATTAAGATAATTAAGGATGCATAATGCAGCAACATATGATTATTGACGCTCATTGGGTGATACTCACTGTCTGAAGACTTCCCTCAGACGTCTTTTCATTGGCCTTGTAGGTTTAAATTGATTATACCAGGGGCACTTAGAAACCCCAGGCCAGTTCACTTCATCTGGTGCTCCACAAAGCTCAAAAATTTTGTTTAGTTGTTCCGGCTACAATGTTTACAAAGTGAACAAGTGCTACAATTTCAGCAATAAAAGAAATGCTCAGCACTAATATATAAACCAAAGGCCATACATTATAAAACAAGAAGGGAATGCATGCAAGGCACAATTGAATTCTCAAATAAAGGAAATAAGAAAGTTGGATCCAGTAATCTAGCCAATTTTTTCCATTTGCATGCCGTTTAACATCCTGATGAATGATATAAAGGTGACTTTTCCTGTAAAACACATTTATTGCAAGTATTACAGCATTAAATTACTACTTAGGTCAACACACAAATAAGACCCTGATGGTACCTAAATGGTAGGAACCCTACACTAAAAGCTAGCTGTTGAGGTGGGAGTATCAACCCACTTAAATACCCCCCATTGAGCATCACATTCTACTAAATGTGAAGCTTAACATCCCAAGTCTTCAACAGAACTTGACTTTGAAGCCGCTTTGATTGAAGAGGTAATTACAGTTAGGAAGAGCAGAAGTTCACAATAAGAACACAAAAGAGGGTAGCAAGTACTTAGCCGGAAAGCAATTAAAAAGAAAAAAGAAAATATTTTCCCACAATAATTTGTAGCTTCATAGACAACATAAAGGATAAAACCTACCTTACATACATTATCACCCTGCCTCCTAATGCGCTTACTTTGTTCAGACTAATAAAAACCAAACACTTAAAAAATACAAAACCACAACAATCTTATTTAGAGAAATATTAATAACCTCATCTTTTCCAGGGAAGATCGGCTTGCCATGAAGAAGCTCAGCAAAGATACATCCAACAGACCACATATCAACAGCAGGTCCATACTTTGTTGTTCCTAGCAGCAGCTCTGGGGGTCTGAATATATCAAGATCGAATCCATTAGAGTACTCCCACTTTTATAAATCCCCCTTTCTTAACCCAATTTAAACTGCCATACAAAAATTAAAACAAAACTTAAATGCAACTACAAAGTCACACCATTTACCTATACCATAATGTGATCACACGATTTGTAAGATTTGCATTGTGGTCATTAGAAAATGATCGTGCAAGTCCAAAATCTGCAAGCTTCAGATTGCCTTCATTGTCTATAAGAAGATTGGAGCCTGCATCAAAACAAAATACATGAAATAGGCATATCTTATGCAACCAAAAAATAAAATACATAAGCTTCCAGAGAACAACTAGCTTTACACAAACCTTTTATATCACGATGAAGTACTTGATTCACATGGCAATAATGAAGCCCCGTCAAAAGCTGTCTCATGTAACACTTGGGCCAGGAGAAGCAAGTCAGACAATGTTTAAATGAATTACTACCACAAATATTTGATTCAAACAATATTTGCAGCAATACCTTGATTTGGGGAACTGTAAATCTCATGCCAGGTCGATCAGCAAGACCAGTCAAATCATGGTCCATGTATTCAAATACCATATAGATACCGCCTTTATATTTGTTACCATCTGCAGTATCCAGAAAAAAGAAAAATGCAGATAAGGTTAGATGCCATGGGGTTAAAGAAACTAAAGGAATTTGACAAAACTTTCTTCACAGTGGCAGAGTCATAGAGAAAACTAGGCAATCATGTGCTAATTATTAATGAAGTAATTAGATAATAGTGAAAATGGAAACCTGGCTTTCCTTGCTCATCTTTCTCAGGGCCTGAAGGATAAAAAGACCAGTCATTTCAATAGCAAAATAAAAAATATACAACACACGTTTAGATGTACAAAATCTTTACCTGGTGATGTTGCAATCTCCTTCAACTTAATAACATTTTCATGGTGCAATTTCTTCAGAATTTTGATTTCACGAATAGCAGTAATAGGAAACTGCAACAAAAAGCAACAATTCAGGGAAGTACCTCATAATACAAAGTTAGTACACCCATTAACACCTTTTCAATTATTGAGTTGAAATTCTCATTGTACCTCAGATAAACTAGATTGTAATTTGTAAATAAAACTATCTTATACCCCCATAATAGAGTAAATAACATTCAGCAAGGTGATCAAGGAGATACCCCCTCTCTCTCATTGTCCATTCTTATTTTCTTCAATGCAACAATTTCACCAGTTCTGATTTCTCTAGCCATGTAAACTTGGCTGCAAGCACAAAGGTATGGATCAGTTCCTTCTTGCAGTATCAGCAATGAAGGATAACCCATAAACAAGATTTTGTGTAACAAAAATAGGCTAACAGCTCTGCCTGCTGGCTAAAACTCAAGCATATGTCTCAAAAGAGAACTTTAAGACATGAAATAATTGCAAAGAAAGTTAAAAGTTTCCAGCACTTCAATCATGTCATGTAATGGGGAACTGAGTTCACAAAGAAAAAAGATGGATGCTGATAAGAATTCAGAAAAAGAAAAAAAAAAAAAAAAAAAAAAAGCTTTATAAAATCTGGTTTGATGGCTGCAGATAACCGAGTACCTATTATAACTGTTAATAACCTCACAAAAGCAGCATTCTGAATTAAAATATTTTTATATTAATAAAATGTTAATATTAATTTTAACCTTCAGGTGCTTATATTAATGAAAAAGAAAACTTATTTAAGATTTCATTAATATGAGGGAACATTTACCATAATTAACCTAACTTGCAATTCTTACACCTACAACCTAAAGTATTTTTCTTTGGAAGTAGGGATCTGTAGTAAGTAGCTGGTGTCTTCCAATTCCAAATGTAAAATTTTGAGACATATTACAGTGGAATTCATGTTCAACAATTTGGGTTAAATAATTAAACAGGTGCTAATAAGTAAAAGCTATTACAACTGTTATGGGAGAAATCAGGAACAAAAGTTAATATAAAAACAGCATATGAAAATTGTCAAGAGAAACACCCAAAGGAAGCAGAAAAAATCAAGGAAAAACATCTAGGTGAGGTAAGGGAAAAAGAAATTCTGAAGAAAATAAAAGAACTCAAAGCATTTTATACCATCTTCAAAACCTTTCAAAAAAGAAACCCTATCCAAGGATTGTTGCTGTTCCCCCTCCCCTACATTTAACAAAGCTATTGTACAATAGTACACATGACTGGTTGCATACACTAGTCCCAATTCTATATTAGTCCAATCATGATAAGTATTGTGGGGGAAAAAGCTTATCCAAAGGTGGCGCTGGGAAAAAGGCAATTAGATTAACATGGTTAGGTGCTTGATATGTGATGAGGGTATTGTAGAAGAATAGAGGGTAGGAGGAGGAGAAGAAGAACAAAGAAGAGCGAGAGAAGAGAGGAGAAATTCACTGCATATCTTCATTCAACAAATCAACAGAGAACAAATGAGGTATATGAGTCCTTTATAGGCTCAAGTCTAACGGTATTATTCTCTTAACCAACCTAATAACTAAGTGGCCTTATAGGATTAGTAAGGCCACCACTTATTAATTCCTATCTCGATATACTTATATTTTTATTACAGCTCACATGTAACTATGCTACAGGTTTTTAGGTTTCAAAAAGTTTTATTGATTGGGCATTAAATCTTGTCAGGTCTTCTCAGCAAGACTTTGGTAAACTATGAACTGCCAATGCAGACTTTTTATTTCACCATTTATGTTTCTCCACTATTATTATTATTCACTATGTGAGAAGTCCTGTCAGTCCTGCAGCTGCTGTATGGTAAGTAAATTGAGGCAAGAGTCCTATACTGATCAACATAACAGACAAATACAACGATAGTTACCAGATAACTGACAAATGTTAGCTCCTATGATCCACATATGACTCTACGTTCGGTAAGTTGAAGTTTAAACAATATACATTTATCAGCTCCCATGTCAATGGCCCCAAGAAATAAAAAAAAAAAAAAAAAAAAAAAAAATTGACATTATGATAAGTTGTTGCCGATAACCATAACCACATATCCCCTACATAAAGAAAGAAAAAGCAAAATTGGAACATATGTTTAAGAAATTCGACTATGAATCATTGTAAAACTATGTAACAGAAGTAACAAATAACCAGTATAGTGACACTGCAAGAAGAAAGCAAGAGAAGGGGGGGGGTTAAAACTGACCCATAAGTTCCCTCCCCAATCTGCTCCAACTTTTCGAAGCAATCAATACTTCTGGATCCCCATGAAGGGTACTCATTAAGGTTCAGCTGCCCAGGGGCCGCAACAGCCATTGCTTCTCAACCCCAAATTATTAGTTTGAATTCAAAACCAAGAAAACCTAGCTGACAGAGAATATCAGAAACATAATCAATAAATGGTCAATTTAGGGTATTTCAACACCGAAACAGTCCGGAGGAAAAAAACAACAACATACCAGCAGTGCGATAGCGTCAGAATCAAACAAAGTGGATTCCTTTCGAGGAAGACAACGTAGGAGTTAACGGAGTGTTATGGAAGGAATGTAATGAAAACTTTGAGAGGAACAATAATATCCCGATCAATGGAGAAGGGAAATTGAGACGAATGAAGAATTCAACAAAATTGATATCAGGGGTAGTTTGAGTCAGATGAGAGCAATATAGTTGGACTTGGTGAATCCTCTCTGCTTTCTCAACAACTATTCCAACACTTCAATGCTAAAAACAACGTCGTGGCCGGTAAGCTTTGCGCGATTCTCTGGGTTTTAGCTTTTACGTCTCTCCAGCCTCTTACGATTTTGGAGGATTGCCGCCACAAGGGGACTAGATTAAGGGTGATGATCCTCCCGGGACCTTGTCGTCTGTACTCTGCAATTTTCTGTTTCTTTCTTAGGGCGTTTGTTACCCTGCTTACGATCAACAGGGGACTTGGGGCGTTTGTTACCCTGCTTTCTTAGTTATAAATATCTGATTTTTTATTTTTATTTTTATTATATATATATAAGATAGGATATTGTTACTACCATTTTTTTGTTACTACCAATGTTACTACCAATGTTACTACCACTTTTCCACCGTTACATCAGAATCTTAATAGGAAAGAGAAATTATAAAAATTGATGAGATTCTGATCTAACGGTGAAAAAAGTAGTAACAAAAAATGGTACTCCCTCTGGTCCTTATTATAAGGCACCAACTAACTTTTCTCACAAACCAATAAAAGTAGTTAAAGTCACTAAAGTTATCATAGAATCTAAGTAATTTCTAATATTACCCCTACTAATTGCACTAAAGTCTAATATTATATTAATTATTACTTTCACCCACTACCTTTATTAATTAGGGGCAGACATTGAAAGAAATAATCATTGCTCATTGAGAACAAGCAAGTGCCTTATAAAAAGGACCAAATAAACTTGCTAATTAGTGCCTTATAATAAGGACCAGAGGGAGTAGTAATAATATCTTATCCTTATATGTATATATATATATATAATAAAATAAACGTAAAACTATAAGGGATAGGTAAAACTTAGCTGATCTTTTGTGAAGAGGTTAAAAAATTTAATTAAATTTATTTAAAATATTTTTTCTCAAACTAATTTATTTAATTTATAAATTTTTAGACGCATTTTTTTACCTTGTATAATCTAATAATACAAGGTAAAAAACGTGTTTAAAAATAGTACTTCCTCTGGTCCCAATTATAGATATATTTTAATCGATTTTGAGGAGATTAAAGAGAGAAATTAAATTAGTTAATTTTACTTATTTTTCTAAAATGTCCTTATATAAATTTAAAATGACATAAGTAAAAGTAAATTAACAACCCCTACCACATATCTCTCCAACTTAGAATTTCCATTTCCACTCACTTTTTAATTGAAATAATGGTCTTACTATATACACACATATATATGGGTATACATGTATACATATAGATATAGACACACAACACATATGAATACACACACAAATATATATATAGACACACACATATAAACAGTTAAACACACACACATCCAACACATATATGTATACATGTGTGTGTTTATATATGCACACACACATATATTGACAGGTACACATACACACACAAACATAAATATACATATATGTATACACACATATATATACACAAATACACACACACTCTCACAGAGAGATATATATATATATATATATGTTGTGTGTGTGTGTATTATATATGTGTGTCTTTGTATATATGTATGCGCTCGTACACACACATAATCATCAAAGACTAAACACATTTGAGAGAATAAAATAGGGGTAATTTAGGAAGAAATTGACAAAAATTAGAATGTTGTCTTATAATTAGGACCAAAACAAACTCCTAAATATTGTTTTATAATTAAGACCGGAGGGAGTATATATTTATAGTTTACTAGGTATATTAATTAAATGAAACCTTTTGATCAATAAATATTGATTCTTGATGGCAAAAAAATCAATCAATCAGTTGATGCTAAAAGTAACTAAATGTATATGGATACCTTATTAAATATTTATATTATATGATAAAATACTTTTAAATTAGACATTAGATATATTTAGAGAGTTGATCTTGATTCTAAATATAGTATAAAATTTGGGAAAAAACACTTCTTTGTAGGAGATATTTGTAACACACAACTATATATATAATTACTTGTTTATATATGGGGTCATTTTCAATTGATACTTCTTCTTCTCACAAAAAATATAAACCCCATAAAATTTTTATATTTGTCAACTTTTTTCCTAATATATTATTATTGATACACAATCAACAATAATTAAGGATGAGAGAGAAGGAGGAAATTAATGAAAATGACAAGCTAAGGTATTTTAAAAAAGATATATTATATTAAGGGAAAAATGTTTCTTCAGGGAGATAAAACTATCTCCAGTGACCCTAAAACTACGTCATTTTGAATTAATGAATGGTGTATTTGTAATTTTAGGTGAAGTAATGAAGAGTGTTTCGGTAAATTTATATGATAAAAAAATAAACAAAATTACGAAAACACCCTTCATTAATCCAAAACGACATAGTTTTAGGGGTCACCTTGAAATAACTTATTTTCAAATGACTAGAGAAATTCTTTACCCTTATATTAACTAACTTCTTTAATATAATTAAATTAAAGAAATATATCTTCTATTAGATACTAGGAATCTAGGATATCTCCAATGCCAAGTCGAACTCATGAGTTGTTGGATGAAAGTGATGTACTTTCAAGTTGTATAGATACCCTCTATTTGAGCCCCGTCTCATAACCTTTGCTCAAGATCCATCCTTGATAAGCCCTGATGAGACGGTGAGAGACCAAATTTTAAGCGACGGCAGATGGAATACCAATAGATGGCGGGGAATTCTTCCTTCTTCAATTATAAATTCTATTTCAAGAATGCAACCCCCTACTAATAGTTTTCCTGATTGCTTCACTTGGCGAGCTGCTAAAGATGGGTGCTTCTTTGTTAAATCTGCTCACAATTACCTCTCCGATCATGAAGAGACAGGGCACTAATAGATTCTGGACCCTATTGTGGAAATGGCAGCTCCCTGAGAAAGTTAAAATGTTCATGTGGCAAGTTGGTCACGAAAGACTTGTGACTAACTCTCTAAGAGCTAGAAGAGGGCTATCTGATGGAAATCTTTGCCCTTTCAATTGCAACAAGGAGGAAGACGTGATCCACGTTATCGTGGATTGTGAAAGAGCTAAAAGTCTCGTGGAAACAACTTATCGACCTAACTACTTTTCTCTCTTTTTTGCAGGAAATGTGCAGGAATGGCTCAAGTGGAATATCAACCACAATCCTGGAAAGGGACGATTTCAAAATACCTCTTGGCAGAGAACCTTCAGTTTGGCGTGCTGGATCCTTTGGACAACCAAATGCAGATTTCTTTTCCAAAGCGAAAACGCTACTACCAGGGAGATGCTTCATACTTGTACCTACCTCCTCATGGAAGGTGCATCTAACCAAACACTGACGCACAAAATTTTTCATTTTGGCAGTGATGTTGAAAAAGCTTGGACACCTCCACCAGCAAACGTTGTCCGCATTGATGTTGATGGTTCTGTGCGATATCAGCAACATGCTGCTTGTGGCGGCGTCATAAGGGACTCTCAAGGCTGTTGGCTGATGGGATTCCACAAATCGCTTGGCCTCCACACTGTGCTTGAAGCAGAAATTTACGCTATCATGCATGGTCTGAAGTTGTGCTGTCAGATGGGCTTTCAAAGAATTGTTCTCTACGCGGACTCTTTGGATGCGGTCAACACCCTTATGAGGGACTACCACACTGACCACCCCCTTAGAGGAATCATCGGGGAGACTAGAGACTTGCTATATGAAGACTGGAATGTCGAGCTTCACTATACTTCGAGAGGAAACATTTCATGTGCAGATTATATTGCCAAACAAGGCCACAATGCTCCTGCTGATGCTGACATGATACTTGTCCCACTCGTTCCAGGGGGTTGCCTGGATATGTATTTTAGAGACCAGATGACCTATTTTGCTTAGTCTTTTTTGCTAAGTTTGCTTAGTTTATTTTGCTAGTTTGATGTATTAAGGACTGGTCTTCATGATCTAGTCCTTTCCTCATCATCCCAAGCTTTCCAGCTTGCCTGTAATTCACAAAAAAAGATATCCTCTATTTGACGGACAACATGTGGAACTAGGATATATTTTTAAATATTTAAGGATATGGAAATATATTAATATATTAAAGAGGACTGTGTTTTTTTTATTAAGAAAAGAGTATTATTTTGGATTATATAATTTTTGAGATAGTTGGCAAAATATATTTAAACAGAATAGATCATATCATAAAAGATTATGATTTAATTGGAAAAATTAAATAATAACGATATAAGGATAACACATGCCACTAATGATTAAATGACATCTAAAACACTATTAATAAGGTTCGACTATGAGTTTATGACCGGATTAAAATAGGAAAATTACAAAATTAAATAGAATCCTATATAAAGACGGTTGAATTACCCAAATTCTAATTTGGGTTACTAAATTTAACAAATTATTAATTAGGTTATGTGACACAATGAGAAATTTAGAAATTGGGCCAAAATTACTTCTATATCCCTTAGTTATAAGTGGGTGATTTAGATTCCTTATTTTGATCCCAATCCACTTGCTTGTTGGATTACTGAAAATTTTCTGATGTGGGTAAAGTTAAAATTATAAATAAATAAATAAATAAAAAGCCGCAAACTGGTTTTCTTTCGCTTTTTCCTTCGGGAATATTGATTGCAAAATTGATTCCAGTTGCAATGAATGCAATCTCTGTTTCAGGGTTTTTCAACCATGGAAGATGATTTTGCTAGTTTGGTTCATATTGATTAGGATCTTTTTACTTTAACAAGTTATGATGATTTCACATAAAATGAATAGACTAGACTTGAAGTCTCCAATTTCAAAATTCCTTTTGGATGTAGAATATCCCCTCGTTTTGTAATATAGGTTAGGGGTATTATGGAAAAATAACCTACATTTAAATATCTTAGATTAGATTATTAACCTAATTTAAGATTTGTTGAGTTTACTAACCTTATATAGAATTTTCATATTTCAATCGTCTTTATATAAGATTTTTCCTAAAAAATTTACTTAAATAAAAAAATAAACTCTAATTGAATTAGCTTTCATGTAACGTCTCTTGTAACCCCAAGCGAGTTTTCCTATTAGGAAATTAGGACCTTTGAAGTGCCATTCACATTCATGAATTTCCATAGTACATCAGGGCATGCATTTAGGCCTAAACATATTTACATTATCATGGCCCAGATTTGGAAACGGATTTGCTCAGAAGCAGCACTCAGTAGCATCAATTACAGCCATCAGATCAATCTAATATCCCATGGTGTGCCACACAAACATGCTTTTTAAATTTAAAAAAATTAAAAATCTTTTTATTACGTACAGAATTTTTCAATACCTTGAGATATTTTTTAGTATCAGTCCGTACCCTAAAATATTTTTTTAAGATCCTACAAAAATATTTCAAGATACCGATCTACTAAAAAAATACTTTCGAGTATTGACTTTTTCTTCAAAGAGCGTCAGTGAGTAAGAAATATCTTTTTTAGTACTGTCAAGACTCAAATGTTTTTTTAAAAAAATATTGTACTAAAAAGATACTTCGGGATCGACCGCTAATGAAAAATACTTTATGATCTTAAAAAATTATTTGAGGATTTTGAAAAAATATTTTAGGTTATTCACTTACTAAAAAAGATACTTCGGATATCGATCAAGCATTCTTGAAAATATTTCATGATCTTGAAATTTTTTTTGAGGATCTTACAAAAATATTTCACAAATAGGTATTGAAAAATTCTGTAGGTATTAAAAAGATTTTTAATTTTTTTTTTTTTAAATTTAAAAAGCATGTTTGTGTGGCACATTATGGGATATTAGATTGTTCTGATGGCTGTAATTGACACTACTGAGGGATTCTGAGAGTGCTGCTTCTGAGCAAATCCGGTTCCCCCAGATTTACCTCGGCCTCCAAAGTGTATGTTTATTATTTGAGAAAAAAAAAAGTGTATGTTTATTATGTCTTGACTCTTCGATACAGTAGCCTCTTGGATACGAATCTCTCACTTGAGCTTCCAACCTCTTCAATAACTTGGCTTTGGGTGATACTCCTTTCGGTTTTTATATAAGTCACAAATTAATAAATATATTAATTCTTTTATAAGGCACTTACAAATTTTCAATAAGCATTTAATTTGTTTTTCTATGCCTACCCATATTTAATAAGTACCTGGTACCAAAAAAAAAAAGGTTTTTAGATCGCCACATTTAGACCGGATATGGTGAATCTTGTATAAAAAGTATGACTAGTGACAATTTCGTAAATATAAAGAACTTTTTAGGCCAGTTCCTTTAATAAGAGGTCTAGAAGATATTATTTAGACCGATTTCCCAAACAATCGGTCTAAAAAATGTCGATTACTTTTAAAATTAGTTATCTTGTTTAACCAATCTAAAAGATGAAACTTTTAAGATGGGTTGTTAACAATAACTAGTCTAAAAGATAAGAAATAAGAAATAATCTTATTACGGACTTTACTATGCATTTTACAATCGCCGGATGGCTCAACTAAAGATTACAGATCACCTATAATATAAGGAGATCCTATATTATAAGGAGATTCTATCGACAACAACATAGGAGTATCTTTAGTATGCCATTAAGAGAGTATTGAAAGTGGACGGGAGATAAACAGAGCGGGGAAGAATTGTGAAATTAATAAAGATAATTGAAGGAAAAAATATTAAATGATCAGAAAGACAAAGATTGGTGTTTTATTTAAGACCAAAACAAATCTTTCAACTATTCTTCTGATTCGTGTTTTACTAGAATTAACAAAAAAAAAAAAGAAATTCTTAAATCTCATTAAGTCTATCTTAAAACTTTCTAACTTTATCCTTATTTCGTATAAATTGTACCCATGAGCATAAAAGTCTACGAAATAACAGATAAAGGATAAAATTATATGTTTGTATATTTAAAAAAATAATAATAATGTGACTTATAAATATGACTAAAAATAATCTTCACCCAGGCTTGTAATCATGATGAAAAAAGAGTATGTGGGATATTTAAAACCTAGAGGGAGTTTTGTTTATTGAAGAGGTTTATGTAAAATATGCTAGAAGTGACCTCTAAATTGAACCAAATAAGTATAATTTTACTCTTTATTTGTTATTTTATTGACTTTTTATTATTGAGATAGAGTGTTATAAGGATAAAATTAAAAATTTATTAAAATTAAAAATTTATTAAAATTTAAAATAAAGTGACAGAGATTTAAGTTTTTCTTTTTTCTTTTTTTTTTTTTTAAAAATGATGCCTGATAACTACGAAAGTATCTCAAGTCTCAACTATTGTCCATATGGTTCGACTAGGCATATCCATGGACCAGACCAAACCGGGTTGGGGTCAACCTCGGTGCAGTCCAGAGAGACCTCGGGCGGAATATCCGGCCCGAGGGTCTAGTCTGGTCCAGTTCGGGGACCGCACGATCCAGGGGACTTTGGACTAGTCCAGGCGGTCCAGGACTAGTATTTTTTTTTTTTTTTTTTAAAAAATTTTTGCCATTTCGAACAATAATTAAATCAATGAACCATCTCGTGACAATAAATAAACATGCAAACATCTTAAATCCAATCCTAAACCCATAATAATCTCCAACAACATGTCATTGAACAAGAATACAATATAAAATATAGATAGTGGTTTTTTTTAAAAAAAAATAAATAAATAAAAAATATTTTCGGGTCAGACCGGACCAAATCCATAGGATCTCGAATCCCTGGATCAAGTCTAGTCGGCCCAGACACTGATCAGTGCAGGTGAACGGTCTTGGACCGAGTCGGGTCAGACGGACCCGGCCGGGCCACCTGAACTACCGAGTTTTTTGGACATCCCTAGGTTCGACTACTAAGAAGACTTGGACGAAGACTTGTTGACAAGACACGACACGACACCGCAAGTATCAAGCATCGATAAATTTCACAAATACAACAAAAGTGAGAGACTCATTGACCAAGCTAGGTTAAGTTTGGATTTAACGGATAGTTTTTAGGATTTATATGGTAAAAATGGTTTTTAGAGAATATTTTTTAGATAAAAATAATGGGGTTTAAACTTCTCATATTGCATGAGAAGAAGAAGATTCCTATACACACATAATATGGTGGGACCCATATATATATATATATAATGCTAATTTTATATATATGTGGATCCCACCATTTCATGTGTGTGTGACATGAGAATATACTTCTCCTACAACATGAGAAGTGTTTTTCCCAAAAATGATAGTGCTTGGATATTGTTATCAGAATAACTTCTTCAGGATCAAATTTACCAAAAATGATATTAGCTTTTGTTATATATTTGAAAAACTCTAATTTAATTAATTAGAATGAAAGGGGAATTTATTAATTGAGATACTAATTTATTTGATAATTTATAATCTCCTATAATCTCTCCTATAATATTGGTAATATTTTAATTAATATGACCGAATAAAAGTGAAAATCTGTGGTGCTTAACGTAATAAGAGTTTAAAAAAATCCCTCTCGGCGATTTAGTCAACTAAACCACGTTGTTTAGTCGACTAAATCGCGGGCGATCAAAAAATTCAACGCCCAGCTTTAGTCGACTAAAACTAGGTTTAGTCGACTAAACATGGCACATTGAGAAATAGTTTGGAAACAAAGTGGCAAAATGGTAATTAGTTATTTCAAAAGTGGCAATTTAGGAAAAAAGCCGGATAATGTTGTATTTTAAATATTATAAACATTATATTTCATAATTAATATAAAAAAATTACATAAATTTGTGTACAAAATTAAAACACTTAATGATATTGATCGATCTTTTGAAAAGATACTTCATGATCTTAAAAATTTATTTTAGAATATTAAAAAAATATTTCAAGGTAATGAGCTATCTTGAAAAAAATTTCAAAAGAATCTTGATGGGTACTAAAAAATACTTAAGGATACTTGAAAAAATATTTCATGATCTTGAAAATTTATTTTAGAATATTGAAAAAATATTTGGAGTCTTGATGGGTACTAAAAAGATATTGAAGGATACAAGAAATACTTCATGATCTTAAAAATTTATTTTAGGATATTGAAGAGATATTTTAGGTAATGACTAATCTTTAAAAAATATTTGGATACTTGAAAGATATTAAAAAAAATACTTTTAAGAATACTGATTGGTACTAAAAAAATACTAATAATGATAGATGAGAGAGAAAAATATGGAAAATAATAATTTTTTTTCAAAACCTAAGTTTTTAATAATGTTTTAAATCAAACAGGAAATTGGATGATCCTTGACCAAGCACTAACTTGCATTCCACGCCTAGCATTGTTTTGCGTATCACCATTGCTTCCCCGTACTTTTCATAAGATTCCAGTTTCTGAATGTTCTAGTCATTTTTATAAGATCAAGTTTGACATTATCTGAACATTTTCTTTACTAATTTTACTCCTAATCAATTCTATTCACTCCTCTTTTTTCCCACATATATATATTCTCTTTCATAAGCATCCTTTTTCTCAAAACTATTTTTCTTTATTATTTGTCCCTTATAAATTAACGGCGTATTTGAAAAAAAGTTCACTTCTTAAACATTTATTATTTTGAACTAATTTTAACTGATTATTTAAACTGTATAATTTAGTTAAGACAGTCTTATAAAAAGGACTCGAGTGAATACTATAAAAAATACGCTTATTGCCCCATTAATCTAAGTTGGTAAATATAAAAAAAACTTAAGTAAAAATATTTGTTGACATTTTTATAATAAAAGTGAATTTCGTAAGCGTTTTGTATGTTGGTTTCAATTGAAACTAATGTAGTAAAGAAATTATCCGTCGATTGGGATACAAGTGGACTTTCAATGTTAGTTATTTAGTGTAACCGATCGATTTATAAAGCTTTTCTAATTATGTCGTTTTTTAGTGAATGTAACAAGCTACCACATTATGTTCTTATACTACCCTCCTAACCGATATATTAAGTCCTTTCTGACTTACGTAGAAAGTCCAGCCTCAAGTAGTGTATAATAATCACATGCATAATGAAATTCCAACTATCACAGAAACTTTTATTAAGTAACTAGAATAAGAAGCTATATATAGTTAAGATTTAGACACAAACTCTAACCGCACATGCACGTACACAAAGTTTCAGTTTAAGTAAATAATCCTGATCTTTTTATGCTTAACCTATGGGTTTAATAAATATGTCTTCTTTGATAAATAAGCTTATGACTCCCAATTATTATGAGATTTGAAGTATATCTTGAGTATATTTCGAGAGTCACAAAAACAAAATTGACCGTATTTTCATGAGTTTGTGATAGGAAATTAACCAAGGCATAAAAAGGCATCAAATGAGCATAATGTTAATATTATTAAGAAATTGATGCAAAACTATTAGAATTTGAATTAAACAAGTTGTCCGTACTCATAAATAAGGTTTGATTCTGACAGGTGAGCATGAATATTCTAAGTAAGAAAAAAAAAGGTATTGATGAGTGTAGAGGTCAAATTGAGAAGATTTACTGACGACATGACATATAGTGGCACAATACTTTCTGTAGAAAAGATACAGTGCTTCTGGTACTATGGCTCAACAATAGAAGTGCTATGACACTTTGTACAGAGTAAAACATGTGTCTGGTGTCACAGCACAATAGGAAATTTGAATTTGAGGATTCTCTAGACGCCGTATTCAGCCTAGGAATGGAAGAACGGCTAGAAAACAAGATTTGGGAGCAAAGTGGTAATTACATTTTGGGATTTTGAAGTTCTTAAAACTTAGGATTGAATGATTGAAGAGATTCAAGCTTCTTTCTTAGATTTTTCTGAACTTCTCTTTCCCTTTTCTCTTTTTTATTTATTGATATGGACGTGGATATTATATATATTTCATGTTTTTTGCTGACTAAGTAGCTAACCTCTTGTTCCACTACTACATAATTGTTGATAATTGGCAGTTATTTTTACCTACATTTAACAATTCAGAGCAGTCAAATAAGATTGCATCAAATATTTTCCGAGAAAATATTCAATAGTTCTTAATTGTCAAATATTTCAAGAACATTAAACAGTTTTTTGTTAATAATTTTTAAATAATGTGACCTCATTTTTCCGTTCTTTGTTAATAATTTTTTTTAAAAACGATCTCATTTAAAAGTTCTTTGTTAATAACAGGTCAAATAAGGACACTTTGGTTAACAGTTCTTGGTTAATAACGATTAAATAATAAGGTTATAAAAGTGTTAAATAAAGTGGCCTTATTTAATTATATAAGTTATTTTCAATAATTTATTTCGTACTGTTAATATTTATTTTTGATATACAATATAATCATCAAATACAATACGTTATAGATAAATATCATACAATTTGAAAAAATTTAATCACTTGTACACTCCTTATACTAAAGAATAGTCTTATAAATTTTTTGAATTCTAAGAGAAATTATATTAATAAAAAATCCACCATTCAAAAGAACATTGCTACAATATTCTTGAATACTTTTATTGTTGGCTGTCAATATGTTTCAGTACTTCTGGTCACATATTCCCTAAATGCAAAAACATCATTGTTATAAATCAGTGGCCACTATTAGTATTTTGAAAAATCACATTGAGTAAACCAACATATAGCAAATTTACCTCAGTTAAGGTGCAAAGGTTGTACGCATAGAAGTTGAAATGCAAAAGTATTGGTTACAGTTCAGGAAACTTTATGGAAAAAATGGGGCTACATGAATGTATATGTTGAGTCTCCACAATTTATTACTGTAATTTGAATTTCGTGAGACACATTAATTAAGATTGTTGGTAAGAGTCCATGCCAATCATTCGTTTGGACTTTTTGTAAATTTTAATGAAGCCATGTCTTTTTAGTCGTATGACTTGAAGCTGCAAACTAAGTTCGAATGATTTTTTTTTTTTTTTTGGGGTCACCAAGGCTTGTTTAAATTAAGGTTAGCTAAAATAATTGTTATTTTATGTGACTTTTTTAATTAAAGTTGAGATAAAAGTTAAGTAGTGTAATGCGATTTATATTTGGGTATACTTTTATGTATAGAAAAGTCAGTTTAGTAGAGACTTAATTGGACGATATATTGAAAAGTCAGTGCTAAAATGTTTAAATATAAAAAAGAGTAAAAGGTAAAAAGCCAACAACAACAAAAATTGCTCTAGTTTCAATTTGATTTTTGACTCATCAGCTAGCCATCCTCAATATCACATGTTGCATAGAGAAGTCAATTTGGCATCACTCCAACAAGCCCTAAATCATCCACGTGAAATTCAAATCCCATTCTAGCTAGCTAGGATGTATCTATTGTAATACCTGATTTTCGCTTTATCGAAAATCTTGAATATGTGACCACATTTAATTGGACTTGTGGAATATGTGACCATATTAAATTGGCTAAAATATGTTACATAAAATCACATAAAATAATGGTTGTTTCCAATCCAAAACAATCAAGAAAGGGGATGTGTGACCCTTAGCGAAATTGGTACATATTAACAACAATCTCTTGGCACATGAACTTGTACTATTAAAGATTGAAGGCTAACACTTTTAAACCCTAATCAGGCTATATTTTTGGCCTAAATACAAGTGTTAGGAGACAATGAAAATTAGTAATTGTCAAGGGAATAAAGCACATAGGATTTAGTGCATTTTGTGCCAAGATAACACATGTTAGGCAAGGGATTAATATCTAATTCCTTGATAATCAAATTGTACATGTGTGGGCTGGCCTATACACAAGCAAAAAGGCCATGGCTCCACGGCCTTAAGCTAGAAAAGAAAAATTAAATATTTGTACATCGTTTTAATTGTAATGAGCATTAGTCTATATACCTGTAAAGATTTTCTAATTCACAATCGCATATAATCTTATTTTATATTTATCTATATCATTCAAGTAATATAAATATAAAAAAAAATATTTTTAAAAAAATAATAGGGAGGTTAGCGGGCCAGCTCGCCTAGGCGAGATTAGGCTAGGATTTTGGAAGCCCGCCAGTGTGGGTTGCACGGAACCACCCCGCATAGCCGTGAGGGTCAAGTGTGCTATCCAATATTCCTGCTCTACGTTATGCACATTCATTGTGCCAACATATCTGGACTTAGGGGTGAAGGAAGCAGTCTTCATCATAAAGAAGGTAAAATGTTAGTGCTTTGAAGATTATTGATGTTGTGAGGGTGATTGAATGTTGGTGATGAACTTGGGCAAGATGGTAGTTGTCGCTTCTTTGCATGGCATGATATTATTTTGGTCATAGGGCCAACATTATCATAAAACAGCTACTTGATAATATTGACAAGTGGTATGATGAGAATACCTTGCTCTAAGGAGGCAACAATGGTCTAGGGTTCTGTGAAGAGCTTGATGCAAATCCATGGGTAGTGAGGAAACTGAAATACAAATATGAGATAAGGGAAAGTGAAGTGAGAAAAGGGGAAGTGAAGTTCATTATGTTGATATATTGACGTGGGTGTGGTTGCTTTTGTTGTTTTTGGGAAGTTAATATGTGGTTAAAGGGGAAAATGAGGTTGATGTATATGTGATTGATGCGATTTATGTGGGGACAAATTAGGCAAGTGTATTTGTGTTTGTTATCAAGTGAAATGGATTGAAATTTAACTAAGGGCCAGTTTGGTACGAGCGAATTGGAGGTAGAGAATTGGATTCCATGTTGATGGCATGTTGGGTATGGTGGAATTGGCCTTAAAATTGGATTCCATATGGAATCTAATTAAGCCAATTCCATCAAACTGGCTTCCACAAAAAAGCTCAAATTTTCATATCCTTGTCCCCATTTCCCACATTACCCTCTCTTTCTTCTCGATCATCACCCACCATGCTCAACTGACCACCCAGGACTCACCATGCTCACGCCGTCTCACCCCACCCTCAACAACAATAGTAACTCAGCAGTGATCCAAATGAATAACAGGAATGGCAGCTTGATCTGCACTCCTTCTTCATCCCCTTTGACAAAGGTCGCTAGATTTCAACTCCTTCTTTTCAAACCCCTACCACAACAAGGTTCAAGACCTCAACGCCGGAATTTGCGTTGACCTGTGGGTAGGGTGAAAGTTCTAGACTGGTCATCAATGTTGATACCGTGGTGGTGGTCGACGCCGCTGAAAGTTTTGAAATCTTGCCTGAAAAAATTGAACAATGCTTAATAAGTTTCAAAGAAGGAAGGGGATGAAGTTGGTTCTATGAAGATTTAAAAAAAAAATTAGAAGGGCATTTTGGTCTTTTAATTGTCACATTCCATGACATGCCAAACATACTTTTAAACCTCACCTTCATCTCCATTTCTCTCTCCATCTCCATTTTCATATCTATCAAATTCAATTCTAATGATGTACTAAACAGGCCATAAGATGTTTTAGAGACAAATGTTTTTGTTTGTTTACGATGAAGTTATTGTAAGGATGTCCAAAAAATCCAAGGTCTTGTCTGACCCGACCCAGTCAGGCAGCAAAAGATCAGTCCGAGACACTTTGGATGGACCAGACCAGACTAATTTGCTTGGGCCAGATCGGACTTCAGGCCAAGGGCATAGACCCCTTGGTTTGATCCAGTCTGGCCTGAACACACACACACAACACACGGTTTGTCACAGTCACACACCATACCTTTTCTTTTTTGCCCAAAAACACACATAGCAAGAACTTTGCAAGTACAAAAAAAATTCACCTTCTATATAGATCTAAACCACAAAAAACAAAAAATAAGAGTTTTACAGCTTCAAATCATCTAATGTTCATAGAGATCAAACTCTAAAGAGAGGGAGACTTTGGAAGCAACTTTTTTACATATCGTTACTTACACAAGGGATGCTTGGGGCTGGAGAGAGAGAGAGAACATCACCACCACCGACTACCACATCCGGCGAGGTATCGAGGAGTGAGAGCAAAGGAAGAGAGAGCAAGCGAGGGATGGAGTGAGGGAAGAGAGAGCGAATGAAGAGAAAGAGAGGGAAGAAAGAGCGATGGAAGAGAGAGAGAAGGAAGAAAAACAATGAGGTATTGAGCTACTAACTAAGGTATTGGGGTTGCTTTTTTCAGTTTTTGAGGGGAGGGGGAGCCACATGATCTGTTCAGAAAGGAGAAAAAAAAGTCCTCCAGGCAGTCCACTGGACTAGTCTAGTCTAACCCGAGTTCAGTTGGTCTTGGACTGGACCGCACTCGGCCGGCTCCGAGGTTATATATGGACCAGACCTCAAGTTGGGGTCAAACCCAGTCCAGTCTGGTCCATGGACATCCCTAATGTTCGTTATGATTAGTTTTGATGATGTTTTATATAGATGCCATTACTAAAAGCAAAAAGATTGAGTAATATATTTATCTCCTACATTGACTAACTACTATGTTTAACGTCGATTAGTCCAAGTTGAGTCATGTAGATTAATCAAGAAGGAGATATTGAAGAAGGTAGAACTTGCAGAGAATGATGAGTCCAAGCTAAATGGTGAAAAATGATCAAGATGGGAGATGAAAGAAGGAAGAACTTGCTGAATGGAATGAGAAAATCATTATACAAGTTCCTAAATTGATTCTAGAAGTCTCCACGATCAAATGGAAGTTGGAATAGCTCAATTCAGAGTTAAAATGACCAAAAACGAGCTTCAGGATGATCTAACTCAAGTCAAGCAGTCATAACTCGAGTCAAGCACTTTTCTACAGTGTTTCGGCTTTCGGAATGAGTTAACTCAAGTTATGTATGAGTAACTCAAGTCAAAATGTGCTCTCAGCGTTTCTGGACAAGTATAACTCGAGTTATCACTTAATAACTCAAGTCAACAGTGATTAACTCGAGTCATGGGGAGTAACTCGAGTCAAAATGTGTTCTCAGCGTCTCTGGACTAGGAGTAACTCGAGTTAACACTAATAACTCGAGTCAACAGTGCTTTTTCAGCACCTTTGTTATACTCTATTTCACGTTTCAGTTGGCGAGGCCTGGTAATTCGATGATATCTCCCAAACCAGAGATCGGATTGAGGTGAAACCAATGGCATATGAAACTAGACTCCTAATTCGTCATTTTGATATAAAATTACAGCCCAAAGGAGTTCAGATCAAGGAGCTATGAATTGTGGAAGTTGACACTACAATTCACATCACTGTGCGAGATAGCTTTGATGTTTTGAGTGTAACTCACAAACTATAAATCCAATTGAGTTGAAATCAGTGGCATATGAAAGTAGACTCAAAATGATTTCCACCAAGATTTGAACCAAGCAAAACGAAGTTCAGACCATGAGATATGGCCTTCGAAAGTTACAGGTAATTCAAGATGGTTCAAAAACGCTCAACATACAATGAGTTTGGATTGAGTTGTTAACTAGGCTTGGATAACTCAAGTTAGGACTAGAAAATTGATTCAACAACAATCAGAGTGGAAAACAGAGAAGAATGAATATTGAGAAGAGATTATAACTCGAATCAACAAAGTAGCAGAGCACTGTTCACAACGTCTCCGAGAATTCTGAACTTGTTGCTATCAATTGATTACTACTTGTTATACTCTTCAATGTTATTAATAATCTTTATGAGCAATTTTAGTTGATCAAAAGCTTGGATTGAGGATCAATAACAATGCTAGCAAGCACAAGTGAGCCACTGACAAAACTGGTTTAACTCAAGTCATACTTGGTAACTCGAGTCATAACTCAGACAGAAAGCAATCAGAACCTTGGCGAACAAACATAACTCGAGTTAAGACCACCAACTCGAGTCACTCAAGAACACAGAGAGCAATTAGTGACCTTGGCAACTCGAGTCACGCAAGATAACTTGAGTCACCATTCAGACAGAGAACAACCAGAAGTTTGGAGACAAGGCGTAACTCAAGTCATATACTACAACTCGAGTTAGAATTCAAACAAAGATCATTTGACACTTAAAACAACTTGAGTCATGTGGAATAACTCGAGTCATAATCCAAACAAAGCTTCGGCACTTAAAACAACCCGAGTCACATGGCATAACTCGAGTTAACCTCTCTACATCGAAAATCACCGCGTCGAGATTCCGATTCTCATCAAGAACATCCAGATGAATTCCAAAAGAACTTATACTACTTCTTAACTTCATTTATATCATTTTTGTATAAGTTTCAGGTGATTAAAGTTTGAGATTACATCAAACTTGACAGAAATCAAAATCTGTCACAATGAAGATGGAGTTTGCTGCAGATTTTCAGAAATGACAGAGAATATCGAATTCAACAAGGAACTTGAAGAAATGAAGTTGAATACTCAACAGTAATGTTCTCCAATGGATTCAGACGTTCAAACAATGAAATGCTCCAACATACACAAGCTTCAACAGATTCGAAATTCGAAGTTACTGTTCATAACGTTCGGAATTCTTCAACGGACAAAATTTCGAATATTCAACGGTTACTGTTCATAAGGGTAATATTGTTCAATAGACAAATGCTTCAAACGAATTGATTTCAGTTGTCTATAAATAGAAGAAAGATTCAAGACAGAACGCAGAGACAAGAGCTTACACTGTCGAAATGCCTGAATCCAACGATTAACTCATATACTTTCTGTTTCACAATGTTTATATAGTTTTCTGTAGAGAGTGTGATTATCGATTATGTACTTCAGTGATTATTATTCATCTACTCTGTGAGAGAGTTTAAACACCTATTTCATTATCTGTTTAGTGATCAAAACTCAAGGTTATGGAACCTTTGAGTGTGGGTGTACAGTTACAACTTGTAAGGGGGAGTGAGTCCTAGTGTAAAAGGATCATCCTGAATACAGAATGTGTAATTGTTTCCTTACAGTGTGTAAGGGGGAGTATCTCGGTAAGAGATAGTAAAAGCTGCACAAGTGCCCGACTAAACTTGTGAGGTTGTAAAGGCTTTTCTCTTGTGCCCGGTTGAACAAGGAGATAGTGGATTGAAAATCTCAAGTGGAGCTTGGGGACTGGACGTAGGTCAAGGATTGGGCCGAACCAGTATAAATCAAAATTTGCATATTCTCTTCTCTTATCTCTTATGTTCCCAGTATATACTTAGTTAAATATCTAACTGTTGATTTAGAAGTTGCGAAAAGATTTTCAAAGTTCCTAAAGTTTTTCACCCCCCTCTTGGGTGATAGCCAGGTCTTTCACCTAAGTTATTGTATGCATGGCATAGTTGATTTGAAGTGTATTTCCTATTCAAATGGCATGAAACGAAGTTAATGATATGCGAATGCATTAAACTAAGTTAAATAGTGTTAAACTTAGTTGATATAACTTATAAATAAATAGGTAGTTAATGTAAGAAAATCTAAACATGGAATTAAAGTAGCACTTTGATAAATGCATATTTTATATATTAATATATGTAGATTTTGATTTATATTATATCAAATCTATAAATATTGTATATCTATTCAACACACACATAAATCTAGTATTGAGGATAAAAAGTGATATTTATACAAAATCTATTCAAATATCTTTTATTTTATTGATAATATAACATCTTGAAGGCATGGGGTCATTCTTGTGATTTTCTCCAAAATGTTAAGAGAAGAAGAAGACACATGACGAAGGGTTGATCATGGACTAGACTAGACTGGGTTTGGCCTCAACCCGAGATCTTGCTTGGAAAAGACCCTAAGTTGTATAAGACAGCCTGAGGTCCAATCTAGTTCAGCACCATCCCGAGCTCGAGCTGAACCAAACCAATCTAGTGGATTGTCTGGACCAGTCCATGACCTAACCTATTTGATGCTTTTTTGTTTTTACCTTTTTTGTGAGACAATATTTGAACCTAATAAGACCATAACAATACCTATCACTCTAGTCTTATTTATAAGTCCAGTTTCATGTAATAAATGAGACTGTGATAATTTTACCCATATTAATTGTACGATTCATGAAGATAGAGAAGAAGAAAAAAACAGTTGAAAAATACTCAATCATAAATGAAGGTAAAATTGAAAATTTATCCAATAATCATTGATTTAACTACCTCTCCTTGGTATGTGAGATTTGATCAAAATAGACTTATAAACAAAATCAAAGTGGTATAATAATATAAAACACATCACAAAACATTAAAACTCAAACATAGATCCATAATAATCTTCAATAATATTCAACAAATGCTTTTCAATATGCTATATCATGTCCGAGAACGCAGGGCAAATGCTACAGAATTAACATGTCACTGCAAATGGTTTTCAGTTAACACGTCACAAAAAGAAAATCAATTTCTACATGTCTGAGAACGTAGGGCAAAAGCTTTTCAATTAGCAATGGACAATGTCTGACGAGAACGCAAGTAATCTATTCCTTTTTATGTCAATTGACGCAAGTAAGCTTTTCATGTATGTATATATAAATAAAATTGTCTCAAATGAAGGGTTTCTCTTGAGGATTATAAATAGAGTCTTCGAGATATGTACACACACACTCATTACTCTTTAGAATGAAATCAACTTGAACATTGCATAACTCCTAGACAGAAATAGTTGGATAAAACTAAAACTGAACTGAGTGATCAATAGATTTCTTGGAGCATTCTTACACTATAATCTTCTGGTCTATTTAAGTTTGTTGTTTGGTATTATGAAGTTTAACTCGAAAGTTAGAATCTTGAGGTCTGATGTCTAAGGCACTAAGCTAGCAAAACTCGTGTCACGAGTGTCGGTGTGACTGTGTACTGTGTGTGTGAGAATTATATATATATGGGTCAGACTCAGACTGGACCAAATTAAGGGGTTTAAAGCCTTGGTCTAAAGCCCGGTCCGAGAAGACCAGTCTAGCCTGGTCTACCCAATGTTATTTCAGGCCAACTTTTTTTCACCAGACCAAGTCGAGTCAGATTGGGTTACTTGAACCACCGGGTTTTGTTTCTTCCTAAGAGATAAAGGTAACTATAGAGACAGGGTCCTAAATTGTAATTTCCCCAAAAGTTTGAGAGAGCTGAAGAGATGGGGTCCTAAACCGTCATTTGCACTAAGATCTAAAAGTATGCAAACATATGATGCAAATGATAGATCAAATAATATATAACGATTATGGATAATATATTAAATGGATGTCAATCTCCCTTATTTCTTCCATTATTTTTCAATGATTATAAGAATCGCATTTATTACCACCGGTTCTTATTACTATAAGTGTAGCTTGACCAAATCTCATTTAAGTATTGAAATGGAAATTAAGACATTTAATATGTGACATGTAAAACCCGACCTAAATGCACCTTTATTTATCAGAGTTTAAGCGCACGGCATCGAAGTAATTTGGACGACTTAATTTCGGAATAAAACTGTCTTAAATTAACTTAGTTTGAAAACATTGAAAACGTGAGGATAAATTTTTCGCGAGCGAAATCTATCCCATAGGGGGAATCTTAATATAGTAATCCAAAATGTTAAGACAAAAGATAAACATTTAGACTAATAGTCCTGAATGATAAAAGATAAGCTTCTACAGTAATCCTTACTGATGCATCTTTCCCTTTGTGCCCGATCCACTTCCTATTTCCTTAATACGGTCTGGAGTTTAAATGAATGAACCCCAGGGGTAACAGTTAATCTCATAAACAGATCTGGAGCATAAATGACAATATAGCACATGTTAAACATAGAAGCATTTACAAGTAAACAAGTCGCACCGTAACCGCAGTTAACGACCAAGAACCGCAATCCTTTGAGACACGCAGCCTCAATCCATAGCTAGGAAACACATAACATGTAAATCATCTATCAAACATGATCAACTAATACATGAACACATACATACATGCTAACAAGATTACAGTTACCCACCTCAAGCTTGAATCCTTACTTTCATCCGATGGTGTTGGGATCGGTAGAGGTGTCAAGGTATGCCTATTACCTTACTTTCGTCCGAAGGTGTTGGAATCAGTAGAGGTGTCAACGTATGCTTATAAATGTTTATCATTGTCATTAGTCACTTTTTGCGTCGCAAAATAATTAGCTACACGAATTATATTTAGAGGATTAAAAATAGTAATTAATCCCTAAAAATTCCCTTAATAATAATTCCTTTTTTAATAAATAATAATACTATTTATTATTATTTATTAATTATTCCTTTCCTAATACTAATAATAATATTTATTTTATTATTAGTATTATTTTACTGTTTATTATTATTTGGGTTAAATGTCATTTTTGCCATGGAAGTATTGCTAATGGAGCGTCCAGCACCCGGAAGTTTTTTGGGTACCAAATTTGCCCTTGAAGTATTGAAAAAGTATCAAATTTGCCCAAAAGTGACGGAAGTCCACGTAGATCGTTAAAATGTGAGGTGGCATGCCACCTCATCACACGTAGCATGCCATCTCATCAATCAAAAGTATCATTTTTGCCCTGGAAGTTTTCATTAAGGAGCAATTTTGCCCGGAAGTTTACAAAAGTAGCAATTTTGCCCTTCTTTCTCCCAATATTAAATTTGACTATTAAATCAGTCAAAGACCACATATGTCATGCCTTGAAAAGGTCGAACTTAGAGTCAGAGAATGAGATCCTTGAGATGTTGAGCTCAAGGCGGCCAGAATTTATGAAGCCGAACTGGTCACGGACCGAAAGGTCTGTCACAAAACCCGAGAAAAGCATCACTTACGTTTGTATAGACCGATCATTTGTTTAAATCATAAGTGGTGCTTCTTGTGACCAGGTTCGGCCTCACAAATTCGGGCGCGCTTTGAGCTCAACATCTCAAGGATTCCAAGTTCGACCTTTTCAAGACATAACATGTGTGGTCTTTGACTGATTTAGAAGGGCAAAATTGATACATTTTGTAAACTTCCGGGGCAAAATTGCTCCTTAATGAAAACTTCCGGGATAAAAATAATACTTAACTCTTATTGGTTGATGAGGTGGCATGCCACGTGTCATGAGGTGGCATGCCATGTGGACACTTAGTCAAAATTAACGGAGGGGCAAATTTGCTACCTTTTTCATACTTCCAAGGCAAATTTGGTACCTTTTTCATACTTCCAGGGCAAATTTGGTACCCAAAAAACTTCCGGGTGCTGGGCGCTCCATTAGCAATACTTCCGTGGCAAAAATGACCTTTAACCCTTATTATTTTTCTACAATTAATTTTTAAACTCTCAGAGACTATCCTAACTCTTTAAATTAGGAATTTAATAAATGCTCACACCACGTAAAATATTCTTCATTATAAATATATTATTTTGTAAATAATATTATAAGTGAAATAATATAGGAATTAGTTAGATTAGATCCTATTATATATGAATTTATAAATGCTAACAATACATTTTATTATGATATATATATGACTCAGCAAGATTTCTTCTTCTCTTTTACAAGCAGTAAACGCATACATACATACATACATACATACATACATACATACACTATGTTAGTTCTGTATGTGTTTTGATAATAACTGACAATTGTAAACATAAGTTGTAGTTTGTCTTTGGTAAGTTGAAAAACTTATCGTCAAGACAAAACTCGAGTTTTGGCTTTGCGCGGAGAGTTGCTCATTTTTAGTAATCAAAGCAAAGCTTGAGTTTTCAAATGAAAACTCGAGTTTTGGGACTTACGAGAGCACTCGCTTTTTCACTTAAAGACAAACTCGAGTTTTGATCAGAAAATTTGAGTTTTGCCTTACATAGAGACTTCACATCATTTTCAAATGAGGACAAAACTCGAGTTGAAACTCGAGTTTTGTCGAATAGAGAGTCTCAAACTTTTAAACATATGCAAACTTAGTTTTGCGCTAAGACTTCTGGATTTTACCTTGCTATGAGTTTTCTAAGTTTTCTCTAAGTTAAGAGAAAACTCGAGTTTTGATTTCAAAACTCGAGTTTTGACTTGACAGAGAGTTTTCAAGTTTTTACTCAGTCTTTGAAAACTCGAGTCTTCAAAGAAAACTCAAGTTTTGACTTGGCACAATTTCAAAGTTTTCATACTTAAATGGAAACTCGAGTTTTGGCCAAGTCGAGAGCTTTAAGCTTTTTCAATGTTTTGAAAACTCCAATTTTGATGTTTTGGACTTAAGCGCACTATTTTCATTAAAAGTCCAAAACTCGAGTTTTGTTTTGGAAACTCGAGTTTTGAGTTTCATCCAAAACTATGTCCAAAACCTCAAATCACGACTTTCCTCTCGGATAGAGGAAACTCGAGTTTTGCCTTAAGTGCACAGATTGAAAACTCGAGTTTAGATGAACAAACTCGAGTTTCCATCGCGAGGTCGAAATTCAAATCAGTCGAATTTGTAAAACTTTCATGTTTGATTTCAATACTTCCTACAATCATTCTTATATATTCCTAGCTATGTTTAACCACTTTGTTAGTGAGTTTTAGATACTTTAAAGAATGTTTATTGAAGGTTAAAGCAAAAGCAAAAAGTGATGTCAGCACATTAAATGCTAAACCCGTAAAAGTTGCATACTTTTGGGTAATCCATCTGCACATGTTTGGAAAGAATTAAAAATGCTTTCCACATCCAATGAGATGCTATTCCAACGGATTAATTTGCGGAAGTCAACTTTGAACTTCGCCACTGATTAAGTGAAGATTAGAGAGAGAAGAAGAAGACCAAAGCTTAACCAGAACTTTGTTTAATGAAGGTAACAGTTATATTGAAGATTACAACGGTCATTTAATGCTCTCTTAGTATAAATAGAGCAGCATTCAAGTCTTCTCAACTAACACATCTACTGAAAACGAATTGCATTCAAAGTTCTTCAACTACTTTCAGTTTTCACTTGTAAAGTATCTTCGATACATTAAGCTTCAAGTGTTTATCATTATCCACTCTTAGAGAGAGTCTTTTATTGTAAATCATTTATCGTAAAGAATCACAAGTCGGGGACTTGGTGATTAGGTTCATTGATTACAACTTGTAAGGGGGAGTAAGTTCTAGTGAGAGAATTACTCTTGAGTACAGAGTGTGTAATCAATTGAGATAGTGGAAATCCCAGAGAGTCTGGGGACTAGACGTAGGTCAAGGAGTTGGACCGAACCAGTATAAATTATTGTGTCTTTCTCTTCTTCTCTTCACTCTCTATTCACCTCTGTTTTGCTGTCAAAAAACAAAGCCATCTTGAAAAGTTTTTAAAATCCCCAAAAAAATTAAGAGTGGTTATAAGATTTTGAGAAGAAAAGCTGAAAGAATAAAAGGAGAGAACAATAACTTGCATGTTAATTTTCTCTATAAATATGCGTTTAGACAAGCTCTCTAAAGATTTGCTTTCTTAAAATATGACTTAATTAAATAATTAATTCTACTTACAACACAAACATTCACTAAATCACACAAAGCTATGGAAAGCCAAAATGGCTCCGAATCATATCAGGCATTCCCAATGAATGGTGGAGATGGCCGCCATAGTTATGCTCAAAATCCACCCGTCAGGTTCTTCTTCTTCTCCTTCTCAGATTTTTTTTTTTTCCAGACTGAATTTTTTCTAAATCGTAAGTTACTTCAAAGATAATTAAAATTAAGTTTAATTTGATCTTGGGCCTATTTGGATTAGCGGTGGCTTATTTTCTATCTGACTTTTTTAGAAGCCTGTTAAGAAAAAAGTCAAGTTGTAAATATGATTTGGGGTTGAATTGATGGTGGTAGAAGTGACGGAGCCCACATCAAAAAGCTTAGAGCTTTTTGAAAAAAGCTACCCCATGAAACTTTTTTCTTAATTGACTTTTAGGAGTTTTTTTTAAAAAAACCCAGTAAACTTAAAGCTTAACTCAAACATTCCATTTCTGACTTTTTTTCTTATACTACTTTTTTCTGGCTTTAAGTTACTTAAAGCTCTCTCCAAACAGGCCCAGGCTTGTTTGGCAGCGAAGAGGAACAGATACCAAAAACATTATCAAAGAGACTATTCTTGAGAAGCTCCATCTGCAAACACTTTTGCAGAATTCCACTCATACTTTCCACATAGCAGATTTGGGCTATTCAGATGGACCCAACCCTTTTTTCACTATTCAAAACATTATAGATTCTGTCAACCTCAAACTTGAATTTCTTTAAGGGCATCATGGTTTAGATTCACCTGAATTTCAAGTGTTCTTCAATGATCATGTTGGTAATGATTTCAACACTCTTTTCAAGTCTGTTCCTGAGGAGAAGCAGTCTTATGCAGCAGCTGTGCTTGGTTCGTTTCATGGAAGATTGTTTCCAGAATCGAGCATTCATGTCTTAAACTCATCTTATGCTCTTCATTGGTTCTCAAAGTTGACTAAAGACATAGTTGATAAGAACTATATTGCTTACAATAAAGGCAGAATTTACTTTACAAGTGAAGATAATAAGGAAGTTGCAGAGGCGTATTCTGCACAATTTCAAAGTGACTTTGAAAGCTTCCTGAATTCAAGAGCCTTAGAGATTGTTCCTGAGGCATCATGACTCATCATTCTCTGCGCCCCACCAGATTCTGTGAACGGATTTGAAGTTATAGTAGATATCATGGGAAATGTTCTTGTGGAGATGGCCAATAAGGTAATGCATAGTACTCCCTTTGATCTTTAATTTAAAACTAATTTACCTAATTTAATTAGATTAAGGAAGTTAGTTAATATGATATATTTTTTTAAATACCCTAATCATCTTCAATAATTTCCTTCATTTCTCTCTTACTTGATTGTTGTTGAGGGAAACATCAATAGAGGTAAATTAGGAAAAGATTAACAAATATAAAAAAAATATGTAATACATATACAACTAAGATCAACTCCATAATTAAGTCCTACATTTAGAACTAGAAGGAGAAACAAATATTCTCAAACCTTGATTCCTTTCTTATCTGACATGTGAGGCTCACCTATTCCACATGTTTTATCTCTCTCTTTGAAGCACCATGCTATTGCAGTAGAGAAATAGAATCAAAGTATTCTCCCTTATGATTTTACAATTCATACAATTAAGGCACTTAATTTCTTATTGTTTTTGAGTTTATATTATATCAATCTTTGATTTTAATCGACATATTTTGGGAATGAAAGGCTCAATAAGCCATGAACTGGTAGATTCATTCAACACACCTATTTACACGCCAGCATTTGAAGAGATGATAGAATTGATTAAGAAGAATGCGAAGTTCAAAGTTGAGAGGTCAGATTATTATTTCGCTTAATTGACAATAAGAAGGAACTACCAAATGCCCAGAATATTTGTATGCACATGACTACATGAGAGCTGCGTGGGAAGGGCTTTCAAGGAGCATTTCGAAGAAGGAATTGTGGATGAGATTTTTCTCCAATATCAAAAGAGATTGGCAGAATCCCTCACCACTTTTTTTCCAGTTTCAGACCAAACTAACAAGGATTTGGGTGGATTATTTGTCATCAAGGGCACTTTTGTTTAAGAATGAACGAAATAACTTGATTATTCAAGAATAAGAATTTGTGTTTGTCATATTTGGGTCTGACTTCTCTAGATGTCATATTCTATAGATGAGTTGCATATTAGAAGAGTTTTTTTTCTTTTCAGTGAATAAATTTTAAGAAGAGGATCGGACTCACCCACAACTCACCCGTATCACTCGTAGCAAATTAATTTACGGTGGAAGACATTGGCTTAGAATATGCCTCCAACAGTGCTGCGTGCTCCAGGTTTGCATGAGAAGCAACTTTTCTTGTACCTTTTTCTCTGCACATAAACACACACAAGCTTATGAATGTAGATGATCTGCAGAGAAGTGAACCACGTAATTATACATTCGTCATGCCACTTCTCCAGTCAAGGGCTAACAATGGGGAATTTGTATTGTGCTGGTAAAAGAGTCCTTGTTTTCTAATTGTATTCCCTCATTTTTACGAAAAATAAATTAGAGTCATTAGACGCATTTTATATTGAACAGCTCACTAAATATGCCAGAAATTAAAAAAAGAGAAAGAAGAAACGTACCAGTTTCAGTTCCAAGTTGGTTACCGGTGAACTCATACAAAGATTAGACCACTGGAGTCTAAACTAAAGCGATACAGCATATATACTGCAAAAAAGAGAATAAGGAGAGATAGAGATCGATAACCGAGTGAGATGCCCTGAAGTGGAGCCATCGGCGATTTTAGCTATCGAACAAGAGCACATTGTTATGAGTTCTACGCTAGAAAATGTTATAAGTTCAAGAGGCTTACTGGTCTTTTGAAAGCGATTCTTCCTTTAAATAGTCAATTTAGGAAACCTGAGAGTGGGGATGACTCTCCATAAGTGACCTTTGTGAGAAATCACATCATTTTAAACACTCCCAATAGAAACGCGCCAACTCAATAAATGCAGGCCTGCATGTCAGCTTATGTGGCTATCTCTCAGTTTAAATTATTTTATTGGGAAAAAAAAAAAAAACCCAGTGCAGCTAAGAATTTCTCAACATTTGTTACGTTCACTCTCTAAAAGGAATTTACTTTCATTAGACACTAACATATGATTTAGGAAACTCTACGAGGCTAACGTATAGATAACTTCACCAGAAAACAGCCAATAGTCGACAAGTAAATCAAATTAAGGACTTCGCATGAACAAAAACTGTGCTTTCCATATTCTGTTGAAGAGAATAGCTTTATAACTTTAATTGTCAAATCACATGGGACGAAAAAATGGCAGGATAAAGGGGGCCTACAAAAGGGAAAAATGTGATGAACTGTAGATGGAATGCAAGTAAAGAACATGTAGAGTAAATTATGAGTCCAGAATCTGTATATACTGATTTTACACGGCAATAGCATGAAAAATCCAAAGGTAATTAAAATATAGAAGTCAAAATTGAGTAAACATTTAAATGATAATCGACGATAAAGTAAAAGGCAATAATAGAAGCTACTAGTTGGAAAACGAACATAAAACATACATTCATACAGAAGGATTATGAACCTAATGGAGGAATGAAGATCAACATCTCACACCAGGAGTTAGCTGATAACTTATAGAAACCACTAAAAGATAAACAAGCAATTTTTTTTTATCCAAGATAAACAGGAAATTTAATTATCTATAAACTTTGAATAGTATGATTTTCTCCAAGTACCATCTAATATATGAAACCCCATTTCTAATTCAATCAGAAAACAAACCTCAGTAGAAGATATAATATCAATCAAATTTAGGAGCCCACTAGGCAAGAAAGATTAACTGATTAACCAAAGGATTTTATCAATACAATAAAAAGTCAAATTGACTAAATGATTTCTTAATGTCCGCTAAGCAGTAGAACCTGATGGGTTTGCCTAGTTCTTTATACTCAATCCTCTTGAAAAGATATCGTGGACAATTTTGAAATTTACAAAACAAATGGACCTTAATAATTGCATTTAGATCAAGCTGTTGGTATTACAAAACATACAAATACACATTACTCTCAATCATTTAACATACATACAGCAGGATTATGGACCTAGAGCAGGGGAACAAAACATCGAAATCTCACTCAATATATTCATTTAGAATTGGTATGATTCCCGGTGGAAGAGGGGGAATTAGAATACCTGCCAAGTATAACTTGTAGATAATTTATTCTGGATATGGTTTGTATAAGAAACTACCAAATTAGGCCTTTTTTCCTCCTAAACCTATCGACATGGTCAGTGCTCATTCGAGACTTTTCTGGTTTGTTTGTTTTTTTAGACTTCTCAAGACTGCTATCTAAACTGTTTCTAGAAGCTTCTGGAAGATCAGCTACCAATTCAATTGCAACTGAAGTCCCGCCTTCAGATTCTTTGGCAGCATTGCTTTGGTTCTCTGTTTTTTCTTCCGAATCCTTCCCAGAACCATTTGCGGTTGCTTTAGAATTGCTAATTGTCTGTACAAATTTCTTTAGATGTTTAATGAATTCTTGGTAAAGCTCTAGATTACAATGTCCCCCACCACTTATCCATAAGGGTTCGTACTTCTCCTTGCAAAGCTCCCAAAGCTGCTTCCCATGGGAACAATCCACAACTTCATCTGCTGTCCCCTGACCATAAAAATCAAAGATTGTCATCTTCATTAGTTTGTAATAATAACAAAGCCAATTCTTATTTGCCACAAGCAAGGAAGAGAGGGCTACTTACATGTATGACCAAAACAGGACAGTTCACCATGCCAATTTTGTCAATATTCTGAATAGACAAACAAATTGCATGAGTCTCCATCTTGGAAACAAAACAGGTTGGAGCGTATTCAATGTGAAAATTATACCTTGTAAATATCAAACCAGTATGTTCGTTTAACAGGATACAGTACTCTCAACCCAGACAAAATTGGACTGTGCAAGACAACACCTCTCAGCCCTGGTGTCCGTGAAGCAAGGTCAACTGTGGGACCGCTCCCAACAGATTGACCATACAATATCAATTGTTCATCTTTCACACCATATCTCTCTTTTAAGCATTTATAAGCAGCATCAATATCTGCGTATGTATTATATTCAGTCGGCTGTTTCAACAGAAAGGATAGCTGTTAACTTACAGAAAAGAATATACTATAAAACTGGCTTCTTGTTGTCATTGCATAGTAAACAGAAAGTACAATAGTTAGACAAGAAAATATTCCTTTAATCAAGATACGATAAAGCAACAACTAGCTAGAACCAGAGTTATCATGCAGCACCACAAATTGTTTCCCCATCAGAGGAGTTAATATAATTCCAAAGAAATGTCAATGGTGAGGAAAATTGAAATTACTTCTGTTAAAGCAGCTTAGCCACTCCAGATGTCAAACAAGTTTTCCTGAATATTGAGATAATATCCACAAATGAGATTACCCTCAAAATTTTGAAGGCTCAATGCTAAAGCGGATTAAAGCATATTTGCATGCATTTTGTCCCATTCATTCTATGACAGAAGTATAAAAGCAAATGTCAGCAACAGTTGTTTGGTTACTGACAGCTCTGACATAATACATAACATCCCAAATAGACAAAAATACACAATGATGAAGTTATTGTATTTCCTAGACAGGAATAACCAGATATTAAACCAAGTATTATGCAAAAGAATCATTCTTCAAGTGACTTTCTTGACCGAATGCAAGGATGTGGTTGCATTGTCCTCTGCTTAAAATCAAGAGTAAGGAATCAATCCAAGGCAGGTCATCAGTCGGCAAAGTAAAAGCACGCTACTGATCTCTGAATGACTAATTATTTCATCAGGCTTTCCTTCGCCAGTTGGCCCTAGAGGCACTTTTAAGGTTTTGAAAAAATTCCAAGTCAAATTGGCAGGTTTCTGCATTTCTGCCAAACCAAAGATGGCATGATGATGATTTAATAAATGTGGAAATATCAAAATAACAGAGACAGATATAATACTCATCAGATGGGATCGGATAGGAATCATAAAATAGGGAATCTCAAGTTGGTAGCAATGATGAAGGCACATTATGAAGATAGAAATAGGGGGTGTAAAAATAAACCATATAGAAACCATAGATGATACTCTTTTTTGCAGTTCAAGCGATGCAAACTTATTATTGGAATAGCCCTACAAGGGATAGGAAACCTGATTTAATCCGAACATTGATCAAATCAACACCACAATTACTAGAATCCTATTACGTTCCCAGTAAGAATCCTAACTGCGGAGTTATTAACACTTTACATTCCTTTATGGATTTACCAATCAAAGGAAGACACAAGAAGAAAGAAAATGATAGAAATAATAATGTAAAAAACAAAGGATGAATAAAGAACTGTCCTAACAAATCAGCTTATGAGAGAACATGTAAAAAGATATTTTAGTTTGAAACACAGAAAATCTAATAGTCATGAAGAACACTGATATTAATTCTGTCTAAAGAACTAATTTCTTATACTTTAAAGGCATTTAAAAGTTGAGGAACCTACCTTTCCCGTTGACTGTCCATAGCCAGAGTAATCATAACTGCAGAAACAGCAATATGAGGGGTCATAAATAATCAAAACGGAGGGAAAAAGATTAGCACCAGTGATTATGAGGAGCTTCAGAAAATATGATGCATTTCAAAATAGCATTTCAAAATCACAAGAACATCCCCAAATGTATTCCACATCTGGAAAACAAGGATGCCATAGGAGAACATCTTTTCCAACCAAGTAATTAACCAACCTCTGATGTTTGGCCAAATTATACTTAATACCCCTTTTCCTAGACAAGTTACATTTGCAATCCCTGAAATTTTGCTGAAAACTCCCCTCCAATGTAATTTTTGTTGAAAAATGTTTACTTTTTGCATCATTGGATCATGATTTTATTTTTAATATGATCATAAATACAGGCTAAATTGATGTCAAGCTCTAACATGGGACTAGGATTTTATACTAATATGATAGTAAGAACATTCGAGTAATTTTATTTTCGGCAGAGATGTATGTTGTATTGAAAGTTAACTGTACTAACAGAACATGAATCATAAACTTATAGTAATTTTTAAAACCAAAAGGGGTATCATGAGTGATTCAGCTATACTTTAAAGGTTAGTCTAATTTACTCTTCCCAATACTATTATTTAAAGAAATTGTAGACAAATACATATTTTGAAGCATTATACTAGGTCCTCAAAATCTAAATAAAATGACTTAAATGAGATGGAAAAATGAGGAACAGGACAACAAGAATAAAGATTAAGAGCTTTGCAGTTGCTCCCTACAACTGATATCATAGACAAGAGTACGATGCCACAAATTTACAACCATTATTAACTAAAGTCAATATACTCATGCAACAGGCCTTCAGGCCGTATGGATAAATGCAGGAGGGAAAGTAAATTACTTGTGTCATCCAATACAAGATTAGCAAACAAAATCTCTGAAGCCTAAGCGTGAGCTGTATTTAGGGCACCCAAAATACCTTCTTAATCATGACTGCATGAGAAGCTGTAAAAGAAAGTAGTAACCCATGCATTTTTCCTATCATTTTCTGAGGTTTGATATATAAGTTCAAGCACAGATGAATAGTTTGATGTAAAGGATCATGGCAGCAATTATTGCCATGCAATGCAATCAATAATAAATTTTCACAGATGATGCATTTTTAATTAAGAAAGGTAATCTTGAGCATAAATTTTAATTGTTGTTGCTAAAATAATTCATTCAATACTGCAGATTAATGTGGGTCCATCTGTTCAGAGTCCTGTCTTGAAACAGAACCACTTCCTCTGCTAACATGCAAGATAGACCACTGAATTTATCTCATAGAAAAGAATACGTGTGTCGTCAAATTGAAGTACCTTCTCAAGGGGACTTTTTACTTATTCAAGTACCAAATTCAAATGGTTGCTTCAACATGCATATACCATCTAGCCAGAAAGGGAGTTCCATCAAGCTCCACAATTAGACAAAAGGGGTTCAGTTGAAACAAAAAAAGCACAAACTTGTCCTTAATGACATATTGTATATCAATCTGTTATTGGCTCTAATCTAACCAGGCTTTCAAGGGCATTTACTAATTATTTCAATGTGAAAAAGTTGCCTGTCAAAGGAAAATTTTGCCTTAACACATCAAATTTGTCCTGAAGAGCTATCTCATCAGCAGATTAGTTTGGCCATATAAAGGCACTTCTTTAATTGAATGCCATTAAATTTCTCACATCTGACCTATCTGTTATGGGACTAAGAACATTAAGTCCCAAAACCAAATTGAGATCAGAAATGTTTGCAACAATGTTCTATCAAAACATGAAAACATACACAATCATCCATGCTACTGCAAAAATAGTATGCCCCTTCAATGGTCTTACTACATTTGTATCAATGTCATCTCTCCTATAGTAACCATAGCCCAAATTTGTCCCGTCTGCTTTACAAATTTATCCATTTCTTTGTTTCAGATTTAGTGGCGCATAATAGGAATATAATGAGATATACACTTAACAATAAATGAACAACCTCAACTTTCCACACCAAATAGCGATATAGGAAGTTCAACTAGTTAATCTCCAGTAATGTTAGCACCTATAAGCCCATCTACTGCAAACATTAACAATAAAAATTTCTAAATAAGAAGTTTACAAAATACTCCATGTGGTCCTAAATATAAGACAAAATTGACTTTTTTGGATATATTAAGAAAGCTAATTAAATTACTTTAAAATATTTATATTTATCATTTTTTCTCCAAACTATTTTGCCTAACTTATAAACTGATATATAATTCAATGATCTATGATATGATTAAGTAACTTATTTTAACTTCCTTAATATCTCCACACAAAAAAGTCAACTCTATCTTCTATTTATAACCTAAGGGAACAGCAAAATATAAGAAAATGAAAGAGGCACCAGCCGGTTTTCTTCCATGCATATTCATTTAATCCAACAGCACAAGCTTCACGTGAACGGAAACCAAAATGATCCACCAACACCAACAGGTACACTATCTAAGCAGAAACAGCCCAACTCTCCTAGCAACTGAACTCCCTATGTCAGACCCAGGTTCAAGTAGACAGATACTTGACTTTCACAGAGCTTATAACTTCTGTAATTATATGTGTAGCAGCAACACGGAGACAGTAAATACTTCAATCTTTCACATTATTGCCCCAAGAATAGTGTTGTAATTATCATTTATCTGAAGATCCTAAAAACCTGCATGCTACTGCTTTCATTAGAAGAGCAAGCAAACACGTTATTTCGGACTTAAACCAGATAGTACTTGCATTATAAACAGGAGGAACCGATAAATCCAAGCTTAATTACAGGAGGTACTCCTTTCCAAGGCCATTCTAGTACAGAAAGATATTCAAGACATCATTAAAAAGAGAAATTTCAAAACGAAGCAATCAAGCTAATTCGTATTCTTAGGATCATCTATCCATGAATCGCCCAAGAAATGTTATCCTAGTTGTTCCAATCTACAGTAAAAACTAACAGGTAGCCAGATATTGAGAGAGAAAGCGAGCTTAAAATTCAACATCAAAGAGAAGTACCCCATAACATTGAGATGAAGCCTCCTGCTCAATTCGACAAAGAGCTCGAACATCTGACCCAAATCAGCGGCATTCCCATGCGAGTAAAGCATAGTAGCAGTCGGTTTGCGATACTTGACATAAACAGCCACGATTTCGTTGCCTCGACGAGTCCGAAGCTTAAGAACGTCAACGTTATCCTTCTGGGGAACCTCAGGAATAGATAATCGACCGTCAACTTCGGTGTCAGCGATCACGGTATAAGAAGGAGGGTTAGGCGGAAAGAAGGCGAACTTGGCGGCAATTGACGAAGTAACTCCGCCCATATCTTCTCCTAGAGACACATAGACAGAGTATCGCTCAATACTCGTCCTCTTCTTCGGCGGAAGAAACTCTGTAAACGCAAAGGATTAGAAGAAGAAGAGGAGGAGAGATAAAGAGAGAATAAGAGAGATGTGACGGTGATGGTAGTGGTGGAGGAGGAGAAGAGGGCGGCGCGTGGAGTTTGGTAGGCAGTGAGAGGGAAGTGGATTTCGATGTGTAAATCAACTTTTGAAATGGAGGAGTCATAGATTTCAATTGTTGAGTGACAGTGTCTCTTCAATCATATAAATTTGTGAATTGAAATGGCAATATTACTATTCCTATTTGTTTTTTCCAAAGTAGATTGCTAGTTGAGCATGAATATGCAAGGTGATTCGTGTTAGTTTGTGAATAACTGAACATGTTACTTGTACCAAAGCTTGTTTCAATCGGGGGAAGAGTTGGATTCTCTTTTTTCTTAACACAAGTTCTTTATTTTATATTCCCTCCTTATATACGACTCCAGTGCGCGTGTGTTCCTTACGTGTTCATATTTGATGAGCATTATTTTTTTAAGGTTTTTTATATAGGGTGAAGGTGCAAATTTGTCAAACAACTATTATCCAAAGAGCGTCTGGGCCAAATAACTATTAAAGAGACCAAAATTATCAATCAACAATTAAAAAGTGAAAAAAAAAACCAAATAACTATTAAAAGTGGAAAAAAAAAACACCAAATAACTATTAGAAAAAAAAAAAAAACAACTATCACAATTAAGTTAAAATGTGAGACACTCGGCGTAGACGCGATAAACGCTGGAGAAAAGAGCGGTTAAGCCTTCTTGTTGGAAAAGGAAAACACCAACGAGAGATGGGACCCATGGGAGCATGCATTACGACAGCGGCTTCTTTGTGGCATCGGAGGGATGGAACCAGGGTGTAAGGTGTGTGCCACGAACGTTGTGAACTACCGGATGAGTTCAAGAGGGTAAGTGGAACACCCAAAGAACAATAGAAGCTTTGGAAATGCCGACGTCATCGACACTATGACAGTCAATGGAAGACGGAGACACCAAGACAATGACGGGTAATAGTTCATTGGCGAATCTGCTCCAAATTGTGTTTTTTTTCCACTTTTTAATTGTTGATTGGCAATTTTGGTCCCCTCAATAGTTATTTGGCCCGTACGCTCCTTGGGTAATAGTTGTTTAAGCAAATCTGACCTCGACCCTTTTATATATTGTATCTATTTAGATTTAAATTATGTGCTACTTTTTTTAAAAAAATTAGTACCCAATATCTTAAATTAATGAGTTTCCAATTAATATTTTTTTAGTTTTTTACATATTGTATCTATTTAGATTTAAATTATGTGCTACTTTTTGAAAAAAATTTTAACACTCAATATCTCAAATTAATTAGTTTCTAAGTATTTTTTTTTATGTTTTTTATATATTGTATCTATTTAGATTTAAATTATGTGCTACTTTTTTAAAAAATTTAGCATCCAATATCTCAAATTAACTAGTTTTTAATCCTGCATTAAAAAATATTTATCTCGTAATACCAAGATCATGGAAACTAATTAATTTAAGATACCGGATGCAAATTTTTTTCGAAAAGTAGCATATAATTTAAATCTAAATAAATATAATACATAAAAAATATTAAAAAAAATATGTTCATCTCTTTAATAGAGGTATGAGCACATAAGGGACATATAAGCTCTAAGTATCCAATGTGAACTCCCTTATATACCATTATTCTTTTTAAAACATAGATTTAGGTTGGCTCTAAAAGACTTTTTTTTTTTTTTTTTTTTTTTTTTAAACTTCTCATTTTACCAGTATCCAATGTGAACTCCCTCACATAAGGGTATTTACTCTAACATATATGAGCTTATCAATGGCACTCTATAACTTGTCAATCACTACAAATATATATATATATATATATATATATATATATATATTGAAGCATTAAATTGTGGATATTGGAAAAAACTACTACAAATATCAGTACTTGTAGCATTTTTAAAGGAAATTGCTACAAATTTGCAACAGAATGATTCACGCCCAATGGTGCACCAGTAAAAGATAGTACTTTGTAGCAGTTACATAAAACAATAGCTACAAAATGTGGCGCTAGCTTGGCGCCTTTTTCCATTATTGTAGCGATTACTTAGTAGCGGTTGAGTTATACTAATCACCACAAAATATTGCGTCAAGCTGGTGCTACATTTGCGGTGATGTTGTTTGTGGAGGTTAACAAGGAAAAACCGCTACAGAATGCAATGGATTGCAACTTTGTAGCTATCAACTTGAATCGCTACAAACTATTTCGTGGTTTTTAGCGATTTTTAAGACAATAACCGCTATAGAATGCAAAGGGTTGCAACTTTATAGTGGTTTTGGGACAACCGCTACAAATTGTCATGTTGGCTAAGTTATGGTATTGTTATTTGTAGAGGTTGAGGTAGCGGTTTTGGTCAAAACAACTACAAATCACGGTACTATATAAATGTAGCCAACCATTATTTTACCACTTTTGACAAAATCATTTCCCTCGCGTGCTGTAAGAAGTTTTCTTCCAATATGAGGTTTTGCTAAAACATCTAAAGAGTTAGGCACTTGAGGTTAGTAAAGTTACCTATTTAATTTCGATTTTTAGCATAAGATATTTGTTTATAGTAAGTTTTGATAATATTTATAAGTTCCTGAGCTTATTTTTTAAACCTATTTTGTAAATACATTTTTAATTAGGTTTTAAAAGATATTGAATTTTTTTATTGTATATTGTGATTTGACATCATTTATATTGTTGGCTATTGTTACTATAATTTTTTTATAAATATTGGTTAGTTTGTCATCGTAATTTATTTTTAATTGGTTAATAATTGTAGTTATAATAGCTTCTAGGAGATATAAGAGGAAGGGAAAGTGGATGAGCATCCCTTAGAGGACCTATGCCGCGAAGGAGCAATAGTCAAGGGACAGTGGTCTAGGTAGAGGGCACCCCAAAGGTCCACATGTCCCCGTGGTAGGTGACCTCACCATAGCAGTGGACTCCACCAAAGGTTCCTATTCAACTATAGGGGGTTGATATTAGTGTCAAAGACTATGAGGAGCCTGACGAATTTGATTTCGAAATTCCCATGATTGATGTGGAGCAGTTCCTTAACCGCGAGGAGGCTAGGGAACATAATAACCCAAGAGGTCATCTTCACGATCGACTAGGTTTGAGGTGTAAGTTCAAGGTAAAGAATTGTTTTAATAAAATTAATATTTTAATTACAGTGGTTCAAATGTGATATTAAATTTAATTAAAGTTTGTGATGAATTGTGCAGATTAGTAGGGGAATATTAGCACCAAGAGGTTGGATGTGGCTGTTCTAAATAAGCTAGGCAAATTGGGCAAATTCAAAATGGCGGTTATCTATTCCGCTATCTCAATGAGCTGGGCAAATTGGATCCGGTTTCCTATCCACTTTCAGAACTAGAAGAAGGTTCCCTCAATGCCAAAGGATATGGGATGAGGCTATAAACTTAACCAATTTAATTTACTGAATCAAATGTAAATAGTTGTGGATCCGTATAACGCAATGATTAAAATTTCTACGAATCCCTTCCCGAGGATCACTCAGCGCGTTTAAATCAAGGCTAGGGAATCCGGATATTACCTTTTAGGAACTCGTTCGTGGTTTCTTCTTCGTTGAACAAAGGGGCTACCTTCTCGATCAGCGAAGACGACTCTTAGAATCCTCTTCCCTCTACCGGTATCCACACGAACAATCCTCGTACACGGCTACGCAGCTGCTAGCGCCTCTTGTGCGTCTCTCTCTCTCAGTTTTCACTCTAGGGTTTCTCGCGGCTTTTCAGAATACGCTCGACTGAAAGTCCCGTAGGTTTCTAAAACCTGTTCGGCGTATTTAATACAAAATTAATCGTATTAACTTTTTGAATTCAAACTTTAGATCTGGATTAAATATATATTAATTAAATCTATCCGATAGATCTAATATAATAATATTTATTTAATCGAATTAAAAACCGATCTCGAAATTTCGAATTCAAATCTAGATTAAAAAATAGTTAATTAAATCTATCCGATAGATTTAATCCAACCTATTTATTTAATCCAAATTTAAAAGCCTTCCGATTTAATTTATCTCAATAAATTAAATCCGAGAAATGATATCTATCTATTTATTTAAATCAGATACTAATATCTCAATTTAAATTAAATAGACAATAATATCTTTATTCGAAAATTAAATGAGATACAATATCTCGATTTGTTTTAGATATTTAATTTATCAAATAAATTAAACATAAAACAAATAATATAATAATAATATTTTAATCTCAATTAAAATAATATCATTATATTATTTTCGAATTTAAATATATATATATATATATATATATATTTACCCCCAGATTAAACTCGTATTCATTAATCTCGATTAATCTGAGATTCAATGAACCTGACACTTTTACCCGTGTTGGATTATTCTTGTGTGCGACCTCCCCGCAGCCCATATGAGATTGGCGTGGGCCAACACCGTGTCGCCCACAAATCGCAAGCGGCCTCTAGCAAGACATTGCGACTACCCAATTCACATGGGGATCGATGACACGATACACCTATCGCACAACCATGTCACGTCCCTTTTTGTCACGCGATAATTTGGTCAAGGATGAGGCATGGAGAATGTCAACTTCCTTTTCTTGACCATTACTTTCTCGATTCTCGAGTTAGTCTAATAAGTGAAATGGAAACTCCTTTCCATCACAAGACGGCCGTACATTTCTTAGATTCACTCATCGAGGGCCCAAGATATCTCTACAAATGTGAGGGACAAATTCCATCTTGACCATTCACATCCCTCCGCATGAAAACCACTGATCCCGATCCTAGCCTTTATCATCACCCTATCAAAGGTGACTTTTGACTAGGTCAAAGGTCGATGACTCATCATGTAGGAATCCATGATGATCTCGAGTCATAGGCGTCGTGACGTGGTTATACATGAGATAAGCTTACTGACTAGATCCATGCAGCTTTTCTCATAGTGGGTCTGGCCCAAAGACCTTGTACTCTTACAAGTGCCCATGACTTTGATTGTATCTCCATACCTCATCAAAGCCATATCGGTCTTAATTCATCTTCGCTCCCGCGTAGATGACCGACCGAGACATTTAGGATAATCTATAAGATGTATCCAGGGATGCAGTTATCAATACGAACATGCAAACGAAAATGATAACTAAAGAAAATAATTTAAATAACTTAAATATCCAAAGTACAATGAATTGCCCCTAGGGCATAATTTCCAACAAATAGTTATCATTTATATAATTTTTATTTAATTAACTAATTTTATTTAATAGATTTAATGTTTTCGCTTTTCTTTGCGAAATATTTTTTATGCCACACTCACATAAAAGTGAGTGTGGCAGAAAAAAAATTTCTGCAGTAAAAATAGAAACATTAAAACCTTATTTAATTGTTATTTATTTAATTTTTACTGATTTATTCAAATATGTGAAACAGGATAGGTTTGTCATGTGAGACAATAAGAAGTGGTACACCTTGATGAAGATGAGGGATGTGTGGAAGAACAAAATAAATCGTCTCTATCATATGGTGAATAAGGATGGGAATATGAAACACATTCAAGTGACTTAAATCATATACTCTACATTTTTTGCAAGTGTTTGTTATCATCAAAACATATAATCCGAAAACTAACACCCTCTCGCAATGTTGATGGATGTTGTGCCTAACGATGTCCCACCCAATGATTGGGCAAGATTTGTTCAGTACAAGAGAAGTCCATAAGGATAGGTAATTTTTTTCAATAATTATTGTTTAGAAGGAAATTTTAAAAATATATATATATATTAATGTTTTTTTGTTTCTGTAGGCTCTTTCTGTAAGAAACCTTAGGAATATGTAATTATTTGAAATAGTTTACATGATGTAGGAATATGAAATAGTTTAAGCCTTTAAGGAATTTGAAAAATATTTTCACTTATTTAAATAATTACAATTTGTAGCAATTCGACCCTAGAAACCACTAGAAAAGGTCAGTTATATTTTTTTTGTGAAAAACACTTTATATTTGTAGCAGTCATATAACAGCTAATTAAACTACTACAAAGTGTATCTGTTTGAAATTCAAAAATTTAATGCCCTCTAACGGTTGTGAAGTTTGTAGTGGTTATTGTCACTTAACTGCTAAAATGTGTATGTGTTTCAAATTTGAAAATTTTAAAACCCTCCAACGATCATGAAGTTTGTAGTGGTTTGGGTCTCTAAACCGCTACAAAGTGTGAGGTTTTTAAAAAGTTGAAAATCTTAAAGTCCACCAACAGTCATGAAGTTTATAAAGGTTGTTGCCTCTAAACCACTTCAAAGTGTACACTTTTTAGTGGTTTACAACCACTTCAAAATGTTGAACGTTGGATAAGTTTGAATTTAATCATCCACGCATACATCATTCAGAAAACTCAAAACTCTCTCTTCACTCATCTTCTTTGCTAACATTTTACACTAGCTATGAATAAGTCATGGATAAAGTTACCGCACAATTCTCCAGCATATTTGGGAGGATTAAGAAATTTCTTGGATTTCGTAACCTTTTATGCCAGCTGTAATGGTAAGATTGTGTGTTCTTGTTCTAAAAGCAAGAAAAAGTGGCATACATGAGACGTTGTTGGGGAACATTTTCTTTTGAAACCTTTCCCGGGAGTTCACAAGTAGGAGTTTAAGTATATTAAGATTATCCTATTAAGGATGTTTGTTTATGATGTGTTTGGTGTTCATGACGACAACTTCAATGAAATAGTTTAGGGTTCAAACCATGTTTTCTTAAGGAATGAAGCAGCTTGAGATTTTTTCTTCCTAATGAATGAAGCTTATTGTCATTTGTATCATGGTTGTGCAAAATACTCAAAATTGTCTTTTTTGATCAAATTGTATCACGTCAAGTGCTTATGTGGAATCACTGATAAGAGAATGTCGATGTTGCTAGAATTATTACAAGATCCAGATGCATTCCTCAACGCTGAGATTCCCACAACATTCTACGAGGCTAAAAAGATTATTAACAAATTAGGCTTGAACTACCAAAAAATTGATGCAATCCTCAACGATTGTATGTTGTATTGAGGAGATGATGCTAGTAGGGAGATTTGTAAGCGATGTCACACATCGAGGTACAAAAAAATTTAGAAGGGGAACAAGCAGAAAAAGAAACCTACAAAAGATTTTGAAGCACTTTCCTTTGAAGCCACGGTTACAAAGATTGTTTATGTCATAAAAAATAGCTGAGCATATGAGGTGGCATGGAGTTAACAAGAATAAAGATGGTAAATCAAGACATCCATAGGATGTAGAAGCTTGAAAATCGTTCAACTTAGACTTTCTAGCTTTCATTGCTAGCCCTAAAAATGTTCGACTTGCTTTGGGACCGACAGTTTTAATCCATTTAGGAATTTTAGCACAAGTTAGAGTATTTGGTTGGTAGTCTTAGTTTCATACATCTTGCCCCCTCGATGTGTATGAAACATAGATCTTTTATCTTGGCTATGATCATTCCAAGGAAAAAGGCATTGGGTCATAACATTGATATGTATCTCCAACCACTTATTCAAGAATTATTGGACTTGTGAAATGTTAGCATTAAGACATATGACATGCAAGCACTAAATGTCAAGACTCAGATGTTTATGGCACCTTTGGGACAAGGAGTTATGCAAGTAGCAGTAATGTGAAAGACGGAATATCACCAAAGGGGGTGAATTAGGTGATCTAAAATTTATTGTGCTAGAAATTTAAATATGAATTTTAACTGTTTGTAGCTTGACAACTACTAAATTTTTTCAAATATTAAAAAATTACGTGAATAATTTTTCCAATAAATTTCTTTTTTATTATTTTAAAATGTTGTATAATAAATGACATATTAAATTATAATAAATATTATTTGATGAGAATTATTACATTTAGTTAGTTAAGTGCGTGTGAACATGATTGTGATTGAGAAATATAATAATGTAGAGCTAATAATGATTTGAAATCTTCACTGTATGAAAGTGGACTTGAAGATGAAGGAAAGATGAAGAGATATATTTGTTTATGTAAGGGTTTCCAAGAAGAAAGAAACACATCCTTAAATTTTTGTGGACGGAAAAAAATAAATAGTATATGAAAAGGCAAAATAAAATTAAAATCAAATAAGAATCACAATAAATAAATAAATATGCCGTACAAGGATTGGAGGATTGGAGTGTAGTGGGGAATGAAAAATGAGACAAAAGAGAGATTAGAAGAAAAGGAAGAAGTAAGGAATGGGGTGTGTGGGGTATTTATAGGAAGCAACGATACGTTTATACCGGTTTGGTGTGTTTGGTGGCGGTTCAAAACCACTACAAATAGTAATAAGCATTTTAAAAATATATATATATTAAGTGATTGCTTTACAAGAATGAAAGTGATTATTTTTTAATCATTCGACATCACCATCTGTGAGGAAAAAATATGCAAAAAATGTAGTGTTGAGTGTATGATTTTGTAAAAGAAATTATATTTAAATTAAGTGCTAATAAAGTATAACCTATAAAAAAACGCACTTAACAAGAGGTAATAAATTGTCACCGCCTTTAGGAAAGAAATTTTCAAAATTGATGGGCTGGAAAGGCTCACTCTCGTAGGTGATATTATCATTATTACTCATGTCATAAAGGTCTCAAAGTTTTAAGTAAACCACCATATTCCAATCTCTATGCCTCTCGTCATCCACATAATAAACCTTGTGTTGCTCTGAGGCAAAAATATATGACTCATCATCTTCAAATTTATTGGTATGAATTAGCTTGGAGAAATTTACTGATGTGATGCCTAATTCGTTAATGTGAGTCCCTATAAAGTTGTTGTATTTGTTCACGAACACTTGAAGAATGCTACGATGAAACAACCTTAGTCATTTAGTTCAATGATGTCAACTGCTACAAAAATAACCACTAAAACTAAACACTTTGTAGTGGTCTATTAAAATTGCTACAAATATTGAATCAGATCGTGACCTTTAGTCTTCTGTAGCGGTTATTGCCTCAAACTGCGACAAATTAACTAATACAAATATGGCTCCAGCTTGGCACTGCTTGGCTTGAGATTTGTAGCAGTTCATTAGACACAACCGCTACAAATTATCATGGCTAACCAGCACGAATCATACAATTACAAATTTGTAATGGTTTCATTAAAAACCACGAAAAATATGTAACTTTGTAACTGTTTTTCCAAATCGCTACTAAGCAACCTCTACAAAATAGCCCATTTTTCGTAGTCATTTAAATTAATTAAATTATTTATGAATTATAAATAACTAAATTTAATAAGTTTTTTACTATATATTAATATATTAATGTTAATATATAAAATGCAATTGCAAACCCGGTTATTGAAAATTACATTGGACCTCTTTCATTTGTATTAGCTTATTTTAGGAACCGGCTTCTCTCCTCTATGCTTTTAAAGATCCTGAAATAATTTTTCAAGATCATGAAGTATTTTTCAGTACCGGTCAGTATCCTGAAATATCTTTTTAGTATCTATCAATACCCCTAAAGAAATTTTAAAAAGGGACTAGCTGCACTGTTTTTGCGCCAAAATGGCACCGTTCTGAAGAAAAGGAGGGAAGCGGAGAGTAAGCGTAGAGGAGAGTAGTCAGCTCCCTTATTTTAAATAAATTTACATAGTACAAGGTGTGTGTATATGAGAAAAGTTTCATAACGTGAAATATTAAACAAACAAACAAAACTTTTTATTAATTTTTTCTCCTAAACATATACGAGTACTAATTAGTTGGGTTAGACGAGACATTGGCTTTGTTAGTCAAAAATTAAAAGGTTAATGTCCAATTTTATCTTTAGAAGTTTTATTTAAAAGTTTTTCTGGGATTAGTTTTGCATCAAAATTGTTGAAAAATGAGTAATATTACCCTTGAGTGTCAATAATGTCAATGGTTAACTTTAGTTTTTTTGGGGAAACTTGCACTAAGGTCCCAAACTGGACAAAATACAATACAGATGTCCTTTTTTTTTTGGAATTGGGGACCTCCTTTGAAATCTCCAATTTGCAAGCAAGTCTTGTGAAACATTAATGCAATAAAATCAAAATGTGCAAAGACCGAGATGCCCTTAGTAAAACACAACAAAAGATTACCCTTGATTTAAGCTTTTCTCTCTCCCCCCCGTGGGTCAAGCTGTTCATCATTACCATTGCCATTGGATAAAAACACTCACCAGAGCCCCCGGATTTTTTTTTTTTAAGGAAAGTTTTAAATGTAACATCCTAATTTTTAATTTTAGGATTTAATTATAATTATGAAATAATTATATATGATCAATATATTTATCATGTAATTTTTGGAAGAAGAGAAAGACAAAGAAAAAGAAAGATAGAAATTAATATTTTTAAAAATGATTAATTAAGCAAAAAAAAAAAAAATTGCTGCAATTCGCAGAAGACGTCGAGATGGGTATGGGCATCCATTTAATCGATATTGACCCCTTCTCTATTTAATCAAGCCATCTCCACACACATAATACACACACACACACGTCTGATAGCAAGGGAGAGGCGAGAGTGAGAGTGAGGAAGGAAGGGAAAAGAGAGGTTTTGGAGGCTTTTCAGTGTATTTTAAGGTATTTCTTTTTATCTTATAAGATTATTTAAGTAGTTAAACTAGCTTCTTTTCAAGAAACTTTCTTCATAAAAGTTATTCTATATATTTCTATCTTTTTAATGGGGTATTATTATGTCTTTGGTTAGTGAAAATTTTGGGGTTAAGATTTTGAGAAAGTTTTGAGTTTTGACAATAGAAGACTATATATATATAGTGGACAATTAATAATAGATTTTAATCGATTTAGATTTATTGTTTGATTGTTATTGAAATTTAAAATGAATTTTTTCTATTTAAGAAGTTTAGGATTTTATGTCTATAAAATATTTTTACCGATTAAATGTTATAAAAATAATTTATTTGGGTTAGGAAGATATTATTAGAATTTTAATCGGTTAGATTTATTGTTTGGTTATTATAGGAGTTTAAAATGAATTTTTCTATTTAAGAAGTTAAGGATTTTATATCTATGAAATATTTTTACCAATTAAATGTTATGAAAATAATTTATTTGGGTTAGGGAGATATTATTGGAATTTATTATTGGAATTTAATTAACTTAGTTTTTATATATGGGGCAACAATGTAATTTCTAGAATGTTGGGTGTAAAACTGTAATTTCTGAATTTTACGGGTAAGACTGTAATTTCGGAATTTTTGGGGTAAAACTGTAATTTCTAGCATTTTGGGACTACAATGTCATTTCTGGAATTTTTGGGACCAAAATCTCATTTTCAGTTTTTGTTATAATAATATATATTATTATTAGAATTTTTATTTTAAGTTATAGAAAAATTATAAGTTATAATTGTGATAATGTATAGCCTTTTTGTGACCGGTGAATTGAGCGGATTGTACTCCTCAAACTAGGGTGAAGCTTGGAATTGAGGTAACCGGTTAATTTATTTTATAAGCTTGTTTTAGACTCGTGAGGTATTTTTCTAAGCTTAATTTTCATATATAATACTTGTATGTGTTTTAAAAAAAGTATGTGTAGGTTTGAATATGAGATTAATTCAGTGAAGCAGTGTGTTTTCCAATCTATGTATTTAAGTAATTATTATTATTGGGATTGTTATTGTTGTGATGGTTATAATGTTTGTTGTGAGATGATGTGTATGGAATAATAATTTAATAGAATGTTGTTGAAAATTTTAGTATTATATTATTTCTTCTGTTGGGATATGTTGGGTTGTGTGGAAGAGATTGAGGGTGAAATAAAGCCCGTCGGCTCTCTCATTCCTGGCCCGGAATTTGAGTTGAGTGTTTTGAGGCGGCCACCTCCCCGTTATTACGGATATTGGTGGTGACATGGGAGGAGACAAAGATTCTTGAAGTGACTAGCTAACCTTGGCCAGGTATACTAGCATTGATAGGCTGTACCATGTCCTGAGGAAATAAGGAGGAGCAGGATGGACGAGAGGGATGGTTCTAATTGTTTTGGACTATTGTGTATTATTTGTTCTAATCATTTTTTATTATTATGTACAATTTTATTTATTAAATCATATTATTATTATGTTAATAAACCTGCTTCTCTGACTTACAATCCTTTCCTGTATATTTAATAAATTAATTTCGGTTACATGGGGACTTTATATTTTACCCCGTCATTATTAATTTTTCAGGTGAGACCTCTAACCTTGGTAGAGGATAAGGGAAGTAGCCAGAGGCATAGACATCGTGAAACTTGTAGGCCTCTTTTTGGTATTAGTGATATATTGACTTATATATTCCCATCATAGGCCCTCATATTTTTGAAATACTACATTAACTACTTTTGGATGACTGTTGATTTTCCGAAGGCCTTATTTTATACACTATTATATCATCGTTGATCCACCATTATATCTTTGTGACCACTGTCTTATGTAGACCCTTTCTTGTGGGTTCACGTTGTATGACTTGTGGGCTATAAAATCTCATGTTCGATAATTGTGCCCTCAGTTATGGATTTTGTGTTGTGGGCGAAATTTGTGCCTTGGACCCCGAGGTATGTGTATCAAAAAGGAAGGTTTTCCATAATTACCTACTAATCCGGTTTTGAGAAAACTTTATGGTTAATTGTTATCTTGTGAGAAAATGTCTTTTCATTAAATGCATTAAAAAACAAAAGAATATAAATAAGAAAAGAAAAGAATATCAAAAAAATATTCATGAAATCATGTGAACATTGATGATATAATAAGAGAGGTAATTATTTTACAAACCTGTCATTTAGAAAAGTAACGCTAAGTGCTGTTAAAAATGCAGTTATATAAATTACAATAAAGGATGGGCACTCAATAAGTTCAAGTACATATATTTTAGGGATAAGGGTCTTAAATGCCATGAAAGTTTTCGATCAGGAGCACTGGTAAGACGGAAGTTTTTTTTGGACCAAAAATGCCACGAAAGTTCACAAGACGTAACAATTTTGGCCCCAGAAGTATCATTTTTGCCACAGACGTTTTCTCTGAGGAGCAATTTTGCCCCGGAAGTTTTCACTGATGAGCAATTTTGCCCCGGAAGTTTACACTAAGGAGCAATTTTGCCTTAGAAGTTTACAAAACGTAGCAATTTTTCCCTTGTGTCCCCAAATATTAAATTTGACTATTAAATCAGTGAAAGACCACACATGTCATGCCTTGAAAAGGTCGAACTTGGAGTCAAAGAATGAGATCCTTCGGATGTTGAAATCAAGGCGCGCCGGAATTTGTGAAGCCGAACTGATCAAAAGGACTGAAAGGTCTGTCACAAAACACAAATGAAACGCAAAACGAGAAATTAATTGTTCCAAAAATTGGTTCAGTAAAACAAATCAATAGTGATAATATTTACATTTGTATAGACTGATCATTTGCTTAGATCATAACTGATGCTTCCTTTGGGTTTTGTGACAATGACCTTTCACCCTTTGACCAGTTCGGCTTCAAAAACTGGGTCGCCTTGAGCTCAACATTTCAAGGATCTCCTTCTCCTGGCTCCAAGTTTGACCTTTTCAAGGCATAACATGTGTGGTCTTTGACTGATTTAATAGTCAAATTTAATATTTGGGGACGTAAGGGCAAAATTGCTCCTTAGTGAAAACTTTCGGGCAAAATTGCTCCTTAGTGAAAACTTCCTCGGCAAAATTGCTCCTCGAAAAAACTTTCGTGGCATTTTTGGTCCAAAAAAACTTTCCTCTTACCAAAGGTTCTCGAGTGAAAACTTCCATGGCATTTAAGACCTTTATCCCTATATTTTAATAACAAAAATATATTACAATAAAAATAATTAAAATGTTATCATTCTAGGCCTTAATTTTTGGAATTCTATCATAATTGTCTTATTATCAATGCTATCAATATAAGGCACTAAACAATCATTCAACCATTCATCCCCCATCTGATTACGAAGTGCAGTCTTGATGTATTAAGGGTAGACATTTAATTTAAGGGCAGGCCATCATTAAAATATGTATTAATTTTTTTAGAGAGGAAAAAAAAAACTCAAATTCATGGAGGGGCACTTGCCCCCTTTGTATATAACGTGGGTCCACCCATGGTTGTGAGTAGCTCAATGAAGCTTTTACTTGTTGTTGGTGTAGCTTTTACTGATCACCGATGAAGCTTTTCCTTGTTGCAGTTAAGGTGTTTTTCATCACCGTCGGTTTACGAAGTCATTTCTCAATCTCCTTTGCATTTTGTGTACGAAGTTAGAATGTATTGTTAATAGAGGCAATGATAGTTGTTAAAAAAGCCCATGAATTGTCAGTGGACGCCCATGAGCTTGTCAATGCCTTCCCTTGAAATTGTTAATATATATTTATATTATGTGTGGACATATTTATAGAATACCTTTGTTACTGTAATTTAGTCCACACATAATATGAATTTCAAAGTTATTCATAACCTTATTGCTCTTCAACCAAATTATGTGAACATAGATAAATATACTTAACAAGTGGAGAGGATTTGAGCTTCCCTCTCTCTCCCCTCTATGGATGAAGCTCTTCATCATCGACGTCACCATTGGATAAACAACACTCACCATCACCTAACCATCATTGTCATCGAAACCTGTTTGTTGTGGATGGCTCATTGAAGCTTTTACTTGTCATTGGTATAGCTTTTCCTCATCGCCAATGAAGCTTTTCCTTGATGCAATTAAGGTGTTTGTCATCACCATCAATTTACAAAGTCATTTCTCAATCTCCTTTGTATTTTGTGCACGAAGTAGAATGTGTTTTTAATAGAGGCAAACATAGTTGGTAAAACAAGCCTATGAATGTGTTAATGGACACCCATAAGCTTGTCAGTTCGTTCACCTAAAATTGTTAATATATATTTATATTATGTATGGACATATTTATAGAATACCTTTGTTATTGTAATTCAATCCATACATATATAATATGAATTTTGAAGTTGTTCATAACATGATTGCACTTGGACCAAATTATGTAAACATAGATAAATATACTCAACAAGTGCAGAGGATTGCACTAGCAACTTCATTGGTGTACATTGACAAGTCCATAGGTATCCATTGGTATATTTATGCCAGGCCATTGATAAGTCCATGTGATGTAAAACTCACTCACACACCTAATCTCATACAAACAGATTTGATCTAGGGAAGGGAAGAGCAAAAACGAAGGAGAGGAAAAAACATAAACATGGGAAGGGAAAGGATGTTCAAAAATGAGGAAGAAGTAAGAGAATTAGATAGAGGAGGAGAGAATTCTCATAAGGCATCATATTCTCATTCATTCAACTGTGATTTTACATTAGCTAATAAGCTCTATTTGGACATGACTTCTCTCCTTTTCTTTTCTAGTCAACTCCCATTCTTTACTCCCTTTATGACCATTGGATTAGGATCTAATGATCTACATTTAATGCTATTAATGTTTCTTTTCCTCTTATAAAAGGAAGACAGAGAAGAATGGGAAGGAAATGGAGACAATGATGGGATTAGATCTTGATCCAATGGTCATAAAGGAGGTAAAGGATGAGAGCGGACCCAGAAAAGAAAAGGAGAGAAGCCAAGTCCGTACTATTTATAGAGCTAGGATTCTTCCTTATGAAGGAAGCAAAAGCAAGAAGTATTCTTCCATATTAAGGAAGCAAAAAGTAAAAGCAAGCAGTAAGTGGTTTCTTACCTAGAAAGAAAATCACAATACAATTAAAATAACTCATATAACTGCTACTTTCCAAAAGATATATAATAAACTAATATTTTCTTCTATAGTAAGGTTTCCTATATTTCCTATCACCATGTGCTTGCATTAATTGGCAAGATAGTTGACAACGACAACTCTCACATGTTTACCCAAATAATATCCTGTGAGACATTATCCAAACAATATGTGCACCTAATTAATAATAAATTATAATAACAAAGGTATTCTATAAATATGTTCATGCATAATATAAATATATATTAACAATTTTAGGGGGAATGAATTGACAAGTCCATGGGCGTCCACTAACAAGTTTATGAGCTTGTTTTAACAACTATCACTGCTCCTATTAACAACACATTTTGACTTTGTACACCAAATGCAAATGAGACTGAGAAATGACTTCGTAAACTGATGGTGATGACAAACACCTTAACTGTGATGAGGAAAAGCCTCCCCAACAATGAGGAAAACACTAGAGATCAGTAAAAGCTTCAATGAGTCACCCACGACGAAGAGATTTTGATGACGATGGCAGTCAAGAAATGGTGAGTGTTGTTTATCCAACGACGACAGTGATGATAAAGAGCTTTAGCCATGGGGGAGAGGAGAGAGTTTGAATCGGGGTCATCTTTTTGTATGTTTTACTAAGGCCATTTCAATATTTTCACATTTTGATTTTATTGCACTAATGTCTCACGAGACTTCCTGCAAATTAGCGATTTCAAAGGACATTTATGTCATATTTTGTCTAGTTTGAGACCTCAGTACAAATATCTCTTTTTTCTTTACACCTAATCAATCTTAATTTTTAAATGGGTGAATTTACTCCTTTTTTATCACTTCTACTTCTAAATAGCCACACCTCTCACATGAAAAATTCTTGAATAAAATTAATCTTTAACCCAAAATCAAAATTAAAACAGTGACTAATAATGAACAATTAGGACCTGACTTCTCTCCTTTCTATTTCTTACCTGATCTCATCCTTTATCTCAAAATTATACAGTTTTGGGGGCAAAGCAAAACAAAGGGAGCACTTTTTTAAAAAAGAAAATCCCTCACACAAAAATAATTTTTAGTACATTATAAATTAAATTTTAGGATAATCAGCACCCTGACTAAAATATTTTTTAATGATACCCAATTTCCAGCACCCACCACTCGAAAGTATTTTCCAATGGATATTAGGTGTGAGTAAAAAATATTTTAGGGGTTTGAGCTTACTAAAAATTAATTTAAGATACTGAAATTTACTAAAAAATATTGCAGAGTACTATATGCACCTTTTTATAAAAATAAAAAAAAATGCTCATTTTGTTTTGTATACCCAAAACTATATAGTTTTAGAGTAAATAATGGAAGTGGACGAAGGAAAAAAAAAACAAAAAAAAGGAGAGAAACCAAATCCGAACAATTGATATCTAAAGTCAATGTTTGCTAAATGAGGCACTCACCCATCCATAACCCCAAAAAAAAAAAAAAAAAAAAAAAAGCCAAGAAAAACTCTCATGATCATTATGTCATTAGTTGCACCATGACAATTAGGGATTCTGTTTGAAGGATTGGATTATCACCACTAACCATATCTTCATGAAAGCAAATAATTGTTCAAACTAGAGTCAACCAAACATAACATGACAATTTGCATATTAAGACTTTTAGTTTTAGAGACCCACCCTTTAAATGTGAAAGAACTTTTAATTTTTGACTTGACTTGGTCATATTTTCATTTTTCCTGAATTTAATTGTAGCCAACCATTGAAAGCAAAGGAACTTACCCTTCAAGGATGGAAAAAAAATGTAGGGCCCCAGCTTATAGAAGATCCTAAGGGCGGCAAGATATATTTTATTCGTGGACGAAAAAGAGTGGAGGCTAACGTGGAAGACGTATCGGGTTGGGGATGGTAGGGCCCACCAGAGGTGGTGACCCATCGGGTTGGGAATGGTAGGGCCCACCAGAGGAGTTGACGTGGACCGAAAGTGTTGACGTGTCATGGGTTAATGCAATGTTTGCCGTTTGGAGGGTAGGAAAGAAAGAGATGTGAGAGAGGGACATGTGAGGTGTTTTCGGTTAGTGGAATTGTGGGGGCATTTCCCATGTGTGATTTCCTTCCTCGGTTCTCATTTTCACGCCCCACCACCAACCCCGGCTCCCACGCTCCACGCGCCACCCTCTTTCACCCAACAATTTTTTTCTTTTCTTTTTCTTTTTTTTTTTTTAAAAAACAGAGATTTCCTAATTTGACCTTTTAGTTATTTTTAAGCACTACCACGTTGATTATGGCATGTTTTGGTTAAAGAGGTATGAGTTTATAATGGAGGAGTAAAACTTAAACAGCCGTGAGTTTGAATACATATTTTTTTTTAGACTCAAACCTTTAAAAGACTTACAAATGGCTAAAGCCGATTTAAGTTCCTACTTATAATATAAGTCTTTAAAAAAATATCGTATATCTTTTAAATTAAATGTTGTAAGTAGGCTTTAAACCTACTAAAAATAAAGCCTACATTTATATAACCTTCTGTAGGCTTCAAAGCCTATATATACAAATTGTAAATAATAAATTAAATCAAAACTATAAATTATTATAAATAATTATTAAATATGATCTAAAATTCAACACACACACCCCTACATTAAACAAGTCAGGCCTGCAAACTTATAAGCTAGGTATTTAAAAAAGAAAAAAAAATGACTTATTTAAACAAGTATTTTTTTTAAATAGGCCTGAGTTTAGCCTTTTTATTAAAGAGGTTAACTCTTATCTGGCTCTAACCGGATGAGGCCACATGCCCCTATTAAAGGCCAAATTTATTTTCACCCCTAACTCCCTCACAAATCAAAATAAAATTTCTACGTTTGCTCCTAGTGCTAAGATCATATTTTGCACCGTGGAAACTATCAACTGACGTGTTAGAAAGCTTTTGAAAAATTTTGTCCTTTGCATTGCACTTGATGAATTAACCACACAATCTAGTGCGTGAAAGTTCCCCAAACTCCCAAAAAAAAAAAAAAAATTTGTCCTTTGCATTGCAGTTAACGCATTAGCAATTTTGCTTTTGGATTATAGGGTTAAGGTGTAAAAATACACGTGTATTTTATCCTAAGGGCATCCGACACCCAATATTCTTTTTATATGTAAAAATAACTACATGGTTACAAATTGTGTGTAAAAACGCATTGACTTTTTTTTGTTGACTAGACGATGATGTAGCTTTCAAATGTGTAAAAATATACGTGGTTTTTGGCCATAAGAGTGGCCAACACCAAGTGCTTTTTTTAATTTAATAATTTTATTTCAATTAAAGGAAAATTATAATTTCTCTAGGTATAATTCCTGGGAGGCCAAATTTTTTGTTTTGATTTATTATTTTAGGAAGGAGGATTTATTCAATGGGTAAAAACGGTAAAAATTTTATTTCCATAATTTATTTTCTTTTTTAAAATCCTTATTAAATTTTCAAATTAATAATTGATAAATGACTATTTATGCATTTGAAATTTGATATTATAAATAATATATTTAATTAAAAATAATTTTAATTTTTTGAAAATAAATAGTTAAATAAATAATTCATTTATTCTACCAAAAAAAGTAATTCATTTACTTTGAAAAAATCAACTTTATAACTATAAGTCTATAACATTTCTTGATTTACTTTCATTCATCATATAAATAGAAAGAATTCATTTAGAGGTGCAAACGTTTATCTTGCATATTTCTTAATGCAATAAAAAATTAAATAATATTTTTTGGTTTTAATTAAAAATTATTCAAATAATTTCTGGTTCAATTTGTGGGATCAAAAAATTAAATTATTTTTAATTAAATATAGTATTTATAATATCAAATTTAAAATGCATAAATACTCATTTATTAATTATTAGTTATAAAATGTAATAAGGATTTTTTAAAAAAAGAAAATAAATCAGGGAAACAAAAAATTTGGCCTCTTAGGAATTAGACCTAGAGAAAAAATAATTTTCCTTTAATTGAAATAAAATTATTAAATTTAAAAAAAAAAAACTTTTTGTTGAAAACTTTTTTTGTCAAACCACATGTGTATTTTTGCACATTTGAAAACCACGTCATCGTCTAGTAAATAAAAAAAGTTACACTTAATGGTCAAAGTCAAACTTAACGGTCAAATGGTATTTTTACACTTAATTTATAACCACGTAGTCACTTTTGCACTTAAAAAACACTTGATGTTGAATAAAACACATGTGCATTTTTACACCTTAACCCTAGATTATATTGTTTCACCTATTTTACACTTAACGTGTTAAGCTCTACCCTCAACGCTAGCACGAGACATTAACAAGCCAAATTTTTGTGTTGTGCGCTACACTAATCACATTTAGTAGTCATTTGACACGCATTTCATGTAGTTGTTTGTTAAAAAGCTGCTCTCTCTCTTTTTTTCTTTTTTTTTTCTTTCCATTTCAAAATAATGTTTTTTAAGGGCTTCCATGTCAAACTCGTGAGTCAACTCTATAAGTTTATCGTTTTTATATTTCTAATTTACCAAATTGAATTGAGTTACTAGTAAATTCGTGACCGTTGTAAATTTGTTTAAACTTACGAGTTTATACACCAAGTTTACCATTTTTACGTTTCATATTTACAAAATCTTGTTAATTCACTTTTAAACTTGTGTCAACGTTTGTTATTTGACCATGCTTAGCGGCTTGATATGTGAGTTTTATAGAAATTTCTTTGTTAAATATAATAAATTTTGAATATTGATGGATTTAATTTCAATTATTTGGATTTAAAATATATATAAGTCAAATTGTTGTCTTTTTTATATTTTAATTATTTATTATACATTATTAATACATATTTAATAGTGAAAGTAAACTCTTACGAGTTTATGTCATTGTCACGAGTTTACTTAAACTCGTGAGTTTTACAACCTTACTTCTAATTGTTATAATCTTCCCAAATGATGTATTGTTATATTTAAGTTTGAAGGGGTAAGAATTAAGTGAGAAACATCTGGGCATTCATTTATAGCATTAAAAGCCCTCTATACTTCGTTTAAAGCTTTGAAGTGTGTATCTATTCATTCGGTGAGTTTATGAGCATTCAATTCTTTTTTAATCCTTTCGAAGAATACCCAACATGTGGTACCCTTGAGTGAGTTAGTTTGAGTTTGCTAACTATACAGGGTTGAGAAGTAAAATCAATACTAGTAATTTAGTATAATGGTGGTATAGTGAAACTTTTAAGTAATTAACTTGTGGATTGGGCATATGCCAAATTGTTAGGCTGGATTGATATAAATCTTTAGGTAAAGGAGCAATTTTACACATGTGTCTTTTCCCAAGGCGCCAAAGACTTTTTTTGGACCAAAAATACACATGTGGTTACGTTTTGGGAGCGCCAAGCCCGGCCGTTAGTTAACCAAACGGTCAACGTTAACTTGGATGGAAGTGAACGATGCTTAACGCGGGTGAAATTACCCTTTTTGCCCTTAGTTTTAGGTGAAATTACACTTTTACCCTTAGTTTTAAATATTTTTTAAAAAAACTAAAATACCCCCAGGTGGGCCCGGCCACATGGTGGTGGCCGGGCCCACCGGGTGGGGGTATTTTAGTTTTTTTAAAAAAATATTTAAAACTAAGGGTAAAAGTGTAATTTTACCTCAAACTAAGGGCAAAAGGGTAATTTCACCCGCGTCGTTCACTTCCATCCAAGTTAACGTTGACCATTCGGTCAACTAACGGCCGCGGTGTTGGGCAGCTCCCAAAACGTAACCACATGTGTATTTTTTGTCCAGAAAAAAGCTCATGGTGCTGAGCGCTCCTGGGAGAAAAGCACATGTGTAAAATTGCTCATTTACCTTAAATCTTTTATGTTCTTAAACTCTCTTATAATATCCTATCTGTTATGTTTTGCCACTATTTTATTGTTTCTTTGTTTTTGGTTGGGAAATGCTTTTAGAACTTTTTAAAGCCACCCAATCCACCCTCATCTTAAATACTAACTTTAACCAATAGGCAACAAATATAAGCACGGCATCAAAAGGACGCACCATCTCAAAAAGAAAAAGTCTATTAGAGATAAGATCAAGCTCATTAGACTTTAAATTCTCCAATTCTTCTGCAATTCCACCCAATAAGACTCTTAATGTTATAAACATAAAGATATAGAAGAAATAAAAGATAGAGAACAAGAATAAGAGAAATTCAAAAGAAAGAAATTCTCATTTAATTTCTTAGTGTACATTTGTGTGGGAGGGAGGAGAGTATTTATAATGGTTAGATAGTAGGGAAGTTTTATATAGCTTCTACCCACTCTCCACCATAAACGTAGTGGGCGACCTACCCACTCTCAACTATAAACGTAGTGGGCAACCTTAATACCTATAACCGGTCATCCAAATAATTTAATATATTCATAACACTTCCCTTGGATGTCCATCATGAGTGTGTCTCATTAAAAACTTTAACTAGGAAAAACCCAATGGGATAAAAACCTAGCCAAATAAAAGAGTACATCATCCATTGATACACTTTCCAATGGTATCTCATTAAAAACTTTTTCAGGAAAACCCCGTGGGACAAAACCTAGATAAAGGAAAAAGAGTACAGCGTGTATCGACTCCCCCCTTTTGACAACATCAGTATTACTCTCCCTGATGACAACATTACTTCCAATGTCGTCATATTGGTGAAGAACTACCTTGCTAATAAGCATGATAAATTAGTGCTCCAATATCACTAAAATATAGTACTTCTAGACTAAGTAGTTCTTCGAACAATTAATTATCTTTTGAAGCTCTTCAAGAGTTCCAGTTATGTTGATATCATCAACACAAACATCAATTATAACAAATTCATTTCTAGATCTTTTCACATAAATGCATGCGCATACTGAATCATTTTTGTACTTTTCTTTTCACAGATATTTCTTGAAATGATTATATCAAATGCACTATGATTGCTCCAAGTCATATAGAGGCTTATTTAACTTAATTAAGTATTGTTTTCGAGAACTTGAATTAAATGATTATGACATCTTAAGTCCTTTAGGGACTTGTGCTTCTAGCACCTTAAGTTCTTTGGTGACATGTTCTTCTACACCTTAAGTCCTTCAGGGACATGTGCTTGAAGCACTCGCTAATAGATTGTGGCTCATGATCCTCATTATCATTCATTACATCATAAGCTATATTATAAGCAAAGATGTCGTAAACGTTGACTTCCTTTCTATCCCACCAACTTCTATTCACAACATAATTTATTGAGATCTCATAATTTTTTTTCCATATTTCAGGTATTTTGGTCTCTTTTGGGACTACAACATTCTCTTTTAGAGATATATCTACTAGAGATAATAATCTTCGGGAGATGGCTTTTTAAAAATACTAACTTTTCTTATTTATCCTCTACTTGATCATCTATATTCTTAGCTCCTTTTTTTTTTTGAGGATTTTTATCTTTGGAACCGATGGGCTACCACGCTTCAGGCATGCTTTAAATTCATTTATAATAGATTGTCCTTCAGAGACATCAATAGGAGCATTAGTAGCTGGGATATGTGACTTTGTCACTTTCTTTGAGTCGATAAATGCTTCGGCATTCGATTAATTAAATTCTGTAAATTAATTATCTTTTGAACTTCCAGTTCACATTGTTTTGTAGTAGGATCAAAATGAGCCAATAATAATTTATTCCAGCTAGAAAACAATGTCAAATAACAATTGACTAACCATAGAGTATAAGTCTCCTAAATCCATTTGTTTCCTTTAGAAACATCTTTTTTTTTTTTTTAGAGACAAACAAAAAGAAAGAGGTCCTTACACATTTATCTCAACTTTCTTTCTATATCCATCTATGTGTATTGTGGTGCATATTCAAAAACCTTTTAAGATGAAATTTTTTTGCTCCTGATCAAGAGTTAATTTTATCGGGAGTATTTTGTTTGCTTTTATAAATAATGCAATATACAAGATCAAATAAACCAATATAGAAATTTTGTTCTCATAAGCATTGATCTAGCTATTTATGGATGCTTTAATACATGATTTCTTGATCATATAATCTAAAAATAGCACGCTTAATTCATTCAAACATTATTACAAACTTCAGGTTGCAAACATTATTGCAAACTTCAGGTTACAAGAATTCTTACAAACTTTAGGTTGCAAGCTAATAGTCTCACATGTAACCATCTTATAGATACATCTTTCAAATTTATATGGTTTACATGTTATTTCAATGAGCCCATATAATACTGTTTGATATATTCCAAAAATACTAATATCCATCATGATCAATGAGAACAAGTAGCACATAATTCATAAATAATATGTTAGCTATTTATGAAGAATCTTATGGTTCTTCAATAGATGTCAATACATAATTTTATTTTATATATCTCTATGTGTGTGTGTGTGACATGGATGATCAAACAAGTCATGCCAACAATTAATTTGTTTTTGAGCAAAAAAAAAAAAAACAATGAATTTGTTTGAATTAGTAAACTTCTGGTTTACTATAACATATATCTCAACCAATCATAAAATCTTCAATTTCCATAAAATTATGATTTAAATCATAATCTCACATCCATTTTGGGAGATCTATTAGACTTTATGTGAGAATATAACTTTTCAAGAAAATTAGCTCACACTTGTATTCTAACTCACATCTGTTTTCTAACAACCCCCCTCAAGTGTGAGTCATATAAACATAATTTCTTTATATCTATATTTCAAAATCACTATTAAACCTTTTGAAGCTCGAAAGGAAAATCTTTGTTCGTTCTTTAGGAACTATCATATAATATTACATCATTAGATAATCTCATTACTCATTAATAATATACTTCAATTATATACAAAATATATACAGTCCACCACATATGAAGATTTTTATAATTAAAATAACTTAGAATCACACATAGATTTAAATCACACATATGAAAATTTTCATGTCAACAAATTTATGAGATGTATCACAATAAATGTAAATAATAATTTTTAATAACAACAAAATTAAATATCATATTACCTTTTGAGCTTATTCTTTCTTCCTTTTGGCTTCAAAATAAATCTAGACATATTTTTCAGGTAGCTCTTTGCCTTTTTAATATCTCACAAAGCATCAATGACAAACATTTGATTTGCATTAGCAAACTTCTAGTTTGCATTTACAATCCCTTGCATTATTATTTGTAAATTTTCTATATGATATCCAATTCTATAAATATCTTTAAACTCAACAGGTTTCTTAAAATAAAATGCATTATTAATGCATAATTTTGTTCCTTCATTTAATAAAATATTAGCTCTTGCGGAACCTTTAATCAAATTTATACTTGTCATATAGTATTATAAATTATAAAGTTGGGCAAAATATGCTAATTAGTCCTCAGGACTATTAGTCTTTAGACTTATTACCCTTGAGTGGCATAATTCTCTGCAAGTTATTATCTTCAGGACAATACTTTTCTAAGGCTACCAAAATCTTTGTATCAGACAATATTTGAAACATAAGCCTTCAATGTCTTAATATTAATAACAATCAAATGTCACTCTCTTGTCCACCATTCATTTCTAGATGTGAAGAAGCTCTTATACCTCTTTCATGGGTATAGAAGACTAAAAGACCAAATATGTCATAAGTAAATCACTGTGCGTAATAGTAAATTACTGTGCAATCACGTTTTAGTTATTGTGCGGAATAGTAAATCACTGTATACAATAGTGAATTTCAGTTACTATGCAAAATAGTAAATCATATGAAATATTTAAAGATCATGTATAAGATATTAAAACCTTATAAACTATAAAATAGTGGGGAGCAAAATATCATAATATCATGAATTTTCAAAATATTGCCTAATAGTTTCCCTTTTGCGATTCTTTTCAATAATATATCTGCACTTCAAGTGGGAATTTAAATCAATATGATTACAATCATGACTACAAACAAAAATTATAGCCACATTTACACTTATCCATGACCATAATTAATTCTTTTATTACTTCATTCAATTTTGGAAATGAAGCCAAGCCTGTTGGATGAGATTCATGATTCTTCTAACAAAAACTCATTGTTTTATTTGGCCACATGAGGTTAGAAAATTAATTCACCATATTTTTTAAAACCTCTTTCACAATATTACTACTGCATGAGCAAATTAGATAGACCCATTTATAATACACTTTTGAAAGAATAAGCATCTTCTGATGGTCATACATTTCCTTTGTTCCAAAAAATAAAATGGTCTTTTAATGCCAAATATTCAATTTAAAGCCTTCATACCAGATGACATACAAAAATATGAATCAGGACTTTTTCAAAGCTTTAAGCCAAATTTGTCTTATAGCTTCATACCAATTTTAATCTTCATGAAAAATTAAATCAATATGGCTTCTAGCCGTTTATCATCGATAAACAAATATTATAAATATCTTATGAGCATTTATCGAAGAATAAATAAAATTTATATATGACTTCGATCATATAATCTTAATAAATATGAAATAATATAAATAGATACCTACACACATTTATACATATCCCGTAACACATCTCCTTTATCATTTTTTTCTTATATATGTGGGGCCCACAAGCATATTAATAAAGAACATAATAATAAAATGTTGGGACCCACATGTATATTTATTTCAAGATTCTCGTCAATGAATGATAGAGGGATAATAAAAGAGATAAATATAATATAAATAAATAATAATAAATTCATAAAGACAATAAATAATCCATAAATAACGATATTACAATGAAATTAAAAATTTATGGCTTCAAGCCATTTAGTTTTAATAGCTTCGGCTAATTAATTCTCATGGCTTCAGGCTAATTAATCTCATGGCTTCAATGAGAATTTAGAATTATAGTATCTTTAGGATAGATAAAAATTAAATATATATTTTAGCCATCCAATAAAATAAAAGATAAAAAAAGTATATGACTTCAAATCATATAGTAAGGAATCAAATGAATATGACTTCTAGTCATCCAATAAAATAAAAGATAAAAAAAAAAAAGTATACGACTTCAAATCATAGTAAGGAATCAAATAAATAAAGGGGTTCTTTGGGTAATTACCATTTTTATAACATCAACAAAGAGCAATCATGTGGATGACATTTTTGGCCATATAATAAAAAAATTATCTAATAATTGTAGAAATCAAAATGACTAACATAGGGTTATTAAGAATATGGTTTTACGGTTATCCCTATTACATCAAAATAATAAATCAAAATGTATATAACTTTCTTTACCGGTAACTCTTTTGTTGTGAAGCTTTTTCCTTTGATCGCTCTTATACCTTGACTACCGAGATATTGCATGACTCTATCTATTCGTAATTTGAAATTATTATTAGTGTTATTACTTAGCCTACATGTGAGAATCTTTGTGATGGCAAGGTTTTGTCCTTCTGTGAAGTCCTCATCGCCTCTAGTTTTGATAATAAGTTGGAAGTGCTTGGCAAAGTCTGTTACTGACATTTGCATCTTTGGTGTCATGACTTCTAGTCATATAATTTCAAAATATGAAATTAGAGGTGCATGGCTTCTGACCATACTAAAATAACAATATCAATAATATAAAATAACTCGTAAAAGAGATCAAAATAAGATATAAAACAATAATAATCTTCAATTTTAGCCATGGAACCCGATGTATAAAACAACCGGTAAAAGTTTCTCTTTAATTCCATATAGTGGCTCAGATTATCCCAGATAGATAAAATAAACATATAATTAAATAATGTATATTAAATTGTTAAAGAAATGATCATACCTTTGTTAAAGCTTTCGTGCTGATAACATGTTATGAAAATAAAGATATAGAAGAAGTAAAAAATAGTAAACAAGAGCAACAGAGGTTCAAAAGAGAGAAATTCTCATTCAGTTTCTTCGGTTTGGTGTTTATTTTTATTTTTTTTAGGGGGAGAAGAGTATTTATGATGGTTGGAGAGTGGAGAAATTTTATGTAGCTTCTAAACGTAGTGAGCACCCACTCTTCACTATAAACGTACTGGACAACCTTAATGTCCATAATGGATCATCCACATAATTTAATATATTCATAACACTTAACACATTTTTTGGGATCAAACCAGAATGGTTGGGAAGTGGATCTTGTTGTTTGAAATTGGATAGATTTATTTTTTGTTTGAATTAGCCGCTAATAACCGTATAATCTAGTGACATAAAAATTCCCGCATAAATGTGATTGTGGGTTTAATCTCATTTGTAATTTCAACTAATAATGTATTCTTCTTTAATTTTTTCTTAAAAAGGGATTATTTTATAGGATTTTTAGGCTAGATGAGATTTAAGTTGTCTAAAATAAATATGTGAAATGAGTTATATTTTGTAAAATGAAAAAAAAAAAAGTTTTTTTTTTCCAAAGATTTCAAACAAGCACTTGAGACAAGTGAATGTTTGGGTAACTCCAAACCATGGTTTCAAAAGTTTTTTCTTTTTTTCGTAAATTGAGATAAAACATCTTTCATATAATTATCTCATAAATCATAAAAAGATAATTCAAGCACACGAGCCTAAAGTTGGCCCTAATATTCTTATTCATGTCAAAATACTGGGATTCTTCTATAAACATGTTCTCCGATACCATTGATGTGAAAGAAGGTGATTGAGAAGTGCATAATCATAGCAAAGCCAAATCAACAGAGAATAAATAAATAAATAAAGTAGCATACAAAGATACTACTAAAATTAAAGAATTAAACAGAAACTAGTTTCTTCTGAGCAAAAAAAAAAAAAAAAAACAGAAACTAGTTTCTTGATACTTAGTTCATTCGTTACTTCTTGGGCTAAACCACTCATGTGATACCGACAGCTGGTTTTCCCAATGATGTTATACTGGACCTGTTTGTTGCTTTGACCTTAAAATCTTACCTAATTAACCACCTTAATTAGTCAAAATGAACTAATTAATTAGCTTTATGATTTTTATTACATTAATAGTTCCCCGATTTCATAAAGTTGAAAAGATGCGTGGATTATAAAAATTTGTTTGATTTGGTTTGATTTTTTTCCTATTTATTAATACTTTGAAAATTTTATTTGAATTCATATACCTTCAATTTTAGATGACCTACTCTCTCACTCTTTTGCACAACTTTTTTTTGGGGGAGGGGGTAACTGAAGTGAATGTGGTTTTTTTTTTTTTTTTTTTTTTTTTGGAAAAGCGAATGTATTTATATTTAAAAAAAATAAAACATAACAAACAAAAAATAGAATCTAAAATCATACTTAAGACTTTTAGTTGGAGGTTTTTTTTTTTTTTTTTTTTTTTGGTTGCAGGTTGGATTCCCCCCCCCCAAAAAAAAAAAAAATTACTGGTATGTTTTCCACTCATAATAATTCACAAGTTACATACTAGTGCAGCTTGCATGGACCCTATACTTTCTTTTAAAAAAAAAAAAAAAAAAAAACATGTATCGTGATTTTTTAATTTTTGTCTCCTATCTCTATTTTTAACCTTTTGGATTTCAATTTTATATTTTTCAATTAAAATTTTGTTCGAATGAATCTATAATTAAATAACAATGGGTAAACCAATTAATAAAGAGTTATAGTTGCTATTGAATCATAGTTAATACGAGCATTAAGAAAATACACACACACATATATATATATATATATTAACATACTCCCTCCAGTTATAATTACATATTTACTTAACTTTGGATAGATCAAGGGTAGTTAAATTAATTAATTATATTTATTTTCCTAAAATGCTCTTATTTAAAATTTAAAATGAGATCAAGTTACTCTGATTCTTTGTTCTTTATTAGACCTCTACACTACTTCACATACGACTTCTTCGAGCTCTCACACCTAGCATAGCGTTGTCGATATCCCTTAACAACTTTTGTCCTACTCTTGAAGGTTGGAAGTGTAATTTAATAGTGACGTCGTTATTAAAAATATGAAAAAATTGCTCAAAATTATTTTATTAAAAAATAAAAAACAATAGAATTGAGGTGTATGTAAAATTAATGAATTGCAAGCATTACTCATTTTATAGAATATATAGGTGCATTATTAAATTATTATTGAGAAAGTATCAATGGGAAGAAATCGATATAATTGAAATTTTTTCCCTATAATTAAGATTAAGATCAACTCTCAAATATTATCATATAATTAGGACCCACCAGAGTAACATATATCGAGCACTTTCATTAGATTATGCTACCAAACAGGCCAATAAAAAAGGCCTTGTTCACAAAACTAAAAATAAAAAAGGCTTCGGGTGGCCCAAATTGGTCAGCTTAGTACGGAATATTCCTAATCATTAGATAAGGTTTTTTTATTTTGCATTCCCTCTTATAAATTCTCTCTTACAATGGTGCTCAAGCCTCCGATCCCAATGCCTGGTTTTGCTCCTTACGGAGGTTTCTTCTCACCTAAAGGGAGGCCCCTTTCTTGATCCTCCAAAGTGTGTATATAAAGAACCGTTGATGAAAAAAAAGAACCAGAGTTCGGCAAAAAAAAAAAAAAATAAGAAGAAGAATCGTATATATTAAGGGTATTTTGGGGTTTTCTCCAATTATGGTGGGTCCATAATTCTAGTAAAATGATTTTCAAAAGTGAAAAGTGAAAAAAAGTTGGATTTGGTAAAACCTAGTTCCGAGCCCAAAACCTATTTTCGGTGGATTATTTTGAAGAAAAATTGAAGTATTTGTCAAAACTTTGACAAAACCTAGGTTTTGTTTCCAAAACCTAGGTTTTGGAAGTTACCAAACAGACTCTAAGATCGACTCTCAAATATTATTTATAATGAAGAGTCCAACCCCTTTCCTAAAATTGCAATATCAAAAAAAAAAAAAAAATTAGATAGGGTTTATACTAATGATCTATTAAGAGGTCTGATGCTTAATTTTCTAACTTCTTCTACCTACACCTCTTTACACACACACACCCCCACCAGATGTTTATGTTTATCTTGAAATCCAGAGATCTTAATATTGATCGTCAATGTTTGAAACATAGATATTATGTGAGTTTATAAAAATGTAAATTAATAGTTAAGAAGAATGAGTTATTATCGTTATCATATTTTTTAAATAAAATATTTTTCGGTCAAAATAATTTTTAAATTATAAAAATAAACCCCATGCTTATAATTTTCTTGAATATTAAAGGAAAAATGTGATAATCAAAAGGTAACAAAATCTGAAAAGTAGAAAATATATATATATATAAAAAAGGGTTTGGTAAACAATAGTGGGAACAAGTAAATGCAATTGGGTTTAGTCAAGTAATTAGGTGAAATTTAATCAAAAGCTAAAACAACCACAAAGAAGACGTTAAGTTCAAAAGGAAAATCATTAAAAATTGTCTGACTAAGAATTAGAATTAAGTTATTTTTGTCTGCTCACCCTTTGAATTCTCAACTTCTATTTTTAAGTTCAAAAGTCAAATAATCAAACATTGTCCTGATTTTTGAATTTGAATTTCTCAACTTATACTCCATTTCAAATATATGAGACGTATTTTAGAAATGGAAATTCTCATGATTCGATATATAAGGCATTTTGTGAATTTTAAAGGGCAAAATACTTATAGGAGTACATGAAAATTATTTACCTCGCTTCAACAATACTCTTTTGGTCTTATTTATAGGATAGAGAAAGAAAAAAAAATCATATGTATATGGTACCTCATTATTATTATTTTTTATAAATGTACAGTTTACCCTTCATTTATTATTGTGTTGACTTTGATCTCATTGGATGTAATGTATATGAAATAGGAATAAAATTAGAAAACTTTAAAACTTTAATGAAGATTTAGTAAAGTTTAAAACTTTTCTTAATTATATTAAACATAGAAAAAATCTCATGTAAAGACAGTTGAATTACCTAATTTCTAATTTAGGTCACCGAACTTAATAAATTATATATCAGTTATTTGTCATAATTAAAGATTTAAAATTGGGTTAAATTACTTTCATATCCTTAGTTATTAAAACAAAAATATATCCATTAGTTTTGATATGGTGATCCACTTGTCTAGGCTTCCATTGGGTATGAAGTCGTAGACGAGGAGGAGTTCATTTCTTTGATAGCACCATCCTATCAATTTTACTAGATTCTTGTGGTAAAAGGCTGCCTCTTAATTCGCCAAAGTCATATAGGGAATCGCTTTTGCATAATGTTAATTAGAAGGTTTGCTAGTAGGAGTGGTCTAAGAAAGATGAAGTAAAAGAGTTGGGAGACTATGGCGCAGGCACTGATTTCGCTAGGGTTTGGAATCCGAATGATGGAATTAGTATTGATTTTTATAATCCTTTGTGTCTAAAATTCTTGTTTGAGGAGAAGGAGAGGGAAAGGCTAATGAAATCCTTTTGGAAGACTCTGGTTGTGAAGTTGTAAGAAAGGCAACCATCATATAGGTTTATGTTGAAGAAGTTGAGACAAATTGGAGAGAGGAAAGGTAACATTGATATTTTTGATTTGGAGAATGATTTTTACTTGATTAATTTCTAACATATGGATGACTATATGGAGGCGTTGACTGGTAGTCCTTGGGTAATAAAAGATGCATACTTGAATGTGGTAAGGTGGCATCCTGAATTTAGCCCGAAGAATGAAAGAACTGAATCTGTAGTGGTGTAGGTTCGTTTTCCAGTTTTCAAGTGCCTTTGTTTGATAAGAAGTTTCTCTTAAATTTGGGAAAGACAATTGGAAAAGCAATTAGGCTCGATATTCATATGGTGCAAAGAACTAGGGGAAAGTTTGCTCGTACGTGTAGAATTGGACCTCACTAAGCCATTGGTGATTGAATTTGATGTGGAAGGGAAGGTGCTGTGTTTGGTCTATGAAAGCTTAGGGATGTTGTGCAACAAGTGTGGGTGGTTTGGTCATGTTAAGGAAGGCTATGATGATTTTCATAAGAGGAATACTAAGGAGACAATGGAAGTGGAGGTGATGGGGGAGACAGAAGGCTGAATCTGGTAATGAGTGAAGAGGGAGCTATGGAGGACTATACAAAGGCCTAGGAGACAAAGGAGGAGTACTATATGCCAATGCAAAATCAACAAAGTGGTTCAAGATTTTCAGTGTTGGAAGTGGAAGTAGATGATGAGGGAAGGAAAATAGGAGAGGAGGTAGATCAGGAGAGTGTTGAACAGAATATCACCAATAAGAGGTAAATTAGGGATTTAAAAATTATTTTTGAAAGCCTCTAATTCTAGCACACTTCAATAGGTATAAGAGAGAGAACGATAGAGAGAGCTTGACACAGATAATTTATATTGGTTCAATCTTAACTCTTGACCTATGTCCAGTCCCCAGACACTATGAGATTTTCACTAACTCTTCAAAAGTAATCCTCTCTCTAGGATTCACTCCCCCTACAAGTTATGATCAAATAAGCCAATCTCAAAGTCCCAATATTTTGAGATTCTTACAATGATTGATAATCAAAATGCCATGGAAGTTTTTGCTCGGGACTCTCGGAAGTTTTTTTATACAAAAAATGCCACGGAAGTTTACAAGAAGAGCCACGGAAGTTTTCGAGGAGCAAAAATACCAGTTTAAAATTTTGCCCGAAGTTTACAAAACGTAGCAATTTTTCCCTTCGTCCCCAAATATTAAATTTGACTATTAAATCGAGTTAAAGACCACAGATGTCATGCCTTGAAAAGGTCGAACTTGGAGTCGAGAGAAGGAGATCCTTCGATGTTGAAATCAAGACAAAGGGGACCGAAAGGTCTATCACAAAACACAAATGAAACACAAAACGAGAAATGAATTGTTCCAAAAATTGGTTCAAAACAAATCAATAGTGATAATATTTATATTTGTATAGACTAATCATTTGCTTAGATCATAAGTGATGCTTCCTTTGGATTTTGTGACGATCGACCTTTCGATCCCTTTGACTAGTTAGATCTAACAGCTCATGGCATTGCTCTATCATCTCTCTAACTCCAAGTTTGACCTTTTCAAGGCATAACATGTGTGATCTTTGACGATTTAATAGTCAAATTTAATATTTGGGGACGAAAATTGCTCCCACCAAAATGCTCCTCAAAACTTCAACTTCCGTCTTACAACCCAAAAACTTCCATGGTATTTAAAACCCTTATCCCATGATTGATAATCAAAACTGAACTCTCTAAAGGAGCCAATAGCTAATAAGTTTAAAATGCATGATTAAGAAACTGCTAAATTTGTAGGTTGTAGCAGAAAATTCATACACTATGAAGAATCTCATAAAGAAGAATCAACCAACCTCCGTTTTTACTGAAGACTCTTAGATCTAACAGGCTCATGGCATTGCTCTATCATCTCTATCTTGGTTGGAGACCCACCATCATTGAAGCAACTCCCCAACCCAAACCACCTCCGTTGACACCAAAACCAGCACCAGTGGGGAATAGAAGGGCTAACTGAGGGAAAAACAAATTCGAGCTTTTAGGTCCAAGTGTTGAAAAAGCCAAGAACAGAGGGCAAACCTAGAGCTTGTGCAAATCCGACCCGATCCTAACGTGTCAAATAAGCCAAGAGCTGAGGTAAAAACAAATCAAGCACAACCTAGGCCAGCGAATTTGAGGTGAGGAAATCCAAGAGCTAGGCAAGATGAAGAGTAAGGGAGAGAGAGGAAGAGAAGGAGAAGAAGATATGAGATATGAGAGGAAAACGGCGACACAAAAGGAGGAAGGGAGAGGCATCAACAAAGAGGGAAGGACTTAGTTGTCATCGCCACTTTGCAGGCCGAGAAAGGAAGTGGGGAAGAGACGAGGCATACCGGGGATGTGACAAATGGACGACGACAGACGGGATGGAGGTCGGAGAGAAGGAGGACTAGAGTTGAGGTTGCGGCTGAAAAGGCGATGATGTGCTAATCTAAAGATGGATTAGGGTTGAGAATTTTTATTTTCTTAAAAATAATGAATTAATATTTGTAGTCCTAAGTGGAATATTCTAATTTTTAATTTTTCGCCAACAGGTCATTATTATAACCAACTTAGCTTCCATGTCAGCAATTTTGGGTCAAACTAACGGTCAACGTTTTATATTTAACAACAACTGTGACTTTTGCACATATTTTATAACTACATGTGCATTTTTACACATAAAAAAAAAACATTTGGTATTGAGTGCTCCTCAGGATAAAACACATATATATTTTTGTACCTTTACCCTTTCTTATATTTAAAACAGGCGAAAGTATGAAATCTTCCTACGCTTTTAGTTGAACCTAGAAGCTATACAGTTAGGAAATACATACAAATAGTTCGCTCAAATTATATAAAAGTATAATCCGGCAAAAAATTATATAAAAGTACAATTTTTTTTGGGACTGAAAACTGCATTCTCATTAGATCAAAAGGAACATAAAATTTTCACCATAAACAGAAACATACAAATTGTTTTCATTCATGTGTACTAGACTCAATCCAAGAATAATCTAATTGTTTAAGTCAAACGTTGAATCAAATAGTGAGTTGAAAAGAGACAAAATGTCGGCTTTGACCTATTCAAACTTGACATTTTTCAGGTTTATTTATCCTCTCCATGTTTGCTTACAATATACTTCTCATATTCTAAATATATGATATAATTTATAGAATAAATTGCATTATAAACTATATCTTATATTTAAAACATACACTACAAATTAAGTTCTATGTTTAATTGGAGATAATAATAAAATATAACATAACAAGATATACCAATAAAATGGTGGCTTTAGAGACGCAACTATCTTTACAGTTCAAAATAAACCGTTCCACTTGGTTTTATTAACATTATGTTTTTGAGTGTCAACATTGTGATCTAGTGCTCATCTACGAATTACAACATGATGCTTATCACTGTGACAAAATTCGCACTATTTAAATATAACTTCAATATTCTAAATTTTTAATTTTTAATTGGTGAGTTTTATTTTATGAAAAACTGACCATTAGAATTTTTACCTTTATTTTAGGTTTTGTATGCATAAAATTATTTTCTTAAAAATTAAAAGTAAGAAAATAAATCTGCTTATTAGTAGTGATCACCCAAACTCAATCTATTTTATTGAGTATGCTCCATTATAGAGTGAGCGTGATCAAGTCTAATATAGATGCCTCCAAATTTGTTAATACTATAGAATACTCCATGTCCTTTAATTATTGTACTTAATCATGCACATTTGTACGTGATAAGTCCAAAATAAATCTCAGTGTTTAGTTTGTTGAGAGTACGGTGATTCTATAATTTTATTAAATACAGTATTTGATATTGGATGGATACTTACATGAAATAAAGCTAGCACGTCCGTTATCATATTTTTTTCTCATCAATTGATAAAGTTTGAACACACAAACCTTTCTATGAGTCTTCTTTTTTTTTTTTTTTTTTTCTTTTTTTCTTTTTTGAATGAAGGACGGATTTCATTAATCAAAGGTTCAATCTAGTATGGGATGTATATCATGAGTAGGATCATGTTGTGACTTTAGGTAATTTAATTTGCTATGTGTCAGACCTGATCTTACTTTACTTGAGGCAATGATGTCCTCTAGGGTATTATTGTAAAAAACTAGTGTAAAAACCTAAAAACGTATGTTTTTATTAGGGTCATACGTGTTGAAACGTAAGTAAAACCTATCAGTGAGTAGCATTGAAGATAGAAACAAACACATAACAAGGGTAAAAACAAAGTTTTTATAGTTTCTACCTTTTTACTATAACAAAAATAAAAGGATGATTTTATTTTATTTTTATTTTTTTTTCTATTTTTTATTTTTTGCCTAAAAAGAGGATAAAAAGTTGAAAACCTTATTTCCATTGTGTAAGTTATTTCAACCACTGATAAATTACGTAGACTCTCCCACTTCCTCCCTCAATCTTTGATTTTCTTCTAAGATCACCCAATGGCGCTGGCGGAATCTCTAAAAGGTTTATGTTTCTTGCTATCAAGTTCAATCTGAGAGGTTAGTCACTGCGGAAATGCTTGAGGTGTCTTTAAACACCCAAAACACAAAGTAGGACCCAGCAATTAGCTTGTATAATTTTTAGAATCAGTATTTCCTGAGAATTCTCCCAGATTCCCGAAACATTAGGTGTAGGTTTGATTGGGGATCCCCATGTTTAGAATTAAATTTACTTATTAAAAAATGAAGCTCGTGCTTACTTATGAGCTTTGAAAGGAAAAAAAAATAAACTTACGTACGCAGCTACTTTAATGCCTTGTAAAGTCCTCCACCCAAAAAAAAAAACCTTGTATAGATAGACCCTTTCGAAAAGAGGTTTTGAATATCATGAAATCTTTTGATGTTTTTGAACTTATATTTTATATAGTTATATGACTTATATCTTTTAAATAAGAAGTTGTTTATTGAATTTTGAGTAGTGATTTATGATTTTTTTTTCATACATACGTACATAAACATACATATTTGTGTGTGTTTTAATTTTAACTTAAGTAGTGAAAGAAACTTTTAGGGTTCGTGAACGTTTATGTTTCTACCACCCCTTTCGATACGTGATTTTGACAACATTGTTCTAGTGTGTTGTTGTGTAGATTTCAACTTCAGTTTTATTCTTTTATAATATTTTTGTTGTCTTGGAGTCGTATACACCTGAGCAATAGCGGAACTGGGACCTGGCCAACTGAGGCCTTGGCCCCTAGCTAACTCTAACTGATCTTTTAAAATTTGTTAATACATATGTATTTATTATATGATATTTTTATTTTGGCCAATAATTTGGCCTCAACTAATTTCTTATCTTTTCTAGAAAGATAATGTTTGGTTCATTACTCATTAGGGCTATGAGAGGAAAGTAAAATTTTTGTTTGAAATATCTAAAAATGTCAATATCATCTTATATCTTGTTTTGATTTATAATTGTTGGTTATTATTTATTTGTATTTTTAATATTATGTTATACTATTTAGTAAATAGTTCAATATGTTTATTTTTTGGCCCGGACTAAAAAAAATTCCTAGTTCCGCCATGAGGCCGAGGCTAAGCCCATCTTCCATTTTCATCCATATTTCTTTTGCAAAATAATGAAAGAACAGAGTCTAAAGGCCCGTTTGGTACAGGGAACATTTAAAGAGGGAAATGAACTTAAAGAAAGGAAAGGAAGGGAAATGAAGATTGAGAGGGAACTTAAAAAGTTGAGTTGTTTGATAGACATGAGAATGAAACTTAAGTTGAGGGAAAATAAAATTTTTGGTAAGAAGAATTGGATGTTGGTTAAATAGAAATATTAAATAAAATTCCTACAATATCCCTAAAAAAAAGGAAAAAACATTTTTAAAAAAAAAGGCAGAAACTTTTTTTTTTTGGGGTGAATTGGACAGAAACCATAGTTATACATTGAAGTTGCAAAATAACATAGATGTTTAAGTTCAAACCAAACAATGAAGTTCGAACTCACATTACAAGATGTCAACCAGTACACTAAACAGGTGAGCACAAGAAAATCGTAACTACGTCATTTCCATTTCCTACATATGAGAACAACAACAATTATCTAGCACAATCAAATCCCATGTCTGTGTCATTTCCTTTTCCTTCCTCACCATTACCTAACCTACACACATACAACTTAATAATGCATGAATTAATTAAAAATCACCCAACTTGCTTCCTAAATTGTAACTCCGACTGAGTTCCCAATTGGAATAACCAGGGCATCGACAATTTTTACAGCTCAGAGAAAGAACAATAACCCATTCACTCTTACTTCGATTCGACCTTCATTGCCTCTTGCTTTGCTTCCAGCTTCAACTGTCGTCACTAGCTTGTTTGCCACCTCCTTCTTCCAGCTCGTCGCTCGCATCTGGTTTATAACTTTTCAGAGGGTCTTTTTTGTCCCAACAATTCACTCTCCTGAGAAGATTTTGAGATCCCGCCAGTTTTGGAGGGATTTCAAACGTGGGAAGGTGGCGCCAGGCAGGAATTCGGTTTGACGAGAAGCCTGTGCCCCAAATGCATTTTGCCCATGGGAACTCTGTTGTGTTCCCAAGAACTCCCGTCAGTTCCCTATATCAAACGGGTCCTAACTTTCTTTGAGGAAACTGGGTTGATCAATTCGATTTTTTTTATCTCTTATCATTGTCATTTTTTTTGCCAACACATTTCTTATTTATCGTTATTTTGTGCGTGTGTATAGAATGTGTAACATCCCCCCCCCCCTTTTTTTTTTTTTGGGGTGCTAAAATAACCTCTTTTAATGAGAGTATTAAATGGGAGAGATAAAAAGAGTGAGGAAAACGGTGAAATTAATGATAAAAATTTGAAAAATGAAGATATTAAATGAACGAAACAAAAAAAGGAGTGAATCTTGTATTAGGGATGAAAATAGATATCTCAATTAAGTCTTACTATTTCTGGCAAAAAAAAAATAATAATAAGTCTTAGTATATTTTAGTTTTATATATTAAAAAAGAAGTACTTTTTCTTTATTCATACTCATCCAATTATCCAACCACTAATAATAGCAAAACCCTCAAAGACACAAAACAAGTTATAAAATGTGTGCAAATTTTGGTTGTTGCCCGCCAACACACTACTCTCTCTCTCTCTCTCTGTGAACAAATATTAAAAAATAATGCTTTTTTCTTATGAAGTCTTATGATTGTCATTTTGGCTTCATACATTGTCCCTATGCAATAAAATAAAATAAAATAATTAAAAAAAAAACACAATGATAAAGGGCAGGCCATGCCTCTTCTTCGTGTCCCTATTATTTAGAGACTTATTCAACTATATCTCCATTGCATTATTGCCTTCAACCATTTGTGCTCAACATCATCATTTTAACAACTCACTCAGTTCAATGCCATGAAAATATTTTAAAAGTACACACACATCCATTCCAATATTTAGTTTAAATAATAAAATCCATTCACAAAAGTGTTGATTCTTGGTACCATGGGGCCCACCCCATCAAGAGGTCCCACTTGATACAAGTGCCAAAAACATTATTATATTTTTATATCTTTATGATAATTATTTACCAAATGTAGCACATTGCATCGGACACAGTAATACTTCCATCGTTAAGCTGCAATTCAGAAATTTAGATTCAAAAATCAAAATAATACATTCTCCTTCCCTATTTACGAGGTCCCATTTTTTAAATAGAATTTCCCCTTTTTATAAGATTCTCTTTGATTTTTTCTAATTAATAAATATATTTTCACTATTTTTTATCCTCAATTAATTTCATACATTACATTAATTAAAATGTTAACTTATTCTCTCATATATCTTCTTCTATACATTTTCTTTCGCCATTTTTCTCATTATTATTATCTATCTTATTTATTTATAATTGAGGGGCATATTTAAAAAGGGAAAAACACTTCTCATGTTGTAGGAGAAGTGTTTTCTCATGTCATACACACATAAAATGGTGGGACCATATATATATATATAATATAATTTTATATATATATATATATATATAGTCCTACCATTTCATGTATGTGCATGAATCTTCCACTTCTCATGCAACGTGAGAAGTTTAAACCCCATTTAAAAAATGTATATATTTATATATTTATTACTTTTAAGTTTTAACTAATCTTAATTATTTTTTTAAATAACTCCGATTAAAAACACTTTATATTAATATCCGCGGGGTACCTTATTAATTAATTAATGACGGTTGAATAACCTTCAAATAGGATTGGGAGAAGTGAAGTGGAATTAAGAAAATTCATGTGTACACTTTTTCCAAAGTGGTAAAATCTTTAGACATAAAGAAAAATGATGCTACACTACAAGAAAGAGGCTAACTCCACAAAGATACCTTTATCATCTCTTGTCTCTAATCCAATTGCTATCTTGCAAGATTGCATCAAGACTTTTATATTTATCGCCATTGGGGGAAAAAAAAGAGAGACTTTTAGATTTATTTTATTTTCTTCTTTATTTATATTTCATTTTATGACCACATTAGACCAAAATTATAAAATATTCCCCAGAGTTAAGTAAGTAACCTGGGGGATTGAAAAAACTGGTTAAATTAGTTGTTTTCCGTGTGTTGTTTTTCCCAAAGTATATCTTTTAATTCTTTGTATTGGATACTACTCCTTTAATAGAAAACTCACTTAATATATACGTAAGTAATGTTGAGCTTTGAGAAAAAAAGAAATTATAAATTTAAGAGACATAATGGATTAAGATCTTACACATAAGATCAGAATAAATCGTCTTTACTAATTCTTATTTAGGACTAGATGGAATATGATTTAATAGAGAATAATTTTAATTATTTATAAAAACACTCAAGCTTTTTGTAATGAGTCACTATAAGATCCTAAAAAAGAAAATAATCACTAACAATTCTTAATAGAATTAAGGTGCAGATTTGCCAACGAACTATTACCCGAGGAGCATCTGGAACAAAAAACAATTGAGGGTACCAAATTGGCCAACGAACTATTAAAAAGTGAAAAAAAAACACACAATTTTGTGCAAATTCATCAACGAACTATTACCCTGTCATTGTCTTTGTATCTCCGTCTTCCATTGATTATCACAGTTTCGGCGACGTCGGCATCTCCAAAGCTTCCATTGTGGCTAGGTGTTCCACTCACCCTCTTAAACTCATCTAGCCAGTCCATAGCTTTCAACTGGCACGCGCCTTGCACCCTGATTGCATCCCTCCAATGTCACAAGCAGCAACCGTCGCTACCACAGCGCCTGCTCGCATGGGTCTCATCTCTGTTGGTGTTTGCCTTATCCAAGAAGAAGGCTTAACGGCTCTTTTCTCCAGCGTCTCCGCCACCGTCCTACGCCAGTGCCTCATATTTTAACGTAATTGTGATAGTTGTTTTTTTAATAGTTATTTGGTACTTTTTTCACTTTTTAATAGTTCGTTGGCTAATTTGGTACCATCAATTATTTTTTGTGCCAGATGCTCCTTGGGTAATAATTTGTTGGCAAATCTGCACCTTAACCCTTCTTAATAACAAGTTAACAACACAAATTATCATTTTTTGCATTGAAAATTGTCATTGCATATTGCTCACTTATGTGATTTTTAATGGTTACATTTATTCCATGGAATCTCATAGTAATTTTCTTTATATTTTTTTCATCGTTATCAACAAAAAGTTTGGGTTAGGTGTAATAGATTTGTCCAATTCCAAACCTCATTTTTCTCAAGGTATAGAAATCTGAAAGATATAGAACTCATTTTTCTCAAGGTTATTTATTTATTTATTTATTTTTACTTGCAGGGCAACCCACTGATGGAGTTTATTTGGAAAAATATCATTACTCCAAACCTCCCATTTCTAAAACACTGTATCATGGATTTCTAGCTCAAACATCCTTAGACATGCATCTCACCTGAACTCGTCCATTATTTGTATCGGAAAGTGCTTCATCAACTTTCCTTCAAGTTACTTTTCGTCTTTGAGTTCAACTGGTGAAGGGGTCGGGCTTTCTCACCTAAAAGAAGGGGTTCGATCCTGAGTTAGTTAAGACGCTGGGAGAGGTATCGTAAAGATCTACGAAGCAGTAGAAACACTAGGAAGAGGTGGAGACATATGTACTTTCTAACCCAGTATACTCTATGGACTGGGCTCTAAGCGTCCTGCCCTTGGACTGTAAATGAACGCATCCTCTTTCCTAAAATTTAGACATCAATCCTTAACTTTCCTTCAAACTCTCATCACCATTCCTCTATCACATGGCAGGAAATATTAGCTCACTTTTCGTTGTCATCAATGCAATGTATTTCTTATTAGAGCTTCTCAGAGTATTTTGATAATTATGTTTTGGAACTTCGTAAGTCATTTTTATTATTAATACTCCATTCGGACATATTTAGAGAGTTGATCTTGATCTTAAATGTAAGACATAACTTTCATGTTTATCAATCTTTTCCTAATTTACCCCTATTGATGCTCTTTCTACAAGAATTAAAGAGGAGAAGGAATAAAGAAATTAAGGAAGATCTCGGATATTTTAAAAAGTTTATGTCATACTAATTAACATGACTAACTTCCTTAATTTAATCAAATTAGGTGAATATGTCTTATATCAAACAACGGAGCAAGTATCATTATTTTTTCTTTTTTATAAAAATGTACCAAAGACTTAATTCCTTTAAAACAAGGTTGATAATTTTAAATGTGTGTATACTAGACAGTTCAATAAACAGTTTTCTTTTTATTCTTTCATTGAAATAGTATTTTTTTAAAAAAAATCAAGCATTGAATTAAAAATAAGTTAGTTAAAATAACTCATTCAATGTGTTAGTAATGATCCAACTAACATGTTGAAAATCTTGTCAAACAAAAATAAATAATTGAAATACAATCAAAATAGTGTAAATAGAAGCATGTCTAAATGTAGTATACTGATATTTTAGGAAATAAATCTCAAGACATCACATTATTTAATATTGATGCATGGTACCTGAATAGGGACAACTTTATGGAAAGCTTAATTAATAATTTCAATCACACCCTTTGCCTTATATTCTTCATCCAAAGCACATTCCACTCATTACTGGCCACTACCATACACTAAATGTGTTAAGTAATACTGAATGTATGTTTTATTTTAGGAAATATTAATCCGCATTCCTTATAATTTACCACAATTTTGAAGCAGGTCTATGTAGTTTATTCTGTTTAAATTGGGTCCTTATTGGTTAATCCGATTATTTTAATTTATAGCCTTTATGAAATTTTATTTATAGAAGTGCAGGAAGTTAAAATGGTCTCAAATGAAATAAAGGAAAATCTATAAATAAAATTAATGGTTTTTGAACTCAAGGATGAATGCCCATAATGAATTGAACTATAAGGTCCAATTCAAATAAAAGAAACTATAAGAACATAATTCAAAAAATTGAGATAAGTTATAAAAACCTGCAAATTATTATTTCAATTATTTTATCAACAAGTCTCACACTTGACAAGTTTTTTGGTCAGATCTTATAATTGACAATGATAATTCATATATCGTAATTCATTCAATTCTACTTACGGAGCATTTTTTTTTTTTTTAAAAAATATAATGTGGAATGAAAAAGGGCAAGACTTAGGGGAGTTTTTATTAATTTTAAAAAAAATATAATGTGGAATGAAAAAGGGTAAGACTTAGGGGAATTTTTATTAATTTCAATTCTACAATCAAATATTAGTATGTATGTATTTTTTTATTAATATTGGTCCAATATAATTTTGAAATTATACCAATGTGAATATTTGTTATTAAGAAAAGTCTACTTAGGTAAGATTTACTCAGAAAATAAACCTAATGAATATAAGTAAACGGAAATTAAAAATAGTTTAAATGACTTCAATCAAAATAAATAAATTAAATCCCTTGATAATATTAATAAATATGAAAAATTAGGAAAAGACCTTAATTTAAGTATACTACATTTTCTGTATAAAACACGTATTTCTGACAAATTAAACTGCCAAATCTTTGAATTAGGACTTTCCACTGATTTTCACTATATTCACTATTCAATACCACAATGCCCTACAAACAAACTCTTGCAAATGAAATAAACAAGGTGAAAACTGTTACCTTTTCCCCTTTTCCCGCTTCACAATATATATATATATATATATATATATATATGAGATAGGATATTATCACCGCCAAAAGTCTACCACTTTTTTACCATTAGATTAGAATCATGATAGGAGAGAAAATAATAAAGGTACATGAGATTCTGATCTAACGATAAAAAAAAATGGTAGTTACATAAAATTGGTAATGCCAATACTTCAAAATCAATATAAATATAAACTATAAGCGTGTAGATTTTAATAGAAAATCAAAAAAATAAAAATTTTAAAATTCAAATGGTATTTTTTTTATTTCTGTTCCTTTATTTTTTTCCTGCCATTCAATCTCAATTCTCGAAGTTAATGAACACAAACAATAAAACCGTTAAGATTTATTTTAAAGAAATAAATGTTTAAAACCCAGATCTACAAACAACTACAGGCTACGACGTCGTAGAGCCGGAAGCTTATCTCATAGGTACTACCAACCATGAGGCTCGCACCTCACACGATTTGCTCCCGTTAAAATGCGCACACTTTTCCAGGTGCTTAAGTTAGCATCATCAACAACCCCGTGCACGTTAGCATCAGTACGGCGGCGAGGAGTTGAAACCGTCAAATTGATAATATCTCCACAGACCACAGCCACACTCTCCACCGTGAAAAATATATTAACATTTTCTAAAAATAAAAAAATTCGGAAAAATTTGATTCATCTTCAGATAGTTTTCACAGTGCCTACTCAGGGATAGTGACGAGCACAGGTCGCCAAGCTCTCTTGAGGAATCTATACCGGAACGCCGAGGAGACAGGTCTAAGGGAGGTGGTTCCACCGCGTCGGAATGCTGAACCCGTTCGGAATCTGCTGCTGAGGCTGGAACTCGCTATCGCAGGCGAGAATCCCTCTTGCTCTCGCCGTTCTTCATCTGGGCGCCTCTTTTCATCATCGACCGACGGCGGAGAAGATACAAACAGATCCTTTAGCTTCCGACGAACTCTGACCTCCTTTTCGTTCATTTCCGTTGGATCTTCATCGTCGACGTCTACAGGTGCGTCCTCGCGGCGAGCGAATCGGCGGCGGTCGGGGCGACTAAGGAACATGCGGAGGGTCTTGCGGCGGCGGAGGTGGATGACGGGGCTAGTGGTAGGGCTGCGAGTGGGGCTGCCGGCGACGGCGCACTGAGTAGCTAAGAGCTTGAATTTCTGAAGTGTAGCCATTGAAAAGGAGAGATAAATTGGATTAAGTAAGGGAGAAGCGAAGGATTGCTTGCTAGAGAGAGAAAGCGAGATCTGAGGCCATTCAATTCGATTCGATTCCGATTCGGATTCGATCGGCTTTTGAGCTTTATCACTGAGATGTTTACAGTGAATGAGAGGAAGGGATGGAAGGAGGAAATAAAGAGGAATAATGAGAATACGAAGGGCTTTCTCGGTGGAATATAAATGCTGGCAGACACGTGGCTATTGCACGTGGCATACGTTTTTCTTTTTTTGGAACTCAAAAGAAAAAAACAAAAAACAGTAAATTATTGGTGATCTAATATTTTTAAAAGCCTAATTTCTATTTTAATTTTAAATAATGTTTTTGGCAAAAACTTAACGTCAATACTTTTAAATTTACTCAAGGTTTTATGATTGAATTTGTATATATTTTTAGGGATATGATATTATTACTACCATTTTTTATCACTACCATTTTTTCATCATTAGATCAGAATCTCAGTGCTCTCCAAATGAAATATAAACTACCTCAATTTTAGAGTATTAAATATTTAAAAAAAAATCATAAAAATTTGAAAAAAAAAAAACTACTTTTTGTACATAAGATATCAAAATATCATTCATTTTATGTAGAATCCAATAATAAAAAGAAACCTTAAAAAAATTTGGAAAACCCCTCATTTTTTAGGGGCAGCTGGAAGGACAAGATGGGGAGTACATTAGGCACCTCAGCCCTAAAAAAACCTTTGATGCTCTAAGCTTTGAAATGAGAAACTTTGATAATAAAAAAAAAAGTAAGTAAAATTAAAAGGTCAATAAAAATTTAATTATTAATAAGAGATTTTATCCTTAGTTTATTAAAAGTGTTATTTGTAATCAAGTTATTTTTCACCATCAAGTCCTCCACCTTCCTCCTAATTTCCTCTTACCAATTTAGACACATAATAATATCCTATATGGAGCTTTCTTAAAAATGAGATGTCACCTGTTCAATCCTAATTATAACATTATGTTATTGTCTTGTCCTTGTATTTCTTTAAAAAAAAAAAAAAAAAAAAAAAAAAAAAAAACAACAACAACAACAAAGAAACAATGACTTTAGTCCCTCACACACAAGTGCACAACCCTCCTCAAACACAAAAACACACACACACCCAGTAAAGCACACGTCCTCAATAAATTAGAGTACACACAAGAGAGAAGAGCATCTATCACACAAATGATTTTTGTAAGACCAAAAAAAACTATGACATACTCACTCTGATTCTTCATATAAGATGTTTTTTACGGACATTTTTATGTAAATCTAAGTTATTAGGGTATTTTTTTTGCATGACTATTTAATTGATTAGAGTATTATTGAGTTTAATTAGAAATAGCTCTCTCAAAGACATTTTCTACATTCACATAGATTCAAATTTAAAATCTCACGTTTAAGCAAAAACAACCTCTTTCACTATTTGATTAATCACTTTTCTAATTCAACAATAAAATCTATTGAGTAAAATTATATATTTTTTATTTGGTTAAAATCTCACGTTTAAGCTTTTCACCAATTAATCACTAATAACGATATCTATTGGTAAAATTATATATTTTTTATATGAAAAAAATATGAAAAAAACCTGAAAAAACAAACTAGAGGCCGAAAGCTTGGCAATAAAGCCAATGAGAGATCATGCCAATTGTGATGGGACAAAACTAAAGCTTTTGCAATAATGTTAGTGTGTTGGGATTGATACAGCAAATACCATAAAAAGAAGAAAACAGAGAGAAGATATGGGTGACTTTCTAGTCCAAGGGGCCACAACAACGTCACCCCACCTATAGCGACTCTTCATTGTTTTTCAGAAATACTAAAAAAATTAGAAATAGGTTCTTTTTTTTGCATTTTAGTTTAGAGAATATCATTTTCAAAATCTTTTGTCTAGTTTTTAGCACTTACTTTAATTTAGGGAATTCAAAATAAAATGCTCATTAATAAGAAAACAATCCTGAATTATTTGCATTATATTGCTTTCTAATTCACCATAAATATTTTGCATTTGACCACAAGGTGACTACCAAATCAATTTAATCTTTTTAGCTCAAGGCAAATTATGATAAACTAGAATTCCCATTATTTTGTTGAAACAAGGACAGATTATTGGTCTAGGAGATTTCCATCACATTTTCAAAACCAATTTCCACCTCCACTCCATTTTGCCTCAAAATCCCAAAAATAATAATTGTAAAATTAATTTTACTTTTCTTGCAGAAAGTAGTTGGTAGCAAAAAAAAAAAAAAAGAAAAAAAAAATCAAACCCCTCCGGTTTACTTGTTTTATATCAATCATTGCACTTATTTTCTAGATAATTAAAATCCGAGATTGCACTATTTATTACAATCATTCGTTTATTTTTGAAGAGTTTACAAATGTACAAACACACACTTCTTCATTAAAGTTCGCCGTTGAAAGATGTCGCTAAAAGTTTGTTTTTTAGTAGTGATATGAGGCTCATTACAACACCCCCTTGAGAGCCGAACTTTCGGTAGGTAGCTCTCTCTAGTTGGTTGTTTCTCTTAAAGCACCATTGTAACATGCACAAATCTTTAGGAGAATCACACTTCAAAATCTAGGAGTTGGGGAACCTAAAGCCTCATAAAGCCCTTCTTTTATAGTAACCCTCCCAATGAGGTTCATTACAAATAGCCTTACTTTGACTTTTTTCCATATGTAATTTTATTACTAAGCCATTCTATACTTTGTTCTACTTCCACAATATTACCCTTCCAATCTAAATTTAACAGGATAAGCCTTCTGTACTATCAAACACAAGGGGAGAGAATAAGATCAATGATTAAAATTACTTTTTCTAATAGTTAACTTGATTTTTTTTTGATTTTTTTTTATCGCTAAATTATACACAACCTCTTGAAATTTGGGTTAGTTGAATATAACCCTATGATGTTTCAAAGTTTAAGTTTAACCTCTTGATTTTTCATTTTTCAACTATCAAAAGTGAGGGGTTAAATGTAAACATTAAATGTCAAAGGGTTATATACAACCTGACTTAAAATTTAGGGGATTTTATATAATTTAGCCTTTTTTTAATTATATCAAGCTTAGTAAAAAATTAAGTCAAATATACTTTTAATCCTTTAATTTTTACACATATTTCATTTTGTTTCCTTAATTTTAAAGTGTCTTTAATCTTATAACCTTAACATTGTTAACAAAAAATGGTGACATTGAAATTTTAAAGGTTAACAAAGCAATCTCATGTTAAGGTTAAATTTTTTTTTTTTTTAAAAAAAATAATCATTTGAAACTAATTATGTTGAGATTATAAAACTGAAAATGTACTTTATGAAATTAAGTAATAAAATTGAAACTTTATATAAAATTAAATGACAAAATAGTTTTGCCTAAAACATTCCTTACCCAATTTTGGACAATGCCATTAGCATTTGGAGAATTTATTTTTTTTTTGTTTTGGCATTTGGAGAGTTTCTTTTGCATCTTTACTTTCTTTTAAGTCTCATTTAATCTTGGGTACTGATATTGATAAAGTGCCGATTAGTTAAGAAGCTCAATGAGTTATTATTATAAGAAATTTCCCTAGTGGTGTTTTTTTAATTAAATCACGTATATGTGTACGTATGCTTTGAAGATAAATTGATGTGTATAAGATAAGCTATTTTATATTCGTTTTTAAATTTTACGGATACAAAATAATCTAAATGAGTATAAAAATAGTTGTACTCTCGAATTTAAAGAAAAGCAAAACAATTAAATTGTGTGCTGACCGTTGCCGTTGTGTTTTTTTGGGCAAAAATGTATTTATTTTTTGTTGACTTTTCTTTGAAACAAACATTCGATGTCGCTTGATGAAGAAGAAAGACAATCCGTCAAGGATAAGAAACAGTGAATCATCTTATCAACAAAAATATAAAAAAGAGATAAGAAGGGAAAAAGAAGAAGAAGAAGAAGAAAAGAAGAAGAAGAAGAAAAGAAATAGTGACAGGCCATCAAGTTTAGAATTTAGAGGACATGGCATGCAATTCCTTTGTTCATGTGATGGGCCAATTCAACTGCAGGCACCATTATTTTAATGAGGCTTCTCTTGATATAAAATAAAACTTGATTAACTTTTTTTTTTTTTCAGAGACTAAAGAGGTTAACTAAATTATTTAATCATAATTTATATTGTATATTATTAGATTATATATTAATCTATAACTCAAACAAATTACTTCAGAGAACAATGATAAGCATATAAACTTTAAAATAATTTATTTAGCTTCTTTAATATCTAAAAAAAAGTCAACTGATTCTTATATTAAAAACACAAGAGAGTAAGAAATTTTTCATTAACCTAATATAGGTATTTTATATTGTACCAAGTATAACAAATCAGCCACTTAGAATCTTCCTATTTTTCGAAAATGACAGAAAAATATCACTTAAACTTCAAAATCTTATTGACCACAAGAGTATTGAGATTAACAACAACAGTAATGCAATTGACCCTTCGTGGGAAGTCACCTATTTAAGATTTTAAAATTTAAGTGATATTTTTTTTGAAATTTTTTCTTATTTTTTCCCGTAAGCGGTGATATTTTTTGAATTTTTATCTTCTACAGTGTGTTTTATTCTGTTTGTTTTTCCTCAATGAAAATAATATTCACATGGTCCGTCCAATTTTGAAATATATGTATTTTAAGTCTATTTCATCAAAATTATTGGGAAGGACAGTTCCGGGCAAGAAAATAAACATTCAATCAAATGAGATGCCAATACAAATCGGCTATAATTGGCCAACATATTTGCCAACTATTCACTGGCCAAGGAAAAAAATAAAGAGTGACTTATTTTACGTTTTTTAATGAAAATATTGAGCCAACTAAAATTTAAACTGTCCAAACTTCATTAGAAGAATGAAATAAAAGGAAAATTAATATAAAGGATGTAATCGCCAAAAAGTTATATAACAAGTGAGCAGCCTAAAAAAACAAAATTTAGTATAAGAAATGACAACATCCATGCTGCTCATTTGATATTAAGACTTTTTGAGGATTACATTCCTTCCTTAACAACTTATAATGATTTTCCAACAGTAAATAAATAACCAGATTATACTAATTAATACATGGAACACAAAGATATGGGTACATTACTCTCTCTCTATATATAATATACAGATCGCGCAAATATAAATGTGCATTATGGCCTATATATTACCTCATGTCATTTACATCAAACGGTGAAATCATAAAAGTTATGAGGAAGTAGAAGTAGTAGAGGAACTAACCCAGTTATTATCAGCAACTGAATCTGGTGAAAGTATGGGAGGAGCATCTTTCAAAAGCATGATTTCATCCACCCTGTTATTCTTCTTCTCTACTTCTTCATGTCCACCATACCCTTCTTTCTGGATCCCTCTCAAGATCTGCAGCACCTCATCCATGGAGGGTCTCATCTCGCCATCTTGCTGCAAACACCTAAAGGCCAATTCTGCCACCCCCGTTGTCATCTTCTTCACTGCATCGTCTCTCTCAAACCCTAGAAGTGGATCAACCAACTCATGCACTTGATGGTTCTGAATCCTGTTGATAGCAAGGTTGGCTAAGTTTATATCATGCCGGTGCCTGGTGATGTCCACGGCTTCTAAGGACGATATGAGCTCGATCAGGACAACTCCAAAGCTATAAACATCGCTTTTATTGGTGACTTTGTAGCACTGAAAATACTCAGGGTCAACATAACCAGGTGTTCCTTGTGGGGCAGTTGACACATGGGTAACATCATTTGGGAACAACCTTGAAAGACCAAAATCAGCAACCTTGACACAAAAGTTATGGTCTAGGAGGATGTTATTGGTTTTAACATCACGGTGTATGACATCGGATTCATGGAGGAAGGCTAGGGCCTCAGCTGTCTCTACCGCGATGTTCAATCGGGTACGCCAAGGGAGCAGAGAAGACTTAGATCGATCCCCATGGATATGGTGTGACACTGTTCCATTAGCAATGTATTCATAGACAAGGAGAAGCTCTCGGCTATGTCTAGATGTGCATCCATAAAGTTCAACCAGGTTTTTATGCTTTAGTCTAGCTAGAATCTCAACTTCATTCCTGAATTGCTCAACACGTTTCAGATTGCTTTCGTAAAGCCGTTTCACTGCAACTGCACGTCCATCTTTCAGAATGCCTGATCAACAATCAGAGTAGAGTGGTCAAGGGAAAATGACCAATGGCGAGGATACAAATGGTGTAGTGTTTGAGAATCCAGAAGATAAGTATGAAATTATATCTGTGTGTGTGTGTGTGTGTATTTTCCTACCATAATAAACAGTGCCGAAACCTCCATCACCAAGTTCCACGGAAGGATCAAAATTTTTAGTGGCTTCCTCTAGTTCAGCATAAGTAAACACTTTGACACCATAGAAGAAACTATGTTGCAAAGACTCAGGCTTTGAGGTAACGTAAGATGGGACACTTTGAGATGAAGTTGTTGTAGAGGAAGTAACGCCTCTGCTATAAGGAGCCATAAAGAGGTCATTGGTTTGTGACTGTTCTGCAACTCTTTTCCTTCGCCTTACCATAAAGAACACACATAATCCAATAAAAATTAAAAAAGCTGCTGCTGATGCTGCAATAACGCCTGAAGATAATTCAAGAAATTAGTAAAATTTCCAAAATGCCGAAGAAAACTAATTCCGTATGTGATCAGAATAGAGGCTACCTGCTATAAGGCCTGTGCGATTCTCTGTAGAATACAACAAAGATAAATGTCAAAACTCAAAACTAGAATGAAATGAAGACAGACAAAAGAAAGATAGAATTGTCAGCTATAATCACTCTCAAATTGAACAACATAATCAATAAACCACGAATAACGCTGTCCACATTTTCTTGTCTTGAATTGAACGGAGAATTTGGAAAAGCGAAACGAATGGCGACATATTTGCACTTTTTACTTTTTGTGCATAAAAGATGACCATTTGATAGATGATTATCAATTACAGTGCTCCAGTGAGGAAGCAAAGCATTATCGATATTTATTAATGAAAGTGAAAATCTAGGATCAAAATTCAAAAATTAGAGGCGAGGAGTTCTCAAGCGGCATATGCACCTAAAAATGGTGTCATGATTAATGAAAATCGCAGACACCTGTAATTTCAAAGTTCAAACCTTCAACATATCTAAAACAAGACTTTACAGAGGAATTCAACTATTATTGAAAGGTCAAACTCAGCAATTGACGCCTTCTCATATATCTCATATCTCGCTGCTTGGTAAAAAGCCCCAAAGATTTCAGATTTTGGGTGTTCAGTTTACTTTCTTCAAAAGAAAGCAAAAAATTGATAATAATAGTCTAAAGCACCAGGCTAATAAGCAAAAGTCTCACATACACTAATTAGAGAGTTCGATATATGTAACGTTAGAGGTGAATCCTACCAAATGGCTTATGCCAAAATTATAATTACTGCCTAAAATCTAACATGATACTCGCTCCAGTCCTATTCATAAGAAACAAGTAACTAAATCACACATGTACCAAGGAATATAGTTGAAAACAAGAAATATGTTTCAGATTTAATTTTTTTTTCCAAAATGCCCATATTAATTTTTTCGCATGGTGACTAAGTATCAATGATGCTAGCTTAATCAACGATGGTAAAACAGGAGATTTTCAATTATTGTAAGCGACAATGGAAAGTTGTTCCTTATATTTAGGCTTTAAAAAAATACTTCCATCTATCTCTTATAAAGAGGTCTAGAGGAGTATTATCCAAATTTTGGCAGATTTCATCGTCTGTCCCCAAAGCAGTCAAAGTTTCTGCCGGCAGATTGTTTGACAGTAAGGAAATTCAGAAGTAGTAATCAATATCTCATGCTTACTATATAGCATTTAAGTTCATGAGAAACTGAGCTTCACCTGCAATATTAACGCTCTCACATCTATTTATACTAGTCTTTCCAAACAGTATGTGTTTCCATTCGAATTGCGCGAGTTTTACATATCAACAGCATCATCTCGAGGTAAAAGTATCAATCACAGGCAACACACAGGTGATCACCACAAATGCAAATCGGTTTCCCCAAATGTCATCAAATCCACATTGGCCACCAAAATCAACACATTTCAAGCACTCATGTTCATAAGGACTGCTATAATTCACATTAAAACCCTCCATCAACACCTCCCTAAGCAACGATCGATTATTCATGAGCCTAGTGACTTCACTTTGAAGAATCGGCACTTCAACTCGAGTATCACAATGAAAAATATCAAGAGCAGGGTCCTGCGGTAGCGGACCAATCACAGAATAAGAATCGCTTCGATTCTCATTAAACTCACACTCAAACAAATTCTCTGGCTTAACATTAATCTCAGAAGAAGAACCACACACACAGATCGAAGTGAGATTCCCGTTGCCTGAACCGTACTTAAAGTTGGTTTGGTCAAAAGTGGAATCGACCAAGTAGTGAGCACATGTTTCCCTACCTATCTTGGTGAGAACACGTCCGATTGGGTCGAGCTGGAGGACTCAGTAACTCACGGAAGAGATGTTCAGATTTGAAATTCCGGCAGTCCGCAAAAGGAGGGACGGTTAGCGCCGGTGAAGGGGTAGGGGATGTTGTGAATGTTGCCGCAATTGAAGGTTTTGAGGCAGAGAGAAAGGGAGGCATTGGAAGGTAACGACGTCGTACGGTGGGGAGAGGAGAGGATGGAGGTGAAGAAGAGGAAGAAGAGCATTGAGTCGTTGGCGGGCGGGAAGATTGGTTTTGACTGCGAGAGATAAAGGTAGTTTGGCTTTGATTTATAATAAATAATAGGGAAAATTACATATAAGTTCCAAGGAAGAGAGATATTTACATTTAGGTCCCTTGAAATTACGAAATTACTCAAAGTCCCAAGGGACTTCGTAGTAATTATTTCAGAATGTAAAATTACTTTCTTTGCCCATAGTGCATATTTCACACGAAGCGATTAACAACACAAAATGCATAAATTAACAACACAAAATGCATAAATTAACCACAAATTCTCAAAACCTTCAATTTGTCATGTCTCACTTCCGAAGTTGTGGTTAATTTATGCATTTTGTGTTGTTAATCGCTCTGAAAGTAAGACATGACAGATTGAAGGTTTTCGAAGTTGTGGTTAATTTATGCATTTTGTGTTGTTAATTTATGCATTTTGTGTTGTTAATCGCCTGCGGAAGTGAGACATGACAAATTGAATGTTTTCGAAGTTGTGGTTAATTTATGCATTTTGTGTTGTTAATCGCCTCGAAAGTGAGGCATGACAAATTGAAGGTTTTCGAAGTTGTGGTTAATTTATGCATTTTGTGTTGTTAATTTGTGCATTTTGTGTTGTTAATCGCATTACGTGAAATATGCACTATGGGCAAGAAAGTAATTTTACATTCTGAAATAATTACTCACCAAGTCCCTTGGGACTTCGAAAGTAATTTTGTAATTTCAAGGGACCTAAATGTAAATATCTCTCTTCCTTGGGACCTATATGTAATTTTCCCTAAATAATACCCCATCCACCCCTAATTATAAGACTTAATTAACTCTTTTGGAGAAGTTAAGGAAGTTAATTAAATTTCTTTAGAGTATTTTTATTTTTTTCAAATTATTTAGTTTAACTAATAAACTAATAAATAAACTAAGGATACACAACATATGAAATGATTAAGTAATTTATCTAACTTTCTTAATTCCTCAAAAAAAAAAAAAAAATCAACCAGTTCTTATAATTAGAACCGGAGGTGGAGGTAGTAATAAGAACAATAATATTTATATGAAGTTATGATGAAGCATGAGGCAAAGATGGATTTATTTGACTTGGACTTTATAATATATAAGGACAAAATATCATATTAGACGCCATGATTCTAATTTCTAATGGCATCTCAACATGAAAATATGAACTTAATTACAAATCAAAATATGCTGTTTAAAAATCAAGACACCTACAACGGTGGCAAGTGGGAAGAATGCAAACGTGCGTTGTCTTACTATTGAGAAGTACCCACTCCAACCCTTTGGGTGGTAGAGAATTTTGTCAAAAAGATAAACGTCACTAAACGGGAAGAAAAATAATATAAGGTAAAACTGAGTGGACTTCTGCAGAATAGTCACGAGTCCAAAAGAGGAAGTTATGAATTGAGATCACCTAGAAGAACTCAAATGGTCCAATGTTTTGTTTACTTAAATCTCATGTTTTTTATTCTTAGTTCATTTATCTTTGCTAATCAAACTTCCTGGGGCCTAATTATGAAAAGTAAGTCATACTTAACTATGACTAACTATAACCTTTTTCTATATATATATAAATAGGCTTGGAGGTAGTAATAAATAATTGCTTCTAGCTCACCACTAGTTCAATAATTTACTTTGTTGTCTGCACGATGTAAGGTATGTACCAGGGTGTGCATAAACAAGAAAATACCGCCTTTGTCCGGATAGACAAATTCTACTGAAAAAAACACGCCAACCAAATTTTTATAATTGCAAACTCAACCTTTACCCACTAAGATATGCATTTGCTGGTGAAGATGATGATTATTGATATACTACCTCTAATCTTTAATATAAAATCTCATTCATTGTACTAGGGTCCTTACGCTTAGGAATAGTTGGCCGAAAGGAAAGTGGGTAGGCCGCCTCATTGGTTTTGGAATTGGATCGGGACATACCTCTATGCACTTTGGCTGGGCTGACAGGTTAGATATTATATTAGAAACCGGAGGTAGTATATTATTTGACAACAAACAAGGAGATGAATCCTTCAAACAACACAAGCAAATAGTTAAAAGTTCCAACACAAATCAACATAAAAGCGCAGGGTAGCAAAGCTGACTGATTTAACAGCCATGTCTCAAATGCGAGATCAGATGAGAGAGGGCTAGTTCAAATTCTGGCAAGAACACCCAAGATCAATAACTAGAGAGGTGGTTGCAGATCAGACGAAAGAGCAGTTACAAACAAAAAAGAAAATAAAATAAAAAATCAAAGGAGAGCAGAGAAGAAAAATAAAGAAACATTTTCAATGAGTAGGTATGAATTTCAGTCCAAACCTACCAAACATTGAAGATGATTACTAAAATCAAATGATTCTCCTATCTTGCTTATCATATTCGAGTCGCGTATGTAATATTTGATCCAACTTGAACAAACCTTCATCCATTGAGCGAAGGTTTTATATATATAAAAAGGACTAAAAAAGAAGCCCAACCGTTTTGGACGAAGTCATATACGAGCCACAAATACTGCGCACCATCCAAATAGCTTGATATATATATATATATATACACACACACACTGTCATCAAGTTAGATGAATAAAAAAGGATTAAAACAGAGAAGACAATAAGTAAATGACAAAGTAAAAACCCAATATCTATACAAGCTAGAAGGTTTGAGAGATTCAACTATTCCGCACAAAGTCATATTAAATCACTGATTACAAATAAAATAGCCTGGGGCGCCTGCGCGCACACATATATGTATTTATGTATGTACGGCATCCGAATTTGAAGGTTTTCCAGATCCTAAGAAGTGAGAGAAGTGGAATTAGATAGAGATGACTTCAGAATTAATGAACTGCCTATGATGAAAAATGACAGTTGTTAATCCTGAGGAAATAGGACCGAAATGTAATTATAAGTTGATGATACGATACAAAAGGGACGTTTGTAAGTTAATCAGTAGTCAAAGTAGGCTGCCTATATTTTAAAACTGATGTGAACAACCCATGATAGCCTGCCACTTACCTAATAATGTCTACCTACCACCAAGAAATAGTCTAAACAAGACTTGTACCTTTTTTAAACAAAGTTGGTGAATCAAAATTAAGTTAAGCCAATCATGGAGAAACATATGTAGATTGAGTTCCATTGTTATTTGGCACAAACACGTCTCATTAGTAGTGTCCAGAGAAAAACTAAAACGTATTTGTCTAGCTTTGTTTGGAGATGAACCAGAATCAGATGGTTGTTGCAGAAGTCAGGAATCATTCTTGAGGAATAGGAATAAACTATGTATGGAGTTATATATAACCTAAACTATCTTTATTCTTGGCATGGCTTCCTGGCTAAAGGCTATCAACTATCAAGGTCTTATCTGCTGAAAGGAACAGTGAACATGTTGGCAAGTCCTCGGGCATTTCTGAACTATAAGTCTGCAACTATTTAAAACCAATAACTGACGAAGATATGAATAAGCCAGTATTATCTGAAATAACCTATTGAAACTCAAGGCACTAATTTCTCAAACTCCAATCTATGAAGTGATCAGTACATCAAAAACAGACTTGTATAGACACTACTCTTCAAGTTACACGGCTTTACATGTTTTGTTGTGTTGCAATTCTGTATTGTGTATCTGTTCAATTCATAGATCGGTACGAAATTATTACTAAAACATTGGTACTTACTTGATCTACATGTCGATGGAACAGGTCCGTCTCTACAATAGCAAGTGAATCCACTTGAGCTTGTGTTATAACCGCATTGTCCACTAGAGTTTCGACAGTCACGACACTGAACATTATCTGCCTTCCATACCAAACCAAAACCTTCATCAATAGCAGCCTTCAGATTTTCCACAGTTGAATTTTCCTGTAGATTTCTGACTTGTGACTCCAAAATTGGAACGATGAGAGTAGATGCGCAGGTCCCTGTCGCATCAATTTCAGGGACCTCGGTGAGGAAATAGTTGACCACTTCGGTACCATATTCACTGCAATTAAACTTAGTGGAACGGATATATGAGAGAGAAACTGGAGGGGAAGAACAATCGTAGTACAGTGTCAGGTTATGAGAGTCCGGACGATATTCGAACAAAGTGAAATCTATGGAACTGGTCGTAAAATAGGATAGACAAGAATTATTCCAGAAGTCAGTTCTCACAACTCTAAGACTATAATCAGAATAGTTGACTTGAAGGACTCGATAGGTATCATTCATGATGGTGATTTCTGCGTAATCATAGCAATCTAGTTTAAATCCTGGGTAGCCACAATACTCTGGTCTTTCCGATCCCCAGAAAGGATAGGTAATGTTCTTGATATTTCCACAATCAAACAAAGAGCTGCAGGATGCCTTATAATCATCACAGAAGCAAATTGGAATTTGATAAAGGGTGATCGAAATGATAAAAAACGAAACAAAGACGCTGAAATGAAGTTGCATCTTGAGAAAGAAACAGAAGATGGAAGACACAGAGGTTTGCCTTCAATTGCACAGTAGATGTAAACAGATGGTGAAGATAGAAATAATGCTCATGAATTGGAATTTTAGAAGGATTCAGCTTGTGACTGGCAAAGATTTTCAAGGAGAATATTGAAAGGTACTGATCCCCGGCTAATGCAGATTCAGGTCACCTAGCAAGTAAGAATTTCCCCGGGGCTTCCAATAGGGAATGAAGGTAACATAACTCTGATAAAGCACTTGAACATGTCAGAGTCAGATGGATCACGAGACGTGGTCAAAAAGTTGACTCTACCTGTACTAAATTATTCGCCAACCACTCTAAACCACTCTATCATGCTTGCTTGTTTTGCATGAGTACATGAAAAGTCAGAGTGAGACACGTTTAATGGTTCTTTTTTTAAAAAAAAAATAAAAAAAAAATTTTAAACCTTATTTCCGAATGATTCACCTGGGTTTGAATTTTCGGGGAATGATTCATACTACAAATTTAAAATGTCTCATGACGGTGTCGGATAGAGACTTTTGAATCTTTTAGGAAAAAAATTTAGTTTTTCGAAATTTACCTTGGACCAAACTTGCACATGGATTCTCACGCTTATGTGATAACTTAATGGAAAGAAATAAAATTTTGTTTCATATGATGACAAATTTGGAACGCAGAGCATTTACGCGTATTCTAATTTCTGCCTAAAGAATAGTCACAATCAAATAATTATGATGAAGTTCTAAACAATGTTATGGCAGGAAAGATGTGAAAACCTTAAAGGCGGCTTGACTCTTCCGCTAGAATGTCACAACATTTGTTAGATGAGAAATTGCCAGGAAGCTGAAATGTTCTATGTATATCCTAAAAGTCAAAGGCCTATTTGGCATATGTTGAGGAGTCCAAAAGCCCAACGACCAAGGAAAAAAGCCCAACAGTTGTAGGTGTTTGGCATGACTTTTGTTTGTGATGGGCTTATAATTAAAAAATCACTTTGATAGAAGTCACAAATTGTTATTCCAAATACAAATCATATTTTCAATTTGACTTTTATTCTTATCTTACTTTGTAAAAATTAGATTAAAAATAAGTTACTTTGAGTACCACTATCCCAAACGGACACAAACATGATCAAAATTATAGTTATCTTGCATAATTTGGGTGCTATGGTGTTACAAGGTGCTAATCGCTGCCTTCATCAGCCCTATTACGTGTTGTTTGGGAACCTACGGCACAAGTATACGGCATGTATACCTGAAAATACAGAAACAAATTCTGTTCTGTATAAAACATAAAATGACACTTCAATCACTAGTACCATGACATTAATCATAGGGTCATGTCGGATATCCATAGCTCTAGGCTACAAATAAACATGGGGGATTCTGCTAAAATAATAGGATACCTGGGCATGAAGTTTTATAGGGTCCATCTTTGCAGAAGCAGGAGAATTGTCCCTCATCATAGCCGCACTGGCCATCAGATTGAGAGCATCTGTTGCATTCCTCATTAATACTTACCATCCATTGCAACCCAAAACCATATTTTAATGCAGCGAGTATAGAAACTGAAACTAGACCAAGGTTTCCTTCATATATCGGTATAATAACACTTTTGCAATCTTCTATATACACTGATCCGGGAAGGTAATAGACTGCTACATTTGCACCATCAGCTCTCTCGCAGTCTGTATTGTTAGTATTTGATGGAAATAGAGTAGAAGTAGGGCAATCATAGAGAAAGGTCACATCTCTAAGCCCATCTGCGTAGTTGAACGGTGTTTCATCAAATGTGTTGTTCTTGTAATCCGTTGGACAGATAGTTTCAAAATAATCATCCCTAGCCACTACAAGAGTCTGTGTACTCGGGAACCAATGAAGAACCCGATATCTGATGGAATTTATGGTAATGGTTGGGATATTATTGCGTTCGCATGTGAGCATGAAATCAGGAAGACCACAATAATTTGGTCTTTCTCCTCCCCAAAAGGGATATGTGAGGTTTTGGATGTTTTCACCGCAGCTAAAAGTGGTACTTGAGCAGTTTGTATATCGATCAACATCGGCACCAAGAGATATTGGAATAAAATTGACAGTGATAAAAAAAGGAGCCAAAAGAAAGAACATTGAAGATGGATTGGGGGGTGGTTTCATGGTGGAAACGAACTATAGAGAGAATCGAGAAGAACGGGATGAAGCTGAGCTATAAATGAAAGATGACTGTATGAGCTAATGAATAAGCATTTCGTCTTTTCCATGTAGTATGCAGCCATAATAGTCCTGAAAATGAAGTGCCTTGAAAAAGTCCAGGTTTTGATTTTTTTGTAGAAGCTTGTACCAAATGGCCAATTTGAATGGATGAAAGAAGCATGTTTTAGGGAATAATAATAATAATTATATTTATATATTGCATCATGTACAAAATAAGTTTGGATTTTCGACTTCAAAGTAAATAACAATAAATGGTTAAATAGGCGGTCAAGTCCAAGGTATTCAATTAAGGACTCGTTCAAAGACAAAAAGAAAATGGAACAAGCAACTAGTTGAAAAATCTTTCTTAGAGGATTTAATTTTGAAACCTTTATATATGGTCATTTAATTAAAATGATTTGATAGAAAGGATTTAATTTATGTTTGTTTTAGCTTTTTCCCAGAGGTGTTTTTATGATTTACAAGGCAAGTATGTAAAAAAAACTTAAAAGGTTTGTTTTGGTTTATAGAAAAAATACCTTGGAGAATCCTTTTGATCCAACATAAACACACTAATCTATTGGCTTCTAAAACCAAATTTAATATATGTTTGTTTTAAGAGATTGATTTATCTATAGATTTATTGCCAAAAAATAAATCAGCTGTAAATCAGTAAGATTTTTTATTTTTTTAAAAGAAATTCTCTATGTACTATAGGCTGCTACATAAATGTCAAAGTCAAACATAAAAAAGAAGTAAAACTAGTCACGAGGGGCACAAAGAAAATAAAATAAAATATAAAAGATACTATTATAAGATAAAATGCATACAAACCAATAAATCAACAATATGATGCAACCATGATCTAGACAATAAGATTAAATAAAACACAGTTCTCTATGTCTATAGCCTGATTAGATCAAAATTATAGCTCTCTTGGCAAAATTTGGCTGCTATGGTGTTATAGGGAAGAACAATCAACAGGGTTAATACTTGATAACAGTAAACCCCATGACAAGCCAGCTAATTTGCACTGAAAGACCAGCGACACCATTCATGTTCTTTAAAAGGTCCTAATCACTCTCTTCATCAGCCCTATTTACGTGTTGTTTGGGAACCTAGGCACAAGTATACGGCATGTATACTTGAAAATACAGAAATAAATTATGTTCCGTATCTAAACATAAAATGGCACTTCAATTGGTGCCATGACTCACGGCGTCACTTTCCATATCCATGGTTCTAAGCTACAAATAAACAGGGGATTCTGATAAAAAAACAAGATACCTGAGCATGAAGTTTTTTTGGGTCCATCTTTGCAGAAGCAGGTGGATTGTCCCCCTTCATAGCCGCACTGGCCACCAGATTGGGAGCATCTGTTGCATTCCTCATTATTATCTACCGTGTATTGCAACCCAAACCCTTTTCTTAATACACCCTGTGTATCAGCTGCAACTTCAACAAGGTTTTCTTCATATATGGTCATAATAACACTTGGGCAATCACTTGAATACCGTGATCCGGCAAAGTAGTAGACTGGTATATTTGAACCATCAGCTCTATTGCAGGGTTTATCGATAAGATTGGGTCGAAGTGGAGGAGGAAAACTAGAAGTAGGGCAATCGTAGAGAATGGTTACATTAGCAAGCCCTTTTTCTACAAACTTGAAGGGTGTTTGATCAAATGAGTTGTTTTTGTAATCAGCTGGACAGCTAGAAATGTTAAAATAATCATCCCTAGCCACTACAAGAATCTGTGAGGTCGAGTACAAGTGAAGAAGCCGGTATTTGAGGAACTGTATGGTAATAGTTAGGATATCGCCTTCGCATAAGACCTGGAAATCAGGAAGACCACAATAATTTGCTCTTTCTCCTCCCCAAAAGGGATATGTGAGGCTTTGAATGTTTTCACCGCAGCTAAAAGTGGTACTTGCGCAGTTTGTATATCGATAATCATCGGCACCAAGAGATGTTGGAATAATATTGACAGAGATCAACAAAGGAACCAAAATAAGGAACATGGAGGATGGATCAAGGGGTGGTTTCATGGTGGAAACAAACTATGAGATTGGAACGCAACGTGAAAAGAGTATGAGATGAGATTGGTGAAGCTGCGCTGTAGATGAAAGATGGCTATATGAGCTAAAGAATTAGCATTTCGTCTTTTCCATCTAGCATATATGCAGCCATGGATACTCCTGAAAATGAAGTCCTCTGAAAAAGTTCAGAACTCCAGATTTTGATGTTTCGTGGAAACTTGTACCGAATGGCGTATTTGGATGGACGGAAGAAGCGTGTTTTACCATATATATTTATTATGCGCACAATGACTTTGAATTTTGACTTTAATTGGTTGAATAGAAGTAATTAATGGCCTATTCAAAGTCAGAGGAAATGGAACAAGCAACTAGCTGAAAAGATATTTGTTAGAGGATTTAAATTTGAAATCTTTATGTGGTCATCAAGTGAAAATGGTCAATGAACCTTAATTAAAATGGTTTGATAGAAACGATTAATTGGAATTGTTTTTTTTTTTTTTTTGAATAAAAAAGAAAAGAAAAGAAATTCTCTATGTACGTAGGCTGCTACATAACGTCAAAGTCAAATCTCAAAAGGAGAAGAAAAACTAGTAACCAGAAGCGCATTGGAAATAGAATAAAATATATAGTATAAACTACCTTAATTAATACATGGCTTATTTTTCATATTTGGTCCTAAATGTAAATCTTATTATTTTTTTTATTTATATGTATCAATCTTTTTCTAATTTTCCTTATTGATATTCTCTTAATAATAATTAATGAGAAGAGTGAATACGATAATTAAGGAAGATACATGGTGTATTAGAAAATATATATCATATTAATTAATGTAATTAACTTTCTTAATCTAACTAAATTAGGTAAATAAGATAAAATGCATACAAACCATAGAATAAATTAACAATGGGGTTTACACTTCTCATGTTGCATGAGAAGAAGAAAAGAAAATTCCTACACACACATGAAATGGTGGGACTCACATCTTTTTTATTAAAAAAAAAAAAAAAAAAAAACTCAAATATGAAAATGGTGGGACCCACATCTTTTTATATTTATGACATGAGAATACACTTCTTCTACAATATGAGAAGTGTATTTCCCATTAACTAATATGATGCAAGCATGATCTAAACAGTAAATTAAAATAAGCCATACAGCCTGATTAGATCATGAGATGAAGAATTTTATAAGAGTAGAATTCTTAACATTGGCTTGAAAGAAAGGTGCACGAAATTAATGAAATCTCTTAGACTTGGAAAACTGATTTCATTTTGGTTGTTCCTGGCTTCATAAAAGAATAATTATTTTAAATAAATTGCAGTCAACGAATTTGCTTCAAATTATTAAGAATATTTATTAATGTTTAATTTGTTCAAATAAACTGAACTATTAAGATTTACTCACATCATATAAAAAATGTTATTTACAGCAACGCTACAGCTCTAGATAATAAATCTAGACCCATCTAATTATCTTTAAAGAATAACATAACTAAAACTAATTAAGTAAGGGTTAAAGGTGCATTTTTGCCCTTAAAGTATGTCTTTGAAGTAATTTTGTCTTTGAAGTTTTCTTTAAGTTTAAAAATATTGTCATTCCATTAAAAACCCTAACGATCAACTAACGGTAGTAAAAAAATAAAAGATAATAGATAAATACTATTCTATCCGACTATTCAGATAGTGTCTTGTAGTAGTATTAAGGATAAGAGGCAATATCAATTTGGATTTTAAAAGCAAGTGTAGAGTCTGAGGAGTAATTGAGGTTGAACCCCAAATCTAATATAACAAAGGCACATCTTATGTCACTAAACTTAGTGCCTGTTTGAATGAACCGTAAAAAATATTTTTTTAAATATAATTTATAGTGTACAAGGTAAATATATATGATGAATTTTATCTCATGTGAACGTGTTTCTTCAACTAATGGTCTTTGGCAAATACTATCCATCAATAAAATAGATAAAAGCAACGTGTTTTTTTTTTTTTAAATAATAATAAAAGCAACGTGTTAAAAACCCTAGAGACAGTGGGCCGACTTCCCAAGGGCCTGGGGCTTATAATTTCAACGCAAACAAATCAAACTTGCAATCATCAAAAAAAAAAAAAAAAAAAAAAAAAAACTTACAAATGAGACAAAATTGTATATTGCACACCAAAGGGGTTAGGTCTCTCCAAAGAAGCTACTCCGTGTTTAATACCCAAAAAAAAAAAAAAAATTATTTAGGTTAAAAAATTGTACAATATAAATAAATTCCCTGACTCGACTCGAATGTATTTTTTATGAATATACTTAGACTCTTGCACTTTGAAATAATCAGATTGACCAATTTCTTGACCCCAATAGTCAATCAGCCTATAAAGTTCCAACACATTTTCTTGTGTGGTTCTCTTTCTTGTGTCCGGTATTAAGATATTTCAAGCATTTGTTTTTTCTCTCTTTTGCCAACTTAAGATATTTCCTTCGAGCCAAAAAAAAAAAAAAAAAAAAAAAAAAAAAAAAAAAAACTTAAGATATTTCCAACATACAGAATGGTAAGCCACGGATTCTAATTGGGAGAGTAGGTTTCTGTCAAATCATGCTGACAGCAAGTTGAAATTCATTAGCAGTGTTTCTAGAAACTATTCTTCAAAAAAATATTTAAAAGACTATTTCTTGCAAAATTGTTTGATAATTACCATAATAATTGATAATTTTGAGCAAAGATATTTTCATTTTAAACAGAACTTTCAACCTCAGCTGTTAAGAAGATGTTTTGTTTCATTTTCATATCAGAAAATCAACTTCATAAATCATGAAAAATTATTATTGTTTGACAAAAAAAAAAAAAAAAAATAAATAAATTTGAAAAGCACTTTGTTTTTCTTGTTTTTCCCAATATCATTAAAAGAAATAAACAACTTATACTCCCCAAAAATCATTAGATATTTATTGGGTTTGAAAAGGGGTTAAAAAAGGGTTACGGAAAGAGAAAATTGATTTCTAAGGAAATTAACCAATCTCAGCCGCTTTCCCGTAGATGCAAAGACATCGGTGATTCAAGAGGAGAAATTTTTTATAAAGAAAGACTAGGAATATTTGATTAAAATATAAAATTTGAAAGTGCGACTCTTCTTCAAAATCCCACTGCGTTGTCTTATCCTCTCCCCTTCCGTTTTTTAACTTGCTCCTTCCCATCTAACATACAGGGCATTTGTTTATGAACAAATAAACAAGTCAAAATGCCCGACACTTTACAAAAAGTCAATAACATAGCTTTCGTTATGTTTTCTAAAAAGAAAAAAAATATGCTCAAAACTACAAGTGCTCATAAAATTCCTCAGAATTTCAAAGCTAATAACTCCGCCATGACTAAAACACCACAAAACCTGAGGCTATTACTACTTTGAATAGCCAAACACACAGAAAAAAGCTCAAAAGCTAGTCTCTTGATCAAGACCATGAAACCAACCCACTGTCCGGGCATAGTCAATGATCTAATGTAACTCATATGGCTAAGCTTGTGAAAAAGATCTCATTAAGTGTTGCAGGGAATCTATCAGAAAGTGGTGAGGTTTAACCACTTAATTGGATCTCTGTCTTTATCTGTATCTTATCTAGTAAATAAAAGTGCGATTGGTATCATGTAATAGACGTACCTGAATTCTCCTGAGGTTGAGGGTTGCCTCTTATGTAATAGCAGGTAGTCTTATTTGAACCCCAATCATAGCCACAGACTCCCCCACTTTTCTGACAGTTATCACACTCTACAATTCCAGCTATCCATTTTATTTGAAATCCATAATTAAGCATCCCTACCACCATGGTTGAAACCTGAAGACGTTCAGACGACGACGTAGGAGCTTCAACAGGAACAACCACACTTGTGGAGCATAACACAGAAATGTTAGGAGTATTATCCCACACTACATAGCCAAATGGATTATCAAACCCATTTTTGGGACAAGGAAATCGTAGGGTGTTTACTGAAGGGATTACCGGACAACCATATAAAAGGGTGAGATTTTTTGTTTCAGGCGTATTTTCAAACAAGTGAGGGTCAAGGCTTGTGTTGAGAAGCTGATTTGGGCATAAGTTTTGCTTGTAGTCGAATCTAACGATTCTGAGAATATGTTGGTCTGGATTGGCATCCAAAACCAGGTATGTGACGCTTCGGATTGTTATGAAGGTCAAATCTTCAGAACAATTGAGATACAATTCAGGATAGCCACAACCTTCTGGACGGCCTTGTCCCCAGAAAGGAAACCCAACGTTTCTAATCTTCCCACAATTGTACTGAGTACTGCAAGCTGTATAATAATCGTCGGTGATCGAATACGAAGGACTTTGAAGAAATAATGAAAGTGTTACACATGAAAGAAGAAACCGTGGGGAGGAGAAGGAAGACATTGACGAAGAAATGAATTGCAGTGAGAGAAGAATTTCGGTTTGGGACTCTGAAGTAATATAAGTAATGCTTTGATGAGAAGGCAGGGAACGGAAATTTGAGCTTGGAAACTTTTTTAACGGTTCATCACTCCCTTTCACGTCAATTTTGTGGGAGAATGCAACGGTCCAACGGAAATTTTTTTTGTTTTGTTTTTTTGCTAAAAGGAAAACTCTTAATTTTAAAAAAATTCGGTTCATCACTCCCTTTCAGGTCAATTTTGTTGGGGACCCAACGGAGGAACAGTCCCCAATTTTGTTAACCAACGAAATCAAAATCTCTCACTGCTACGTAAGATTCAATGATTTTATTTATGGGAAAATTCCTAGGGCCCAAATTAATAAAAAATTGTTAAAAAAGCTCCAACACATGTCAAAAAAAGCCGCGCCTTTTCCGATATTATTTTATAAATGTTAACAACTATATCGGTAGAATATTAACAACTAAATCAGTAGACGTTAAACAACAATATTCTAATGACTAAACCAATCCATTAACAACTAAATGCACTGTTAACAACTATATCGATGACATCGTTAACAACTAAGTTTTATAAAATAATACCAAAAAACGCCCTGGGGCCTTTTTTGACAATTTTGTGCTAATTTGCGCCCTAAGTTGGATTTTTCCTTTATTTATTATGCTTGGCCATGCCCAAAAATCTTAGGCCATTTATTCATTTTTCCACTTTATTGATTCAGGTTTTGTTGCGTTTTCTTCTAGTGATTATCTATATTTCTTTTCTTTTTATAAGTACCATTATGTTGTAAATATTGTGTAAGGGTGTGTAAAAGAAAGAGTTCCTCCAATATTATTGAAATTTTTTAAAATAAGGATATGTGCTTTTAGAAAGTTGTCCTTATAAATTTCAAAATTTATGTTGGTTCATGAATTAACATATGAGATTATAAATTTAATATATGATTATGATTTTAATTGAATAGGTACAGTGGTTCAAGAGACATCACTTCAAGACACCAATTCATTATCTATAAAGACCTTCATCATCACACCCCCCCCCCCCCCCCCCAAAAAAAATTTAGAGAGAAGGAGAAAGAAGAACTTTAGTTGTCTCCTACTGAATTCTTTTACCTTTGATGTTCTATCACCCTGCATTCTTGTGATTTGAATTATGGAGAGTGTGGCTCCTTATTTTATCAAGGGGGTTGTTCCTTCACCATTTCATATGCGGACTAGGTTTTGATTTTGTTGTTGTTGATAAAGACAAAATGATATTAAAAACGTGAAGAAGTTTTACATAGAACTAGAAGATAACTAGATTTTGATTCATAGGCTTTATATCACATTATTTTTATTATATTTTAATATATTTTTTTAAAAAAAAATGCTGCAAAATATTCTTCCGGTCCTAAATATAGGTTATAGATTATAGTAGTGCAAATTACACTACAAAATATGTCATATATTTAAAACCGGAGGTAATAATAATAACTAGATTTGTGCGCCCCTGTATGAAATTCGGCTCCGTCCTAGAGAGGAATCCTATTCACTCTTAAATTAAACTACTCTGTTTTCTTGAATTTTGAGTGGTTTTCGGGGGAAAAATCTCTCAAAGGCCTTCAAAACTTAGCAACAAACTTTTGAAGGTGATTGATTGTTAGTTGTTACACACACCCATGCTACTGTTTCCTTACTTAGCCAGTAGGGTATTGGGTGTTGCACAGTTTGCTACAGGGAGGAGGTCAAGGTCATCTCTCCGTTGCTCTATTTGAAGAAGGCTTCAGTTTATTTCAGTAACGAAGCCATCGGATTTGAAGGTTTTAGCAAATTCTCATTGACATCATGAAGGTCCTATTGAAATTGATTCTTGAGAACTGATGCTAGAGAAAACGTAAAAGTGGCCTTATGGGAATCAAGGGTTAAGACTCTCCCGAGTTGGCCGCCTGTTGCTATTATGTACTTCATAAACAAGTTCTTTTTCAATCGCACAAGATGATAAGGAAGCAGCTAGTAATTTAATTCGATATGTGGTAAAAAATAATGAAAAATTATTGTTGTTTGACCCAAAAAAAAAAAAAAAAAAAATTGCTAAGCACTTTGTTTTGTTCCCATCTTCTTGAAAGAAATAAACAGCTTGTACTCTCCAAAAGTCAGTACATATATACTGGATTTGAAAAGGGGGGAAACAAAGAGGTTCTAGAAAGAGAGTTTTGATTTCTAAGAAATTAGAATTAATCAATCTCAGCCGTACGATGCAATGTTGAAGAATAGGTTGCCTTTCTATGTCACTAATGGGTTAACACACACTAGTAGGTTGCCTTCCAGGAGATGTAGACCATTCACTGCTACAGAAAGACTTGGAAAATTTGATTAAAACATCCCCTCCATTTTTTTTTTAGCTTACTCGGTTCCTCCTCCCCATCTAAAATATAGGACTTTTTCTATCAACTAAGTCAAAATATATGACACTTTGTAAAAAGTAAATAACATTAAATTCTTTTATTATAAATGTTATTTTTAATTGCATTTTGTAAAGAGATTATATAAGAAAGAAATTAAAGATAATTTAAATAAATTGATCTTAATTGAAAAGTAATTGTAGTTTTTTTACTTTTATATGTTTTCCCAATCCTGTGAAGCAGTTAAAAATATTTTATATTTTGGATGGAGTATTTCATTTTCTACATTCTAACAGCTTTCATTGTGTTTTAATAATATTAATTTCAAAGATAATAACACCGCCATGACTAAAACACCACCAACCTATGAGGCTGATATTCCTCACCCCGTGCAACGCACGGGAGTACTATCACGTTACTTTGAATAGCCAAACACACAGAAGAAAGAATCACGGGGAAAAAAATGAAAGTATTAGCAATAATGAACAAGAACTCAACAAGCTATAGTCTCTTGTCCAAGACAATGAAATCAACTAACCGTCTGGGCATAGCCAATGAGCTAAAGTAGCTCATACGGCTTAGCTTGTGAAATAGATCTCATTAAGTTTTGCAGGGAATATCTCAGAAAGTGGTGAGCCTTAACCCACTTAATTGGATCTCAGTCTATCTCTGTATTTCATCTAGTATTTAAAAAGAAAAAAAAATGCAATTGCCAATTGGCATCATGTTATAGACGTACCTGAATTCCCCTGAGGCCGTGCCGAGGCTGAGGCTGAGGCTGAGGCGTTGGGTTGCCTCTTAAGTAGTAGCAGGTAGTCTTATTTGAACCCCAGTCATAGCCACAGACACCCCCTCTTTTCTTACACTTATCGCACTCTACAATTCCAGCTATCCATTTTATTTGAAATCCATCTTTAAGCATCCCTAGCACTATGCTTGAAACCCGAAGATCAACCTGGGACGTAGGAGCTTTAACAGGAAAAATCACGCTTGTAGAGCATAACACAGAAGTTTGAGGATTATTATCCCACAGTACAAAGACAAATGGATTAACAAACCCAATTTTGGGACAAGGAAATTGTGAGGGGTATATTGAAGGGATTGACGGACAGCCATATAAAAGGGTGAGATTTTTTGTTTCAGACAAGTTTTCAAACAACTGAGGGTCAAAGCTTGTGTTCAGAAGCTGATTTGGGCATAAGTTTTGCCTGTAGTCAAATCTAGCGAGTGTCAGAATATGTTGGACTGGATCTGCATCCAAAACCAGGTATGTGACGCTTCGGATTGTTATGAATGTCAAACCTTCAGAACAATTGAGCTTCAATTCAGGATAGCCACAACCTTCTGGACGGCCTTGTCCCCAGAAAGGAAACCCAACGTTTTCAATCTTCCCGCAATTGTACAGAGTACTGCAAGCTGTATAACAATCATCGGTCGTCGAATACGAAGGACTCAGAAGGAATAATGAAAGTGTCATGCATGAAAGAAGAAACCGTGGGGTGAAGAAGGAAGACATTGACGAAGAAATGAATTGCAGTGAGAGAAGAATCTCCGTTTGGGACTCTGAAGGAATAATATAAGTAATGCTTTGATGAGAAGTCAGGGAACGAAAATTTGACCTTGGAAACTTTTTAACAATTTTAAAAAAATTAAATCAGGGTTATCACTTTGGATAGGTAGGGAAAGTGATTCCCTTTCAGGACGATTTTGACCTAAACCCAACAATTTCCTACCCAACGAAAAATTTGACTCTTAAGGTTAAATAACATTCAATTATGTTAGTATTTATTATACTTGGCCATGTCCAAAAATCTTGGGCCCTTCATTTATTGATTCAGGTTTTGTTGAGCTTTTCTCCGGTAAATTAGGAGTGCGTTTTTCATTCATAACCACACGAGCGGCAATGCAGTAGAGGTTGCTTTTTGATATATGTAAGCGAGTTATAGGTTAAAAAAGAGGTATTTTTCTTACAGGAAGACTAGGAAATTCATTTACATAGGAATATAAAAAGCTTTCACCTACCTAACTTTTGTGGCAAGACTAAGGCTACTTTACTTAGGGCCCATTTGGTTGAGAGAACTTAGTTGAGGGAAATGGAACTTAATACAGTTCCCACGCAAGAATAGCGTTTGGTTTGACGAGCTCCTGGGAACTCAGCTTCCCTCCACTGTCCAAGCTCCCACAAACGTGGGAATTTCAGCTCCCTCCAAAATTGGTGGGATCTTGGCAAACTTCCCTGGGAGAGTGACTCATTTTGACAAAAAAAACCCCTTTGAAAAGAAGACAACCACTATCTGGGTGGAAGGGAAGAAAGTTCCGGCGAGGATGACGGCAAAAGAAAGACGAACGGTGATGAGTGAAGCTTCTTCCTCCTCCTCTTCTGATCGACTCTCTTTCTTTGTCCCTTTCGAAATTGACGGTGATGGTAACGGACAGAAGAAGGGTCGACGACGGTGGAGCTGAGCGTCGATCTGAAAAGGAAGAGATGGTGTGGTGCGACGGTGAAGGGTCGACGACGGTGAAGCAGAGGCGCCGGCGATGGTGTGGACAAAGCAGAGACTGAGGGACGAGACGCAGAGGCATGAGGAAGAAGACAAAGCAATAAGGTTTCTATTTTTTAGGGGTAATGTAGGTATTTTACCTCTCCTTCTCACTTAACCAACTTCATTTTCTTTCTACAAAACAATTTATTTTCCCTCAACTTAAGTTTCATTCCCATGTCTACCAAACAGCCCAACTTTTTAAATTTTCTCTCAATCTTCCTTTTCATTCCTTTCCCTTCTTAAATCTTCCCCATACCAAACGGGCCCTTAATCCTCAAAATTCTTCAAGCAACATTTTTATGTTTAATCCTCTTTGTTTTCCTTGCGTCTTCTATCATCAATAGCCTGGTTTGATTGTGTTTTCTAATAAAATATGCTCAATCATATCTTGCTCCAACTACGAGGGACCACTGCCATCTAAGATAAAACTCAAAAATGCCAAAGCCAAACATGACTAGGAATATTTTTTAACTATATTTTGAATTAGTCATATCAGATGATAAGAAACTACTATCAGAATAATCAACACTGCAAACTAGCTTTCAGTACACAACAAAGAAATCTAATTGCTTTTGGTGTTTAACCAGCTTAACTTCCAGGTTGAGCTGAAATTGAACTAATTGGATTAGAATTTCACGAGTCTGTTTTGCCCCCTTAATTAGAACCTTATGGCCAGAACAGAAGCATTCAAAAAGATCTCATCACACGCACATTGACATGGAAGCACTTCAAGCTAAGCAATGATGTCATGTTCTACATGACATTTTATCTCACCTATTCCAAAAAGTGCAACTCACTATAAATTTTTATCATTTGATACTGATTATATATTTCCAATTTGATTGTGTTATCGAGGTTTATTATTCCCACTCTCTCACCAGCTGAACCTAGCTGTACTACCACTACGCATAAAACCTCTATCCTTATAAACCTTTCTTGCTTCCTACTTCAATGTTATGAATTGTCTGAGTTAAAAATAAATAAATAAATCAGACGTTGATGCATCATCGTATAGACGTACCTGAAAGCGGATGAGGTTCCGAGTAATATCCTGTTTCGGAGGAGGAGGCTGAAGATTCATGTTTGTAGTAGCAGGAATTGTTTCTTGCAGCCCAATCATAGCCACACACTCCCCCTGATTTCCGACACTTGTCACACTCATCAGTACCAGTTATCCATTTCACTTCAAATCCATTTCTGATTGCCCTTTGGATTTTGCCCAAATCCACAATATCATTCCAGTGACAGAGAAACTTCAATAGGAACAACTATGCTTGCATTGCATAACTTGGATAATACAGGATTCTTATCCAACAGAGCAAAGCCACTTTCATCATCAAGCCCGTCTTTGGAGCAAAAGAATTGCCCAAACTTCACAAAAGGAATTCCCGACGAACAACCATATCCAAGTGTAAGATAATTTAGTTCAGGCACATATTCAAACACCTGATGGTCAAGGGTCGGGTTGATAAACTGATCAGGGCAAAGATCGTCCATATAGTCAAACCTAACAATTCTCATAACTTGCTTGTCCGGTTTGGCATCCAAAACCAAGTATCTAACGCCTTGAATCGTTATGAATGTCGAATTTCCCGAACAATTGAGGAACAACTCAGGGTAACCACAACATTGTGGCCGACCTTTTCCCCAGAACGGAAACCCAACGTTCCTTATCTTCCCGCAATCATACAGATTACTGCAAGCTGCATAATAATCGTAGGCTCTTGAGTACAAAGGAATCTGGAGCAGTACCGATAGTGCTATGCTGGAAAGAAGAAAAGCGAAGGTGAAGAGAGAAGCCATAGTGACACTGAAGAAGAACTGTAGTGTAGTGAGAGAACAGTTTCCGTATGTGTGAGAAAATATAGGACGAATTATTATACGATAGTTAATGCTCTGATCTTTGAAGTGGAATGGATTGGAAAATTATGACGATGTCAATTAGTACAACCACCAAACACCAAGTGTCTATTTCCTAGACGGGAAGATTCAGTGAACAAGCGTCTGTTTCTCATCTTCCATAGCTTCCAATTTTGCTCAGAACAACCACCAAACACCAAGCGAGGATCAAGATTTTGAATGGCCCGATCTTTCTGAGTTAGTAGTTCACAGTCTTTGCTTGAGAACCCAAAAAATGTTAAAATCGTATACACAATTTTTTTTTTTTTTTTGCTCAGAACAGCGAGGATCAAGATTTTGACATTTTTTTACAATTTTTTAGGGAAAATTTATAACCCAAATAAATTTAGGGAAAATTACATATAGGACCCAAGAAGAGAGAATTACTTCCCCTTGGGACTTCGAGTAGTTTCCAAAATTTTGCTCAGAACAAATGCATAAATTAACAACCTTGAAAAATGAAATTAACCATCAAAACCTTTTGAATGGCCCGATTTATGCATTTTGTGGTTTCTGAGTTAGTTGTTCACAGTCTTTGCTTGAGAACCCAAAAAATGTTAAAATCGTATACACAAATTTTTTTTTGTGGTTAATTTGTGCATTTTGTGTTGTTAATTTATGCATTTTGTGTTGTTACATTTTTTAGAATTTAAAAAATAAATTATACTATGACTCATAACTAAATTATACTATGACTCATAACCTTCCCGTATATTCTATTATTATACAGACACATCACGTTTCCTCGTCTATTGAACAAAATTTAAATAATGAATTAAATTAAGAAAATAGGAAAAATCTCCGATTAAAAATTTTATTTCTAAGAAGGACATAAATCGGTACTATATATGTCCAAAATTTGCAAAGTACTCATGTTATCATTTATAAAAATTTATCAGATTATTATCCAATGAATTTATCGAAATAATATGATTTATTATATATTTGATGCAAAAAAAATATATTATTTTTATTTCTTTTTTTAATATATGTGTACTTGCATGTAATGCTTAAGTCAAGTTTCATTATATCAATTATGTAAGCCTTTCATCTTTATATCAATTATGTCAGCTTTTTTTTAATCACACATGGTCATATATGTCCTTTTTTTTTTTTTTTTTTTTGAATGTGAATCTTTTGTTAAATTATACAGTAATATTTTAAAAAATATGATATATGATTTTATATAATCAAAGAACTTGACATAATAGATACAATGAACCTTGTACTATATAATACTCATCCATCCATCCATAATATTCTTACGTTAAATTTATAATTTTATTTAATGAATGCAGATGAAGTCAAAAAGAGTGGTTGTTATAAAGGTGGCTCAAAACGCTACATGGTTTGACTTAATTGGCTTTCTTAGACGAAGAACAATAAAAGCCGGACTGGAATTAGAATTCAGTCAATTTCCATTAACAATGTTATAATTATTACACCCACCCAAAAGGGTTTCAAAAAATTAATTATTAAGAAAATTAAGATAAAAATTAACAAGAAAAAAGAAAATTTTAATCAAATAAAAATATTTCAAAAGGATTAAATAAAATTAAAAATATAAATTACTAATGTATTTTTATAATAATATTATTTTCGGAAGATTGACATATCAGTGTCTCCAAAATATGCAAATCCCAAAATGCTTTACTGAAATCATATAAATCCTGTAAAATCTTTAAGGACTATTCTGAAATTAGCTTTTTTTTTTTTCTTAAAAAAAAAAAAAAAAGGCCGAAGCGTCCTCATATTAAAAATGACCACTCCACTTTTGGTTGTTGGAGCTATAATCACCACCACTGAAACTACAAGATGGTAGGACTGTAGGAGATCAAAGATCCACCACCCGTCTTAAAAATTCCCAAGAATTATACCATTTCAGGGATCATGTTAAGTTTACGAGTTTGTTTACATATTTGGGTGATACTTATATCATTCAACCATTAACCATTATTTTTGTCGCGTTGTCAACCACCTCCATAGTCAAATTTTAGGTAGGGAGAGTTCCATTTAAATATCATCTAAATTGTCAAAAACCCAAAAGACCTATTAACATTTAGAAATGATATAAAGGTGACAGGAATCAAATTGAGATTTTAAAATATTAATAAATTTATCATTATACCCTTAGTTTTTAAATATAAAAAAGAAAAAAGAAAAAAAGAACTATTGTCGGAGCACCACTCAAGTTGGCCGGAAGCCAAGCTTCGGCTTTGGCCGGCTTGAACTCCGGTGCCGAGATCTCCATCATCGGGAGGGCTTTTTCTTTGGGGGTGGGGTTAATATTTTTTTTTTTTTAAAAAAAAAAAAAAAAAAAAAAAAAGAAATTGAATCAAGGGGTAAGGGGTGAGATTCAAATCCACCCCCACCATTTTGATATATACATATACATATAAATATATATACCATTTTGACACACACACTTCTACATTTACATATATAAGCATTGGTATATCTATATATAATATAAGTAAAGGTATAATGACATTGACAAAACGAGTAATGAAAATGACTAAATGTATAATGATATTAATTAAAGGCGTAATAACATTAACTAAATAAGTAATGATACCAAAATTCTTTGTCAATCTTTTTACACATATTGTCCTTATTTACCGATTTTGTCAAAATCATTAATATTTTAGTTAATCTCATTACTCAATTGGTCACAATCCAAAACTCTTTGTCAATCATTTTACATATATTATTAATACTTACGGATTTTGTCAAAACCATTGCAACTTTTGTCAAAGTCATTACTTAATTGATCACAACTGAAAACTCTTTGTCAATCATTTTACACATACTGTCAGTATTTACGGATTTTATCAAAACCATTATGCTTTTTGTTAAAACCATTACTAAATTCGGAGCCAAAAAAAAAAAACCGTTACTAAATTTGGTCATAACCCAAAACTCTTTTTCAATCATTTTACACATATTATCATTTCTTACTGATTTTGTCAAAGCCATTATGATTTTTTCCAATTTGTAATGATACTGACAATAATAGTAAAAGGATTGACAAAGAATTTTGGGTTGTGACCAATTGAGTAATGGTTTTAACAAAAATCGTTATGGTTTTGAAAAAATCCGTAAGTACTGACAATACGTACAAAAGGATTCACTTGTACAAAAAAAGGCTTTTTATAAACCGGATATAAATTGCCTCTTAGACCGGATCTGGAACTGGGTCTCATACAGGTGATAATTGAATATTTTATACACTTCTTTTTATCTCTTGATTAATAATTTAGGACTATTTAGTTAATAAATAATGGCTTTTATACTTATTTGGGCTTCGGGCCTTTGATTATATTTTAGCCATTTTTAATAATAAAATTCCAGTTTTACATTGCTTCACTATTTTTACCATAACTCTTGAACCAGACATCGGATTTGCCTCATTTTTGTCTCATATTTCACATGATTCAGAGAGCTACAACTGTTATGAAGACATGAAGAGCAAATTCAGACAAGAGGGCGGTCGATTTTGGAACCGAAGTCATATGTATTTTTGAATTTTATTTGGGCTCGAATTTTGTAACTAAAGCTCACCTTTATTTTATTTTCGTTTTGGGCTGAACCCATTTCCATTTTTAGATTAACTTTAAGTTAGATGGCAGCCACAAACATTCAGTCATTCACGTTTTTAGATTTTGGTGGATCAAAATAGGGGTTTTTAAATTCTCTCATTTGTTATTCATGTTCATGATGAACTTCTTCATTTCTGCTCGATTTTCGTTCTGCATAACCATGACTAGCTAAGCTACTGTGATTGACCCATGGATTGAGGATTCCACTATCCAGAGCACTCGTTCTTAACGGTAACAAATTCATTTCTGTTTTGTAATTTCATATTCAATTTACTTTCAGATTGGGTGTTAGATTTAACGCCCGGATTGAGATATCCCAAGGATCGAGTTTGACCTAGGTTTAAGTGCTTGCTGTGCGATCGCATAGTGACACGCCACTGTTCGAATAAACGCTAGGCGATTGTCTAGTTGAGGGGTTCTCTGGAAGAATGCAGAGATTTCGGTTCGTCCAGAATCAATCACGAGTTCGTTTCAAATCTGTTTTCGTCCGAGGAAGGGAAGTGGTGGAATTCGAAATCCTGGGTTAATCTTCGTTTATCCGTTTAACTGTTTTATTTCGTTCTGTTTCTATTATTTCGTTTTTATTCTCTTTGAATCAAAACCCCCATTTTTTTTACTGTTTTATAGCTGTTCGAATTGAACCGATTGTGAATTCGTTGGGAAACGACCAGGTTACATTATGCTACAAATCCTTTTCTAATCTGGTTATTTTGGGAGATTACGGCAAATCTCTGTCAACAGGCAGTCTAAATAGTGTGTGACTTTTAATATCAAATGTGCTACCAGTCTTAAAAAAATACTTTTTAGATCGGACTTTTAAAATATAAGGTCTTAGAAGTCTGACTTTTAAGATATGATATCTTAAAAATAAGACTTTTTAGATGGGACTTTCTAAACATCTGGTCTTAAAAGAAAGTTGACAAAAAAAAAAGCAAAAAATGCTCCCCTTTTACCGATGATGAAGATTGCCATGCTGCATCTCCCACCTTTTCGGCCCTCCCTATCTTGGATCCGGTTTTGGGATAGGCACCGTTTGCCTACTTGATCTGAACTTGTCCAAATTTGATTTTTTTTTAATTGTGACTTTTTAATTAAAAAAATCATTTTTTGAAAAAAATATTAGTTAAGAGCTTATTTTATTTTAGATTTTCTACCCATTAAAATATTTTTTTTAAAAAATAGAAAGTAAAAAAAAAAAAAAAATGCGATCGATGTCTAGATCCGATCCGGACGGTCTAGATCAGATTGGAAAATGGTGCTTATCCTAAGGATATGCACCAAAATCGGATCCCCCAATCATTGTTGTAAAAACGTTGTTCCAAAACGTTGGAACAGACGTTTTACGTTTTTCGGTGAAAAACGTGTTGGATCGGTGGTTGAGACGCAATCGGAGGTGAAACGGTGGAGATGACATTCGGAACGGCGGAGACGGTTGAAACGGCGTGTTAGCCGTTCTGATTTTTTTTTTTTTAAAACGGGTATTTTCGTAAAATCCCTTTCCCGCCCCAAGTTAAACCCTTGTCGACTTTCCTCTTCTTCGATTTCGATCCGATGCTTCTTGCTTTCTTCGCTTTCAGTTCTTCTTCATCCTCCACGACCACCGTAGCTTCTTCTTCACATATATGCTTCTTGCCGTCGTATTTGCTCTGCTGCCTCGACTGCTCAATATATTGGGTCGCCACTTCCTTTCCTCCTCTGATCGGTGTTTTAATCCTCTCTTCTCCTTAGCCGACGTTGTGGTGGTTGTAAGCTTATTTCCTTGCATTTGCTTCTTTGACTCGGTCTCTGTCTCTCCGTTCCTTGTGTGTTGGTGTTCAATGTAATGAATCTTATTTTCTTCTTCCTTCGCCGCTTGCCGTTGTAGTTTTGGGTATGCTCTAACTCCTCTATTTCCTAAAATTGTGTGGTCAGTGTGTGTAGAGGCGAAGTTGCGTCCAGCTTCCTCTTTGTTTTTTTTTTTTCTCAAAGGGTCCCCCAATTTCATTCATTAATATGATAGATGTTTTATAAAATGTTTGTTAGGGGAACTAAATTTAAAATGAATAACTAGAGAGGATTGACTGAGTGTTTGGACTTAAATTTGTGATGACCTTAATGTATTGGTGTGTTTTATTTTTATATATGTTGGATTTTATTTTTTTTGTAGTACGTAGTAAACTCTTACGTTTTGTTTACATTTTCCATTTTTATGTTTTTGCTCACCCTTACCGTTTCAACGTAGACACTACGCTTTAACAACACTGCCCCCAATCTCTTCTTCTCCAGTTAAGAAGAGGGTATAAATCCAAATACCTCTTCTTCACTTTCATACATCAATTCCTCCTCCGATCCTTAGACAATATACAATCCTCTAAAACACGGCCATGAAATACAATGAGATCTCCCACTTTAGCCACCTAAAATATGAGCTCAAATTTGAGTACTCAGAATTCCCATTCAAATGCGACAGCTGCAACGAAGTCGGAATTGGATCATGATACAAATGCTTGATCTGTGATTATGACCTCCACGCCCATTGTCCATACCACCGTTGTCGATCTACCATGCGTTCTACAAGAAATGCTCGGTCCATTTCCTAACCGTGCCGCTAAGGGATCTGGCGTGTTACTGCGACGTGTGCGAGAAGGACATGAGCGGATTCATGTACCACTGCAAATCTTGCAGTTATGATCTCCACCTGTGCAGTATTTGTACAAGAAGTGAGATCGGCATGTCACCAGTACAAGAGAAAGGGAAGGAGCTGGAGTTACATATTTGAATGCAAAAAGTATAGTTAACACGTGGCTTGTGTAAGGGAGATGATTGTGGAGAGTTGGTATGAGATATATAGGGAAGGGAATAAAGGGAAGGGATTGGGGATGATTTTACATAGAGGAAATCACTAAGAGGGTGAATTGGAGATTTTTAAAATTTCCTTTTAAAACACCAAATGCACACGTAAAAACAGGGGTAAACAGAGCAAGAGAAGAGAAGAATGACACATCAAGATTTATACTGTTTTGGTCTTAACTAAGGTTGTCAAACTTACGAGTTTAAGGAAACTCGTGACAGTGACGTAAACTCGTATCGTGAACTTGAATCATAAATTCGTAAGAGTTTACTTTTATTATTAAATAGATATTACTAGTGTATAATTAAATAATTAAAATATAAAAAATTACAATAATTTGATTTAAATATATTTTAAATCCAAATAATTGAAATTAAATCCATTAACATTCATCATTTATCATTTTTAAGAAAGAAATTTTTATAAAATTTCTATATAAAGCTACCGAGTATAATCAAATAAAAAAAGTTAACACGAGTTTAAGAGTAAGTTAACATGATTTTGTAATCTAGAAACGTAAAAACGGTAAAATCGAGTGTATAAACTCGTATGTTTAACCAAGTTTACAACTAGGATGAGTTTACCACGGACTCGACTCGTTTTTGCAGCTAGAAGTGTAAAAATGGTAAACTCGGAGAGTCAACTCGCAAGTTTGACAACCATACTCTTAACTCTTGACCTACGTCCAGTCCCTAGACACTCTGGAACTTTCACTAACTCTCAAAATCAGTTACATACTATACACTCGAAAGTTATTATCTCACTAGGATACACTCCCCCTTACAAATTGTAAACTGATAATCCCATCTCACAAGTTCCCACAACCTTGAGATTCTTACAATGATTGATAATCAATGTTAAACTCTCTAAAAGGGTAGATGAAATAAACACGGAAGTACAATGTATCAAAAGATACTTTACAAGTAGGTAGAAAACACTAAATGTAGTAGCAACTTGATAGCTTTTCGTTTTCTGTATTCTAGTTGTTGAAGAGACTTGAATGCTAAATTCAGCTTATATATGAAGGAAGCATTAAATGACCATTGGAATCATTAATGTAATCGTTGAAGTCATTAAAATAGCTGTCAGGTTGTAACTTGGTCCAGTCTCTCTCTAGCTTTGAGTTAATCCAGGTGTTCAGATGTTTTGGTTGACTTCCCTTGAAATAAATCCGTCGAAAGAAGATGTTTCCATGAAGGGAAGAACGACATTCAATCCTTTGCAAAGTCCATGGAATGCTTTGCCAAATGGATGCAAAGTTTTCGGACCAAAGAATAAATGTGTTGATGTCACCTTTTGCTTTATGCTTTAATCTTCATTCTAAAACACTTTTAATCATCTAAAACTCAATAACAAACTGATTAAACATAGTTAAGAATAGTAATGAGTGATTATAGGAAGTTTCTAGATCATTCATGAAAATTTCGCAAATTTAAGAAAGATGATTTTCAAACAGAGCGACACAAACTCGAGTTTGTTTAAGCAAATTGAAGTTTGCAACTTTTGCTCAGGGACCAAACTTGAGTTTAGAAACTCAAACTCGAGTTTGGTTCTCTCAGAAAAGGATTATCGCGATTGAGCTTTGAAGAACATTTTGAAACAGGAGGAAACTCGAGTTTGGGACTTTTGAAGTGAAAACAAGGTTAAGTCCGCAAAGCTCAAACAAGAGTTTTCAAAAATAGACTCGAGTTTTCTTAAGTTCAAAAATAGTGAGAAGTTCTCGGCTTGACACAAATTGGAGTGTAAGAAAAACAAACTCGAGTTTTCTTAAAATGAGAAAAACTTTGAAAACTTTCGGCCAAGTGCAAACTTGAGTTTGCTATTACAAACTCGAGTTTTCTTATAACATGAAAAAACCCTAAAGCTCTTGGCCAAACACAAACTTGAGTTTGATAAACCAAACTCGAGTTTGGTTAAGTTTACAAAACATTGAAAGCTCTCTGTCTAATAGAAACTCGAGTTTTCCATAACAAAATTCGAGTTTGCTTTAGCTTGAAAAACTTAAAGTGCTCTCTGTTTGATATAAACTCGAGTTTGCAAATACAAACTCTAGTTTTGCTAAGTTTAGAAAACTTGAGCAACTCTCTGTCAAGTCCAAACTCGAGTTTGCCTTTGACAATAAGTTTTTCAACTTAACAAAGACAAATTTCAATGTCAGTTATAATCAAAATACATAGAGAACTAACGATGATGAGGATTCCAAGGTTAAGAACACGCTTCAGAGTAGCCATGGAAGTGGTGGGAGGAGTAAGGGGAAGGTGAGGAAGTGTTGTAACTGGAGAAAAAGACTGATAGGCACGGAGAAGATAAAAGAAAGCAAAATTCAATTTTGGGCACGATAAAAGAGAATTTTCATCATTTGGACCGGTTATTAGAAATAAAAGATTTAAAAAGTTCCATCTTTTATACCGGTTATTTATAACATCCGATCTAAAAAGTAATAGACATTTCATTTTTAACTTTTTAGACCGGTTGTTTGTAACAACAAGTCTTAACAAGTTCTTTATATTTATAAAACTATCATCATCATACTTTTTAGACATAATACTCTATAATTCTGGTCTTAAAAAGTTTTTTATATTTATGATACTTCTACTAGTCATACTTTTTAGACCTAATACTCTATAATCCGATTTAAAAAATTCTACAAAATTGCCACTTGTCATACTTTTTAGACTTAATCCTCTATAAATCTGATCTTAAAAAGTTCTTTATATTTATGAAACTGCATCCGCTCAAACTTTTTATACCTCATCCTCTACAATTCGATTTAAAAAGTTCTTTATATTTATGAAATTATTACCGGTCATATACTTTTTAGACCTAATCCTTTATAATATGGTCTAAAGGTGGCGGTCTAGAAACATATTTTTGTAGTAGTGATTGACAAAGAGTTTTGGGTTGTGACCAATTGAGTAAAGAGATTGATTAAAATAATAATGATTTTGACAAGATCGGTAAGTAAGGACAATATACGTAAAAGGATTAACAAAGAGTTTTGAGTTGTGATCAATTGAGTAATGGTTTTGACAAAAATCGTAATGGTTTTCACAAAATCTATAATGATTTTGCTAAATAGTTTTGACAAAAATGTAATTGTTTTGACAAAATCATTAGGTACTAAAAACTAATATTATTACTCATTTAGTTAATGTCATTACGCTTTTAGTCAATATTATTATGCATATATACGAATGTGTATATATATATATATATATATATCAAAGGAGCTTTGTTTTGGCCTAATGGCCACCGAATTCACATTATGTGCTCCTTTATTAAGTGCTTCTTATGTGGTCATCCCTCTAATTTTTGAGAGAGCACATTTTTTTAAATCTTTATATATATATATATAATTTATTTAGATTAAATTATATCTTTGTATCCTAAAATATTTTTTGTGAGTGTCTCAAATTAATTAATTTTCGAATATTGGTTTTACAGAAAAAATATTTCTAAATGCGGGATCTGTGTAAATTAATTAATTAGAGATATTAGGTGAAAAAAATATTTCAGAGACAATATATAATTTAATATAAATAAATAAAATATATATATATAAAATTCTCACCCCACAATTAGAGGGATGGCCACATAAAAAGCACCAATGTGACACCCTATTCCTTCACCAAAATGGTGGGGTGGATTCAAATCCCACCCTTTAGCTCTTAGTTCAATTTTTTTTTTTAAAAAAGAAAAATTCAACCCCACCCCCCCAAAAAAAAAAAAAAAAAAAAGAAAGCCCCTAGCATCAAAGCTCGATGGCCTAATTCAGCCGCTAGTGGTTGTAGGCCGCCGAGTCGAAGCTCCGGCGGCTAGGCGATGGTAGTGCTCTCAAGCAAGTGCTCATTTTTTTTTAAAAAAAAAAATTTAAAAACTAAGGATATAAGGGTAAATTCATCAACATTTTAAAATCTCAATTCGATCTATGTCACCTTCATACCATTTCCAAATGTTAACAAACCTTTTAGGGTTTGGACAATTCATATGATATTTAAATGAGATTTTTTGTTTTTTTTTTCACTTAATCATTTTTTTTGCTCAAATTTTTACTTAATCATTACACGCCGTCATTACCCAAAAGAAAAAAAAATACAAGCCATCATTAAAATGAAGCGAATTAAATGCAGGCCCACTCTATTTGTTGTGGGCTCCAAATTTATGCCGATCTCATCCTAAACATTGGGCATTGAAGTGGAATGGCTTATGAGCAATTTCTAGAAATGGCTTGACGATATTCATAGATTTCTTTGAGATTATAACAATGAATACATAAAGATTTATTGTGAAACGAAAACGAAAACTAGAACTAAAAGATATTACCTCCGGTCCTAATTATAAGGCCTAGTTGACTTTTTTGTGAGAGACTAAGGAAGCTAAATAAGTTACTTAATCATTTCATATGTTGTGTATCTTTAAATTATATGTTAGTTAATTAATTAAACTAATTAGGTTGAAGAAAAAAATAAAAAAATACTCTAAAGTAATTTAATTAGCTTCCTTAATCTCTTCAAAAAGTCAACTTGGTCTTATAATTATGACCGGAGAGAATACTCTACCTACTGGTCCTAATTATAAGATAAAGTTAACTTTTTTCGAGAGATTAAAGAAGCTAATTAAATCACTTTAGAGTATTTGTATTTATGTTTTTTCTCTCTCAAAACTAACTAGTTTGACTATTAAACAAATATATAATCTTAAGATATACAACATATGATATGATTAAATAACTTACTTAACTTCCTTAATTTCTCCAAACAAAGTCAACTTTGTGCTTATAATTAGGATCGGAGGGAGTAGATCAAAAAATAGAACATGGAAGATTGCTCCACACATAGAATGAAAAACACTATAATAAATAAAGGATTTAATATTTGATATATATCACTTGCTTCACAATTTAGTGATTCCAAAAAAAAAAAAAAAAAAAAACTAAATTTAGTTATTCAATTAATTTTTCCTCATCACATGCACATCAATTTTTCCTTTAAAATATTCAATGTCCAATTGGTTTAAGGTTTGTAAAAGTAATCTTTATCAATTTATTATTATATAATTTTAATATATACAAATTAATGAAATAGGTTTTATATTAAAGACCAAAGAGAGTATATTAAATATGCTAAATCATTTATTCCATGATGTGTTTTGTTAGATTTTAATTTAAAGGAATAAACTGAGCTTTAGAAGACTCAGCTTACTTTCCATCTCTGTTTTACAAATCGAAACGGTATTCTAAACCTTGATTATTCCAACAAGTTGGATTTACAAACTTCAGTTTTGTAAACTTAAGTTTGCAAACGGACTTACAATTTTTGGTTTTGCAAACTTAAATTTGCCAAAATGCAATACCTTACAAGAAAAGTGCATTTATTTGGAATTGCTTAAAAAGGCTATATTAGCAATTAATAAAAATGTGACACTTGTAGATATTGAAGTTAAGGGCAGCACTCTCTTTTTCTAGTTTTCTAGAATGTGCAATAATATTACACCTTAATTTTCAATGTAGTATTGTAAATGACAACGATACGAGAATATACTATCCTAAATTTTATTTTGGATTAAGGTGTAGATTTGCCAACGAACTATTACCCGGAGTATTTGGCACAAAAAACAATTGAGGGTACCAAAATCACCAATCAATAATTAAAAAGTAAAAAAAAAAAAATCATAATTAAGGTGTAAATTGGCCAACAAACTATTACCCTGTCACTGTCTTGGTGTCTCCGTCTTCCATTGACTGTCACAATGTCGGCGATGTCGGCGTCTCCAAAGCTTTCATTGTTGCTGGGTGTTCCACTCACCCTCTTGAACTCGTCAAGGTCTGCATGCAGCTTCAGGGTGAGAATCACGCACCAAAACCAAATCCAGCACTCCACAGCTTTCAACCGACACACGCCTTGTACCCTGGTTCCATCCCTCCGATGCCACAAGCAGAAGCCGCCACTGCCACAGTGCCTGCTCGCATGGGTCCCATCTCTGTTGGTGTTTGCCTTATCCAACAAGAAGGCTTAATCGCTCTTTTCTCCAGTGTCTTCGCCACCGTCCTACGCCAGTGCCTCATATTTTAACGTAATTGTGATAGTTGTTTTTTTTAATAGTTATTTGGTACTTTTTTTTTCACTTTTTAATTGTTTATTGGTAATTTTGGTACCCTCAATTATTTTTTGTATTAGATGCTCCTCGGATAATAGTTTGTTGACAAATCTACACCTTAACCCTTTTATTTTTTATTATTCTTTTGGTACTCAATTGCTTTCACCACATATACACAATTGCAAAATCACTAAGAACAGGTCATGATGACCCAGGCCAGAAAAAACCTTCTCGTCTATAAAAGATCACAAGGTTTAGAAGTTTTTTTTTTTTTTTTTTTTTTTTGTTGGAAAATTACGTGCAGGTCCCAAGGACTAGAAATAAATACAATGAGGTCTCTTGAAATTACCAAATTACATAGAAGTCCCTAGGGACTTTTTTGATATTTTTGTATTAACAATAGAAAATGCCATATTTACAACGTAAAGTGATATTTTACGACAAAATTTAAAAACCTGACCATTTACAACAGAAAAAGCCATATTTATAATAGAAAGTGTCATATTTACAACAACATTTAAACACCTGGATTTTATTTCAAACTCAAGTCCCTAAACGTACGAGGTCATTTACAAATGTAAAAAATTCTAGATTTACAACAGAAGTGCTATATTTACAACAAAATTTAAAATCGGCCATTTACAACGAAAGTGCCATATTTACAATAAAATTTTAAAACCTGGATTTTGTTTTCATACAAATAATATAAAAAAGTCCCTTTTTATATGTGAATTTCTATTGACTTTTTTGCTATTTTTTATGGTCCTTGGGACCTAGCTATAATTTTCCCTTTTTTTAATTTGACGAGAGATATTGGGCTAGGCCCATACTTCATGGGCTGAAAATAAAAAGTTGGGCTTTTGAAGTTAACATTCAAAGCACGACAATGTTGATTTAGTTGATAAAAGTATTAATTGGCTCATAACATAAGGTTGTTAGTTCAAATCTCACCGATATGAAGATATTGTTAATGGATAATATGTAAGTACTTCTCTAAGCGAGCGCTCTTTGAGTTTGGAGACACGCTCTAACTCGATAAACTTCGAGATCTAACTCACCCAAACTTTATTTGTACAAACAAACTTGGGTGATAATATTAAAAATAAAATAAAATCCAAAGCATAATATTGTGCAAGTGATGATCACCTTCTCAACCGGACCATTCTATTTTTTTTTTTTTTTTTTTTAATCGAATGGATTGATATTACAAGTAGATTAAATCTCACAACCTCTTACTTATATGGAGTTTTCATGACACGAAGTCATTGGACCAAACAAATCATTCTAATTCATGGATTGCAGCTTTGAAAGCGAGTTCTTTCTTCGTTCAGAAGAGCAAACATGGCAGAACATAATCTTTATCAATAACAGCAAAATCACTAAACCGACGGCCCAGTCCCAAACCCATTGTTGACAAATAACTTTACATTCATGCATTTATATATTATTTAAAGAGAAATGTAAGTAAATTTTACCATATATGGATTCTCATTACATCTTAACAACGCATACGATCGGGTTGAGTGGGAATTCCTAGAATTTTTGTTTGTTTGTTAAGATATGATTTTTCTAATGAGTGAGTGTCTCTTAAAATGAAGTGTGTGCGTTTTGTTAGTTTAAATATTTGTTTATGTAGTGAAAGTGTGAGCTGCTTTGTTCCTAGTAGGGCCATACGCCAAGGAGACCCCCTCTCTTTGTATCTATTTATTATTGTTGCTAAGGTCTTTTCTCTTATGATTAGCAAGAGCCAGAAGACAAACATACCAAGGGAGTTAAATTAAGCAACAGTTGCCTCGAGCTTACCCGAGTTTCTTTGCCGATGATGCTTTTTTGTATATGCATGTTAGTAAGCATAACTATAATTATTTGGCGAATATCTTGAGCATGTATTGTACAGCTTTTGGTCAAGTCATTAATCTTGATAAGTTAAGTATTTTTTTTCCTCCTCTAATACCCCATAAGAAGTGAGAAGTATGATGGGTAGTATTCTCAGGCATCCCAAAGAATAGAGGACCCAAGAAAATATCTTGGCATTCCGAGTATCTGGGGAAAGACCAAACATCAGGCTTTGGATTATGTTGGAGAACAGGTAGCAAGTAAAATCGAAGGTTGGGGTCAGTTACTCCTTTCTTTTGCTAGTTGAGAAGTAATGATTAAAGCTGTTATCCAGGCGATACCAATTTATCCAATGAACTGCTTCAGGTTTTCTCTTAAAACTTGTAAGGAGATAAATAGCCTTATTACTAATTTTTGGTGGAGTGGCAACGCTTTTTGGAGGTAAAACATATTGGAAAGCTTGGGAATCAATGACCAAAGGTAAGAGTACTAGAGGTATAGGCTTTTGAGATCTAACTATTAGGAATGATGCACTTTTGGCTAAAACGGCTTGGAGGTTATTGGTGAGCTCAAATGAGTTATGGGCTAGGGTCTGAAGAGTGTTTATTTTCCTAAAGAAGAGTTTATTGAAGCGGAAAAAGGCTATAAGGCATCATGGTGTTGATCTAGCTTTCTGAATGGGAGAAATTTTCTCAAGAAAGACCTATGGTGGGATGTTGGAAATGGTGCAGCAATTAGAAGATGGGGTGATAATTGGATTCCAAAGGTTATTTTCCTGGAGAAGCCAAGTAATCTCGATGACCCTTTTATTTCATATGGTAGAGTCTGAATAGTGAGTGGGATCTTACTCTCATTAATCAATATCTGCCTATTTAAATCAAGAGCACTATATATGAAATCTTTATCCCCTCCAACGGTTAGGAAGATAAATTAGTGTGGACTAGTGCAAAAGATGATGAATATTTAGTTAAAATGGGATATTATTGAGGGAAAGAGGGGAATACTACTAGTGTCAATAAAGCGGGGTCCTCTATTGTCATTCCCACAACATGCTGGAAATTGATTTGGAAGATAAAGATTATCCCAAGAGTACAACGGTTTATTTGGCGCCTTTTGAACAATGCTATTGCTACTAATGCAACCCTTTTCGGAGAAAAAGATCCCAGGGAAACAAATGTCCTGTTTGTGTAGAAGCTGAGGAGATTGTTGAGCATTTATTCTTTCACTGCCCTTGGACTAGATGTATATAGTTCGGTTATATGCTAAGTGATAGAATTGATGTATCTAGTATGTCAAACTTAAATACCTAGCGGATTACAATGTTACGTACGCCCTCTCTGAGTAAGCAAGATCTTTCTTTAATTTACTGGCTTTTGTGGTTTATTTCGAAACAAATAAATGAGATGGTTTTTAATCACAAAGAATCAAATCCTGTTGATGTTATATAATTGGCTAGGAAGAGAAACTTTGAATATTAGGTTAATTGTGACACATTGTATATGGGTTCTGAGTTGCAAAGGGGCTCTATTAGTCCTCTAGTTACATAGTCCCCTCCTATATTAGACAGTCTCAAAATTAATTGTGATGAGACTTTCTTACTAAGGTAGGTGTTGCTATTAGAGTAATATGTCGGGATAATTTTGGTAAGTTTAGATGGGGTTATGTGAATAAAGTTAAATCAATATCTACATTTATGATTGAAACACTAGCAATGTAAAGGGCATTGATGCTAGCTGTGGATCTAGGATATGATAAATTCTCTTCCCTTACTTACAAGTGTTGAAGCCAATTCACCATATTTGTTTGACTGGAGGAGTAGGAGTATTGTGTAAGATGTCATTTGTCATTTATCTTCTAAAGTTGGGTTCTCTATATTTTTTACTCCAAGGCGGGGTAACCATGCTTCTGATTTACTTGCAGTTGATACTTATAAATGGGTGTACACTATAAGGTGGATTTCACAGCCAATACCTTCTTTAATGTCATTTCTAACCTTAGAAGCCAAGGAATATGCAATTGCTAATAATGTTTCTCCCGCTATTCAACTATGGCATGGTGACTAGTTTGTATTTTACTTAAAAGACCTTGTGGTATTTATCTTTAGCATGTTTTCTTTCCTGGATTGTTTTCGAATTGTAGCTCCTTCTCAATCCTGTTATGTTGTTTGAAGTGTTAATGCAAGCATCCTTTTGAACAAACCCAAAAAAAATTTATCTTAACAACCATCCATTTTTAAATCACAAAATTCCAAGATTGAATCCTCTGCTGCAAATGCTTTATCTTATGAGAGAAACAGATACAAAGGGGTGTGTAAGGCCCCACCTCCTCCTGTGGGGTCTCACCATACTCTTCGTTGTCTCTCCCTCTCTCATACCCCCACACATAAAAGATTCACATTGGAATATTCCGGTTTTGAAAAGGATGTCACGCTCCTTTTATCTGTCATGTGGACACCTGTTGGTTTCTTCTTTAAAGAAACTGTTAACAGGGGCAAATTCCATGAATGGATCTCCTTGAAATATGAAGGAAGACACGAGAGAGAGAGAGAGAGAGAGAGATGTACAACAACAGAAGAAATCAAAGAGGGACCCCTATGATACAAGATCTTCGTCAGCCACAGAGAAGCAACAACCTACTATGCATGGCCATTGGCCACCCAAAGACAAAGAAAGCAACAGATAAAGAGAGAGAAAAAGAAAAGGTTATGACCCAACAAAGTCATTAGTGACAACAAGTTCATGGAACTTTTCCAACACCTCAGAACATATTTGACCCATGGTGCGATAAAAGGTCAAGAGCCTACACAACTGTTCCACTGTCATTTTTGCCATCACATTTCTTGCCATTTTCTCTCTTTCCTCATTCAGTTTCAGCCTCTCAATGTATGACCCTGCATTCCTAACTGTCGCCCCCATCTGCTTTAACCTCTTCTCTTGCTGTACACTCTGCATATATAAGAACAACCCCATGCAAAACATAAATTAATTAATGTCACAACAGAAAGTCTCTGAAAATCATAGCCATGTACTGTGTTCTCTGAACGTGTTTGGAATCACTTTTTGGGAGTTCTAAGACGAGGTTTTAACAAAATCAACAAGACTCTTGTTCTTTTAGGAGGAAAAAAAAAAAAAAAAATAGGTGAGTTGATCTGCATACCTGTAGGCTCCAAAGGCTTACAGTCCTTACATACCAGGCTCATCAAGACTAACGTTTCTGTCAAAACGCGATTTTGGAACCATCCCAACATGGTTCTGAACATAATATAATCACTATGTATTTTGTCATGTTATAATACAAGTGCATGTGCTAAGTCTCATAACTCAGCATTTAACAACAATTAAGACTTAAGATGGTAATAAAGCACGGATTTGGATTATAAAGAGACAAACTAAACACACAAGAGGTCAGATCTGATGCACCTCTGTATTAAGTTTCTGTATCTGATCCAAGAAGCAAATCCTTTGGAACACAGATGAAACACAGAAGTTGGGAATGTTGTCAAAAGTTTCATACCTCAAGGAAATCTGCTCCAGCTTCAAGTTCAGACTTCTTGGAAGGGTTGATCCCTTTCCCTGTGGTGTACAGATCTTTGGCAAGTGAGAAACTTCTCACTATGATCTTCTGCTTGTTCTCCATCTCCTTGTTAAGCTTTATAGGCCTTTGCAGACGTGCAATACTATTCAACTTCTTCTGGTAAGCAACCACTGCCTTCACAAATTCCTGCAGTATATAAAAATTTCCCCATGAGAAATTGATTTTAATGTGACAAGATCAAAATTTACAGTTGAAACTAAAGATTGTATCAGATTCAGACCTTATAAGCAGATGGGCATCCGGGGTAATCAAATTCATCAGAATCAGTCTTCCTCATTCTCTCAGGATGGAACTGTAATCCCATGATGAACTTCCCCTCTTCAGGGTTATAAGCATCTGGGTCATAAAACCCTTCAATTAAACCATCTGGGGCAAAAGCCATTGGAACAAAGCGTTGTGCCAGTCTCTTAACCCCTTGATGATGATAACTATTAACCCAAATCTCCATTTTATCTTCTTCCAAAGAATTCTTAAACCAGCTATGCAAAGGTGTGTTCTCCACTATTTTCACCTTATGCCTATGACCATCATAGTCATCATAGTTAATGTGTACCACTCTCTGGCTTTCAGGACACTTCATAGAAAGCTCTTTTCCTATGTCCTGAATAAGGCTACCCCCACATGAAACATTGAGGACCTGGGATCCCCTGCAAATTCCAATGTAGGGAATGTTCCTCTCAAGGCATAGCTTAGCTAATCTAAGCTCGATTGAATCTTTTTCTTTATCAATTGCTGTATCACTGGCATGAAGCCTTCTGATTTCTTCAAGTTCCTCTTGTGAAAGACCTGACGTGTCTTCTTCGCACCAGGATGGGTCTATGTCTTCCCCTTCACAGAGAAGAACGCCATGAATGGGCTCGAAGCTATCTAACAGCATGTGAACCCCAGAAACACGAGGCACAATCACAGGTACCGCACCATACCCCACTATAAGATCAAGATGATATTCCCCTGAAAAATCAAACGAACAACAACTTCAACCAAAGAGAGCCATAGAACAACATTCGCTTAAAAAAATGTAGGCATAAGAAATCATTCTAACAATTGGGCTAAATTTGCGGATTTCTCTGAATGTAAGAAGAATCATGTCCTTAACCATACTATTAAATCTCGGCATCATAGAGATGAAGAAATCTAGAGTGAGCGGAAAAGGAAACTGATAAGTAAATATTTTATAATTAAATAAGTATAGATTTTGGGATATATTGAATTGAATTTATTAATATTTTGTACTTATTTAATTATCTTTATGTACTTATCTATCTTTTAATTAAATATAGGATAAAAAGAATATTATAACGTAAAATCTATTGATATCCTATTTGATTTTATAGGAGATATTATCTGATCTAAAAGAGGAGAAAATATAGGAAGGGCGTAACATTATTGGGCAAGGCTTCAATTAAAAAGGATATGACATATTATATTAAATAATATAATATGCTAAAAGGTTGCAATCCACGTGAATAATGGCCAAGGGATGATCAGATTGGATATATCCAATCTTTTAAATTGGAATGATGCCGTGGGACCCGCGGGGAAAAAAGCAAAAAGTGGATCCATTAAAGCAATATTAATACACCACGCACTGGACAATTGGAAAACACACCAAATAACAATTAAAGAATTGAAGGACGCACAGGAGCAAGGTGACGCACAGCCCGAGAGGAAAGAACGCACGACAATTCAAGAGGAAAAAAGAACCATCAGGGAGACGACGTACATCAGTGAGGAGCATTGAGACTGAGGGATTCTTTAAGAGTCTTTATTTCTCTTTTCTTTTCCTCGCCTTCTCTCGAACTGATTTTCATCTTTTCATGGGTTTTAGTATAGCCATGCTCGGCTAGTTTTCTTTTGTAGTTAGGGCGAGGATGAACCCTATGCGAATTTAAAATATTTGTTTGGATTCTTTATTGATCTTTATTTTCTTGATTGAATGAATTATCTGTGCTTAAAGCTTTCTTAAAGATTGATCACCTTTTAGATTGTTCTTAGGTTGGTGTATGACAATAGAGATGTTGGTGCATTTAACTAGACCCGTTAATTCATCGTAGAGTTGCATGACCTAGACATAGGCTTACGATTTTATGCGATCTCATAATTCTGGTTTAAAAATATAATCTTTCCAATCAATACTAAGACATTAGGTTGATTTCAAAGATAACGACTAAGGTAGCATTAAGACATTGGGACTTAGTCTAACTTTAGAGAATTGATCGTCAATCATGAGAATAATAATCAATTAGGGATTCAATTCAAATTATTAGAGGAACATGTGGGATTCTCATCCCTAGCAGCGTATTTCTTAATTGAAGGTCTTAATTTTGGATTACTCATATTTTCTCTCAGTTGTTCTTGAGATTCATATTTTGGATTCTTTATTTAATTCTTTAAATTTTGTTTGGTTACAACTCACCCCATATTACTCATTCATCCAACTAAAGCAAAAAATAGCGAATTAGTGATTGGAGTACTATTCCTCGTGGGACGATCTTTTTCTCACTACTTTATTACTTATAACGACCGGTGCACTTGCCGAAGTCGCTATCGAAACGAACCCACGAAATCGACGAACTTGTTCTTGCGAATAGTACGTCTAGAAACGATGAGAACATGAGGGAGAATAACAGAGAGATGAGAAGACATTGTGTTGAGAGAAATGGAGCCGAAATTGCAAATCAAATTCAGTGGGGCTGAGAGTGGGCGAGGTTGAAGATTTATGTAGAGGAGAGGAATGGCAAAGACTGTAAATAAAACATGTGTAATTAAATTAGTCAAAATCTTTTTCAGCGCCAATTGTTTTTTTGAGGTTACAAATTAAAAGTGACTATGTGGTTATAAATTATGTGTAAAAATATCGTTTGACCATTAAGTTTGACTTTTTTTCCTTGATTGGACGATGATGTGGCTTTCAAAGGGGCAAAAATACACATGTAGTTTGGCCAAAAGAGCGCTCAATACCAAGTACTTTTTTTAGGTGCAAGAATACTGTTTGACCGTTAGTTTGACAACTTTTTGTTAACTGGGAGATGACATGGCTTTTAAAGCAACTTTGTGGAAAAAAAATGCCAACTGGTCGTAGGTCTAAATTAGGAAGAATTATATCACCATCCATATTCTCTCGTTCGCCTTTGTAATAACAATGTACTTGAAAATCATAACTTGTCCAATATGGATATATTTTTCATCCACACGCCACTTTAGTTGTATGAGTTTCACTGGGCTATTTCTGATGCAACGGTGGGTACACGTCGTCTGATGTGTACTCGCTCCAAATTCGACGTCACGACGGTTCAATTTTAATGGATTGGAGGCGACAACGTCTTTGAGAACGCTAGTCTAGGCAAGGTCTTCGATTTATGGAATGAGGATATGTCGGCAATCATCAATGGCATTTTCAGCAAGTGAAGTGTGATAAATCCACATTGGACATGTTGTGATTTTCAGGTATAGTGCTATTATAGGGGCGAACAGTGTTGGTGATATTAATTCTTTCCAACTCAGACTTGCGATCGTTCGACATGTTTTTTTCCACATAGTTGCTTTGAAAGCCACGTAATCGTCCAGTCAATAAAAAAAAGTCAAACTAACGATCAAACGATATTTTTGCACCTAAAAAAAGTACTTAGTGATGGGCGCTCTTTTGGCCAAACCACATGTGTATTTTTACACCTTTGAAAGTCACGTCATCATCTAGTCAGCAATAAAAGTCAAACTTAACGGTCAAACGATATTTTTGCACCTAATTTACAACCACGTAGTCACTTTTGCACCTAATTTCTCAACATGTGCATTAAATACTCAAAATTGCTCTATATAAAAAGTCATAATTAATTTATTGAAATCCCTGTATTTTCTATTAAGTAGATATCCTAATTAATTTATTAGAATCCCTATATTTTCTGTGGTGTAGATACCTAAATTTGCACATTTGCACATATTTTTATTTATAATTATAATATTATATTCCTTCTTTTTAAAGATCTATGATGGAGCTTGATATTTATATATTTTTAAGAATTAATCTTAGGCTTTTGTGGGACTTAATAGAATATTTTGGGCATAATTAAGAGTTAATGTAAGATTTTAGTGAAAGAGTAATTTGAGAATTATAGTGGTTAAATTGTTATATTTTTAATTAACAGTTGTTCTCCTCATAATTCCTAAATTATGAACAAAATATATTATCTTTGTGAATTTAATTTTGTAAGTGATGATGTAACACAACCTTTATTAGTTATTCAAGGTCAAAGATTTTATTTTGGAGCTTAATGAAGAGCAAAAGAGGAACTTCACAAGTGCATAATTTATTTTCATATTTTTTTTAAGAGGAAATTAAATGAGTAAGGATCTTAGTGGTTGCAATTTTATGCCAAACCTCATAACAGATTTTCACATCTTGGCCAGCTTTAACCCACTTTTCTAACCCCAAGAGAAAAAGGGGAAAGTGGCTGATGAAAAAGGGAGGAGAAAACTTCCAGATTTGACATATACAGAAAGTTCTCAATTCCTGGTTCACATCCCATCTTCTCCTTCCATCTCAACATCCTCCATCCTCCATTCATCCCACCACCTTGTATCTTGTGCAGACCAATTAGGATGAGGAAGCAAAGACGCAAGCTTCTGAACTACATGTGGCAGAGAATTAACTGAAGAAAAGGAGCAAGAGGCGTGAAGAATTAAAGAAAAGAGAAGGAAGAGGTCGGCGGTGATGGCTAAAGGGACCTAATGAATTGATGGAGAAAAGGAGAGACGTGAAAGAAGGAGATTGGATCGTCATCGAATGAAGAAAGAAGAAGAGGAGATCACATGGAAGAGGCTGATTCGGTATTTCGGTGGAGATTGAAAGGGGACTTGAATGGGCTTGATCGAATGGATAAAGGAAGGTGATTAACCGAATTGATGGAAATTTTGAAGGCTGGACCGGTTTGAAGAGCAAAGAACAATTGCTGACCAAGAGTTAAAGATGTGGCTGATTTCTGATCCTCTTCCTTCTTCAAACTTCATATTCTTCTTTCATGAGTAACTATTCGGTGATTTCTTTAAGTTGGGTAATGGTAAAAGCTTTTAAGCTTCAATGGAATTTCTTTAAGTTCTATTTCTAGTTCATGATTATACAGCTTGGTTAAGAATGTGATTGTGAGGTAGATTGTTCTATGTCAAGTGAATAAATTTAGCGGTTGAGTTAGGAGTTGACTAATTAAGCTTTGTTTGATTCATATTAAGAGTACGTTGAGTTATTTATTCCAATTCAATTGAGTGAATTTTAAATGACTAAACTAAATGCTTTGAATTTTTGTAATGATAATTACAATATAGAATTTGAAGTTAATTATTCTTCTCATTGAGTCAGATTTATATAGTGCTATTTATTTAATTGCTTCGGAAGAATGAATTAAATGAATATTGCAAGTATGGATCTAGTGGTAGCTTAGGTCCTTCCGTCTGACTTTTATTATTGAATTCTTATCATTAGCAAGCAAGAAAGACTAAAATCTCACATTAAGGGAATCTTGTTTCATCTTTATATTAGTTTATTGAATTTGCCTTATTGTCATTGTTAATTTCGATTCCGTTAACTTTTTTATTTTGAAAACCAAAAAAATATTAAATATTAAATTATATTATATTATTTCATTTGTCTTAGAAATAATTTCTCAAAATGAATTCTTGCAACTTAAGCTATTTATCACTTAATCTCCTCACAAGAACAACCTAGGTTGAGCTACTATGCTACATTTTCAAACATAGTTATTTATTTTTAGAAAAAAAAAAACTTATTTATCAATCTGAATAATCAAAATATTAAATTAAATATTTACTAAATATTTTGTATCTACCTCATTATTAATTTATAAAATATTGTGTAACTACTTTTCTTATTATCCATCTTTCATTGTTATTTTTTATTTTATTTTGGTATTTTGAGCTTGTCATTTTACTGATGTATCAATTAGGAGTGAGCAAAAGACCCACAGCCCGCTCGCTCACCCGCAACCCGTGCAATTTTACCTGTTTAAAATCCACTCAGATTAGACCTGTAACGGGTAATGGGCTGCCCGTACCCGTTTAAACTAAACGGGCGGGGTACGTGTTACCTACTGGGGCACCCGTGCCCACCCGTTACCCATATATTATTATTATTATTACAGATCAGATCAGACAAGGTAGTGGGAGTGTGAGACCTTGAATTGACTGTAGAGTGACAATCAGTCCACTGGACAATAGAGACTACTCAGACTAAAGAGTAGATACAGACTGAGACATACAGAGCCCTGACATCCCATCATGAGAAGAAATAATTAATGCCGTCCAAGTCCTCCATTGAAGCTAACACCTATTTGGTGCAAAAAGGAAAAAAAAAAGAAAAGAAACTAACACCTATAATGCCGTCCAAGTCATAGCTTAAGACCAGAGAAGAAATAAAAATTAAGAGGCTACTAAGTCATAGAAGCAAGAGCCTCATGATAAGACCAATTGATTCCCATTGATCCATACGCCATTTCCCAATTCCTAAGTCCTAACCAGTAAGTCAGTAACCATTCCGTCCATTTCCACTCATCCACACCAGTCTCCAGCAGTAACCCTTCCCGACTCTGCCTCTCGGATTGGGTTTCTGGCTCTTGTCTCGCCGAAGACGCGGTGTAGCTCGGAGTCCCGAACGCTTGCCATAGATCTGTTTCCTACCTCGTCAACTTTTTCAATCTTGCAATCGCATTTTTCAGATCTCACCCCGGAGCACAAGGATTTCTCTCTTATTCATTTTATTATTATTCTTCTTCTTTGTTCATAGTGCGTAGTGACTGGTGTGAGACTATAAGAGGGACTGGTTTCCCCGGAACCCATCGGAACCACCCGTCTTTACCTGTACCTGTTTATCACGGGTTGAATGGGTTATGCCACGGGTACGGGCTTATTTTAAACAGGTGAGATACAGGTTAGCCACGGGCAGCCTCGCCCACCCATTGCTCACCCCTAGTATCAATCATGGAAACGCTTACTGCTTAACTTTTTTTTTCTAACGCAATTGTATCTTCCCAGGGCCTAATTTTATCTTCCCAGGGCCTACTGTTAGGTTTCTTTATCAGGATGTGCTACAAACAACTCCTCTTGTAGTCTATTGGTATACGAAACGAGCGTGGGGTGTTTGGGGGATAAACATAGAATCGGAAGCCAAAGTGGAGTGGATGGTACTTAAGCTTATCAACTTAGTAAGCTGTCTACCCTTCCATACTTTATTCCATAATAAGACTTCAGATTTTAGTAAGAAATAAAATAAAGATGAAGATCTGTAGCTATATTATACTACCTCCTATAACACCCCAAATCCAACACCCAAAAACTTGGCTAAAATATTTGAAATACCTCCAATAGGGATGATCAATATCCAAATCATTAAATTGCATAACTATTTCAAATAAGACTCATAATACAAAGTCAAAATAAGTTTCCAAAATATTTCAGAGTTAAATACAATGTGGAAGTCCTAGGGTCATGGCAAATAAAAATAACATAACATCTTTTACAGGAGTACAAAAGAGCCTTCAAAGCTCACTTTATAGGCGCCTTCCCTTGCTCTCTACTAGAATATTCACCTGAAAAATGTTAATATAGGATGAGATTCCACGTCTCAGTAACTACTGAAAGTTTCTATCGTACACAAGTAAATTACATATGACAAAAAGTAGGGGTCAATTTCAAATATATTTGTACATACCATAATCTCTCATACAAAATTATTTTACAAAAGTAATCATCATTATGTCGAATTGTGAACTATACAATTATACAATATGCAACATTCCTTATATCACTGTCCACCCTTGTACTGCTGACTGGAGTCATAGGCTAACACATAGTCCAACAGAAACTCATTCATTTAACTAGATGGTTCCCAGCTCACCAAAACTTAAGATACACTCGGCTAAAGGTATAGAGCTTAAGTCTAGACTATGGCCCCCTCCTTAAAAATAACAACGAGGAGGTGTCACATGTCCCATAACTTTAATGCAATCCCAGCTAGAGAAAACATAGAAGATGGGGCCCTGACAAGTACCATTCACTGTGCATCAAGTGGTGGCATAAAGAAATCTTACCATTTAAATTCCTCCTTACTCCAACCCATCACATATACAGCCGCCATGATAATTATATCAATAAAATAAAGTATATTAAAACATGCTTCCATTTATATCAAATATCATAAAAAGGTAAACCAAACATCTCATAAAACCTCATCAGACCAATCTGTCATACTTGAAATTTTAAGGACTAAACTGTCATTTTTGAAATTCGGGGGCAAAACAGTAATTTTCATGGGCACAAAAACTATAATTTTCACGGTAAAAAACTTGTAATTTTCGTGGGCACAAAACTGTAATATTCATTTTTTATTATAATAATATTATAAAACATATATATATATATATAATTCAATCATAAAAAATATATAATTTATAATCATACATAATTCACAAGTATATATGGAAAAATATTCGAGTTACCATTACTTGTTAATTCCCAAATAATCACCAAAAAGCTACTACAAGGCTCCTACATAACTACCACCTTACTCTCCTTCCCTCTCTTTTCTCTCTCACGCTCTCCTCTGCGAACGATGAAAGTGTGTGTGTGTGTGTGTGTGTATTGTGGTGGGGGGTATTTATAGGAAAACCCCCACCGCTTTTACCCTAGGCAGGAACGGCGCCCCCCGCAATTTGCGGCACTACTTCTCCTGAAGTCAAATGGTAGGCACCTCCTCCCTCAATTTTCAAAAGGGGTGGGGTCCGCCCACCTTTATAAATTTTTTTTTTTCATTTCTCCTTTCTTCTTTTTCTTCCTTCCTTCCTTCCATCTTTTTTTCCCCTTCTTTCTTTTCTCTCTTTCCTTTGGTCATTCCGTCCTCCAATTTTCAATATTATATATTAATATAATACTAATAATAATATTATATTATAAAAAATAACTTTTTTTATACCTCTAAGTCTCCTATAAACCTCATAATACTTGATAAATCACATATGAAAAATACCTAATTACTATAAAAATTTTACGATGTTACATTTCTCCTCCTGTTAATTAAATTTCGCTCTTGAAATTTGCTAATGGTCCAATTATTAGTATTAGCTCAAGGGACCATTGTGGCAAGTTTCATTTCCTTACATCCTTTTGACAACTCATATTCTAGAGATGTACTCATTCAATCCTATTCATATAGATCTTATTCGTCTATCATGTGTCTAAGCTTCTTCAATCTAAGCACTCAAATTACTTTCCTCCCAATTACAACTGCAGCTAGCAAGTACTATTTAACCAATTCAGATTTTTAGACCATTCTCCAGTTTCTGTTCTTGTATAATCATAATCACCAACTACACCACTTTTCAATTCACTTCTCATATAGCGAAAAAAGAAACATTCTAAATTCATTTAGCAAGAAAAATGAGTTCTTCTACAACAGTTTCCTAGTCTCTTCTAGTTTTGTTTTGCTTCTTCATAGTTCAAATTCAATTCCAATTCTGGGTTCCATCAGGACCCCTTTCAAACGATAATATAGTTCAAAAACCCCAACTCCTTGTGACCACTGCAAATTTATTGAATTAACATCGGTCTCAAATTAAAGTTTAGTTCAGAAAACATTTCATTCAAAAATTTGGTTCAGAAAATTTAGAGGCAAATCCAAAAATTCAATTTTTCAAACATACTCAGGAACCAAACAACTATTTTAGATAGTCATCGACTCAATACATTCCAGGCTTCAACTTATACTACTCATCTCATTCATAGAACACTCAGTCCATTCTTTCTAAAGGGAATATTCTATGATTAAGATCATTTCCTATGTTAGATAAGCAATTAGCAACCTTCGAATACCTCATAAACATTGGTACCACATTCTAGTTCCTTAATTCACTCAAATTAATTAGTACCATATTCTAATACCTCAATTTATTCAATTGATTCAAACGCCTAAAGAATCAATTACCTATCAAGCTGGATTCTTAGCAACCCTCTAGATGCCTAACCAACTTTTAGGTTCATCATCCTAAATCTGAAACCTTGACCATTCCTAATCATCATGCTTTATAGCTTATAACATTCAGGAATTATCCTCAAACATTCCCAAAAGTGGCAACCGTCAAATTACAAATTAACTCTTAGAACCTCAATATCAGCTAAACTGAGATATCATGTTTCCTCAACAATACCCATAGAACATTCTAAAATCATGATTCACAAGTCCTAGACTAATCTTCAAAACATTCAAATATTATTCTCACAACATGGTTTTAATTCAATTCACAATATCACAAAGACATATACTATACATCATTCATTCACCTCATAGTTAACTATTAATCATACCCAAATAACATACTAACATTGTAGCATCAATCACTAGGTTTACACTATTCATACTTTCATGAATTAGACATACTATCTCAGCTCAAATTGAATTCGAGTCTATCCTCAATCTCTACCACATTCATTATAACATCCTCTTGGCATCCCTAAGGATCACCATTTTTCATACCTTTCCAGAAATCTCCCAACATGCGTTCATCCAAAAGAAATCGATCTTTCAATCATCTCTAACAAATTCATAGAATTTTATGGATACTCAGGGAGTGAAGGATGCTCTCCAATTAGATAAGACCAGAACGTGATGATTCTAAATCTTCTAAGATCCTCTCTAGTCACCATATTTAATGCCAACATGACATCTCGGATTGGCAGTATACTCCAAGTCAAATTACTTGGAGACAAGATCATAAATAATTACCATGCGGAGTACTGCATGCACAAAGTCTAAATGGCTCCGAACTAACGGGTTGCTAGGGTGTATTAGGGTGCGGTGCTATGGAGTACCACATGCACAAAAGTTCAAATGGCTCTTAGCTAGCTTGTAGATTAGGATATGGCACTGCTCAAATAGAACGGTATCGGCTCCAACTATAAATTGAGGAAGGCAAAGGTAGATGCTTCACATACTTTCAAAATCCTGAAATACCAACATACTAGTTCACTCTCTTAAATTTCCCTCTGTTCGTACCTTTCTCTTTACTCTTTAACATTATCTTTAAACATGGCAGGTCCAAGTAACTTCATTCCAGTTTCTAACTCATATAGTTCTTCCTTCTTTGAAGCTTTACTAAATGATAATCAGCCTAACATGTTGGCTGACTTATCTTACAATGTACCATTCTCCTATTCTTCTTTACTTCCTCCTAATCCTTTAGAAGTGAATGCTCTTCCTTCTACCTCAATAATTCATGTTCCTACGTCTCCTCCGAGGGTCCAAGATTCTATCCCTATGGTTACTATCGGAGAAGGATCTAAAGTAGGTCTTTCAAGGTGACTTGTAAAGAGATGTCGTAATATGGTAGAACTTACAGAGTCTACTAAACCTTCTAAACCAAGGGACCTTGCTTCCAGTTTGGCTGAAACCACTAACCTATTTTCCTGTGGTTGCTGCGACGTTTTACGGGAGATCATTCATACCAATGGACTTCACTACAAGAAGCTTGAAGTTAATGGAAGAATAGGTATGATATGTCATGCTGTCTTTCACCAAGATATACAAGAAGGTTCTTCCAATGCTGACAGGTTTCAAATGTTTGATTTCGGTAATAAAAATATAGAGGAAATCAAACATTTCCTAGAACAACACTGCTTGAATCAAGAATCATTAGGACATGTCTTGGTGTCAGATCCTTGATTTGTCTATTATGAGGCCCTTTGTGTTGCTTTGAAATGCACTAAAACTCAAAATGAACCATTCGATAGTTCATTTCTAATCAGCGCAGAAAACATAACTTCTAAAGGAAAAGAACCCGAGATTGAAAATGATTTACAAGATGACTACTCAACCTTCAAACTGAGTGACACATATAAGGCAACTATGGAGCAACGCAAAAGAAAAGAATCAATGTCACTAAAATATTTTAGTAATTTTTTCCATCTAACCCTCGAAGAAACCAAGTAAACAGGTAAACTTGAGTAAGCGTTCCATAAAGGCAATATGTCAAAGAGGAGTGTTAGAAGATTGGCCCTACAAAAAGCTTCAAAAACTTATGAAGCAACTCTTTTTATTGACAGATAAATTTCCTTGTGAAAATCTCATCTCAAGAGTAGCCATTCAAGGTGAAATTAGAAGGGTTCAAATTGAAGGTCGAGCTTTGTGGTGGCGTTGTATCGATTGTTGCTCTTCTTACTTGAAATAATATTGCCCTTTTCTTCTTAGCCTTCTTGTTTACTATTCCTTGTTATTCTAGTTTTGTTTAGCTCTAACATCTTTCACTATAAAGAAAAAAATTTATCATTTTATAACTTTTGATATAAAATCCGTAGATTCTAATAACGACAGGAACATGACAGTTCACTTATACTACAACGTACTGAATTTATATATATCTGCTAGCTTATTATATAACCAAAACTATATTAGTATACTGTTCTGATATTGCCATCTATTAACTATATAAATTAGCCAGGTATGTGCAAATCTAGTAGGAGTCTCTTCGTACTTTTACAACGGTAACTAATTGAAGAACCACCAAATAAAAAGGCTTAGTCTTTGAATCACTTTTCTAGAAACCAATGGTTACTTAAAATGTTTCTCCCCTCCTCCTAAAAAGGAATTTTGCCTACGTTAATTTAATCTCAATCACAATCTTCAAATCATAAATCCTCATTATCAATCACTTGAATATTTTGGATTAACCCGTTTTTCTCCTATCATAAATATAGCAACAACAAAAAAACTAGGCAAATAAAATCCAAAACTATAAAAGGGAAGTGCACGTGTTATGATATTTAATTTGTCACGACCTCTAAAAAGTTTAAAGAAATCATTTTAGAAAATAAACGAAATTGTCATGGAACGTTTAGCTTTGATACAAAAAATGTAACACCCCAAATCCAACATCCAAAAACTTGGCCAAAATATTTAAAATACCTCCAATAGGGATGATCAATATCCAAATCATTAAATTGCATAACTATTTCAGATAAGATTCATAATATGAAGTCAAAATAAGTTTCCAAAATATTTCAGAGTTAAATACAATACGGAAGTCCTAGGGTCATGCAAATAAAAATAACATAACATAAGCTACAAGAGTACAAAAGAGCCTTCAAAGCTCACTCCATATGTGTCTTCCCTTACTCTCTACTAGAATATTCATTTGAAAAATGTTAATATAGGATGAGATTCCACATCTCAATAACTACGGAAAGTTTTTACCGTACACAAGTAAATTACATATAACAAAAAACAGGGGCTGATTTCAAATATATTGGTATATACCATAATTTCTCATGCAAAACTATTTTGCAAAAGTAATCATCATTATGTCGAATTGTGAACTATACAATTATACAATATGCAATATGCAGCATCCCTTATATCACTGTCCACCCTTGTACCGCTGACTGGAGCCATAGGCTAACACATAGTCCAACAGAAACTCATTCATTTGACTAGATGGTTCCAAGCTCACCAAAACTTAAGATACACCCGGCCAAAAGTATAGAGCTTAAGTCTAGACTATGCTTCCCCTCCTTAAAAATAACAACTAAAGAGGTGTCACATGTCCCACAACTCCAATGCAATCCCGACCAGAGGAAACATGGAAGATGGGGCCCTAACAAGTACCATCCACTATGCATCGAGTAGTGGCATAAAGAAATCTTACCCTTTAAATTCCTCCTTACTCCAACCCATCACACGTACAGGATGATAATTATATCAATAAAATAAAGTATATTAAAACATGCTTCAATTTATATCAAATATTATAAAAACGTAAACCAAACATCTCATAAAACCTCATCAAACCAATCATCATACTTGAAATTTGAAGGACTAAACCATCATTTTCGAATTCGGGGGCAAAACCGTAATTTTCATGGGTACAAAATTGTAATTTTTGTGGGCACAAAACTGTAATATTCAGTTTTTATTATAACAATATTATAATACATAATAGATATAATTTTGTCATAAAAAAATATAATTTATAATCATACACAATTCACAAGTATAATGAAGAATATTCAGAGTTACTTGTTACCCGCTAATTCCCAAATAATCATCAAAAGGCTACTACAAGGTTCCCAAATAATTACCACCTTACTCTCCTTCCCTCTTTTTTTGTCTCACACACTCTCCTTTGTGAACGACAAAAGTGTGTGTGTTTGTGTATTGGGGTGGGGGTATTTATATGAAAAAACCCCACCACTTTTACACAAGGCGGGAACGGTGCCCCGCACAATTTGTGGCACTACTTCCCCTGAAGTCAAATGGTAGGCACCTCATCCCTCAATTTTCAAAAGGGGTGGGGCCCACCCACCTTTATAATTATTATTTTTCCTCTCTCCTCTCTCCTTTTTCTTCCTTCCTTCCTTCCGTCATTTTTATTTTCCTTTATTTTCTCTTTCCTTCGGTCATTCCATCCTCCAATTTCTCAATACAATATATTAATGTACTACTAATACTAATATTATATTATATAATTTTTTTTTTATACCTCTAAGTCTCCTCTAAACCTCATAATACTTGATAAATCACATCTGAAAAATACCTAATTACTATAAAATTTTTGAGATGTTACACCATGGGTTCTAATTATAGGAATACTTTTGTAATGCAAATTACACTACAAAAGTGTTTCTATAATTAGGACCGAAGTTAGTACTCAATTTGACACATGAGATATGAACTAGAATTTTGTATACTGCGTAGTAATTTATAAATAGTGAATAATTTTTATATGAATTTATCATACAGATGATGTATCACTTTCCAATCCATAATCCATTACTAAGAAATTTTACATTTTTTTTTAAAAAATCTCATTTTTCTAATACAAATAGCTACATTTTTTACCAACCAAAACTATATGTCACTTTTTAATTTTTTACTATAATTATTGTTGTTATTACCATGAGTAAAATACTCTAATATGACATCTATTTTATTTTAATTACAAAGAGCACATCTCCGTTTCTAAAACATACATTTTTGTCAAAACTATATAAACTCTATTGAAGAATATTCTAAAATTATAAAAGTATATGAAAATAAATCTGTTTAACTCCCTCCATATCTATATATAAGAAGATTTCATTTTTTTTAAATGTGTTTGCCCATTTTTATAGGGATAAGGGTCTTAAATGCCATGGAAGTTTTCACTCAGGAGCATTGGTAAGACGGAAGTTTTTTTTTGACAAAAAATGCTACTGGAAGTTTTTCGCCGAGGAGCAATTTTGTCCCTAAGTTTTCACCGAGGAGCAATTTTGCTCCTAAGTTTTCACTAAGGAGCAATTTTGCCCTTCGTTCCCAAATATTAAATTTGACTATTAAATCGTCCAAAGACCACACATGTTATGCCTTAAAAAGGACAAACTTGGAGCCGAGAAGGAGATCCTTGAGATGTTGAGCTCAAGGCGGGAATTTGTGAACCGAACCGGTCAAACGGACCGAAAGGTCGACCGTCACAAAACCCAAAGGAAGCATCACTTATGATCTAAGCAAATGAGTAGTCTATACAAACGTAAATATTATCACTATTATTTGTTTTACTGAACAAATTTTTGGAACATTTCATTTCTCGTTTTGCGTTTCATTTGTGTTTTGTGACGCACCTTTTAGTCTCTTTGACCAGTTCGGCTTCACAAATTCTGGCCGCCTTGATTTCAACATATGAAAGATCTCCTTCTTTGACTCCAAGTTTGACCTTTTCAAGGCATGACATGTGTGGTCTTTGACTCGATTTAATAGTCAAATTTAATATTTGGGGATAGAAGAGAAAAATTGCTATGTTTTGTAAACTTTCGAGGTAAAATTGCTCCTTAGTGTAAACTTCCGGCAAAATTGCTCCTCAAAAAAACTTCCGGGGAAAAATTTCTCCTCAGCGAAAACTTCCATGGCAAAAATGATACTTCCGGGGCAAAATTGCTACGTTTTGTGAACTTCCTTGGTATTTTTTGTCCAAAAAAAACTTCCGTCTTACTAGTGCTGCTGAGCGAAAATTTTCATGGCATTTAAGACCCTTATCCCGAGACCCGTTAAAATGTGAAGAATATTCTAAAATTCTAAAATTATATGAAAATAAATCTGTTTAACTCCCTCCATATCTATATATAAGAAGATTTCATTTTTTTTGTGAATGTGTTTGCCCATTTTTATAAGGTCTCCATTTGAGTGCTCTCAATAATAAATGCATTTTTATTCATTTTACCCTAAATTAATTTGATACTTGCATTATTAAAATGTTTACTCATTTCCTTTATTCTCTCACATTATTTATGCCCTATACATTCTTTTTCATCATTTTCTCATTATTACTCTCTTTCACTCTCTTACTCATTAATGAATAAAGGCAATTTTTAGGGGAAAGATATATTTCTTACATATTTACTACTTTTTACTGTCTTTTAGAACCCACAATACCATTATTTGAAATCTTATCACCAAGAAATTATGCATATTTAATAATATTAAATTTCAAAACTGACATATTAATATAAGATTACCAAAATTGTATCATTTTATAATGGGGTAAAGTGAACCTAGTAACTTGAAGTATTTTTTTCAAGTGCATTAGTGTCCCAAAGTATTTTATAGTTCATCCAAAGCATTGGAGTATTTTTCAAGTACATCTATCACCCTAAAGTAACTTTTTATGCAATTTTACACTTAAAAATTTAGATAATTTATGGTGTTGGATGCACCTAAAAAAATATTTTTAAGGCGTTGGATGCACATAAAAAATTACTTTAGAGTGTTAGATGTATATACCAAAAAATAATTTAAAGTGTTGGATGCACTTTAAAATAATATTTTATAGTGATGTGTGTACCACAAAATATTTTAGGGTACTAAATGCACTTGAAAAAATAATTTAGAGTGTTGGATAGATGCATCTTAACTCTTTTATAATCTTATGATTTAATTTAAAAAATCTATACTTGTATGATATTTTTAGCTAACATATAAAAGATTGACATCACAGATAAATTTAAATAAGTAAAATGAGATTAAAAAATTGAAATTATTTTAAAAAATTAAATTTATAGTTATAAATTAAATTAAATTTAAAATTTGATAAAATTAATGAATATTGATATTATATCAAAAAAAATTGAAAATGCATATTAAAATTATTATTTTTTGGTTAAAGATATATGATTAAATAATTGCTAGGTAACATTTTTGCTAATAAGGAACATTTTGATCAAAACAAATAGTCATCGTTGCATATTAAAATTATTTTTTTCTTTAAATATATATGATTAAATAATTGCTAGGTAACATTTTTTCTAATGAGGAACATTTTGATCAACGTTGCATTTTAACAGTTAAATAATAGTTGAGTGGATGTAAATATAATCTCAAAATTAATTAGAATGTTTGTGAAACATGCATTTTTATTTTAAGAGACATTTATATAAATTTTCAAAATAGAAATGTCTTTATATTTTAGATTAAACAGGGGAACTCTCATAACAACTTTGACTGCTTTAGCTCAAATTAAAAAAAGAAAAGAAAAAAAAAAAAAACATGTCTTGGCCTTTTTACTTTCAAAATTTGTGAGTTTGTTCATTAATCACTTTTCATAGTAGGGGAGAATGTTAATGGGACAAATATATGTTTGGTGGATTGCAAATAGTGACTTTTTTTTTTTTTTTATTTATTTAATCAAAAGTTTCCCCCTCAAGATTTAGAAAACAAAGAGTTCTTATATTTTTCAACAAGTGTGTTTCACGACATGCAAATATTGATTTATGTATAAATAAAATTGTGATATTTTTTCTTTATAATAGATCAAACTTTATTAAAACATGCACAACTTTCTCTGTCAATCTCAAAGACCAAAATCTGATGGTGTTTGAGGAACAAAAAAGTTATATTTATCAAAGCAGAATGTTATTAACAAAAAAAAAAAAAGAAGAAGAAATATTATGAGTAATTTAACAAATTTCTTAAAAAGTAATAAGAATAATTAAATACATTCTTCTTTTAAAGAAGAGCTAACACAAGTTTTCACTCAAAAACAATATTACCTCGTATTTTTTTGGTCTAATATTGTCCCGAAAGTTTCAAAAATTGTTTGGATTAGTGTTTTAAAAGCACATTTAAATTTACACAAGTTAAAATAAAACTTTTCTTACATACTTATCTTTTATACTTTAAATCATGTTAGTTGTTAATTAGAACAGCAGTTTTTACCAATTACGCGCTCAAGATATATCAATATTAATACCCAAAAGGTTTGGACTTTGATGAGGAGTTTTAGCTTTATCTTCTACAGTATCACATTGGTTATCTATTACAATTTTTTTTTTTTTTCTTTTTCAATGTCGGTTAAGTAAAGTATAAAATTATTTTTAAATATATATTTAATGTGAAAATAATTAAAATTTGTTTAATATTTACCGAGAGTTAATGAATTTTAAACAAAAAATGAAAGACATACTTGTTATTAAATTAATTACCAACTCTAGTCCTAATTATAAAACGGGTTGACTTTTTTAGAAGAGATTAAAGAAGCTAAATAAGTTATTTAATCATATCATATATTATGTATTTTTAGATTATATATTAGTTTATTAGTCAAACTAATTAATTTTGAAAAAAATAAAAATAAAAATACTCTAAAATAATTTAATTAATTTCTTTAATTTTTCAAAAAAATCAATTTAATCTTTTAATGAGGACCAGATCATATCTAGTTTACAATCCCAGTCAAGTTACTAAAGATGGTACGTATGATTCCCTTTCTTGATAGATGAGAACGCCGTGCAAGCCACGTGGATGACCGTTTCGCTTAGATTTTGTTCCAAAGACTCGGTGGCTCCAACTTGTTTACAACTTTTGCCGGCCAAAAACAAACTTGATTCCAACTTTCAGTTCTCCATTCTAGTTAGATTAAATGAATCTATTTATTGTATACAAAAATATCTATTTCTTTATATAAAGTACACTACTAAAGATTTATTATTTGTGCTACTCCTTCCCCCCGATTCTATTTACAAAAGTTAAATTTGTAATTGTTACGGACCAAGCCTAAGGCCCAATGCCGAGACGCCCCAAATAAAGACGTATCCAAGATTACGCAACACCTATAATGTAGGAGGATCATATATTATAGGAGATCCGAACTGTCCGCACCGGGGAGCATCCGGACTATATCTACGTGTTATGTTCTCCTAGATACTCGCCCCAGATATCAAGAACAGCCAGGATATCTACCACCAGGGCTCCTATAAATACAGAGGTCGATCACACAGGTGCACACGTTCTAACTTATGCCTATTTTACCTTTTGCAACACAGAGCACACACACCACCCCTCTGGCTTACGCCGTTGTGTGTCTCGAACTATGTGGACTTTGATCCCACACATTGGGTACGTAGGCTCTAGGCTTGGCTCCTAGTCAAGTCCAACAAGTCCTGTTCCTAGAACAGAACATTGGCGCCACCTCGTGGGGCCGTTAAATTTCGATCCCCGTGACCACCGATGGCTAACACCAGAAGCAGCAGTCGGAATCATCACCCTAGCCAACCACCGGCTGGGCCGTGCTCAGAGTCAACCACAGCGAAGCAACACCCCGGAGGGTCACGTTTCTGACACCGCGTCATCCCCTCCCGTGGACGATAAAACACGTGAGGCGGCAACAAAGGAAACCCCGCGTGAGAACACCCCGGAGGGTCGTGTGTCCTACACCACGTCTTCCCCTCCTGTGGTCCGCGGGTCCCGAGAAGCTGTTGTTAAAGAGATCCCGGATCCAACCACCGACGTTCGCACTTTGTAGAAAGTACAGGAGTCAATGCTCCGGAGGTTCGAAAACAAGGAAAAGCGGGATCACCTTCAGCGCCAAGAAGACTTCAGGGTCCTCGAGCAGATGATGGTCGACCGATTAAAGAAGTTTGAAAACCTAGTTCGAAATGGAACTCGAAAAAGATACACAAAGAGGAAAAGAAAAAGTGATAATTCAAATAGCGTTTCGTCGACGGTTCAGAACTTAGGTCAAACCGCAGAACGGGAAGAGCGACGGATACGAAACGAGAACGCCAATCAACCTCGGCCCTGAAGAAATCACGATTATCTCGAATCGTGGACGAGCAAGACCGAGTTTATAAGGAAGTTCGATTTGATAAGCATGTCTGAGGTGATAATGAAGACCGAGATTATGATGAAGAATACGAGATCACGAGGAGGACAATTACTCGGATGGATACCGAGGTGTGCCGAAGGCACCCCAATCACACGGCTCACCCAGAGAATACAAGATGAAGTACTTGACGGGATCAGGTGGAACACCGTTCTCAAAGGCGACGGCCGCAGCGCCTTATCCGAAGAATTTTGATTTAGCCGATCTCCCAAAGTATGACGGGACCCAAGACCCGCGCACTCACCTCGAGATATTTGAGAAGCTCATGTGGGTTCGATCGATCCAAGGCCCGGTCATCTTAAGGCTTTTTGCGGCAACACTGATCGGACCGGCCCATAAATGGCTGAATTCACTGCCGAACAACTCCGTGCGAAATTTTGAAGACCTCGGACGGAAGTTTGAGCTGCACTTCGCCACCAGTAAAAAACAGCTAAAATCTCAGTTCACATTGAGCAAGGTAAAGCAGAAAAAGGGTGAGACGCTGCAAAAGTACGTGGATCGGTTCAGAGACGTGGCAATGCAAGTACGCTCACTCTCCGAGGATGTCCACGTGCACTGTCTCGTCGACGGCTTAGATCCATCTTCACGTTTGGCCAAGAATTTATGTAAGAACCGAGTCTACACATTGACCGACTTCTATACCCGGGCAAAGCAGTATCTGGACGTGGAACAGATGGAGATGGCCAACGCCTTCGAACCCGAGAAACGGAGGAATACGTCACCGGATGAGAGGGATCGAACGGACAGATAGAAGACGGAATCCCAAAAACACAGGCGAGAAAGCCGATCTCGAGGGGAAAGGTCCGAGAACAGGGCAAGATACGTCAACTACACCCCTCTGAGTGTCTCTCGTGCGCAGTTATGGAAGGAGGTGGCTCATACAGAGATGAAGAAGGTCGGGAAACCAAGATCTATCAGAAGCCGACCCACAACAGATCGGTCCAAGTTTTGTACCTTTCATGACGGTCCAGGGCACACCACGGATGAATGCTATGAACTCTGGGATGCCATAGAGAAGTTCGTAAGAGAGGGGAAACTGCGCCAGTACGTGATCAAAACTCAAGGAAGAAGAAATAGAAAACGGCATCATGATGGCCGAAATCGTAGAACGGCCGCAGAACCAAGCAAGGAGGAGAAAAGATGGAAGTCCAACTCAGGGGACGAGTTCCCTGAAGCCGAACTCCGCTGCACCAGAATCAACAGGGTCTTTGGAGGTGGAGGAGACATAGCAAGCCAGTGTAAGAAATACTTGAGAGACGTCCTCTCGGTGAGAGGCCTCCCGAGATTTAAGGACGACCCAACGAAGCCTGCACCACCTCCCTTAACTTTCACAAGGGAAGAGCTGAACGACGTAGCACCGGGACATCAGGATGGATTGGTAATCACTGGAACCTTGGTAAATTGCCTAGTTCAAAGGATTTTTGTGGATGCAGGGAGCTCGGTCGACATTATTAGCTGGGACGCTTATAAAAGGATGCACTTGGATGTGGAAGATCTGAAGCCGTGCAAAACAACCCTCATAGGGTTCAATGGAGAACGGTCACTACCCAAAGGATACATCGACCTCAGATTAACGTTGGGCACGAAGGAGGCGTTTAAATCAGAGCAGGTAAGATTCATAGTAGCCGACTTTCCTTCATCTTACAATGTTATACTGGGTAGACCGACCATCCACAAATGGGACATGCTAGTATCCACGAAGCATCAGAAACTCAAGATGGTCAACAGTAAGAACTAGATAGTAGTGGTCTCAGGGGACCAGAAAGAGTCCCGACAGTGCTACTTCGAGACTCTCCGAGATGGGGACGGAGGACCTTCATCTCCACCCCGGCTCAGCAGAGGGGAAATCTCGTCCGACACCGAGAAGCGCAAGAGGCACCAGCGACCAGTGAACATGGTAGAGCTCGACCTTAGGGACAAGCCCGAGGTCCCACGCCCAGAGCCCGAAGGGGAACTCGAGGAGTTGGTCCTAGGAAGGGATTTTTCAAAGACCACCAAAATCGGCGGAGATTTGAATGCCGAACTGAAAGCCCGTTTGGTGGAATTCCTGAAGCAGAACCAGGACGTATTCGCATGGACGTCGTCTGAGATACCAGGGATCGACCCACATTTCTGTTGCCATAGATTGGCCATTCGGCCGGGGTCAACGCCTATGGCCCAAAAGAAGAGGACCATAGTGGCCGATAGACAGAAGGCACTCGAGAAGCATATGACTAAGCTTTTGGAGGCCGGGTTCATTCGAGAGATACAATACACCACTTGGCTTTCTAACATAGTAATGGTGTTAAAGCCAAATGGTAAATGGAGGGTGTGCACGGATTACACCAACTTAAACAAGGCCTGCCCAAAAGATTCCTATCCGATGCCCAATATCGATCAGTTGGTGGACAACTCAGTCGGTTTCCAGCTGCTGTCTTTCATGGACGCATACTCCGGCTACAACCAAATAGCCATGCATCCCGAAGACCAAGAGAAAACAGCCTTCATGACTGACAAGGCTAATTACTGTTATAATGTTATGCCCTTCGGCTTGAAAAATGCCGGAGCAACTTATCAACGGATGATGAACACAGTTTTTGAAGATCAGATTGGACAAAACATAGAGGTGTACATTGATGATATGATTGTCAAGTCCAAGCATCCAGAAGACCACATCCAAGACCTGGAGCAGACATTTGAGAAGTTGAGAAAGCACCGGATAAGGCTCAACCCGGCCAAATGCGTGTTTGGAGTTCCGGTCGGGAAGTTCCTTGGGTTCATGTTGACCAACCGCGGAATTGAGGCCAATCCAGAAAAATGCAAGGTTGTCCTAGATATGCAAGCCCCAAGGATCAAGAAGGAGGTTCAACAGTTTAACAAGCCGACCGGCCGCCCGACTAGATTCTTGCCGAAATCGCGAAAAAAAAATACGCCTTTCTTCAAACTCTTGAAAAAGGAGACCCGGGGAGGATGGAATTCGGTGATCGAATGCCGCATTCGGAAAGATCAAGCAATGCAAAAGAAGAACCAATATAAATAAGTATACCCCATATATGCATGTTTGCTAACAAAGCAACACAAATAGTAATTGATGAAATTTGTAAACGGAAAGACTTAGGATACTCGAACTCCAGGCGATACATTATTCCTATATTTATCAGTGGGAGAGGAGGCTGTGAGCTCCGCCTTGGTAAGAGACACCGAGGCCGGACAAACACCGATTTACTTCGTAAGCAAGGCACTGCAAAGTTCGGAACGGCGGTATCAGAAGCTGGAAAAGATGGCTTTCGCCTTACTGACGACCGCAAGAAGACTGCGGCCATATTTTCAAGGACATTAGATAGTAGTCCGAACTAGTCAACCAATTCTCCAAGTACTGCACAAGCCTGACCTCGCCGGGAGAATGACCAGCTGGGCGATCGAATTGTCCGAATTCGACATCACTTTCGAAGCCCGACAGGCGATCAAGTCACAAGCATTGGCAAACTTCATCATGGAGCTCACCCCGTCGGAGGGGACCGACGGCATATGGAAGGTATACGTCGATGGCTCGTCCAACGCAAAGGGAAGTGGAGCAGGGATCATAGTCGAGAGCCCGATGGGTGTCGCCATGGAACACTCCCTCCAGCTGAAGTTCCCGACCTCGAACAACCAGGCCGAATATGAAGCGCTCATTGCCGGGCTTCTACAAGCCAAAGAGAATGGAGCTCAACGGGTCAAGGTTTTCACCGACTCACAACTCGTAGCCGCACAGATTGAGGGCACCTACCAAACGAAAGGCCCCCTCTTGGCTAAATATCTCAATAAAGCTAAGGAAATCATGGCCAAGTTCCAAGAAGTGGTCGTCGCCCATATCCCAAGAGAAGACAACGCTAGGGCGGATATCCTCTCAAAACTAGCAAGTACGAAGGGTACGAACAATCATAGAACGGTGATCCAGCAGAACCTGTCCGAGCCGAGTTGTATCATGACAATCTCGGCCGCGACGGATTGGAGGAAGCCGATTGAAGATTATTTGGAAAGAGGTATTATTCCAACCGATTCGACCGAGGCTAAAAAGTTGATCCGCGAGGCCGCCATCTACACCATGGTTGACGATCAACTGTATCACAAAGGCCTACACTCTCCAATGTTGCGATGTCTGGATGGAGCGGAAGCCAAGTACGTACTGGCAGAAATACATGAAGGCATCAATGGACATCACATGGGGGCCAAAGCACTTGCTAGGAAAGCTCTTCGCATGGGATACTATAGGCCGACCATGGCGGAGGACGCGAAGGAAGCCGTTAGGAGGTGCGACAGTTGCCAGAAACACGCCAAGCTTATTTGGCCCCCGCCAACGGAGTTGAAGGGCATCTCGGCCCCGTGGCCCTTCTACAAGTGGGGGATGGACATCCTCAGACCGTTCAAACCGGCAGCCGGACAACTCAGGTGGCTCATCGTCGCAGTAGACTATTTTACTAAGTGGATTGAGGCGGAGCCATTGTCAACGATCACCTCGGCCCGCATAATGAGGTTTTTTCGTCACAATATCATCGCTAATGGGACACAGTTCATGGACCATAGATTCTAGACCCTGATGTCCAACTTGGACATTAAGCAACACTTCGCCTCGGTCGAACATCCGCAATCTAATGGCCAGGCCGAGTCAGCTAACAAGATCCTTTTAGACGGTTTGAAGAAACGGATGTTAGATGCAGAGACGCACTGGGTCGAGCAACTTCACAGCGTCTTGTGGGGCTACAGGACAAGTGTGCAGACTTCAACCCAGGAGACCCCGTTTCGACTAACTTATGGATGTGAAGCAATGATCCCGGTCGAGATAGGACAACCATCATGGAGAAAGGTCAGATCTCGGCAGGAAGGAGAGGCGTCCAATGATGACGCCTTGAGGACGGACTTGGACCTGATCGACAAAATCCAAGTCAAGGCACACTGTCAGGAATTAGCCGCCAAACAGCTCCTCGCGGAAAAATACAACCGGAAGGTCCGACCCCGGTCTTTTAACCGAGGTAACCTTGTACTCCGACGTGCCGACATCGGTAACAAAAATGCCCGAGATGGCAAGCTGGCAGTGAATTGGGAAGGCCCTTACCGAGTCAAAGAAAGGTTGGACGATGGAGCTTATATACTCGAGACCTTGGCAAGGAAGCCGGTCAAGAGAACCTGGAACGCCGACAAGCTAAAGATCTATTACCCTTAGATCTGGGATCGTCTAAAGATCGGTCACTTCTTGATTCCAGCATTTTCATGTTATTTCTTGATTTTATTATTCCCATTTACCAGTAATGTTTTTAAGATTTCATTAAAACTATTTGTTAGCTCTTTGGAGCTGTTTTGGTATTAATGAAGGATCCCTCAGCGGAGATTCGCTAACGTGCACGGATGAACGCTTAAGCATTACACCGAGGCATATAAGCCCGGTCATAAATATGACACCGAGGTCTCTAAACCCGGTCACAAACAAAAACCATCTAGATGGATGACAACCGGCCGTTGTACTCTGACGCGCTTAGGTTAGAGCTCGGCGAAATCGCCATACGTGGCCATCGCGAAATTGACGCGTCAACGCTCGCCCCGATGTAAGCACAAGAGTTGTCATTCTGACCCTGATCTGGTCAAAATGTTCAAGCATGGCGTTACGGACACCTCATCTGGACATGTGACAACTCGCCCTTATCTTGGTTACAATTTATTATTCCGGCTAAAAAGTCCGGAACGCGGTAGCGCGGTTAGTTAACACCCCACGAGGTTAAAACGCACAACCCTGCCCGACATCCCAGACTTAAAGTTCTGGTCGAGCATATAGACCTGTACCCACTACGGTCGATGAATTCCTAACTATGCGTAGAATTCATAAAACAATAAGACAGTTAACATAAACTTAATTGTTAAAACAGAGTATGTAACCGGCACAGACGCCGGGGAAACTTGATACAATGTTTAAATTGGGCAAAGACGCCCTAAAAATTGAAGCCATTAAAGAACATGGAGGGACTGAACACTTAGGCAATGGGCGAAGGTTGTGAAGGACCCAGACCACCCTGGGAGATCTCCTCTTCTCCCTCCCCTTCTTGGTCAGCGTTTCCAAGCTCAGACACCGAGGCATCCTTGGGAGAAGGAGGAGGAAGGAAATACTTACCCTGGTGCATGTACGCCCGGTAGTCAACCTTGGTAAGATCCAATGTCACCAAGGGGTTGAAGTGCCGACAAGGGTCAAAGCCATGTTAAAGGCATCCTTCGCCATCGCCTGTCACCGTGTCCGAGCTAGCTAGCCGCGAGAGCTTTCTTAGTATCTTTTTGGAGGTCGAGCTCGGCCCTCGGCCAAATATGTGGTCCGAGCCTAGGGAATCATCCGACAACTTCGTCCTCGCAAAAGGGAAGTTCAAATTTTAAACAAAAAGGAGGTTTAAATTTCAAACATGAACAGGTCCTCGATTTTAAAATTTACAATAATTAATAAAATATAAAAAAAAGCGCCTCCAAACTCTCCGAGTTAGAATTCTCCAAAGAAGAAACCTCGGCCTTTAACTTTGCCACGTCCTCCTTCGAGGACTTCAACTCATCCTGCGTGGACTTCAACTCCTCGGACGTCTTGCTGGCAGCAACTTGAAAGGCGCTCAACTCATCCTCGGCTTTCTTCTTAGCAGCCATGGCCGAATCCCTCTCCGACTCCAGTTGACGCTTCTCGACGGAAACGCCGACTACCTTCTGCTTAAGAATGAGCAGGGACTGTGTCAGACCTATCCCCTTGGCCAGATGATCTTGTACATCGTGGATCACACGCTCATCAGCTTCGTTCAAGCTAACAAAAAGGTCTTGAAAGCGACGAGGGGGGAGATAGGCCACGCTGAGCTCCTCGGCTGAACAGCCCTTCTCCCAGGCAAGACCACGCGGCAATGTTAAGGTGGGAGGTGGAGGAGCGGAAGGTTGAGCCAGACGACCGGCAGGTTGAGCTTGAGCTTCCTCGACCACAGTCTCTGTATGTTTCTCCGGAGCAGATGGGGTGACTGAGGCGGCCTCCGTAGAAGAACCCAGGGCCGAGGTCCTAGCCCGTTTGGAGCCGGGGTTTGAGTCTCACCGCCCCTACGACCCCGGCCAGACTCAGCAGCGCCACGTTTATGGGACTCCCTCCTCGACGCAATAGCCAGCCTAACACCCACGCCAGGGTTAACGTGGGACACATAGGGGGGAGTGGATCCATGGCTCGAGCTGCAGAACAAAGAAAAAGAATTAGAAAAGTCCAAAATTAATGGGCAGACAAAATATGACAAAAGACGCAACTATATACATGGGCCGGCTCCGGCCGAAGGAAGAGCTTGAGAAAGAATGGAAGCTGCAGATTGTACACCGTGTTCTTTAACGTAAGTTACCAACCGAGCCGCCCACACGACATCCTCGGCTGGAAGGTCATCTCCATCAACTTGGTAGCTGGTGGATTCTTTGTTATGATGGTCCTTGGTCCAGTACAAGGGGAACTTCCATTCCACGTCCTTGGACTCAGGACCGAGAAGAAACCAGGGCTGCTGCCCGGACACGGCGACGACTTTAAAAAAGCTGTTTTTAAAGCGTTTGAAGGAGTCAGAATAAGCTTTAAGAAGTTTGCGACCAGTAACACTTCGCAAGGATGTCATCCCATACACATCCGCCTCTTTGTCAGAAAAGGGAGTAAAGGGACAAAAGAAATAAAAGAAGACGGAGCGTTTGCAAGGAATCGGCTCCGGAAAAAGTTTGCAAAGTTTCTCGAAGGCTAGGACGAAACCCCACCCATTCGGATGGAGTTGAGCAGGAGCGAGACGAAGATAGTTTAGTACTTCCATCTAAAACTCGATAAAAGGGAAGCGAAGGCCGAGTCGGATATTGTAGTCACGGTTAAAAAAGAAAAATGAATTGTTCGTCCCCTCCCACTCGGCACAGACGAGTTCTCCATCAAAAGGTACATGAAGGGTGCAACATTCGATATCTCCCAGGTCGAGACGGACAATATCCGAGGGCGACATCAGTGAGTTAGTCGATAGTATTCCGTGTTCTACCCAAGGGTATTTTTGGAGAAGAGCTTTTGGGGGGCTGGTGGAATCTGACTCCTCAGTGACAGACGGAGTCCTATCAGATGATTGCAACAGCTCCATTAAGACCTAACATCAGCAAAAGAAAAAAGGGATAAAAGGTCAGTGAATGAGGGGTATACCTGAGGAACGCAAGTTAAAAGGGCGATCAAAGCTAGGTCTAAAGGCCGAGGTAGATACGGGCGGAGACCTATGTCGGCGGAACCTAAGATCTGGTTGGCATGAGAATCTTGACCAAGGGAGATATAGTGTGAGTTGGAGGCGATGCAGTCCCAGCATGGGCCGAGGTACCCTTCTGGATGGAAGTCTGACCTCACCGGCCGAGGGGCTGGATAAAGGTTTATAGGTTGAGCCGAGATGGCACCAGAGCCATCTCGACCATGGTCCCGCATAAAACCACCACGAGGTCTCGGCCGAGGGAGCGGACCAACAGCAGGCAAGGAGCCCCCAACTCTCCTATCACCAGACCTACCACGAAGGAAGGTGGCGAGCCTTTGCTCTTCAGTAAGGGAAGAACCTAACAACCAATAGTTGGTCAAGGGATAACGAGTGCATAAGGCTTCTTCTTCTTCTGGGGTTATGTTTTGACTAGAAGAGGGCAGATTGTTAGACCTATCCATCACCTAACAAATGCATAGAAGGAGGGATAAGGAAGGAAGAATTGAAAGTAAAGAAAGGACAAAGGACATTTCCGCCAAAACCAACCGACAGGCAGAGGAACAGGGGTTTCAGGCCAAAGGAACATCTAGAGAAAACCAACCCAAATGAAGAAAAAGCCTACCCAGAACTGATCAGAACCAGAAATGCTTGAATTACAGAGTTTCCCAAAAGCAGAGACGAACCCAAAAGCATAAACAAATCACAGAAGGGTAAAAAGAAACGATGAATATACCTGAATATGCGGCCAAAAGAAAAACAAGGAAGGAGAGTCTGAAGGAGACGATCGCAACAACGAAAAAAGGCTCTGTCTGTGGAAAGAAGCAGGAAGACGGTGAAATGAAGGAATGAGGCAAATGGAGGGAAATACGATCGCGAAGTTCAAACAAAGGGCAAAAAAAGACAATTCCAATACAATAGTAGGGGAGGCGCACGTCATACAGCAGAAGCATTAAATGCGCACGAAAACCGGTGACGGCTTGGCGCTGCGGTTATGACCCCTCGCCATTCCGAAGGAGTCAGGTGTCACAATGCAATGATAGCAGAGGCGTGAAACCCTAGATCTGGAGAAACGGGAGAAACGGTTAACATCCACCCGGACGAAGAGACACTCCGTATTCCCTCGGGTCTTGGGGCAGTGACCGCTCTCCTCGTCTTCAAAAAATCTGGGAAAGGGCTCACGACTCCCCCAATCCGAGCTTGTGCCACATGACCCAATGACGTCATGACCTCGGCCTACCTACTCCGGACGCCCGACATCATTTCAAATTGTGACAGCCCAACGTTGTTCCGAAACCAAAGCCTATTGAAATCAGAATACATCTCGGCAGCCCAGAAACCTGAACTACCGAGCTGGGGGGCAACTGTTACGGACCAAGCCTAAGGCCCAATGCCGAGACGGCCCAAATAAGGACGTATCCAAGATTACGCAGCACCTATAATGTAGGAGGATCATATATTATAGGAGATCCGAACTGTCCGCACCGAGGAGCATCCGGACTATATCTACGTGATATGTTCTCCTAGATACTCGCCCCAGATATCAGGAACAGCCAGGATATCTACCACCAGAGCTCCTATAAATACAAAGGTCGATCACACAGGTGCACACGTTCTAACTTATGCCTATTTTACCTTCTCGCAACACAGCACACACGCCACCCTCTCGGCTTACGCCGTTGTGTGTCTTGAACTACGTGGACTTAATCCTACGCATTGGGTACGTAGGCTCTAGGCTTGGCTCCTAGTCAAGTCCAACAAGTCCTATTCCCAGAACAGAACAGTAATTATTAAATACAAAAAAGGGCTGCTGGCGAAAAAAACAAAATACAAAAATTGGCAGTGAAATGATAGGATCTAGATCTATCATTTATACCATAAAAATAATTTAATTTATGTGCAACCTTGATATAGAATATTAATATTAATTTTTTTAAGGGTTGAGATGCAAAATTATCTCTAATATTTATTTTATTTTCAAAATAACACCTAGTTCCGCAAAATTTTATTGGGTGCAAAATTAGGTAACAACTTTTTAATATGGGGGCAAAATGTCATCTCTTTTTCTACTAGGTATATGTATCCTTCTATTGGAGATAATCCTATTTGAGGCAATATCGAACACTAAATGTGAACACATCTCCATCCCTCTTAACTCTTGCAAGCATATGTTACTTTTAATTTGATGGGTCACAATTAGTGTCCATGTCATTATACCATGTCACATTTTCCCTAATTTTTTCTTTATGTTCTCTTTAAATATTAACAGAAATTTTAATTATTACAAGCCATCATAAAATGAAGAGAATTAAATGGAAGACTACTCTATTTGTTGTGGGCTCCAAATTTGTCCCTATCTCATCTTAAATATTGGGCATTGAAGTGGAAGAATCTAGTTTCAACAAGTATGAGCATTTGAACCAACGAGGGTTGGCATAAGTGGTAAGTGGCTCGTGTCATTTAAGTAAGGTCTTAAGTTTAAGCCTTGTGAATGCAGAAAAGTCTCGTTAGGAGACTCACCCACCATAGCCAGGTGCGTGAAGCGGGTCAAATTCAGATTAGATAGGGCGAAACTATGAATACCAGATGGGCAACCAAAAAAAAAAAGTATGAGCATTTGATTTCTAGAAATGGCTTGACTATTATTCATAGGTTTCTTTTAGATTATAACAATGAATACATAAAGATTTCTTGTGAAAAGAAAACTAAAACTTAAAGATAGATCACAAAATAGTGTTAGTATTTAGGTGTTCTAGAGACAATCTGTAAGGACAGATCAACATCATTTCTACATTGTATTATTTCGTTATTAATAAATGAGCATATTTTATCTTTATCATATTTATGTCTCGCATTTATTTTAAGGTAAACATATGTTTGAAGATAAAAACCCTATGAATAGAACATGTGTTATTCTTGAGGATCAATGATAGAGATCATGATCATGATCATGATCATGAGGACTCGAGAACACTGGATATCTACTTCCTAAAACTTGTTCCTACTCTTGAATCACCAAGAAAGGGCATTGATGATTTCAATAAGACTAGTATGACATCATCTACTTGTATAGAGATATAAGGTAGGGACCTCATGGAATACATGCATAGAGATGTCTTAGCTGATGTCGTGGGTGGATCTATTGGAGAACAGATAGCACCGAACTGACCCGCCGAGAGACTCCACAAAGATTCATTGTAGAGAGTATCATTAGATATGTAAAGTCTCTCATCGTTTGGTAGTGCGGATCACTTGGACTGAAGGATGTCATCGAACACTATGTCCTAGGGTTATACTTTGACCGTAAACCTCTATCTACCTGAAAATGGGGAGAACAATGTACTCTTGGATGGAACTCAAATACATGAGTATAGATGGACATGCTGAGAGGACTCACAGTCCCCTACAAGGGATTAGTCATTCACAAGACCGGTAGAGCTTGGATAGCTTCTAATTAACTCGGGAGACTATGTGTAACATCCTAAATTGTTGGACCAGAAGGTTGGAAATAAAACTGTGATAAGAAGGCTAGCTTCAAGCCAGTAGAGTCCAAAAGCCTTAAGCTTATTATGAGGAAAAGCTTAAGATAATTATTAAAATTATTTTGGACTTTGAGAATTTGAGAAGATTATGAAATAATATTTCGAGGATATAGAAATATTATGGTGGAATTAATTATGGAAAATTTAGCCTAGATAAATGTTAAAATTACCGTCTGGAACTTAAGACATTTTTCCCATAAATTAAGGACAAATAGTTAAAGAATATTTGTAAATGATATTTTATGAGCTAAAGAAGTTAATTGAGTAAGAAAATCCTTAAATGAAATTAAGGATTTAATTTTATCACTTTTCCAATATTTGCAATTGAACTAAGTACCTAATTGCAAATAAAGGGTTGGAAAGGATCAAATAGGTATTAAAAATGGGCTTTATAGCACAATATTCACTATAAGCCCATTATCTCCATTAACTCCCTCAGCTGAAACACGTGAAAGCAGCAGAGAGCACAGCGTGTTTTACGGCCACGTAAGATCATATAAGCCATGTTTTTCTTCAGACTTCCCATACCTCTCCTCAGATTGTCATTTCTCTTCCCTCTTGGACTGGACCCTTTGGTCATTATATAAGCTATGTTCCTTAATCTTCCTTCACTTACTTTGCTCAGCTCAAGTGAAACTGAGAGCAAGAAGGAAACTGAGAGTGAGAACCCAAGGAAAGAGAGAGAGTTCAAGCATTTGTTGCTCTGTTCTAATCCAGAAAAACAGAGGTTGGTGTGGTGTTGAGAAGCAACAAGCTTTGGCTTATTTGAAAGACTAACAAGGTAAGCCATTAAGTTAAATATATCTGCTGCTGCCTATGTATGCATATATATATATTGAGTATGTATGAAAACAAAGGAGAGAAAAGTCATTGTATTGATATATATATGTGTGTGTGTGTGTGTGCGCGCGCAGCGTTTTGCTGCTTTGGGAAAAAGGAATGAGAAAGTTGTAGCCATAAGTTTATATAGATGCATCTCTGCTCTATATAAGAAAGAGTAAAAACTTGACTGTCATTTATATATGCTGATATTGTTGTGATCATGGAAGGAAAAGGAATGGGGGAAGTCGTTGTTATATGTTATATAAGCAGATTCACTGTTATACCCCCACCCCAGTAACACTACCTCGGACCTCAGCACCCTACCCCAGCAACACTACCTGAACCACAGCAACCCAGCTCAGCAATACTACCTCGGACCTCAGCACCCCATCCCAGCCACACTACCTCAAACCTCAGCACCCATCCCAGCAACACTACCCTAGACCTCAGCACCCCATCCCACCATCCCTATCCCATAACCCTTCAACCCTAGGGGTGGAAACAGGCCAGGCCAGGCCTGTTATGTAGGGAAGCGGCCTGAGCCTGGCCTGTGGCCTGTAACAGGCTTATTTTTAGGCCTGAGCCTGGCCTATGGCCTGTTAAGAAGCCTGTTTTTTCAAAAATCTTGTACCTAAGCTAACAGGCCACAGGCCCCAAGGAAAACAGGCCTCCCACATTTTTGGCCGAAAATAGGCCTCCCACGTTTACAGGCCGAAAAAAGGCCTCCTGTTTACATGCCGAAAAAAGGCCTGATTGATTAAACAGGTCAAATTTACAACAACATAACAGATTCTACAACAGCATAAAAAATGAAATCAAATACAACATCCAACATACAAATTAAACATCCAACATCCCATGAATAAAGTTTACAACATCCCACCAAGTTACCAACATACAGATTCATCAGCAAAATAACAGAACAACAGCTATGGATACTAGTAATATACCTAACTCACACAAACTCTTTCTTGGCAGTGGGTATTTTTTATCAAAGGTAAATATCAATTCCTCTCATATCAGTTCATGCATTGTACCAAAAAAAGAATCATCACCTTAACTCAAACGTCATATATCATGTGTATTTCTGCTTTTGAAACAGTATACATTCTCATCAGTCAAACAACCATATTGCGCAGTTATAACAAGACAACAAAGTTAAATGTCAAAAACGGAATAGTCAATCTGAACAAAATGAAATAATAAAAAGAATAATAGAAAGAATTTGAATAATCTCTCTAAGATTTGATACATATCAAAAGTGAGAATCATTTCTCATTTTCTCTCATTTAAAACTATTCATGTTTTTAACGTGATAAGTCGAGCCAACAAATCCATCTATCAAATGCATAAGTATCTAATTTTCCAGTTGGATTATGTGGCAAGAAACAAAGAATATAATTGTGCATATAATGCAAATTGGATTTACACTTCGTTCTATACATATTAAAAAACTTGAGAGTGTTATTAGGACATAGAATTAAACTCATCTTTATTTGATTTAATATTAATGTAACAAGTGTAACTGACAATACAATTGTCTAATATATAAGCATTCAACTTTTGAACTGGATAAACTTAAGTGGCTTGAAACAAACTATGTACTATGCATACAATGCAAATTGAACCACCCTAATTACCTTGAAGAATCTAGAACAACATAGATAGGATTAGGTTCATTTTAGTAAGATGTTATATTGTTCAAGAGTGAGAATATATAATTTCTCATTCTCGCTTATAACGAAGCGATCTAATTGACACAACAAACCCCAATAAAATGAAAGATTAGAATGAACAAATAAAGCGAAATGGAGATCTAGCAAATCACATGTCTCGCGAAAAAACCAGAGCCAAGAACAAAAAAAAAAAAAAAAAGAAGCTCATCACAGACACAACGGAAGAGGCTCATCAAAAAATTAAAACTCTCCTTCAATTTTAAAATGGTTAGCATAGAAACTGTACTTATTTTTATTCAGTAGAAACTGTTTCTTGACTGAATAGAAATACAAGGACCAAATCCTTCCGGTGACCAACAGTGGGCATCACAAAGCGACCTATCATAATTAGATGAAACTAAAGAACAAGGGAGCTAGGCTATGGGGCAACTGAATAAAATCCAATACCTAAAATAGAGAACTAGATGTAATTCAAAGTTTGAAGCATAAAAATTCCTAAACAGAAAAACCAGAGCCAAGAACAAAAAAAAGAGGCTCATCACATGTCTTGTGACCGGACGTGAGGTCGATGGTGAGCACGACCGAGATTGGAACTTTCAGGGGTCGACGGACACTGGACGGGACGAGACTCTCCTCTCCACTTATGAAATCGGCGACGACGAGTAGGTATTAGGGTTTTTTTCTCTGACTGGACGTGAGGTCGACGGTGAGCACGAACCTGAGATCTGGAACTTTCAGGGGTCGACGGACGTCGGACAGGACGAGACTCTCCTCTCCACTTGTGAAATCGACGACGCGAGTAGGTATTAGGGTTTTTTTTCATGGATTGGTATTCACGACTCGTATGAAGGAAGCAAAGTGAAGAGGTTTGTTTTTTTAATTACTCGGTGGTTTATTTTCAGCAGACATAAAAAAATATGTAATTACACTTTTACCCTCCTTAACAAAGCCGACGACAACCTTTTCAGCCTACTCAAGGCCCGAGCTTGGCCCGTTAAGGCAAACAAGCCTAAAATTAGGCCTTGGCCTGGCCTATTAGCCCGACAGCCAGGCCCGATCAAAAGCTTTTAGCGAGCCGGCCACAAGCCCCTAGCCTTTTTCCACCCCTATTCAACCCCCACCCCGGAACCCCTATACCTAGAAACCCCTCAACCCGGAGAAATAATTGCAAAGAAAATAATAATAATAAATATTATTATTATTAGGAAAGAGAGTAAATAATAACAAATGATATTATTATTTATTAAAAATGGGTATTATTACTAAGTCACGTAGTAGGGTATATTGCGACGCTGGAAGTGACTAATGACAATGATAAATGTTTATAGGCATACTTTGACACCTCTACTGATCCCAACAACGTCGACCAAACTAAGGACTCAAGTTTGAGTTCATCCTATGGATACATCAAAGACAACTTTCAAAACTCATTCAAGGCATTACGAATTCACGGTTATGCCATTTGGTCTCACTGATGCTCCATCTACCTTTCAAGCCATCATGTTTCGACATTATCTTAGGAAGTTTATATTAGTATTTTTTGATGATATATTGGTTTACAGTAAGACCTTTTAGGATCACATAACTCATTTAAATATATTACGTTTAAATGAGTTCTATGCAAATCCTAAAAATTGCAACTTCATTCAGCTAGATATTTCATTCTTGGGGCATAATATTTCATCCAAAGGAGTAATGGTTGACTTGGACAAAATAGCTATTATTGATAAATGGCCTTTACCCAAAAACATTTCTGAACTACGATGTTTTTTGGGTCTTTTAGTTTATTACCGCAGGTTTATCAGGAATTATGGTCAAATTGCAAAGCCTTTAACTGATAAGACCAAAAAGGATGGCTTTAAACCGATGTCACTTCTTTGGCAGCATTTCAGGATCTACAGGAAGCATTAACTAATGCTCCAGTGTTACAATTGCTAGACTTCTCAAAGAAGTTTATTGTTGAACGAGATCTTCGGGCATTGGTGCTATTTTACGACAAAAGGGTCACCCCATCACATTTTAAAGCAAGGGTTTGTCTCCTAGAAAGCAGAACATTCAGTATATAATAGAGAATTATTAGCCTTGGTCTCTTCTTTGCACAAATGGCATCACTATCTTTTAGGCCGCAAGTTTGAGGTTCATACCGCCCATTTTAGCCTCAAATATCTCCTGGATCAACACATAACCACTTCTGGCCAATAGCGTTTGATATTAAAGCTACCCCCATTTGATTTTCAAATTATTTACAAAACTAGATCTTCTAATCAAGCTGTGGATGCCTTATCTCGTATTCCTCATTCCTGTGATTTCTTCTCCTTGGTAATAGCCCATGCTTCATTATTTACAAATCTACCATTTCTTTTGGATCAAGATTAGTACACATAAGCTATCAAGACATCTCTCCAATCTGGACCATAATCGGTTCCTCATTTTTCTCTTAATGATGGACTTTCATACTAAAAAGATCACTTAGTTATCCCTATTGCATCTGATCTTTCCATTGCATTGATCAATGAGGTTTATTCAACTCCTACGGGTGGTTATGGTGTAGTCCTCAAAAATTTAAATGCTTACATTATTATTCATGAAAGAGGAAGTTAGTAACTACATCCAACATTGTTCGACTTATCAACATGGTAAGTATATTCCTCAAGCACCAGGTGGTCTTTTGCAGCCTTTACCTATCCCATCTCATATTTGGGAAGATTTATCCATGGATTTCATTATTGTCCTTAGACTCTTCTTCAGAAATTCAATTGCTCATTCAGTGGAAGAATCGCCCTCCTGAAGAAGCTAGTTGGGAGTCGTATGATCTCATTGCAACGTAGATTCCTCGTTTCAGCCTTGAGGACAAGGATCATTTTCAAGGAGAGGGCAATGATAGGATTTCGACGTCCTTTTCTTGTTTACTCAAGAAGGAGGCATGAGAATAGGGATAATTAATATAGGGTTAATGTGCAAAAATACACATGTGCTTTTGTCCGAGGAGCGCCCAGTAGCAAGTGCTTTTTTTAGGTGCAAAAGTACTATGTGGTTACGAAATAGGAGCAAAAGTCACAGTTGCCATTTAGGGAATGGACGTTGACCGTTTAGTTGGATGATTTGACCTAAATTAATGACATGGACACTGACTGGGTGTCTATAGACATGGAAATTGCATGATTTATTTATCTGCAAAAATGTAATTTAGGGTTTTTATTCCCAAAATCTAAATGAAAAATCATCTCAAAATCTAACACCTAACAAATATAATCCACTTATCGGGCAAATTGGGGAAACGAAAATCTAGAGAAAAGCTAGGGTTCACGATGCGAAGAGTAAGGAGACGAAAACATAGGGTTGACGACGCGAACCTATACGCAGAAGAAGAAGGGATTGGGACAAAATTGCTAAGGTAGGGTTTAATTCTTCGCGTGTCGGAGTGAGGGAGTGAACTTGTTGAATTCGCGATACACCACATCTATTTTGTTTTTTTTTTTAAAAAAAGACCCCAAAAGCTCATGTGGAAATGGAGGAGGAAGGCCAATTCAAAGCAGCAAGGCCAATAGAGTTAACAGATGCATATACAAATAAGATAACAAAGAAATAAGATGCATATACAAAAATTAATCTAGGAAGAACCAGAAAAAAAAAAAGAAGAGATAAATAAGATAGAGGGGGAAGAACCAGAACTCACTATTAAGTTAAATAAGATAACACAGATCCAAAAAGTTCCAAAGCTAACATATACATATATAAATTTAAAAAAAAAAATCGACGGAAGAGATCAGACTAACAGATCCAAATTTCTACATCTAACAATCAGAAAAAAGAAAAAAAAATCCACATCACGCTGGTGAGGGAGGAGCCACGAGAATCGGAGGAAGAGATCTGTCGATAGTGCGCACAGACTCAGACATCGAAACCCGGATCTAGAAACACTATCAACGGCGTGCACGGACACGGCAACCCAGATCGGTTGATTTGCAACGCCGCTGCATTTCATCGTCGGAGGAAGAGATTGACGAGGCCGTTGCGTTTCGCCATCGGAGAAAGAGATCGACTGGAATGTTACATTTACCAGAGTCATAACAGCATAAGGAATGAAGAGTGAGGTCATGGTGGAGCTGAGGTTAAGGCTAGAGCTGAGAAAGAGATCGTACGCTGGAGCTTTAAGGAGATATGGAGTCGAGGGAGATTATATTTGTTAGGTGTTAGATTTTGAGATGATTTTTCATTTAGATTTTGGGAATAAAAACCCTAAATTACATTTTTGCAGATAAATAAATCATGCAATTTCCATGTCATCCACTACTAAGGTTCCACTTGTCTGCTACAGACACCTAGTCAGCGTCCACGTCATTAATTTAGGTCAAACCATCCAACTAAACGGTCAACGTCCATCCCTAAACGGCAACTATGACTTTTGCTCCTATTTCGTAACCACATAGTCACTTTTGCACCTAAAAAAAGCACTTGCTACTGGATGCTCCTTGGACAAAAGCACATGTGTATTTTTGCACCTTAACCCATTAATATATAGCAGTTATGTTTGATCTGTTTTATCTCTAGGGAAGTTATGTTGTTTTATCTTTACGAAGTTAAGTGTGTCTTATCCTTAGAAAGTTATAGGGAAGTTATTATCAATTATCTTTATTATGTTTTGCCTATATATTTTTAGGGGATAACATTTCTGCATCTGAGGCAGATAAATATATCTGCAGTGAACCAAAACGACACCATTTTCTGTGTTTCTACACCATCTCCGAATGAGTCAACCTCTTGCTTACAAGCCTTCAGTGAGTGGCGTATAGGGTCAAAACCAGAATCCATGTCAGGGCCTCCATGAGTATCAGCAGGAAAACTCCTTTTGGTGGAAAACTGTGTCTTTGCAGGTGAAACTTTTGGATAACCACCATCAAGACTCTCAACCTCTTGTTTAATATTTTCAAGAAGAAGTGCTGCATTAGTGTGACTATGGAGTTTTGACCATCATATAAAAGGCCAGCTTCAAATGATTTCGAAGCTGAGTTTGCCGGGGGGGGTTGAAGTGCCGGAAGTTGAGTGCCTTTTCCTATATCTGCAAAACTGATCCCTGACGTTGAGGTCTTGAGGGTCGAAGTAGCTCGGCAAAGTTTCCATTTCAAAGTCCATGGCAAGCGATGGTTTCTGGAAGAGTAAGGCCGAGTTGAGGGGAGAAGGGAGGGAGGACGGTGGAGACGGTAATTGCGTTGGTGGTTGGATTGAAGCGCTGAAACTATGTGTGATTTTTTAATGGACACAATTATTTCATGGTGGGGTTCGTTGTCCCTTTTTGTTTTTGGTCAATAGGGTCGTCTGTCCCTTTCAGTTTTCACAAGAGCATTAATTAATAAAAAACAGAAAAAATGGTGTCGTTTTGGGTCACTGCAGATATATTTATCTACCTCATATGCATAAATGTTATCCCCATATTTTTATGTAAGACAATGACAAATGTTATGAATATATGAATGATCTAGTTCTAGAATATATTGGTTACTAATTTGGATCTTAGACCCATCAGTAACAGAAAAATCACTAAACCGGCCAACGGCCCAGTCCCAATTTGAAAATGCTTTATCTTTTATGAGAGAGAGACACAAAGGGGTGTAGGGTCCCACCTCCTTCTGTGGGGTCTCACCATACTCTTCTTTGGCTCTCCCTCTCTCATACCTCCGGTTTTGAAAAGGATGTCACACTCCCTTTTATCTGTCATGCTGACACCTGTTGGTTTCTTCTTTAAAGATATTGTTAGTGGGGGCAAAGTTCCATGAACGGATCTCCTTGAAATATGAAGGAAGACGCATGAGTGAGTGAGAGAGAGAGAGGTAATGGTAACAACAAAATCACTTTCATTGAGAGAAAGATGTACAACAGAAGAAATCAAAAAGGGACCCTTGTGATACAAGATCCTCGTGAGCCACAGAGAAGCAACCACCTACTTTGCATGGCCACCCAAAGACAAAGAAAGCAACAAGGTAAAGAGAAAAGAAGAAAAGGTTATGATCCAACAAAGTCACTAGTGACAACAAGTTCATGAAACTTCTTTTCCAACACCTCAGAACATATTTGATTCATGGTGTGATAAAAGGTCAAGAGCTCAGATAACTGTTCCACCGTCATTTTTGCCATCACATTTCTTGCCATTTTCTCTCTTTCCTCGTTCAGTTTCAGCCTCTCAATGTATGACCCTGCATTCCTAACTGTCGCCCCCATCTGCTTTAACCTCTTCTCTTGCTGTACATTCAACGCTGTGTTTGACTGAATATATAAGAACAACCCCATACAAAACATAAATTAATTAATGTCACAACAGAAAATCTCTGAAAATCATAGCCATGTACTGTGTTCTGAACGTGTTTGTTATCACTTTTTGTGAGTTCCAAGACGAGGAAATCAACAAGACTATTGTTTTTTTTTTTTTTTTTTTTTTTTTTTTTTTTTTTTGGTGAGGAAAAAATTTAGGTGAGTTAAATGGACAGGGCATGCCTCTGCCTCTAGACTCCAAATCCTTACGGAGGTCCTTACATACTGGGCTCACCAAGACTAATGTTTCTGTCAAAACGCGATTTTCGAACCATCCCAACATGGTTCTGAACACAAAATAATCACTATGTATTTTGTCATGTTATAATGCAAGTGCCTGTGCTAAGTCTCATATCTCAGCATTTAACAACAATTAAGACTTCAAATGGTAATAAAGCACGGATTTGGATTATAAAGAGAAAAACTAAACATGGAAGAGGTAAGATCTGATGCATCTCTGTATTAAGTTTCTGCATCTGATCCAAGAAGCAAATCATTTGGGACACAGATGAAACACAGAGAAGTTGGGAATATCGTCAAAAGGTTCATACCTCAAGGAAATCTGCTCCAGCTTCAAGTTCAGACTTCTTAGAAGGGTTGATCCCTTTCCCTGTGGTGTACAGATCTTTGGCAAGTGAGAAACTTCTCACTATGATCTTCTGCTTGTTCTCCATCTCCTTGTTAAGCTTTATAGGCCTTTGCACACATGTTATACTATTCAACTTCTTCTGGTATGCAACCACCGCCTTCACAAATTCCTGTAGTTTATAAAAATTTCCCATGAGAAATTGATTTTAATGTGACAAGATCAAAATTTACAGCTGAAACTAAAGATTGCATCAGATTCAGACCTTATAAGCACATGGGCATCCGGGGTAATCAAATTCATCAGAATCAGTCTTCCTCATTCTCTCAGGATGAAACTGTAATCCCATAATGAACTTCCCCTCTTCAGGGTTATAAGCATCTGGGTCATAAAACCCTTCAATTAAACCATCCGGGGCAAAAGCCATTGGAACAAAGCGTTGTGCCAGTCTCTTAACCCCTTGATGATGATAACTATTAACCCAAATCTCCATTTTATCTTCTTCCAAAGAATCCTTAAACCAGCTATGCAAAGGTGTGTTCTCCACTATTTTAACCTTATGCCTATGACCATCATAGTCATCATAGTTTATGTGTACCACTCTCTGGCTTTCAGGACACTTCCTAGAAAGCTCTTTTCCTATGTCCTGAATAAGGCTACCCCCACATGCAACATTAAGGACCTGTGATCCCCTGCAAATTCCCATGTAGGGAATGTTCCTCTCAAGGCATAGCTTAGCTAATCTAAGCTCGATTGAATCCTTTTCTTTATCAATTGCTGTATCACTGGCATGAAGCCTTCTGATTTCTTCAAGTTCCTCTTGTGAAAGACCTGATGTGTCTTCTTCGTACCAGGATGGGTCTATGTCTTCCCCTTCACAGAGAAGCACGCCATGAATGGGCTCGAAGCTATCTAACAGCATGTGAAGCCCAGAAACACGAGGCACAATCACAGGTACCGCACCATACCCCACTATAAGATCAAGATGATATTCCCCTGAAAAATCAAACGAACAACAACTTCAACCAAAAAGAACCAAAAATCAACATTCGGTTAAAAAAATCCAGGTACTAAGAAATCATTCTAAGAGTTGGGCTAAATTCGAGGATTTCTATGAATGTAAGAAGAATCGTGCCCTTAACCAAACTATTAAATGTCGGCATCATAGAGATGAAGAAATCTAGAGTGAACGGAAAAGGAAACGAACCCACGAAATCGACGAACTTGTTCTTGCGAACAGTACGTCTAGAAACGATGAGAACACGAGGGAGAATAACAGAGAGATCAGAAGACATTGCGCTGGGACAGGAAGCAATGGAGCCGAAATTGCAAATCAAATTCAATGGGTCTGTGAAAGTGGGCGAGATTGAAGATTTATATATAGAAGATAAATGGCAAACACTGTAAATAAAACATGTTTAATTAAATTAGAATTAATTTAATTTAATTGGTGACAACAAATTGGGATTATTCGGTGTTAAGCGAGAAAAGGAGAGAGAGGAAGAAGTGTGGAAAACGATACTCTCCTGGCGCCGCGTAACTTCCAGAGCGTTTCCACTGTTTCAGGGATTTATTATTAAATGGATAGGATAAGACTTCAGATTTCATTAAGCAATAAATTAAAGGTGAAGATCAGTAGCTTATATTATACTCAGTTTGACACACGAGATAAGAACTTAAAATTTTAATTAATTAATTTACTACATAATAATTTTATAAATAGAGGATAATAATTTTTATAAATTGGATAATTTTTTATTTGAATTTATGATACAGATGATTTATCGTTATCCAATTCAAAATCCATTACTAAGAAATTGTACATATTTTAATCTTTTTACTATTATTATTGTTGTTATTACCATGAGTAAAATATTCTAATCTGATATCTGTTTTATTTTAACTACAAAGATCACATCTTCGTTTCAAAACTATTAACTCTATTGAAGAATATTCTAAAAGTATATTAGAATAAATCTGGTTAACTCTCTGTGTCCCTATATATAAAATTCCATTTTTTTAAAAAAATGTGTTTGTCCTTTTTTATTGGATCTTTATTTGATTTAGTCTGAATAATAAATACATTTTTTATTCATTTTACCCCAGGAAAAAAAAATATTTCTTACCTATTTACTACTTTTAATTGTCTTTCAAAACCCCGCAATATCGTTATTTAAAATCTTATCACCAAGAAATTATGCATATTTAATATTATTAAATTATAAAATTCACATATTAATATAATTTTATCAAAATTTTATCATTTTATAATGGGCAAAGGTGAATCCAACACCTTGAAATATTTTTTGAAGTGCATTTAATGTTTTAAAGTATTTTATAGTTCATCAAAAACATTGAGGTATTTTTCAAGTGCACCTATAACCCTAAAGTATATTTTTATGCAATTTTACACTTAATAATTTAGATAATTTATGTTGTTGAATACACTTAAAAAAATACTTTTAAGGTGTTTGATACACATGTAAATAACTTTAGGGTGTTAAATATATGTAACGAAAAATAATTTAAAGTGTTGGATGAGCTTTAAAAAACTACTTGTATGTGCGCCACACAATATTTTAGAACATTGAATGCACCAGAAAAAATAATTTAGATTATTGGATGGACCTTAACTCTATTATAATCTTATGATTTAATTAAAAATATATATATATATATATACTTTTATGATATTTTTAGCTAACGTATAAATTTAAAAGATTGACATTAAAAAAATATATTTAAATAAGTAAAATGAGATTTAAAAATTTGAAATTATAAAAAAAATTATAATTATAAATTAAATTAAATTTAAAATTTGATAAAATTAATGATTTTGATATGATATAAAATAAATTTGAAAATGCATATTAAAATTATTTTTTTGGTTGAAGATATAGGCTTAAATACTTGCGAGGTAACATTTATGCTAATGAGGAACATTTTGATTAAAAAAAAAAACAAAAGTCAATGTTGCATTTTAACAGTTAAATAATAGTTGAGTGGATGGAAATATAATCTTCAAATTAATTAGAATGTTTAACATGCATTTTGATATTAATTAAGAAACATTCATATAAATTTTCAAAATAAAAATATCTTTATATTTTAGATTAAAGGGGAACTCTCTTAACAACTTTGACTTGTTTAGGTCAAATTAAAAAAGAAAGAAAAAGAAAAGTGTGCTGGCCTTTTTAGTTTTAAATTCGTGAGTTAGTTCATTAATCACTTTTTTATAGTAGTGGATAATGTTAATGGGACAAATATATGTTAGGTGGGTAGCAAATAGTGATTTTTATTTTATTTTTTTATTTATTAAAGGTTTCACCCTCAACCTCAAGGCTTAGAAGGTAAATAGTTTTCATATCTATGATATGCAAATAGTTATTTATGTATATATGTTTTCTTTATAATTAATAGATCAAATTTTATTAAAACATGCACAACTTTCTTTGTCAATCTCAAAGACCAAATCTGATGGTGTTTGAGGAACAAAAATTTATATTTATCAAAAGATTAGAAGCAGCATGTTATTAACAAAAAAGGAAGAAGAGGAAATATTATCAGTAATTTAACAAATTTCTTAAAAAGTAATAAGAATAATTGAATACATTTTTCTTTTGAACTAGGGCTAAGATGCAAATGTGCTCTATATTTTCCATTCAAAAGAAATATTAATTATTGCACCTTTTTTTTTTTTGGTTCAATATTATGTTGCCATAAAAGTTTTAAGAACTGGTTGGATTAGCGTTGTAAAAGCACATTTACGCAAGTCAGAATAAAACTCATCTCACACACAGGGTGGATTTAGGGGGGCTAGGGGTGGCCCCCGCCCTCCCCTAAAATTACATAATCTGACATATACTTTAGCCTTATAAAAATTTCAATATTTTCATTTTAGTCCCTATTTAAAGTTTCAAAAAGGGACTAAAATGAAAATATTGAAATATTTATGTTAATTTCCTAAAATTTTGGGTCCAATTCTGTAATTTTCACCCCTAATTTCCAATGCTGACTTCACTGGGTTTTATTCTGTAATTTTTGCCCCCTAGTTTTCATTCCTGGCTCGGCCCCTACTCACAAATAATATTAATTAATAAAACAGTTTCTTCTAATCCAAATAGCACTCAAGATATAGCAATATTAACCAAAAGGTTTGGACTTTGATGAAGAGTTTTAGCTTTATCTTATAAAGTATCACATTGACTATCTATTGCAATTTTTTCTTTTTTTCTTTTTCAATGTCGGTTAAGTAAAGTAGAAAATTATTTTTAAATATATATTTAATATGAAAATAATTAAATTTTGTTTAATATTTACCGAGAGTTAATGAATTTAAACATAAAATGAAAGAAATACTTGTTATTAAATTAATTAATATTTAGAGATTTAAATCAATGTCATTATTATTGCTCTTGTTTACAATCACAGTTCAACTTACTAAAGATGGTAGTAAGATTTCCTTTCTTGATGGATGAGAACGCTATGCATGTCACGTGGATGACTGTCTCGCTTAGATTTTGTTCCAAAGAGTCGGTGACTCCAACTTGTTTACAACTGTTGCCGGCCAAAAACAAACTTGCTTACAACTTTCAGTTCATTCTAGGTAGATTAAATGTATCTATTTATTGTATACAAAAATAATATGTATTTCATTATTCACATTTTCTTTATATAAAGTACACGACTAAGTATTTATTATTTGTGCTACTCCTTCCCACCGATTTTAAAAGTTTAATTTGTAATTATTAATACAAAAATTGGCGGAGTTGTGAAATGATGGGATCGTTATCTATCATTTATATCAGAAAAATAATTTAATTTATGTGCAGCATGGACATAGAATATTAATATTAGTTTTTTTAGGGTTGAGGAGCAAATTTGTCTCTAATATTTATTTTTTTTTTTTTTCAAAATAACACTTATTGGGTGCAAAATTAGGTTTAAAAAAATTAATATGGGGAAAAATGTCATTTCTTTTTCTACTAGACATGATGTATCTTTCTATTGAAGATAATTCTATTTAAAGTACCGTCGAACTCTAAATATGAACACCTCTCCATCTCTCTGTTAACTCTTGTAAGCTTATGTTACTTTTAATTTGATGGGTCACACTTAGTGTTTATGTCCATATACCATGTCATCTTTTCCTTTTTTTTTTTTTTTTTTTTTTTTGGCGCATGCTCTTAATTACCCATAGTATCAATCTTGATGAGCTTGGAATTGCTCCCTCTTATTTTTTTAATGAGTAACAATTACTAAAATCACGTAAATCAAAATATTGATTAAAATTAGTTAAAACCCATAAATGCATTAGGGAAATTACATGTAATTTATTTAGGTAACTGTGAAAAAAAATTAATTTTTGGACAAACACACATATTGTTTATTATATTTAGCCAAATCCGAATAGCACACCCCAGTGCAGTCATTCTCTGGTGGTGGGTTTGCTTTTCTAATCCTTATTAGTTACTACCTCCAGTCCTATTATAACAATACTTTTGTAATGCAAAAAGTGTTCCTATAATTAGGACCAAAGGAAGTATAAGGCAATTTGTAGGGGGAAAAAGGGTTATCCTTATTATAAGTTAGCTAATGAGGGTATTAATTAAGTTTTTTCAATATCACCCCTATTTAAAAGTCATTAACTATGATTATCTTTCCTTGAATATAATGCAACTTTGAATATTTAAAAATATAATGCAAGTTGACATTGGAAATTTATTCCATTTTTTTAAAATAAATTTAATGAATTAATTAACATTTCTTAGTTTCTATAAGTAATGAATAGTGACCCTACTCCCTCATTGCCTTCCAAATTACAATATCAATAATCTTTTCCTCTCATACGCACACATGTAGAAGTAGTATTTCAAAAATCTTTTACGCTCAAAACCTTGAAAGACATTATAGTCTTGACCAAATTTTTTTAAAAAACAACTTAGCTTGAACATTTGCTGTAATTTTTAATTTAACTTTAAATTGTATTAAACAAATTAAAATTCAATAAAAGCCCATAAATAGCCCAAATTTTTTTAATAATCACAAATTTATATATTCTTTTTTTTTTTGGATAGAAATCGGGAAAAGTGAATAATAATCGCAAATTTATATATTCTAAGTGTTAAAGGTTATATATAAAGGAGGGATGAATCTCTCTACAATTGGGTAACTTGCAACAAGGTAGATACAGTGAAGTAGTAAACTACACTATGAGACCTACTAGCTTTTTATATAGATTTTGAATGTCTGCTACAATTTTTTAGTACATTCACTAAAAAACAACAAAATAATTTATACTAATTTTTGCAATAATTTTGTTATGAAGTTCAAGTCAATTCAACATATTTAAGAAAATACAAAGTGCATGTATATGGGAAAAGAGGCATAAAATGCGGAGATTACAAAGCGAGTGAAGACCGATGACAAGAGGTTTCACGTGGGGCAGTGCTCAACTAAGAAAAGGACACAAAAGGTGTGTTAGTTCTTTTTTTTTTTCTTTTTTTTTTTTTTATAACAAAAATTTTAGGAAAAATGTTGGGTCCACCTATAATTCAAGGGCAGGACGAAATCTCCCTTCCTCTTAGATCATATCGATGTTGGGCGGAGACAAGTTGTCTATTACCTTCAGGTGTTACCTAGGCACCTAGGAGTTAGGATCTCCTCCAAATAGCACACCACTAACTCCGGGATTGAATCATCTCTTTTTGGTGAGAGTGTTCCACCCTTTACTGGGTTGAGTCCAACAATGAGGGGTAAAGGTGTGTTAGTTCTAATACCACATAAATATGATTTCTTAAGTTTGAGTTTATGTAAATGCAAACTTAAAAACGCTTTTGAGAGAATTAGCATCAATTGGGTCGAACATATTGACAATTCTCTAATATAAACCAAAAGCTAAGTCAATTAAGATATTTTCAATTAAATTAAATTTAATTAAGGATCACTCATCTTATATAATTTGGGCGTTTATTATAACATTGGTGACATTATCTTCTTAAAATACTTTTGGTTAACATTAGGTTGTATATAAGTTTATAAGTTTAGTGAAGTAGTTTGAAGAAAAGTAATAAATATATGAGATGAAATGAAAAAAATTTCTTATATTGAAGACCAAAATTCATTTATAAACTAGGTCAAACATTTAGGAATGAGCAAGTATTAATTATCATCATAATCCTTAATATAAGACATATTTACTTAATCTAATTAGATTAAGGAAATTGGTTGACTTAGTTAATAGGATATGTATTTTTTAATACACTCTAGTCATTTTCCTTAATTCCCTCTATTTTCTCAAATTCTTGTTGAGGATACACCAATAAGGATAAATTAGAAAAATTGGTTAATATGAAAATTGTATTATATTTAGGACTAAAATAAACTTCTCAAATATCTTATATTAAGGATATGAGGGAGTGTTAGATTTAATCTAACGGCGTTGATGAGAGAGTTACAAATTCATATTTTTTAAAAATAAATAAAATTAATTAATTTTATCTCAACACCATCAAATCATAATCTGAGAGTTCATGTATTCCTCAACTGAGGCTGAATTGAGATAGGCGCAGTTGAGGCGATCCACGTCATCTTTTTTATCCCTTCCTCTTCCTTTTTTGACCCAAAGAAAAAGGTATTCCTTAATTAAGTATTCTATTTTTCAAAAAACTTTTTATCCTGCAAAAATAGTTTCCCTAGTTATTGATCAGATCAATCAATGTAAATTATAATGAAATTTTAAAAAAAAAAAAAAAAATTAAGAAGACTACTTTACTCGTCTCAAAAATTGCTTATCACATGTTATTAGATTTTGGGAAATCCCAAGAAAATATCACTTAAACAAATAGTTGATTTTTCAACAAAACGAATTTTTAATTGTTTTATTGTTCTTGTCAATCTCATTACTATTATTGTTAATAGGATTTTGAAGTTGAAGTGATATTTTTTTTTTTTTTTTTTTTTTTTTTTTTTTTTTTTTATCATTTTCCCTTAGTTTTTCTGTATCAAACTCAAGGGAACGGAGTTTTTGGGAATACCCGGAGTTTGGTAGAGAAACTCACAACCTGTGATGATTGCTTCTAAAACTGGTAGAGCACCAATCTCAAATTAAAAATGTTCAATCAATTGTGAAACAAAACAATTTTCTTAAAAAGAACAAACAAATTAAACTTTCCACATCGGTGGTTACAACAACCACTTTTGCGTTTGTCTCATTTTTTTTTTTTTTTTCTTCTTCTTATAATATCATATCCACTTTTAGATTAAAAAGGTAAATGATTTAGATTCAATATTTTCTAAAATTATTACCATAAATATAATTTGATCTAGCTAGATAGTTCATAACTGCAATATAGAAAAAAAAAGAATTTTAATTAATAAAATAAAATAATAATAATTTTATAAAATATTAAATTTAAATCATCCGTTTCATAATTTTAGGGTAGAGATAAGATTATAAAAAGATAATGCGAAAGAGTAAAAGGAGATTATCCTCTTCCCCACCGGTTGTAAAACCAATGTTTAGAGAGTCTTTATAAAAAGATGTTTACTGGTTTTTTTTATAAAAAAAAGATTTTTATTTCTGTTTTTTCAAATTTTTGTTTTTCTAGAAGTCTTGCCATGTGTGTTTCTAATTGGAGAGGCACTGATGCAGATTTTTAGGCTTATTTTTAATGATATATCTTAAATGTTTCAAATTAATATTAGACATACACAGGACATGATCTAATAATAGATCATTCATGAAGTCAGCAATTACGCGGATTTACATATTCATAAAATATTATTTGTGGACTTAATAATGATTATTTCGTGATTGTTAAAGCACAACTACAAAACTATATATATATAGTTGTTTGACTCAGACTTCATTTAAATACATATCACATGGTTGCTTTAAAAATATTATCATTACGAAAAGTGATTGAACTATGATTTTTGTACTGTACCTAGTTAATTGATCAATTTCTCGTTTTCTAATTTTAAATTTGGTTCACGATTTTATTATTCTAAAGACGAATATGAACATTTTTTGGAAACAAAATCTTATGTTTCCAGGGTTTCATCCAATATTTTTCTAAATAGTGAAAGTCGGACTGTCCAAATTAAATCTAGACATTTAAGATTTAAATTTTCAAAATTATATATTTAAAAAAATTAATGAGTATAGAATCTAAAATAAAGATAATATTTTAACTATTTTTCAAAAATGATTTTTTTATTTAAAAACAAATCTAGACAATACAAATGATATTAGCTCTCCCTGCTAAGCAAAGCGCTGAGCCGGAAAACTATTTCTGGTATACAAAGTTTTAGTTTAACCTTTAATTTTTTTAAAAAGCATGTCTTCAGCCCTTTAACCCTGATATTGTGAATCTCAAATGATTATTTTATTATTATTATTATTTTGTAACAATCATTGTTATTTTGAAAGTTAAAATTAATACATCAGCAATATTCAAAAATATATTTTTTCAACATTTAAAATTTCAATATCAGTATTTTTTTTGTTAACAACGTTATAATTAAAGGACTAAAAAGACATTTTATAAAGTTAATAAACTAAAACGAAACATTTTGTAAGATGTACTTTTGTCTAAGAAATTGCATCAAAATTTAAACAGCAAAAATATTTTTTAAAAAAATCATTCATTCCTTCTTAAAAATGTCCTACAGTGTTATAATAAGGACCATATCTAAATTATACTAGATATATTTATATATATTTAAAAATATAATCATTGATTGATAAAGACAAAATATTAAGCGACTCCAAAGGAGTCATAAATAAACTTGTAAAGAATAGTAGGGTTTGACTTGTAGAGTGCAATAGTAGTGGTAAAGTATATATGTGAGGAAGGTGAGATTCTGGGAAGGTATGAAACACTTAAATGGGAAGACAGAAGCTGGATGCATGCAATGGGCTGAGCAGAACAGAGCACATTGTGCTGAGACGACAAATGAAAAGCAGTGCTTGACAACACACCAACCCACGAAGAGCCATGCTTCAACTTTTGTTTTTTATATTATTCTTTAACGAACTCCAACAATCTTGAATTTTCCATTAATTATTATTTACTTAATAGCATGACTTGTGGCTATTACAAGAAAGAAAGTGAAGTTCCAATAATACACAATTCTCAATTAATATAAACTATACTAAGGTAACACTAGTAACCTGCCCCAGATTGATCGAAACCCAAATAAATATTCCCCCAAGTATTCCCTCCAATGTTAAATATACAACTTTTAGAAAAAATATTTAATTAATCAATAATATAAATCACTTGGTGAGTCATTAATGAAAGTTTTGTAAATATTATTCTTATTACAATTTAATGAAAAACCCTAATGTACATAGTGTTTTTCTATGCTCTTAAATACGGGTAAGGTTGAAAAATATTTTATTTTTAAACAAAGTTAACGAGCAAAATGAAGTAGTTAATAGTGATTTATAATAAGACATGGCGTGGAGTATATAACCAGTCCCTCCATTCCGAATTTAATTTGGTTTTAGACTTTTATATTTTTTGTTTGTTTTACATTTGGTGTTTTGGAAATTCAAAGCTTGGCCAAGTTTTTTCATTCCCCCTAAATTCTCTTTCTTTTAAATATAAAGCGCATTATGAAAATTTTCATAATTTCATCATATAAGGAATATTACTGTTTTTAAGGAGCAATTAATATACTTTTTCTTAAAATTCTCATAGAAAAATATTAAAATTACTTTTTTTTTCCACATTATTATGCTCAATCGATGTTTAGTATTCCTCCGGTTTTAATATAAGATTATTTACCTGATTCGGTGAGATCAAGAAAATTAGTTAACCCGACATGTATTTTCTAAAATATTCTAGTCATCTTCCTATATTCCTTTATTCACTTTCCTTCTTGATTAGGGAAATGCTTTGGAAAATATAAAAACTATATCTTATATATAAGATCAAGATCAACTATATATATATATATATATATTTATACATAATATAGGGTTTATCGTTTGTCATGTCACTTGACATAAGGTTATGTCAAGTCACCCCAAAACTACGTCGTTTTGGGGTTAGAGGAATTAATGAACTCTCAAAACGACGTAGTTTTAGGGTTAGAGGAATTAATGAAGGATCTTTTGGTAAAATCATATAATAAATACAAAAACAAAAATAGAAAAACACCCTTTATTAATTCTGATAACTCTCAAAACGACGTAGTTTTGGGGTGACTTGACATAACCTTATGTCAAGTGACATGACAAACGATAACCCCATATATATATATATATATATATATATATTATATTAAAAACCAGATGGAGTATTAAATGAGCTCACAACTATAAATTTTTTTAGATTTAACAACTTACCCCCTCCCTTAATTGAGTAATTAACTCATTAAAACTGTTTTTTTAAAAAAAAAAAAAAAAAAAAAAAAAAAACTTGCCCCTATTAAAGATATGGATTAAAAAAATTGCAAGTGTTGGTTGATTATTGATGTATTAGTTAAAAGCGATTTATATTTAAAATGGATGGAGTAAAGTAGTGCTCCCTACAATTTATATTATAAGGAACTTTTAACCACCTTATCAAAATAGATTAGAGGTGGTTTAGTCATTAATTTTGTCAAAAATGAAAAAAAAAAAAAATCAATTTTACCGATATTTAAATAGAAAATTATCATATTTGTATTACATTTTTATAGTTGACAACTTTAAGGGCTTGCTTGGCACGAGTGAAATGGAAGGGAGAAAAGGAAAGAAAAAATTTTAATGAGTTCAATTTAAAAAATAGATATGTGGAGTTAAAAAAATTTAATAAAAAAAGATGTAAGATAAAATAGTAAACAAATTAATTAAAAGCTTTTAATCAAACATCTCCAATTTTTTTATTAGGATTCATTAAAATTTACCTTTCCCTCCCCTTCCATTTCCATTACCAAATGAACACTAAATATGAATAATATTAAAAAAAAAAAAGCTTAATTAGTACTTCGATCCTGCAGGTATTTAATATAAACATATTTATTTAATTTGATTAAACTAAGAAAGTTAGTTAAGTTAATTAATATGACATGTATTTTTCAAAATACACTAGTCATCTTCTTTAATCTCTTTGTTCTTTCACCTCTTTGATTATTGTTGAGGGAGCATCAATATGAGTAAATTATAAAAGAATTGACAAATATGAAAACCATGTCTTATTTTTAGAATTAAGATCAATTCCTCAAAGATGTTTTATATTAAATATCGAAGGGAGTACCTCATCAAGTAACTTATAACATGGATAATCAATCTCTTATAGAATATGCTTTATGATAAAAACATGAGGGAGTATACTCCTCTAATCGTATAAGACAAATCTAACATGTTTCATCATAACCAAAAAAAAAAAAAAAATCCTTAAACCTAATTACCTTTATCTTAAAATTTAATAACGTTTCAAATTTACCTATATTTAATATAAAATATAATTTGATGAAGTCCAAAAATATTCCTTTTGATTCATAATATAAATCACTTATAGAAGAATTCTTTGGTTTATAAGATAAATCATTTAGTGAGTAATTAATGTTTATCTATAACTTGGTGCAATGGATATCAAAAGGCTCTTAAGGCATACTCATGCTTTGGGTTGTGGCCTTAAGCCATTGCGGAGGAGCTCTTAGGAATTAATTCCCAAAGGATCGACTAGAGGAGGGGACAATTTCTATCCCAATGGGAACCGGACACCATGCATGTAACGGGGCGTAACTCTGAGGATTGGGGTTTTTGATTGAGTCTTTATCGTTGGTGGGTTACAAGGACAAGAGAAAATATTAGATTTGATTAAAAATTTCAAAACAATATACTCTATGCAAGGGAGGTATGAGTGATTTTGTTATGGATGACACTAAAAAAAAAAAAAAATTGTTATGGAATCTCTTTGTGTAAATGATGTAAGCAGCATGGGAAATTTCTCTCAAAGATGTCATTCCCAAAGTTTGCTGCAACATTGTTGTTTACGGAAAAATGTGTCTTTTCGATTCATCACAAGCTGCTACCTGTTTCAAAGCATATGGACGTATCAAACTATAATTTTGATTCAATGTCCCAATTAAACTTGATATTAGCTTTTTTAATATTCCCTTCAATAGTTTTTATAATAGCATGGAATTTAAATTATCTTGAATCTTTTTGTGAGAGTGTACTTGAGGTTGTCTGAATATTTAATATACTTTAACTATTTTTGTTTCTGATTAATTTTATTTTCTTTCTTCATCTTTTTTTCATATAATATTCTCTTTCATACTTTTTCTCATTACTACTTTGTTTATCTCTTACTTACCCATTCATTATAAGGACATGTTTGAAAAATATAGTTCATTTTTTTTTACATATTTATTATTTTGATTTTAATTGTTTTCTTAGATCACGTAATTCGATTATCAAACTCTCATAAAAATGATTAGAGGGAGTATGATTTAGCTGTGAATGCTACTCCCTCCGGTTCAAAATATAAGATGTTTTTAACAAATTCTCATGAACGAATGAATTTTAGTTAAATTATTTGATATGTTTAAATTTGTAAAATTTACCTATTTTACCATTATTAAAGAATGTGATTTTCAACTATGCATTTATTATCTGTCTCTTCTCTCTATCTCTTATAAGGGGTAAAAATGGAAGAAAATCATTGATTATCTTGCCAACCTCTTATATTTGGGACCAAAATTTTCTAAAAGACTTTTTATATGATTAAAAGAATCTTTTTTATAAGATACTGATAACAAAATTATGTAGATCAAAAAGTGATGAAATAGAATGCGTGGGAAAAAGTGAGGAGAAAGACATATAATTAATTGAAGGTAAAAATGAAAAAAAAAATACATTAAATGTTTAGTTATCTTCAAAGAGTTAAGAGTATCTTATAAAAAAGAAATATACCCATTCAAATAATTGTATCTTATAAAAAGCAAATGAAGGAGTACTTACCACCTTAAATGTACACAAGTTAATTAGTTGGAGGTTAGGGTGTTTGAATTAGCTTTTTGAAAGTGATTTTTCGATGTATGAGTTAATTATGTGATAAAAGTTTTGTCTTAATTTACATAAACATATTTTTAAAAAGCTAATCCAAATTATTATTTCAATTCACTTTATTTCTTATAATTATTTCTTTTGTATTCTCTTAAAACAATAAAGAAACACAACAATAATTCAAGTGCAGCCATGAATTTTAGAGAGATTCGGGCATATTACGAACTTCTAATATATCGAATTTTTTTAATCTATATAGCTTAACTAACTTTTAATTTTAGAACTGAATTCAGTATAAGATAATTACATACACTTTCTCTTCTGTCTTTATTTATTTATTTTTATTTGTGATGATGAGTACCTTCCCTGAGTCTCACCTTCCTCACATATCTTCACTTCTCTTTAGTTTGGATTCTATTTTTTCCCCCTTCCCATAAACAAGCATAAACTTTCTAATAATAGACTTCAAATCAGATTTCTCAATTATACATGAGACCCAATTACGTTCACTTCTTTCATAATTTTTAATTATAATTGCATTTTTTCCTTTCATCTTTCTTCTCGTCCAACGCATTCTTTAGTTTTTCCATTAGTAGGTACACACACATATAGTATATTCCCCATCCACACACACACTAAACTGAAACTGGACATATGTAATCAAGATCTTCTCCTTGTTTATGATTAAAATTAATTTTGAAGCAATATTATTTTTTTAACAAAATAAAGTTAATCAAACCAATCTAAGCATTCACTGAAAAGGGATTCATTCAACAAAATTATTGCAGGAGGGGGGGGGGGGTTCACACATATAACTCTTCAAAAGAAATTAAAAATATATTTTGGTGTAGTATATGTACAATTTAGAGAATATGAGTGCAATTCAAATTACCCTTGTGATGGAAACAGATACCCCTCAATTTCTTAATATAAACATAATTGACTTTTTTAAAAAAGATTAAGAAAGCTAAATAAGTTATTTAATCATAACATATGTTGTGTATTATTTTATTATATATTAGTTCATAAGTAAGACAAATTAATTTAGTATTAAAAACATAAATATCAATACTTTAAAGTAATTTATTTAGCTTTTTTAATCTCTTCAAAAAAAAGTCGACTATATCTTATATTAAGTATGAGAGGAGTATATACTTATAGTCAAAATGTAATTGCTGAATTTTATATTATTTTGTTGCATCAAGAGATATATTTTCTTCAATTAAAATAAGAAGATCGTCATCTTCTCCGAAAAACGTGGTTTTGATCACAAAATAAAAAATCCTCTCACAACGAAGAATATAATTAAGTCCACAAGCAAATAATCCTTTTTTTTTTCAAAAGACCTGAAGTCACAAAAAGTTAATACCTTTATAGCTCACGCGTTTGTTTTTTAAGTCCATAAAGTTTGCTTTACCCAAAAAAAAGAAAAGAAAAAAGAAGTCCTTAATGCTGTTTCTTCTTGACCTCACATAATGCTTGGATTGTTACGTGAAATATATAAATGATAAAGGGTTAAGGGGCCACTTTTTCCATAAGTTTTTAGGGGTAATTTTGCTCTAGAAGTATCACAAAGGAGTAATTTTGTCTTGATCGTTATCACGTTAATTTTGACCATTAGTTGACCAAATATGCTGAGTTATCCATGTGTCATCCACATTGTTTTTGTCAAGGCATAAATTTGCTCTTGAAATTTTAAATCTAACTTTGAAAAAAAAAATGAAATAGATGATATGTGGACTTCCATGACAAATTTGAAGCTTAACAAAAATGATAGGATGAAATGTGGACCGTCACGCCTAAGCATATTTGGTTAACTAACGGTCAAAATTAATTAGGATAATGGTTAAGGCAAAAGTGCTCCCCAAAAAATTTTAGGATCAAAATTGTCCCTCGGCGAAAACTTCACTAGTGCAAAAAAGGGCTTTAAGACCGCCTCATTTAGAGCGGAGATGCGATGCCTTGGTCTTAAAGGAATGACCGGTGGCAGTTCCGTAAATATAAAGAACTTTTTGGACCGGATCATATTTTCATGCGTCTTAAATATATAATTCAGACCGGACAAACAAACAACCGGTCTTAAAAATGTTATTAAAAAAAATCAAATTTCAATTACTTTATAGAGAAATCTCATACAAAATTCTTATATTTTACGTGGTCCAACATAATAAGGAAAAATTTAAATATAAAAGTGAAAAATTTTAAGACCGCACATACGTAATAGGCGATCTTACAAGTTATCCTTTTAAGACCAGACATATAATCCGACCGGTCACAAAAAATTAATTAATTTTAAGACCGGACTTTTATAAGGACAGGTCTTAAAGGTTAACTTTTAAGACCGTTTTATAATTGTGGCGAAAATTAAACAAATAATTAATTACCTTTAAGACCGGACTTCAATATGACCGGTCTTGATTTTAATATTAAGACCGAACGTTATTGTTTGTCCGGTTTTAAAAATGAAGCGCCAAATAACATTTCTTCGCGAGAAATCTTTTGTTATTCTCACTGAAAAACCTCTATTCCCATTGCAAAACCCTTCATGTTGCATTACCTCTCTTCCTTGCCCACGTACGATAACTTCTGTTAGTCTCTCATTTGCTCAGGCATTCCTCTCTTCCTGTCTCGAAAATGAACGGTGAAAACGATTCTAATCGTGTTCCGGGAACACCAGTTACTGGTGTGGGTCAGAACAAACCCTCTTCATCTCACAATGAGCCTTTTAACAGCCCTGCACACCGTGGTAGAAGAGGCACACGAATGATGGATGTAACCCTAAGTCGGACTTCTGGGTCAAGGCTCGAGATTCAGTTTGATGAAAAGTTGGAACCTTTCGGTCCTAATAAAAGCAAATATACTAGTTTTGTCGGCTATCTTGCACACAGCAAGGTTAGCATCTTGACAGATGAGTGGAAAAATGTCGACTTTGGCAATGTAAAGCAACCTATTTGGGACACTATCTGGCTTACATACACTGCCCCTGACTCTCAGAAGTTGAAAGACAAGACATTGTCTTATTGTACTGATCGGTGGAGGAAGTTTAAGACCTTTCTCACTAACAAGTATATTTTTGCTGAGGTTCAGCCTGACGAAAATCCTTGGGACAAGTACACATTTATTGATGAACAAACTTGGCAACAATTTGTTCAGCTGCAGACCACTCCTGAAGCTCTGGTGAGTTTATATTTAGTTTTTTTTTTTTGCCCTTTTGTTTACTTATTAACCTGTGCGGATATGTGAATGTTATTGTATTCATCTAATCCTGTTAGTTAAATGGTTTGGTGTGTGAATAGAAGTATACATTTCCTACCTTTGTCTCTGCAAGTGTGATATGTAAACCCTGAAAAGGTAAAATACTAAGAAGGTAAATTAGGGAAATAATAATGACATAAGAGTCAAGCCATTATTATAGTCTTAGTTTTGTTATAGTAGGTAGTGGTTAGACATTGCTATTAGTTAGTTAGTATGTTAACTGTGGAATGGTTTCGGTGCAAGCTGTTATTGGGCCTTAAGAGTCAAGCCTCTAACTATATATAAGATGTTAGTCTAATATGTGTAGGAACCAGTTATGATGAATGAACGAATTGATCGAGTTGGCGCAATTCGCAACTCCCTTTCCTCTGTTTCTCCCAATTTCTTCTACAATTCTACTTTCCTTAAATAAAATATTGAAACTTGATGAAGTGAATCGACTAATGTTTGACATTCATATCAAGCGAAGTTCTCTAATTTTTGTTAGTGACATGGCTGGAATTCATAATTAATAGTTGTTTTCAATTCGATTCACGAAAAAAGAAGGGAACAAGCACGGAGATAGGGAGAAAGAATGATTGCCCGCATAGGGCTTCTCGTGGCGGATATGAAATGGCCGAAAAAGAATTGATGGCGGCCAAGCGGAAGAGATTGGAAGATGAAGCTGAATCCAATCCTTCTGCCATTGTTGATCAGGCAACATCTCCAATACGTCACGACGAGTTGTAGTTGCACATTCGGCAAAAGTCAAGCGGCGCCTACACGAGTGAACAAACTCGTGTAGTTGCTGAAAAAATTGTAGGTATCGTTATTGTTATTTTTTAGTTACTAAACATGTTTCATTACTAAGCTTCTTGTTATCTATATCTTACGGAAGATCTTAAAAAAAGAAGCAGAGGATCTTTTGTGTCGGACGGGAGGAGTGATGTTCGGCCGTTGTGGACCGGAAAACCGGATCATGGTGGGCGTGTAAGTGGGATTGGAGGACGGGTAGGCATGAAGGAATACTTTGGTAAATCCAAACGCCATAGACAAAGTATGGTTACCCGGGAGGAGATGGATCAAACAGAGGCCAAAATAAATGAGGAAGCAGCGGCTAAAGAAGCAAAGTGGCAATCCCAGATGAGCCAGATGAGGGAGGAAGTGAATCAGATGAGGTTGCTTTTGAGCACTCGTCCAGAGACCAGTGTTCCCTTCACACATTCACCTACACCTGTGCAGTAGAGCACTAGAGGGAGCTGCATTGTTGGACAGTCAGAGCAACCTTGTGACCTGTATGTGGAGGATCTGATAGTCCTAGACGATTAGTTGCAAAAGGGACTGTCCATAACTTATTGGGATCAACTGTACACTACCAACAAATGGCTAATGATGAAGTCAGAGTGTTAGTTGAAAAGGTGATCATTGATGCACCTCTCCCTCTCCCAACTGATCAGCTGAAGCTTGTGAGTCATGTCAAGGGAACATTCATCTCTTGGCAAGTAAAGCTTGTACATGTATCTACTCCTCCTGAAGCTTCATCCCCTCCTCCTCAAGTTCCATGCCCTCATCAAGCTCCACCCTCTCCTCCCCAGGTTTCATCCCCTCGTCAAGCTCCATCCCCTCCTCAAGCTCTATCCCCTACTGCTAAGTTGACTGCCAAAGAAAAAATATCCGATATGGTGAAGAGTGGATATTTTAAAGATAAATCGTGGCCTGTCAATAAAGTAGTAGGCGTCCCTCATCCTCTACCTGTTCAAGTTGACACCGTTGATGTTGAGTCCCTGCTGCTTCCTGGAAGTGAGCTTAGTGATGCAATTGTACAAATTTTTATGAAGTAAGTATCTTCTTCTATAAGTACATAAGTTAAATGCATCGTTTAGACACATATACATATATACTAATTCCCTGATCGATGTCATTATTGTAGGTTCATGCATCAAGAATTGGGTCTAAAGGGCAGGAGCAAAGATTTTGGATTCTTATGACCTGTCTATGCAAGTACAACATCCATGCAGGAGAGACATGAGTACATATCTTGTGTGAAGTGAGAAGGAAGGTGTACTTGTTTCCATACTTCCACAGGTACATATCACAATTCTTGTCTGCAATTCATTTAATTCTGCTACATATATCACTGAGTACTTTACTGCTATAAATTTTCAGCCGCCACTAGCAGTTGGTCCTCATGTCCATGGAGGAGCATAAAGTTATCTTCTTATGCTCCACTCACAGTGATCCAATGTCTACGTTGATGCAGACCATCAACGAGTAAGCATGTCATTTTGATTCTCTTGTCTAAAATCTCTGCTGTGAATTTTCAGTGAACATTATTGATAAATTTGTGATTTTGATTATAGTGCCATGAGGACCTTCCAAATCGACGTAAAGAAAAAGCGTGGGTATCAGGCCACTAATCCTAAATGGCTCACACCAAAGGTTGGTACAAATATTTGTACACTGGCACACTGCCTTGTGAACTTGGTCAGTAAGCTATATATGCTCTTATATATATATTTCTTTTAGGACTTTATGTTTGATAAATGACCAGTCTTAAAAGTCTTCGTTTATTTTATTAGGACCGTATATTGTTTTATTGTCCGCTCCTAAATGTAATGAATTATCTTCTTTTATTTAAAAAAAATGGCTTAACCTTTAGGACCGTGTAATTGTTAAAGGTTCAGTCTTAATAGTCTTCCCTTAAATTTAAAATGACTCGTTTTTCAGACAAATCATTAGGCAAGACAACCGAGGTTACTGCGTTCTTCTCAAGCTAGGACCTTCCTTGTCGTCGTTTTTACCTCTCCCGATTTTGAGCAAGCATTATCGTATCCCTTTTCTTTGTCTTTTTTCTTTTTGTCGAAAAAAAGAAAGAAGATAATGAAAAGGACACTGAGAATATTCAAATCAGGGCGAGGTAAAACCGACAACAACGACGTCCAACCTTGAGAAGAATAGTCACTTTGTTTTTATTCGAATAAGGTAAACGATCTTTTTTGTTTTTTGTATGTTCTTAACTGTTTTTCGTGAATTTTTATTGTTGATTTACACGAGGACATTGTTTTGTTCGTTTCCTTTTGTCGGAGAAAAAAGACGATAATGAAAAGGACAAGGCGATCGAATATAGAAACAAAAAAGAAATTAATTATATTTTTTTAAATGCTGCCCTCACGAGGCAACAGCAGTACTAAAAACAAAAAAAAACATAAAAACATCTACTCCTCCCCATCGTTGTCGGAGGGGAGGGAGTCGTCGGAGAGGTTGGAGACGTCGTCATCTAAAGGATTGTACTCAACGTCCTGGGCGTCAAATATCGCATTGATCTTGTTGTTAACGGCGTTGTAGACCTGAAAAAGCCGGGCCCAATCATCGGTCCTATATGATCGACGCGGGCCGGAGGTGGTGCATCATCTGTTTGAAGGTTGGGTCCGGAGGCGGCGGAGGAGGAGGGTACGGAGGAGGAAGAGGATTAAGAGGAAAAGGAGGATCTCGTGGTGGTGGAGCAGCCATTACGGTGGAGGTTGTAGAAGTAGAAGTGATGGAGAAGAATGTAAAGAAAGTAAAGTAACGACGGGTTTAAATAGAGAACTCATCCTGAACAATGTGAAACGCCAAAAACTTTAATGAGGAGACGCATAGTTCATCAGAATACGAGGAGACGCTGGGTGGGAAGCTTATCTCGGAAGCCGAAGAGACTTTGATTCATTCATTTGAACGAGTGTAGGGATACGACTCGCTATCGATTTAATACCGGATATTGTAAAAGATCCGTTCTTAAAACTAATATTTTTTAAGAAAACAATCTTACTTTAAAATAAATTGAATTGAAAAAAATTAAAGTATTTTAGGACCGGATAAACGATAAAAGGTCGGTCTTAAAAGTAATTGAATTGATTAAAAAAATAAATAATAGACTTTTAGGACCGAATACATTATAAAAGGTCAGTCTTAAAAGTAATTGAATTGAAAAAAATTAATGTATTTTAGACCGCATATTTATAAAATCCGCTCTTAAAGTACCTCATCTCTTATTAAGTCCTTACTACCTCGTAACTCCAAACAATGTACGTGGCTATCTGGGAACTGCTCTCTGCCTCTATTAACTCCTTATACCTCTCTGCATGCCCCAACTGCTCAAACTATGGTTAGATACAAGAGAACCGCTCGTAGGGGTAGACTTACTGGTGATGCTCGTGCCTTCCGTAGATCGTTATACGGTGCGCCTCCTCCAGCGAGAGTGTGTTCTATTGTGACAGAAGAGTCTCGGGTCGTTGGACCCATTGTTATTTCTTCGGATGATGAAGAGATTGCCGCACCCCCAGCCTTCAGACCATGACGCGTTGATGCGAATAAGACAAGAACTTGCTGATCTCCGGTGGGAAGTTAATGCTGCTCACGCCGATATCACCAAGGCTTTGGAGGATAATAAGCTTTAGGATGTTTAGTCAAATTCTTGTTTTTGATAATTTTCTGCTTGTATTTCTTTTTGTATTTTTTCTTGTGTACGTGCATATTCAAGTAATATAAGTAGCATTAAGAACTAAGCTTGTGTATTTTTTTTGTTCATATTCTCCAAGTAATTAAAGAAAAGAAACTCCAGTTTTCCTTTAATTTTTATTTATTTAGTTGCTGCACTCGCCAAAGCCAATCCTTTTTTTTTTAAAAAAAAGAACGAGGGCTTTTAGGACCAGATGTTTAATAAAACTACGGTCTTAAAATTAACTGAATAATAAAAATTGCGGACCGGAGTCTTATAAAAATCGGGTCTTAAAAAGTTCGTCTACTTTATAATTTAGGTCCGGAGTCTTCTAAAACTCCGGTCTTAAAAATTTAATTATATATTTAGGACCGGCTTCTTTATAATTAACCACTCTTAATAAAATCCAAAATACTAAATGTATATGTCGCACGGAATTCCAAATTTCCCTCTCTGTTCTTCTCTTGTCGCGCCTAAAGTGATTAATCAAGTTCTGTCTCCACTGTTTGTGTGTTGCTTCGTCGCTGGTTCGCGTTGCTCTCTCGACAATCACTTTCTGGTTCCTTAGCTAAATGTCTATAGACCAAGCTGTAAGAGGTGTTTTGGTTATATAACTTTATGATTTTCCTGCTTATCGTTCTGGGTTTTTCATGGGTTGAACGAAATCGCTGAAATGTTCTTGTGGGTTTCTCTGTTGTTAATGAATATTTAGACCTACCCAACTGACCAATAAAGTTTTTTAGGTTACTCTTGCTGTCTGCAACATCAACATTCGTCGTGGGAGAAGAAAGACTCAGCAAACGTATTTGAATTTATATGCTACAGGTGAGTCCACAAGACCTTCATGCGATGCATTTAATTTCCTCGTCATGCATTTATTTTGCTTCTTGGATTCACTGTGATACATTTATGCCCAAAAGTGAGTCTTCGTTATGCATTTAATGGGCAAGTTTCTCCAGCTTATTTTATATGCAAGTGTCAATTTTTCCGGATTATGTAAATGTTAAATCTTTCCGTCTATAGGAATTCTACTATGGACCACAGTTGGATAAATGCTTTACGAACGAGTGTTGAATATCAGAATGGGGTGAGGGACTTTATAGAATTTGCTCAACAAAATGCCCATGATGATAGTGGAAAGTTTTATTGCCCTTGTGTAGAATGTTTGAATGAGAGGCGACTAAGTCTTGAAGTTATACACACACATTTAATTTGTGAAGGATTTTGTAAGACTTATACAGTATGGGTATGGCATGGTGAAAAAAATACCAAGTGGGTCTCAACATGGGGAAGTGGCCTTTGATGATAATGACACGGATATGGATGATCGCATAGAGGACATTATCCGTGATGTAGGAGAAGAGGCTTTTCATCAATTACATGCATATGGTAATATGTGTAGTGATGCAGAGACCCCGCTATGCCGTAGGTGTACAAAATACCAATTGTTGAACGCTGTATTGAAATTGGTAAGCTTGAAGGCACGTCATAGATGGAGCGACAAGAGTTTTTCTGAAATGCTTGAGGCTTTTAAGGACATGCTTCCGGATGATAATGTGTTGCCGTATCGATACTATGATGCTAAGAAAATACTTTGTCCACTGGGGATGGAGCACAAAAAGATCCATGCATGCCCGAATGATTGCGTGTTGTATAGAAAAGAGTTTGAAGAGAAGCAAAATTGTCCGATATGTGAAACCCCAAGGTACAAGTCAGATAAAGGGCATGCAAAAGTGTTGTGGTATCTTCCAATCATTCCAAGATTCAAGCAGTTGTTTGCGAATGACATTGATGCAAAAAATTTGCGGTGTCATGCAAATGAGAGGATTTCTAATGGAAAGCTTCGTCATCCGGCCGATTCTTCTCAAAGGAAGAAAATGCTTGAAGGCATGGTGAATATTATATTGGGCATGTATGTTGTATTTGTAATTGTATTTGCTAGCTTGTAAGTAAGTTATCTTATTGTATAAATTAATTTAGGTGTTGTAGTCATAGTATAATCATTAATTAAGAGGCCACATAACTCATGGTGAATAATATTTGTTTTCTTTTTCCCAATTCAATTTATTCATAATTGTTCATAGCTTGTAGCTTAAAGTTTCAACTTTTATGCGCTGAATTGGGTGGTGGATTTGTGCATATATATATTGATCAGGAAGAACAGAACAGGGAACAAATTTGGGAAAATTTAGACCGGAAATAAATACGCCGGTCTTAAATGTTCAATTGTTAAGACCGGATGTATTTATATGTCCCGTCTTAAAGGTATTTGATATATTAAACTGGTCTTAAAAGTTGGTCTTTTAAGACCGGTGTATTTTTACGTCCGGTCTAAATATTCAATTTTTAAGCCCGATGTATTTATAATCCAGTCTTGAAAGTCAGACTTTTAAGACCGCATATAATTAGTCGTCTGGTCTTAGAAGCCGCTATTTTTTAGACCGGATATATTTTTGTCCGGTCTTAAAAGTTTATTTTTTAAGAGCGGATTAGTTTTTGCCCGGTCTAAAAAGTTGAGTTTTAGGACCGCATAAAAAATATTTCAGGTTTATTTAGTACGACTTTTAAGACCTAATGTTTTAAATGTCCGGTCTAAAAGATTTTCTTTAAGACCGGTTCAACTCTAGTCTTAAATGCTATACTTTTAATACCGGCTGGAACAAGACCAGTCGCGGGTCTGGTCTTACGATGCCTCTTTGGTCCGGTCTTAAAACCCTTTTTTGGACTAGTGTTTCTCGGGCAAAACCGCTCCTTAACCAATAAATAAACTGGAGCCATATCGTAGGTGTATATATCTTTATTATCAAATGCTAGTGTATAAAAAATATAAAATTAAAATCCATAGTCACGTTTTCAAATCTGATTGGAATATTATAATTATCAAATACAAACATATCAATTATCATGTGTTGATTAAAAAACTTGATAAAATGATTAAAAGAATTGTTTATAATTTTTAATCAAATATTAGTGTATTCATAATTTCAGTTTGAAAGTTGGAAGGACTATTGATACTTTTTGACGCTTTAATTATGTAAGATAGATTATTCATAATATCGTCAGTATTTAATTCAGGGTTTCTGACTGCCCCTTCCAACACAAGCGCCTTCTTTAAGATTCGAATTCGAAACCCAAAGATCTAATGGGGTCTTACACCACTGAATCAACTCTATGTTAGTTATATGTTTTAATTTTCAAAAGCTATATGATGTTATTCGTAACAAAAAACTTATACACGCTTAAATTCAATTTGTGATGTGTTGAATAACTTGATTTGCTTTTTAGAAAAAATACTGTATAACTTAAATGGTAAGAATATATATAATTGTTGTTAGAAGAATAGTTAAACATCTCAAATTAGACATAATACATGTCATATAATTTCTCAAAAGTTAGAATCACTCTTAACTAATAAACTATATCATTTAAGTTATCATACGAAACACCCATGTGTTGCACGGTTACGTGTAATTAAAATTATCAATATATAAATTGCTACTCTTACCAAAAATTTGATATTGTCTAAAAGTTAATTTCTGAAAGGCTAAAGTATATATTTAGTCTTTTATACTTACATCAAGTATCATTTTAATTTGTCCTTTATGTTTGTGAAGTGCATTTTTAATGCTTCAATTTTAACATCACCAGTTTCATTTAATAGAAAATGTTGATTTATCAAATTTAAGTGATGGTTATGAAATTAAACACTGATAAAGAATATTTGTAATTTAATTTTTTAATATAATATTTTTATATTTATATTAAAAATAAACTAGAGAAAAAATGTTATTTTCTCATCCTTTTCCGTCTTGTATCTAATTCTCCATTTCAATTAGATCAGATTTTTTTTTTTTAATAGACACTAGTGCAAAAAAAGGCTTTAAGACCGCCTCATTTAGAGCGGACAATGGACACCCCATCTTAAAGGAATGACCGTGGCAGTTCCGTAAATATAAAGAACTTCTTGCACCGACCAATTTTTCACCGCTCTTAAAAACATTATTGAGACCGACTAAAATACAACCGGTCTTAAAAATTGAACTGAAATTTCAATTACTTTCTAAATATATCTCATATAGCCGTACTTATATTTTCTTACGGTAAAACATAATAAGGAAAAATTTAAATATAAAAAGTCTAAAGTTTTAAGACCGAACTTATCAAGAAGACGGTCTTAAAAGTTTTTTTTCAAGACCGGACATATGATACTTCCGTGCGAAAAAGTTCATTAATATTAAGACCAGCGTTTTAAAAGGAATGGTCTTAAAAGTTAAACTTTTTAGATCGGACGTTTAATATGACCGGATTAATGTAAATATTAAGACCGTCTCTTTTTCATCGTCTTAAAAATCCACGTAAGTTATACATTTCTTCGCGCGAAAGCTTTTGTTACTCGTGGAGAACCTTTGTTCACGTTCCGAAACCCTTCCCGTTGCATTACCTCTCTTCCTCGCCCACGTACCATTAGCCCCCGTTACTCTCTCATTTGCTCGGGCATTCCTCTCTTCCCGTCTCGAAAATGGACGGTGAAAACGAATCTATTCGTGTTCCGGCAACGCCGCCTCGGTGTGACTCGGTGTGAGTGAGAACGAACCCTCTTCATCTCACAATGAGGCTCGTAATCGCCCCGCACGCCGTGGTAGAAGAGGCACACGAATGATGGATGTGACCCTAAGTCGGACTTCGGGTCAAAGCTTGAGATTCAGTTTGATGCAAGGTTGGAACTTGTCGGTCCTAATAAAAGCAAATATAATAGTTTTGTCGGCCTAGCACGCACGCGAAAGGTTAGCATCTTGATAGATGAGTGGAAAAGTGTGGACTCTAAGAATGTAAAGGATCCTATTTGGGAGACTATCCGGGTTACATACACCGTCCCCGATCAAGCCGTCGAAGTTGAAAGACAAGACATTGTCGATTGTGCTAATCGGTGGAGGAAGTTTAAGACCTTTCTCGCTAACACGTATATTTTCTCCGATGTTCCGCCCGCCAAACATCCTTGGGAAGTTTACACATTTATTGATGAACTAATTTGGCGACAATTTGTTCTTCTCGCAGACCACTCTGAAGCTCGGTGAGTTTATATTTAGTTTTGTTTTCCCTTTTGTTTGCTTATTAACTTTGTGCGGATATGTGAATGTTATTGTGTTCATCTAATCCTCGTTAGTTATATAATAGTTCGGTGTGTGAATAGAAGTATACATTTCCCCGCCTTTGTCTATGCAAGTCCGATATGTCAACCACGAAAAGGTAAATTACTGATGAGAAGGTATTAATTGTGTAATGGTTTGTCTTGCAAAGGAGGAAATGAATAGTCTTAAAAGGGGGAAACTTTATATACCCAATTATTACTATCAAATGGGGATCAGCCGATCCCATTGGATGCCTTAAAAAGGATCAAGTTTGTATTATTCGTAAGCATAATTCTCTTTTGTTTCTTAACCTATCTATCTAGCTAGCACTACAAAACATAGCTCCAATTTCTTCTACAATTCTACATCTTCCTTAAATAAAATGTTGAAACTTGATGAAGTGAAGAATTTGACTACCGTTTGATTGACGTTCATATGAAGCGAAGTTCTCTAATTTCGTTAGTGACATGCATGGCTGGAATTCATAATTAATAGATGTTTTCAATCCCGATTCACGAAAAGAAGGGAACAAGCACAGAGATAGGTAGAAAGAATGATTGCCCTCATAGGGCTTCTCGCGTGGATATTAAAAGGCCGAAAAAGATTTGATGGTCGCCAAGCCAAGAGATTGGATGATGAAGCGTAATCCAATCCTTCGTGATACATGCTCCTCCATCTCCAATACGTCGCGAGGAGTTGTAGTTGCATATTCGGCAAAAGCCAAGCGCGCCTACACGAGTGAACAAACTCGTCTAGTTACTGAAAGAATTGTAAGTATCGTTATTGTTATTTTTTTAGTTACTAAACATGGTTCATTACTAAGCTTCTCGTTATCCGTATCTTACGGGAAGATCTTAAAAAGAAAGAAGCGAGAGGGATCTTTTGTGTCGGATGGGAGGAATGATGTTCGGCGACCGTTGCGGCCGGAAAACCGGATCACCCGGCGTGTAAGGGGGATTGGAGGACGGGTAGGCATAAAGCAAGTCTTTGGTACATCCAAACGCCATAGACAAAGTATGGTTACCCGGAGGACATGGACCAGACGGGCTGCTAATAAAGCTTCAATGACGCAATGTTTCAATCCGAGATGAGCCGATGATGAGGAGGAACTGAGTCACCGAGGCCGCTTTTGAGCAATCGTCTAGAGACCAGTGTTCCCTTCACACACTCACCTGCAACTGTGCAGCAGAGCACTAGAGGGAGCTGCATTGTTAGACAGTCAGAGCAACCTTGTGACCTTTATGTGGAGGATCCCGATCATCATGATGGACGATTATTGGTTGCAAAAGGGACTGTTCACAACTTGGGATCAACCGTACACCACCAACAAATGCCCGATGATGAAGTCGAGTGTCGGTTGAAAATGTGATCATTGATGCACAAATCCTCTCCAAACCGATGAGCCGAAGCTTGTGAGTGATGTCAAGGAACCTTCATCCCTTGGCCGATGAAGCTTGTACATGTCTCTACCGCTCCCGAAGCTTCAACCCTCCTCCTCAAGTTCCATCCCCTCGTCAAGCTCTATCCCCATCGCTAAGTTGGTCGCCAAGGAAAAAATATCCGATCGATGAAGAGTGGATATTTTAAGGATAAATCGTGGCCTCGCGATGAAGTACTAGGCGTCCCTCATCCTATGCCCGTTCAAGTTGACACCGTTGATGTTGAGTCCTCGCCGCTTCCTCGACAGGAGCTTACTGATGCAATTGTTAGAATTTTTATGAAGTAAGTATCTTCTCGTCTATGAGTACATCATTTAAATGCATCGTTTAGACATACATACATATATACTAATTCCCTAATCGATGTCATTATGGTAGGTTCTTGCATCATGAATTGGTTCAAAGGTGCAGGATCAACGATTTTGGATTCTTGTGCCCTGTCTATTCAAGTCAAACAACCATGGAGGAGAGACAGGAGTACATATCAAAGAGGTTGTGTGAAGTGAGCAGAAAGTTGTACTTTTTGCCATTCTTCCACAGGTACATATCAAAAATCTTGTCCGCAATTCACTTAATTCTACTACATATATCACTGAGTATAGTTTACTGATGTGAATTTTCAGCCGCCACTGGCAGTTGGTCGTCATGTGCATGGAGGAGCATAAAGTTATCTTCTTATGCTCCACTCACACTGAGCCATTGCCTACGTTGGTGCAGACCATCAACGAGTAAGCATGTCATTTTGATTCTCTTGTCTGACATCTCTACTGTGAATTTTAAGTGAATCATTGATAAATTTGTGATTTTGATGATAGTGCCATGAGGACCTTCCAAAGAGTAGAAAAGAAAAGGCGTGCTACTCGGACAAAGACCCTATATGGTACATGCACCGAGGTTGGTACAATATTTGTAGCACACTCGCCTTGTGAACTTGGTCATTGAGCTATATATATGCTCTTATATATATTTCTTGTTCTTTTTAGACCCGTCGGCAACCATGAGAGTCCAACTTATGTGGCCAGTACGTCATGAAACACATGTATGATATTACAAGGCGACGGGATACTAAATTAACTGCAAAGGTAAATGTATTTGATGTTACATATTATGCAAGTTAATTCAGTTTTTGGCTTACTTGTTACAAATGAAATATGCACGCAAGTTAATTCATTCTTTGTCTTTGATGTTACGTATGTTTCAATGCAAAACTCCCTTTCCGATGATGAACCGGAGCACATACGCAATGTGTTTTGTGAATATCTCGTATGGTCCGATCTTAGAGTCAGAAAAATGACAATAATTAATGTCCTAAATTCATTTGTAAGTATATTCGTAGCAACAATAATCGATCTTTTGTAAATTTGTTTATTTTTTTGAACAATTCATTTGTAAATATACATAAGCAATGTAAAATTCAATAAATAAATTTAGTTAATTTTTCGAACAATTTTCTTTTGTCCATTTTGGGTCTCGAATGTATTATTGGATGGTGGATATAGCTATTTAATTTAGTGTTTGAAATCGAGACTTTTAGGACCGTTCATTAACAAAGATGTCCGGTCTTAAAGGTCCGCAAAGTTCGGTGTAAAAAGTATGAGACTTTTAGGACTGTATATTGCTTTAGTGTCCGCTCCTAAAAGCTTAAAAACCACATGTACTTTTAGGTCCTGGACGTATTATAAAAGGTCGGTCTTAAAAGTCTCCCGCTTAACTTTTAGGACCGTATTTTTATAAATAATCGGTCTTAAAAGTCCTTTGCTTACAAGTCTGCTTAACTTTTAGGACCGTATGTTGTTATTTGTGCGATCTTAAAAGTCAGTCACCTTTAAATACCCCTTTTCGGACAAATTAAATGGATAGGGTTGAAGACAACCGAGGTTACGCGTTACGCTCAAGCTAGGTCCTTCATTATCATCGTTTTTACCTCTCCATGTGTAGAGGCGCATTATCGGTGTCCCTTTTATTTTTTCTTTTGTCTTTTTGTCGGAAAAAGAAGGAAGATAATGAAAAGGACACTTTGTTTCTAACATGGGGAGGTAAAACCGACGTCAACGAAGGTCCAACCTTGAGAAGAATAGTCACTTTGTTTGTTCTTATCCGAATAAGGTAAAAGCTCCTTTTTTTTTGTATGTTCTTAACCGTATTCGTGAATTTCGTTGTTGGATTTACACGAGGACAATGTTTTGTTTGTTTCCTTTTGTCGGAAAAAGAAAGACGATAATGAAAAGGACAAGAGGCAATCGATATGGAAACCAAAGCCGACAAAAATGGCGGTGTTTTTAGGACCGTCGATTTACTAACTAAAGTCTTCGTTCTTTTATTTTAGGTTTTTTAGTCTCGCCATTATCCGTCCTTCATAGTTGCCTTGTTTATTGCTTTCCGGTTCGAGATAATGGGATAAAGTACTAAAGTCGCACGAGAACAAAATTTAAAAATATTTTATTTACTAATTTTTTTACGCCGCCCTATAGGGGCAGCGATCGAAAAAAAATAAAAATAAAAAAGCAACAAAAAAAAAACTAATCCCTCTCGTAGTCGGAAAGGGAGGGGCGTCGGAGTCGTCGGAGTTGTCGGAGTCGTCGGAGTCGTCTTCGACGGGATCGTAGTTCACGTCATTGGCGTGGAGTACCATGTTCGGCTTGTTGTTCATGGTATGAGCAAGCTGAACCAATTGGCCCAAATGTCGATCGATTTGATCGACGCGGGCCACTGTGACTACACCAACGCTTCACGTCGGGTTTGGAGGAGGCGGTGGCGGAGGGGCCGAGGTTGAAGAGGAGGAGGAGGAAACGGAGGACTGGGGAGCAGCCATTACAATGGGGGCCGAGGTTGAAGAGGAGGAGGAGGAAACGGAGGACCCGGGGGAGAAGAATGTGAAGAAAGTACAAGAACAACGGGTTTAAATAGAGAACCCATCCCGAACAATGTGAAACGTCGGAAGCTTTAACGAGGAGACGCATTATTCATCGAATACGAGGAGACGCCTAGTTGGGAAGTTTATCTCGGAAGCCGAAGAGACTCGCATCATTCATTTGAACAAAGGTGTGTAAGTACGGGTAAATGATAAAAGGTCGGTCTTAAAGGTAAGACTTTTAGGACCGGACTTATTATAAAAGATCGGTCTTAAAAATTAAATAATAGAATTTTATACCGCATACCTATAAGTACCGGGTTAATGATAAAAGGTCGGTCTTAAAATAAAATGAATTGCAAAAATATTAAATAATGGAATTTTATACCGCGTACCTATAACTCCTTATTAATTCCTCACTACCTCGTAACTCCAAACTACGTACGTGGCTATCTGAGAACAGCTCTCTGCCTCTATTAATTAACTCCTCATACCTCTATTAATTACTCAGGTTCTGTCGCCACTTCGTCGCTGGTTCGCGTTGCTCTCTCGACAATCACTTTCTGGTTCCTTAGCTAAACGTCTATAGACCAAGCTGTAAGAGGTGTTTCGGTTATATAACTTTATGATTTTCCCGCTCATCGTTCTGGGTTTTTCCTGGGTTGAGCGAAATCGATCAAATGTTCTTGTGGGTTTCTGTGTTGTTAATGGATATTGTATTTTGAAGATTGTAATTGCACTTTAGACCTACCCAACTGACCAATAAATGTTTTTAGGGGACTCTTTCTGTCTACAACATCAACGTTCGTGGCGGGAGAAGAAAGACTAAGCAAACGCATTTGAATTTATATGATACAAGTGAGTCTACAAGACCTTCACGCGATGCATTTAATTTCCTCGTCATGCATTTATTTTGGTTCTTGGATTCACTGCGATACATTTATGACCAAAAGTGATTCTTCATTCTGCATTTAATGAGCAAGTTTATCCGAAAAAAAAGGAAAAAAAAGACATAACCGACATTTGAGCATATATATGTATGTTAAATCTTTTCGTCTATATATAGAGGAATTCTACTATGGATCACGGTTGGATAAATGCTAAACGGACGAGTGTTGAATATCGAAATGGGGTGAGGGACTTTATAAAATTTGCTAAACAAAATGCCCATGCTGAGGGTGGGAAGTTTTATTACCCTTGTGTAAAATGTTTGAATGAGAGGCGATTAAGTCCTGAAGTTATACACACACATTTAATTTGTGAAGGAATTTGTAAGACTTATACAGTATGGGTATGACATGGTGAAAAAATACCAAGTGGGTCTCAACATAGGGAAGTGGCCTTTGATGATAATGACACGGATATGGATGATCACATAGAGGACATTATCCGTGATGTAGGAGAAGAGGCTTTTCATCAATCACATGCATATGGTAATATGTGCGGTGATGCGAGACCCTCTATACCGTGGGTGTAAAAAATACCAATTGTTGAATGCTTTGTATTGAAATTGGTAAGCTTGAAGGCACGTCATGGATGGAGCGACAAGAGTTTTTCGAAATGCTTGAGGATTTTAAGGACATGCTTCCGGATGATAATGTGTTGCCGCATCGATACTATGATGCTAAGAAAATACTTTGTCCACTCGGGGATGAAGTACAAAAAGATCCATGCATGCCCGAATGATTGCGTGTTGTATAGAAAAGAGTTTGAAGAGGAGCGAGAATTGTCCAAAATGTGAAACCCCAAGGTACAAGTCAAATAAGGGGCCTGCAAAAGTGTTGTGGTATCTTCCAATCATACCAAGGTTCAAGCGGTTGTTTGCGAATGAAAATGATGCAAAAAATTTGAGGTGGCATGCGAGATGAGAGGATTTCGATGGAAAGCTTTGACATCCGGCCGATTCTTCTCAATGGAAGAAAATCGATCAATTATTTCCGAACTTCGGCGAAGAACCTAGGAACCTTAGGCTTGTCCTTAGCACGGATGGCATGAATCCATATGGAAGCCTTAGCAAAGCATACATAGTTCATGGCCTGTACTACGATTATTTACAACTTATCTCCAATGTTATGCATGAAACGAAAGTACATCATGTCTTGTCTATGTTGATTTCGGGACCGAAACAACCCGGAAATGACATTGATGTTTACCTTCACCCTTGATCGAAGACTTGAAGGAGTTGTGGGCGAAAGGTGTTGATGTTTTTGACTCTTTCAAGAAGGAGGTGTTTAAAATGCGAGCCATGATATTTTGTACTATAAACGACTTCCCAACATATGGGAACTTGTCAGGGTATAGTGTAAAAGGCCATAAAGCATGTCCGGTTTGTGAAGAAGGCACACGCTACCATCAACTTCAACATGGAAAAAAGACGGTTTATCTTGGACATAGGAGATTTCTTAGACGGGGCCACCCATATCGTCGATTGAAGAAAGCCTTTTTTGGTGGCCAAGAGTATGAAGATGCTCCGATGGCATTGACTGGGGAGCAAGTTTATGAAAAGGTGAAAAATATCAATGTCGTATTCGGTAAGACTGTAAAGTGTAGAAAAGAAACAAATATATGGAAAAAGAGATCTGTATTCTTCGATCTTCCATATTGGTGCAATCTTGATGTGAGACACGATATTGATGTCATGCATGTGGAGAAAAACGTATGTGATAGTATTGTCGGCACGCTTCTCAACATACAAGGTAGTTCCAAGGATGGTGTGAAGGCAAGATTGGATCGATAGCAATGGGAATACGCGAAGAGTTACATCCAAGGCCGAGATGGGAAGAGAACTTATTGTCCCCCTAGGCTTCTCATACTTTGTCTAAGGATGAGAAATGAAGTTTTTGTGAGTGTTTACATGGCACAAAAAGTTCCCACGGGGTATTCTTCAAATTTTAAGAGGCTTGTATCGATGAAGGACTTGAAATTAGTAGGCCAAAAGTCTCATGATTGTCATGTCTTGATGCAACAACTACTCCTAATAGCTATTCGAGGCATCGCCGAATATGATCTTCGGTCGTTTTGACTAGACTTTGTGTCTTCTTCAATGCGCTTTGTAGTAAAGTTTTTGAGATTGAAAATTTGGATTAATTGGAGAATGAAGGATATCTTATCTTGTGCCACCTTGAGAAGCTTTTTGTTCCTACATTTTTTGACATCATGGTTCATCTAATTGTTCATCTAGTGAGGGAGATAAAGATGTGCGGCCCTATCCATTTACGGTGGATGTACCCAATTGAAAGATCTATGAAATTCCTAAAAGGGTACGTGAAGAACGCATACCGGCCAGAAGCATCGATTGTTCAGAAATATGTTTATGAAGAAGCCATGGAATTTTGTCAAGATTATTTGGCTAAAGTAAGACATATTGGGCTTCTAAAATGTCAGCATGCTGATGGGGGTAGATGAGGGGCTTCCGTAAAGAGTGTGGATCCTGATGAATTGTCACAAGTCCACTTATACATCTTGAATAACGTCGATGAAGTTCAAGCCGGATAGCTGCACATAAAGCAAAACAAGGAAAGAAAATCATCGAATGACTCGAACAAAGGTTGATTAGGGAGCATAACAGAACTTTTGCAAACTGGTTCAAACAAAAGGTCGAGGGAGAGGAATGTGTTTCGATACAATCAAATGGTTAGCGAGGTGGTCCCGAGGTTGATGTCATAAGTTGGAATTCGTATGTGATCAATGGTTATACATTTTACACGAAGTCCCTAGATGATACGAGCACGGTCGGAACGGTGGTGTTATGTTAGAGGCTGAATCTATGCACTTCTCCGTTCGAAAGACAAGAGCCCTTTATTGGCAGTCATGCCATATTATGGGGTTATTGAAGAGATTTGGGAGATGGACTATGTGAAAATTAGATTTCCCATTTTCAAATGCAAATGGGTTAATGTCAATAATGGTGTTCAGATCAATCGGCTAGGATTTACATTAGTCGATGTCAATGGTAGAAGTTTTGGAGATGAACCTTTTATTATGGCAGACCAGGCAAAACAAGTGTTCTATATCACCGATCAAGAAAATAAAATGTGGTCTGTAGCTCTCCAAGGAAAGAGGGTCATTGATATTGATGAGGAAATGAATTCAAATTATGGTATTCCTGAAGTACTCCTTTTTCAAGGGGTCTACCGGACATGAACGAAGAAGATGAAGCGGATAATGAACCCGGCATAAGAAGTGATCATCAAGAAGGGATATGGGAAGATATCACTTTATAAAAGAGTCAATTCATAAGGTAATATTCATATGCAGATTTCTTTGAAGACTTTAAGGCTTTAACTATATATATTATATTCCTTCTATCTATGTTCATAGTTAATGTCACCGACTATGAATTTTGTTCTTGTTTTATTTTTGTGGCGGGATCCAATCCAAATGGGCATGTTATATAAGAGGATGTTACGTTGTTGGGTAGGGGAATCGAGATGAAGGCATGGTGAATATTATTTTGGGCGCATGTATGTTGTACTTGTAACTTATTGTATTTGTAAGTAAGTTATCTTATTGTATGAATTAATTTAGGTGTTGTAGTCATAGTAATCATTAATTAAGAGGCCAAATAGCTCATGGTGAATAATATTTGTATTCTTTTTCCAATTCAATTTATTCAAATAATTGTTCATAGCTTGTAGCTTAAAGTATCGAATTTTATGTGTTGGATTGGGTGGTGGATTTGTGTATATATATAATCGGGAAGAACAAATAGGGGAAAAATTCGGAAAATTTAGACCGGAAATAATAAGCGGTCTTAAATGTTCACTTGTTAAGACCGGATGTAATTATATGACCGGTCTTAAAGGCCGGACGACTTTTGAGTTTTGATATTAAACCCGGTCTTAAAAGTTGGTCTTTTAAGACCGGTATATTTAGACGTCCGGTCTTAAATCAAAATCTTTAAGACCGGATGTTTTTATCATCCACTCTTGAAAGTCGAGTCCTTTAGGACCGTGTGTAATTAGTCGTGTGGTCTTAGAAGCCGCTATTTTTCGACCGTATGTGTCTTGTCCGGTCTTATAATTACGATCTTTTAAGAGCGACCTATTTTTTTGGCCGGTCTTAAAAGTTGAGCATTAGGATCGAACAAAAATATTTCGGCTTCATTTAGTACAACTTTTTAAGACCCAAGTTTTTAAATGTCCGGTCTTAAAAGAGTTTCTTTAAGACCGGTTCGAGTCCGGTCTTAAATGGTATACTTTTAATACCGGCTGGAACAAGACCGGTCGCATATCCGGTCTTACGACCTCTCTTTTGCCGGTCTTAAAAGCCTTTTTTGCACTAGTGAGAAAAAAAGTTTAGGTGGGGTAGACACCAGTACCCCATCAGGGCCAGGGCATGCCTCTAGGTTCAAAGAGCGCTTACAGGAGTACTTACAGATTGCCTACCAATGAGGCCCTCACATCAATCAGTGAGTATTGAACCTCCTCCCTTTTAGGATGAAGACCGATGCCTTAATCAACTGTGTCAATCTTCATTGGCTAATTAGATCAGATTTTGAACCCCACGGTCTCAATCACTTATTGCAATTTCCATTTCAATGGATCAAACTCAAATTCTTCCAATGGGCTGATCGATCTTGCTCTTCTTCTCTTACTTTTAAACCTTATATCTCCTCTACCTCACAAGCCGATTTCTCACAAACACTTCGATTCCCATGAAGTCTCAACAACATCTTCAGCAATATTTGGAATTTCATGATGTTCAGGTTTTTTAGTTTTTTTCATAAACCCTGCCATTACTAATTCAAATTACAACTTTGTGTCGGTGATTTGTTGGTTTTGATGTAGAAAAGACCACCATTTTCCCAACAAAGGATGAGTTCTTTTTTCCTTATCTTGAAGCATACACAAAGTAGCTTTGCTCTTTGGAGAATCAAATGTATTTTGGAGAGGAGGCTGTTTTTGTTTGGTTTATTTTAATCTAAATATAAAAATATTATATTAAAGAGATTAAAAACAATAGCGGTGATGACTAAAAACCACATTTTTTTTTTAGGGTAATGTAGCACAAAAATATTTTTAAAAAACAATTGCACTTCATGGTTATTAGTAAACAATCTTCACTAGTTCAAGGAACGTTCATGATTATTATTAGTAAATAACCATTACTTATGTTAACTGTGACAATTTATAAGACATGTTCGGCTATATAACATAACCCTTTCCATTATATTCCAACTACCATCTTCTGCTGGATAACCTGTGAAACCCTTTAATATAATACTAGAAGGACACATTCAGTAGTAAGACAATATACAAAATCCTTTCTATTTAAATGTCCGAAAAATGAACTCAATTTATCTATCCACTTCTACTACAACTTCTCATATCCAACTTCTAAATTTTGTTCTTCATCGATATCATGGGCAAACACAAGATATCTTCTAGTTCATCATCTTTTGATCTCCCTGGGCTAAAACCAAAAGATGATCGCCATTTACTGACAAGGTATTGAAGGGCTAATCCACCCGAACTATGACCTCCAACAAATGGTCAATGATTACATGCACGGCCACTACAAAAATCATGATACATGACGTAATTAACTGTCATACTTCACGGTTCCGAGCTATCATATATGTAGATGTTATATTTGTTCTGAGTAGATAAATTATGGTTCTTAACCATTATTTATTTTTGACATATTATAACAGTTATAAAATAAAAACACCATATCTGTAGGGGAAAACAACCAAAAAAGGTCAGGAAGGGGAAGAAGATGAAGCATAAGCAAAAGGGTTGAGATGGGACATAGAGAGAGAGAGAGAAAGCGATTCTGATGAGGAAGAGATGATGACGGAGGGCTTGTTGCAGTAAGAGGAAGACGAGGAAGAAAAGACCAGAAGTCGACGAGCACGTCATGGTTGAAACAAACAGTCACTGAATAAAGAAGATACTAAAATTTATTTTCGTCAAAGGCGACCGGTGAGAATGACTAGCCTGAGAGGGGCTAAGGTAAGGTGGAGATTGAAGAGGAAAATAGTGGTGGGTTTGGATTCTTACCAAGAGTGAAGAAGCACGACTGTTGATGGGTTGGAATTTGGTGGGGTGACCCACTTTCCCAACTCTAGGCTTATTGAATCTTAGATAAGTGACAGCTGCATTGAATTGTCCAAGGTAAACCAAGGTACACACCTATATTCTTGTTTTAATTGAATTAAATGGTGAATGTGAAATATTATTTGGTACGGTGTACCGATGGTTAGCACAAAATTAGAATAATTATTTGTATGATGATCTTGTGAGATTATTGCGATTATGACCCTCTATCATATTGATTTTGCTATGTTTATTGACACTTGTATCTCACCCTCTAGAAGCTCCGAGGAGAAGGAGGTTCCGCGGTTACTCACCGTCCATGATTCATTGCCTTCTATAGGATTTGCATGGCCATGTGACACGTGTTTTCTCTATTTTTTTTTTATTTTATAGAAACTTTTACCTCTAATCAAGGTTCTTAAACTCGAACGGCCACTATCAAGGGCTGATTTAAGGGGGGCTAGGGGTGGCCTCCGCCCTCCTAAAATTATATAATTGGACCCAAAAGCTTTGGAAATTATGATTTAGCCTCATAAAAATTTCAATCTTTCACTTTAGTCCCTATTTAAAAGTCTCCTAAAGGGACTAAAATAAAAACATTGAGATATTTATGAGGCTAAAGTATAATAACCTAAAATCTTGAGTCCAATTCTGTAATTTTTGCCCCCTAATTTCAAATGCTAATTTTACTGGGTTTTATTCTATAATTTTTGCCCCCCTAATTTTTATTCCTGGCTCCGCCCCTAGCCACTACATAGGTTGAGGTATTAGGTCAAAAGTTAATGGGTCAGTTTGGAGTTAACCGAAGCTAAGCTTAGATTAAATCGGTGAGAAATTAAAGATTTTAAGGTTTTAATATAAAATTCTAAAAAAAAAAAATTTAAAAATGATTTTTCTTAAATAGTAAATCGGTTTTCAAACCGAATTGGCGGTCCGGATTTCAAAACCCTAACTCTAATCCAACCTCTCTCTTTCTCTCTATCCCCCTCTCTCTAAGAAAGGGAGACACACTCTCGATTAGAGCTGGGAATCGGGGCGCCCGCCTACGGGGCCAACCCTACGGGGCTTGAGATAAGGAAAACATCTGCTTTTCAAAGCCCCGCCCGATAGTACCGGGGCCGGGCCGGCCCTACGAAGTACTGGAAATTACTATTCCAAATTTTAACTATTTTTTTTGGGTTTTTTTCAAAGAAATATAATTAGTAAATTGCAACCATTAAAATTCTAATCTATCAAATAAATATTATCAACATTAATATTTAAACAATACAAATCATCCAACAAATAAACACATTCATTAATTCATAATAAAAAACAAACCATTGTCCACAATTGCCTCACATAAAACGTAAGCAACATTAAATAACTCACATAAAATATAAAAGCATACCACTATCATTGTCAATTGTCATATTCTTCATCACTATCATCAATTTCATAGATATTTAATTGGGCTTCACTTTGAGTAAAAGGTTGTGTTTCACTCTTTGATTAATTTTTTTAAAAAAATGAAAATGCTACGAATAGGCCTACCCGATTAAGCCCGAGGCCCTGCAAAGGGCCCCTGCGGGGCCAATTTCAAATTTCAGATATTTTTTCGGCCCGAGCCCTACGGGGCCAGGGCCTAAATGGGCCGGCCCGATTTCCCGGCTCTACTCAGCATATACCCCACTTAGGAAGCTCTCTCATTTAAGTGGGTGGTGTGGGTGGGCCACTTGAGTTAAATGGTCTTGATACCTCTTATGTGTTTTTTCACGTGTTGGTGGTTGGGTTTGGTTTCTCTCATAATCCTTTTTTCATTATCCTTTATTATCTCTAAATTATATCCATTCAATCAATCACAATACTACTTTAATATCTCTCTCCTCTTCCCAATCAATGGCCCAGATGGGCTTATGAAAGAAAAAGAGAAAAAATGAAGAGAAGATTCTCGTGGTTACCATGTGCTCATATTTAATTAATGATTGGAATGTTTGGGAAATGGAACGCCACAATGTTCTTTTCTTGGAATATTGGTTAAAAGGAGGAAGATGGAAATGCCATGGCTTGTTATGCACTTTACATGGTCAATGTCTTTAACCTATGAAGTGACTTTCTTCAACTTTATCATAATATGGGCAGCTTTAGGCCCCGAGGAAGTCATATTGTGGTATTTTGGGTAGCTTGGCCTTTTCGTTGCATTCATATTGGTCATAGAGCTATGGTTGTGATTTGAAATGTTTTGTTGGGGTAGAGTTTGGTTTTCTTGTGGAATTTGTTTGTTGTTTTAAAGCCCAAACTGATCAGTTTGGGTTGTCTCAAGAGGCCCAAATGGCTTTACATTTTTGTGAGATCATGATTAATAGGCTTTTTGGAATAGCTCAGAAAAAGCCATCTTATATCTTACGTGATAAAACTCAATATATAATTACCTCAAGCAGAGAACTGTATTAGCAAAACAGAGATATTTGGATGCACCTTCAATGAACAGTGAACACGGTGTTGGTCTATTGGCCACATCGAACTACAAGTCCTCCAATTTTACACAAGGTTTTGTTTTAGTCTTTTAATTTCATAAAGTATTAATTTTAATCCTATAATTCTAATGCAGTTACAACTCTGCTTAATTTTTCTCTTTTTGGCACGGTGTTATAATCATACCTTAGCATACTAATGGCCCTTGCATTTGTTAAGTCCACTGTGTTTGGACTTTTGGGGTGCGACGTAACTAATTAACGTGATTTTTGAAAGTGACAGGGATAATGTAATTAAATCGATATTCTCGTTTTAAAATGCTATACAATTACAAAGATTTAAATAAAAATCATAAACTTACTACGCATTAAGTTTTTTAAAAGCTTTTTTTGGGCTAGCTTTTTAAAAAAGCTTTATTATACAAGGACAAAGGTGCAAATTTAACAATTAACAATTTCCCTTTAGGCACTCGTAAGAGTTAACTATTTTCGGGTGTAAAAGTAACCATAAATAAAGTTATTTGGGTATAAAAATGCCGTTAAACAGACTTAACTTTCGTTATATTTTGTACTATAGATTCTACTAGTAGTCTTCTATCTCTATTATTTTAAATTTTTCATGTCTATTTTTACACCAGAGAATAGTTAATTTATGAGTGCTCTATGGGAATGGTAGTAAAACGTAGTTTTTACCTAAAAGCGGAAGGAGAATGAAAAATTGTAAAACGTAAAATTGTAAAATAAAACGGAGTTTTTACCTGCATATGTATATAAAAAAATTCGAAAAAAGTAAGGTACCGTCATCATACACACATATATCGATCAATGCAATATCAATAAAAATGTCTAACATCATGTCATTGATCAAACCATATTTTTTATATGATTTTACATGATTAAATTGGGATTTTTAATGCATTTTCTAGGACATTATTGTATGATTAAGTACTAAGTTGAGTTAGAAACATTTGTTTTGAATTAAGTGTAATTAGGGGTAAAATGATCTTTATTTATTAATTACAAAAAAGGACCCAGATTTTTTTGAAATTTCAGTTCTGCCTCAAAATAGTTTGAAAATTCTCACTTTAGTCCCTTTCCAGAACTTTTAAAACTTTCACTTAATTTCCTTAGTAAAAACTGTGTTTTTTACAAAAACTCGCCGTTTTTACGCTTTTATGTTTTTTCGTGGTGTTTTTTACGTTTTTACCTTTGGAGCGTTTTTTCCACCACGTAACACATTTTGCCCGAAAAAAAACGTAAAAGTGGCGTTTTTTGCGCTTAAAGCGCGATTTTGACTACCATGTCTAGCTTATAGCAAAAATTGTTTATTGCTAAGTTTATACCTTTCCCCTCTATACAATGATTAAAAGAATTATGTATAACTTTAACTTTTTAAATTTTTTTTTTCAAAATATTTCCCAAAATTATAGATGTACGAGTGAAAATATAATGATCACCATGCATAGGGCACAAAAGACTCTCTTTGGGGAGCTAAGAAATGAAATGAATACTTACTATATGACAAATCAAATGAACTAACATTAAATCTTGTTGCCTCCAAAATACACACCAAGAAAACCCTCCTACTTCTTCAAATTAGAAATGCTTCTAGTTATCCTCCTAAAGCTGAAGTTAACAACTTCCTCTGGCTTCTTTTGCTTGCGAACACTTGATGATCTAGGGCACTTTTCCTTTTTCTCTGAGGAATCTGGGCTTCTATAGGTTCTTTTTCCAGCAAGACCTTCACCTTTTGACTCGATGGAATTTATATTCATCCCAGATTGAAGACCCTGGTTTGCATTTTCACCTTGTGCTTCAAGTGTAACATCTGGGACGCTATTTTCAATATTGTACATCTGGTCATCATCTTGTACATTAGAATTGCTTGGAATTGGAGATCCTCTAACTGGATGACTCATTTTAGAAATGCTTCTGGTTATCCTTCTGGAGTAGAGTTTAGTAACATCCTCTGATTTCTTCTGCTTATGAACACTTGATCTACGGTTACTTTTCTTTTTCTCCAACGAATCTGGCGTTTTATCAGTTTCTTTACCAGGAAGGCCTTCACTTGACTTGTGGGAATTCATATTCATCCCAGATTGAAGACCAACGTTTGGATTTTCACCTTGTGCTTCAAATATAACATCTGAACCAACATTTTCAATATTGTTCATCTGGTCAACTTGTACATTAGATGTCCCAAGATTTGTATCCTCTGCACCTTGGCATTCCTTGGTGTTCATTCTAATGTTAGGTTCCCTGTTACAACCAGGTTCAGATTGCTCAGAAACATTCTGTGGAGATGTTCCAACTGAATCATTTAACAATTTCTTCAGCAGCAGAGAACAATTCAGATCTCCTTTATTGGTTAAAAGATCCGCAATCTCACCGACATTCTTCAGTGGACAGGTACTTGAATCATCAAGCCCAGTGTTCCCATTATGTTGTTCGCCAGCACCATAGCACAGGTACTCTTCCCAGTCATGTGGAAATCCTAACAGGAACCGTCTGCATACCTGCAATGAGTTCGAAGGATCAGAGGAAATAATCCGGGCAATATTGATAAAAAATCGTTGAACATCTCGCAATTAGCTTTTATTCTATAATATGTAGAAGGGTGAAAACTCCAGTTCCCAGTGACCAGAATTGAAAGGTAGCAACAAAATATTCAACTCACAAACCAAAAAACCCGTTGCCATATTTTACTACTAGAATCCTGGAACACGGTTAGCTGACTAACCCATTTTGTTTCTCAGCCCTAGAAAAAATATACTATGAGCAGAATTCATCTAGATATTGTAATTGACTAGATTGCATCATAAAATAGCTCTAAGCTGTATAGAAACTTATGTTTGGGTATAGCACAGAAATTATAACAAAAACAAACTGTGAAATTCCATAACATTCACACACACAAAAATCTAATGATAAATGGAGACAAGAGCCTCTTGAACTGAAAAGCAGCAACTTCTCAAGATTTCAACATCGACTCATGTTTCCCTATACTAAGAAGCTCAGGTTCTTTTTAAACGATCAGAACGTCCCACTAGCAGAACAGGCAGCTGTTCTCACTGATCCCCCTGATTCCCCTTGACTTAGAATATACGTTTGGGAAGCCATTACAAAATTGTCTTTGCTTTTAAAATTGTCTATATAAGATTCAACACCAAAGACGAGAATCCACAAATTTACAAGTAGTAACAGATCCAAAACATCTGATAAGAACAAGACAAAGGCAAAGCTACTCATACCATTGTTAAAATCCACAACTCTTACGAATGTAACAATCCCCCATTAGAACCGTCAGCATTAGTGTAGACAAGAAGCAGTCATTCATTTGTCAATGAGCACTATCTCATTCAGTTGCACTGACAACCAACTCTAGGCAGTTTTTCATTTGTCAAAGGGTTAATACAATCTTTGGTCCCTCAAGTTTGGCCTCATTTTGGTTTTGGTCCCTTAAATTTCAAACTATAGGTTTTGGTCCTTCAAGGGGCACAATAGTCCAGGTTTTTGTTCAATTTTAAGGACTTATGTTTTTGGTCTCAACCCTTGGAGTTAGAAAGTCATGGTATTCTCTGCATGGAAAGGGGTTAAAATTATACATCAAAGATTTTAAGCAACATATAAAGATATTGTTAAGCTAACAAGTAAAGCCTGAATACTAGCCCCATGTTGATATCATTCAGAGAAACTGTATAAAACAAACTTAAACATTTATGTGGACATCACGCCCCACAATGACATTCAAAATTGTAAAGTTAACAGTCTCTATTATCTGGTGAAAATAACACGAAATATCAAACAAAATTCTACATACCTCAAATGAAAAGCCATTTTCATTTGTGCGCAACTTGTTTATGAAACCAGTGATAATAAATGTGATCCCATCTTGTGTTTCAAGGACATTGGTCTCATGTCTCTTTGCAATAGGTGAAGAGGAAATGACTCTTTCCCCAAGCCTCCTATAGTGGAGGGGAAAAACAATAAGCTTAGTTAAAACTTATGAAGCAAGTGACTTGGATGCTAGTATATAGAAATGGCATCATCATGATACCAAAAAATAGCCGCACCACCCAAACCTTCAGCACAGGTACCAAAACTGATGGTGATCATAATTTAAACCAGTTTAACAATACAGAGCATGTCCACATTATTTGCAACTACATTCATAGAACCATATTTCATTGCATCTAATTTAGATATTACTCTCAGACTTTATGCAATACAATTACAAGCATGTAAAATATATTTTTCTTTTATGATATTACGCATTCTTCTTGCCCTCTCATTATCATAAAGGAAAATATTCCTGCAAGCAGCAATGTGATAGGGCTACGGGGTTATTGTGCTGAGTTTATCAAAGGAGGGCTGAGGGGAGACAAAGAGAAGGAAAGCCAGCCCATGACTATCACAAGCAATGAGGGGCAGATTGGCAGAATGGTCAGAGGAAGGGGGTAACAAATCGCTTGACAGTCAGAGTAGTGGAGGGAGCATAAGGGGATACAGATGGGGCAAGGAGGGGGTAACCAGATTAGTGTGTCTGTGAGGAGAGGCCTTGGTCTAAGGAAAACCAGGATGAGAGTGTCTATTGTTCTTCTGGTTACTGTTCCATTTGTTTTCCTGCTTAGAGTGATTTTGGAGTGCTTTAGCCTTTAGAGTGAAATAGACATTGAAATCCTCAAGTTTTCCCTACTATTAATACAGGATTTCCAGTGTTTTTCCATTATTTCCTTCCATTTACATGCAGGTTCTATCACAATACAACCAAAATGCAACACAACTGTTAAGTTACTGCACATCAACTTCACAAGAGGCAGTTCATGGAACATATAGAGGAAACAAAAAAAGAAATGCATTATACTCATACAATATAACCCTCCATTCCACTCACACAGAACTCCACTTGGGGGGAAACTGCGCACTCTATTTTCTCAAGATTGTGGTTGCTCTAAGTGTATTTCATTTCTGCAAATAACAGTATTCCTACACGTAGGTTGTCTTGATAGTAAAGGAATGATCTGATTCTCAGCTGTATGTTACCTGAGCTGTAGTATTGCTCCAAGCCCTAATTCCTATACGACTTCTGAGTCCAACGGATACAGTTCCCAGGTTGTTTCACTTTTCTAAAAACTTCATCTTTGAAGACATATACTCCTTAGAAGCATATACACACACATGCGCACAACTCATATATATATATATAAAAACGAGTGAAATTAATTCTTACTCCATTGAAGAAACTCCTTCCACAGCTAAACCTTTGCCTTGAGGTTTCACCAACCACCAATCATGTAAGAAAATCTTGAAAGATGAACAATAAATAATTAGAAATCCAAAATATTAAAAAGCAAAAGGAAGAGAGAAAGAATTCAGCTTATTAGTATATTACATAAGTGGAAATAGATCGGTTCATACAGTTTTGTATTGTGAGGAGGAAATGGTCTTCTTATTAGAGATTGGGGATGTAGTTGCACGGGCTTTAAGGTTTGATCCTGAATCTGAATTAGGTGTTTTTAATGTAAACACTGGAATATTCGGAATTTTCTTCCTCACCATTCTGAAGTAAAGAACAGAACAAATTCAGGCATAAATAGAAATTCCAATAATCGAAATAAATAAAAAAAATCAATTCAGTTCCAACTAAACAAACCTGAAAAAGACAGAATAAATGAGGATTCAATAGAGCCAGAGAAAAAAATTAAGAAATTGGTCGCGAAAACAATGTTGTATTCATTCCTGCATAAGATTCTAAATGTTTATCATAAGGACCACGAAGCTTGAAATCCAGAATTCCTTCCATCTTGCTGTCTCTGTGAATAACATATTGGCTTTTAATGCACAATTCAAAATAAAAAGGAGGAGCCTTTATAAAGCTAAGCAAACATTTCCAAGTCAATTTTAGTTCTAAAAAGTAAATTGTAGTTGAACTAAGTTAAAGGAAAAGGCAAAAGTTAGCCCTTAAAGAATGCAGGTTGCATCATTGGGGCTGACATATAGAGCACTCACAAGAGCGATGCATCAAATAAAAAATAAAAACAATTGCGAATTTCCTTGAATTGTAAATCTACAACTAGATGACATTGTCAGTGAACAACTGCAAAATTAATCAACGTGCAATTTGAAGCCTTCGGTTGCTCATAATTGATACTTCCAGCTCACCCTTTCAATGTTAAGATACTCAGGATAAAATCAAACGTTGATTTTCCTAACCATGCACAAATTCTCTAAAATATCAAACAAAAGCAACTCTTCAGGCTTTAGACCATCGTACTTTTCCCCTATCTAAACACTGGAATAATACTAATTCATTTCCACAAACCACCAAATCAATTCACGAAGAACATAGTGAAGAAGGAAGACCTAAAACCATTTTCTCATGCACGAAAAGAAACCGAAGAAGGGAATAGGGTTGACGGAAAAGAGCACGGCGGAATGAATGGGCACAGCTTACAGGGAAGCAGAACGGCGTAGGAGATGGTAAGGCTTGACCCGCAAAAGAGCACGGCGGAACGACTGGGCGGGAGAAAATAAAGTGGGACGCAGAACGGCGTACGAGATGGGAAGGCTTGACCCGCAAAAGAGCACGGCGGAACGAATGGGCACAGCTTACAGGGAAGCCGGACGGCGTAGGAGATGGGAAGGCTTGACCCGCAAAAGAGCACGGCGGGACGAATGGGCGGGAGAAAATAAAGTGAAAAGAAAAAAATTAATAAAGTTGTCTGAGCCCGGGTTCGAACCGGGGACCTCTAGTGTGTGAGACTAGCGTGATAACCAACTACACCACCCAGACAAGCTGTCAAAGGTTTCCTTCTAAATATATATAGAGTAAATTTTAGTGCCACCATCTGAGTTTTGATTTATTTTTGTCATAATTATTCAATTTAAAGAATATTATAAATAATATAAATTAGAAACAAATATCATGAAGGAATTTTAGTTCTAATTTATTATCAAAATTTTGTGGTCCTTAATTTTTACTGACTTGTATTTTTTAATTCCATCATAGTACAATTTGTATAATTTTTTTATCTTTTTTATTTTTGACATCATTTACTTAATAGAAGAAAGTGACGTTAGCTACCATACTCCGGTGGGATCAAGTTTGAAATATTTTACTTAAATTAAGACTTAGGGTGCTTGGTATCAATCGAGCTAGAAAGATCCAATACCTATGTGGTCAATTAAATACATTTTTATTACTCATATGGTGGTACATACTGTATTTTTATATATATAAAAATTTTAAACATTTATGTTCAGTCCAAAATATGCAAAATGGGTCAGATAAATGCTCTTGGACATTACAAAAAATTGCTTGTGCTTATACCACACTACAATTCCAGGTCAAACAGAGATATGGTAATTCAGAATTTTTATTCATTTTTTCCAAAAAGGAAACAAGTTCAAAGTGCAAGTCAGCAATGAGCAATTTCAGTCCAAAAGGAAAAAAAAGTGCAAGAGTGGTCTCATGAATATGTACATCCACACATACATATATAATATCTTCAAATTCATATTTTGCTTTGAGAAATTATCAATGTCAAGTATTTATTAAAAAGGAAGACAAATTTTCTGAAACAATCTTATAAAAGATAAAGTGGAGATAGCTTGGTAGATTATCTTTCAAATGGTGAAAATACATGCCTTCTTATATCTTCTTATCTTCTTTCATGGATATCAATATGAATATCTTACATAAGAAGCAAGACTGATCTTTTATTTCACCTCTATTAAATGGCTTTGTCTAGACAAATTAGGCATGTTTTAAAAACATTATTAATGGATGATAATAATTATTATGTGAAATTTTAATTAATTAATTAGAATGATTGATGACTTGCAATAAATTCTAATTTAATTACCGCGGGTACAGATTGTGAGGTCCTGATTTAACAAGCGTTATCATTAGAAATTTATAAAATATAAAAAAAGTCTTGTACATGATTAAGTAAAATAATCAAAAGTGTGGAAGTACTTACCTTGTATTTTATTTTATTTTTTTTTTTTTATTTTTTATTATTTTTTTTATTATTTTTTTATTTTACAAATCCTTTGCATAGCTTGTAACAAGCGTTCAAAAGCAGCATGGAAAATTAAATCAATAGTCAACCGGGCAAAAAAGAAGAAGATAAATAACGTGTTTTAAAAATAGAGAGTCATTTTGAGCAATGCACTAAAAATTAAGCGATCAATGAATTGATTCAAATAATGGTTCAAGGGTCAATAGTCCAATTGTAGTTGAATCGGAGAACATGATTAAAACAAGAACTATACTTATATCAAGTTTCAAATATTCATTTTGTCAAATTCTCCAATCATAAATGATAATATGTCATATTCTTTGGTCCTTAATATAAAACATACTTATTTAAACTTATTTAATTTGATTAGATTAATGAAATTGATTGAATTAGTTAATATGATATATAGTCTTTAAGACACATTCTAAGACACATCTAATTATCTTCCTTAATTCCCTATTCTCCTTAAGAAATTGTTGAGGGAGCATTAATAGGGATAAGTTAGGAGAGGGTTGACAAATTTAAAAACTATGTCTTATATTTAGTAGCAAGATAAACTCACTAAATATGTCTTATTTTAAGGACTGGAGGAGTATGATTTAATGAAAATATTACAAAAATATTCATATATAGAACTCTGCATAATATTTAAATAAAATGGCATTAATTCATAAGCAAATGAAACATTTACATATAAACCACATATAATCCAATCAAATATAATTATTAAAACACAAATATGATTGGGTGCCATTTTTTTAAACTCATAACTACATCATTTTAGAATCAACAAGGGGAGAATAAATGTAAAATCCAACATATTCAGCCCATGTAAAACTTTTACTTGAACCACTGAGGAAAGTGGTCACTGATTCACTGGTTTGGCTTTTAATACCAAGCATATGAGACAAGTTACAAGTAAAAGCACATATTTGTCTCAAAAATATTTTCATAGAAATTATGGGCAAAAACAATAAAGTCTTTATCCCACTAGCTGGGGTTGACTATAGGGATTGCATGGCATCATTGTGTTATATCGAAAACCAAATTTTGGATAGGTTATTATCTAAAAGATCCCGCTCTTTAACCTTATTGAGTGTTCGCTTTGATCTTCCTTGACTTCTTTTTACATGACTCCATACTATTTGATCAACTTTTCTCACCAGCACACTCAATATGGCCTCCTTTAAACATGTCCACAAAAACCTCAAACAATTTTCTAATAATTTCTCTTCTGTAGATGCCACTGCAACTCGTTTGCGTATATAATTATTATAAATCTTATCTTTTTTATATGACCACACATCTATCTCAACGTCGTCATCTCAGCTACCCCAATTTATGTTCAAATTGTCACTTTAAAGCCCAACATTCAATATCATAAAGCATTGTGGGTTTTATATCAATGCAATAAAACTTTATTAGGTACTTTTTTTGTCACAAGTAACTCCAATAACTTTTCTTCATTTATACCATCCAGCTTAAATTTTATGATTAACATCTCCATCAATTTCACCATCTTATGTATAATTAGTCTCAAATATCTAAACTTTGTCACTTGTTGAATAACTCCACCCCCCCCCCCAAAAAAAAAAAAAAAATACAAAAATAACTTCCAATTCACTTCTAACTTGTTTCTTATTAAAATTGCAATGTATATATTCAGTTTTTCTCATACTCGCATTTTAAAGCCCTTCATTTCCATAGTCCTTCTCCATATCTCAAGTTTAGAATTGATTTCCTCCCCAGATTCAATCAACAGAACTATATTATTAGCAAAAAGCATGTAATTAGGGATCTCCTCTTTGATAAGCTCAGTTAGAATATCTACAATTAGGTTAAGCAAGTAAGGGCTTAAAGTTGTTCTTGATGTAGACCAATCCTTATAGCGAAGTCATTTGTCTAATCTCCAGGTTGAGCAGGTAATATAGGTTTAATTCGTAGGCCAAGCCCGCCCAACTCGCAAAACTTGGTGGGTTGGGTTGTGAAAAACAAGGGTTGTTTTGATGCGGATCTTTTTTGTCCGAACCTATATTGGCCGAACCCATGATAGGTTAGCTTGTTTTTGGTTTTGTTTTTTATAAAAAAAATTGTTAAAATGTCGTGTCATGTTATCCCTTAGAACTCAAACCTTATTCACTCTTTAATATTGTTATTTTAATTAAAATATGAACTTTTTTAAAAAAAAATTGAGTTAATGTGGCAATCAAAATAAGGATTAAAAAAAACAACTTGATGAGTCAACATTTTTAGTTTTATTAGACTAACGACATTGGGATTGAAAGACTAAAAATACACTTTTTAAACTTAAGGGACTAAAATGAACCTTAATGCAAACATAAAGGACCAAATATATACTTTAGCCTTAATTTTTTTTTAGTTTAGGTTTGTAGGAAAAAAATTTAGTATATTGTTCAAAAAAAAAAAAAAAAAAAAAATTGAAAAGCATAGTGTACAAATAAAAAAAGGAAAAAGAAAACAGGTTGGGTAGACCAACCACTACAAAAAAACGTAACGTTTGTCGCGGTGTACTTGTAGCGGTCAAGCAAAACCGCTACAAATGAACAAATTAGTAGCGGTTTAAACCCAAACCGCCACAAATTAGTAACGAAGCATTGCCACCAAAATGCTGACCATTTTGCTTCGTTTTTTGTCACGGTTCACAAAACCCAACCGCTACAAATATGGCGCCCGACCTTGGCGTGTTATGGCGCGAAGTCCGTCGCGGTTTTTTCGTAGCGGTTATGTCAAAATAACCGCTACCAAATCACGAAACAACACACCTTTGTCACGGTTAGAAGAAAGCGACACGTTGACCGCGTCAAAACTTCAAATTTGGTAGCAGTTCTCACAATAACCGCTACAAACTTTATTCTATAAATAGCCAATTCCATCTGTACAACAATTATAATGTTCAAAAATATTCTAAATCGGCTTTGTCGCTAAAAGAGCATTCTTGGCTTTGTTCTCAAAAACAAGACGGGCATATATCTACAAAGACCGATCTCGGAGATGAGTGGTGCAGATATTTGTCTGTCTTCTCATCGTTCAAGCCGAGAAGGTTCCTTCAAGGACAATCCAGTTTCGATATTCTATTGACCTCGAAGACTTCTACTCCTCTAAATATGTCTAACATACCACTCGGAGATTGGATCCATTATAGCCACCGTTGTTTCGTTAAAATATCTCTAATCAAAATGAGTCGTGAGTTTTACTTGGAACATCGGTGGCTATAATGAATCCAAATCTTCGATAAACTTATTATTCCTAAATTTATTAAGATCGACTCTTTTAGGGAAATTTCAATAAACCTATTATTCCCGATTTAAAGAAAACAATTGAGAATATTTTTTTTGGAATAAGGAAAAATTCCAATCTAATTAGTTTATCGCTAAACTAATTAGTTTGGATTTTTTTTTTAAAAAAATTATTAAATTAGTAGTGGTTACACAAATCACCGCTACATTAATTATTTTGTAGCGGTCTACCTCAAGAACTGCTACAGAATTTGAATGGTCATTCATTTTGTAGTGGTTACACATAACCGCAACAAATGTGAAAGAATTGTCGCGGTTGGGGTAGCAGTCTTTTTTGAACCGCTACAAAATGATTAATTTTGTAATGGTTACTTTGTTTAACCGCTACGAAACGCAGCGGTTTTTATATTCACTTTTGAAATTCACGCGCTATCGTTCACCTTTTCACCTTTGTACTTTTACTTTTCACATCATGGTTTCTCTGGACAAGGGAAAAGAGAAAGTAGTTGAACCCCCGAAAAGGCCTATTAGGGGTAGTAGTAGTAGAGGGGGCTGTAGGAGAGGGCATGGGCCTTTAAATGTCTCCGCTCAGCCCCCTCAGATAAATGTCTCCGTTCAGCCCCCTCAGATAAATGTCCCCCTTCAGCCCCCTCAGATAAATGTCCACCCACGGCCCCCTCAGGTTGGGAATGAGTTTGATGGGCTCTTTGAAAATGACCCAATCCCAAACCCTGAGACCCTACAAGAGACCGTAGGTGGACAATGAGGTGCAAGTCTGTCACTTGAAGACATCCTCAATGGTGATGATGACGAGATCGAGATTGAGATTCCCATAGCGGAGGCGGAGCGGTTTCTCGACGAGGACAACGAGCAGGAACAAGGGTACCCCCGACCGTCATCTTCTCGTTCCACCGGATTTATGGTGGATATCAAAGGTAAGTATAAGTAGTTTATTGGCAAAAAATAAAATTTAAATTCCTGACGTGTGAAAATTTATGTAAGTACAATACAACAATTTTTTTTATAATTGTGCGAGATGAATATGGGAACATCGGTAGGAGGACGCTGGATGTTCACACCCTCGCCGAGAATGGCTACCGCGTGATAGTCCCCGGAACACGGACACGGACTAGCCGATCGGCGGTGGTGGTCACCGTTGAACCGATACCGTCACAATTTGGTGGGAATTGGGTATGGTTCCCGATCTTTTTCCGTGGAAAAAGATCCCGAAGGAGACCAAGAACAAGGCGTTTGAGGACATTGTGTAGGTAAATTGTGGTTAATTTAGTTATCTCGTTTCTTAATTAATTATTACTTAATTACTAATTATTTTATGATATAGAATAAGTTTAAACTGCGAGCCAACGCAAAGAGGTATGTAAAGTTGAAAATGGGAGAAGCGTGGAAGAGTCGGAGGGGTCATCTCTACACCCAGCAGAATGGAGATTCGACTATGCCTCTGCAGCAACTGATGGAGAACGTCCCAGACGGCGTGGACCCGAATCACTGGGTAGCTTTTGTCCAATATAGGAGGAGTGCGGGCACGGGTACATTTTTTAATTAATCATAGTTCTATTTTTTTTTTCTATGAGGGTATTGTATAATTACTCATTTATTTTGCAGTGCTCTATCCCGAGGAACACCGGATCTAGGGTAGCTCAAAGGATCAATCACACGGGTGGATCCAAGACGTTTGCTGTGACCTACAGTGAGATGGTATGTTAAAAGTTAAATTAATTTTATGCTTAATTGATTATTGTTTTGTTTTGGAAATAACAAAGTTTATACTCTTTTAACTCTTTCACAAGAGAAGGCTCGACGGAGGGTGGTCGACGGACTATGGGCGGTTGTGGAAACGCACACATAGGCACCGTGATGGGACGCCGATCTCGAGGCGAGAGGAGATAATAGTAAGTTACAAAAAACTAATTAAATAGTTAATGTTGTATATTAAAATTTAATTAAATTGATTGATTAATGTTTTATGAAATATATGCGTTAGAGCCGGATTGAGCAGAGCCAGCAAGAGATACGTCAGTCGCAGACCCCGGAGTCACAGGGTTCTGTTGATCCTACGGCCACATTGAAAGCTGCTATGGGCCCAGTCGAGCATCCTGGCCGTGTTAGGGGCTTTGGGCTAGGTGCCAGGCCTAGCATGGTGTACCGCAAGGACTCCTCTTCGCCTGGGAACGCCACTCGAGACCACCGCGGTTGATGCGATGATTTACGGCCCGCGCAGGTTCTTGCCGAGCGGCTTGACGGAAGGTTGCCGAGCATGTTGCTTTGCAGAGAGGGCCGAAAATAAGGCTAGGACTAGGCGCATGCGGGAGGGTCTCAACAGTTGGTTCGCTAATCAAAGGACTAGTTGGAAGTCACTTGCCGGGGCCTTGTCAAAGTTGCTACCGAACATACGGTTTCCATCTCCTGAGCCTCCCCCTCCGTTCATCTTCGAGGATTCCCCCACGCCTCCACCGCCTCCCCTTCCCCGTCCAGATGTTGCTGCTGATCAAGATGAGGCGGTTGTTACCTCTGGTCGAGCCCACACCACCCCTGAGAGAGACCCCATTGAGACAGGACCTGATCATCGGCCCCTGATAGTTATTAGTTTTTTTTTGTTCAGTAATTCAGTTTGTACTGTCGGATGTTTGTTGACAATTTTTTTAAATTTAAATATTTGTTATCTTTTTTTTTTTAAGTCAAAAGGTTTTTTAAATTTAAATTTTATCAAAGAATAAACGGAGTTTATAATTTGTAATAAAAAAGATATGTTAATATTGTTGGTTCTCCAGCTTATGTTTTGATGATGACTAAAAGTTAAAATCAAACTTGAAATTAAGTCATGATAACTAAACTGTTTTTCCAAGTCAAAATCATTCTTAAAAAGAGGAAAAACATTTATCATCAATTTAACTCGAGGTAGTGATATCCCCTCGAGTCAAGATACTTTCGTTTCAAGGTGGATTTGTATATTCATCAAAAATACTCGAGTTAGACTTCAAAAACCTCGAGTCGAACTTATCTCACCTCGAGTTAAAGATCTTTTAATTTCTAAAACATATTATTTGTTTCATCATCCACCTCGAGTTTACGCTTAAACCTCGAGTTTTTGATTCTTCGTTTAATTTGGATAATCTCCAGTGAATACCTCGAGGTTAGGAAAGTTTGCCTCGAGTGTTAGCAAAAACTCGAGGCACGAAATTGCCCGAAGGTTGTGCTCCTCCTTTCTCCGTGGATAACTCGAGGCTCAAAATTTACCTCAAGTGTGAGACCAAACTCGAGTCAAAGAATTCATGTCTCGAGGCAAAAATTGTTTTCTAAACATAATTGTGTTCTCTCGAGCTCTTCTTCGCCCTCGAGTTATATATGCTTCGCGCTCGAGTTTATTCTACTCTATTTCTTCCGATATAGAATCTTTTTTTAAAGTCTTAAAAACATCATGGATTCATTGTATCATTGCCGATGAGTAAGACTAACCTATTTTATTAAGTTTGTTAGAAAGTTTCAGGAAAGAAAAACTCAGTCTAAGCTCAAGTTTTTCAAATTAAGTGCAATCCGATGTGACAATCATATTAAATGCTCTTAACCAAAAAGCAGAAGAACAATCGGGATAAGATTTTATAGTAGGCAAAGTGGTTCTTTCAAGGCATACCTATCCCAGCTAATTCTCTGAACTACTCTGGACACAGATGTTAGTTCTCAATATGTTTTGATGATTAACAACAAATGTAAAACATGTTTTGAAGTTTGCAAAGTTGTTTTAAAAACACTCGAAAGTTGCAAACTGCAGTTTGCATCTCGCAAACTTCGAGTATTGGACAGCCAATATCTGCTTTGCATTTGCAAACTCGAGTATTGGACAGCCAATACTTTGCGGTTTGCTTGGTAAACTCGAGTATAGGCCACACGAAAGAAACCAAGTTTTCGGCCAAAGTCGATACCAGTTTGCATAGGCAAACTCGAGTATTGAATGGTCAATACCGCGCTTTACATGGGTAAACTCGAGTATCGAACTTCTTGTGAATCAAAGGATTTTTCCAACTTAGTCAATACCGCGGTTTGCATTTGCAAACTCGAGTATTGGACGACCAATACTTTGCTTGCTTGGCAAACTCGAGTATTGACTTCCGAAGCAAAACAAGTTTTTCAAACAAAGTCAAAACTGCGGTTTCCAAAACCAAACTCGAGTATTGACCTTCCGAGAGAGCAAAGGATTTTTCAAGATAAATCAATACTTGCAGTTTGCATTGGCAAACTCGAGTATTGAATGGTCAATACTTGCGGTTGCGTTGCCAAACTCGAGTATTGGACTTCCCGAGCAAATGGATTTTTCAAATTAAACCCATACTGCAGTTTGCATAGGCAAACTCGAGTATAGGTCTTGTCGTTCAAATACAAGACACGATGGCTTGCCTCGAAAAATGGAAACTCGAGTATCCAATTGGATACCGCAGCTTTGGTCACTTGTGAACAGTGCCATACTCGAGTTTACAAGAACAAACCGCAGATGCAACGCAAAAACTAAGTTTTGAATTATACGAATTCGTGAATCACTCTTGTTTGTTCCAAATGCTTTCATGAACCATTCACTTATGATCCCGATATGTTTAACAAGTTTATTTAGTGGATTTCAGCTAGCACGATGAAAATTAATGAAGATCAAGGGAAAAAGCATAAAGTGGTCGAGCATTTATTGCACTTCGCAAATTAACATCCTTTTGGTTAATCCATCTCGAGCACGAACTCTCAACGTTCAAAAACACTTTCTTCATCAAGCAAATTCTTCTCCAACGGCAAATCCTCGAGTTCCACATCGACCATATCGACATCCTGGATTAGTTGGAGCTTAGAGAGAAGATGACCGTAGACTTAATGCTAATCACCTACAACGGTTGGATTCATCATTCAACGGTCATTTAATGTTCTCTACCTATAAATAGAGTTCATTAACTTCTTCTCAAGCCGATACACCTACGAGAGCGAAAATTTACTAAGTGTCATTTATTGTGTTCGGCTTTCACTTGTATTGTATCAATCGATACTTGCACTTCAGTGTTCATTTTATCTCGCCGTAAGAGAGTTATATCTCAAATCATTTATTGATTGAGATAACCACAAGTCGGGGACTTGGTGGTTGGGTGTATTGATTACAACTTGTAAGGGGAGTGAGTTCTAGAGAGAGAACTACTCTTGAGTACGAGTGTGTAATCAGTTTGTGAGTATAGTGGATTGAAAATCCCAAGTGTGGCTTGGGACTGGATGTAGGTCAACGATAAGACTGAACCAGGATAATTTCTATTGTGCAAGCTTTCCTTCCCTTCCTCCTCTGTCTATCTCTGGTTTCATTACTTCAAAACAGGGCATATTTCTAAAAGTTTTTAAAATACCCAATTCACCCCCCCTCTTGGGTATATAGCTCCATTTACAACAGATACATTAACAGCAGAGGCATTTAATGATTCAACGTTCGACTATCTACAAAACGGAGTAAGTAAGCTGTATCTAACGGAAACTAAAAGAGTCACAACGGCTAGATGTGGAAACTCCTCAAACAACATTAATGGCAAACGCTATAAAAGAAGAATACATTCAATTCCATCAACTACCGGAACACTGTGTAATTAATTCAAGTCCATTGCATTTAGTGTTTCAATTGTTTCATTAAGTTGTTCTTCAGTGTTCATTTGTATCCACTCGTGAGGAGTACTTAAACACTCATTTAATTGTTTTGACTGGATCTTAAGGTTGAGGAACCTTAAGAGAGGGTGTATCAATTACAACTTGTAAGGGGGAGTGGAGTCTGAGAGTTAGCCGACCATCCTTCGTTTACAGAGAGTGTAATTGTTTTGAAAGTAGTGAAATCCCAGGTGTTAAAGGACCTTGGATGTAGGTTGAAGTTTTAGACCGAACCAGTATAAATTCTTCTGTGTCTGCTTATCTTATTGGTCTCTATTTTGTTCACAATTTGAAAAGAAGTCTTAATTCACAAGAGATCACCTATTCACCCCCCCCTCTAGGTGATATTTCATCTTCAAATATTACACCAAAAAAAAAAAAAAGTTAATAAATTTTGTAGCGGTTAAATCCTCAAACCGCTACAAAATATATTTGTCGCGGTTCATCAAGTTAGCCGCTACAAATTTGAACTTCAAATTAAAAAATAAGCGCCTAAACTTTCAAACGGTCATCATTTTGTAGCGGCTGTTGTAGCGGTTTGTAAACCGCGACTAGTTTATGGCGCGATTTTTTCAATTCAAATTTGTAGCGGTTCATTAACCGCGACAAATTTGAGCTGAAAAATTGTCGCGGTTGTTAACTGCTACAAATGTTCCCCGTTGCATTTAAAGATCTCAAGTTATGGGATGAAAGTAATTAAACATTGTCTCTACATTAATATACTTTCTTTGCTTTATTTACTACGATGGATAAATCGTGGATCAAGATGCCGCATGTAGTTCTCCGATATTTAGCGGGATTAAATAAGTTCTTAGATTTCGCCTTCTCTCACGCTAGCGTTAATGGCAAGATCGTGTGTCCTTGTTGTAGATGCAAGTTTAAGAAGTGGCAAACACGAGAAGGTGCTATGGAACATCTTCTTATTAAGCCTTTCCCAAAAGCATATACATTCTAGGGTGTTCATGGTGAGGAACGTGGTATGAGATATGGGGATCATCTTCCTCAAACCTCACAAGTAGGAAATCAACTGCTACCTCAAGATGATCCGGTTAATGATGCTGTTCGCGACGCTTTTGGTGTTCAAGACGACAACTTCACAGCAGAAGTGCAGGGTCCTGAACCAATTTTCTACAGGAATGAAGCAGCTCGGGAATTTTTCAGCCTCATGGATGAGAGCGATCGTCCTTTGTATCAAGGTTGTCAGAAATACTCAAAATTATCCTTTCGATCAAATTGTACCATATCAAGTGCATGTGTGGGATCACTAATAAGGCGATGTCGATGTTCTTTGGAATTACTACGAGATGCTTTCCCCGACGCGACATTCCCACAACCTTCTACGAGGCCAAGAAGATAATCAACGTATTAGGATTGGACTACGAAAAAATCGATGCCTGCCCTAACGACGCATGCTTTATTGGGGGAGGACGCTCGAGAGGGAGACTTGTAAGAAGTGTCACACTTCGAGGTTCGGGACTGATTCGAAGGGAAAAAAGCGAGAAGAAGAAACCCACAAAGATTCTAAGGTACTTTCTTTTAAAACCTCGCTTACAAAGATTGTTTATGTCATCTAAGACAAATGAGCATATGAGGTGGCATGAAGGCGACAAGAACGAAGATGGTAAACTCGAGACATCCACGAGATGGTGAAGCGTGGAAAGCGTTCGACTCGAGACTTTCCCGATTTTGCGGCGGACCCTAGAAATGTTCGTCTTGCTTTGGCGACCGATGGTTTCAATCCGTTTGGGAATCTTAGCACAAGTTATAGTATATGGCCGTTGTTTTGATACCTTACAACTTGCCCCCTTGGATGTGTATGAAACAAAGCTCCTTCATTATTTCAATGATCATTTCGGCAAAAAGGCACCAGGAAATGACATCGATGTGTATCTACAACCGCCGATCAATGAGTTGGTGGAGTTGTGGAATGTAGGCGTGGAGACGTATGACGCGCACGAGAAGACACTTGTTCAACTTGCATGCGGCGTTGATGTGGACTATCGGTGACTTCCCCGGATTGGCAACATTATCCGGGTGGAATGTGCATACCGGCCCTTGCGTGTCCGGCTTGCAATTTTGACTCTGACTCAGTGCGCCTTCCCCACAGTCGTAAGTGGTGCTTCATGGGTCATCGGAGGTTTCTCGATCGTACGCACGGGTTTAGGTTGCAACGCAATCGTTTCAATGGGCAACAGGAAAAAAGAGGACCTCCTCGCATATTATCCGGTACAGAGATCATAGAGCAGATTGTGGATGTTGATTTTGAGTATGGGAAAAAAGACAATCCAGCAAAGGCAGGGACAAAGACGGTCATGGCTTCTGGTTCCGCGACCCAACAATGGCGGAAGATAAGCGTATTCTTCACTCTTCCGTATTGGAAAGATAATTTGCTCCGACACAGTCTGGATGTGATGTACATTGAAAAGAATGTGTGCGACAATGTGTTGCACATGATTATGAACGAACCGGGCAAGTCCAAAGATCATCTTCAAGCGAGGAAATATTTACAGGAGATGGGGGTTCGTGCAGACGCGTGGCCGGATGAGCATGGCAGATTTCAACCGGCAAAATTCACCATAACAAAACCGAATAAGGAAATCTTCCTCGCCACTTTGAAGAAAATAAAAGTTCCTGATGGGTATTCAAGCAACATTTCACGATGTGTGGACGTACAGGCTTGAAAGGTTACGGGTCAAGAGTCATGACTCACATGTGCTTATGCAGAAGATTACTTCCGCCGCCATAAAAAATACACTCGCCTCTCGATGTGTCGATCGTTTTGGTCGAGCTTTGTACTTTCTTTCGGAAGTTGTGTTCCAAGGTGTTGATTGTGGAGAAGCTCGACCAGCTGCAACAAAATCATTCTTACTGTTGTGCCATTTGGAGATGATCTTTCCTCCTTCATTTTTCACGGTCATGGTTCACCTGATAGTACACCTTGTTCACGAAACAAAGCTTTCTGGCCTAGTTCACTACCGATGGATGTATCCTATTGAGAGGTACTCTTTTAAAATTAATTACTTCAGCATTATATTACTTCCTAGTCGCATGTTTAACCATTGATGTATCGACATCTTTCCTCATTACTTTATAGGTTTCTTGGGAAACTAAAATCTTACGTGAGGAATAAGGCGTGGCTTGAAGGTTCAATAGCAGAAGGTTATCTTGGGGATGAGGTCTTGTATTTTTGTTCCAGGTACTTTGATGACATTGAGACGTCATTCAACCGACCGCCTCGTATGGATGATTGTCCTGAGCCAGAGCCAGAGTCATCAGCTTTAGAGTTGTTATTCCCTCATGTTGGTAAACCAGTTGGCGGATGTGAGAACTTCAAACTCATGGCACTTGAGAAGTTTCAAGCACATAGACATGTCTTGATCAATTGCACTCAAGTTGAACCGTTCCTTCAGTAAGGATTGCACACAGATATATATATATATATATGTTATCCTATATGTTTCCTAACACTTTATAGGCACATTTCTTGCTCATCATCGCATGTTTAATTGCGGGAATTCGGGAGTCATGTGAAGCGTCGGCTAAGGATCCGCACGGACGACATCCTCCGAAATTGATAGAAAGGTCCACAGAGAATTCCGGGGTTGGTTTAGGAGGAGAATAATGAATGACCACAACCCTCACTCACCAAAGATTCAGAGCTCTCGCAATCGGCCCGCTTGACCACGCCCAAAGATTTACGGCATACAATGTCAATGGCTTCAAGTTTTGCACGGTTTCACGAGATTAGGGATTGCTGACCCAAAACTCGGGTGTATATGGCACGTTTGGGACGAGGAGTTATGCGAGCAGCAGTGACGGGAACATGCAGTTCGGTGACGTCCCGTACTATGGAAAACTGGTTGATGCGGTCAGGATAACTTACCAAGGCCTTTTCTCTGTGACACTATTCAAGTGTTTGTGGGCGAATACGACAACGTCCCGGGGACTCACGACTGACGACTTAGGCATCACATCAGTGAATTTCTCCCGTCCTATTCACACTGGTTAGTCTAAAGATGATGAGTCGTATATTCTTGCCTCAGAGGCCCATCAGGTTTATTATGTCGTCGATGAGAGGGACAAGGATTGGAATATGGTGGTTCATTTAAAGCCTCGGGACCTTTACGATATGGGCGATGGTGAGAACGTCGCGTACGATTGTGAGCCGCTCCAGCCTGCCAGTTTCAAAAACTTTTTCCCAGACGGCGATGACACTTTACCTATAGTTCGGTACGTTTTTTAATATACGCAGTATGAAATTTAAAAATAGCATTTCACAAAAGTTTTATATATGTCTTATTCCATATCCAACTCACACGTAACTTTTTATAAAAACTTTCTTTGTAGGGATGCTGACGAAGATTGAGAAGAAAAATTATCACTACTCTTCATTTTCCTTTTGTTTTTTAAAAAAAACCCCAAAAAAAAAATTGTAGCGGTTAATAACCGCTACAATAACCGCTACAAATAACAAAATACGAGGCGTCAAAACAAGTTTTCAAACAAATAACGTCAATTGTTGTAGCGGTTCTTTAACCGCTACAAATATAAAAATAAAAATAGCGGCAAAATTTTTTTAAAAAATAATGGCCGGAATTATTTGTAGCGGTTTATCAACGCTACAAATATTTTGGCGGTAAAATTTTTTCCCAGATATTTTGGAATATTTAGTAACGGATATATAACCGCGACAAAATTTATTCATTTTGTCGCGGTTTATTGTGCAAATAAGCTTTCAGTTTGGCCTTATATAGTGGCGGTCAACTAAAACCGCTACAGTTACAGTAGCGGTTTATTTGGTTGTAGTATCGGGTTTTTTTAACCGCTACAAATGGGTTTGCTTCTGTCGATTTTGTAGCGGTTTTTGTAACCGTGACAAATGTTGTTTGTCGTGGCAAAAACCGCTACAAATGCGCGATTTTAACCGCTACTAATGACCCATTTTTTTGTAGTGAACCTGCCAACCCAAAGGTTATGAGTTGGGTTGGCTAAAGTCAACACATATTGATATGGGTCATTTTAACCAAAGCCCAGATGGTCGAGCTAGCACAAACGCGGTAGGTCGGCCCAAATTACCAACTCTACCTCTAGGCGTTCTAACATGGTTTTTAATTGCCCTCCTAATATTCTTTGTCCCTACTTTATTGTACTGGCTTATACTACACCGGTGTTTTACCTCGAGGTCAGTTCTTTTTCAGATCAGGACACAATCATGGCCTCCTTTTCCTTGGTCATAATAGGTGACATTTTTGGCCTTTTTAAGGGTTGATATCCTATCTCCCAAAAGTCTAACAGACCCTATTTAATAATTATCATTTTAAAATATTTCAGAGAATAATAACAATTAATTCGACAGTCAAAATTTCTCATTAATTCATCAATCCTTACAAGTACATCATTTACAAAAGTAAGGGTGTTACATTTCTCTCCCCGTAAAATAAATTTCGTTCTCAAAATTTGTCTATACATTGACCATACTTTGGACATAAAGTCAAGGTAGCGATTCTCCATATCTTCTACGGTTTCCCATGTTGCTTCCTTGGGAGACAATCCTTTCCAAAAAACCTTAACAGAAGGAATTTTCTTTCGCCGAAGTTGCTTTTCTTGATAATTAACAATTCATTCAGGCTTAACCACAAAGTTATGATTGTCTTGAACATCCATGTCTTCATATTCCAGAATGTGCTTTGGACTCGATTGATACTTCTTTAGTTGAGAGACATGAAACACATCATGTAACCTGCTCAAATTAGGTAATAATGCTAATTGATATGCCACCAGTCCTCATTTGGCTAGTATCTCGAAAGGTCCGATATATCAAGGACTTAGTTTTCTCCGCTTTATCGCTTTGCCAATTCTAGTAACAAGAGATATTTTAAGGAAGACATGATCTCTTACCTCAAATTCAAGAGGTCTCCTCCTTTTGTCAGCATAACTCTTATGTCTACTTTATGCTGTGAGGAGTCTCTTCTGAATCAATTTAATTTGGTCTGAGGTTTCGTCAACTATCTCCAGTCTGAATAATTTCCTTTCAACCAATTCTGTCCAACAAATAGGAGATATGAACTTTCTCCTCTATAAGGCTTCATAAGGCGCCATATGTATACTAGAATGGTAGCTATTATTGTAAGCAAACTTAGACAGAGGTAGGTGTCGATGCCAACTACCTTTGAAACCTAGGACACAAGCACGCAACATATCTTCTAATGTTTGGATGGTTCTCTCTGACTGACCATCAATCTGGGATGATAAGCAGTGCTAAACTTTAATTTCGTCCCATTGCTCCATGCAAGGCTTGCCGAATCGAGAAGTAGAGCGGGGATCTCTATTAGAAATGATACTTTTTGGTGTACCATGGAGTCGATAATCTCTTTAATATAAATCTTTGGTAATTTCTCCGGAGAATAATTCACACTTATGGGAATGAAGTGTGTAGATTTTGTGAGTCGATCAACAATTACCTAGATAGCATCATAGTGTCTGATCCTGGGTAGACTCACTATCAAATCCATGGTAACGTCTTCCCATTTCCATTCAGGTATTCCGATTCCTTTCGGGGGTCCCCCGTTGTTGATGCTCAATTTTAACTTTTTGGCAAGTTAGGCATTTAGCTACATACCCAGTGATATCATCTTTCATTCCAGGCCACCAAAATTCTAGTTTCAAATTATGATACATTTTAGTCGCCCTTAGATGAATAGTATATTTGCTCTTATGAGCCTAATCCAGTATCTTCTTCCTTAAGTCTTCTACTGAAGGCACATAAATTCGCTTTTTATATCGAATTAGTCCATCCAGTGAAAGATCATTATCTGAAGATTGGTTATCAACCATCATTTCTCGAATGGACTCAGCTTGCTCATCTTGCATCTGAGCTTCTTTTAATTCGGATTCCAAGTCATTCTCCTCATGACTTACAAGGAGATTTTCAATATGCACGTCATATGGCCCTTTGTTATTTGTGAGGACCTGGTTTGATAGATTCAAATCCCAGAAATCCTCTAGCAATTTTTGCTCCGCTATCATCATGGATGACACTTGTACAACTTTTCTTCTTAGGGCAACGCCAACAACATTAGCCTTACCTAGGCGATACTTAATCTCCAGATTATAATCTTTAAGTAACTCCATCCATCTGTGTTGTCTCATATTTAGCTCTTTCTAATCAAATAGGTACTTAAGACTCTTGTGCTCGCAGTACAATTCAACAACAGTGCCATACAAATAGTGTCACCATAGCTTCAAAGCAAACACAATCACTGCAAGTTCCAAGTCATGTGTAGGGTAGTTCAACTCATGAGGCTTCAACTAACCAGAGGCATAGGCCATAACTCTGTTCTGTTGCATCAGGGCACATCCCAATCCCTGTAAACTCGCATCATTGTAGACCGTATATGTCTTAATTGGATCAGGGATAATCAACATGGGTGTCGTCGTAAGCCTTTCCTTCAGCACAGTGAAGCTCTCCTCATACTAAGCATCCCACACAAATGACTGGTTCTTTTTAGTGAGCTTTGTCAATGGCAAAGTGATCCGTGCAAAACTTTGTATGAAACGATGGTAATATCTTGCAAGACCCAGAAAACTGCGTATCTCGAATACAATCTCTGGCCTTTTCCAGTTTAGTACTGCTTCCACTTTGCTAGGGTCAATTGCACCATCATCTTTCAAAATTTAATGCAAGTCACAGATGGTGCTCATGCTTTGTTTCATTTTTAATCCACCACAAATTGATCCAGGTAAGGTCGAAACACATGATTCATATAATCCATGAATACGACAGGAGCATTCGTCAAATTTTATCACGCTAAATAGCCTTTGAAAATATGCCTTAATCCAATACAACATTAAAATAACTTATTTTTTGTATTTCCAAAAATACCCTTACATTTTTCAAGAAATCCGAGCCCTAGTCGATTTTCTAGAAAATCCAATGACTTTGGTTCAAATTTATTTATTTTTAAATAAATTTCAAAAACATCCAATGGACATGAAATTAGTGGCATTTGAACCTTTAGGATGTCTAGTTTATGGTAAAAATACCTTAAAAGTCCGAAAGGGTTCATATTTTGTCATGTAACTCAAACTTTGACCTCTGGTTAGAAATATCCTGTAGCTTCCAGAGCACTTTTCAAAAACTAATTTCTCCTAGAGGAATAATAAAAAAAGGTATCAAATTTTATATCAAAATGAATCTCAGGAAGTCTACTTTATTCCTGTAAAATTTTAGATCAAATGGACTTTGTTTACTATTTTAAAAACACAAATGAAGCTTCATTACCCCAAAAACCCTAAAGCTAGCAAGTAAGCTTTTTCTATAGTTTTCGGTGTTTTCAAGTTTCTAGACTTTAACTTTGATCTAGCCCCATGAAAAATCACATTTTAAACTCATTGGAACCCTTTAAAACACCAAAATCAGATCACAACTTCATGCCATGGTTAGGTGGACGAAAACCCTAACTAAAAACTTCAAAGTTTTAGGTTTTTTGTGTTTACCCGAAATCGGAGCTTTACTTGGTGATTTGGCTTCTTCTATAAGTGTTGAAGACTTGGCTGGACCTTCTTCTTACTCTGCTGAACACACTTCTTAAGTTCCAAGGATGAGAAGTTCAAGCCTTTATAAAATAGTTGAAATGATTTGGGTACTCTGAATTATCTGGTTCATGCTTTTGTTCACTAATTAATAACTTGGATTAGGGTTCCTAACTTAATTCTCAAGAAATTCCAGAGTGCTCCAGAAGGGGACTATGTGGCACAACCCTAGCCAAAGGAATCAGATTTTTACTTTTCAAAATGTGTAAATTACCTATTTTGACCCAAAATACCCTTTTGTCTAGTGGTTAAAAGCATGTACCCTGGTTATTAGCTTATTTTCTCTTCAAAAATTCTAGATAATTCCAGATAATTTCAGGGAGTAGGTGCCGCCTACTAGGCCCCACCAAATCTTATCCTTTTTCTTTTTATCCACTTTATTCACTTTATCCAGTTCACCCTTTTATCCACTGGTCCTTGTAATGCACCGCCGTTAAAAGGGTGCTCCCTTTCCACTTTTCTTTAGATTTTTAGATCTTTTTCCCTGATTGGGCCTACATATGTGGCACCATTTTGGACCCTCATATGGCCCCACATTTGTCCCATTTAATCCGAAAAGAAGCCCCTAATTGGTCCTTATCGGTCTCCTTTTTACCAATTAACTTCCTTTAGGACCTGCACTTTATGTTTGCCCTGAGTATAGAGAAGATCATCCGATTTTCCCTCTCTCCTCTCATGTGGATGAAAATCACTCCTTAAAGGGTAAGGAATTGACTTTTCTACCCCTACTTTTATCTCTTTTAACCCTATGGTGACATGTGTCCCTATGTAATGATTACACTGACTTTTCCTTTTTAGCATGTGACTTTTTCAGTGTCTCTTCCTCTTCCCTGACCATATGTGGCACATACACACTATCCAAGGGTGGGAATTTTTGCTCTTCTAATATTCTCTGTCCCCACTTTATTGTACCAGCTTATACTACACCAGTGTTTTACCTCAGGCCCGATTCTTTTTCAGATCAGGATACAATCATGGCCTCCTTTTCCTTGGTCACAATAGGCAACATTTTTTGCCTTTTTAAGGCTTGATATCCTGTCTCCCAAAATTCCGACGGACCCTATTTAATAATTATCATTTTAAAATGTTACGAGAGAATAATAGCAATTAATTCGACAGTCAAAACTTCACATTAATTCATTAGTGCTTACAAATACATCATTTACAAAAGTAAGGGTCCTTTACAGTATTGGATATGCCAATATCTACAGTTGCTTCTAAAGTAATGTTTAGCACTGGAGGACGTGTTGTTGATGATTGTAGGAGTAATCTATCTTCTAAAATGACTTAAGCCCTCATTTGGGACCAAAATGGGCTAATGGCTAAGCAATCTATCTTAGAATTAGCTACTATGTTCATAAAAAATGACAACTTTTAAGATACTGATAATGTTTTTATTTGCTGTTACAATGTTCTAACTTCTAAGTGCAAGCATTCGTTTATAACATTTATAATTTCTTAACACAAACAATTTGTTTTTTTAGATGGATCGAGTATCATTGAAGGTGGAGAAGACAAATGAATGACAATGGTCAATGGATGCTCAAGAAAATTAAATTAGATCTCAATGATATGTTTTCCACTTGTGTGTAATGTAATAGACTTGTTGTTGTTATGTGTAATGTGTTTAATAGATTGTTATAGATTGTACTAAAGTAAACTGAATGTTGTTTTTTTTATTCTTGTTCAATATTTTTGGAGATTATTATGGATTTATGATTGAGTTTTAATGTTTTGTGATGTGCTTTTTTTTCCTGATTATAGGTATTATTATGGTCTTATTAGGTTCAATTTGAACATTTGGAAGTTAGGTCATAGAGCTGAAATATAGTGTCCCAAGAAGGAAAAAAAATTCCAAACATGTCTTGGACTGGTCGATCCAAATGGAGCTTAGGTTGGTACTTGGACTGGACTGGATCTCAAGCTAACTCACTACTACAAAAAACGCGTTTAACATCCCAAAATAGGCCCAATTAACGTCCCTTACTCAAGCGATGTCTATTGAGGAGATGCGGTAAAATTATATTTTTGGCGTCCCAAACTAATTTTGGGACGCCTTAATTATGATTTAAGGAGTCCCAAAACAATTTTCGGGCGTCTCAAAAGTTATTTTGGGACTCCAAAAATATAATTTAAGGCATCCCAAGAGTTATTTTGGGACCCCATAAATATTTTATTTTAACAAAAATTGTATTTTTGGAGATTTTGGGACTCCAAAAATATTATTAAGGCGTCCCAAAATTTATTTTGGGATGCTGTAATAATAATTTTTTTTAATAGCTTGCTACGACTTTTTCAGAAATTAAACCCTATAAAAACCATCAAACAAATAGCCATGAACATACATTACCAAAATGTTCAAATCGTTATTAAACCATGCATGAAACCCACAGCACTTAGGGATTCCAATTAAACTAGAATTTTATAAACCACATAATAAGGAAAAGACTATACCATGCACCCATAAGATTAAGCAGTGAGGTGAATTCAGATCATTACCAAAATACATTACATGCAAATTTAAACAAATCATCACCCATCAAACAGATAGCCATCATGAACATACATGCATCACCAAAATGTTCAGATCATTATAGACCAATTTTAAACACTTTCTCTGCCTTCTCATCACTGACCCTACTTCCAAAAAGAAAAGCACAACTGAGGTGAATTCAGTCCATTCTTTAACCATGCATGAAACCTAAACCTTAGGCGATTCCAATTAAATTAGAATCTTATAAACCATACAATAAGGAAAAGACTATACCACCGATTAAGATTAAGTAGTGAGAGAATGTATGAAAAGAAAGAGAGTTATCTGCAACTGATTTAGTCAATGATTTGAAATTACAATTATTTTTCACAACACATCACGAAAAATTTTAAATGAGAAAATGATTTCAATGCTTAGAAGTGAACAAATAGAGAGAATGTATGAAAAGATGCCATTTTTCTTTGTTTTTTAAAGGAAAAACAAAAGGACCATGATGAGAAATGATAAACATGGAAAACAAATCAGCAAACGTATCGAGAACCTCACAACATTCGGAAGTAACGATGACAAAAGCAAGCAGCAACAGATGGTCCACAGCTTTCCAATGGCCTTAACCCTAAAAGCAAAATCATTCAACTATATCACTAATAAAGCAAACTTTAAGAAACAAGTAAAGGATAACATAATTCTAGGACAAAGCAAGTAGATACAAACTACTATAAGAGAAGGCTGAGTGGGCTTTTTCATAGCTAAAAACTTGTAAATAGGCAGTGTCATGAAAGAGATACTAGGTAATTTGGGAAACAGAACCACATCAAACAAACCAATTTTGAACTTCACGGCAAGAGTTTGAATAGCGGTTAAGCTGCACCAAGATGTGGTCTATATTCTTCAGGACATAAGTTTGTTTAGCAGTTAAGCTGCTATGGTTATAATATTTAAATCAGGAAAACGCATATGCTATTCATGCCAAAAAAGACTAAATAGTAGCCAAGTTGCTATGATATGTAGCGCTCATATATAGATCGTAAGTGTGGATGAAAAAGAACATGTCATTGAACTACAGAACACACAAACACTCAAATAACTTGGTGAGCAACACTTGCTCCTAGCATCTCAGTTTGCCAAAATTGACAACATAATTGACAAGGGTATTTTATAGTAGTCATTACGAGACCCCCATTTATTCATTCTTTCCTAGTTAGGCGGCAAGGGCCGTACTCAGCAGCAAAGCATGACGAGAAAAAAATTAGTAAATTGTAATGCCTTATTTAAAGTTGATTCATCATACTCATGAACCTATTAGTAAAAATAAACAAACTATCCTCACCAGAGATCTGGAGTTTGTCACCTTCTCTGAATATGGAATTTGGAAAAAGAAAGTAAGGTGACCTTCTCTAAATGATCAACTTACTATATTATGGGTCTACTACAAACTCGAACAATCAAAAGTTCTCCTTCAAGACATTAATAGATCTACTCACAAATATCTTCCTCCAATTTAACAGATCCAACTACACCTCGGACATCATATAGTCCTTCGTTATGATAGGCAAAATTAGTCAATCCCAGCTTTAAAGCCCACAAACAATAACAAATTATACACAGACCATCGCTTGGATAGAGCAAATGAGGAGAGAAACCAATTAGTGGTCAACAAAACGAACTCAATTGACACAAAATAATAAACAGAGTGGAACACCCAATAAAATAAAAAATTTAGACCTAGCACTGGAGAAAGGCTATTAACTCATTCATCATTACAGGTAGTTTCCTACCAGCCTAAAAACAAACATTGGCATCAATGAATGGACATAGGTGATTGTTACGTTCATTGCTACTCATAGGAGGGAAGAGAAAAGGAGAACAAACAAAAGAATTTATACCATTTGGAAAGCTGCATAACTTACTCAACTAAGAACCCATTCAGCTTTCTTCGAGTTGAAAGTATCTTTCCAAGAATAAACATCATGATACAAATATGCCCTACTGCTTCGGAAATGGAAAAACCCAATAGAACATAGTACTCCTTCAATGCAGCCTCACACCAAACTCGTGATGGAGAGGGAGAACAGTACTTTACAACTAAAAGCTCAACAATTGGAAGTTTTCTTCCTATAATTTTACATCAATGTCTTGCCACTTTATCTAGACCTAAATTAGTAAAACTACTGCTAGGCTAGTCTGACTACATAAACCACTATTTGAAATTATTACAACCAATTTCAAAATTAAATTAAATTATGAGGAACAACAGTGGCATTAACCCTAACATTTTAAACAAATATGGGCATAAGACTTCTGACCAAAAGGTATATACAAGACCTTAAAGCTATCATCATAAACCCTTCAAGCTACCATGGAGTCAAGAAAAAGGCCCAACACATTCCTTACCATAAATAAAAAAAGCATTATTATCAAGTCCCAACCTACACATTTTGAGACACAGATTTGTAAATTAAATTTAAGTTAATCACACAACTGCAGAGGGGTCTTGGTGGGCTAATCGAGTGAATGCAACAAGTTAAGGAGAGGTTGATGAACTCATGGTGGTGACAGGCAAGGAGGTGAACGAATGCTTTCAATTTGCACAAACGACAGGGGGCTTGACCTTTTGATAGCAGTGAAAATGATCGGAGGAACTTTCGATTGTAGCAAAAATGATGGGAGAGATTTTAGGAAAGAGGGGGCTCGACTAAAGTTGTGTTATCCAAAAGCTTCTCCGGTGGTTTTAGCTCTGCGTTGTATGAATGAAGCAGGTCCCTCTATCTCAATCAACAGACGGCAACGACGGTTCTGTCGTTGATGACGGCGGACTAAGGAGGACGAGAGGTACATTCGCAACTCGTGTTCTCTTAATGGTCCTAGCTAGGGCTCAATTTGTCTGAGGATCGGAGGATATAGCTAGCGCGGGTGATTTTTTTTATGAGTCTTGGTTATCTTAATTAGCTAATAGATTGTCGTCCCAAAATACAATTTGGGTCTGATGAAGACCTTTTGTCATTAGCCTTGGGGTCCACAATCAACAATTAACCAAGGATTGCGTATAGGCAAACCTAGGATCGTTCTCTCTTCTCGAGGAGCCTTTTATTGAATCCTAAGTAATCTAAATGTCATGCAAATGCAATGAAAACAAGGGGGATTGGGTTTTGGATTTTTAAATTAATAAACTAAAATAGAAATGCAATTTAAATGAACCAAAGATAAAATAGAATATAAGAAAACGAGAAGAAACAGATTAAAATCGATCAACCCAACATTCGGATTCTAGAGACTTCCATCATTGAACAAAATATAAATAACCCATGTTTGGCTCTGGACGAACCGAGATCTCTGCATTCGCCCAGAAAATCCCTCAACTAGACGATCGCCTAGAATATGTCCGAACAGCGGCGTCTTACGTGCGATCACACAAAAAACTTAAAACCTAGTTCGAACTCGGTCCTTGGGATAAACCAAACCGAATATTAAATCTAATATTCGAACTATTTCCAAAATCGGATCCGATAAGATGAAAATAGAAACAAGTTAAATCATCGATAAAGAACAAGTTCTCTGGATGAATCATGGAATCCTCACATTGGGTTAACCACATAAGCTTAGCCAAGCATGGCTAAGCAAAACACGAAAAAAGATGAAGAAGAAAACCAAAAAGAAATCCTATTAAACGTAATTGAGAATCTGTTTTTAGCCATCTACTTTAACCTATAAATAGGAAACACTAGGGCTACAAGATTGGCCCAAAAATAGGAAACCTCTAATAAATGGTCTTTTATTACAAAATTCGAGCAAAATAAAAATCCAGAAAAATGGGTATGTCTTTAGCTCCAATTTCGTCCATCTTCTTATCCAAATCAGCCTTCCGAGTCTTCATAACAATTGTAGCTCTCTGAATCATCTAAAAAAGGAAAGAAGAATCAGGCTAATCGATATCTAGATCAAAAGTTATGGTGAAAATACTAAATCATTGTAAATCTGGAATTTAATCATAAAGAATGAATCAAATCCAATTAAAAGCTCAAAGCCCAATTAAGTAATAAAATCCATTATTTATTAACTAAACAATCCTAAATTTATTTACCAAGAGATACAAATAAGTGTAATAATATTCAATCATCAAATTCCCCCATACTTATCTTTTTGCACTACTGAGCAAAACTCAAAGAAAAAGACTAAAATGAAAAACTCTTCCTTTCTAACAATTGCTAACAATGCAAAAATTTAACAAAGGACACAAAGCTTCAAAAGACCAATCAATCAAGACCACAATCCTTTCATCTCAAATTACAAATCATGGCAATCTCAATCAATGATGCTAATCACACAAGATGGTCTCTCAAGGGATGCCCTCAATCGATCTCTCAAGTGTATAGGGTCAATAAGTGTATCGCTCAAATTCTACTCAAGGAATTTGTTCTACCATAGGCTTGCTCAATTTCTACTTCTCCACTACTTATAACACATGCATGCAAAAATCAAGAGAGCTTGTTATTGAAGGTTGTAATGGGGCTAGGGTATAGGTGTCAATAAGTATAGATATGATAAGCTAAGCACCCAAGAAATTCAAAGAACATCGCTTAATAATAGCAAATCACCTCAATATCATTTCTTTTTATTTCTCCTTCTTTACATTGCTTCCTCTCTCTCTTTCTTTCTTTTCTTTTCTTTTTTTTTTTTTTTTTTTTTTTTCTTTTTTTTTTCTTTTTTTTTGTACTTTTTTTCCTACTTTTTTTCCTACTTTTTTTTTTTTTTTTTCCTTTTTTTTGTACCTTTTTTTTTTATAGAATCACAATGACCAACATTAATGTCAAAGGATGAATGGCACAAAATCAAAATCTCTCAATGACCAACATTAATGCCAAATGATGAATGGCACAAAATCAAAATCAAATACTCCCCCCACACTTAAAATGTTGCACACACGGCAACCCCACACCGAAACACAAAACTAAGGTGAAACCAATGCTCAATAAATTTTCAAGGTGCGGAATAAAATGTTTTACGCTTAGGCTTGTAATGTGGCTTAGAAAAGAATGAGTCAAGAAGGCACAAAGGGGCTAGCAAAGGGAATATAATGTAAGGGGCAAGCTATTTGGCCAAAGTGGGAAAATGAAAGAAAGAAAACAAGCTTCCATCATACTTATGCACGTAAGTGAAAAATTTAGCTTCAAAAAGAAAAGGAGCAAGTTCTAGAGAACACAAATCTTGAGTAGATGCACACATGAAAGAAAGAATGGTAAAATATGAATTCCATTCATGTCGGCCCAAAATCTCACAAAGGTGAATACCGAATCATGCAATCAACATCCCAAAATTAACTACCAAGAAATATAATCCAAGAGTCCAGAAATTCAGCCTCAAACAGAAGGATCCATCAAAACCAAGATGTCAAAGTTCACAAGAGATAGAGAAATCATAGAAAGAGAGTGTGTTATTCATAATTTTTTTTTTACCTACTAAACTACATTATTTCTACTTTTTCTACTGAATTGTGTCCCTCCCCCACACTTATCTTCCTCGTACAACAATTAAGCCCAAGTAATCATATGAATTAGGAAGAAAATAAGTAAGGAAAGAGACAACCTTTGTTAGAGTATCTTGAGTCGCTTGAAGGAGAAGTTCTCATCTTTGATGATAATCATGAATTTTTCCCTTGAAACATCTTCTCCCACATTGAATTTCCTTGATGGAGGTGGCTCGGATCTATTGGAAGAGGTCCAAGAATGTATGGTGGATGTTGGTTCCATCGACAACCTTTCCAAGAATGTTCCCGCAAATAAGACAAGCAAATAGCAGATCCCATCCAAAAATAGAGACATGGAGAGATTTTGAGTGAATTAAGGGCATGTTAAGTTCCAAACTCTCCAAGTAAGTATCACATCCAAGGAAATCAATGATACTCCCATCGGTAGGAGTCAAGCAACCAATCATATTGTGAACATTCTCTTGTGCTTGCAAAATGGAAGGTGTGGAATCCAACTTATTGTTGGAGTACACCACATCATCGTTGCAATCAAAAGAGATGGAAGGGAAAAGAGTGGAAGAATGAAGCGAATTTTTCAAATCATCCCCACCTGGAATGTGTAAAGATTCAAAACAATTATCTTGTTTTTCTAAATCGTGGCAAATCACAAGAAAGTACTTGTTGGAAAGATTCATCAACATGCGGATTTTATCAATCAAAATTTTAGAATATTTGTCACCAACAAGACTACAGGGAGGTAATCCAATGGGAATTTTATGCATTTGGTATTCTAGGCTATGATCTTTCTCACTCACATCAACAATAGAATCCACAAGTAATGCAGAATCACTAAGCAAGTCAGAATCACCAAATAGTGCAGCATTAATCTCAGGGCAAATAGGGCACCATTCTTTATCAAAGACATACACAATTGGCAGAATCACTTGTACATGCAAAATTAGGATAATCAACATACCATTGAGCAAGAACATCATCAACAACATGGGCATCCATGCTTGATTCAATCTTTTCAAAATTGACATGCTTACTATCATCAATAGTACAAGAGGGTGCATTTTGATCAATGGTAGAATCATCCACTTCACTAAATGCTTTCTTTTGAAGCTCAACAAGTAAATGACATTTTTCATGATAACAATCCACACACATTTGATATTCCTCACAAGAGCATGAAAATATGTCATTCAATTTATTGCATTCATCCATAGTACTATGAAGAGAAGCATTTTCATCGCTTAAAGCATCACATAAAGAAATAGGAACACACTCATCAACAAATACAATCGAATCACTACTACTAAAGCCAATTGGTTGAGCAATTACATTTCCAAACAATTGAGGGGATTCAACAATGATTTCCTCGTCCACCTCATTATCACTCAAATCATGAATTGCTTTATAAGCCAAAGTAGTAGGAGAGTCTACTTCGATAAGGATAGAATCATTACCAAATGGGAGAGAGGACTCTTCAATGCGCTTTTGTACTTGTTTCACTTCTTGTGCATGTGTGCCCATCATAGAAGGATATTTCATTTTCAACATTTGTGCTTGCTGCTCAATTTCCTTTCCTAATCTCTCATGCAATTTCGCTTGTTGTTCCATCATTCTAAAATGAGAGTCCATTAGTTGATGAAAGTTGTCCTTAAGTGACCACTCCTCATTTACAGCCCAAGCCATTTGATTTTGGTGATCTCCAATGACTTCACAAAATGAAGGATCTTGGTTGGGCATACATGGTTGAGAATGAGGTTCATAAGGTGGGTCAAATGGGTATTGGGATTCATGAGATGGATGGCATGGTCCTAAAGTGGGATGGAATGAAGGATGGTATGGTAAGTGAGAGGGTTGATGATATTGTTGAAATGGAGGTTGGTGGTATGGTTCATATAATGGGTGATGGAAAGGACCATGACATTCTTGATTGCCTACAAAAGAGTGAGAACTGAAAGGTAGATTATGATTGCCATAAAACCAAGCCATGAAATTTCAATACAATTAATTCCCAAGGAATTACAAGAAAGCTACCTAACTATAAAAATTAAGAAAAGGAATATAATAAAATACAAATGCAAGTGAAAAAGAAAATAAGATTTTTTTTTTAATTTTTTTTTCAAAAATGATGAAATATGCAAGTATGCTATGAATTAACTTGGAGACATGGTGAAATCAAACAAATAAGCTCAAAATCATATCGAATTTTATACAAACACACCACACAGAAGCTACCAAGTCAAGACAATGCAATAATGCAATGAGTGCTATGCAAGCTACTTAAATGCAAAAATCCTAAACTATATGCAATGAAAAATCAAAAATGCAAAACTAACAAGCTTCACAAGAGAAACCCCTTGTCAAAAGTAAATTTGACAATTAAATCACCTAGGAAGCCAATTACTTAGCTCCTCGAACGGCGCCATTTGATGAAGACCTTTTGTCATTAGCCTTGGGGTCCACAATTAACAATTAACCAAGGATTGCATATAGGCAAACCTAGGATCGTTCTCTCTTCTCGAGGAGCCTTTTATTGAATCCTAAGTAATCTAAATGTCATGCAAATGCAATGAAAACAAGGGGGATTGGGTTTTGGATTTTTAAATTAATAAACTAAAATAGAAATGCAATTTAAATGAACCAAAGATAAAATAGAATATAAGAAAACGAGAAGAAACAGATTAAAATCGATCAACCCAACATTCGGATTCTAGAGACTTCCATCATTGAACAAAATATAAATAACCCATGTTTGGCTCGACGAACCGAGATCTCTCGCGTATTCGCCCGAAAATCCCTCAACTAGACGATCGCCTAGAATATGTCCGAACAATGGCGTCTCACCGTGCGATCACACAAAGAAAACTTAAAACCTAGTTCGAACTCGCCCTTGGGATAAACCAAACCGAATATTAAATCTAATATTCGAACTATTTCCAAAATCGGATCCGATAAGATGAAAATAGAAACAAGTTAAATCATCGATAAAGAACAAGTTCTCTGGATGAATCATGGAATCCTCACACGGAAGAAAAGATGAAGAAGAAAACCAAAAAGAAATCCTATTAAACGTAATTGAGAATCTGTTTTTAGCCATCTAATCTAACCTATAAATAGGAAACACTAGGGCTACAAGATTGGCCCAAAAATAGGAAACCTTTAAGAATAGGAAACCTCTAATAAATGGTCTTTTATTACAAAATTCGAGCAAAATAAAAATCCAGAAAAATGGGTATGTCTTTAGCTCCAATTTCGTCCATATTCTTGTCCAAATCAGCCTTCCGAGTCTTCATAACAATTGTAGCTCTCTGAATCATCTAAAAAGGAAAGAAGAATTAGGCTAATCAAATATCTAGATCAAAAGTTATGGCAAAAATACTAAATCACTGTAAATCTGGAATTTAATCATAAAAATGAATCAAATCCAATTAAAAGCTCAAAGCCCAATTAAGTAATAAAATCCATTATTTATTAACTAAACAATCCTAAATTTATTTACCAAGAGATACAAATAAGTGTAATAATATTCAATCATCAGGGTCTCCAAAAATATATTTGTGGAGACCCAAATTATTTTTGGGGACGAGTAAAATATTTTTTGGAGTCCCAAATTGTATTTTGGGCCGCCAAAAAATTGCCCGCGAAATTTTTTTCCTGATTTTTGGAGTCCCAAATTGTAATTTAGGACTCCAAAAAATTGCCCGCCAAAATTTTTTTCCTGATTTTTGGAGTCCCAAATTGTATTTTTGGAACACCAAATATAATTACAAGAATGTCACTACGTTTACTTGTTGCTTCCCTTTTTTAAATAGGGACGTCCTTTAGGGTAGTAAAAACCCATATTTGTAGTAGTGACTTGTCCAGCCCAAAGTCCCACCTGGACCAGACCTCGGTGTGACCCCCAACTCGGTTCGGTCTAGTCCATGGACATCCCTACTGTTCTAGAGTAGAACACAAGTGTCTAGCCTCAGAGGGCTAGTAAATGATTGATATTGGATCTAAAAGTTCCCAAGGATGTATGAGCACCCAAAGGGAGATTACTCAACGCTATCTACGGTTAAGATAACGCTGGGTGATCAATGATCACCGTGCAACACAAGTATGGCGAATCGCCTGAGAAGTGGGGTATGTGCACAGTGAGACTGAATGTAAATCATCAATAGAATATGGAGAGAGTGCACCTGGTGAATATCCTTCTATTTATAGATGTCACCTAGGGTTTCAACCTACTGGTGTGCCATCCGTTCCCCCGTCATCACGTCTCCACGATCTATGCTGTGTTTGCTCCACTACCTGCATTACCTCAGATTACGGGCATGATCATGAGATGATTGGCATTTTACCTGATTGAGGAAGATCCTGTCATAAAGTACCCTTACTGGGCCTAGACTCTGCTAGGCCTATTACTCGGGTCCATAACAGTTGCCCCCAAGCTTGGTAGCTCAGGTTTCTGATCTGTCGAGATTATTTTACTGTCCGACCGGACTTTTCCAGTCTGAGTCTCTATCGGCTTTTTATCTGGACGTCTACCGAGTTTTGAGAATGGATGCTGACTCGGCCTAGCTTTCATTGCCGAGTTGAATTACTCCGACGTTCCCACGCTTACTTTTCTTTTTTTTGCTTTTTGCACATATACCGTGAGCATCTCTTAGGGTCGCTTGCTCTTATGATGCTTGGGATTATCTCGGGATCACCCATGCGTCATCCTGGGTTTATCACTTCTTGTCCCGTGCTGCCTCCAATCCGGGGTATTATGTGAGCGAGCAGGCGTATGAATAGGCATGATTGCTCCCAAGGAAAGCATCTGTTCGTTTCCCTACAACCGCCATTTAAGAATAAGTGCCATGCACCCTGAATAGCTACCTTCGGTTATCGTGCACAATAAATGCTCACGTCATCCGTCATGATTACTTTTATGGGTTTTGGCCTTCCCCTTTTTGGATCCGTCGTAACGCTTCGACTATTTTGACGTTACAACTCCGACCCTTCAATTCATCACGTCTATAAAACCCTGTTTACTGCTTCTTTTTGTCACTTCCCTTACGAGCTTTTCATCTGTTCAAAAAAAATCTCCTACTCACCATAAAGTTCTTTGTTTTCGAAGTGTTCAACCGTCCCAGATTCTTCTATCGGGTACTATTTGCGTCTTTCTAATTAAAGACCATGTCCAAAAGTGCGAAAGTCGCCAAAAGCACGCCAATTTGATGCGGACTCCCCCAGCTTTACTGGCATCGATCTCAGCTCCGTGGCCATTTTATAAATGGGGCATAGATTTGTTAGGCTCGTTCAAGCCGGCTCCAAGGCAGCTCCGATGGCTGATAGTAGTATTGGATTGAGACCAAACCACTGGCAACCATTACCTCGGCGCGAGTGCAAAAGTTCCTTCAAAGGAATATTATATCCCGATTCAGGATCTCGGCGGTGATAGTCACGGATAAATAGAAAAAACCCAGAACACAATATTTTGGGGCAAATTTCAGAATAAACTGACGTAGGCCAATAATAGCTTGCTCGCACCGCTTCCGAGCTAAAGCTTTTGCGCCTATGTGCTGCCCATTAATACCTTCATGTATCTTGGCCAACACATTTTGGGCTTCCTCCGAGTTAAGGCATTTGGACATGGGGGTATGTAAACCCTTTCGATATAGTTGATCATTCACCATTGCATACGCAGCTGTCGCTCTGACCAATTTCTTCGATTCCATGACATCGTCTAGGAGGATCCCTCTTTCTAAGTACTCGACAATTTGCTTTCTCCAATTGCTTGACTCCGAGATTACCATGACTCAACTTGGTTCCAACAAACTCTACTAAATCACGGTCCGTAGGTTACCAGGACCCTTGGTGCTGGCAAGCTTGGACAATACATATGCCCTAGTATTTTCTCCCCTTGGGATGTGCGTAACCATCACCTCATCGAATTCTGCCATAATCTCCTTCACTTTCATGAGATATTTGGCCAACAGTAGTCCTCTAGCTTGATAAGTCCCCTTTATTTGTGAGGCTACGAGCCGGGAATCCGTGGATACTTGTATTCGCCTGGCCCCATTCTCCTTTGCTTGAAGCAATCCTGCGATGAGGGCCTCATACTCGGCCTAGTTATTGGAAGTCGAAAAGTCAAGTCGGAGAGATAACTCCATTGAGACTCCTTTTGGGCTTTCCACGATGACCCCAGCTCCACTTCCTTTGATATTGGATGAATCGTCCACAAATACTTTCCATGGCTCTGCTTGCGCCATCTCCACTTCAGCTGATGGGGTTAGTTCCATTAAAAAAATCTGCCAAGGCTTGGGATTTGATGGCTTGCGGGGCTTCATAAGAAATGTCAAACTCCGACAACTCCACGGCCCAACTTATCATCCTACCTACGAGGTTAGGTTTATGCAATACCTGCCGAATGGGTTGATCCGTTCTGATGATGATTGAGTGACCATGGAAGTAAGGGCGAAGCCGTCTTGCCGTGGTGAGTAAGGCAAAAGCCATCTTTTCCAACTTTTGGTACCTCAGCTCTGAGCCCTGTAAAGCCCGGCTTTCGAAATACACTCCTTCGTCTCCTGAACTAGTACAACACTTACTGCCTCTTCCCCTACCGATAAGTATAGTATCAAACTTTTGCCTGGCTCGGGTCTGGACAGAACCGGCAAGGTTGCTAAACACTGCTTAATTTTCGTAAATGCGGCGTCACATTCCGAGCTCCATCCTCCCTGAACTTCCTTCTTTAGTAATTTAAAGAATGGCAGTGACTTTTCGGCCGACTTTGGTAAGAACCTCGTTAAAGCCGCCAATCTTCCCATCAATTGCTGAACTTCTTTTTATTAGCCGGCACCTTCATGTCCAACACTGCCTGGCATTTTTCCGGGTTGGCTTCAATGCCTCGGTTCGTCAACAGGAAACCCAAGAATTTGCTTGACCGAACTCTGAAGGTGCACTTAGTCGGGTTTAGTCGAATCTGGTAGGCTCGCAGTTTATCAAATGTCTGCTATAAGTCATGAACATGGTTCCCCGACTTTCAGGACTTTATGATCATATCATCTATATATACCTCCACGTTCTTCCCGAGTTGGTCTTCGAACACCTTGGTCATCATCCTCTGATAAATTGCCCCAGATTCTTGAGGCCAAATGGCATAACGTTGTACCAGTAATTTTCTTTATCCGTGATGAAAGTCGTCTTCTCTTGATCCTCTAGATGCATAGCAATTTGATTATACCCCGAGTATGCATCCATAAAAGATAGGAGTTGAAAATCGGAAGAGTTATCCACCAACTGATCGATGTTGGGCATGGGAAAAACATCCTTAGGTCATACCTTATTCAAGTCCTTGTAATCTGTGCATACCCGCCACTTGCCGTTAGGCTTCTTAACCATGACCACGTTGGAGAGCCATGTCGTGTATTGCACTTCCCTGATAAAGCCGGCCTCCATCAACTCCTTCATGTGTGCCTCCAAAGCCAGACCTCGATCCGAGCCATGCTTTCTTTTCTTTTGTGCTATGGGAGCAGACCCCGGGTGGATTGCCAATTTGTGACAGTAGAACTCTGGATCTATCCCTGGTATCTCGTTTGGTTTCCATGCAAATACATCCCTGTTTTGCCTTAGGAAATCTTCTAACTCCGCGCGGATCTTCGCCTTCAATGTCTTGCCAACTGTGGTGGTTTGCTCCGGTTCGGTGCCCAAGATGAAGTCCTCCACCTCGCCATCTTGTTTTGCCCTCAGGATCTTATCTTCCTCCCGCAGGTCCAACTCGACAACATGGATGGATTTGTTTATTGATTTTCCTTTCCCATTGTCCGAGCATCCTGTCTTGGGAATCTTGCTCTCCTTAACAACCTCAAAATAACACTGTTGGGAGTCCCTCTGGTCGCCCTTAACAGTGACGACTTGATTCTTCTTACTAATGAACTTCAATCTTTGGTGTTTTGAGGACACCAGCATATCCCAATCATGAATTGTTGGTCGTCCTAAGATAATGTTGTATGGGGAAGGGAAGTCAGCCACAATGAATCGAACGATCTCTGACTTGAATGCCTCCTTAGTTCCCAACGTCAACTTGAGGTCTATATACCCCTTTGGCCGAGTATCTTGTCCATTGAAACCCGTCAAGGTAGTTTTGCAAGGCTTCAAGTCCTCTGAGTCAAACCTCATGCGTTTGAACGCATCCCATAGAATTATGTCAATCGCACTACCGTCATCCACAAATATTTTCCTGACACAACAATTTACCACCGTTTGGGTGATCACGAGCCCATCATGGTAGTTGGGCGCTAGGTCTTCCGACTCTTCTCTGGTAAAACCGAGCATTGGTGGTTCGGCTTTGTGGAGGCTCTCTTGAATTTCGGGCGGTTCCTTATGGAGAGAACCTCCCTCAAGTATTGCTTTCGCTGAGTTGCTGAGTCTCCTCCACCCCCAAATCCTCCCACGATAACGGCACAGTCGTATTTAGAGTCGGGAAACTCTTAATCACTGGCTTCCGTTTTCTTCTTCTGCTCCTTCCTCTTCTTCTCGGGGCGGACTTTTACTCTGACCCCCTTGGCGTTTGTTCTGTCATCCTTCCATCTGAATGGCATAACAACCCAACTTTCCTTCTCGGATGAACTTTTCTATCGCGTCCCTAAGATCCCAGCACGAGTCCGTTGTATGACCGTTTGGTCATGGAACTCGTAGTATCGAGATTTGTCCAGGGTGGCTTCTCTCCGCAACGGACGTGGTCGCTCGACTTTTTTCATTTCTATCAAGGACACCTTTTTCCATATTTGTGCTTGAGATACCTTCAACGGGGCATATCTATCATATTTTCCTTCCGCCCTTCCTCCCCTGGGCTTGGTATCCCTTTCACGTGTTCGGGAGTCTTGCTTATTTGGGCCATACTGCTCTCTATTCCGAGGTGGCGGACTTTTAGCTTTCTCCTTTGGCTCTCGGCTCATAATATCCATTTGCTCCAGTTCCAAATACTGTTTAGACCGATCTCGAAATTTGGCCAAGGTTTTTGGACGAGTTTTCATGACTGATTTCTTCAAGCGTGAGGACTTATCCAGGCCTGCTATGGCACAATGTAGATGTACTTCCTCTTTTAGTCCCGGCACTTGTAGAGCCGTGTCTTTGAATCGCTCCAGATACTTCTGCAATGTTTCATTAGGTGACTGCTTCACCTGTCCGAGCTGGAACTCGGTCTTTGGCTGTTTCCTACTTGTGGCGAAGTTCAACAAAAACTTTTGTACTAAGTCCTTCAAGTTGGGTACCGAATTTGGCGGCAAGGAGTTAAACCAAATTTGTGCGGCTCCCCACAACGTTCCTGCAAACAACCGACGTGTCACAGGTCCTGCATAGCCTTTTACCATGATCTCAATTTTGAAATTATTAACGTGCACTTGCGGATCTTGACTCCCGTCGTACTTTAGAAAGTCCTTAGTGTCAAGTCCTTTGCGATAAGTAGCTATCATGATCCTTTTAGGAAAAGGACTTTGCATTCCGTCCTCATCATCAGAATCCGCGCCTTTCTTATGTGGGCCTCGGCCTTCGAGTGGCTCCTTTCCTTTAGTCCGAGCCAAGTTCCGAACCAGGGCCTGATCCTGTCCGGCCTCGTTAACCTTCAAGCCACCTGCATCAACCTGAGCAGACGTCATGTGACTGTCTCCACTCGGATTCCTAACCTCTCGGCTTGCACTCCGTATCTAGGGACTGTATTTTCAATACACCACCCTTCGCAGCTGGGTTTGATCATGATCGATCGCATTTCCTTCGGCCAGGTTTGCAACTGGAGTTCTGGCATTTGTAGATGCTGAAACTTTAATTCGGCTAGGTCCGACGACGTCCCTTCCGGTACCCAGGACCGGGTTCACAACCCATCCGGCATGCTCCTCCAACAGCTGTGGCAATCTTCGACCTTCCTCATGTCTCCATATGGCATTACGATGGTCCATCTCCTCTCGGATAAGTCGGATGTCCTCCTCTCTTTGGAGACGATTGCGAGTCTCTATTTCTTCCATCTAGTTCATTACTAAGCCGAGGGTGGCTTGCAACATTCGAATCTTGGGATTTTCAATCTGGAACTCTTGCGGAGGATTCTGAGGCGGTACTTGTGGGCAAACTTGCTGGATGACCACGTTCTCGGGAGGCAGAGAGTTCACCGTGTTCAAGGTCTCAGATTCAGTTTCGACAGTGACATGATCTGCCTCTGGGGCCACGGAACCCGCCACCTCCTACTCTTGATGTTGCGGTGGTCCCCCTGGCAATTGGTCCTGCCGAGTTGTCTGACTGCGACTTCTAGTATTTGCTGCCATTTTCAATGATAGCTCAACAGCTTTTTGTGGTTTGGGAATCGAATTTTATGGATCCCCACGATCGGCGCCCATGTTCTAGAGTAGAACACAAGTGTCTAGCCTCAGATGGCTAGTAAATGATTGATATTGGATCTAAAGGTTCCCAAGGATGTATAAGCACCCAAAGGGAGATTACCTAACGCTATCTATGGTTAAGATAACGCTAGGTGATCAATGATCACCTTGCAACACAAGTAGGGTGAATCGCCTGAGGGGTGGGGTGTATGCACAGTGAGACTGAATGTAAATCATCAATAGAATATGGAGAAAGTGCACCTCGTGAATATCCTTCTATTTATAGAGGTCACCTAGGCTTTCAGCCTACTGGTTGTGCCGTCCGTTCCCTTGCCATCATGTCTCCACGATCTGTGCTGTGTTTGATCCACTACCTACATTACCTCAGATTACGAGCATGATCATGAGGTGATTGGCGTTTTACCTGATTGAGGAAGATCATGTCATAAAGTACCCTTGCTGGGTCTAGACTCTGCTAGGCCCATTACTCGAGTCCATAACACCTACTTTAAATTAAATATGATATCTTGAACTTGAAGTACTAAGTCTATATTATATTTAAATTTATTTACATTAGTTCTAATTCAATTCGTATACATATATCCAATATAAAATTTCGTTTCAGTAGCCCACTTAAATTGGACCCATTACCATTTTAGTGCAATTCATAATGCCCCACGACATTAATTTACCATCATGCCACTAACCTAACTTTCCATTATCTTTGGGTTGCTTTTTCCTAACAAGTTATACTTAATTTGCTACTTTTTTTAAAAGCTCTCATGGATAAGTATATGATTACATATGACTTTTAGCATTTGGCAAAAATAAATCTTCTTTGGAAGCCATGTTGCTTCTGTAGTTGGTCTTCATTGGTAATTTGGTATTATCGAACCAAATTCGAGTTATGGCCTTTTAGATGGGCAACCTCTTTTAATATGAATTTTGAGTTCTGATTTAATTATGGTTGTGATTAAATTTTCATGGCCTAAATTTAATTAGATTATTCAAATTTAAATTTTTTAATAATTAATTTATTTTTGGAAAAAAGTTTCAAGATTACTTTTACTTTATATTCTGTATATATTAAATCAAAATATTATTGCTGGCAAAAAATGAAATACGTTTGAACATATAATAATTAAATTAAAAATTTAATATGAACTATCCAAAATCAATTTCCACGGTCTAAGTGAATAATAAGTAGATAACGAGCATGAGATTGATGCATATGGATTTGTTTTTTTGTTTTTCGTTTTTTTAAGATTCACATTTGGTAGGAAAAACCTTAAGTAAGGCCTTTCATTTAATATAATCATAGTTGTTTATTTATTTTTTCAGTACTTTAGAAATAAATAAACAACTACGATTAGCACATATGCAATGTCCAAATCTAATTTGAGTAGTGAGATTATATTTTGTGCTTTTTTTGTTTTAAAAATATTTTAAAAAGTCCAAAATAAAAATAAAAATAATTTCTTAATTGTAACTTTAAGCAAATTTATATTTTTATTTAAAAAACATTTGTTGAAACTTTTAAATCTTGAAACTATATTTAAACGGTATAAATCTCATTCTAGTGATAAGCATTGAAACTGCTTCCAACAACAAACACACATGTTCAATTATTTTCATATTATTACTATTCAATATAAATTTAAAACATTTTCACATTTCATTACGTGTTTTTTATACTTAATACAATTAATGAATTACACACACACACACACGCACGAGATAATATTCTGTTAATGGTTTACGCCTGGAATCTCACCTTATTTCAGCTGGAACATAACACAGTCAGCAAAATGTAATACTTTAGCAACAACAACAAAACACACAAAGAGAGAAGGATGCCAATTCCTCCCCAGATCTAATATCGCAGAATAAGATAATGACATTAAGCTACATGTTCCACATAATCATTGTTCAAGCTATACTCAACTCGAATATATCTTGAACACAAGATAAATATTCCCCCTGCTAGCTAGGGGAATATTTTTCTGAAATTATTCCTTAAACATTTATTATACAGATACTAATCGATATATTGATCACACTCATTTATTACTATATAAGTTTAATCTTTCAACTCAACAAGTAGGGAAGGGAACTCCACAAGAGGAAGCAACCTTCTTGGCGGCAGGAGAGTTAACATACTGCCTGAGACTAGGGTTCTTGAGGTACCCACACAGACATGGCTTCTGCTCCTTCAGCTTGTCGCAGCACTCGTTCGACGGCGGAGAGGATGATAATATCGCTGCCATGCACGGACTCAGGGCAATCGGACTGCAAGTCACCGCCTCAGCCGTGCGTGGCAGGTCCACCGCCACAAGGAGCACCAGCACCATCAGGCTCACACCTATCTTCTTCATCATCGCGATTACACTCGTGTTTGGTCTTTTGTTAATTTTGTGTAGTGATGAAGTTGTCAAGATAGTAGTGATCTATGGCAGTTTATATAGAAAGTGAGAGGGTGAGAGGTTTGGTTTTTAGTGCGGTAATGAGTTTACTTTTGATGATGGTGAGATACCCACTCTTGCACTAAACCTCACTTCCTAAAGTATTATATCTGGTCTAAACACTTAAGTGCCGGTTAAAGACTTTACTTTGATTTTAAATACATGTTTTCGATCCACTTTTTCATTTAAATTTGTAATTTTTTTTTCTTAAAATAATATCTCTATTAATTGTATTTATTAAAAGGATTTATCATCTATATGTGGGTTATTGTTAAATCATGTATTTTTTACATAATCAAAAATTTTTTTTTTTTTTTTTGAATAGCTAAATTAACTAATTTCTTTATTATATGAGTGACTTTAGCAAGCTATTAGATGAAAAAATTATATATAGACTTTTCAAGAAATTGAACAAGTATATAAAAATAGTGATGTATGTACTATAGAATATAATTTGTTTTGAATGGCTGCCTAATTTAACTTTTTTTTTTTTTTTTTTTTTGGGGGGGGGGGGGGGGGGGGAGCTATTTAAATACCCTTTTCTTTCTCATAAATTTTAAATATTTTAAGGGGAGAAAAAAATTCGATATTCACTTTCTTCTTTCTCTGTTTTTGGTTTCTTTGTGTGGTGGGATATGCATGCTGTATTTTCTATAAAAATATTAGACAATTATTTTGAGGTCAAAACAATCAAAATGGGTATGATAAATATTGGGCTTTGAAAAATTATTTGGGCATATCCCCCTACAATTTTTATTTTTTTTTTTTTTTTTTTTTTTTTTTGGATGAGCCCCACTACAATTTTAGGTCCAAAAAATTATAGTAGTACTCCCTCCGATCTTTGATATATGAGTTGATCTTAATTTTAAATATAAGATATATTTCTAATATTTTTCAATTTTTTTTTTTAATTTACTAATGTTGATACTCTCTCAACAATAATCAAATATGGGAGAGATTGATGGAATTAAGAAAAATGATTATAGTGCTTTATAAAAAAAGGTTATATCGACGCCTTAACTAACTTTTTAATTTAATCAAATAAATTAAGTACATAGATCTTAATTAACCATTGGAGGGAGTAATTCAAAGCTCATTTTGTTTTTTTGTTTTTAAAATAAAAATAAAGCGCCAGGCGTGAGAAAAAACATACTTCAAAGCTTTTATTATTTGAGAAACCTTGAAGTGCTAATCAAAGATGGAGAAAAAATCGTTGAGTAGCCCGAAACGATCAATTTCAGTAGTTTATCCAACCAATTGTTCAATTACAAATAAAACATATCTCAATACATATTCCCATACATATTAAGCACTCATACGACACTAAGAAACCTTTCCTACTTCAATTAACCATTCTTATATCTTGTCCTATATTTACAAGGCATTTTAAGCATATTTCACACAAACAAAGAAAAACATTAAAATTCATTAACTCTATCTTAAGATTCAAAAACTTTTTGACTTTACCCTTAGTTAACTACACACTGTCCAATAAAATCAATTTCTATAACATAATAAATTAATGATAAAATTGTACATTCATATAAAAATTTCAATGACTTGCATTATAAATAGGACAAAAAAAAAAAAAAAAAAAAAAAAAAAAAACTCTGTGTCTCATAAATAGGATTAGAGGAGTAAGAAAGAACAAGGCTCACCTTACTAACAATATTATTCCCATATGGTCCAATTTTAAACTTCCTTTCCCCTTTTTATACTCAATTTCGTGTTCATTGTAAAAACCTCTTACCCTTGTTCCCTCCATTAGTTAAGAAAAGCATTCTCATAAACTTGTCAATTTCATCAAGCATGTCTCCTTGATAACAACCTTCAGTTAAGTCAAGGGTTTGCTTCTGGTAGGTGGTGCACGTGATTTATTGGTGCTGAGCAAGTTAGGTTTGCAATTAATGGGAGGATTAATAGTAGTATGTAATAAATGTAATGGGCCTAAGAGTTGCCTTCCATGCATATCCAAACGTCAACGTGTACTATATCCGTTACTTATTATAAAAACAATTAATCAAATCACGTTCAAGAATAATTCAATTAAATTAGTTGGGAACGATAATAAACATCTAATAAATATAACTTTTTTGAGTTATATAAGTATGCTGGCAGCTCCTCCAAAAATACTTCTTGGATCTTTTGTCCTTTTAACACTTTTTTAGATATACATATATATAATTTTTAATGTGCAAACTTATATATAAATGTATATCATGAATTTTTTGCTAAAAGAAATTTGCTAATTTTTTATAGTAAATTTTTTTCATCAATATGTTATTAATATAAAAATTAAGTAATGAAAATTAGTCTCATATATATTTATATATATAAATTTATCATTAAACCTATAATTTTGTACTATAGGGAATCTGTCTGTGCAGTGGCAGGGCCATATTATGGCCAGTTGGGGTCTGGCCTTCTCTTATCTTATGTATTTATATGTATGTATTATATAATATTTTATTTTGGCCAATAATTTGGCTCCAGCTAATCTCTTAATTATCTTTTCTATAATTATATTCTTTTTTTATTAGGAAAATGTTTGGTTATTACTCATTGGGCTGTGAGATGAAAGTAAAATTCTTATTTGAGATACCTAATGAAAATGTTAATATCATCTTATATCCGACTCTATTCATCTTCATTTTAAAGATTAAATAAGTACTCAAAATAACTTCTTTTCACCTCACTCCTTTTATAAAAGTTATTGTACATATTTTTCTCTTTCAAATGAGGGTAATGTTTTGCTAATTAGTGAAAATTTTGGGTTTATGATTTAGGAGAGTCTTGAATTTTGAGAATAGATAACTATATATATTTAGAGGATGGTTAATGGCTAATTATAATCGATTTGGATTTATTATTTAGTTGTCTTATTATTTTATAATGAATTTCTCTTTAAAAAATATATTATAATAGGTTATTTGCTTAGCTGGAATTGAATAAGATTTGTATGATTTTTTTTTTTTTTTTTTTGAAAAAATATTTTTGAGGTTCATATTATATTTCTTTTATTTTCTCCAATTATTTTGTTTTGAAGTAGGTGGAATGCGCATTTAAGTGTTAGTTTTGTAGATTGAATAGTATTATAAGAATTAATGTTTAATTAGTGATACAAGATACTAATTAACACCGACAACAATATATATTATGGGCCACTAAATTTGTTGTAGGTTGAAAAAGATTAGTAAGGATAAACAGAAAAATATAGATGTATTCTTTAAGAAGAAAATAACTTCAGAAAGTGATATTTCTAAGAAAATAATTTTTGAAAGTGATGCACCTTATAATGAGTCTCCTTCCAAACGTCAAAGAATTTTTGTTTACTATATTATCTTTTGATTTATAATTGTTGGTCATTATTTATTTGTATTTTTAATGTTATACAATATTATTTAGTAAATAGTTCAATATATTTATTTTTTGGCCTGGATTAAAACAATTTTTTGGTTCCGCCACTGCGTCTGTGGCTAATCTTTTTTATTCTTTTTTTTTTTCTGAGTTATATAAGCATGCTAGCAGCTCCTCTGAAAATACTTCTTGTATCTTTTGTCCTTTTAACACTTATATATATATATATATATATATATATATATTTTTTAATGTGCCAACTTATATATAGGTATATCATGAATTTTTTGAATATTTTTTTTTTAAAAAAAAAAAAAAAAAAAAAAAATTGGTAATTTTTTCACTAAATTTTTTATAATGAAATATTTCCATCACTAATCTGTTATTAATATAAAAATTAAGTAATGAAAATTAGTTGTATAAATATATATATATAAATTCATCACTGAACCTATAATTTTGTACTATATCGAATCCGTCTGTGGCTAATTTTTGTATTTTCTAGCAGGTTTTGGTTTTGTCACTCAATTATAGTCACTAACACACACACACACACACATATAGTGACATTTTTAGTCCATCACAGGGATTATATTAGAAATATATAACATCTTAGAACAAGATAATGACATTTTATCATAAATAATTTTTTAATAAAAAAAACAGACTGTTATGAACAAGGAGGAAGGAGAAAAAGGAAAAAAAAATAGATACAAAAACTCATTGTATTAATAATATTAAAGACTAGATGTTACACATAATCTATGTTCAAGCTGTAACCAACTTGAATTTTGAAACATACAGAATGAATATTCCGTAGAAGGAATATTTTTCTGAAATTATTCCTTAAAACACTTATATATGAAGATACCACTCCATATGGATCACACTTACTGTAAAAACTATATTTTAGATTTATTCAACAAGTAGGGACGGGAATCCCACAAGAGGAAATAACCTTCTTGCCGCCAGGAGAGCTAACATACTGCTTGAAACTAGGGTTCTTGATGTACCCACACAAACATGGCTTTTGCTCCTTCAGCTTCTGGCAGCACTGACTCGACGGGGGAGACGATGATGATATGGCTCCCATGCACGGACTCAGAGCCACTGGGCTACAGGTCACCGCCTCAGTCATGTGTGGCAGTTCCACCGCCACAAGAACCACCACCACTACCATCACCATCAAACTCACACCCATCTTCTTCATTGCCATTACTCCTACAAAGGGGTGGAGCCAAAATTTTATTATGAGGGGTGTTGAAATTTAAAAAAAAAAAAAAAAAAAAAAAAAAAAAAAAAAAAAAAAAAAATCTCTCAAGTCATTTATATAAGATTTAAATAACTGAATTATGCGATGTAAAATGTTTGTTAAAATTACTTGAAAGTAATAACTATGTAAAGAATGTATTTTTTAAAAATATGCCCTTATTTGTAAGAGGGTGAATACAAGAGAGAAATAATGTATGGAAAAAATAGAGAGTATATTAATTAGGGATAAAATTGATAAAAATGCATTAAATGTTTTAGACAACCTCAAACTTGATCTTATAAAAATAACCAAAACAATTAAAAAATTTGGATCTTATAAAAATGATTGGAGGAAATATAAATAGTGCTCTTTCTAGTCCTTATTATAAGGTGTCAACTACTAATTCTCACATATCAATTAAAATAGTTAAAGGCATTTCAATTTGTCCTAGAATTTAAGTGATTTCCAATATTGTTCTTACTAATCATATTAATTACTCTCTCCCACTATCCTTATAAGAAAGACCAATAATACTTATTAGTTAATATTTTATAATAAGGATTAGAGGAAAGGATTTGGGGCCTCTAATTGGTGTGTCTGCCTCTAAGACATTGTTAATATATTTTGGACATGAAATTATTCAATTTTAAACTTTTTTATAATACTAGTATTTTTATAAAAAAGTGGTCTTATAATTTTATTGTTCTTTTTTTTTTAAAAAAAAATCACAAAAAATAAAATTACATCATTTTATATTCATGTAATATCAAAATGTTACTAATTTTAAACTAATCTATAATGATCAAAAGAAAATTTAAAAAACATTTGAGAGGTTGGGGCCATTACGAAGAGTGTTAGATCGAGGAAAACACATTTGACGCCCCAAACCTGACATAAAGTCTGCACATCTTGGGGGTCAAAGATATATATATACATACATATAATTTATTCTCCTAACTCTCAAAACGATGTAGTTTTGGAGTGATTTGATAAAACTTTATACTCACACACACACAAATGATAAACCTATATACATATACACATACACACATATACACACACATACATATATGTATATACGTATGTATGTATATATATGTATATATAATGCAAAGAAAAACTCAAAAACCTACCCACTGTTCTCTGTGGCTCACACTATGCACACTGTCTGTGTGTTCTTTTGTTGATTGTAATGAAGTGGCGAAGATAGGAGTGATATATGGCAGTTTATATAGAAAGTTTCAGAGTGTGGGGTTTGGTTTTGGTCCTTGGGGATGTAAGGGGTAGATTGGTTGCAATAAAGCGAAGAGGTCCCACATCGAGGGGGGGAAAAATGAAGAGACTCGTTAAATAGAGAGTACAATAATTAAATGTAAGCAGTTGTCGGTTGAGGATGCAGAATGATCCAATTTTGCGTGGTTAGTGAGTGACTTAGTGGCCATTTTCGCTTAATTATCCACCGTCTATGCTGATGCTATAGTTGTTGCGAAATTATATTGGCTTTTATAATGATTATAAATTTATAATGTGACCACTACTAGCCAACCATAATTTAGTTGTGAGATTGCCCCCAATTAAACTTTTTTTTTTTTTTTTTTTTTTTTTTTTTTTTTTTTTTTTTTTTGATAAAAATTTTTTTAGGAAAGGGGTTAGGTTAGCCCCAATTAAACTTTATTCCAAATATAAAACACATGCTAAAAGAAATTTTTGTTACTTTAGGGGTCGGTGATCATTAATGATTTTTTAAAAAAAGTATTATCCATATTACAATTTACTAAGAAGACTTAAAATCCAATGTAGTACTTTTTTTAAAAAATCTATATTGATGGCAGGTTCGTACGAGCGATTTGGAGATGAACGAAAATTCTTATGAGTTTAATTTAGAAAAATTAGAAAAGTTTGTTTAGCATTTTTAATTAATTTTTTACTCTTTTATATTGCATATTCTCTTTATTAACATTTTATAACCCCAGTTCACTATTTTTTTTTTATTATTATTTTTATTTTTATTCTTTTGCAAAATCAAACTGAAAAAATGTTCTCCACTCTCCCCTTCAAATCCTGCATACCAATCGTATTGTTAAATATGAATAAAGTTAAAAAAAAACTTTTAAATAAAATTAATGAGTCAACCATCTCATCTTTGATAAAATAGTTAGAGGTGATATATACGATGGATTGGATGGAGTATTTAAGAAATGATTTTTTTTTTTTTTTTTTTAAAAAAAAAATTGATCACATTTGATTTATTTAAGTAGATATGGTATCAATATAAAACATTGTTCAGAATGAATATTTGAAGTTGATCTTGCCCTAATATCGATACTTCCTCTAGTTCTTAATATAAGACATATATATTCATATAATTTGATTAGATTAAGTAAGCTAGCTAGTTAAATTAGTTGATATGACAAATATTTTTTAAAACACTCAAGTCATCTTCTTTAATTCCATTATTCCCTCTTTCCATCTATTGATCGAGTTTGATAGCTAGAAAATAAATCATGTCAAGAAGAACTTTTTTCTAATTGATAAATATTTAATATAGCTGGAATTTAGTTTGATTCATTGAAGACTTCCCTCATCCCCAAACACAATACTTCTTCTTCCTACCCATTTTATAAAATAAATTAAAAAATTGGTTAAAATTAGTTTAAAGTAATATAAATATATAAAAAATACAATTTATTTTTGAAAAACTCATTTATTTGTGGAGAAAGCTAAGGAGAGCATAAACAAGCGTCTATCCGGTTTTTGATGGAAAAATAAATAAGTGGGTTGAGATGTGAGTCACAAGCAACATCGATCGTTTTCTTCTCCAGCGAGTCCAAAACAATTAATGACGTTTGGTGCCATTCTCACAAATCACCCTTTGCTATCCTTTTAAGGGTTCTGACAAGAAACCTAATTAAACAATATCCCTCTTTTGTGAATAATTCTTTAGGCGGGGTTGTTTTTGTGCCATGGATTGGGAGAGGGAGGGGAGAGCAGAGACAATTTTTATACGTTGAATGAAGGGGAAAAAAGGATCCGGATCCTCTCTTTATCACTTTTCTTTCTTCATCCCTCCCCCATCAAGCATATCCCGCCGTCCAAATTCGATCCAAGGGCCCAGAAATTTTTTTAAAAAAACATATTCTACTAATCAACTTTCTGGGCCTTTGGATCAGGATTTCGGTCAAATCTGATGATGGGGAGGGATGGGGAGAAACCCGATTAGCGAGTATGTTTTTTTTAAAAAAAAAAATCGGCCCTTGGATCTGGATTTGGACTACAGGGATGTCTTTGGTGGGGAGAGATGAGGAGAAAAGTGATAAGGAGAGGATCCAGATCCGGAAAAAAAAATTGTCTAGCGGAGTTAAAACCTCACTGTTCAATTTTTCAAATTCAAGTCATAAAAAATTTATTTACTATTCCTCCCCTCATACCAAACAAACCCTTAGTCAGTTAGTCCACATGATGAGGATATAATTAATGAAATAAAATTACAAATAATTAATAAGAGAAAAAATAGAAGTACATATTAAAATTTTGTAAAGAAAGCTATTAGTGACTCTCTCTGCTTTTTATAAAAGATCGGAAGGAGTAAATTTTAACTGGTGTTATATGTAAGGAATGAAAAATCGATCAGTTAATGAACCTAAAGCAATGACTTAATGGTTAGATCTCGAGAGTCATATCGGGATCATATCGATAATGGTTAAAATAATATAATATAATTTAAATATGTAAAATATTCATATGTTATTATAAAAATAATGTTTAATGTTATTTAATATATTTACTTGATTTTTTAAAAGCTAATGTGACCCTCAATTTTAAATTTTTTCCTCTGTTTTTCCCCCCCTTTTTTTTTTTTTTTTTTCCCTCTTCCCTTGATTTCCGGGTTGCTCCATTCACTGCCCATGCCATCACATCACATATTTCCGGTTCGCTCCATTCATTGGCCATACCACCACATCACATAGTTCCTGTTTGCTCCATTCATTGTCCACACCATCACATCATCACGTATTTCCGGTTTGCTCCATTCATTGCTTTACCTACTGAAGAATTCCCTCTTAGGACCCGTTTTGATGGCCTTTTAGAAATTTTTTTTTTTATTGCTTATTTTTTAAACTCTAAATTGAAGCTTTTTAAAAAAGTAGCATTTTAGCTTTTTTTTGTAACTTTTACTTTTTAAAAAAAATATTATCTAAATATATAAATTAATTAAAAAAGTATTTTTTTTTGCATTAAAAAAGTGCTTTTTTATTTTTTAAAAAAAAAAAGACATCCAAACGGGCCCTTAATCTCCAAAAAAAGGAAAGAGCGGGGGATTAATTGGGTACAAGTAGGGTGGAAATAAGTCAGGTCATAGTAGGTTTTGGCTAAATACGCCTAAGTCCGTAATAAAAGTCTAATGTTTAAGTCTGAGTCTATACAAGCTTTTTTTTTTAATTTTTTTGGGCTTTAAGCCTTCAAAAGACCTAGTCAAATTTATAGCTTTTTTATAGTCCTACTTATAATGTAGGCATTTAAATAAGTTTAAAAATTAGGTTTTAAAGGCTTTAAATGAGCTTAAAATTCTATAATTTAAAGCCTACAATATAATTAAAATAAAATTCGAATCTTATTATTTAATACATCTAAATTAAAATTAATTTAAAACGCTATTATTTGAGTTTTAATTTATAGAGAACCAACCCACTATGATAATTTAATAATTGAATATTTAAATTAAAAATGATAAAAATAAAAATATAACATAAACACATATAATATAAATGAAATTATCTTTCAAAATGTGTAGGTCAAGCCTTCATAAAATAGGCATAACCTTTTTATATATTTAAGCCTTTAAATAGACCTTAGCCTACTTTTATGTTAAATAGGCTCAACTAGCCCAGGCTCTAACCAAGTCAAGGTATAGATAGGGGTATGACCTATTTCCACTCTTAAAAACAAGAACTCTTGGAAACAAAGATGCAGAAGAGTGAATCAAAATCATTATGGATAGCGGTTCTCAAATCAAAATCGGGTCATAGTAGGTGATTGCAAAATCAAGTGTTCCGTGATTTTTCTGGGAGTTCGAAATCGTTTGAATATTTTGTGCCTAGGAAACAATGCTCAAGACCAACAACATGGACAAACGAAGATATATCGGAGAAGATGGAGAAGAAATCGAAGAAGGTAGTTCAAAGAAGATTTCGAAGAAAAGCCAGGTATGTTTTCAGTACCTCATAATTAGTTGATATGGATATTGATTTCATCTGCGAGGTCCTTCTTAAAGAGAGATTGGATTGAGAAGGAGGATAAGGTTGAGCAAAGATCTAATGTCAAGAAATTCAAAATAAAAAATATCGGGAGAGAACCCACAGGTACAGTTCTGGCCTTTTAGATTGGTTATAGAGAACCATGTCCAAAAAGTAGGACCTTGGAAGTTTCATAAGTATAAAAAACTTTTTAGACCAGTTCCTTTAATATAAAATCTAACAAATATTATAGATACTGGACTAAAAGATTCAACCGGTCTAAAAAGATTTTTTAAAAAATAAAGTCGTTTACTTTTTAGACTGTTGTCTTTTATAACCGGTATAAAAGATTAAAATTTTAGACTTAATTTTTATTATAACTGATCTAAAAGATTCAAAATAAAAAAATAATATTTTTATTACTCTTAAGACCAGATTTTTTTAATAACTTGTCTAAAAAGTGAACTTTTAAGACCTTATTTTGAGCATAGTCGGTTGAGAAGATTGGCCTCAAATTACTTGCTCCCCTGAATCCTCTTTTCATCCCGTTGAAAATTGAATTTCACTCTTTGAACCTCTTTTCTTGTCACAATAACTCTAAGGTCCATCGCTTTTTGAACTCTTCTGTCGTTCCCTATTCCTCTTTCGCAGCTCGCTTCTCCGTCATTACCACCAACGCCAATGTCTGTTGTGTGGCCTCATCGCTGTTTCACGTTTCTCTCTCGACAAGCTAGTTTCATTAAGCTCACTTTTCTCCTAAATTGTTTTTTTTTTTTTCAATTTTTGGTACCATAATACCCTTACATAGTCCCTTGCACACTACCCCATACTCATTTTCTGGGTAGCATTTTTGAGCTATATTCCACTAATTTTTGATCACATACTACCCTATACTCAGTTTTGTGCTAAACCTTGCATACCTCCATATGAACATGCTGCAAATATGATTTGTGCATGCAGTAATCGAGGAAATCAACTATGAAGTTTTAATATTTCTACTGTAACTTTATTCATATCAAACAATCACCGCTGTCTTGCATCAATTGATGCATCAATAATACATTCTCTCATCTACATCATTATCCATACTAGGAATAATCATAGAATTGTCTAGCTTTCAGTAAAAACAAGTTTGAGATTTTTCACCATCTTTTGACAGAACGCATATATATATGAGTTTATACATTTATACTAGATATATACATTAATGACTTTGTGAAGAGAAGTCATTTTGTTGAAGGCTCAAACGCTAGGGCACGATTTTGATACTTGATTCCACTTTTTAGGACATTTGTATAACTGAAATACTGCCACACTCATTAATTGATTGAATGATCTTGAATTTTTGTTGAGCATAATCATTGCTTATATTTCAAATTTCATCCAACTTCTAGCTTCCATGAATTTTGAAATTGGATTTTCTGTTTGGTCGTCTTCTTGGTTGGTTGATACTTGTATGATGTTCTTCTGCACATGAATTTTTCTTCATTTAACAAAGAAATTAAGAAGACTGTTTGAGAGCTTAATAAAGCTAAGGGAATAGGGGAAACAAATATTGCAGTAGCTGAATTCATTCCCCTGCGTTGATTGATTCTGAACCTGTTAACTGTATTTGATTGATCTGCACTTTGTTTTGTGTGGAACTTGCCTTATTTAGATGGAAATAATGTGAATAAGTCTAATGTAAATAATGTGGATGGGAATAACGTAAACAAGACCAGCATGTTGAAAATAATTCCAACTTTATGCTTGCTAATCAAGAAGTCTTATAAAAAAAATGAGAAAAACAAATTATTGGATAATGATATTTTATATAACTAAGATTGAAAGTAATCATATGAACATGATTTGTCATGAATAAATTCTTCTCATGATGACTGCACATATATATCGTTATTCCAAATAGGAAAACAAAATCACAAGGCTGTGTTTTCCAGTGTCTCAAAACTTGCGTCAAAATGATGACATTAGTGCTTCACTCTTGTTTTGAATTTTAAGAAAAACCCATGCTACTAGTGTTTGTTCAAAATTGTGTCACAGGGCTCGTGACCTTATTTAAGCCTTATTTCAAAATTGTGTCATGGTAAGTTTTTAAACCTTATTTTATTGTCTCTTAATAGGAAAATGAAGGGTAGCAGCCATTCTAGTCATTTTCAAGGTGAGCCAGCTAGTGTGAATCAGAGCGAGCCTTGCACATCTCAAAATGAGCCTAATAACTGATCTTTACGGAGGGATAGAAGAGACACACGATTGAGGGAAATTTCCCTAAGTTGGAGTGCAAGGCAAAAGATCCCGGTTCAGTTGATAGATATTAGAAACGAATCAAGTCTAATGCAAGACGATATAGGAGTTTTGTTGGTTTCCTAGCACACAACAAGCCTAGCATCTTAATAGAAGAGTGGAGAAATATCGATGATTGTGTGAAGCAACATATTTGGGACACTATACAACTCACTTACGATGTTCTTGAAAGAGGCAAATTGTATAAGAAGACAATGACGTAGTGTTGTGAACGCTGGAGGAAGTTTAAGACATATATAGCTAAAAATTACATGCATATCAAGGTTAAAGATAGCCTTGTCCTAATCCTTGCAGGAAGTATTCATATTTTGATGAAGACACTTAGTAAGAATTTTGTAGTATTCGGACTACTCTAGAAGCTTTGGTGAGTTGACTTATGTTGGATTTTATTTAGTTATCAATTGTCTTTATTGATTGTAATTTTTGTTTTGAATTATTATTCATAGCAAAAAAAGGGGAAAAGCACAAGAGAATGATAGAAAGAATGATTGCCCTCACACAATGTCTCGTGGCAGTTATGAAGAGGCTGAAAAAAAGTTGATGTTGATCAAATGAAAGAGATTGAAAGAAGAAGCTCAATCTAATCCTTCTGTTCTTCTTTCTCCACCATCTCCAATATGGTGTAAAGAAAAATAGTTGTGTTCTCACAAAAAGAGGAATGAGTCTTATACGAGTGAACAAACTCGTAAAATTGTTGAAAAAATTGTAAGTATCATTATTGTTATTTTTTAGTCAATAAACTAGTTTCATTACTTATGTTTGTTATCTGTATCTTACAGGAGGAACTTTGAAAAAAAAACAAGTAGAGGGATCATTTGTGCCAGATGGGATGAATGATATTCTGAATGTTGCTAAAGAAAAACAAGAGAATCCAGGGCGTGTCAGGGGAGTTGGAAGAGGGGTATGCATAAGGGATTACTTTAGATCAGCCAAACGTCATTGCTCAAGTGTGGTGACAAGGGAAGAGATGGAACATATGTTGGCCATCGTGAAGGAATAATCAAGGACGGAAGCAAAGGCAGAGGCAAAAGCTTCATTTGATGTAATAATAGAAGCTCGATTAAGCAAGATCGATGAAGGACATAATGATGATGATTGTGAGCACACGTCAAGAGACCAGTGTTCCCAATGCACATTCACTCGTACCTAATCAGAGCACTAAAGGGAGTTGTTTCATTATTGGGTTGTCATTAAAGGGTCCTGGAATGCAAATTGCTGAACCTTATGACCTTTGTAGAGGATCCTTCGAGACTATTAGTTCCATGTGAGAGTGTCCACAACTTGAGATCAACTGTACATCACCAACAAATATAAGATGATCAAGTTAGAGTGTTAATTGAAGAGGTGATTCATTGCAGATGCACAAGCCCCTATCCCTACTAGTGATTTGAAGATTGTGAGTGATATCAAGAGTACATTCATCTTGTGGCCAAAGAACCTTGTTTCTATTCAAGCTAAGGAAACTTGATCACAACCCCAATTGTAGCTCCATGCACCGAACAAGTTTCACAGCTTAACACTACTACAAAAAATAGATACAGCGTCCCCAAATAACATCCCTTTTTGACAAAGGGAAGTAAAAAATAAAGGCGGTAGCATTTTTGTAATTATCTGGAAGCTTTAGCGTCATAATTTTTAAACAGGATGTCAAAAGTGACTTTTGGCATCCTATTTTTCTTTAGGATGCTAAATCTAGGACTTTTGACGTCCTAATTTAAAATTAGGATGTCAAAATTGAACCCTGACCTTACATTTGGCACCAAAAGTAATATTTTTGGCGTCCTAAAATTGATTTAGGATGCCAAAAACTTTACTTTTGTCATCCTATATTACCTTTAGGACACCAAAAATACTCTTTTTGGCGTCCTATATATTTTTTAGGACGCCAAATCACTTTTTCCATTTTGTTATTCAAGACTTATTTCTTTCATTCATGTGCTTCACTCTGCCTTCACTCTCTCTTCTTCCCTTTCTTTCATTCCAGATCGCTACCGTGCTTCGCTCTGGCTTCACTCTCTCTTCTTCCTTTTCTTTCAGTCCTCTAGATCATCATGCTTTGCTCGACCCACTCCATTTCATCATCTCGCGTACTACCTTCACTTGCTCATCGTACTCCTTCTCCTAGACTGCCGAATCTCACACTCCTCCTACATAGGCATTCCCCTCAAAAAGGACATAAAATGATTTAAAAAAAAAAAGACATTAAAACCCTTTTTTGTAGTAGTGTAAGTTGAATGCTATGCAACAAGTAATTCTTATGGCATATGATACATCTTTTACAAGAAGATCGTGGCCTATGGATTCAGTTGTAGGCTAGTTAGCGATACCAGTATTTCTCGAGAAGGATGATTCAATGTCCCTTATAGCTCCTAAACAGGAGCTTACGATAGCAATTATTCAAGTATTTTTAATGTAAGTATCTTATTGTGAATGTAACTATTTTAACAATATAATTTAGCTGTTATAATTTGTGTGCTTGCATGATCTTAGGTACATGAATTGTAGGTTGGTTTCCTTAGGTAAAAGCAATGATTTTGGATTCATTTGACTAGTTCAAATAACAGAAAAAGGGACCACTGCTTCTATTAGACACACATACTTATCAGAGAGGCTTAATGAACCAAACAATGTTTCTTGGCACCGTATGTTCATGGGTAAGAAGCAAATTTTATTTCATAATATATATACTACTTCAATCAATTTTATGGATTACTAGCCAATTCTTTTATTTTTTTTTTCAGTGATCATTGGTAGTTTGTGCTTTATGAGAGAAGAGTTATACTTTCATCTTCTTATGATCCCTTCGTTACAAACCAACCAATAAATTGAAGAAGACTATGAACTTGTAAGTTTTCTTATTACTAAATAAAGTAATGAACTAGCCAGCAATGTCATTTGAACAAATAAGAGAAAATCGTCACTTTTCTTGCATCACCGATAGGGCAATCAAGACATACTGACACGCTGCTGGTGGCAAGCATGTTCATGAGGTAAAATACCCTAAATGGATTGCACCAAAAGTTTGTACATATTTGTTTGCTTTATGAACTAGTTCAATAAGTTATGCTCTACACAATTTTAATTATATCAGGTTCTTTTTTAGGCTCGTAGGAAACCATCGGATCCAACTTATGTGGCTTTTATGTGTTGAGACACATATTTAACATTATCACCTTAGGCATGACTGAATTCACTCAAGAGGTAAATGTATATTTCAACAATTTTGTACTAGTATACTTTTATTTTTTTATTTTTTTAAACTTAGCACGCAAGTTAATGATTTGTCTAACTTTAAATTATAGATGTTTGATCTTAATGATCCCTTTCTTGAAGAAGATATTGACTTCTTCCACAAATGTTGTTGTAAATTCATTTATGAGCTCTTAGAAAAATAGTGAGTTTAGGTCTTGTGTTTTTCATCATGTATGTATTCATCATTTGAAGGCTATGAAATCTTGTTATATGCAATTAATAATAGTTATTAGATCGATTTTGTTCCCATTTGAATTGGAATTGGCATTATATTCATTTTCAATAATTGATCCATTGTATATTAATCTGTAACTCATATAAAGTTGTTTAAAGCTTACAGCTTAAACTGTATTTTAGTTGTTGGATATATTAGATGGTAGGTAAGAGGAATGAATAGAGTGAATATGTTAAAAACATGAAAAAATTTAGACCGAATGTTATAAATATCATGTCTAAAAAGAATTAATACATGAAGTATAAAATATGGGTCTTTAAAAAGTTTAACTTTTAAGATCGATTTTAAACATATAAGGTCTAAGAACTATTTTTAAGACCTGATATCTTACACAATCGATCTAAAAAGTCATACTTTTTAGATATGATATTTTACGCAACCGATCTAAAAAGCCTTACTTTTTAGACCTAATATCTTAAGTAACCGGTCTAAAAAGGCTGACTTTTTAGACTTGATATTTTACAAAATCGATCTAAAATTTTTATTTACAAAATCGTTCTAAAAAGTTTGACATTTAAGATCTAAGAATTTGAGAAACCAGTCTAAAAAGTGATTTTTAAGACTGGTCGTAAAAGTAACAAACTTTTTAGATCGTTTGTATCGAGACCTGATCTAGAACCAATCTAAAAAGGGATTTTTGCACTATTGACCTTTACTACATCATCATTTAAATTAGATGTTGAAGGAAGGATTAAGGGATGTTGGTTCTTGTCTTCTTGGTATAAAGATACAGAGGAGATGATAGTTTGGGATTGGCTTATAGTGCATAAAGATCTTATGCCAAAAAAAGTGATTCATTCTCTCATGTGGTGGTTTCTTATGGGTTTACGATAGTTTCACATATGGAATGTGTGTCAAAGAAACCCAATTTGGGGTTTCTAGTGGATCTTAACCCTTGCTTAAGTCATGTGGATGTTCAGCTGATTAGGGAGTGACAGGTCTATTAGGCTGTGTTTGGTTTAAGAGGAGGGGAGGGAGAGGAAATTCCCTCGTTAATGTGAAAAGTCAGATATGACCATAAATTTGCATTGTTTTTTAGCACAAGCATTTCACATCATGGTCATATCTGACTTTTCACACTAACGAGAGAAGCTCTTCTCCCCTCAAACCAAACATGGCCTTAAAGTTTCAAAGGTTTCTATTTGCAGCTAATTGTTGTTTAGATCATGGTTATCATATCCAGATACGTATCGTGCATAGGAAAGCCTATATTTGGAATCGTACGTATCATGAATCATAAGATTCATGATTAATTATTTAGGATGACATAAATGTAATGTTCACCTAAGAGAATATCAGAAGTTTGTAGATATTAGCAATTTAGTATTTTAGAGGCAAATAACACTTCAAATTTCATAAAGCTAACATTTAAAGAGTAAATAGCAAAATAACAAATAGACCCAAAGATCAATTGAAATCAATTAAGTCACTGTCACACTTCAAATTTCAAAACACTAACTTAAAAAAACTAAACATATTATTTGTCACTCATCATTATTTATCTCCAAGTCACTCAAGTCATCATCATCCTCCATTAACAATATTGCTTAGTCATCCTCATCCTCATCCTCATCCTCATCCTCATCCATACATCATCTTCAACATTCTCTTGTTCTATTATAGATTTTCCTTTGCTATTGGCTGTGGCATTCAAGTTCTTTGGACTTAGAAAAAAGAACACCTAATAAGTATGATGGTATTTATTTAAAGTTTAAATAAGAATAATGCTAAGTTTAGTTTTAAATAAAATAGTATATCTCTCTTCCTTTTATTTCTTGGAGCTCCCTTATCAAGTATGAAATTTTCATAGACGTCCATCCATGACGCATCAATTAGCAAGCAAGATCTTCCTTTTTATTAATCCACTCATCATCAGACTCAATGTTTGATAGACATATTGGATCATAAGTCTCTCCCTTCTCCTCTTGTTCTTCTGTCTCATCTCAAGTTGAAGGTTGTACTTGACAAACACAAGTGCATATAACCTTTGTTGCTCTAACCGATTTCTTCGTTTAGTACGCATTTGATCAAAGGTGCTCCAATTTCTCTCACATCCAGTAGCACTACATGTGAGACTCAAAACTCTCATGGCTGCCCTTTGTAACTCCTTACCTTCTCCTCCATAACTCCCACCAAAGAACTGCCCAAAAAAAAATGCAATAATATTTTAGAAGTGCTTTTGAAAACTTAGATTTATAGAGGGTTAAAAATTAAATCTCGAAAAATAATAAAGAAAGGAAAAAATATACCAGATGTTTTTTGTCCCTAGCACCTATTGCCATACTCCTTCCAAAAGCCCACTGGCAGCCTTGAATGCTTCAAGTTGTTGATCAATTTCAAATCTTATCCTTCTATCTGGAACCATCCTCTCAATGGTTTCATATAAAACAAACATTACTTCTTTGTCCGCATTAAATCCTTTGCTAAAATGAAACCTAATAAAAGTTATAAAACAAAAGTGTATATCGTACATAGTAAGAACTATTCCTTAAATATTTAAATCAGGTACTAAATAGACAAGGCATAACAAGATTAAGTAAACAAGATAATACTAAACATAATTTAATGGTTCAAACAAGTTGTAATGCATGAATTGATTATAGCTACTTAGTTACTCTAGGTTCAAGAAATGAATTAGCCACACATAGCTTTAATCAAATCCATGTAAGAACTAAAAATAAACCCCATAGTTAATAATGATTTAGATAAGAAGAATAGATTAGATCGTAAAATTGTGGAGCTTCTTCTCTCTATTGCTTCTGGCTATCCCTCAGTGAAACAATCCCCGAGTTGATGCTACTCCCTCAAGGAAGAAAGAGCCCGCTACAGTCACAGACAGATCTCTTACTTAAAGACGTTAGTGCTGCTCAAGTTGTTGCCCCTGAAATTGTGCTTTCGTTTTCATCTTCCTTGATCGTTCTTTACTCTGCTTCTTGGATTTATTTTCTGCCGTCAAGACCCGTTCTGGCCTCTCATCTTCCTGTTGTTTCTTATATTTCATCTCTTAGGCCAATTACTCCTTCTTGGGCCGAGAGTAATGGTAGGCTTGAATTTTTTTATTTTTTTTTTATTTCAATTCCGCTGGCCCACGTCTTTAAATCAAATGCTTCACTTCACTTACAAGACCAAGTCTGAGGGCTCCACTTTTTTTTTTTTTTTTTTTTTTTTTTTTTTTTTTTTTTTTTTTTTTCCATCCACACACACACATATATATTTGTATATGTCTATACATAATTTATTGATTTGCTCCCGTGCACATTGCTCTTGCCAAATAAAATAAGATAACAATAGATTTTGTAACAAAATTTCTTTTTTATCCTATACTTGATTAAAAAAAGAGAAATATATAAAATATAATTAAATAGGTCTAAAATATTAATAAATTTAATCAAATATATCATAAATATACACATATTTAATTATAATAGTTCTCTATGTACTTTGATGATAACTGAAAATTATAAACTTAAATGAAGTTTGTCTTTGTTAAGTTAAGAACTTACTATCAAAGACAAACTCGAGTTTAGAATTGTCAAACTCAAATTTGACTTTAACAGAGAGTAAATCAAATTGTTTTAACTTAACTAAACTCGAGTCTTCTCATTTAGACTTGAGTTTATCCTTGGCCGAGAGTTCTCAAAATTTTTCATGTAAAGTAAACTCGAGTCTATCTTAGTAAACCCAAGTTTACGCCAGACTGAGAGTTTTTTAAAGTTTTTGAAATTAAGGAAACTCGAGTCTATATCTTTAAACTCCGGTTTGATTTTTTATGGAATTAAACTCATTTTTAGTATGAATAGTATCAAATTCGAGTTTGTCACTTAATGAATCGAATTTGCATCTTATTCAAAATGTTCTTTAGAGCTCAATCGCGATGTTCCTTTTCAAAAAACTAAACTTGAGTTTGGAGAATTAAGCTCAAGTCTTACACTTGAGTGAAAAGTTCCAAACTCTAGTTTCAGTCTTTACAAAGACATCTTCATTTTCAACTTCAAATTCTTTCCAAAGAGATGTCTATGAAACTTGAGTTTAGAAGAGTAAACTCGAGTTACAAACTCCAGTTTGCTTGAACAAACTCCAGTTTAAAGCACTCTGTTTTGAAATCATCTTACTTAAATTTGTGAAATCTTCATGAATGATCTAGATACTTCTTATCATCACTCATTACTATTCCTAACTATGTTTAATCAGTTTGTTAGTAGGTTTCAGATGATCCAATGAGTATTAGATTGAGGATTAAGGATAAAGCAAAAGGTGATATCAGAACATTTGTTGCTGATCTAGAAAACTTAGCACCCTTTTGGAAAATCATTCTCTGGACGTTGCAAATGTTTAAATGTTTTCTTTCCATATATGAAAGCCACATCATCTAACGGATTTATTTCAAGGAAAGTCAACAAGAATGTTCGAGCATTTGGATTAACTCAAAGCATGAGAGAGAATGGACCTAGTTGCAACCTAAGAGCTTCATTAATGTCTCCAACGGTTATATTACCATTCCCAACGATCATTTAATGCTTCCAACATATATAAGTTGAAGCATTCAATCCTCAACAACTACCAGAATACAGAAAACAAAAATCCATCAAGTGTTATTTTCATTTACTATTTTCTACTCAAGTGTAAAGTATTTTTTGATACATTGAACTTCAGTGATTATTTCATCTACTCTTTAAGAGAGTTTCTTATTGATTATAATTCATTGTAAAATCTCAAAGTTGGGACTTTGAAGTTGGGTTATTAGTTTATAACTTGCAAAGGGGAGTGTATCCTAGTGAAAAGATAACTTTCGAGTGCAGATTGTGTAACTGTTCTTAGTAATAGTGAAAATCCCAGAGTGTTTGGGGACTGGACGTAGGTCAAGAGTTAAGACCAAACCAATATAAATCTTCCTGTGTCAAGCTCTTCTTCTCTATCTCTGTTTTACCCTGTTTTGGTTATCTACTGTTTAGGTGTTTAAAAAGAAATTTTTTAAAATCCCCAATTCACCCCCTCTTGGTGATTTCTTCCATTTACAAATTATAAAATATATACTTATCAGTTAGCATGGGAAGAGGAAAGATTTCAAAAGTTTTAATTAACATGTATTAAATCAGAACCGTTAAGTATGTTTGTAAAAATACTTTACGGTTTTTAATTAATAACCATAAATTATTAAGTTTTTTTTTTGTTGTTGACCTTATTATTAACTTAACGTTTATTAAGTTAGAACCGTCAGGTGTGTTTGTAAGAATACTTTACCGTTCTTAATTAACAAATGTGAATGATTAAGTTTTTTTTTTTTGTTTTGTTTTGTTAACTTCATCTCCCTCCTCCAATGATGAGAATGAGGATGAGGATGTTAAGCAAGAATAATTTATTATTAATAATAAATAACCATGAATTATTAAGGTTTTTTTTTGTTAACTTCATTTTTAATATTTTAAAAAAATCAATGATAATGTTTAATCATTATTACCACCATCTTCCTCATCCTCATCATCATCGGAGGGAAATAAAGAGTCTGACTGCAAGTTATATTCAACATCATTATGATGAAGTATGTGGTTCAACTTCTTGTTCAACTTGTTGGTGCATGCCATGAGACGCCTTGTGTGGCGGTCAAGGCTTACCAACATCTACATTAGAGCCACCATTTAAGGCGAGGAAAGGGGTGGTGGTGGTGGTGGTAGAGAAGGGGGCAGCGGCACCGGAGCTTCTTTGAACTTAACATGATGAATGAGAGAAGGAGGACACCAATAGTAAGAATCACAAGGAATATGTGAGTTTAAACAGAGATCTAGCGAACTATGAAAGGTTATGACCTATGACTTATGAAAGTCTAATGGATTACGAAGGGCTATGACTTATAAAGATCCAAAAATGTTATCATGGGTTATGAAAGTGTTAGATGACGATTGATTTTGAGGACCGTTATGTTTTGTCTGTGATAATATAAGAGGTTAGAAGACAAACCGTTTATAAGTATTACATTACAATTGTTTCATAAGAATAATCATATTTCTAACTAAATAAATTTTGGTTATTAACTACAACTGTTATTTTTGAGATTTTGTGGATTCCGCCTCTCAATACATCATTGTGCGCATATTTAACTGTTAGGTTTTAGCACTGTATGTCCTTGCACGACCTCCACCTCAATATACGTGACGTTTATTCATTGTAACTATTATATATACCTCGAATATGTAGTAGTATCAACAACTATATATTAGATTTTCTAGATATTTGCTACATACAAGCTAAGATCCCAAACGGTAGCCATTCCCAGGTGTAGCCATTCTCACAGGTCTGTCTGGTATGAGGATTTGAAAGAGAGGAGAAATTTTATGAGTTGAATTTAAGAAAAATAGAGAAGTGGAGTTATAAAATTTAAATATAGAGAATATGTGAGATAAAAAAAATTAATTAAATTTTTTTTAATTCAAACCACTTATCTCATTTAAAATCCAATTTAATTTTTTTTTTTCCGACGGCGATTTCTCTGCTCTCCCCACTCACCAAACAAGCCTTGAAACCCGGACTGGTTGGTTTGGTTGCCATCTGCTCCCTTCATCGGCTTGGTCCTCATGTTTAGACCGTTTGAAGGATTAAGCCATTTTGAGCTGCCTGAAAACAACGATTAAGCTAAAACCAGGATTTGAGCTAGAAACTTCAGAACCAAACGGATCTAGAGGTTTTAGAATCTCAAAGAAAACAAAAGTTTGTATGCTCCTCCCGTCGTCATGGAAAGAACAAAAATGAAGAAGGAGAAAAGGAGAGGGAGATCACAATGGAAATGAAGTAGGAAAATAAAGAAAAATAACAAATAAGCACTACCAACCATACTTTTGTTTGCTTCTTTTCTCCATAGTTGCAGGGTACTCCAAGTTTCATACATAGTATTTGAGACTTGAGAGGATGAAAAATTTCACTAGTTAAAAAAAAGGAAGTTCCTCGTAGTGAGAAGAAAAAAGTTGAGAAGATACATGTAGTAGTATAGGTCTAAAGTCTCTTATCACCATGGTAATTAAAACCGGATTGGACCGGCCAATTCAACCATGCAACCCGTGAACTGGTCATCAAATTGGTCCAATTCGACCGGTTAAAATGGTTCATTGGTTGTTCATAATTCCGTGACTTCAAAAAAATTCATATATAATTCTACATATTTTCAAAAATTACAAATTAAAACTTTATGGAAAGCTTGAGATGTCTACTTTCAAATACAAAAAGAATAATTCAAAAATATTAAGTCTTGGGACTTTTTTACAATAAATTACAATTGTCAAATGACTATGAACTTGTCAATGGATATTCATAAATTTGTCAGTATAGAGCCTATGGATACATCCATAGACGCCTCTAGACTTGTTAGTGATGCCCATAGACTTAGTGGAATTAGAATTTATTGCGAGAAAAGTCTTACGGAACTTAAATGCAATTTTAAGATTTAAAAGGACTATTTTATTGTATTTTCTTTCACCTAGGACCTATACGTAATTTTCCATTTTCTACTTGGTCTAGCTCTCAATACGTTAAATCACTTGCTTTTGATTTTTCTTTTTAAATATTTTTATTAACATTAAACAATTGAAATATATTTGAAAATTGTTAAAGGAGAAATTTTTTGAGTACCGTACCTTCCACATTATAACATTTACATGGGCATCTTTTTTATTTTTCATTTTTTTAACAAAACCATCTTTTTGAATCTTCATATCTTCATCTAATTTTATTAACTCCCTAATTATTTCTAAAGTTTTTTACAAATTTAAATAATTTTTTTCCAAAATATAAAATGATTAAAAAGTTAAATGTGTGTCTTTATATATTTTCACTATTTATTACTTCTCTTAATTTTTTTAATAATTTGATTTCTTATTTCTTTTACATATATTATTATATACATATATAATTTTATTATTATGTTATCAGTCCAATCAAACGACCGAACCGATCTGACCATTAGAACCCATTAATCTTTTCGGCTCAACTTTTGGTCCAGTTTTAAAAACATTGACCTCAGTCCTTATAGTTTTCCTTAATTTTAAATTATGTCTTTGTGGGTTTTTTTTTTTTTTTATTACATCTTTAATTAAATTTTTTTCGTTAAATCCGTTACTCTTTTAAGCATAAATATACTAAATAGGAGTTAGTGGTGTTTAAAATTCCGTTAGACGTTGCTGAGCAAACAGCTGGGTATATGTTAACAGGGTGGATCTGGTCAGATCAGATGGGAAATTTATGCCACTTCTGAAAAGAAATTATTTCTGCACATCTAAAAACAAATTTAGCCAACTGGTTCGGATTATTTCATCGGGTCACCTTGTTCTTGGGTCCCGTCCACCGCGCAAACTCAGGGAAAACAACCACTTGAGCTATCATTACTGTCATTCTCATGTGCATAAAAAAGACAATAAAATCATTCAAAAGAAAGAAAAAAAATCTGAAACTCCATGCTAGTGATAACACCTATTTATATACAAAATACCTCAAACCAAAACGTGTGCCTACGTTGAACTTGAAATTAGAGCTGTCAAAATGGGTTTCCCCGGTCCGTTAGTGCGGGCTAGGGCCAAAAACCCCACAGGACCAAAAAGCTCACATGTTAAACAAAAAATAATATAACCCGCACGGGTCAAAAAATAATATAACCCTAAGGACCCGTTTGTTACAAAGAAGATTTGGGGAAGGAAAGGAATGGAAAGGAAAGGAAAGGAATGGAAAGGAAAGGAAAGGAAGATTAGGAGGGAACTTTAAAAATGTAAGCCGTTTGGTACACTAGGGAAAGGAAGTTAGTTGAGAGAAAATAAAATGTTTGGTAGGAAGAAAAGGAAGTTGATTAAGTGGGAATGAAAGATAAAATACCTATAATAGCCCTAAACAAAAAACCACCACACGTCCACACCTATCTCTCAATCTCATCTCTCCGCCTTTCTTCCTCACTCTCTCTCGGCCTCTCCTTCACATCATCAAGACCTCTTTCTTCATCCACTATCGCGCCGCATCCACCATCGTCGGGCCCTCTTGCATCACACCACCATCACCGGCGCCTCTTCTTCATCCACCACAAAATGCCCCTAAATTAAAAAAAAAAAAACAATCGTGGAATGATTCTTTTTGTTTTCGCAATGAGACATAAACAAACCCTAAAGCGATGGCGTGAAGGTACGAAGATGTAAAAAAACCCTCTATTCGTTCGGATGTTCGAACGACAATGTTACGTTCGAACAACAATGTTACGTTCGAACGTAATAAGCACCCAATCACTTACGTTCGAACGTAAAATTTGACAGATTCTTGAGGTTCATATCAGCAATTTCACAACCCTATATACAGAAAATCCATCATCCATCATCTCGTAGATCGCATGATTCGAAGTCTTCCCGCGCTAGATTCTGCGGTCCTTTGCCTACGGCTTTAGCCATTCCGACTTCGTTTTCCATGTTTCCTCCCTTGGGTTTTTTTTTTTTTTTTTTTTTTTTTTTTTGATCAAGTACTAGCGCAACTTTCCTGCCTCCAGACCTTTCTATGGCATCTCTGGAGTTCATTTCATCCGCAAAGTGTGCCTCTCCGGTCCGTCATGAAATGCGCAGAATTTTGACTGTCGATTCTTGGCCTGGTGCTTAGTTTTGACATCCATTTGGGCATCTAGCTGCCGAGCCTGGGATAGGTTGAGGGCGTAGCTTCAAGTTTAGGGGCTCCGCTTGTCTCGGTTAAAACGTGGAGTCCTCCTTCCGCTTGTCGGGAGAATCGTTCTTTCTTACCTCCTGGGCCCATTCGTTGGCCATTTCCATTTGCTCTACATCCAGGTACTATTTCGCCGCTCGGGTGTAGAACTCGGCCAAGGTGTAAACCCTGTTCTTACACACTTTTGGTCAATCGTGATGATGGGTCCGGGCGTTAAGCTAGGCAAAGTGCACATGGACTTCTTCCGAGAGTGAGCGTACTTGTAAATCTTCGTCTTTAACCGGTTTAAATACTTTTGCAACGTTTCCCCCTTCCCTCCGTCTTATTCCCGCTTGGGTGAATTGAGACTTGAATGTGTTTTTTGCCGGTTGCAAAGTTTAGTTGAATTTTCTTCCCGGTGTCTTTTCAAAGTTGCGGACCGAATTATTTGGCAAGGAATTCAACCGCTTGTTGCCGGTCGCCCGTTAATGTTGCTGAAAGAGTCACAATATAACCTACCCCTTGATCGATCGAACCTACATAAGCATCTCAAATGCCTCGAGGTGACTACGCGGATCACGGGTCCCGTCATACTTTGGGAGGCCTCCAAATCAAAATTCTTTGGGTACAGGTCGCAAACGGTGTTCTCTTGGATCCCGTTAAGTATTTCATTATGTACGTAAAATGTGGTTTGTTCTTGATGCTTCTCATTGTTCTCCATTCGCCTCAGCATTGCCTCTTGAGTTTTGTGAACGAGGCGGATGTCGGGCACGGGGATCTCTTGCTCAGCTTCTTCTAGAGGTGGCTTGTTTGGGATGACTGGGGAGGACGCCGTGTCTGATACGTAGCTCTCTGGGACATCGTCTTGTTGCTGGTGACTAGCCCCAGCCTGTCATGTGTTTGGAGGCTGAGGACTTCGGCTGTTGCTTTTTGTACTAGCCATCGGTGGTCACGGGGATCGAAGTTTAGCGTCCCCACGGTCGGCGCCAATGTTCCGGTGTGGAACTCAGATGTCCACTGGAGCCGGTACTTTGCCATTGGATCGTTGGGCTCAACCCGAATATCTATGGAGCAGATACTCAAGGGAGCCTGGGGTCACTGTACACAATATAGGGGGTGATGTGTTTGCACAGTGTGACTGAATATAAAGAGTCGTAGTTAGAATCTGTGCACTTGGTTAATTGGTCTCTGTATTTATGGAGGTCCTCGTGAAGGAGTGGAGGAGATCGTGGTTGGGGGCATGATCTCCATGGCGAAGCATTAGGGGAGTACGTGGCGCGGATTCCCCATAATGCTGATTGTTGGCCTCCGCTATAATACTGGGTCTTCCTATATCATAGGTAAGCTGTTATCTTAGTTGGGCCGCCCCAACATTGGGCCTTAGTGCAGGTCCGTAACAAACTTATTTAGCTTTCTTAATCTCTTAAAAAAATTTAACTAGATTATATATTTATGAGTGAGGGAATACCCCACACGCAAATAAGAGCATTTAACCACTTTAAATAAAGATGAAAAGCAAATGAAAGATCACAATATATAATATATTTGTGGCGTTAATGATTTTATCAGAAAAAGAATCCAAAACTATTTTTTCTGAAAATTAAATTATAATTATAATATATAAATATTCTAATGTATTCCATTATCATGTATGTTCACGAATCTAATAATTTATCTTTTATTTGTTATAAATTTTATATTTTAAATCGTCATTATTATCTTTAATGTTGACAGTAGTACGTGCCAAACTAGGTCACTTCACAGGTCACAGTATGAATTGCTTATAATGTTTTACGAATTGGTAAGGGAACACTTGTAGCCGGATGAATTGGTGATATACTACTGGATCTGGATTCATCTTGTTCAAGTTTTTTTTTTTTTTTTTTTTTTTTTTTTTTTTTTTTGGCCCACGGGTGGCCCTATTGTAGCCCAAGAGGAGTGTGGATTATTTTGGGCTAGGGTCAAAAATAACCCCATCACATGGGGCTAAAAATAAGGGGTTAAAAATGAGGCTTAATGGGCTAGCCCATTTTGACAGCTCTACTTGAAACAGCCGTCATCACCAACATCGGTCTATACTTACAAGTTCTTAATCATCTGGATTTTTTCTTCCTTCTTTTTGTTAGCCTATGATACAAATCCTTCTTTTTAGAAGAAAATTCACAAGTTGAAGCTTTCTTGTCAATGCTTAAAAACGGTTCAGTTTTCAGTTGTTTCCAAAAAAAATTCCCGTCTAACTTCATGGCTTCTTCCTTCTAGACACCGAAGAACAACGCTTCAATATCCCCTTATTCCTGAGTTTGCGACGATGCGGCTTCTCTGCGTTCCGGAATCTTGGAACCAAGAACAAGGTGACCCGATAAAATAATCCGAACCCGTTCTCAAAATTTGTTTATAGATGTGCAAAAATAATTTCTTTTCAGATGTGGCCTAAATTTCCCGTCTGGACATCTAATCAGGTCCACCCTCTTAACATATACCCATAGTTGTGTGCCACCTCTTCAATGTCTAACGGAATTTTTAACACCGTTAACTTCTATTTATCATATTTATGCTTAAAGCACTAACAGATCCAATGGAAGAAATTTAAAGAACCTAATAAAAAGGGGGGAAAACATGAGGACCTAATGCAAATTAAAACTAGGGAAAACTATAAGGATTGGAGTATTAGTTTCCCCATTAAATTAAGGGTGAATGTGTAATTTTAACAATAAACTTTCCTGGCAAGAGAATTTGGTACCACTAAGTTTTGGGGGTGCTAAAATGTATATGAACTTTATAAAATGGGGCAATTTTAACGCAAACCCTAACTCTATTAATGTTGACCGTGTTAGCACTGGCTGACACCCAAGAGGGGGTGAATTGAGTGTATGATAAAAACTTATGAATTTTGTAAATCTTTTTGCATTTTCTAAATCAATAGTCAGATATTCAAATGAATATATACTGGAAATATAAAAGTTTAGAGAAGAAAATATGCAAACTTTGATTTATCTGATTCGACCCAATCTTTAATGACCTACGTCCAGTTCCCAAGTTCCTCTTGAGATTTCAATCTATTATCTTCCTCAAGTTTTAACCGGCTACTTGAGAACCACTACAATTCCACAAGTTTAGCCTGGTACTTGTGCAGCTTTTTTCAAATCTCTCACTGAGATACTCCTCCTTACATATCGTAAGGGTACAACCTTTATGATTAAGGATTACAATCAATCTTCTCTCTCAGAAGTGTATAAATGAACACCGAAGTACATTACAAATAATCTCACTCTCTATAGTAAACTATATAAATATTGAGAAAACAGAGAGCGTATGAGATAAGCGTTGGAGTTAGAGTATTGGCATTTCGACAATGAAGTTGTAAGCTATTGTCATTGGCTTTGTAGATGCATTCGTCGATGTTCTTTCTTGAATAAGTCTCTATTTATAGTTCATGGAGGTCATATGAACGTTGAGTAAATTCTTCCGTTGTGTCTCCTGCAACATGACCATGGTAGTAGCTACTGGAGCGTTTGTGCTTCCTCTCTATTTTGTCTGCCATTTTACTTCGTTAAATGACCATTGTGAGTGTTCAAAATTTCCATTAGAGTGATAATCTTCTCGTTAGAAACATATTGGAGTTGTTGGCAGAGATCGAGACTTGGTCGTTTTTGTTGTGCTACAACATATCTAATCATGATATAATTTGGTATGCTCTGGGATTGCTTAGAGTTATGTTGCTATCATTTTCACCGAAATGGGTATCCCTCAAGATGATTGCTTTGGCCTGCTCTAAATTTCCTTCTGTGTGTACTCTCTATTTCTGCTTTTCATTAAATGTCTAACACACCGTTTTGCTTTTTGAGATTTCACACGTAATCCTTCAATTAATCATTTGAAACTCATTAACGAACATGTTTAGAAGCATTGAGAACAATAATGAGTAATAATCCGAAGTTATGGAATGATAACGAGTAAATTTGAATTTATGAAAAAGAAGATATAAGAATAGTTAAACCAATATACTCGAGTATTAACTCCCTGTACTCGAGTAACTTAGATAATACTCAAGTAATCCCTCTAAGTCTTACGTATCAGATTCAGGTAATGTCCTTCATGCCTGTCCATACTTAAGTACCCTTCAAATATTCTACAGAATACCTTGCGAGAGTTACTGTTACACCTCCATCGACCACGCCCTTTCAGGTGGCAGGTTAGAGGGATTCCTTTTAAAGATTACCTTTCCCTTATTATTAGTCTATTTAATTATAAATCAGAGTACGTGTAGCAGAGCACAAGATCGGTTTGGACAAACTACGTACTGGTAAAAAGTAAAAGTCAACAAAAGTAAAGTCCCCGGAGGGTTAAGATACAGTCATCCGGTAGTAAAGGCCGTAATATATGTACAGTCATCCAAAAAGTAAAATACAAAATATGATAGGGCATCCCCTATCCTTTGTCTGCTCCATCTTCCCTACCTCTGCAAAAAGGCCTTTATAGCTAGGCACGCTCCCCTGTATCACCAAAAACTCCTGGGGTCCGAATTTGGCCCCTAGAGTAACCATTAATACTCATGCACTAAATGTGTGATATGTATGTATGCAACCATGTAAGTGGGTAAACACATATAAGTATGCCAAATACCACAATATGCAAACAGTAACACACATAGAAATACGTCTTTGCTTCGTTGGTCCACCTTACCAAGACAGGCCCCGGAAGCACCAGCTTGTCTCCGTTAAGTCACCCCACAGGTAGACCCCGACAGACACCGCCTGTTTCCATTGAGTCGCTATATAAGCAGACCCCGGCAGGCACCCTCAGCGCTAAGGACACATCACAAACATGTTCTGTATGCATATTTGGCAAAACAATACAAAAATACATATGGCAAGCAACACATACAACAAACACATAAAAGTGACGGAGTAAAGTGGTTACTACCCGGTGAGTAGATACTGATTTTAATATTTTTACGCCCGATGATTATTCCAAAAATACCTCTGACCTAAATACATCAAAACATATCATTTTCAGTATTTACAAAAATACGCTTACATTTAGTTTGCTAAAACCAAGCTCAACACAGAATTTCCAAGAATCCGTGATTCTGGCCCAACTTCCAGGATTTTTAATAAATTCCAAAAAAATCATTTTTGCATGCAACCAGCGCCATTTGGACCATTACAAAGTATATTTTTCAGGAAAACTATACCCAGAGCTTGAAAGTACTTGTATTTTGGCGTGTTGCTTATTTTCTACACCTTGGTCAGATTTCGCCCTGAAGCACTCAGAGCCAACTTTGATAATTTTTTATCTCCTAGTAGGAAAATCCAAAAATTACAAAATTATATGTCTTGGTAAACCTTAGGAAGTTTACTTTCTACCTGAAAAATTTCAGATTCATTCAAGGTCAGTTTCTATTTTAAAAACGGAGTTGAAGCACCACTGCCAGTAATTTCCAGAATTGCTAAAAGACTTAGTTTCAAGACTTTTTCGGTGATTTCAAATTCGGAAACTAAAACCATGACTATACCCCACACAAAATCATGTTCTAGAGCCATTGGTGACCTTAAAAATGCAAAAATCCAACCCTAACACCAAGAACCAGCCTTTTGTACAAAAATATTTAGTCAAGAAATTAAGAAGATGAAGTTGTCGGTGTTACCTAAAATCGATTTTACATGCTAAAGTCCAAAACTCGAGTTTTGTGGAACAAACCTTGAGGTTTCATCGCTGATTCTGAAATTCAAATTTGATGAATTTGTAAAACCTTCTTGTTTGATCTTAATACTTCCTATCATTATTCTCTAATGTTTCTAGATATGTTTAACCACTTTGTTAGTGAGTTTCAGATAAATTAGAGAATGTTTATTGAAGGTTTAAAGCAAAAGAAAAAAGTGATGTCAACACATTAAATGCAAAACCCAGAAAGTTGCATACTTTTGGGTAATCCGTCTGCACACGCTTTGCAAAGGATTAAAGACTGTTTTCCACATCCAGCAGCTACTTCTCCAACGGATTAATTTGTAGGAAGTCAACTCTGAACTTCTGCACAGCTGGATTAAGTGGAGATTAGAGAGAGAAGAAGACCAAAGCTTAACCAGATCCTTGTCTAATGAAGGCAACGATTATAATGAAGATTACAACGGTCATTTAATTCTCTCTCAGTATAAATAGAAAGCAAAGATTCAAGTCTTCTCAACTAACACATCTGCCGAAAACAAATTGCATTCAAGTCTTACATTTATTTTTTTAGTTTTCACTTGTATTGTATCTTTTGATACACAAAGCTTCAATGTTTATCTTTATCTACTCTTAGAGAGAGTTCTTATCTGTAAATCATTTATTGTAAAGAATAACAAGTCTGGGGACTTGGTGATTGGGTTCATTGATTGCAACTTGTAAGAGGGAGTAAGTTCTAGTGAGAGAATTACTCTTGAGTATAGAGTGTGTAATCAATTGAGATAGTGGAAATCCCAGAGTGTCTGGGGACTGGACTTAAGTCAAGAGGTTGGATCGAACCAGTATAAATTCTTGTGTCTTGCTCTTCTCCTTTCTATTCTGTTCATCTTTGTTTCTGCTGACCAAAATAGAGCACTTAAAAAGATTTTAAAAAAATCCCCAATTCACCTCCCTCTTGGTGATTTAGCTCCACCTTCAATTACCTTTTTAATAAAGGTAAAATTGATCTGGTGAAAATAGAATTAACTGGCGTAAATTTCTGGCTTTTGTGTAATAAATAGGATCTACTTTTCCTTGACTTCTTGCCCAAGAACTTCCAAAGCTTTCCAGGGGCTTCAGGGTTCTGCCATGTGGTGAAATTTCCCCCCAAAATATCTGGATATTTTCTTCTTTTGGGCAAATTACCCGTTTTGGCCCGAAACTTTCAAAAATTACAATTGTGGCCCAGAACTTTTCAATAATTACCAAATTTTCCCACATCATTCCACCTGCCCAAAAGGACCCTTATCATTCCATTTTGGGCCCACACACTTGCCCAAATTAATTTTTACACATTTATTCTCATTTTGCCCTTTTTCTTTGAATGTGGGACCCGTGGTTTGACTTTACACTGACTTTCCTTTCTTTTTCTCCAAGTAAATATTTTTAATGACTAAAGGGAGTGTGTGATGCCTAAGGGGCCCCACACATCTGGTCCCTGGTATTTAATTCCCTTTTTCCCACTTTATCGGTCCAGTTCCCGATCTACCGGTCTGTGTAGGTCCCGCCGACCAATAGGGTGGTTCCCTTTGCGCTATTCTTTATCTTTTTCAGTCTTTTCCCTCTTGAATAGACACTCCTATGTGACACTCTTCAAAATTCCTGGAGTTGCCCCACACTTGACCTACTCAGTCCAAAGGAACCCCTAATCGGTCCCTATCGGTCTCGCTTCTATCGGTTAATCACTTGTGGGACCCGCATGACATGTTTGGGTCAGAGTAGGACTTAAATCACCTGGTTTTCTCTTCCTCCTCATGGTAAATAAAATTCAAAATTATAAGGTCAAAGAATTGACCATTTCACCCTTGCTTTTACTCTTTTAAATTATTTCACCAATTGATTGATCACAATAAAATAAAATAATAACAACATCAATAATAATTGAAAATAAAGCTTCTCATTAATTTCTCAGTAATTACAAGTACAATAATTAAATGGTAGGGGTGTTACAGTTACTCTAAATTTCTACAGCAAGCAAGCTTACTCGAGTAACGCTCATACTCGAGTATAGCTTCTATGTACTCAAGCATCAATATGAAAGAAACTAGTGCCTTGTGTTTAATCAAACATAGTTGAGTAATATGATTCCATACTCGAGTATCCTCATGTTTTCATCCAAATAGCTTGTGAGTGTCAGTTGTAGGCAACATGAGTACTCAAGTATTAGTTCCCATAGTCGAGTGTGATACTCGAGTATCACCAATGCATACTCGAGTATTCTCTGAAAATAAGCCAGTATTCTCTTCTCACAGATATTCATAGTAGAGTATTGGAATGCCATACTCCATTGCAATACTTCATAGATCAAGCTACCATTAGAGTATCATTCTTTCTTCATACTCGATCATTAATCTCCAGAGTGCAGTGACTCTCAAAACGTAAGAACATCGGCACGAAGGTCATAATTCTAGTAAGCATAACATCTTCGATATAGCTCTAATTTTGGCAAATGATCTATGCCCAGAAAGCTCTCTAAGTCTTCTTTCTAGTGCAAAAAGAATCAGCTCCAAACTCATTGGACTCTGATTGTTATAATCAGATTAATAAAGGCTGTTCTAGACCAGCATTTCTGTAACATCTTGAACTGACTGTTAACCTCAAAAAATCATATCTCTCCTAGTTGATCATTTTTATTTTTGTAAAATCCCCAAATTTTCATGTAAATCAATTAATGGAATATGTGAGAATTTTTCACCAAGTAGTAGTAGTCAATGGTATATTATTTTTCTGACAAGATAAATTAATTATTGGGAAAATAATGTGGAATTATTTGAAATGTGGTTAATAAATTTGGTTATAGATAATTTAAGAAAGTACAAAGCTATGGATTAATGATAATATGAAATCGAAGTTTGATCCCTTTTCTGTTGATATTGTTAAATTTTACCTTATTCTATTCGTTTTATTGCATTTTATACATTGTTATTTGAAGATTATCTCAAGTATCCTCTGAAATTGCAGTAATAACTAATTTGTTTCACGAGAAGAGAAATCTTATTGTGTGTTTAGTATTTATTTGATAGAAATTTTATTGTGTGTTTAATATTTGTACAAGCCATAGTTGTAATATTTAGTTTTAATATGAATATAATTAAAAAGTTAGAACCTAGAATGTATGAAATAGAATATAAAAAGTTACCCGATAGTTCTTATTTATTGCAAGAAATAGAAATAGAAACTTGTAATTTTACCCCTTTTATATTAGGAGGTCAAGGAGAATATATGTGTAATCAAATGAATTGGAATAATATGTATTTAATGAAACAATTAGGAAGTTATATAAATTTAAATATAGAAGATTTATTACAAATATTTAATTTAGAAGAAATAATAAAGCAATTACCAGGAAGAAACTAGAGAAATTTTAGAAAAAGAAGATATTAAAAATAAAAAAGATATATTAAGAGAATTAGCAAAACCATTAGAACAAAAAATATATGAAATTAAAACAAAAAATTAGACAAAATACAAAAGATTTAAAGGAAGTAAAAAATGATATTAAAGGAATAAAAAAGGCTTTAGGAATATATGAAAAATTAGAACCAATAAATAATAATCCTCAAATAAATATGATGAGATCTTTATATGAATGGGAAAATTCAGATATAACTGTATTAAATATAAAAAACCAAAATGTAAATGTAAATGTAGAACAAACTAGAATAATAACAGAAGAAATTTAAAAGGTCAAAATGTAATTAATAACAATTTATTTACAATATATGAAACTGTTAACAAAAATAAAATAGATATTGTAGATGGACTAAGACAATTAGAACAATTTTATAAAAATAAAGGAAAAGAAAAAGAAACTGAATATAAAAATAATCAAGTATTAAAAAATGTCAAAGCAAGAGATAAATTATTAAGAAATGTTGAAACAAAGGATAAATTTGGAGAATTGTTAACTATATTTAACAACACCGAAACTAGAAAATTAAATATGATGAAGAGTAGAAATGAAAATTCAGATTTAGATTCATATTCAAAAGATAAAATAGAAAAATTTATGAGTCAAAATGAAACAAATTTAGAAGAAATAACTCAAAAATTACAAAATTTAAGAATAATAGATGGAAATCAAATTAATATGCAATCAGCCCAATCAGGAGTAGAACAAGAAAGACAACAACAACAACAACAACAAGAAACATCATCATCTAGAACTCACATAGATCCAACAAAAATACAAAGAAGAGCAAGAGAATGAGAAATGAGAAAACAAAGAGATTTAGTAAGAGAATATTTAAGTAATATTTCAAGAGCGCTTTTTGATATTAGGCATAAAAAACCTAAAACAATTGGAAAAGAATTTATACTCCCTCCACTAGAACAATATGAAACTAGACAAATTCCAAATTCTAGAATATGGTTAGATTTAGAGTATAATTTAGATAATGAAAGGAGAATAAAAGAATGGCGAAAATCACAATTAATAACTTTAATAAATAGAAGAATTGAACCGAGGAAAATTTGTAAATATGATAATAGAAGCAAGTTTTATAGGAAATGTATTACATTGGTGGGAAGGAAGAACAATGAAATTTAGAATGGAAGTTAGAAGATTAGAAGAAACGGCTTATGAAAGAAGAGAAATCTTATATGCGGCAATATTAGGAAAATATGAAAATGTCTTAAAAAATGAATTTGTAGGAATTAATGTAGCAAGCATAGAATATACACAAGTTCTAAAAGCAATAAGATATATGCACGAAATGGAAATTTGTAGTTTGGAACCAACACATATAAATCAATATGTTTGTGAATATAAAAAATATTATTATGAAGCAAAAATAGTAGAACCTGAAAAACAAAAATTTTACTTGGATATGTTTTATAGAAAATTACCTAGATTAATTTCAAAAAATTTAGTAGAAGAATATACTCAACACATGGAAAGCGAAGATAATCCAAATTTTGTAAGAGTAATTGATACAATGGGAAGAAGGAAGAATATTTAAGAAAATACTTATTAGAAAGATGTAAAGAAGCATGGAGAAATATTAAATATTAAAAATTAAACAAATTAATGGTAAATTGTTCAAAATTAGAAAAACCACGTAAATGGGGATGTAATCAACATAAATGGTTAGCGAAAAATAGAAAGAAAAGAAAAAATATATAAATTTAAAAAATATCCAAAAAAAGAAGTTTTTTTAGAAAGTATAATCCTAAGAATAAAATAAAATTTAAACCTCATAAATATTTCAAAAGAAGAAAAAATAGTAAGACTAATGTAGATGTTATAATTGCGGAGATTTAGGACATATAGCAACAAATTGTGATAAACCGAAATCAAAAAAGAAAATGAATATATTAGAAAAAGTCAAGAATTAGAATTAGAACCCTTAGATATAGATTTAATAGAATTTGAAGAACCTATAGAAAATGAATTGGAAATATAGAAATTAAAGTATGAATATGAAACAAAGAATCAAGAAAAATGGAAGAAGATGAAGAAAGTTCAAAAGATGAAGAAAACATAGAAAAAGAATATATAGATCAAAGTAAAAATAAAAATATGATGAATGCGAGAAGAAGTAGAAAACAATGAAATTATTAATAACTAAGAATTTCAAGAATATGAAGAATATATAAATACTGAAGAAAGTTCAAGAGAAAGAAGAATAACATTTAATAAAGAACAAGATATGATAAAACAAAAGAAAAACATTTAGATATGACAGCTTAGTAACATAAAAGATGAAAAATTCTTAGATAAAGTAAGTAAAATATTAAAAAATAAGAAAAAAGAAAAATATCAATGTGTAGTATTAGAAAAGAAATATCCAATAGAATCAACTTTAACAAAAGGATTATTAAGAATACATTTAATAAGCAAAGCTTTAATAGAACATGAAATATCAAAAATATATTTCAAAGATGAAATAACTGAAATATATATTGCAAGAGTACAAATTATGGTAAAAGCTTATTTTCAAAGTGGAATAGATTCACTATTGGAATTATTAATAATAGATGGAAGAATAATAAGTAATTTAATATATAAAAAATTTTAAATTTACAAATATAAAAAAAATTAAAATTTACTTTAAATACAAATTTTGCAATTAGTAGAGTAGAAGAAAACATGGATAAATCAATTTTAGTATATCATAATTTACACAATGTAAGATTGCAACAAGGATCTAGAAGCATAAGTATAACAACAATGATAAGATTAGTATTTACAAATGAACATAAAATTTATAATAAAAATAAAGGAAAAATAACAATAGATAAATATTTTATGCCCGTAATAAAAGAAATTAAAACTGACCCAAAACAAATTACTATACCATAAATGTTAAAATTAGAATTAGATAATACTAGAAATTATTATGAAAATGTTCCTAGAAGAATGATAACTAATAATATTTTAAAACAACGATCTTTAAGAATAAATACATCGAAAATCCAACATTAAATATAAATATAAACCCAAGAAGAAGTTAGAATATAATAGACCATCATCCAATAGAATTAATAGAACTCTAAGTCTTAGAACAATAGATACATCACAAGAAGTTATGGATAATTTTAACCAAAGAAATTTGTTAGCTGAAAGACCAATAAGTTCGAGTTTAAGAGAAATTAGACCCCAAGATGAAAATTATATAAAACTAGAAGTAAAATCGATACATCATGAAAAGAAATTATATGAAAAGTAAATGAACATGTAGAACAAAGTGAAATAGACATAGGATTTACAGAAGATAATTTAATATTAGAAGGAAATCAAACAAAATCTAAGGTTGTATTAAGATTCAATAATAGAGATACAATTAATTTAAACCTGTTAGTAAAGGAAAATTTAGGATTTAATTATAAGATAATATTAGGAAAAGACTTTTTAGAATTAGTAAAACCATATAGAATCCAAGATACAAGAATAATGATAAACTTAAATCATCAAACAATTATAATACCAAAATTATCATGATTTACGAAGACATAAGTCTTGAATGAGATGAAAATAGAAATAAAATAGTATTTATATATAGAAGACAAGACATAGAAAGAGAAATAGATGAAACTACATTAGTACCAGATGCAAATGTAAATCTAATAAGAATATTGATAAAAGGGATAAGGGTCTTAAATGTCATGGAAGTTTTCACTCAGGAGCACTGGTAAGGCGGAAGTCATTTTTGGACCAAAAATGCCACGGAAGTTTTCTTTGAGGAGCAATTTTGCCCCGGAATTTTTCACTAAGGAGCAATTTTGCCCTTAAGGAGCAATTTTGCCATTCTGTCCCCAAATATTAAATTTGACTATTAAATCGATCAAAACCACACATGTTATGCCTTGAAAAGGTCAAACTTGAAGCCAGAGAAGGAGATCCTTGAGATGTTGAGCTCAAGGCGGCCAGAATTTGTGAAGCCGAACTTGTCAAAGGGACTAAAAGGTCGACTGTCACAAAACCCAAAGGAAGCATCACTTATGATCTAAGCAAATGATCAGTCTATACAAACGTAAATATTATCACTATTGATTTGTTTTACTGAACCAATTTTTGGAACAATTCATTTCTCGTTTTGCGTTTCATTTGCGTTTTGTGACAGATCTTTCAGTCCCTTTGACCAGTTTGGCTTCACAAATTCTGGCCGCCTTGATTTCAACATCTCAAGGATCTCCTTCTCCGACTCCAAGTTCGACCTTTTCAAGGCATGACATGTGTGGTCTTTGACTGATTTAATAGTCAAATTTAATATTTGAGGATAGAAGGGAAAAATTGCTACGTTTTGTAAACTTCCAAGGCAAAATTGCTCCTTAGTGTAAACTTCCGGGGCAAAATTGCTCCTCAATGAAAACTTCTGTGGCAAAAATGATACTTCCAGGGCAAAATTGCTACGTCTTGTGAACTTCCGTGGCATTTTTGGTCCAAAAAAAATTCCGTCTTACCAGTGCTCCTGAGTGAAAACTTCCATGACATTTAAGACCCTTATCCCTTGATAAAAAAGTTGAAATCAAAGATTACATTATATAAGTCAAGATTAACAACTGAAAATTTTATGAATCATCCAATGTATTTTAATCAAAACATGAGAAGAATGAATTCATGTAAGACTATAAAACTTCACTTGAAAGAAAAATTAGAATTATTATCTAGAGTATGAATCAAAACCCAACACTTACATATGTTGCAAGAAATTATAAAACAAAAGTCCTAGCAGCAGATAAAAGTTTATACAGATTATGATAAAATTAATAAGAAATGTTGATAGATTAGAATATGCAAGAATTTTAGAAGCTGATAATAGATACAAGGAAGCACAAAAATCTAATAATCCACTAGTAGCAAATCAAGCAAGAGAAGAAATAATAGAAGCTTATGAATTTTGGCAACAAAGAATTTTAGCAATGAATGTATTTAAAATAAGATTGAAATTGTTATCTTGAGTTTAATAGGAAATCTATTTGATAAATAGGATATGAAGAAAATTACAAGTATTATATAAGAAAGAAGAATGGTTGGAAGATCACCAAATCAAATAATGGTATGAAAAATATTTTATAAGTGTAATAATGATATAATTAAAGTCTTAGAAATGGATAAAACAATGATGAGATTTTTAATTAAGAAAGTAAATAAAGCAAACAAAGAGCAAATAAATATAATAGAAAGAATAAAAATTAGATGTCCAGGACATCCAAATCATAGATAATTTTAGTAGAAGAATAAGTGAAAGAGAAATGGCTTGAAAAACCCTTAAAAGGACATTGGAAATATTATCTAGAGTATGAATGAAAGACCATTATATTATCTATTAATAAAATTTAATTATGAGAAATACAGAGCTAGAAAATATCACGCTTTAGTAGATACAGGATCAAATCTAATAGTAGCAAAATATAATGTGTTACTTGTTTAAAATGTGGAAAAGAAAAAGTAGAATTATTAGAATGGAATTAGCAGCAAGAGAGATACATATGTCAGAACTAGAAGCAAAGAATGTAATGGTACAAATAGGAAATTATGAATTAAAAATCCAAGAATTAAATCAATATAATGAACCTCAATGTGATATAATATTTGGATTGGACTTTTTAGAAAAATATTATCCTTTTACTTTCATAGAAAAAGCTTTAGTATTGACAACACCCTGTAAACATCAAGCTATAGGAATAAGAATAACAAGCTCATATAAAAGAAAAGATGAAAAAATTCAAAAGAAAAAACATAAACAAGAAGTACAATTTTTACAAAATAATGAACCAAAAAATACAACATATGTTAGCAACATTAACAATTAGAGAAGAAAAATCTATAGAACAAAGAATATTAGAAAATTTTAGTGAAAATCCTTTAATACATTGGGAAAAATCTAAACCAATGGCAAAGATAGAATTGAAAGATTATAGTAAAGAGATAAACTGTAAACCTTATCCTTGGATAGCTAAAGATAAAGAAGAATTTGTAATGCATATAAATGAAATAAAAAATTATGATTTAATAAGAGAAAGTAGATTGGAATATTCATCACCAGTAATGATTGTTAGAAAACTTAGTGAAGAAAGAAGAGGAAAAAGTAGAATGGTAATAAATTATAAAAAATTGAATAGTATAGCTATTAGAAACAGATATCCAATACCGAAAATGGAATTATTATTTAACCTTATAAGGGGAAAGAAAATATTTAGTAAATTTGATTGTAAATCAGGATTTTTTCAAGTAAAATTAGAAGAAGATAGTAAAAAATATACAGCTTTCAATACTTATGAAGGTTTGTATGAATGGAATGTATTACCTATGGGATATCATAATAGTCCCAGTATATTTCAAGAATTTGTATCCAAATTATTATTACCTATAAGAGATTTTTCTGTAATATATATAGATGACATATTAATATTTTCAGACAATGAGGAAGAACATGAAAAACATTTAAATTTGTTTGTAGATTTAATTGAAGAAAAAGGTTATATCACCTAAGAAATCTATATTAAGAAAGCAAGAAATACCTTTCCTAGGCCGATAATAACCACAAATGGAATAGAATTACAAGATCATATTAGTAAAAAAGTTTTAGAATTTGGTAGAATAATAAATAAAAATGATTTACAAGAATTTTTAGGATTGATAAATCAAGTAAGGAATGATGTTCCGAATTTATCAAAATTAACATAAAAAATTTCTAAATTAGTAGGACAAAAAGCTGAGTGGAAATGGAATAATGAGACAATTAAAATAATTGAACAATTAAAGAAAATTTGCCAAAAATTACCAAAATTAAGGTGGTGACTAGTTAAGGGAGATTTCCAGGATTGTGCTAGAGTGTATGGGCTAAGGTGGTGATAGTTTAAGGGAGATTTTCGGGGTCGATATATGGTGTAGATGAGAGTAGGAGATGGATGGGTTAAGGTAATGAGTTAAGAGTGGTTGTCGAGATTGAGATTGAGTGTATGGGTTGAGGTAATGAGTTAAGAGTGGTTGCTCGGATTGAGTTTGAGTGTATGGCCTGAGGTAATGAGTTGAGAGTAGTTGCCGGGATTGAGATTGAGTGGATAGGCTGAGGTGGTAACGGTTTAAGGAGATTGCTGGGATTGAGTTTGAGTGTATGGGCTGAGGTAATGAGTTAAGAGTGGTTGCAGGGATTGAGATTGAGTGTATAGGCTAAGGTAATGAGTTGATAGAGGATGTCATATTCGTTTCCCATGGTTTTCTAAGTGTACAACATTTTATCAGTATATCGGCAATACACCATAAAGCTTTTGGTTTCTATACATATATGCATACTACCCAAGTTTTCCTTCTCTTATCATGCATATACATCACTGATATATGTATTTTGGAAACAAAAATCTACATTTCTTCAACACAACCCCCAATTTACGGTTTATGCAGCAGAGAATTTCTTATGGCTTGGTTTCAACGGTTTACTACTCAAAAATTGCGTTGGAAAAATGATAAAAACTAGAAGGAAGAGACCCGATGATTACCTTCAATTTGCTAGTCTACACATTGTGATCTTCGTTGGAATCACACACCCCTATTTTTGGTGCTAATGCGTAGAGGAAAATAAATGAGGATTATTCATAGTTGACTTTCTTTCTTTCTCGCTCTCTCTCTTTCTCTTGGTCTTGGTTTTGGTTGCAGCAAGGCGAGTGAATGAAATTCCAGGAATAGCAATTATATAAGGACCTAAGGTCTAGTCCAGTTGAAATATTCAGAGGTAAATGACGTTGACACTGGTGGAAAATAGGCTTTTAAGACCGGACAAAATAGGTACTGTAAGACCGGATGCGATACTGGTCTTGTTCCAGCCGGTATTAAAAATCCTTAACTTTTAAGACCGGATTCGAACCGGTCTAAAAGAAACTTTTTCAGATCGGATATTTTAAAAGTTAGGTCTTAAAAGTCGTATTATATAGACCTAATATGTATTTTGTTCGGTTCTAAAACTCTTTTAAGACCAGGCTAAACCATAGACCGGTCTAAAATATTGACATTTTTAAGACCGGATAAAGAAACTCCGGTCTAAAACATACTGACTTCTAAGACCAGACGACTAACTAATTCGGTTCTAAAATTAATTAAATTTATGACCAGGTAGTTAATACATCTGGTCTTAAAAATTGAACTTTTTGGACCGGTTTTAATAAACAGCGGTTTCAAAAGACCAAATGTTATAAGATCGGCATAGACTTTTAAGACCGGACATATAAATTCATCCGGTCTTAACATTTGATCTTTTAAATCGACGCTATTATTTCCAGGTCTAAATTTTCCAGAATTTTCCATGTTCTGTTCTTCCAATCATATATAATATATACACACATCCAGCACCCAATCCAGCACAAAAAAGTCAATACTTTAAGCTACAAGCTATGAACAATCCATTATGAATAAATTGAATTGGGAAAAGAATACAAATATTATTCACCATGAGTTATGCGGTCTCTTAATTTATACTATGGTACAACACCTTAATGAATATATACAATAAGATAACTTACAAATACAATTATGATGAGTTACAAATACAAGACTATGCCTTCATCCGATCCCAACCAACAACGTAACATGATATCCCCTTTTATAACATATATATCGAATCCTGCCACAAAAATAAAACAAGAATAAAAGTTTCACAGTCAGTGACATTATTGTTTAAGAACATAGAAGGAATATGTATAGTTAAAACCTTAAAGTTTTCAAAGAATTCTGCATATGAATATTACCTTATAAATTGACTCTTTTATAAAGGGATATCCTCCCATATCCCTTCTTGATGATCATTTCTTATTCCGGGTTCATTATCCGCTTCATCTTCTTCGTTCATGTCCGGTAGACCCCTTGAAAAAGGAGTACTCTGAGGAAGACCATAATTTTAATGAATTTCATCATCAATATCAATGACCATTTTTCCTTGGAGAGCTACAGACCACATTTTATTTTCCTGATCGGTGATATAGAACACTTGTTGTTTCGCCTGGTCTGCCATAATAAAAGATTCATCTCCAAAACTTCTACCATTGAAATCGACTAATGTAAATCCTATCTGATCGATCCAAACGCCATTATTAACATTAACCCACTTGCATTTGAAAATGAGAAATCTAATTTGAATATAGTCCACCTCCCAAATCTCTTCAATAACCCCATAATATGGCATGATTGCCAATTTAGGGAGAAGTGTATAGATTCAGCCTCGAACATAACACCACTGTTCTGGATGGTGCTCCTATCATTTAGGGACTTCGTGTAAAATGTATAACCATTGATCACATACGAATTCCAACTCATGACATCAACCTCCGGACCATGTGCTAACCATTTGATTGTATCAGAAACACATTCCTCTCCCTTGACCTTTTGTTTGAACCAGTTTGCAAAAGTTCTGTTATGCTCCCTAATCAACCTTTGTTCAGTCATTCTATGATTTTCTTTCCTTACAGCTTCTTTATGTGCTTGTATGTTGTCTTGAACTTCATCAACATTATTCAAGATGTATAAGTGGACTTGTGACAATTCATCAAGATCCACACTCTTTACTGAAGCCCCTCGGCTACCCCCTTCAGCATGCTGGTGTTTAGGAAGGCCAATATGTCTTACTTTGGCCAAATAATTTTGACAAAATTCCATGGCTTCTTTAAAACATATTTCAACAATTGATGCTTCTGGCCGGTATGCGTTCTTCACGTACCCTTTTAGGAATTTCATAGATCTTTCAATTGGGTACATCTACCGTAAATGGATAAGGCCACACAACTTTATCTCCTTCACTATATGAACAATTAGATGAACCATAATGTCAAAAAATGTAGGAACAAAAAGCTTCTCAAAGTGGTACAAGATAAGATATCCTTCATTCTCCAATTCATCCAACTTTTCAATCTCAAAAAATTTACCACAAACCGCATTGAAGAAGACACAAAGTCTAGTCAAAATGACCCGAAGATCATATTCGGTGATGCCTCGAATAGCTACTGGGAGTAGCGTTGCATCAAGACATGACAATCATGAGACTTTTGGCTTACTAATTTCAAGTCTTTCATCGATACAAGCCTCTTAAAATTTGAAGAATACCCCGAGTGAACTTTTGTGCCATGTAAACACTCACAAAAAATTTGTTTCTCATCCTTAGACAAAGTATGAGAAGCCGAGGGACAATAAGTTCTCTTCCCGTATGGCCTTGGATGTAAGTCTTCGCGTAATCCCATTGCTTGCAAATACAATCTTACCTTCACACCATCCTTGGAACTACCTTGTATATTAAGAAGCGTGCCAACAATACTATCACATACGTTTTTCTCCACATGCATGACATCAATACAGTGTCTCACATCAAGATTGCGCCAATATGGAAGATCGAAGAATACAGATCTCTTTTTCTATATATTTGTTTCTTTTCTACTCTTGGCTGTCTTACCAAAGATGACACTGATATTTTTCACCTTCTCATAAACTTTCTCCCCATTCAATGGCACCGGAGCATCTTCATACTCTTGGCCACCAAAAAAGGCTTTCTTTAATCGATGATATGGGTGGCCCCATCTAAGAAATCTCCTATGTCCAAGATAAACCGTCTTTCTTCCATGTTGGAGTTGATAGTAGCATGTGCCTTCTTCACAAACCGGACCTGCTTTATGGCCCTTTATACTATACCCTAACAAGTTACCATTGCTAGGAAGTCATTTATAGTGCAGAATATCATGGCTCGCAATTTAAAGACCTCCTTGAAAGAGTCAAAAACATCAACACCTTCTTTCCATAACTCCTTCAAGTCTTCGATCAAGGGTTCAAGGTAAACATCAATGTCATTTCTGGGTTGTTTTGGTCCCGAAATCAACAAAGACATCATGATGTACTTTTGTTTCATGCATAACATAGGAGATAAGTTGTAAATAATGAGGAGTACAGGCCATGAACTATGTATGCTACTAAGGCTTCCATAGGGATTCATGCCATCTGTGCTAATGGCAAGCCTAAGGTTCCTAGGTTCTTCGCCGAAGTTCAGAAATAATTGATCAATTTTCTTCCATTGAGAAGAATCGGCCGGATGTCGAAGCTTTCCATCAGAAATCCTCTCATTAGCATGCCACCTCAAATTCTTTGCATCATTTTCATTAGCAAAAAATCGCTTGAACCTTGGTATGATTGGAAGATACCACAATACTTTTGTAGGCCCCTTATTTGACTTGTTCCTTGGGGTTTCATATATCGAACAATTCTGCTTCTTTTCAAACTCTTTTTTCTATACAATATGCAATCATTTGGGCATACATGAATCTTTTTGTACTGCATTCCCAGTAGACAAAGTATTTTCTTAGCATCATAGTATCGATGCGACAACACATTATCATCCGGAAGCATGTCCTTAAAAGCCTCAAGCATTTCAGAGAAACTCTTGTCACTCCATCCATGACGTGCCTTCAAGCTTACTAATTTCAATACAACGTTCAACAATTGGTATTTTTTACACTCAGGGTATAGCGGGGTCTTTGCATCACTGCACATATTACCATATGCATGTGATTGCTCAAAAGCCTATTCTCCTACATCACGAATAATGTCCTCTATGCGATCATCCATATCCGTGTCATTATCATCAAATGCCACTTCCCCATGTTGAGACCCACTTGGCATTTTTTCACCATGCCATGACCATACCATATAAGTCTTGCAAAATCCTTCACAAATTAAATGTGTGTGTATAACTTCAGGACTTAGTCGCCTCTCATTCAAACATTTTACACAAGGGAAATAAAACTTCCCACTATCATCATGGGCATTTTGTTTAGCAAATTCTATAAAGTCCCTCACCCCATTCTGATATTCAACACTCGTCTATAAAGCATTTATCCAACTATGATCCATAGTAGAATTCCTATATATATAGATGGAAAGATTTAACATACATAATCCAAAAATAAATGCATGACGAGGAAATTAATTGCAGAACGAAGAATCACTTTTGGTCATAAATGTATCACAGTGAATCCAAGAAGCAAAATAAATGCATGACGAGGAAATTAAATGCATCGCATGAAGGTCTTGTAGACTCACCTATAGCATATAAATTCAAATGCGTTTGCTTTGAGTCTTTCTCTCCTCCAAACATGAACATTGATGTTGATATTTTAAATGCAAAAAGAAGGAGATATACAAGAGTAACCTAAAAAAACTAGTTGGTCAAGTTAATTGGATAGGTCTAAAGTGTAAATATAATCTTCAAAATACAATATTCATTAACAACGAGAAAACCCACAAAAACATTTCATCGATTTGGTTCAACCCATGAAAAACCCAAAACCATAAGCGGAAAATCATAAAGTTATATAACCGAAACACCTCGTACAGCTTGGTCTATAGACGTTTAGCTAAGGAACTAGAAAGTAATTGTCGGGAGAGGAACGCGAAGCAAAGAACGACGCAACACACAATGGAGACAAGAACCTTAGTAATCACTTTCGGCACGAGAAGAGAAGTTCTGAGAGAGAAATTTAATTTTCCCCGTGACAGAGACAGAGACATGTTTAAGTATTTTATATTTTATAAAGACCGGTTAATTATAAAGTATCCGGTCCTAAAGATATAACTTTATTAATTAATTTTTAAGACCGGCGTTTAAGAATACTCCAGTCCTAAATTTTACTATTCATTTAATTTTGAGACCGGAGTTTTATAAAAAGTCTGGTCCTAAAAGTCAAATATTTATTAATTAATTTTTAAGACCAGCGGTTAAGAATACTCCGGTCCTAACTTTTACTATTCATTTAATTTTAAGACTGGATTTTTATAAAACTACGGTCCTAAAAGTATTTCGTTTATTAATTAACCAAACTGAAAAAAAAAAAAGAGGTTTGCCTTTGGCGAGCGCAGCAGAAACTGAATTAATAAAATAAATTAAAGGAAAACTGGAGAATATGAATATTAGAAAGACACAAGTTTAGTTCTTACTGATTCCATACATAACTAGAGAATATGCACGTACACAAGAAAAACAATATCTGAACATTATAAACGTCAAGAATCTAACCAAACATCCTAAAGCTTATTATCCTCCAATGCCTTGGCGATATCGGCGTGAGCAGCATTAACTTCCCGCCGGAGATCAGCAAGGTCCTGTCTTACTTGCATCAGCCACAATGCATCATTAGAGGAAAGAGGAGAGGGGTCAGTAGTAGGCGCGCTGGGGCCAAGAGGTTGGAGAGGGGGAGCGGGAACCTCTTCATGGTTTGAAGGCTGGGGAGTGCGGCAACATCTTCATCATCCAAAATAACAATGGGTCCAACGACCTGAGACTCTTTTGTCACAATAGAACGCACTCTCGCTGGAGGAGGCGCACCTATAACGATCTATGTAAGGCACAAGCATCACCAGTAAGTCTACCCCTACGAGCGGTTCTCTTGTATCTAACCATCGTTTGAGGAGTTGGGGCAGAGAGGAGTTACGAGGAGTAGGGGCAGAGAGGAGTTACGGGGAGTGAGGAGTTAATAAGGAGTGACGAGTTAATAAGGACAGAAAGAGAGAGATTGATACGCAATGTAGGCGGTGGATAAGGAGTTAATAAGGAGTGACGAGTTAATAAGGACAGAGAGAGAGAGATCGATACGCAATTGATTATGATGTTTGTGTTTCTACTTTAAGAACGTCCTTTTATCATATCTCCGATCCTAAAAGTATATTATTTATTTTTTCAATTAAATTACCTTTAAGACCGTCATTGTATTATATATCCGGTCCTAAATTTCTACTATTTATTTTTTCAAACAATTCAATTACTTTTAATACCGACCTTTCATCAATATCTGGTCCTAAAAGTCAATTATTTTTTTACCAATTATTTATTTTTTGTAAATTAAGAATTTTTCCTTAAAAAATATTACTTTTAAGAATTGATCCGGTATTAAATGTTCAGTTACTTCAAAATTACTTCGATAGCAGAATCGTATCCTTATACTCTGTAAGCTGATCCAGAGAGTCTCTTCGGCTTCAAGGTAAATTGCCAAACGATGCGTCTCCTCGTATTCTAAGGAACTATGCGTCTCCCCGTGAAAAGTTTCCAACATTTCATATTCTTCAGGATGGGTTCTCTATTTAAGCCAGTTGTTACTTTAGTTTCTTCACATTCTTCTCCATCACTTTTACACGGCCTCCTCCACCGCCTAGCCTCTGTAATATAATGGCTGCTCTCCCAGGTCCTCTGTTTCCTCCTCCTCCTCTTCAACCTCAGCCCCCTCCGCCATTGCCTCCTCTAAATCCGACTGTGAAGCAGTTGGTGCAGACATTGGTGGCTCGCGTCGATAACATCGATCGACGCTTGGACCAATTGGTTCAGCTTGTTCATATTGTGAACAACAAGCTGAACATGGTACTCCACGCCAATGACGTGGAGTACGATCCCGCTGAAGATGACGACTCCGACTCCCCCTCCCTCTCCGACTACGTGGAGGATTAGCTGTTTTATAGTGTTTTTTGTTGCTTTTTTTTTGGTATAGGGCAGCGTAAAAATTATTAAATAAAATATTTTTAAATTTTGTTCTCATGCGAGTTTAGTACTTTAATTAGTTAGTTTATGCATTATCTGAACCTGGAAAGCAATAAACAAGGCAATTATGAAATATGGATAATGGCAGACTCAAAAAACTAAAATTTAAAAATAAATAGATAAATAAAAGACAGTAAAGGATAATGGAATGATATAGGTACACAGTATTTTGTAAATTATAATAAAAGAACGAAGACTTTTAGGGCCGACATTTAGTAAATTTACGGTCCTAAAAACACTGCCATTTTGTAAAAATTAAAAGAAGACTTTTAGGATTGGCGATTTATGAAATCTACAGTCCTAAAAGACTGGCATCAGAATCTCTTCTCTCCATTTCTTCTCAGAATCCCATTTCCACCCTTAGATGAAACAATGACGGTTCAGATTTAATATTTTCTAAGATAATGATAATAGTGTTCTATAATTTTTTTTTTTTTTTTATTACGGGCATAAATGGTGTAGATCATGATTTAAGAGTTAAGTTTATTTATTTATGTTTAAAATAATAGTTTTATCAAATATTAAATCTGGACCATCTATTTTCTTAAATCTGACGGTAAAGATAAGATAACGAGAAGAAAAGGATTTTTCGAATAAGACTTTTAGGACCGGACATTTAGTAAATTTACGGTCCTAAAAACACCCCCATTTTTGTAAAAATTAAACGAAGACTTTTAGGACCGGGGATTTAGTAAATCTACAGTCCTAAAAGACTGGCATAGACCGGACATTTAGTAAATTTATGGTCCTAAAAGACTGGCATATTTTTCCGATGATAAACAAAGACTTTTAGGACCGGCGATTTAGTAAATCTACGGTCCAAAAAAGACTGGCATATTTTCCAATGACTTTTAGGACCGGACATTTATAAAATATCCGGTCCTAAACTTCTCGCATATTTTTTAAAATTAAGCAATAAATAGTTTTATCCATCATCCAATACATTCAGCAACCACTAATGGACACAAGGAAATTGTTTGAAATGAATTAACAAATTATTATTGTATACTATCACAAATTGGACAATTGTTCATTTACAGACCGAAGATGATTGTTGATACAACATATATTTACGAATGAATTCACAAATCAATTATTTTTTTGACTTTCCAAGATCTACAGATATTCACTTAACTTTATGCATGTGCACTCAATATCACTATCAGGAAAGGGGTCAGCATAGTCAAACGTCTGTAGCTACATAAAAGAAAGAAATATATATATTAGTCATCCTTCCTTGCATCAAAGGGGTCAACGCACAGGCAAAGTTATGTAACATACATTTACCGTTTCAGTGATGGTAGCCACTGGTTGCATGCCAATATTATACATGTGTGTCAAGACGTAATGCCCACATAAGTTGGACTCCTTTTGTTGCCGACGGGTCTAAAAACGAACAAGAAATATATAAGAGCATGTATTGACACTGACCAAGTTCACAAGCCAGTGTGCCAGTCCAAATATGTACGAACCTTTGGTTTGATCCATGTAGGCTCTTTGACCTCAGCCCCAGACCTTTTCTTGACCTTTTGTTGGAATGATTTCAAGGGCCTATTGTCAAAATCACAAATTTACTCAATAATGGTCACTGAAAATTTATAGCGAGATTTCGAGACTAGACAATCAAGATGACATATGCTTACTTGTTCACCATCTGCTGTAATGTAGGCGGTGGATCATAGTGAAGAGAGCATAAAAAGACCACTTTATTCTCATTCGTGCAAATCAGACCAACTGCCAATGGTGACTTAAAGTTCACAACAGATAAGTACTCAGTAATATGTAGCAGTATTAAGGGAATTGCAGAAAAGAATTATGATATGTACCTATTGTAGTATGGTGCCAAGTACTACTTTCTCTTATTAGTGACAACCTTGATGTTATGTATGATTGTCTCTCCGCTAAGGGTGGTTGACTTATGTACTGTGGGCACAAGAATACAATATCTTGGCTTCTGCCCTATTGTTCCAATTCACGATGCATGACCCTACAACAATGAAGTCAGGGAATTAGTATATACGTATGTGAGTGTCTCACATTTATGTTATGTACTCATAGAAGAAGATACTTACTTTATAAACATGAGAATCATTGCATCAGTAAGCTCCTGTTTATCAAACAGCAGGGACATTATATCCTCTTGGTCAACATAAACCAGCTGCTTGTTTTTAAGACCTACTTTTGGATACCATAAGGACAAGCTTGTCCTTGGCACAAAACTTAGCCGTGCCAACCAATTCAGGAGGAGCAGGAGCTTCAGGAGGAGTAGAAACATGTACAAGCTTTGCTGGCCACGAGATGAAGGTTCGAATGACATCACTCACAACCTTCACCTCACCAGTTGGGAGAGAGATAGGTGTATCAATGATGACCTCTTCAACTGATACTCTGAGTTCATCATCAACCATTTGTTGGTGGTGTACATTTGATCCCAAGTTGTGGATAGTCCCTTTTGCAACCAATAGTCTATCATGATGATCAGGATCCTCCACATAAAGGTCACAAGGTTGCTCTAACTGTCCAATAATGCAGCTCCTTCTAGTGCTCTGCAGCATAGCAACTGTAGGTGAATGTGGCAAGGGAACACTAGTCTCTGCACAAGATCTGAGAAGCAACTTCATTTGATTTATTTCCTCCTTCATCTAGCTTTTAGCTGGGAGTGAAACATTGCAGTCAATGAAGCTTCTTTAGCCGTTGATTGCTCACTCATTTTGGCCAGCGTCTGTTCCATCTCCTCCCGGATAACCATACTTTGTTTATGGGTTTGGAAGCACCAAAGTATTCCTTCGGGCCTACCCGTCCACCAATCCCCCTTACACACCCTGAGTGATCCAGTTTTCCGGTCGCAACGGTCAGAACATCATTCCTCCCGTTTGACACAAAAGATCCCTCTACTTATTTCTTTTTTAGATCTTCCTGTAAGATACAGATAATGAGAAGCTTAGTAATGAAACATGTTTAGTAACTAAAAATTAACAATAACGATACTTACAAATCTTTCAGCAACTAGACGAGTCTGTTCACTCGTGTAGGCGCCGCTTGGCTTTTGCCGAGTATACAACCACAACTCCTCGCGACGTATTAAAGATGGAGGATCATGTATCACATAAGGATTGGATTTTGCTTCATCTTCCAATCTCTTCCGCTTGGCCGACATCAATTCTTTTTCAGCCTTTTCATATCTACCGTGAGAAGCCCTATGCGGGCAATCATTCTTTCTCCCTATCTCTTGTGCTTGTTCCCTTCTTTTCTGTGAATCAGAATTGAAAACAACTATTAATTATGAATTCCAGTCATCTCACTAACAGAAATTAGAGAACTTCTGCTTGATATGAACCTCAAACACTAGTCAAATTCACTTCATCAAGTTTCAACATTTTATTTAAGGAAGATGTAGAATTGTAGAAGAAATTGGAGCTATGTTTTGTACTGCTAGATAGATATGTTAAGAAACAAAAGAGAATTATACTTACAGAATAATACAAACTTGATCCTTTTTAAGGCATCCAGTAGAGTCAGCATTCTTCATTAGATAGTAACAATTGGGTATATAAAGTTTCCCCCTTTTAAGACTACTCATTTCCTCCTTTACACAGTTAACATACTAACTAACTAATAGCAATGTCTAACCACTACCTACTATAAAAGAACTAGCTACGACTATAATAATGGTTTGACTCTTATGCCATTATTATTTCCCTATTTACCTACTTAGTATTTTACCTTTGCACAGTTTACATATCAGACTTGCATACAACTAAGACATGCTCCTCTTATGCAGGACAAAGGATGGAAATATATACTTCTATTCACACATCAAACCATCTAACAAATAGGATTAGATGAACACATACAATAACATTCACATATCCACACATGTTAATAAGCAAACAAAATGACAAACAAAACTAAATATAAACTCACCAAAGCTTCAGGAGTGGTCCGTAGCTGAACAAATTGTTGCCAAGTTTGTTCATCAATAAATGTGTACTTGTCCCAAGGATTATGGTCAGGCCTAACGTCGGCAAAAATATATGTGTTAGCTAGAAAGGTCTTAAACTTCCTCCACCGATCAGCACAATAAAACAATGTCTTGTCTTTCAACTTCGGGCAGTCAGGGACAGTGTATGTAAGTGGATAGTGTGCCAAATAGGTTCCTTTACATTGTGAAGGTCCACATTTGTCCACTCATTTGTCAAGACGCTAGCCTTGTTGTGTGCTAAATAGCCGACAAAACTATTATATTTGCCTTTATTAGGATCGAAAGGAGCCAACTTTTCATCAAACTGAATCTCAAGCTTTGACCCAAAGGTCCGACTTACGGATGCGTCTTTCATTCGTGTGCCACTTCTACCACAGCGTGTAGGGCGGTTACGAGGCTCATTGTGAGATGAAGAGGGTTCGTTCTGACTCACATCAGTCACACCAGTAACTGGCGTTGAACGAACGGGAGAAGAATCATTTTCTCTGTTCATTTTCGAGAAAGGAAGAGAGGTTGAGAGTGGTGGTGCGAAAGAGGAACGCCTAAGAGAGTGAGACGAATGAGAGGATGGTGGTGGTGGGCGAGGAAGAGAGGTAATGCAACAGGAAGAGGGGTTTCGCAACAACAACAGGGGTTTCAAAGTTCAGAGAGAACAACGTTAAAGTCGTAAGGTAAGGTTTCGCACGAAGAAGTATATATTTGGCGCTTTATTTTTAAGACCGGATGAAGTAAACGACGGTCTTAAAGGTTACCATTTCAGACCGTCCTTTATTAATGTCCGGTCTTAAAAAAATTTCAATATTTAGTACCGGGCACCATTTATGTCCGGTCTTAAAATTATAACCTTTAAGACTGTCTTTTTAGATATATCCGGTCTTAAAAGTTTTAGACAATATATTTAAATTTTTCCTTATTTTTTTGGACCGCAGAAAATATAAGTCGGGCTGTACGAGATTTCTCTAATAATGTAATTGATATTTCAATTTTTTTAATAACATTTTTAAGACCAGTTGTTTTTCATGCCAATCTGAATAATATATTTAAGACCTATGAAAAAAATGATCCGGTTCAAGAAGTTCTTTATATTTACAAAATTGCCACCGGTCATACCTTTAAGACTAGGGTGTCGATACTCTAGTCTAAATGAGGCGGTCTTAAAACGTTTTTTTGCACTAGTGCGAGTTCAAAATGTATGGTGGGAGGTCTAGAAAAGCATGGCGCCGCTGACCTTGTGTGTATAGAGAGTGAGATAATCACGCTGGAGAAGTATGACTAATGGATTTTGCAATCAACTTTCTCTCTCCACTGCGCTTCATGTTTGTGTTATATTGAATATTAGAGGATAATAGGTTGGGTGTTCTAATATGTTTATGGGCCGTATGGTTTACGTGGGCTAGAACAATCAAATGGTTTGAGTAGTTGAATAAATCAGATAATGAGTTGTGTCTTATCTTATTCATAGGTCATTACTCATTTAATTACAATTATGGAAAATAAATTAATCCTTAATTCCTCTAGGCTATAAAATATTAATTCCATAATTTTTGGGCCTAAATTATTCCTTACTTGAATTTATTCTTTTTCCCAAAATAAATTAATTAAGGAAAAATAAGCCTTAATTTTCAATAATTAACATTATAACTATTCCTGACTAAATTTCATAATTAATCTCCATATATCATTCAAACTTTCAAAATCCCAAAATTTGGGATGTTACATTTGGGATGTTACAGGTGAAGTAGAATGCTACTGGGAGGTGAGTTTTGCAGATTTTAATTTCAAGCGAAACCACTAGACCGTCAAAGGTGAAGCCACCTTGATCGTAACTGAGAGGCTGGTTTGGTGTAGTAAAGATGCCGACTTAGGTGATCATTTTGCCAAGGAAGCACATGGTCTCACGAGAGGTCTTCAACTGTTCTTTGTTGTTTATGCAATCGAAAAAGAATGAGGTTATTTGAATTGATTTCTATTTGTTATTATCCATCAATCACTCCAAATTCTCAGGTTAAAAAAAAAAATTATTCCAGATTTAGTTAGAGAGAAGATAGGAAATCTAGCTAAAGGCAATTTAGTCTTTCTATTTTAATTTTTAATTTATAGTCTTTCAAAATAATTACCATTTTTATAGTCCTTCTTAATAAATATGATTTTTCTTAGGTAATGTATTATAATTTTTCCATGATTATATTGTCTCTAATATAATAAATATTAATAATACTACTAAAAAAATAATAAAAAAATAAAGCCAATACATTAAGGTTATTAATAGATAAACCGTTATGTAGGGATGTCTAAGTACCAGGCCAAACCAGGTTGGAGGTCAACCCGAAGTCTGGCCCGATATGACCTCGGGGTAGAAAAATTAGCCCGAGGTCTGGTCCTGGTCTAGTACTAGCCCAAGCTCGGATTGGACTGGCTAGACTACCTGGACCAATCCAGGCAGTTTAGTTTTTTTTTTCACTTTTTTTTTCCAATTTTTTTGCCTTCTTGGGATGCAATATTTTAGCTCTGGTTTCACTTGGCTTCCCAAAGTAATAAAAAATGACATAGTGAAAAGTGATTCTTATAAATTAAAAAGCATATTAGGATGTCCAGACTTCAATAAGCGGCCCAATGTAATGGTGATTTACCCAAAAAAAAAAGGACCTCGGGTCAGACCGGACCAGTCTAAGCCCCTAAATCGAAGTCCAATCCAACCCAAGCAATTTGGTCTAGTCCAATCAAATTGTCTTGGACCAGTTTTTTTATCATAGACTGGGTCGGGTTGGACCGGGTCAGACCGGACCAACTAGACCTCGGGTTTTTTGGACAACCCTACCGTTATGCATGCCCTAAATTTATTACGGTGCACCCATTATATATCTACACTAAGCATATATAGTGCCTTCATATATGATGGTTCAAAACCATTATGTATGGTCAATAATAACTATCATATGTGTGTGATTATGTAGTAGTGGTAATATAAAATCTTTTACCACCTCAACTAGCCCTAGCTTGTTTCATTTCTCCCAAATCAGTATGTATTAAAGAGAAAAGCTCAATTTCTCTTTGGCTAGGAAAATGTGATTCTTTTTGTCTTCTTAGTTTCTACACAAATTTCACATTTGCTAAATTTCTCACTTTTCATTCCGGAAATTAGCCCAAGGTGTTCCAGTCTTTTTTGTAAAGGATTTACTAGCATGTCCAAAGCTAACATGCCACATATCAAAATAATCAAATAACATAGTTGGGCAAGTAAGAAAGTAATTGATGATGGATAAAGTTCTCAAGTCACGTGGATGGGATTGCCAAGTCTAGTGATAAGATTTTTATTTGCTTGAAAAAGAAGACAAGAAGAAGTGATAAGATTATTTTCCTTTGGCTTGAAAACACTAGTGCAAAAAAGGCTTTTAAGACCGGACAAAAGAGGGGTCGTAAGACCGGACATGCGACTGGTCTTGTTCCAAAGGTATTAAAAGTCTACCATTTAAGACCGGACTCGAACCGGTCTTAAAGAAACTATTTTAAGACCGGACATTTAAAAACGTCGGTCTTAAAAAGTTGTACTAAATAAAGCCGAAATATTTTTTGTTCGGTCCTAAAGCTCAACTTTTAAGACCGGCCAAAAAATAGGCCACTCTTAAAAGATCGTAATTATAAGACCGGACAGGACACATACGGTCTGAAAAATAGCGGCTTCTAAGACCAGACGACTAATTATACACGGTCTTAAAAGACTGACTTTCAAGAGTGGATGATAAATACATCCGGTCTTAAAGATTTTGATTTAAGACCGGACGTTAAATATACCGGTCTTAAAAGACCAACTTTTAAGACCGGGTTTAATATCAAAACTCAAAAGTCGTCCTGACCTTTAAGACCGGTCATATAATTACATCCGGTCTTAACATGTGAACATTTAAGACCGGCTTGTTATTTCTGGCCTAAATTTTCCCGAATTTTTCCCTGTTGTTCTTCCTGATTATATATATACACAAATCCACCACCCAATCCAAGACATAAAAGTCGATACTTTAAGCTACAAGCTATGAACAATTATTTGAATAAATTGAATTGGAAAAAGAATACAAATATTATTCACCATGAGCTATTTGGCCTCTTAATTAATGATTACTATGACTACAAGACCTAAATTAATTCATACAATAAGATAACTTACTTACAAATACAATAAGTTACAAGTACAACATACATGCGCCCAAAATAATATTCACCATGCCTTCATCTGATTCCCCCACCCAACAACGTAACATCCTCTTATATAACATGCCCCTTTGGATCGGATCCTGCGCCACAAAAATAAAACAAGAACAAAATTCATAGTCAGTGACATTAACTATGAACATAGATAGAAGGAATATAATATATATAGTTAAAGCCTTAAAGTCTTCAAAGAAATCTGCATATGAATATTACCTTATGAATTGACTCTTTTATAAAGTGATATCTTCCCATATCCCTTCTTGATGATCACTTCTTATGCCGGGTTCATTATCCGCTTCATCTTCTTCGTTCATGTCCCAGACCCTTCATTTCCTCATCAATATCAATGACCCTCTTTCCTTGGAGAGCTACGAGACCACATTTTATTTTCTTGATCGGTGATATAGAACACTTGTTTTGCACGGTCTGCCATAATAAAAGGTTCATCTCCAAAACTTCTACCATTGACATTGACTAATGTAAATCCTAGCCGATCGATCCGAACACCATTATTGACATTAACCCACTTGCATTTGAAAATGGGAAATCTAATTTTCACATAGTCCACCTCCCAAATCTCTTCAATAACCCCATAATATGGCATGACTGCCAATAAAGGGCTCTTGTCTTTCGAACGGAGAAGTGCATAGATTCACCTCTAACATAACAAAGACTTTTTCGGATCGTGCTCGTATCATCTAGGGACTTCGTGTAAAATGTATAACCATTGATCACATACGAATTCCAACTTATGACATCAACCTCGGGACCACCCGCTAACCATTTGATTGTATCGAAACACATTCCTCTCCTCGACCTTTTCTTTGAACCAGTTTGCAAAAGTTCTTTATGCTCCCTAATCAACCTTTGTTCGGTCATTCGATGATTTTCTTTCCTTACAGTTGCTTTATGTGCAGCTATGCTGGCTTGAACTTCATCGACGTTATTCAAGATGTATAAGTGGACTTGTGACAATTCGTCAGGATCCACACTCTTTACGGAAGCCCCTCGTCTACCCCCATCGAAGATGCTTGACGTTTTGGAAGCCCAATATGTCTTACTTTGGCCAAATAATCTTGACAAAATTCCATGGCTTCTTCAAACATATTTCGAACAATCGATGCTTCGCGGTATGCGTTCTTCACGTACCCTTTTAGGAATTTCATAGATCTTTCAATTGGGTACATCCACCGTAAATGGATAGGGCCGCACATCTTTATCTCCCTCACTAGATGAACAATTAGATGAACCATGATGTCAAAAAATGTAGGAACAAAAGCTTCCCAAGGTGGCACAAGATAAGATATCCTTCATTCTCCAATTCATCCAACTTTTCACTCTCGAAAACTTTACCACAAAGCGCATTGAAGAAGACACAAAGTCTAGTCAAAACGACCCGAAGATCATATTCGGCGATGCCTCGAATAGCTATTGGGAGTAGTCATTGCATCAAGACATGACAATCATGAGACTTTTGGCCTACTAATTTCAAGTCCTTCATCGATACAAGCCTCTTCAAATTTGAAGAATACCCCGTGGGAACTTTTGTGCCATGTAAACATTCACAAAAACTTCGTTTCTCATCCTTAGACAAAGTATGAGAAGCTAGGTGACAATAAGTTCTCTTCCCATCTGGCCTTGGATGTAACTTTTCGCGTATTCCCATTGCTATCAGATCCAATCTTGCCTTCACACCATCCTTGGAACTACCTTGTATGTTGAGAAGCGTGCCGACAATACTATCACATGCGTTTTTCTCCACATGCATGACATCAATACTCGTGTCTCACATCAAGATTGCGCCAATATGGAAGATCGAAGAATACGATCTCTTTTTCCATATATATGTTTCTTTTCTACTCTTTGCGGTCTTACCGAATACGACATTGATATTTTTCACCTTTTCATAAACTTGCTCCCCGTTCAATGCCACCGGAGCATCTTCATACTCTTGGCCACCAAAAAGGCTTTCTTCAATTGACGATATGGGTGGCCCCGTCTAAGAAATCTCCTATGTCCAAGATAAACCGTCTTTCTTCCATGTTGAAGTTGATGGTAGCGTGTGCCTTCTTCACAACCGGACATGCTTTATGGCCTTTTACACTATACCCGACAAGTTCCCATATCTTTGGGAAGTCGTTTATAGTACAAAATATCATGGCTCGCATTTTAAACACCTCCTTCTTGAAAGAGTCAAAACATCAACACCTTCGCCCACAACTCCTTCAAGTCTTCGATCAAGGGAAGGTAAACATCAATGTCATTTCCGGTTGTTTCGGTCCCGAAATCAACATAGACAACATGATGTACTTTCGTTTCATGCATAACATTGGAGATAAGTTGTAAATAAGTAGTAGTACGGGCCATGAACTATGTATCTTTGCTAAGGCTTCCATATGGATTCATGCCATCCGTGCTAAGGGCAAGCCTAAGGTTCCTAGGTTCTTCGCCGAAGTTCAGAAATAATTGATTGATTTTCTTCCATTGAGAAGAATCGGCCGGATGTCGAAGCTTTCCATCAGAAATCCTCTCATCTGCATGCCACCTCAAATTCTTTGCGTCATTTTCATTCACAAACAACCGCTTGAACCTTGGTATGATTGGAAGATACCACAACACTTTTGCAAGCCCCTTATTTGACTTGTACCTTGGGGTTTCACATTTCGGACAATTCTGCTCCTCTTCAAACTCTTTTCTATACAACACGCAATCATTCGGGCATGCATGGATCTTTTTGTACTCCATCCCCAGTGGACAAAGTATTTTCTTAGCATCATAGTATCGATGCGGCAACACATTATCTAACGGAAGCATGTCCTTAAAAGCCTCAAGCATTTCTGAAAAACTCTTGTCGCTCCATCCATGACGTGCCTTCAAGCTTACCAATTTTAATACAGCATTCAACAATTGGTATTTTTTACACCCACGGTATAGAAGGGTCTTTGCATCACTGCACATATTACCATATGCATGTGATTGATGAAAAGCCTCTTCTCCTACATCACGGATAATGTCCTCTATGTGATCATCCATATCCGTGTCATTATCATCAAAGGCCACTTCCCTATGTTGAGACCCACTTGGTATTTTTTTCACCATGCCATACCTATACTGTATAAGTCTTACAAATTCCTTCACAAATTAAATGTGTGTGTATAACTTCGAGGACTTAGTCGCCTCTCATTCAAACATTTTACACAAGGGCAATAAAACTTCCCACCCTCGGCATGGGCATTTTGTTTAGCAAATTTTATAAAGTCCCTCACCCCATTCGATATTCAACACTCGTCCGTTTAGCATTTATCCAACCGTGATCCATAGTAGAATTCCTATATATATAGACGGAAAGATTTAACATACATATATATGCTCAAATGTCGGTTATGTCTTTTGTTTTCCTTTTTTTTCTGGATAAACTTGCTCATTAAATGCAGAACGAAGAATCACTTTTGGTCATAAATGTATCGCAGTGAATCCAAGAACCAAAATAAATGCATGATGAGGAAATTAAATGCATCGCGTGAAGGTCTTTTGGACTCACCTGTATCATATAAATTCAAATGCGTTTGCTTAGTCTTTCTTCTCCCGCCACGAACGTTGATGTTGCAGACAGCAAGAGTAACCTAAAAACATTTATTGGTTAGTTGGGTAGGTTTAAAAGTGCAATTATAATCTTCAAAATACAATATCCATTAACAACACAGAAACCCACAAGAACATTTGATTGATTTCTCTCAACCCAGGAAAAACCTAGAACGATGAGCGGAAAATCATAAAGTTATATAACCGAAACACCTCTTACAGCTTGGTCTATAGACGTTTAGCTAAGGAACCGAAAGTGATTGTCGAGAGAGCAACGCGAACCCACGGCGGCGAAGTGGCGGCGTAACCCGAGTAACACTTTAGGCGCGACAAGAGAAGTTTAGAGAGGGAAATTTAATATTCCGCGACGAGGAGCGAGACATGTTTTATATTTGGGATTTTATTAAGACCGGAGTTTTATAATACTCCGGACCTAAATTGAGACAATTAAACCGGTTCATTAAAAAGTAGACGGTTCTATATATACAATTTTTTAAGACCGTCGTTTTATAATACTCCGGTCCTAAAATTCCTCGTTTTTGTGATTTCTAAAAAAGGATTTGGCGAGCGCAAAGAAGAATCGAATGAATAAAAATTAAAGGAAAACGGGGAGTTTCTTTAATTACATATATTACTTGCATATGCACGTACAAAAGAAAAAATACAAAAGAAAAACAAGCGAAAAATTATCAAAAACAAGAATCGACTAAACATCTCCTAAAGCTTATTATCCTCCAAAGCCTTGGCGATTTCGGCGTGAACAACATTAATTTCCCGCATGGAGATCGCAAGTTTAAATCTTACTCGATTCAGCCACAATGCTTCATTAGAGGAAAGAGGAGAGGGGTCGATAGTAGTCGCGGTGGGGCCAAGAGGTTGGAGAGGGGGAGCAGGAACCTCTTCATCATCCGAAGAAATAACAATGGGTCCAACGACTCGAGACTCTTCTGTCACAATAGGACGGACTCTCGATGGAGGAGGCGCACCGTATAACGATCGACGGAAGGCACGAGCATCACGACTAAGAGCACCCCTACGAGCGGTTCTCTTGAATCTAACCATGGTTTGAGCGGTTGGGGCGAGAAAGGTATGAGGAGTTAATTAATAAAGGCGAGAGTCAATTCTCGATAGCCACGTACGTAGTTTGGAGTTACGAGGTAGTGAGGAATTAATAAGGAGTTATAGGTACGCGGTATAAAATTCCATTATTTAATATTTTTGCAATTCATTTTATTTTAAGACCGACATTTTTTAAAATATCTGGTCCTAAAAGTCTAAATTACTTTTAAGACCGACCTTTTATCATTAACCCGGTACTTATAGGTATGCGGTATAAAATTCTATTATTTAGTTTTTTTTTGTTTAGACCGATCTTTTATAATAAGTCCGGTCCTAAAAGTCTTACTTTTAAGACCGACCTTTTATCATTTACCGTTACACACCGCTCAAATGAATGATGCGAGTCTCTTCGGCTTCCGGATAAACTTCCCAACTAGGCATCTCCTCGTATTCGATGAACAATGCGTCTCCTCATTAAAGTTTCCGCGTTTCACATTGTTGATGGGTTCTCTATTTAAACCCGTTGTTACTTGTACTTTCTTCACATTCTTCTCCCCCGAGGTCCTCCGTTTCCTCCTCCTCCTCTTCAACCTCGGCCCCATTGTAATGGCTGCTCCCCAGGTCCTCCGTTTGCTCCTCCTCCTCTTCAACCTCAGCCCCTCCGCCACCGCCTCCTCCAAATCCGACCGTGAAGCGGTTGGTGCGATCAGTGGCTGCGTCGATCAAATCGATCGACATTTGGGCCAATTGGTTCAGCTTGCTCATACCATGAACAACAAGCTGAACATGGTACTCCACGCCAATGACGTGAACTACGATCCCGCTGAAGACGACTCCAACGACTCCGACAACTCTGACGACTTTGACGCCCCCTCCCTCTCCGACTACGAGAGGGATTAGTTTTTTTTTTGTTGCATTTTTTTTTTTTTTTTTTTTGTGATCGCTGCCCCTATAGGGCAGCGTAAAAAAAATCGTAAATAAAATATTTTTAAATTTTTTTCTCGTGCGAGTTTAGTACTTTATCCATTATCTGAATCTGGAAAGCAATAAACAAGGAAACTATGAAGGATGGATAATGGTAGACTAAAAAACCTAAAATAAAAGAACGAAGACTTTAGTTAGTAAATCGACGGTCCTAAAAACACTGCCATTTTTGTCAGCTTTCGTTTCCATATCCGATTGCCTCTTGTCCTTTTCATTCTCGTCTTTCTTTTTCCGACAAAAAGGAAACAAACAAAACATTATCTTCATGTAAATCCAACAACAGAAATTCGTAGAATACAGTTAAGAACATACAAAAAAAAGGATCTTTTACCTTATTCGGATAAGAACAAACAAAGTGACTATTCTTCTCAAGGTTGGACCTTCGTTATCGTCGGTTTTACCTCCCCATGTTAGAAACAAAGTGTCCTTTTCATTATCTTCCTTCTTTTTTAGACAAAAAGACAAAAGACAAAATAAAAGGGACACCGATAATCTTTACTCTACACATGGAGAGGTAAAACGAAGATAATGAAGGACCTAGCTTGAACGCGAACGCCAGAACCTCGGTTGTCTTCAACCCTATCCATTTAATTTGTGTGAAAAGATGTATTTAAAGGTGATTGACTTTCAAGATCGCACAAATAAAAACATACGGTCCTAAAAGTTAAGCAGACTTGTAAGTAAAGGACTTTTAAGACCGATTATTTATAAAAACACGGTCCTAAAAGTTCCTGTGACTTTTAAGACCGACCTTTTATAATACGTCAGGACCTAAAAGTTCATGCGGACTTTTAAGCTTTTAGGAGCGGACACTAAAGCAATATACGGTCCTAAAAGTCTCATACTTATTACACCGAAGACTTTGCGGACCTTTAAGGCCGGACATGCTATTAATGAACGGTCCTAAAAGTCTCAAATTTCCAACACTAAATTAAATAGCCATATCCACCATCCAATAATACATTCAGAAACCCAAAATGGACACAAGAAAATTGTTCAAAAAATTAACTAAATTTATTTATTGAATTTTACATTGCCTATGTATATTTACAAATGAATTGTTCAAAAAAATAAACAAATTTACAGAAGATCGATTATTGTTGCTACGAATATACTCACAAATGAATTTAGGACATTAATTATTATCCTTTTTGTGACTCTAAGATCGGACCATACGAGATATTCACAAAACACATTGCGTATGTGCTCCGAGTTCATCATGAGAAAAGGGAGTTTTGCATTGAAACATCGTAACATCAAAGACAAAAATCGAATTAACTTGCGTGCATATTTCATTTGTAACAAGTAAGCGAGAAACTGAATTAACTTGCATAATATGTAACATCAAATACATTTACCTTTGCGTTAATTTAGTATCCCCTCGCGTGGTAATATCATACATGTGTTTCATGATGTACGGCCACATAAGTTGACGCCGGTGGTTGCCGACGGGTCTAAAAAGAACAAGAAATATATATAAGAGCATATATATATATAGCTTAATGACCAAGTCACAAGGCAAATGTGCTACAAATATTGTACCAACCTGGTGCATACCATATGGGGTTGTCCTGAGTACCACACCTTTTCTTTTCTACTCTTTGGAAGGTCCTCATGGCACTATCATCAAAATCACAAATTTATCAATGATTCACTTTGAAAATTCACGCGAGAGATTTCGAGACAAGAGAATCAAAATGACATGCTTACTCGTTGATGGTCTGCACCAACGTAGGGAATGGCTCACCGTGAGTGAAGCATAAGAAGATAACTTTATGCTCCTCCATGCACATGAGGACCAACTGCCAGTGGCGGCTGAAAATTCACAGCAGTAAACTATATTCAGTGATATATGTAGCAGAATTAAGTGAATTGCGGACAAGATTTTTGATATGTACCTGTGGAAGAATGGATAAAAGTACAACTTTCTTTTCACTTCACACACCCTCTTTGATATGTACGTCTGTCTCTCCCGCATGGATGTTTGACTTGAATAGACATGGGCACAAGAATCCAAAATCGTTGATCCCGCCATTTTGAACCAATTCATGATGCAAGAACCTACAATAATGACATCGATCGGGGAATTAGTATATATGTATGTATGTCTAAACGATGCATTTAAATTATGTACTCATAGACGAAGATACTTACTTCATAAAAATTCTAACAACTGCATCGGTAAGCTCTGTCGAGGAAGCGACGGGGACTCAACATCAACAAAGTGTCAACTTGAACGGGCATAAGATGAGGGACGCCTACTACTTCATTGGCGGGCCACGATTTATCCTTAAAATATCCACTCTTCATCGATCGGATATTTTTTCCCTGGCACGACCAACTTAGCAAAAAGATGGGGATAGAGCTTGAGGAGGGGATGGAGCTTGACGAGGGGATGGAACTTGAGGAGGAGGGTTGAAGCTTCAAGCGGTAGAGACATGTACAAGCTTCACCGGCCAAGGGATGAAGGTTCCCTTGACATCACTTACAAGCTTCACTCATCGGTTTGGAGGGAGCTGTGCATCAATGATCACCTTTTCAATCGATACTCGACTTCATCATCGGGCATTTGTTGGTGGTGCACAGTTGATCCCAAGTTGTGAACAGTCCCTTTTGCAACCAATAATCGTCCATCATGATGATCGGGATCCTCCACATAAAGGTCACAAGGTTGCTTTGACTATCCAACAATGCAGCTCCCTCTAGTGCTCTACTGCACAGTTTCAGGTGAGTGTGTGAAGGGAACACCGGTCTCGGACGATTGCTCAAAAGCGACCTCGGTGACTCAATTCCTCCTTCATCCGGCTCATCTCGGATTGAAACATTGCGATCATTGAAGCTTTATTAGCGGCGATTAATGGTCCCATCTCCTCCCGGGTAACCATACTTTGTCTATGGCGTTTGGATGTACCAAAGACTTGCTTTATGCCTACCCATCCTCCAATCCCCCTTACATGCCCCGGGTGATCCGGTTTTCCGGTCAACGGTCGAACATCATTCCTCCCGTCCGACACAAAAGATCCCTCCGCTTCTTTCTTTTTAAGATCTTCCCGTAAGATACGGATAACGAGAAGCTTAGTAATGAAACATGTTTAGTAACTAAAAAATAACAATAACGATACTTACAATTCTTTCGGCAAAGAACGAGTTTGTTCACTCGTGTAGGCGCCGCTTGGCTTTTGCCGAATATGCAACCATAAATCCTCGCGACGTATTGGAGATGGAGGAGCATGTATCACGAAGGATTGGATTCTCGCTTCATCATCCAATCTCTTCCGCTTGCGACCATCAAATCTTTTTCGGCCTTTTGATATCCGCCGAGAAGCCCTATGAGGGCAATCATTCTTTCTACCTATCTCCTGTGCTTGTTCCCTTCTTTTCGTGAATCGGGATTGAAAACATCTATTAATTATGAATTCCGACCATGCATGTCACTACGAAATTAGAGAACTTCGCTTCATATGAACGTCAATCAAAAGTAGTCAAATTCTTCACTTCATCAAGTTTCAACATTTTATTTAAGGAAGATGTAGAATTGTAGAAGAAATTGGAGCTATGTTTTGTAGTGCTAGCTAGATAGATAGGTTAAGAAACAAAAGAGAATTATGCTTACGAATAATACAAACTTGATCCTTTTTAAGGCATCCAAATGGGATCAAGATCCCCATTAGATAGTAACAATTGGGTATATAAAGTTTCCCCCTTTTAAGACTATTCATTTCCTCATTTGCAAGACAAACCATTACACAATTAATACCTTCTCATCGTTAATTTACCTTTTCGGGGTTGACATATCGACTTGCATAGACAAAGGCGGGAAATGTATACTTCTATTCACACACCGAACCATTATATAACTAACGGGATTAGATGAACACAATAACATTCACATATCCACACAAAGTTAATAAGCAAACAAAAGGGAAAACAAAACTAAATATAAACTCACCGAGCTTCGAGTGGTCCGCAAGAACAAATTGTCGTCAAATTCGTTCATCAATAAATGTGTAAACTTCCCAAGGATGTTTGGCGGGCGGAACATCGGAGAAAATATACGTGTTAGCGAGAAAGGTCTTAAACTTCCTCCATCGATCGCACAATAAGACAATGTCTTGTCTTTCAACTTCTCGATCGGGGACGAGTGTATGTAACCCTGGATAGTCTCCCAAATAGGATCCTTTACATTCTTAGAGTCCACACTTTTCCACTCATCCGTCAAGATGCTAACCTTCTTTGCGTGCTAGGCAGTAAACAAAACTATTATATTTGCTTTTATTAGGACCAGCGGGTTCCAACCTTGCATCAAACTGAATCTCGAGCTTTGACCCGGAAGTCCGACTTAGGGTCACATCCATCATTCGTGTGCCTCTTCTACCACGGCGTGCGGGCGATTACGAGCCTCATTGTGAGATGAAGAGGGTTCGTTCTCACTCACACCCGCCACACCAGGCGGCGTTGCGGAACACGAATAGATTCGTTTTCACCGTCCATTTTCGAGACGGGGAAGAGAGGAATGCCCGAGCAAATGAGAGAGTAACGGGGGATGGTACGTGGGCGAGGAAGAGAGGTAATGCAACGGAAGGGTTTCGGAACGTGAACGAGAGGTTTTCCACGGAGTAACAAAAGCTTTCGTGCGAAGAAATGTATAACTTGCGTGGATTTTTAAGACCGGATGAAAAAGAGACAGTCTTAATATTTACATTAATCCCGGTCATATTAAACGTCCGATCTTAAAAGTTTAACCTTTAAGACCGTTCCTTGTAAAACGCCGGTCTTAATATTAATGAACTTTTTCGTACCTAAGTATCATATGTCCGATCTTGAAAGAAAACTTTTAAGACCGTCTTTTTTATAAGTTCGGTCTTAAAACTTTAGACTTTTTATATTTAAATTTTTCCTTATTATGTTTTACCGCGAGAAAATATAAGTAGGGCTATATGAGATATATTTAGAAAGTAATTGAAATTTCGGTTCAATTTTTAAGACCTAGGTTGTATTTTAGTCGGTCTCAATAATGTTTTTAAGAGCGGTGAAAAATTGGTCCGGTGCAAGAAGTTCTTTATATTTACGGAATCGCCACGGTCATTCCTTTAAGGCAAGGTGTCCATTGTCCGCTCTAAATGAGGCGGTTTAAAGCCTTTTTTTGCACTAGTAAAAAGACGAAATGTACTGATAAGATTATTTTCCTTTGACAAAAATATAATAATTACAATATGTTCATGTTGAGTAGACAAAAGGGACTATATTGAAAATTTTAAACCAAATGAAAATAATTTTTATTCATGTTTATATAATAAACCTAAATTGGCAATGTATGGAGGTATTTGGTTTTCTACATTATTGAATAAAGGTTTTTATCACCCAACAAGTTATTAGTTGAAGTTGTAAGTAGCGTCAATTTGTAAGAAGGAGAATATAGGTTTAAATCTTGGAAAGCGCACTTATTAGAAGAATTGTAAATCTTTTGCTTTCTAAGTCTCAAAAGGAAAAACCCTTAATCAAATCACAAAAGGGGTTTTTTCTTCCCATCAAAGGCCTTTATAAAAGCTATTTACAAAAATGCCTCTTAATTTTGTCCCCATTAATTACATGTTAGGGCGTGTTTGAGTTGACGTTTGAGAAGCACGTTCATGTAAGCTGAAACAAAATTCCTCTCACATACTTACCTCGTACACTGTAACTCACGTTGTAAAAGTAGCTTCTACTGCCAACACAAACGGGGACAGATCACACTTCTTTTTGATACTCATCCTCTCTCTTACTCTCTAAAAATAAAAATATTTTTTAAAATAAATTAATTATTGACCACATCTTTTATCTAAATAATTCCGTAATTGGTATACTACATATAGGAGCAGACCAAGTAATATTTATTGATTGTAATATAACTTGAAAAATATGGTCAGTATTGTCTAATATACATAAATTTAAAATAATTCCAACAAAACCAGGCTTTCTTCTTGAAAAGAAGATTGACCAAGACTTTTGTTTTGGGTTAAAAAGAAAAGAGAGTGGAATTGCGTAGGTGGCCGGAAAGGACAGTGGTGGCGAAAATTAGAAAAAGGCTTCTGTTTTGGGTCAAAAAAGAAAAGAAATAGTGGAATTGCGTAGGTGGCCGGAAAGGACAGAGTAGTGGAGAAAATTAGAAAAAGAGTGAGATATGTCCCCACCTGAGAGATAATGGGATCTAGCAACTAGCATGAGACAATATTTTAAAGTGAGATAAGGGTGCCTAACTTCAACTTTTTGAAATTAATTTCCATATACTATTTTTTATAAAATTAAAGATCATACTTTAAAATTTAAATCACACATATAATTTTTTTTTCGAAATTTTAAATTTAATAATAATTTTTCTATTTTAATTATGTGTAAATGATTTTGCCCGTTAATTAATAATTTTTTTTTTTAAAAAATGATGTTTACTAATATATTTTCACGGGTACCTCTATTTATTATTTTCCTCAACTCTTAATAATAATTTTATCATCAAAAAATATTTAATCAGAGGTAGATTTTGGAAATAAGAAAAAAATATATCTGGTAATTAGGCAGTGCTTTCTACAGCAGTGTAGTCATTACCAACCGGTATTCTTGCAAATCAGACTTGTCGGTTGTTAGTAATAGCGCTAGACATGGAGGGAGAAATTAAAAAAAAATCTAATAATCAACCGACAACTTAACCATTGATCAAACGGTTACATACCCAACATATATCATTGAACACGGCATAAATATTATACCCAAGAGGTCATATATTTTCTGAAATTATTCCTTAAACACATAAGATAGTACTAATAATTATTAATTAATAGATATTGACCACACTTACTATAAAATTATTTTTATTCGATCAACATCTTGGTAAGGGAACTCCACAAGAGGAAGCAATCTTCTTGGCGCCGGGAGAGTTAACATACTGCCTGAGACTAGGGTTCTTGAGGTACCCACACAGACATGGCTTCTGCTCCTTCAGCCTCTGGCAGCACAGGCTCGAAGGCGGAGCCGACGATGATATGGCTCCTGCACACGGACTCAGAGACAGCGGACTGCACGTCACCGCCTCAGCCATGTGTGGCAGTTCCACGGCGGCAAGGATCAGCACCACCATCACCATCAGACTCATTACACACATCATCTTCTTCATCGCCATTACTAGCTACTCCTGCAATTTACCTACCTGCCTTTCTTCGTGACTCACACGTACACTTCTTTTTTTATTATTTGCTAGTTTTGTGCAGTGATAAAGTGTGAAGATGGGAGTGATCTGTGGCAGTTTATATAGAAAAACAGAGGATGTGGGGTTTGCTCGGTGCTTCGTGGTGGGGTAGAGCAACGGACGGGTTGTGTAACCTAAGATCAAACCCATAACCCACCTATTTAATTTTAAATGGGTATGGGCTAGTCCATATCCACACCTCAACCCATTTAAATCTGTGTAAATGGGCTAAAATGAATAAATTGTCGGGTTTTGAATAACCCATTTACATTTGAATTTTTTATTTTTTTTTTTTAAAAAAACATATATAAACGTCAAACATCCATTCTAATTCATCATTCTAATTTTTAAAATTTGAATATTCAAAATCCAATAATTACAATTCACATGAAACAACATAAATTTGTACGACTACTATTATAACATAAATTTGATGTTCAAATTCCAACTTATGTTTAGAGATTAGATGCAGCCAAATGCTCGAAATCTTGAATAGGGAGGGAGTCAGGAATGCCTTTAACTTATGGAGGAATTCGGAGTTATTTATTAAAAAAATTATACTAAATGAATGGGTATGGACAGCTTTATAGGTGTCTTGTGGCCCTTATTTAAGTCTTAAATGAGTGGGTTCTAACTTACCCAATTATAAATTTTTTTGGATGGACTCAAAATAACATAATTATACTTAAGTTGTGGGGGAGGTTCATGAGTTATGACTTCCATACACGCAGCACTACTTGGTTGGCGACGAATGATGAAGATTGAAGAGGTGGGAAGGTTGCAATAAAGGAAGAGGTCCCACATGGAGAAGAGTGTGCGATAGTTGAATAAACGACGCCCGAGGAGGGGGACAAAGCGTGATCCGCGATCCACGTCAGTGACTTAGTGGCCATTGTTCCAATCCACTATTTCAAGGTATTCTAGAGATGCATAAGAAATCGGAACATTTTCCTACGGAAGAAATGTAATTAAAAAAAAAAAACAAAGAGAGCATCAAATGGAAAATGATATAAAAATATCACGTTCTATAATTTATTTTATTTTATTTGGTGATGATTATTTGTGGTTTCCCTCCTAGTTCTCATATGTTCCTGACAATGTCTCTCTCCAAGTCTCCATTGCAACTGGAAAGAGAGTGTTTATCATGATAAAACATTACAAAACTTGGGCAAAATGGGGAGTAAAAATTACAGAAGAGGACATAGTAGAGTTAACATTTGAAATTGGGGGCAAAAATTATAGAATTATACCCAAAATTTTAAGAAATTATATTTTAACCTCATGAATTTTCAATATTTTCATTTTAGTCTCTTTATAAAACTGTTAATAAGGACTAAAGTGAAAAATTAAAACTTTTATAAGGCTAAAATATAATTTCTCAAAATTTTTGGGCCAACTTCTGTAATTTTGGGGGGGGCCACCCTACCCCCTATAATTTATTTTATTTTATTTTATTTGAATCCGCCTCTGGTTCCTGACAATGTCTCTCTCCAAGTCTCCATTGCAACTGGAAAGAGAGTGTTTATCATGATAAAAGGGCAAAATGGGGAGTGAAAAAAGAAGGAAAGTACAATGATGAGGCGATGTGCAGAGAGTCACCGTTCACACTTCACACTATCACAGATGGGGAGTGAAAAAGGTAGTAAGTAGGACAGCCCTTTCACACTTCACACTGATGCTCTCTTTGGTACAAGGATTCGGTAGAACGGGAAGGAAGATTAGCAAGTTTCCTTGTTTGATGTGCTTTTTGTGTGAAATCTTCTTGAAACTAAAACTTTTAGGCCCATCAATCTTCTCTTATATGTGAAAAAATAAGATCCTACTAAAATAGGTGGGATCTCAAGTTACTCACTTAAACAATGACACTTTTGGCATATTTATTCCTTTTTTTTTATAATGTAAGAAAATATGATTAAATTCAAATTTATGTGATAAGTTCAAAATTATATGAAAAATTTGAACTTGGAGGAAAAAAAAAATTTTTAGTCAAATTTGAATTTAGCTGGAAATCTTTTTAGATAAAATTCAAATTTGGTAGGAGAAAAATTTTTAGATAAATTCAAACTTGATAAGATGATATTTTTTAAAAAATGTATGTTAGCAAAACAAATATATTTTTCTTTTATTTTGAATTAATTACTTTTAATGGTAAAAATAGGTATTTCATTATTCTTTATTAACTACTACCCCTTTATTTTCTTCTTACCAAACAAACCATCTTCCCTTCCTTTCTTTCTCTTCTTTAAATTTCTTTCCCTCCTCAAATCTTCAATGGGCCCTTAGTCTGCAAGTCTCACCTTCATTAAGAACTGTGCTTCCATTCTCTCTCTCCTCCTTAGCCCCATCCTCATATGCGAAAACCGTGAACAAAGACCCCTAAGATCTGAAAACACTGAACAAAGAACGTCCAGATTTTGAAACTGTGAGTCTTGTGAGAGTGACATCAAAGAAACACCAAACGAAAGCCAAACAAGATCAATCAGATTTGATGACAAGAGGAACAATGTTTTTCACTGTGGAGGAGACTCTTTAGTCTTTAGATCTCTCTCTTCCTTCTCATTCCTTGTCTCGTTTTTTTCTTAGACAAACCATGAAACCACAAACTTTTTTTAAAAAAAAAAAAAAAATGTGACTTGGTCAATTCAACCACGTTGGGGCAAGTTAGACCCAAGTCAACTTGAAACTAGGGGTCTCCTCTTAACTTAGACCAATTTTCTAGTTTGGTTTCAAAACCTTGATTTTAAGCACTTTCAACTATCTCATCTAATTTACGGAGCTGTGGAAAACTCATTAAGTTTGTGTAAAATGAGGAAATTTTCAAATTTATTCATATTTAATACAATAGAGGCAAAAATAATTTTTTTCAATAATCTAATCTTAGCACGAGCAGCCTCAAATAAGTTTTTAAAAATTATTATTATTTTTTGAATCAAACTTAGTATGTCAGCATTCTGAAACTGTTTTGAAAATATTTAAAATTTTAATGTGAGAATTTTTTCAACCGCGTTAGAATTAATAGATTTAAAAGGCATTTTATAAAATTAATTGGAACTAAAATAAAACCTTATATAAATTCAAAGGACTAGCTAACAATAAATTACATCTTGAGAAAAATAATAGTTAATTAGATTTCAAGAGATTTAATATTTATAAGTTCAATTTTTTTTTTTTTTTTTTTTTTAAAGAGATAGGATATTGTCGCTACCATTTTTTATCACTACCAATATCACTACCATTTTTCACCGTTAGATCATAATCTCATATATCTTTATCATTTCTTTCTCTTTGTGATTATGATCTAACGGTGAAAAAATGGTAATAACATTGGTAGTGACAATATCTTATCCTTTTTTAAAATGGATTAAGAGATCAACCCCTCTCTCTCTATATTATATCAATCTTTGGCCATAAGTAATAACAAAATTTTCAGAGTTGGATTTATGATTTATTATAATTCATTAAATTCTCTGTAATTAAAAATAGTAATTAAATTTTATTTAATTAATATATTATCATATTAATGCATTTTAAATTTATTACTAATGATATGATATATATCCATACTGCGCTGCTGCGCGCCATACGTTATCCTGTCCCGGTTCAGCTATTAATATTACTACTACTCCTATTATTTGTTGCCAACCAAATTCAGCCATTATTATTTGTGCATGCATGAAGCCTTAAATGTCCACATTCACATGTTGTTGCCAATTATTTTTTACGTTTTTAAATACTGTTTGAATTATTATTTTATAAATTATACGCTGTTCATTTAATACTGTTTGATTTATATTGTATTAGTTCTTATTTATAAATAAAGTAATTTTATTTATAAATATTACATTATATACTATTTAATCAGCTCGCTAGAATTGAGTTATAGACATTATAAATCAAATTTAAGAATGAATCCTATTTTATGAAATTGAAACCTCGTTATTTCTATGTTTTTTTTGCTTTATTTAAAAAAACTAAAATTGCTGAAAATGAGGAACGAGGACTTTGACCTGGTATACTTTTCATTTTCAGCAGCCTATATACTTTACTTTTTCAACTTTTTGGTATTGCTTAATGGTTTAGAGGAAAAACGACTTTATCCAGCCTTCCATTATGGCGCAACTTTAGGTGGCACTACTGTTTCTTTATAAATAAAATTTTTGTATAATTTTTTAAAAAAGCTCAAAATTGATTTTTTTGACCTGAAGAGCTTAAAATTAATTAAAAATTTATAAAAACTATCAATTTTTATTTACTTAAATTATATCCGTATGTTTTCTTCAACTTTGGGCCCAAGCGCATTGGCCCAAAAGATTAAATTCCTAAATTATAATAATTTTCTATAAATTTTGTTAAATTGTATAAATATTTTAAAATACATATGCTCATTTTTAAAACATATAAAATATATATTTGATAAGAATATATAAACAAAAATACTTAGATAAAAATGATAAAGAAAAAATACATTGCTTTTCATCTTAACAAAAATATTTTTTGTGATGAACCCATAATTTTGTGGGTTATGAACTAATTCTTTACTAATCGAATCAATTTTTGTTGGCTATTTAGATTACACTCTGAGTTATACATATATTATGAATGATTAACAAAGGTTATTTTATGATAACCAAGTGCATTGTTTTATCAAAAGTTGGTACTGTATAATTATTTTAACTCTTAAATTTCTTAATTCAGTTATTTTTGCATTTCAGAACATGTACAGCACATTCTTTTATGAAAGGGATAGAATGCGACTTATAACCAAGCTAATGGCATTAAATTTCTTTAGAAAGTGATGCATACCCAAGTCAAAAGATTTTTATAGCATATTTATATCCCTTATCTTAATAATATATTTTCAAATATTTTATACAAAATTTTATATTTTACTCTAAATTTTTATCATATAATTTACTCTAGATATTGGATCCAATTTAATATTAATATTTATTCTTTATTTTCTTCTTATAAATATTTTTTTGTTTTCATTAATATATGAATTAGAAGGTTTTTGTTAAACGATTTTGAGGATGAGTCTTATAATACGCGTATATAATATAAAACTCTAACAAATTACCCCTCTATTTAATTAACTATAAATTATAAATATGACTCATTTTTCATAATCTCACAATATCCGCATAAATTTGTTCATGATTATATAATTATGTTGATATTAGTAGAAAATAAAAGTTAAAAAAAAAAAAAATCTTATCATGGATGATTTTGGCATTTTAAATTTTCGTGGGAAATACAATTCAAATTAGTTTTAAAATGGAATGTGGGACTTATTGAAGGAGTGACTATAGGAATTTTGACCAAAAGTAATTTAGTATTTTTAAATTAATACTCTGAAGTTTAGTCCTCCTAAATAATTAAATTTTTTAAGATCATTTGCAATAAATATTATTATTCCTTAGTCTTTTTCCCAAATTTTCTCATATCTAATCTCTATCATTAATATGCAATAAAAACCTTCTTATTTGGTTTTGCATCAGCATCAATTTCTCTCCTCTAGTAGGATTTTTATGAGTTAGATTTTTTAAAAATATAAATAAATAAAATTTGAGAAGTCGGGTCAAAATTTTTTAATTAATTTTTCTTACTCTTTTATCGTACATACATATATATATATATATATATATATAATTTTTTTTTAATTAAGATTTTATATCCTCACTTCTCCTTTTTTTTTTATTTAAAATCCAACTCAAAAAAATTTCTCCCCACCCCTCCAAATGCCCACATCACTTTCTTCCGTTTTCTTTGGGCAACTATGATGGTATTTGTAGCATACATGTGTGTTAAGCCTATTTGTGCTCATTAAATATACTCTTAACCCAGTCCTCAAATATATGCCAAGAAAACTCAATCCCTTTCTTTTGATTGGGACCTTGGCTGATCAATCCTCAAATTACTAGTTATCATTTATCAATATCAATGTTATTAATTCATATGATCAATATAAAACATGAGAAAACATATTAAAACTTTAAGACTCATATGATGTCCTATACAATTACATTGGTCGATTTTAATTTAAACATATTGATAATTTTAAAAGTTTTGTTTTTGTTTGGATTTATAAGAATTTCACAGTTTATTCAAACTATGGGTCTATTCGTTGTAAACCAAAAAAAAAAAAAAAAAAAAAAAACTACTAGCATTTTTTTAAAAAAATAATAAGCTTAAGGCATTATAAACACTATTAGATAAAGGGCATTTTAAACAGATGAAATTGGCTTTTTAAACAAGGTTTATGTTAGACTAATCCTACAACTGGTCTAAAAAGTTACTTTTCAAGACCAGTTGTTTTATTGACTGGTCTTGAAGTATCAATTTATAATAGAAAAATGCCCAAACCAAGTAATTTCATACATAGTCTAAAACCTGGGCAATTTTTTTATAAAAAATATATGTTTAATTTTGTTTTATAGAAGCCCTATTGGATTATTTTATCTAAAATTTAAATTATGCGAGATAACTTCAAAAGACATCCTTAAAAAATGCAATTTATATAAAAAATAATTATAACTAACATGTGAATCTTATCAATATTATTAATTGAATCATAATTTCGACATTTGTTTTTTTTAAGGTTTACTTATTTTGCTTGTACTTTCCCCACCTTTGGGGAGTTAGATAATTTTTCAGTGTTGCATATAGTGGATGAAGTTTTATGCCCAGTATTTGCATGTTGTTGATACATAATTCATATTGCAAGACTCATTAAAGACAAATGCTGCAACCCCTTGCTTTGATACTAGGTTACCATGCTTATGCATTTTAGTCCTTCTGCTATATATGATTAGTTTTAATAATGTCAAATATTAAGAGCAAAAAGTTTTCATAATGTATTTATCTCCTATATTTAATGTGAAATATCTTGTACATTAGTCAAGCAAAGAAAGAAGATATCAAGTTGGAATATGGAGATTGATCAAGAAGATATTGAATATTGAAGTTATCAAATGTAGGGAGAGGAAATCAAAGAAAAGAAAGAAGCTACCTAGTTGGATTATGGAGAATGACTAAAAGGAAGAAAAAGAAAGAGATTGAAGACAATTGTCAAGAGAAAAAAAAGGAGTTATCAAAAAGGATTGTGGAAATTAATCAAGAAGAAGGATGAGAGATTGAAGAAAGAAGAACTTGAAAGATCTAATGTCAATATCAATGATTCAAGCTCTTAGATATGAGATACTGGAGGTCTCTATGATCAAATGGAGGTTGGAATGAGTTAATTTGAAGCTAAAATGACTTATATGGAAGTTATACTAACTTCACTTGAGTAATCACTCGAGTGGCACCTCCAGAGATGATCACTCGAGTGATTTTCTTCATCACTGGCAACATAACTCGAGTAGTGTGCTAGTGATGATACTCTGTTGTGCTTTGTTTTCTTTGCTCATGATAGAGGTTTTGTGTTTTAGACATATCTCTCAAATCACATACCCAATTGACATGAAGATTATTTTGTATGAAACTAGACTCCAAACATGATACACAAAAACAAAGATCAAGCTCAATATAGTTTTGATGAAAGAGATATGAGATTCGGAAGTTGACACTTTAATTTCGCTCAATATTTCAAAACAGGTTCAGTAATTTGGATGTATCTCACAAAATACACATCCAATTTAGGTTAAACTTGTTACATATGAAATGGAACTCAAAATTTGTTTCATAGAAGTTGAGATCAAGCTTGATGTTGAATCTTTAAATTTGATATGTTGTCAAATATTCCAACCAACAGTCACTATTTGGATCATAACTTTCAGAATACAATGAATTTGTAGATGATTATTTTTGCATTGAAACATAGACTTCACGATATTTCTGATGATAGGTAATTTGGAAAATTTGGATTCAAAATTAATTTATTACTAGTAGAACACTCCAGTGATGTTTCAAGTAATCTGCAAGATTACTCGAGTTATGTTGGTTAGCAGAAGCTAAGGGCTAGATCAGTGGGCTCGGCTTACTAGAAAGGAGTCGGGGTTAGACATCTAATAGGCAGTGTCTGTGAAAGTTGTGTAGCATAATTGCTATAGCAATGCGCTAAGGCAAACTGGGGGAGTGATATGTTCAGGATGAAATCTGAGCTCAGCCTACCTTTTAACTGATATCTTCTTGCGACTACAATCATTTGTTTATTTTCTTATTTGTTAGTTATAACCACAAAATTCCCAAACAAATTAAACCTTATTTTCTCTATACACACAACTATTTTTGTAAATCAGTATCATCATCGGTATCTCAGTCTTTGTGGAACAATACTCTACTTGAAGGCAAAATTGAAGATGTCTTGGTAAAAGTAGATAAATTCATATTTCCTGTGGATTTTATCATTCTTGATTTCGAAGCAAACCAAAAAGTCCCGATCATTATGGGAAGACCATTCATGGCAACTGGGAAAACATTTATTGATGTGGAAAAGGGAGAGCTCACCATGAGAGTCAATGAGGATCAGGTGGCTTTCTTAATTCTAAAGATAGTGCATTATGTAGATCCAATAGATGGATGCCAACTACTACAGGATAATGAGGATGGAAGCATAGGGACAGCCAACACCCTTGCTTTTCTTTTGAACTAAATGTTGTAGCAAGGTCAGGCGGAAGACTGTAAACTAAGCACTACTGGGAGGCAGTGCAGCTTCCTGTTTTTCCTTTCTTTTTATTTTGCAGCCACACTTTGTAATATCCTAATTTAATTTTAGGATCAAAAGAAATTAAATTATTATTTTTTTAAAAAAAAAGTGGGAGGCGAACCAAACAGTGGGAGGCATGACCTCCTACTGCCGGACAGTGGGAGGCCTGCACAAATCAGTGGGAGGCCATGCCTCTCACCTACTCTTTTTTTTTTTTAAGTAATAAATGTGTGTGTTTGGGGGGATTATAAATATCCCCCACACACACTAAATACACACACACCATGGTTACTTGAGAGAAGAGAGGAGAGACCAAGAGTGAGGAAGAAAGAGAGGAGAAAGAGGGGCTAGAGGTCCTTTAGTGTATTTTTAATATTGATTTTTGGCGTGTGTTTGAGCTCTTGGATTTGGAGCGGTGTGATAATAGTTAGCTTTTTGGTAATTATGGATATTAACCACTTTCCACTTGTTATGTGTATTGATATGTTGTTTGTGAGTATTTTGTGAAGTAATTATGGATATTTTAATAGAAATTTCCTTGTGGAACCTTATGATTTGAATTGTGAAATATATGCATATACTTATTTATGTATCAGAAATGGGAATTGAGATATTATGACATGATTATGAGAATTATTTAAATAACATGATATGAATGTGAAAATCTTGGAAAAACTCCTGTTGAGTTATTTATTATGATAATTATGCAAAGGGTTGAATTGGGAAGAAATGAAGTAGTTATTCCACCATGTGATGAGGCCTCCATTGGTGCACAATGGTTGGCTTTCTATTGTCCCACCTGTTCAATGAGGGACTAGCCCACTAGTTCAATGAGGGCTTACGACACCCCACTAGTTCAATGAGGGGAAAAGACCCATGGTCTAGGACATGTGTTTGAGGATTTTGGCCGGTCCTCATCACATGACCGATGAGCTTTTGAGTAACTAGTAACATGGATGTAACTTAGCCCATGAGTCTAGTCGAAGGAAATAAGGCGGTTTGGTTGGATTGATGGGAGGCATCTTGGGAATTGTGTTAATGAAAAATTGTAATACCTAATTTATGATATGAAATTTTGTAATGCGGATATTGGTAAATTATATTTTTAATATTTTGTTATATAAATTGTTCCACTTGGCACCTTACTAGCACATATTAGTATTCATGATGAGTTGGATTGATGGTTACAAGATTTTTCAGGTGATAGTTCATGTGCGGGTCCATCTGGGAAGACCTCGGAAGCTTAGACTACTTCTGCTAAAAGTAGCTAGCACTTCTGTCTTTTTGGTTTATGTTGGATGATTGTATATTGCCACGTTAGGGCTCATTCAACATACTCTGATTTATTTTGTATCATTTTGATAAACGTTGAAGCATTATTAAGTTATTGACCAAACTATTATATAGTATTATGTTAAGTAAAATGGAGAACGTTACACACATATGAGATGAGCTCAACTTGGTCACTACTATAGCATGATAAAGAGCATTTCGGCCTACAACTACCCAGGTATGCTTTTATCTGTGTATGAGAGTTATGTGTAATCTTGTTATCGAGCCACCACTTCTAGGCCCAAAGCATTCGAGTCATGCCAGCTCACCACCTAAAACCCACATTGTTTCCTTTCCAACCTTCAATCCTAACACTCCTCACTACCACCTTTTCATCTCCCATACACACGCCGCTAACCTTATCCTTCATTCTCTCTCTTCAGCCCCAGCATCCACCGCAACCCATCCTCACCCACCAACCATGCCAAGAGATAAACAAGCCGCGTGACGTGGCCGTTTTTCCCCAGTGGTTTATGCTCACAACCCTTAGGCTCTTCAACCACCTCCTCTGATCCTCCCACCACCACTACCAGCCCTTGCCACCGCCACCCCTATCGAGGTTTCTTCTAACTCCGCCTTATCCGCCTCGTTCGGCCCCATTGATTCCTCTAATAAAAGCTACATCCTCACCCACGTTGACCTTTATTGGCGCCCCGACATCGACACGAACCCCACGGACTGGTTCCTCTCCCGCCTGGCGGCTGCACTCAAAAGTCAAGACTCTCCGCCATGACCCGCGCGGCTTCCTTACTGCTCACCGTCGAGGACCCTCAGAAGCCATCTCCCTCTCTCAGTCCCACTCAACCATTCCAGTTGTCAATGAAGGGGATGGGTCCTCTTCAGAGGAGGACACCGCAACTAGCGCTTGAAACCCTGACCCTGCTGGCCCTCCCCGGCCCCTAGCATTGCTGCCCCCTTTGCGGCCTTTTCCTTCATTTTTTTGTTTATTTGATATCCCCTTTTGGCTTTTCTGCAAAAGCTCAGGGCCCTTTTGTAAATGTTTCCTTCAACTAGCCATCGCTTCTATTCCTTAATGCCTACTTATTTTCTTTCTTCCCTTTATTTGCTTCATGTGCACTGAGGACATTGCACTGTTTAAGTGTGAGGGAGGGGACTATCGGTGTTGTGCTGCATAATTGTTTCTTTTTTAGTGTGCATGTCAGCTAACCCATGTATGGTCTTTGATTTGTCTTAATTCTTTGATAAACTGTTTGGCATCTGAGTAGTAATGTGTAGGATAAAGGCATTCATGTTTCATCCCTAACTCCCATACACAACCATATAAATCATTCACCATTTGCCACCCCTTTTGAGCGTCATAGACTTTGCTGTAACAAGCAAGGATAAACGGTCAAGTGAGAGAACTGCGCAAAATGCTATAGCATCATGATCCCTATTAAAATCTGCAAGAACAGTCTATTTATTAAAAAAAAAAAAAGGGCAAAGCCACTATTGTAGTGTAAAAGTAAAAGGCAGCGGAGCAAACAAAGGTTTGAATTGAGCCCTAGGGCTACTTTAGCATAACTTGGACTTTGTTTGGCATCTTGCTACAGCAATGCTTTTTCTGTTCTACCTCCACACACATATAGGCATCCCAAACATTACAAGCCAAGAAGCCCTTTTGACACATGAAAACTCATATACTAGGTGGTAATCTTAGAACTTTGACAAGGCTATAGAGCTTTTAAGTTAGCTTGATAGGAGAAAAAATGTAAATCCCCAAGGTGAGAGAGAAATTGCACCGAATCCGAGAGTCTCTTAACGCTCCCTTACTTAAGCAACAACATGCATCATGTGTTAGTTCTCAATATGTTTTGATGATTAACAACAAATGTAAAACATGTCTTGAAGTTTGCAAAGTTAGTTAAAAACATTCTGATAGTTGCAAACTACAGTATAGGTTTGCAAACTTGAGTAAAGGCCATCCAGAAAGCAACCAAGCTTTTCAAACTTAGTCAATACCGCAGTTGCATAGCCAAACTCGAGTATTGAACTTCCGAGAGCTAAAGGATTTTTCAACCTTAGTCAATACCGCGGTTTGCATAGCCAAACTCGAGTATTGAACTTCCCGAAGAGCCAAAGGATTTTTCAAGTTAAGTCAATACTGCGGTTTGCGTAGCCAAACTCGAGTATTGGACTTACGAGAGCAAAAAGGATTTTTCAAGTTAAGTCAATCTTTGCGGTTTGCGTAGCCAAACTCGAGTATTGGACTTACGAAGCCAAAGGATTTTTCAAGTTAAGTCAATACTGCGGTTTGCGTAGCCAAACTCGAGTATTGGACTTACGAAAGCAAAAGGATTTTTCAAGTTAAGTCAATATCGCAGTTTGCGTAGCCAAACTCGAGTATTGGACTTACGAAACAAAAGGATTTTTCAAGTTAAGTCAATCTTTGCGGTAAAGGAGTGCAAACTCGAGTATAGGTTTTGTCTTTCAAACACAAGACACGATGGTTTGCCTCTTCGAAAGGTGCAAACTCGAGTATCCAATTGGATCTTGCGGTATGGACACTTGTATACGGTGCCATACTCGAGTTAGCATGAACATCTTGCAGTTTACAACGGTAAAAAACTGATTTTTGAATTACACGAATTTGCAAATCATTGTTGTTTGATCTTATTGCTTCCATAATTCATTCAATCATATTCCTAGCTATGTTTAACAAGTTTGTTGAGTGAATTTCATTAAGATTAGATGAAGATTATTGAAGGTCAAAGCCATAAAGCAAAAAGTGTTCGGTGCATTTAATGCACCTCGCAAAACAACCTACTTTCAAATAATCCATCGAGCACGCCTTACGAACGTTAAAGAATGCTTACTACAACAAGCAAAGTAATCTCCAACGGGAAAATTCTCGAGAGAATCACATCGAGATCAAATTAACACCTGGATTAGCGAGAAGTTTAGAGAGAGAAGATGACCAGGACCTTAAGCTAATCACATACAACGGTTGGATTCATCAAGCAACGGTCATTTAATGTTCTCTACCTATAAATAGAGTGCATTAACTTCTTCTCAAGCTGATACACCTCGAGAGCGAAAATTCATTAAGTATCATTTATTGCGTTCGACTTCTTTCGTATTGTATCAATTTGATACTTGTACTTGATGTTAATCTTATCTGCTCTGTAAGAGAGTTATTTCTGTAAATCATTCATTGATTGAGATAACCACAAGTCAGGGGACTTTGTGGTTGGGTGTATTGATTGCAACTTGTAAGGGGGAGTGAGTTCTAGTGAGAGAACTACTCTGAGTATAGAGGTTGTAATCAATTGTTGAGTTTTAGTGGATTGAAAATCTCAAGTGTGGCTTGGGATTTGGATGTAGGTCAAGGATAAGACCGAACCAGGATAATTTCTCTTGTGCAAGCTTTCCTTACCCTTCTCCTCTGATATACTCTGTTTTCACTTGTCCAAAACAGAGCTAGTTCTTAAAATTTTAAGAATACCCAATTCACCCCCTCTTGGGTATTTAGGCTCCACTTTCATTTGGTATCAGAGCAAGGTCTTCTCAAAGAGCTTAACATCTCGAGAAGGATCAATATGGAAGGTATCTTACCTGATGGAGCTTCTATCAACAGGCCACCTGGTTTCAATGGAGAGCATTACTCCTTCTGGAAAGCAAAGTTCAAAGTCTTCGTCATGGCAACAGAGTATGGTCTCTGGAGAGTATTTGAAAGAGGAGACTATGCGCCATCAACCGTTGAAGATGAAGTTAGAGTTCCTAAGCTAGAAGAAGAATATGATGAGAATGACTGAAAAAATGTCACACTCAACAGCAAGGCTGTGTTACTACTCCAAAGTGCTCTAAGTCAACAAGAATACTTTCGTATCTGCACCTTATCATCTGCTAAGGCCATGTGGGATGCTCGGAGGTAGCTCATGAAGGAGCAGTGGAGTAAAGCAAAACGAGTCAATACTCTTATGACCGAATATGATCTTCTACGAATGAAGCATGGCGAATCCATTGGTGAGTTCAGTGAGGTTTACCCATCTCATCAATCAACTTGCTGCCTTGGGAAAAGAATATGACCAACCAGTCAAGTAAGGAAGATCTTGAATATCCTTAACAAGGAATGGGAAGCAAAGGTCATAGCTATTGAAGAGGCTCGAGGAGAGTCAATGACGTCGAAAGCTGCTCTATTCGGCGAGTCTCTCGAGTATGAGGCTAAACTCAAATTCAAGAAGGGACTTGATGAAGTTCATGGCAAAAACAAGGGAATTGCCCTCAAAGTTGCAAGAAAAGTTAAAGATTCAGATGAGGAAAATGAGAATGAAGACGAAGATGAAGAAATTGGCATCTTTGGTCCAAAGATTCAAGAAATTCTACAAGAAGGACCAGGGCTTTAAGAAGTTTCACAAGGGTAGCTCCGGCTATGAAGCTAAAAAGCCAATTATCTGCTACGAGTGTGAGAAGCCCGGCCACATCAAATCGAATACCCCAATCGAAGAACAAAGACAAAGAAAAGAAGAAATTCAACGATTCAAAAAGAAGGCATATGTCTCTCGGTATTTGGGGTGATAGCTCATCGATGAAGATGATGAGGATGAGGAAGAAAAAGCAAACATATGCTTAGTTGCCGAAGAAGAAGAATTACGCATCAACCTAGAAGAGGTATATGATTGCAAACCACCTTATGATGAGTTATTTGCTGAATATATGGCTGTGCAATCTGAGTTTGAAAAACTTGCTTTGAAAAATATTTCAAATTGAAAAACGAGAAATCTTACTCTTGAACTTCAAGTTGAAAAGTTTTCTTCTTGAAATACTATTTGTGAAGATTGTCCTGATCTGAAGAAAAAGAATTCATATCTTACAAAGGCGGTTGAGAAATTCACTAGAGGAAGTGAAATGCTCAATGTCATTTTGAAACAACAACGTTTTATAAATGATAGATCGGCATTGGCTACGACAGGATTTTGATAAGAAGAAAGGCAAGAAGAAGAGTGGTCAAAAAATGTATATGAACTATTTCACAAAATCAGTTCATTCTTCAAATCCTTTGCACATTGTAATTATTGTAATAAGAAGGGTCATTCCACTTCATCTTGCTTTCATAGAAATGAAAGAAAAATTAAGCTGTTGGAAATTATCAATGGGTATCGAAAGGAACTTATGTTCCTAAGGTCAAAACTAACTCCAAAGGACCCAAGAAAAGATGGGTACCTAAGGCTTGATCCCTTGTGAATTGCGGGTTTGTCTTAGAGCATCAAGACCCAACAAGTGGTACATTGATAGTGGGTGCTCAAGACACATGACTGGAGATGAATCCAAATTTCTTTCAATCAAACCAAAGGATGGTGGTAGAGTCACATTTGGAGGTGACCAATCGGGAAAAATTGCTGGGATTGGTGAGATAGGAAACAATGAAGGTCCTCTCATCAAGGATGTCTATCTGGTAGAAGGATTGTGTCACAACCTCCTAAGTGTGAGCCAAAGCACCGACAAGGGTAACCTAGTTATCTTTGACTTAAATGAATGCTTGATTGTTAGAAAGGATTTAGTCTCCATTGATGATTTGAAAACTAAAGCTTTATTTAGAGCACCTAGAGAAGGAAATTGTTATACTCTTAACTTATCTAGCAATGCTCCAGTTTTTGAAAACTGTTTTGTTAGTAACTTGAATGAGAGTTGGCTATGGCATAAGCGATTAGCTCATGTTAATATGTTTCAACTTGACAAGTTACTTGAAAAAGGATTTGGTCATTGGTATTCCAAAATTGAATTTCAAAAATAATATGGTCTACGTGATGCATGTCAAAAAGGAAAACAAACCAAATCCTCTTTTAAAGCAAAAAATGAGATTTCAACTAGTAGACCTCTTCAATTACTCCATATGGATCTAGTTGGACCAAATAGAGTAAAAAGTCTTGGTGGAAATCTTTATACTTTAGTCATAGTTGATGATTACTCTAGATTTACTTGGACAATATTTTTATCATCTAAAGATGAAACGTTTGATCAGTTTGTTACCTTTGCCAAGAAGGTCCAGACGAGAAAGGTTTCTCAATTTCGTGTATAAGGACTGATCATGGTGGCGGAATTCGAAAACAACGCCTTCGCGAGTTACGTGACAATATGGGGATTGATCACAACTTGTCGGCTCCAAGGACCCCTCAACAAAATGGTGTTGTTGAGAGGAAGAATAGAGTTCTCACTGAGATGGCAAGGGCAATGCTGAATAAGAAAAACACTTCACAAGTGTTTTGGGCTGACGCGATGAGTACGGCTTGCTATGTCTCCAACCGAGCCTATATGAGAAAGAAGCTGAACAAGACCCCATATGAACTCTACAAGGGAAGGAAGCCAAATCTCAGCCACCTACACGTTTTTGGATGCAAGTGCTATGTGCACAATAATGGTAAAGAGAATCTTGGTAAATTCAATCCCAAAGCTGATACAAGTATCTTTATTGGTTATTCGAATAGGAGTAAAGCTTATAGAGTTTTTAACACTAGAACTAAGGTTGTGGAAGAGTCCATACATGTTGTGTTCTCAGTGAAAATGACTCGATAAACTCTTGAATGATGAGGAAGAGACTATTTTCAAAGATCAATTCTTTTCAAAAACTACTCCTTCCTCTTCCGAAGTGTCCGAAAATGTTTTTGAGGCTGATCCACGAAAATAATTTGGAAAATCCCGATCAGTCTCAACCTAGAGCTTGGAGATTTATAAGAAATCATCCTTTGGACCAAGTGATAGGTGATGTAAACCAAGGAGTAAGAACTAGAAGGAGTACTTTGAATGAAGTAACCTTTTCTCGCATTCATATCACATATTGAACCCTCTAAAATAGAAGAAGCCCTTTCGGACAATGATTGGGTGATAGCTATGCAAGAGGAGTTACATCAATTTGACAAATCAGGTTTGGGACTTAGTACCTAGACCCAAGGACCATCCGGTTATTGGGACAAAATGGGTATTTAAGAACAAACGTGATGAGTCGCAATCATTGTCCGTAACAAGGCTAGATTGGTTGCAAAAGGTTACAACCAAGAGGAAGGCATAGACTATGAAGAGACTTATGCTCCAGTAGCTAGATTGGAAGCCATAAGAGTTCTTCTAGCCTTTGCATGCACTAAAGGTTTTAAACTTTTTCAAATGGATGTGAAAAGTGCATTTTTAAATGGTTTTATACAAGAAGAGGTGTATGTTGAATGTGACCTCCAGGTTTTGAAAATGATCGATTTCAGATCATGTTTTTAAACTAAAGAAAGCCTTGTATGGTCTTAAGCAAGCTCCCGTGAGCTTGGTATGAAAGATTGAGTCAATTTTTACTCAATCGAGGATTTATTAGAGGAAAAGTGACACAACATTATTTATCAAGAAAAATAAATTGAATGAGATTTTAATTGTTCAAATTTATGTAGATGATATTATATTCGGTGCTACTAATGACTCCCTGTGTGAGGAATTTTCCAAGTCTATGCAGGGTGAATTTGAGATGTCAATGATGGGAGAGCTCAACTACTTTCTTGGGCTGCAAGTCAAGCAACGCAAATATGGGATATTTATATCTCAAACCAAGTATTTGAATGATTTGCTGAGAAAGTTTGGGATGGACAAGTGCAATGGGGCTGACACACCAATGAGCACAACCACTTCCTTGGATGCTGATGAAGAGGGCAAGGATTTCAATATCACCAAGTATAGAGGGATGATTGGATCACTGCTATATCACACCGCAAGCCGCCCGGACATCCAATTCGGTGTGGGAATGTGTGCCGTTTCAATCGGCTCCTAAAGAGTCACATGCAGAACATGTGAAGAGGATATTCGAGATATCTCTCGATACGAAGACTCTTGGACTATGGTTTCCCAAAGGTCAGCCGGAGGTTTTGGTGGCATATTCGATTTAGACCATGCTTTGGCTACAAGACGGATAGAAAGAGCACAAGTGGCCAATGCGAGTTCTTTGGTAACTCACTTGTGTCTTGGTTTAGCAAGAAGCAAACAACCGTGGCCGTATCATCAACCGAAGCTGAATATGTAGCCGCCTCTAGTTGTTGTGCTCAAGTCTTTGTGGTTGAAGCAACAACTTGCTGATTTGGGTGTACACTTGAAAGAGATTCCGATTTTATGTGACAACACAAGCACAATAAGCTTGGCCAAGAATCCGGTGCAACATACAAGAACCAAGCATATTGATGTGAGACATCACTTCATTCGGATCATGTTCAAAAGCGAGATGTCAAAGTAATGTTCATTCCAACCCATCTCCAATTGGTGACATCTTCACCAAGCCTCTAGCCAAGGAACAATTCACATTCATAAGGAGAGAATTGGGAATTGTAAATCCCAATGAATTGTAAGCATTTCTCCTTCAATTTAATGTTAGTTATGCTTTTGATGATTAATCTTTAACTAACTTGGGCATCGGAGTGTTTAGTCATACTTTTACAGGGTATTTTGATGTTTCGTAAGCCGCATACTAGAGTATAGGATGGCTTACTCGAGTTTAGGACCAGACAGAGGCCAAACCTGAAATCTTGCAATAGGCATACTGCAGTATGTAAGTGAAAGTATGCTAAACTCGAGTATGGTCATCGTGGGTTCAAAAATTCACACTACATTTTTGAAGTCCAGGTTAGTATACTTCCACCTTTACCGCAAAGATGTAAGTGAAAGTATGCTAAACTCGAGTAAGGAAGAGCTAAACTCGAGTATGGTCATCGTGGATTCAAAACTTCACACTATTGAATCAGAGATGTAGTGTACTTCCACCTTTACTCAAGTTTGTAAGTGAAAGTTTACTAAACTCGAGTAAGCAATAGCTAGATTCGAGTATAAGGGTCTGTCTATATATATACTGAATAGTCGTGTTCTTCCAAACTCGCGTCCTTACTCCAGTAAACCCTAGAGTTGCGACTTTCTCTCTTCTTCTCTCCTTGAAATCGTCACATCCCTTCCTTAAATTCCCATAAATCCTCATCAAACCACCCTCAATCTCTTCTCAATCTCTCTCTCGACGGAACCCTAATCTTAGAATGTCAAAGGATCAATCTCAGTTCGATCAACCAGCTTCTTCTCAAATTCCCAGAGCACCAAGGATGAAGTCGATTCCCAAGAAGTTACAAACAGGGATTGATACAAGAATCCCTGGAGTTGGTATTACGATTGCAGATAAGCCACCTTCGAACCCCAAGAAGAGGGATTCATCGTCAAAGGACCCGGTATCTTCATCGGCCACAAAGAAGAAGAAGCGGCCGATCAAAGCAAGGCAAAGGGGAAGAGGACCGTTGTTCACGAAAAAACAAGGACCAAGAGATCCACCCCTGCTTTTGGCTCTCTCTCCACTGTAGAGGTTACCGGCTCCTTGTCAGATTCTGAGACTGAAGGGAATGAGCACGAAGGAGTCTTACCATTCATCGATAATGCAATGGAGGAGATTAAACTTCACAAGACTGCGCCTATGGGATTCAAAGTCACCCCGGTTCCACTTCCTCCCTGGTCTCAATGCCAAGTTCAAGGACCAAGTATTCGACTCGTGGCTTCGCGCGGTTGTTTCGATTGACTGGAGCAAATTCATCGAGTGCAATGTGGATCTCTCACCATGGTTCGGGCCCTATCGGTCATTCGTCTCCATCGAGGCCGCTTACTACCCGAGTTGGTCAAGATGTTCTATTTCAATATGGCGACCAATCACATCTTGGACTTAGAAGGCGGTGCGATTGAGGAGAGGATCACCACATGTGTCGGGGGTCCAATTCACTTTGTCTCGCCGCCATCATCAACAAGATCCTCAAGGTTACTCATCCTCCAACGTGCGTCCACACCACAATACACCAATCTTTGAGGTGTATAGGACTCTAATGCTTACTCGGGATGTGCCGGATGATCGAGTGCTCATCATGCTATCAAGATGGGCCTCCCGGATGTGAAGGCCGACTTGGGCAAGCCGAAGGATGCCACCGACCGAAGCGAGTGAGATTTTTGATCGGGGCATTGATCTAGACTCCCGCTATCCATGACATATGAGCTTGCATTAGAAGCCCGGATAAGATTGATCGTCGATTGACCATTTTGGTGTTGGTGCTTCTTCATCATCCACGTTTGGGTTCACGACCGGTCCATCCTCATCTTCTCCCCGTTCCGAGACCCGGCCACCGAGTCTCACATTTCCCCACCTTCCTCACCTCCCTTCTCCTTTCCTGCCCACCTCACACCACTTCATCCCCACCTCCACTTCCACCCCTACCCCCGTGATTCCATCTTCTCCTATCACTCCTTCCACAGAAATTCTACCTGACCACCCTCCATCTCCACTTACACCATCCACGGAGATTCTCCCTTCACCTTCTCCATTTTCCATACCTTTTGATCCAAACCCTTTGGCCATGGTGATCTACTCCCCTCCCATTTTTGTCCTCGACTCGGAGTATGATGATGACAAAGGGGGAGAAGAAGAGAAAGATGTAGATGTATAGGTTTTTATTGGTTCTAGGTAGATGTAGATGTATAGGGTTTTATTGGTTCTAGGTAGTTTGTTGTTCTAGGTAGTTTGATTTTGTCATTTGTTCTTCATTGTGTAGCTATCTTTTTCTTTGTTTCGAACTTGTTTTAATTATCGAGTGATATCGGTAGTTATCAGAGTGTCTATCCCTTCTGATATCGTTCTTGATTGTATGAAGAATGCTTAATTGAATATAGTTCAGCTTGTTTACACTTTTGAATTCCACTTCGTTGTCAATCTCTGAACTTTAAGTGATTGAAATGCAAAATTGGTTGATTTTCTAATAACTTAACTTTGAACTTTGAAAACTTCATTTCAAAACAAATTACATCTTTCAAATTCTTTGCAAAAGTTGTTTACAAGTGTTGTCATCATCAAAAAGGGGAGAATGTTAGTTCTCAATATGTTTTGATGATTAACAACAAATGTAAAACATGTCTTGAAGTTTGCAAAGTTAGTTAAAAACATTCGATAGTTGCAAACTGCAGATAGGTTTGCAAACTCGAGTAAAGGCCATCCGAAAGCAACCAAGCTTTTCAAACTTAGTCAATACCGCAGTTTACATAGCCAAACTCGAGTATTGAACTTCCAGAGAGCTAAAGGATTTTTCAACCTTAGTCAATACCGCAGTTTGCATAGCCAAACTCGAGTATTGAACTTCCAGAGAGCCAAAGGATTTTTCAAGTTAAGTCAATACTGCAGTTTGCGTAGCCAAACTCGAGTATTGGACTTACAGAGAGCAAAAGGATTTTTCAAGTTAAGTCAATACTGCAGTTTGCGTAGCCAAACTTGAGTATTGGACTTACAGAGAGCCAAAGGATTTTTCAAGTTAAGTCAATACTGCAGTTTGCGTAGCCAAACTCGAGTATTGGACTTACGAGAGCAAAAGGATTTTTCAAGTTAAGTCAATACTGCAGTTTGCGTAGCCAAACTCGAGTATTGGACTTACGAAAGCAAAAGGATTTTTCAAGTTAAGTCAATACTTTACAAAGTAAAGGAGTGCAAACTCGAGTATAGGTTTTGTCTTTCAAACACAAGACACGATGGTTTGCCTCCACGAAAGGTGCAAACTCGAGTATCCAATTGGATCTTTGCGGTATGGACACTTGTATACAGTGCCATACTCGAGTTAGCATGAACATACTGCAGTTTACAACGGTAAAAACTGATTTTTGAATTACACGAATTTGCAAATCATTGTTGTTTGATCTTATTGCTTCCATAATTCATTCAATCATATTCCTAGCTATGTTTAACAAGTTTGTTGAGTGAATTTCATTAAGATCAGATGAAGATTATTGAAGGTCAAATCATTGTTGTTTGATCTTATTGCTTCCATAATTCATTCAATCATATTCCTAGCTATGTTTAACAAGTTTGTTGAGTGAATTTCATTAAGATCAGATGAAGATTATTGAAGGTCAAAGCCATAAAGCAAAAGGTGTTCAGTGCATTTAATGCACCTCTGCAAAACAACCTACTTTCAGCTAATCCATCTGAGCACGCCTTCTGAACGTTAAAGAATGCTTACTACAACAAGCAAAGTAATCTCCAACGGAAAATTCTCGAGAGAATCACATCGATCAAATTAACACCTGGATTAGCGAAGTTTAGAGAGAGAAGATGACCGCATCTTAAGCTAATCACCTACAACGGTTGGATTCATCAAACAACGGTCATTTAATGTTCTCTACCTATAAATAGAGTGCATTAACTTCTTCTCAAGCTGATACACCTACTGAGAGCGAAAATTCATTAAGTATCATTTATTGTGTTCAGCTTCTTTCTGTATTGTATCAATTTGATACTTGTACTTCAGTGTTCATCTTATCTGCTCTGTAAGAGAGTTATTTCTGTAAATCATTCATTGATTGAGATAACCACAAGTCAGGGGACTTTGTGGTTGGGTGTATTGATTGCAACTTGTAAGGGGAGTGAGTTCTAGTGAGAGAACTACTCGAGTACGAGAGGTTGTAATCAATTGTTGAGTTTTAGTGGATTGAAAATCTCAAGTGTGGCTTGGGACTGGATGTAGGTCAAGGATAAGACCGAACCAGGATAATTTCTCTTGTGCAAGCTTTCCTTACCCTTCTCCTCGATATACTCTGTTTTTCACTTGTCCAAAACAGCTAGTTCTTAAAATTTTAAGAATACCTAATTCACCCCCCCTCTTGGGTATTTAGGCTCCACTTTCATCATGTGCTGCTAGTACTGGGCAGTGGGATTGCTTACATGAGAATATGAACTAAGGGCAATAACAAAAGCATAGTTGTATAGACAGGAGTGTTGCTGCTAAGGGTTAATGTTCTGCTTTATTGTATCTATCTTTATTTTGCCCAGGAGTGCAAAAAGCTAAGTGTGGCGGTATTTGATGAGTACAAATTATGTCATGTTTTCCCTACACTGTATGACTATTTTGTTTGGTGAATTGGAGCTTAATTGCATTTTATCTATGCAAAAGTGTGTTAATTCATCATATACGGAAATGAATGATGAGTCTCATAAATCATAGAAATTAAAATTGTATAAGCTTCCTAAGCATGTGCATAAGAAGAGAACAAGTTTGAGGTTTTATGTGAAAGGAAAATAGCATAGCTAATACAATGCTATAGCATTGGGTCAGTCATAGCAAGCTACAATACAATGCAACCCTGATGTTATAGCAGCGTAAGTAAGGCAATGTTATGCGCCATATGTTCTGATCTGTCTTCGAGGTTGTTTCAGGAAAATAGGTGCAGGTTGACAAACAAACGTTAGCCAATGGTTAGATTGCTAACATATTATGATAGAAGATGCGGAGGATCGAAGTTGAGATTTGGAGAATCTCGTAGGATCAGCAGAATCAATCTACCGAAATTGGAAAGTTGAATCAGTTGGACCTGCCAGATTTGGAAAGGCCCAGCTCGCTGAACGTACACCGCAAGTAAACCTGACTCTAAAAGGGAACAACGACCAACCCTAAAGATGATCAAGTTGTTAGAGAGTCAAAAGAATTCTTATTCGGCTAGGCTCGAAAGAAGAGAGAGAGAAGTTACGAAGCACAAGAGCTCTAGAAGAACCCAGAAACCCCTCATTGCATTAAGATAGAGAAGAGAAGACGTGGAGACATCCAGTGACAAACGCCTTCCACGCCGTCGACTCCTTCGGCAACTTTCCCTTTTGTTTTGTTGAATCAATTTATCTTTTTCTATATGCTATTCTACTATAATTTGTTTTGTGATCCCTCGTCAGTCATGAACTAATTCTCCTTGGTTGAGAGAGGATGAATTCTTGAGTGTGGAATGAACCCAATTTGCTAGTTCTTAATTTTAATACATTCAGTTTGTTTATCAGTATTTTAATCTCTTATTGGTTAGAGAAAGCTAAGGGCTAGATCAGTGACCTTGGCTTACTGGAAGGGAGTCGGGGTTAGACATCTAATAGGCAGTGTTTGTTAGGTAGGCTGGTGCAAGGCTTGACCTATCATTGTAGGCTTCAGGAATGGGTCTACCTCTCATAGACATAACATCTTCATTTGGAATGATAATCTGAACTAGAAAATCACCATAGGCATATGGAAGAAGTAAAGTTAGGATTGTATGTACCGGACGTGAAAGCTTCGGTAGAGAAGAGTGGTGGGTTAACTGGATAACATTGTGAAGGCAGCTATGCTGTAGCATTGCGAAAGTTGTGCAGCATAATTGCTATAGCAATGCGCTAAGGCAAATTGGGGGAGTGATATGCTCAGGATGAAATCTAAGCTCAGCCTGCCTTTAACTGATATCTTCTTGCGACTATGATCATTTGTTTATTTTCTTATTATTAGATATAACCACGAAACTCCCAAACAAATTAAACCTTATTTTCTCTTTGTACACAACTGTTTTTGTAAATCAGTATCATCATCGGTATCTCAGTCTCTATGGGACGATACTTTACTCACTCTTTATTACTTGTTCGACTGGTTCACTTGCTATCAAGGAATTCAACCGACAGTGTACGATGAAAATAGAATATCACCTACAGGGGGTGAATATGGGATTCCGAAATTCTTTTTTGGTTTGAATGAAGAACTTAAAGAAACAGAGACAGAGATAGAGAGAATGGACACAGAGAATTTATATTGGTTCGATCTAACTCCTTGACCAACGTCTAGTCCCCGAACACTCTAGGTATTTCACTAACTCACAATCACGGTTACAATTACAAACTCTGTACTCGAGATTATCCTTTCACACTAGGACTCATTCCTCCGTACAAGTTGTATTTGTACACCCACACTCAAGGTTCCTCAACCTTGATATTTAAAAGATAATCAGGAAATCAAATAAGTGTTTAATCACTGAAGTATAGAAGATATCAAAAGAAGTGAATGAAACAGTAAGTTGAAATAATGTCGAATTGATTGCGTAGAGTTTCGATAGTTGGTAGAATTGAATGTGATGAGCTTTTATAGATAAATCCATTAATTCCTTAAAAAGCTTTGAAAGTAGCCATTGTGTTTCTTCAAACTTTCGTTAGGCACAGGTGGTTTCCATTGGCACAATCGAGTGTTGCTTCATTAATGTGTTCGTCATCAATGTACTTATGCACAAAAGTTGACTCAGAGCATTTTCCAGAAAGGGTATACCTCGAAGGAACGTATTTGTCTACTCAGAGTGTTTATTCTGTTTGTAGGCTCTGTTTTCCAAAAGCATTAAATGCTTCTGACATATCGGATGGCTTTTCGGCTAATCACAATTTAAACGATGGTTAATCATATGAAATTCACTCAAAAAGTTGATTAGATATAGTATAAATGAGTTTGAGAGAGATTAGATAAAATAAATAATAGCCCAAAACAATTAAGTTCAAGATTAATGTTACAATGAAGCATTCTGATAATCTAAAGGCCTTTACTCGAGTAATACTATCACGTTACTCGAGTAATATCACAATGTTCAAATTTAATGGCCTTTGTAACCAAATTACTCGAGTAGTTGTGTCTTATTAATTGAGTAATATCGTGTAAGTTCAACTTTGATTGCTCCAACAACGTACTTATTCGAGTAGTATAGTATGTCTACTCGAGTAGCCTACTTGAGTAGACAAAAATCCTGCTCGAGTAACATCATTTTTCTGTGAGACAATACACTAAGTGAAAGCATTAGTAACTGTTACTTGAGTAATATTTTCCCTTACTTGAGTACCTTACTCAAATAACATAAGCATATTGCTTGAGCAACTATCAAACAGAGAGCAAAATATAAACTTGAAACTAGCTTACTTAAGTAACACATTTGCCTTACTTGAGTAACGGTAAGGCTGTACTTGGGTAAGCTTCATACTGAGAGAAAATATAAGAATTGAAACATTTTACTTCAGTAACACATTACTCGCGTAACTCTTACTCATTATTCGGGCAACGTTGTGACAGAGGCTTGATTCTTCATGAAGAGTCTTCTACTAAGGTAGCATAAATTCATTACTTGAGTGACCTACTCGAGTAAATATATATTGCTACTTGAGTAAAGCCGTGACCGTCTCTCAGATTTTGCTATGTTCGACATTACTCGAGTAATCCAATCTTGTTACTTGAGTAACATGGCTTTTGATATTACTTGCAAGCTATTCAACTGATATAGTACTCGAGTAATTACCAACCATTACTTGAGTAACATTCTGTAATAACTTAAACACATGTTAGATTGAGTTTGCGAGTAAACGTAAGGTCTTACTCGAGTATACTCTTAACTTAGGCAATATTCAAGGATTCAAAACCTTAACCATTTTCAAAATAAAACTTTAATTACTTCAGTCTTAACATTCTCCCTCTTTTTTATGATGACAACACTTGATGATATTTTGAAACAAATTTGAAGAAAGGTTTTGATATCATTAATGACGATGCAAAACAACAATATGTAAAGAACACCCATGAGTAAGTAATATCATAATTCCATTTAATATAAATGTTAGTACAATATATAGCTTAAGTACATAATTCAAGCATTAGTACTAACATGAGTTATATCAATTAAACATCAAAGGAAATAAAATATCATAAACACAAAATATATATCATGGTTTTAAATAATAATCACTCTCCCCCTTTGTCATCACTCAAAGAGGAGGGAGGAGCAATAGGCTTAAGAGCAGGAGCATATGGCTCAACAGAAGAGGAGGGAGGCACAACAGAAAGCTTAGATGAAGGCTTAACAACAGCAATAGGAGTAGCCACAATAGTAACCTTAAGAGGGACAATAGATGTAGAAGGCACGAAGAAGATGCGATAGGCTGAGAAAACATCTTAAGACCTAATTCATCCAAGGTCCTATCCATCTGGTAAACATCCTGCCCAAGAGACTGAACCTCGATAAACTTGTTGTGAACACAATTCATAGCCTGAAAACTTGCGGTAATGAACTTGGTCAATTTCTCAAACTTAGACCCCAAAATCTTGATGGTTGTTGATATGAAGTTGCTGGAGATTGTTCACAACTTTGGTAAGTTGACTGGCATTAGTGATCAGAGGAGCAATGGCATCGTCAACTGCTTTCTCCATGATAGCCTTAATAGCAGCATTGGTAAAAGATGGAAGAGGAGCAGCAAAGGTAGTTAGTGAACCTGTTTGAGAAGATTGACCCTTATTAGGGGCCTTAGAACATGTAGGCACTGGCTTCTCAACAACGGTCTTTTCCTTTTTCTTGCCAGTTACCTCAGTGAAAGAGATCCTCATGCCTATCATGTGTTTTCTTCTAAAATGCAGAGGAAAGATCACTGTATCATTAGATAAATACCAGATATTGTTCATGGCCAAGATGTGAGACACCACATTTGGGTAAGGAATGGTTGCCTTCTTTTGGTTTGGAGCCTGAGATATGAAGGTCATCATCTCATTTATAATGCATTTTCCAATGTTCCTTGGTTCCTTCGCAATGATAAAGGCAAGCCTTTGATAATCGTTCAGCACAAAATAAGTGTAGCTCTGACCTTTCTGAACCATGTTTCTACTGTAGAGGTACCATATCACCCTGTATGTATCATTCATCTTAGCCGGCATGAAACTTAGTTTACCACCATCATAAGGTATATCATGGAGCAAAATCCTATGACACTCAGCATTAGATAATTTAGGATCATCATGAGCATCAACAACTCTAAGAATAATGTTCAGGTCTGCGGCTAAGATCTCAATTACTTCACCCCTAATCTTAGTGACCAAAATATCATCATCATCCTCATGAACTTTTGGCTTGACAAACATTTTGTGATTAAAAAGTCTAACAATAGTCTCAAAATAAGGGATCTGAACACAAAGTAATGGAAAATACTTAAAAAGCCATGGTGAAAGATCCAAATTTCATTCATCCTTAAAATGCTCTAAGTCCAAATAAAGAACTAGGACAGAAATGCTTACTCCTATATTAAAAGTCAAACATCTTTTGATCACCAATAACTAAATGACTAGTATTCATACCCGGTGATGGTTCAAGAGCATTAGCAGCAGACCGAGATGCAGTGGGTCTTGCAGATCCTACCTCGAAGGCTTGTCGCTGTGAACCCGAAGCTTAATGACTACCTGAGGCCTGTTGCCTCTTACTCCTTAAAGCTTAAGATTTCTGGCTAATTGAAGGTTGAGGCTTCTGGGGTCTGTTTTCAACACTCTTCAAACGCCTCTCATCAAGAGTATCCTCAGAGTCACCAGTCAAAGAAAGAGAAGGAGAAGGTGACTTGCCTTTTCCCGAAGGCAATGAATCAGTTGGAACCTAGTCACTGGCCTTGATGGTTCCTAAAAGACTACTCCTTTGGCATTTGATTTCTCAGTTATCTTCGGCTTCACAAGCATCTTGGACTTCTCCTTGGGTTTCTCCTTTAGCTTCTCTGAAGATTGAACCATTGGTCTTTGCCGATAAGAGGAATGAGGCTTCTTGGTAAGTAGTCGTTCCAGTGATTCCGGCGGTGAATGATCATTAGAATGAATAACGGGTCCCTCAATATGAGCCATTTGGAGCAAGAGAGGGGACAATTTGTGAAATGGGTATCATATGATAGAAGAGAAATGAGAAAATGGCAAATGGTGTCATTGGAGTGAACAAGAAAAAGAGGAAAGAGGAAATTTATGGAGCGAAAATAATACTCAACGGTCAGGAAATCGAAAGGATAAATCTGTTAGTGAAAATGTAACGGTTCATCGAAGGATTGTAATGGATTAGAAGGATTTATGAGGAGCTTTTAAGGCTTTTGATGAGAAAGACTGAACGGATGCAAACGGGAAAAATGACGAACTAAAACGACGCACTTAATTTAAAAAGCCTAAACATTGACATTACTCAAGTAGCCATTTATATTACTCGAGTAATATTTGTTACTCAGGTAATTCACAGGTTCTACTCGGGTAACCATGAACAAAATGATTCATAAAATTATGAGATTGCTCAGAAATACCTTCATTCAAGTGTATTCAGTAAACACTTGGATCCCTTGATGTGAAGATTGATCTCTTTGATTAATTAAGGTCCAAAGATCCTTTTGAAGGTTGATTGAGGATTTAGCTTTGCACGCCTTTTCTCGTTGAATGATCTTTATAACTCTTTGGGTAACCCAACATTACTTGAGTAATTACGACATTGATCTCCAATATATGATTATTTTACATAGTTTTTCGTTGTCCTGATATTACTCGTATAACACAACATTGTTACTTGGGTAAAATGAGTTTTCTTCATCACCTTACTGCTTTCTTGAGATGTTACTCACGAGTAATGACTTATATTACTTGGGTACCACATTTTTGAAACACTTAGCAGCAGAGTTAAATCTCGACATTACTCGGGTAACAAGATGAATTACTCAAGTACCATATTTGAATTTTCTATTAACAAAGATAATCCTTAACCATTATACTGCCTTTATGAAGTATACTCTCCTTTATATCCTTTGTAACCATCATCGTTTCCATGAATAAATAGAGCATCCTACAAAACAAAATTCTAGATACTTCAATGCTTAAGTTAGTCATCATAATTCAATTAAATCTTGGAAATGCTAGTAAGAATGGATTACTTACAGCTCATTGGAATTTACCATTTCCAATTCTCTTTGGATGAACGTGAACTATTCTTTGGCCAAGGGCTTCGTGAAGATATTCGCAAGTTGCAAGTGAGTAGGAATAAATAACACCTTGACATCTTTCTTTTGCACATGATCTCTGATAAAATGATGTCTCATGTCAATATGCTTGGTTCTTGTATGTTGAATTGGATTCTTGGCCAAGCTTAGTGTACTAGTGTTGTCACAAAGGATCAGAATCTCCTTCAGGTCGATTCCCAAGTCATAGAGTTGTTGCTTGAGCCATAAAACTTGAGCACAACAACTTGAAGCGGAAATACATTCAGCTTCGATTGACGATAGAGATACTGCTATTTGCTTCTTGCTAAACCAGGAAACAAGTGAGCCACCAAGAAATTGGCATTGACCACTCGTACTCTTTCTATCGGTCTTGTAGCCAGCATGATCTGAATCTGAATAAGCCACCAAATATTTTGATTGACCTTTGGGAAACCAGAGTCTGAGCTCCTCCGTGTCAGCAAAATAGCGAAATATTCTTTTCACATGCTCGACATGTGATTCCTTTGGAGCATCTTGGTATCTTGCGCATATACCCACATTGAACTGGATATCAAGTCTACTTGCGGTCAAGTATAGCAATGATCCGATCATTCCTCTATACTTGGTTATGTTGAAGTCTTTGCCCTTTTCATCGGCATCCAAAGAGGTGGTTGAGCTCATTGGAATATCGACTCCATTACAATTATCCATCCCAAACTTCCTTAGCAAATCATGGAGATACTTCGTCTATGAGATGAAGATCCCATTCTTGCATTGTTTGATTTGAAGACCAAGGAAGTAATTGAGCTCACTCATCATCGACATTTCAAATTCACCCTACATTTTCTTTGAAAATTTCTCACACAATGTATCATTAGTAGCATCGAAAATAATGTCATCCACATAAATTTGAACAATTAAAAGTTCATTTCTTTTATTGTCTTTGATAAACAATGTTGTGTCAACCTTTCCTCTACAAAACCTTAATCAAGAAGAAACTTACTTAACCTCTCATACCAAGCTCTAGGAGCTTGTTTAAGATCCTACATAGCCTTTTTTAAACAAAAAACATGGTCAGGATGAGAGTCACTTTCAAAACCGAGAGGTTGTTCTCATATACTTCTTGAATAAATCCATTAAGAAAAGCACTTTTAACATCCATTTGATAAAGTTTGAATCCTTTGATACACACAAAGGCTAAGAGTACTTGTATAGCTTCCAATCTAGCCACTAGAGCATACATTTCCTCATAATCAATACCTTATTCTTGATTATAGCCTTTAGCAACCAATCTAGCCTTGTTTCTGACTATGATTGTGGATTCATCATGTTTGTTCTTGAACACCCATTTAGTGCCAATAACTAGATGGTCTTTAGGCCTAGGTACCAAGTCCCAAACTTGATTTCTATCAAATTGAAGTAACTCCTCTTGTATTGCTAAAACCTAATCATTGTCTTATAGGGCTTCTTCAATTTTAGAGGGTTCGATCTCAAAGATGAAGGCATAGAAGCTTACTTTGTTTAAAGTACTTCTTATGGTTCTCACACCGTCACCAACGTTGCATATTACTTGATCCAGAGGATGACGCCTACTGTATCTCCAGGCATGAGGCTGAGATTGAACAGGGTTTTCACAAGAGATTTTAGGCTCAATTTCTAAAACATTTTTAGAATTTTTAGAAGTAGGAGTTTTAGAAACAGGTGGATTCTGAAAGATAGGTTCATCTTCATCAAGAGACTTGTCAGGCTCAGTTTCACAAAACACAACATGAATTAATTCTTCTACAACATGAGTACGGTTGTTGAAGACTCCATAGGCTTTACTTCTATTTGAATAACCCAAAAATATACCTTCATCGAACTTGGGATCAAACTTTCCCAAGTTTATCCTTACCAATGTTGTGGACGAAGCACTTGCATCCAAAGATATGCAAATGTAACAGGTTTGACTTTATTCCTTTGTAGAGTTCGTATGGAGTCTTATTGAGTTTCTTTTGGAGATAGGCTCAGTTCGAGACATAGCAGGCCATGGTTGTTGCGTCTGTCTAGAAGACTTAAGAAGTCTTGTTCTCGTTCAACATTGCTCGAGCCATTTCAATAAAGACACGGTTCTTCCTTTCAACCACACCATTTTGCTGTGGAGTCCTTGGAGCTGAAAAATCATGGTCAATACCACGAGGATCACATAACTCTCTGAAAGCTTGATTCTCAAATTCTCCTCCATGATCAATTTGAATACTTAAAATGCAAACACCTTTCTTGTTTTGCACTTTCTTGGCAAACACGACAAATAGATCAAACGTTTCATCTTTGGAAGATAAAAAGATAGTCCAGGTAAATCAAGATAAATCGTTGACAATGTCCAGAGTATACAAGTTGCTACCAAGACTCTTAACTCTTGCCGGTCCAACTAGGTCCATATGGAGTAATTGAAGAGGTCGATTAGTCGAGATTTCAAACTTATTTTTAAAAGATGATTTAGTCTCTTTACTCTTTGACAAGAATCACAAATCATGTCATTTTAAAATGTAGTTTAGGTAAACCAAGAACTAAATCTTTTCTTAACAACTTGTCTAGTTGGAACATGTTCATATGACCAGACAGTTATGCCACAGCCAACCTTCGTCCAAGTTGCTAACAAAACACTTTTCAGAATTAACGCTAGGAAGGTTTAAGGTATAGTAGTTCCTTCTCTCAGTACCTTAAATAGAGTTTTAATGCTATCTTTGTTGACTGGAAGATCATCCTTGTTCATGATGAGACATTCTTCTGAATCAAAAATGATCCAATTGTTCTTGTCCCTTAGAAGATTATGACAAAGTCCTTCAACGTAATAAACATCTTTAATCGGGGTCCTTCTTTTTCCCCAATTACGCCAATCCCAGTGATTTTTTCGGTTTGCTTTCCCCCATAGGTTACTTTTCCACCATCCTTTGCTTTCATTGCCACGAACTTGGATGAATCACTCGTCATGTGTTTAGAGCATCTGCTATCAATATACCATACATTGGGTCTTGATGCTCTCACACAAACCTGCAATTGAGTCAGGGAAGACGTAGGATCCCTTAGGTACCTGATGAGCACTAATTATACCATGTTTTTCCTGTATTTTATGACTGAATTGTATGGTAAATATGAGCTTAATTGCAATCAATCTAAGCAAAAAGGCATTAATTCATGATATTGGAAATTGAAGGATAAAAACATTTACATTCTAAACATGTGCTAAGAAAACAACAAGTTATGAGGTTTTATGAGAAGAACATATAGCAAAGCTGACACTATGCTATAGCATCATGACAGCTTATCAAAGTGCAATACAAGGCATCTTTGAGGCTATAACAAAGTAAAGAATGCAATGCTATGCGGCATATGTTTTGATCTTTCTTGTTTAGTAGTATAGCCATAAAAACTCCCAACCAAATCAAATTTATTCTCTTTTCAAACACAACTATTCTGCAATTCGGTGTCCTCATTTGGTATCTAGTCTCTGTGGGACGATACTCTACTTATTTTTTATTACTTGTTCGATTGGTTCACTTGCCAACAATGAAATACCAACAAGTTTTTGGCGCCATTGCTGGGGACTGTAGATACCTTTAGTGACGACGCCCTTTTTGCTTAATAGTTGATTCACCCACTCAAGCTCACTTTTTCCCTATTATTGATTTTCAGGTACATTCTGTAGTGCATGCGCAACTCGCCTTCAGCTAACCTAGAACCTTACGATCCTAAAATCAAATGCACTTACAACCAAAGGCGTAGGAAGCAGAAGCGAAGAAGTCAACCTTTTGACTCAACAAGCATGGCGGATATGCCTGTCAATGATGAGCAGGATTGACAAGAGTCGATAGTAATAAACAGGGACAATCAAATCCCTCCACCTCCAAATCCAGATGTGAACAACGCCATCATGGAATTTGGGATTCCAGATCTAAACAAGTTGAATTCGGCTATCACACCACCGACCTTTAATGCATGACACTTTGAAATTAAAGGTGTCCCGATTCGATCTTTGAATGCAAGTAGACAATTTTGAGGACTCCCATCTGAAGATCCTCACTTATATCTCAAAGCCTTCATGGTGGTGTGTGATTCATTCGTTATTCCAGGAGTCACACCCGACACCGTCCGAATTAAATTATTCCCGTTCTTGCTTAGGGACAAGGCTCGGACCTGGCTCAAAAACCTACCAGCCAACTCAATCACCTCTTGGAATGATCTCGGGATTAAGTTCTTGCTCAAATTTTTCCCACCTACTAAGAACGCTCAACTCAGAGGGGACATTGATGAAGACCTTTTGTCATTAGCCTTAGGGTCCACAATCAACAATTAACCAAGGATTGCGTATAGGCAAACCTAGGATCGTTCTCTCTTCTCGAGAAGCCTTTTATTGATTCCTAAGTAATCTAGATATCATGCAAATGAAATAAAAACAAGGGGGGATTGGTTTTTGTTGGATTTAGAATAAGAATTAAAGATAGAATGAGAAGAATGTAAGATTAATCAAATTAAAACGGATCAACCCGAATTGGGATTCCAAGACCTTCCATCATCGAACAAAAAATAGAATAACTGAACTTATGATTGATTCTAGACAAACCGAAATCTCTCGCATTTGTCCGAAACTCCCTCGACTAGACGATCGCCTAGCATCTGATCGAACACGTGGCGAGCTCGGCATGATCGCACAACGCTCTCTACAACCCGGTCCAACCTATGTCCTTGGGATTTCAATCTGGGTATTAAATCTAATACCCAATCCATGACTATAATCGGATCCAATTAAAATCAATAGAAACAAGTCGATTCCGATTAAAGCACAAGTCCTCCGGATGACACCATGGAATCCTCAACTCATGGGTCGATCACGTAAACTTAGCCAAGCATGGCTATGTAAAATGAAAATGTAGAAAGAAAGATGTTCATCATGACCATGAAGAACATGAACAAGTTCATCATGAACATGAAGAACACGAAGAACAATTAAAGAAAATGAAAGCTTCTATTCCAAAATAAATCTCAAGAACATAATGAATCCATAAAAGAAAAAGAAGAAGAACATAAAATCAAAATGAAATAATTAAAAGGAAAGATTAAAACTAAGCCATACCAAGAAGGAGGCTAGAAATTAAAGACAAGAATTAAAGACAATACATGAAACTAATAAAGCTAAACTAAGCCATCCCAAGTAGGAGGCAAGAAATAAAGAAGGAACTTAGAATGGGAGAGATCTTGGTCTCTCCAAGGTGTGTGTTTCCCTTCAGCCTCTTCATCTATTTATAGGAAAATTGGGCATCTCATTCATCCATTTTGCACCTAATTTCGTCACTTTTCTTGGCGGCAAATATGGAAGAATCATTGAACCACTTTCCACCTCCAAAAACATGTCATTTGCAAGCTGGATTACACCACGGAAATGGCGGATCTAGACCACGTGGTCTTCATATTAAATGTTTCCCTGAATGTCAGCTTTCCAACCACGCAAACCGGACCTAATTTGGAGGTCTGTAGCTCCAGTTATGGGTCAAATACCGAACGTCATTCCAGAGTCCAGTGACAGCAGCCTGTTTCGGCTTCCAGGCCCATTTTGGCCCTCTAAACATCTGATTTGGATTTTGGGATCTTCATAAGATTTGTAGGTCTTCCTCTTAGCTTTCTGAAAATGCAAATTGAAGATCCATTGGACTTCTAGAACTCAAGTTATACCCAAAATACCAAACAGTGTTCACGACCCAATTGTAGTAAGAATGTGACTAAAGTTCAGTTTTGAATCCAAACTCAAGATGTGACCAAGATTAATGCAAATAAAGTCTAAAAACTCATTATGAAGATGAAATCACATATTTAGCTAATTGATACATTAAAGCATGAGACATCACCAACTTCCAACAAAAGTCTGGTGAATCTACCTATGAAGCCTGGGACAGATTCAAAGACCTCCTCAGAAGGTGCCCACAACACGGACTGTGAGAATGGGTTCAGTTAGAAACATTTTACAGAGGTCTCGATGGACAAACACGATCAATTGTAGATGCCTCATCTGGAGGATCCATCCTAATGAAGTCTTATGAAGGGGCCCACAATTTATTAGAGTGCATGGCTATGAACAGTCATCAATGGCAAGCAGACAGAGTTACATCCTCCCAAACTGTTGCTGGAATACATGAATTGGATGCTATGACTGCTCTCATAGCTCAAGTATCATCTCTAACCAATATGGTGAAAGGACTGACCCTTCCATTAAGTAACACATCACTGCAACCATCTCAAGTAGTTTGTGTATACTGTGGTGGAGAGCACCCCTACTCTTAGTGCTCTACTAACCCCAAATCGGTTAACTTCGTCAACAACTTTAGCAGGGGCAATAACAGCAACAATCCATACTCTAATACGTACAATCCTGGATGGAGGCAGCATCCCAATTTTTCATGGAGTTCTCAAGGTCAACAAGCAGCGGGACAATCATCGGGCCCACAATACCCAAACAGAACATCAAACCCACCAGGGTTTACCCAGCAAGCACGGCAATAGGGCGGTGACTCAGAACCGCAACACTCTATGTTGACCCTTCTGAAGGAATATATGGCAAAGAATGATGCAATCATTCAAAATCAACAAGTAACCTTGAGAAACCTTGAAAACCAAGTGGGACAACTAGCTACTGCCCTTAACAATAGACCCTCAGGATCTCTACCCAGTGACATTGAAGTCCCTAGAATCCAAGGAAAAGAGGAAGTCAAGTTAATAGAGCTCCGAAACGGCAAGAGTTTGGAACCCATGAGAGTAACCAAGCAACCTACAGTTGTTGCTGATCCGAAATTTGGGAAATCAAAGGAGGGACAAGAAAGTACTAAACAACTCCTTGAAGACAAGCAGAAGTACCTAAGACTATCACAACCTGAACAGGATATCAACACAGCGATATTGCCTCTACTTGTCGTACTTGATGATCCTGTGCAACACCCAACAAGGAATGCTACAGCATCATCATCACAACATAATCGTGATCTCGGGTCTTCAAAAATGCTAAAGCAACCCCCGCCTTTCCCACAAAGACTATAAAAGCAAGGTCAAGAGAAACAATTTCAGAAATTCCTTGACATGCTATGGCAGTTGCACATTAATATCACTTTAGTTGAAGCACTAGAACATATGCCTAGTTACATGAAATTTATGAAGGAAATTTTTTCCAAAATAGACGGCTAGAAGAATTTGAGACGGTAGCATTAACCCAAGACTACAGTGTCGTACTAATAAATCGGCTACCATCGAATTTAAAAGACTCTGGTAGCTTCACAATCCCCTGTGCAATCGGACCTCAATATTCAGGGAAAGCTCTGTGTGACCTAGGTGCCAACATCAATCTCATGCTTATGTCTATCTTCAAGAAGTTGGCAGTTGGGAAAGCCAGGCCCACAATAGTTACGTTGCAGCTAGCCGATCGCTCCATCGTCTTACCTGAAGGAAAAATCGAAGACGTCCTGGTAAAAGTGGATAAATTCATCTTTCTAGTGGATTTCATTATTCTTGACTTCGAAGCAGATCGTGAAGTTCCAATCCTCCTGGGAAGACCTTTCATGGCAACTGGGCGGATGCTGATCGATGTGGAAAAATGAGAACTTACTATGCGAGTTAATGATGATCAGGTCACCTTCTCAATCCTCAAGATAGTAAGATTCGAAGACCTAGCTAAGAAATACTTAACCTCTAAAGATGACAGCAAGTGCATTAAATAAGTAGGAAGCATTCCTGCACTACCTCAGCATTAATCTGCTATGGCAAAGTCTGGCTGAAGACTTTAAAACAAGCGCTATTGGGAGGCAGCCCAACTTCTTGTTTTTTTTTTTTATTTGGCATAGCGCAAGGGGGACGAGTCGGCATGGCCAATGCTATAGCATGATGAAAGGCATCTCGGCCCCAACACAGCAACCTGACTGAAGCCCACTAAAAGCTAGTTAGGTACTGCACCCATCTCTCGAATAAATGTTATGTGCATGAGTTTTTAATAGCGGGCCATCTCCACTGGGCCCACTACGCGCCAAATCACTTTACTGCATCACTTAAGAGTCGTAACACTTCACATTCAAAATCATGTCTACTCTCTGCACTCATTCGTCCCGTGTCTTTTCACCTCCTTCCGACCTCTCTTCCTCCATCCCTCACTTACCCAACCACCATGCCCAGTGAAAAGCGACACACGATGGCGGATGCCCCCACCGCCTACGCTCGTCAACCCCCGTTCATCCCAATCCACCCCTAGCGCCATCACCGCCCATTCCCATTAACTTTCTTCTCCCTCCTCCTCTCATCCACCGAACCCTCCTCGTCGTCGCACCACCCCGATTCTTCGAGTATGATCATTCCTATATCCTAACCCATGCCCCCTTTACTACGCCCGACACCGATATGAGAACTCCCCGGGCCGGTTTCAACGTCGCCTCCATCAAGTCCGCAAGGAGCTGAAAACCATCCTCCGCGACCCATTGGGGTACCTCGAAGCCCACCGCCGCCCATCGCCGTGGTTCGCCAAAATCCCTCTCTCACTCCCACTTCGGGAACCCGTCGTCAATGGCTTAGACAACACTTCCTCCGATGAGGATACGACCACCACGGTGCTCCTACTCCTCCCGCCCCTAGTTTTATTTTCTTTTGTTGATTTAGTTATATTTTTTTTGTTTATTTTAACTGACAATGTGATGCCGCCTGGGCGTTTGCCCTAGGGCCATTTTGTAAATGATGATTTTGATCAATCTGCCTCCTTGATATTATTTCTCCCTGCCACCCCTTCTGCGTGTTCTGATTGTGATTATCGCTCGTTCTATGCTGATGCAATGAGGGCATTGCATCATTCAGGTGTGGGGGAGGGATTAGTTATTTTAATCGTGATATAATCTTTTGCTATTTCAATGTGTGTGTGCCATCCTAATTTACCCTGAATTTAGCTTTTGCACAAACTGAATTTTTTTTCCAAATTGCATGATGAAGCATGAACAGATTTTTGTAGCAGTAGGATGAATGTTTGTATAATGGAGTATAGCATGATTGCCTAAGGAAACTAAACCTTTAGGCTTGGGAAATTGACAGTGCTAGCCAACCTGATGTGGGGTAAAGTGGCAATGAGGAAGTTTAGAGAGAAGAACCCACAATGGAAGGATTTATTTGAGCCTAATTGTTTTATTCTAGTGTGCATGTCTGCTAGCCCATGTATGATCCTTGATTTGTCTTAGTTCTTTGATAGACTGTTTAGCATCTGAGCATGAAATTCGTAGGACAAAGGCATTCATATCATACCCTCATTCCCATACACAAACCATTTATCATCATCCCCATTTTGCTACCCCATTAACCTACACGATTGTGCTATAGCGGAACTAGTTAGACATGAAAGCTTGAAGAAAACTTGTGAAGAAATGCTAGGGTAGAGTGCTCCCACAAAAATGCTGCAAAAAACGAGCCTTGTTTTATTATTTAAAAAAAAAAAAAAAAAAAAAAAGAAAAAGAAAAAGAAAGAAATGAGTGAGAATAAAGAGGAGCAAGGAATACAAAGTTAAAAAGAGGCATTAAGCTAAAGCTAAGAGACTTGTCTAAATACCTTGCTATAGCATTCACCACCACTTCTCATCTCAACACCTAGCCATCCACACCATTGTAACCCAAGAAGTCCTTTAGATGAATGAAAACTCAGATGCTAGGAAGTAATCTTAGAACTTTGACAAGGCTATGGAACTTCTAGGTTAGCATGACAAGAGAGAAAGCTAAATCCCCAAGGTGAGAGAGCGTAAACACAGAACCCGACAGCCTCTTGACGCTTCTTCATTTAAGCAATGCCACGCATCACGAGCCGCGAGTACTGGGCAGTGGGATTGTCTATATGGGGACGGGAACTTAAAACAATCGTGTAAACAAAGTTATACAGACAGGAGTACTACGACGATTGATTTTTGTTGGCTTTATCTTATTTTTCCCAAAAGAGTGCAAAAAGCTAAGGTGGGGGTATTTGATGAGCACTAATTATGCCATGTTTTCCTTGTATTTTATGACTGAATTGTATGGTAAATACGAACTTAACTTCAATCAATCTAAGCAAAAAGGAATTAATTCATGATATAGCAAACTGAAGGATAAAAACCATTTACATCCTAAACATGTGCTAAGAAAATAACAAGTTACGAGGTTTTATGAGAAGAACGTATAGCAAAGCTGATACTATGCTATAGCATCATAACAGCTTATCGAAGTGCAATACAAGGCATCTCCGAGGCTATAGAAAAGTAAAGGACGCAATGCTATGTGGCATATGTTCTGATCTTTTGTCAAGATTATTTTAGGAAATATAGTGAAGATCGAGAACGAAAGGTAGATTGTTGACATAGCAGAATAGAAGATGTGGAAAATGAAACTAAAAGATTTGAAGAATCCCACACAGGATCAACCGAATCAATTTACTAAGATTGGAAAGAGAGATACGAATGGATCTCGATAGATTAGGAAAGGCCCAGCTCTTGGAACTTACGCCCCAAGAAAGCCTATTTATATAAGGAAATAGCAAGCCAACCCTAAAGACGTTGAGTCGTGGAGAGTCTAATCCAATTTCATATACTTCCAGACTCGAAAGAAGAGAGAGAATTCACAAGGCACGAGAACTCCAAGAGAGCCCAGCATCCTTCCTTGCAGTAAGACGGAGAGAAGAAGACGTGGTGTAGTGACGTGACAGGGCTTCTTCCACGCCATTAGAACTTCATCAAGCTTTCTATTTTTATTTTAATCTTTTGATCATGGGTCATTTTGTTGTTATCTGTTTTGTGTTTCCCTCGTCAATCATGAACTAAATTTCCTATGGCTAAGTGAGGATGATTTCTTAAGTTTGGAATGAACCCAATTGCTAGTTCTTAATTCAATAAATTCAATTTGCTTATCAGTGAATTAATTACCTTGTCGATTAGCGAAAGCTAAGGGCTAGATTAGTGGCCTCGGCTTACTGGAAAAGAGTCGGGGTTAGACCTCTGAGAAACAATGATTGCTAGGCAGGCTGGTGCAAAGCTTGACCTATTATTGTAGGCTTCAGGAATGGGTCTACCACTCATAACCATAACACCTTGCTTTGTAATGTTGATCTAACTAGAAAATTTCCATAGGCATATGGAGGGAGTAAAGTTAGGATTACATGTATTGGACGCGGAAGCTTCGATAGACTTAGTGGTAGGTTAACTGAATAGCATTGTAACTAGTAACTATGTTGTAGCATTGCGAAAGCTGCATAGTATAGATGCTATAGCAATGTGCGAAGCAACTGGGGGATTGATATGCTTAAGAATGATTCCAAGCTCAGCCTATTTTCCTACTGATATCTTCTTATGATATCTTCTTACGACTATGACACTCAAACTTATTCTTTTTCTTTCTTGTTTATTAGTATAGCCATAAAACTCTCAACCAAATCAAATTTATTCTTCTTTTCAAACACAACTATTCAATAAGCAAAGGGATTTGAAGAATGAATGGATGTCCTCATTTGGTATAACCTATGCCCATTCTGAAGCCTTGATCCTTCTTGTAAAACTTCTTGAATCTTCACATGAACATCCCCATCTCATTGTCATCTTCTTCATTTTCGTCTTTAACCTCCTTTTCTTTCACAGCATTCAGAGCAACACCTTTGCTTCTATTGTTGTTGATCTCGTCCAATCCCTTCTTGAATTTTAGTTTATCTTCGTATTCATATAGGCTTCTGAACAGAGCAGCAACTGAAGTCATTGATTCACCACGGGCTTCTTCGATTGCTTTGACTTTGGCTTCCCAGTCTTTTATTATGACATTTGTTGGTTCTCGAAGAGATTTTGATGATTGCCAACAATTGTAAACGAAGAATGAGGATTTGCTCTCAGATGTTGGAAAATCCTGAGTGAGAGCAAACCTCGAGGTTTCTGGGAAAACCTCGAGGTTTGGCCTTATGAGGGAAGTGTCGAGGTTTTGTTTTCTAACTTAAGAAAACTTGGTTTCACAAATATATGTGAAACCTCGAGGTTTATTAAGAAACCTCGAGGTTTTGATCTTCCGAGAGAAAACCCGGTTTCACACCAAGTTGTGAAACCTCGAGGTTTACTTCCAAACCTCGAGGTTATGCCTTGGCGCCAAACTAAGGATTTTAAAATTATATGTGAAACCTCGAGTATTATCGAAACCTCCGTTTTCGACTTCCGAGAGCTAATGGTTTTCGCGAATTGAAAACCTCGAGGTTTCCTTAGAAACCTCCGGGTTTGTGTTTTGGGTCAAAACAAACAACCTTGTCATTTGGGCAAAACCTCGAGTATTTCGAAAACCTCGAGTATTGTGGCAACCCGAGAGCAAATGAACCTGCACTCATCTTAAAACCTCGAGGTTCCTTGAGAAACCTCCGGGTTTGGTTTCATCGCATCTTTGCTTGGGTTTCACACATGATGTGAAACCTCGAGGTTTCTAGGCAAACCTCGAGGTTTGAGGTAAACCCAAGGAACCTTCGTGAATGGAACATTATAAACCTCCAGGTTTAATGATAAACCTCCAGGTTTGTGGTTTTGATGTAAAAATGTATTCAAGCTTAAATGAGCAAACCTCGAGGTTTGTGAACAAACCTCCAGGTTTCTGGACATTGTTTGAAATTCGAACTTAATGATTTTGCTATACCTTCGTGTTTGATCTCAATGCTTTCCATGATTACTCCTTATTGGTACTAGATATATTTAATCAGCTTTTTAGTGAGTTTCGATGACAGATCAAGGAAGTTTTACGAAGGTTTAAAGGAAAAGCAAAAGTGATGTCAGAACATTAAATGCTCAACCCAGAAACTTGCACCTTTTTGGTTAATCCATCTGTACACGGTTGCAAAGCATTAAAGAATGATTTCTACATTAAGAAACATCCTCTCCAATGGATTAATTTGTAGAGAGTCAACTCGACCATCCAACCAAATTTGGGACTAAGTGAGTTTCAGAAAGAGAAGAAGACCTAAGTAGCTCACAACTTCTGTGGATCATCTCCAACGGTCTGATTATCAATGCAACGGTCATTTAATGTTCTCTACCTATAAATAGAGTGCATTAACTTCTTCTCAAGCTGATACACCTACTGAGAGCGAAAATTTATTGATTGCCATTTATTGTGTTCAGCTTTCACCGTATTGTATCAATCGATACTTGTACTTCATGTTCATTTTATCTCGCTCTGTGAGGGAGTTCTATCTATAAATCATTTATTGATTGAGATAACCACAAGTCGGGGACTTGGTGGTTGGGTGTATTGATTGCAACTTGTAAGGGGGAGTGAGTTCTAGAGAGAGAACTACTCTTGAGTACGAGTTTGTAATCGGTTTGTGAGTATAGTGGATTGAAAATCCCAAGTGTGGCTTGGGACTTGGATGTAGGTCAAGGATAAGACCGAACCAGGATAATTTCTCTTGTGCAAGCTTTCCTTCCTTCCTCCTCTGTTATAATCTGTTTTTACTTGGTCAAAACAGAGCACTTTCGAAAAAGTTTTTAAAATACCCAATTCACCCCCTTCTTGGGTATATAGCTCCATTTACAACATTGAGAATCTTGCGGACTTGAGGGGCTTGCTCATACATTTTACCCAAAGTTGATAGCTGATTGATTAGATAAGTAAAGTGAAGTTTGAATTCTCCAATAGATTCTCCAGTCTTCATTCAAAGAAGATCATACTCGGTTGTTAACGTGTTAATATGATTCTCCTTAATGCCGGAAGTTCCTTCGTAAGCTATCTCCAAGGCTTTCCACATATCCTTCGCACTTACCAAGTTGCATATTCGAAAATATTCCTTTTGACTTAGTGCACTTTAGAGCGTCAGTATGGCTTTACTATTGAGAGTTATCTTCCTTTTGTCATTCTTATCGAACTCGTCTTCAATCTTGGGAACATGGATTCCTCCTTCTATTCTTGTAGGAACATAGTACCCATTCTCAAATATGTGCCACAAACCATATTCACTTGCTAACACAAACACTTTGAACTTTGCTTTCCATAATGAATAATGTTCACCATTGAAACCAGGTGGTCAGTTAATAGAGGCATCGTCAGGCAATATTCCTTCCATGATCTTTTTCAGGATGTTAAGCCAAACAGAGAATACCTACTCTGATACCAAATGAAAATAGAATATCACCTAGAGGAGGTGAATAGGGGATTTTGAAATTCTTTTCGGATTGAATGAAGAACTTAAAGAAAAAGAGACGGAGACAGAGAGAATGGACACAGAGAATTTATATTGGTTCGGTCTAAGTCCTTGACCTACGTCCAGTCCCTAGACACTCTAGGTATTTTACTAACTCATAATCACGGTACAATTACACACTCTGTACTCGAGATGATCCTTTCACACTAGGACTTACTCCCCCTTACAAGTTGTAATTGTACACCCACACTCAAGGTTCCATGACCTTAAGATTTAACCGATAATCAAGAAATCAAATAAGCGTTTAACACCTTATTGAGTAGATAAGTGATAATCACTGAAGTACAGAAAATATTCGAAGATATTAAATGAAGTGAATGAAACAGTAAGTTGAAATAATGTCGAATTGATTGCCCAGAGTTTCGGTAGTTGGCAAAATTGAATGTAATGAGCTTTTATATATAAATCCATTAATGCCATTGAGAAGCTATGAAAGTAGCCATTGTGTCTCTTCAAACTTTTGGTAGGCACATGTGGTTTCGTTGGTACAACTAAACGTTGCTTTATTAATGCATTTTCCATCAACGTACTTGTGCACGTTTGACTCTGAGCATTTTCCAAAAAGGGTATGCCTCGAAGGAATGTATTTTTCTGGTCAAAGTGTTTATTCCTTTTGTAGGCTCTATTTTCCGAAAGCATTAAATGCTTCTGACACATTGGATGGCTTTTTCAGCTAATCAATGTTTAAATGATGGTTAATCATATGAAACTCACTCAAAAAGATGATTAGATATAGTATAAATGTGTTTGAGAGAGATTAGATAAAATAAATAATAGCCCAAAACAATCAAGTTCAAGATTAACATTACAGTGAAGCATTCTGATAATCTAAAGGCCCTTACTCGAGTAATACTATCATGTTACTCGAGTAATATCGCAGTGTTCAAATTTAATGGCCTCTATAACTAGATTACTCAAGTAGCTGTGTCTTATTACTCGAGTAATATCGTGTAAGTTCAACTTTGATTGCTCCGGCGACGTACTTACTCAGGTACTATAGTATGTCTACTCTAGTAGCCTACTTGAGTAGACAAAAATCGTACTCGAGTAACATCATTTTTCTGTGAGACAGTACACTAAGTGAAAGCGTTAGTAACTGTTACTCGAGTAATATTTTCCCTTACTCGAGTAACATAAGCATATTGCTCGAGTAACTATCAAACAGAGAGCAAAATAAAACTTGAAGCTAGTTTACTCAAGTAACACATTTGCCTTACTCGAGTAACTTACTCAAGTAACAGTAAGGCTATACTCAGGTAAGCTTCATACTGAGAGCAAATATAAGAATTGAAACATTTTACTTGAGTAATACATTACTCTACTTGAGTAGCTTACTCGAGTAACTCTTACTCATTACTCGGGCAATGTTGTAACAGAGGCTTGATTCTTCATGAACAGTCTTCTACTCGGGTAGCCAAAATCCATTACTCAAGTGACCTACTCGAGTCAGTATATATTGCTACTTGAGTAAAGCTGTGAGCATCTCTGGGATTTTGCTATGTTTGACATTACTTCAGTAACCCAATCTTGTTACTCGAGTAACATGGCTTCTGATATTATTACAAGCTATTCAACTGATATAGTACTCGAGTAATTACCAACCATTACTTGAGTAACATTTTGTAATCACTTAAACACACTATTAGATTGAGTTTGCTTGAGTAAACGTAAGGGCATACTCAAGTATACTCTTAACTTAGGCAATATTCAAAGATTCAAAACCTTAACCATTTTCAAAATAAAACTTTAATTACTTAAGTCTTGTTATCATCAAAACTCTGAAAACTAACATATGATTACAACTTGTAACAGGGAGTGAATCCTAGTGTGAAAGGATTACTTCGGGTGGAGAGTGTGTAATCGTTGTTTGAGAGATAGTGAAATACCAAAAGAGTCGGGACTGGACATAGGTCAAGTGTTTAGACTAAACCAGTATAAATACTCTTTGTCCATATTCTCTTTGCATTTTTCTCTATCTCTATTTCTCTTATTCATCAGCCTAATCGAAAAAGGATTTTGAAATCACCCTATTCACCCCCTTTAGGTGATATTCCTCGTTCATGTGGTATCACTCGAGTGACGCCTCATCACTAGCCATTATTAGCCTTTGTTACCTACCCATCTTCCTTATTGTCCCAAGGTGATTAGAGAGTTCTATTGTGATATAGAGCCGATAGAGATGTTTAGAGGAAGGCACAGAAATTTAGGTGATAATGGAGACAACAATCAAAGATTAATGAGTGGATAGTGTTATACCGCTATTGGCCTTACCCTTTCGGGAGGCGGGTTAGAGGGATTCCTTTTATTAATTACCTTTCCTTTATAATTGGGTCCATTTAACCGGTTTGGACTACCTACTGTACTGGTAAAAGTAAAATAAACAGAAAGTAAAAGTCCTTGGAGGGTTAAGGGTACAGTCATCCAAAATTAAGACAAAAAATATATACAATCATCCCAAAAAGTAAAGTATAAAATATGATAGGGAATCCCCTATCCTTCATCAGCACCGCCATGCCTTACCTTTCCAAAAAGGCCTTTACACATTAGGCACGCCCCCTGTGTCCACAAAAACTTCTGGAGTCCGACAATGGCCCCCAGAGTAACCATCAATACTCATGCACTAAATGTGTGATGTGTATGCATGCAACCATGTCATACATGTAAACACAGATAATATGCCAAATACACCACATATGCAAACAGAAACATATACAACAACATGTCTTCATACCGTTGAGCCGCCTTACCAAGGCAGGCCCCGATTTATTGGAATCACAATCCTGTCTCTGTTGATCCGCCACTCAAGGCAGGCCTCGAACCAGGCCACAGTGCTAGAGCACAATCATTAACATGCTCTGTATGCATATTTGGCAAAACACATATGGCAAGCAAAACATACAACAAAACACATAAAAGTGACGGAGTAAAGTGGTCACTACCTGATGGGGTATTTACCGTCTTAATGTTTTAATGGGCCCACTAGCTCTCCCAAGTATGTTTTGACCCTAAATAACACCAAAAGACTTTATTTTAGCATTTTCCAAGAATACCCTTACATAATTTCTCAAAATCGAGCCCTTTATTATATTTTCCAGAAAACTTCAGTGAGTCTGTCCCATCTTCCATGATTTTTAATAAAATTTAAAAAACTCATATTTGCATGAAAATAGATCCATTGGAACCCCTTAAGATGTCTATTTTTCAGGAAAAATAATTCCAGGGACCAAAAGTACACATATTTTGGCGTGTACCCCAATTTCTACACTCTGGTCAGAATTACTCTGATGCTTTCTGGACCCACTTTATAAATTTATTTCTCCTAGTAGAAAACTTCAAAAGACACAAAATTATATATCAAGGTGAACCATAGGATGTCTAATTTCTTCCTGTAAAATTTAAGCTTAATCCAAGTTCATTTACTATTTTTAAAACTCATATGAAGCTTTGCTGCCCAGATTTTTCAGAAACTGGCAGCAAGCTTGCTTTTAAGATTTCCAGAGTTTTTGAGTTCGGAAACTTAAACCACAGCTTAACCCCATACAAAATCACGTTTTGGACACTTTGAGACCATCAAAAACACAAAATCATATTGTAACTCCAAGCCCTTACTACTTGAACGAAAACCTTAAGTTTAAGTTTCAAAGGTTCAGATTTCCGGTGTTTACCTGAATTTGGAGTTCGGCTTGATGATCTTGGTGATTAGTCTCTTGTTCTTAGCTATGGAAGCTCAGCTGATCCTTTTCTCCTCTATGAAAATTCTGTGCCTTATGGTTAAGAGAGAGAGAGAGAGTTATGCCCTTTTTAAAATGATTAAAAGAATCAAAGCAGTCTGAAATAACTGGTATAAATTCCTGTCCAGTAATTAATGAATTTGATCAGGCTTTTTAACTTACTTCCCAAGAAAATCTGAAGAGTCTAGGGTCTGGACAAGTGGCACATTCCCCTCCTTTTATTCAGATTTTTATCTTCTAAATGGAGAAAATTACCTACTTTGGCCCAAAATTTATGAAAATTACCAGTTTTGGCCCGGAACTTCTTTTTTCGTTTTCCCCAAGCTCTCTAGATGATTCCTAGGGCTAGGTGGCGCCATCTTGGGCCCACAAATCAAATCCCTTGATTTTTATTTTATTTTTCCCAATTTATCAGATTTATCCTTTTTTATCCAGAAAGTAGGACCCCACACTTTGACTTTTAATAATTATAAGGGCTAGGTGGCGCCATTTGGGCCCCACCAAATCTGCCATCACACTTTTCCTCTATCTTTTCCATTTTATCCGATCCAATCTCCTTCCACCGGTTCACGCTGGGCCCTACTAGTTAACACGGTGCTTTCCTTTGTACTTTTCTTCAACTTTTCAAATATTTTCTCTTAACTACCTACTCATATGTGGCGCCATCTTAACTTTCCAATATGGCCCCACACTTGTCTCATTCAGTCCAAAAAGGGACCTCTAATTGGTCCCTATCGGTCCCCTTTCTATCGATCAATCGCCTGTAGAACCCATACTTCATGTTTGGGCCTGAATACAGATAAAATCATCTGAATTTTCCTTCTCTCTCCTGGTTGGACAAAATTTATGACTTAAAGGGTAAGGATTTGACTATTTTGCCCTTACTTTTCTCTCTCCTATCCCTGTGGTGACATGTGTCCCAATGTAATGATTACACTGACTTTTGCTTTTTGACATATGACTTTTTCAATGTCTTTTCCTCTTCTTATTTCTTCAAAGACGCAGGAAATCTTCGCCTGACCAGGAAATGTCACGTGCACACTTATTTTAGTGCATTTTTTTGTCAACTAAATGTTTCATACCTTAGGACATAGCTAAATGGCATTTTTCCAACAAATTAACACCGTATAAATCTTCTGTGCCCCTTTTCCATTGGCATTTTAATTCCACGGCTTACACATACTAGGTCTACTGACCCATATAGCCAAGTCACTTAGTCCCTAAAAGGCTTCCTATCTCTGGCATTCTTGCGACTCTTTCCGAACCGGGCTTAGTCGTCCGCCTACTTTAGGCTTATTCTCAGTTTTCAGGGTCCAAAATTCAGGATATTACAGATAAGGTATCAATAAGCCTTGACTTCTCAAAGAGTACGATAAGCCTGAGATGTACAAAATCACCAAGCTTGGTGAGCCTGTGGGGATTCTCAACTTCAATCCTTGCTCTATGTCTGATCTTTACAAGTTTATCTGGTATACCTACGCTAGAGCTATGGTGAACAAGCCTAATAACCTTACTCACTTGAGAGAAAGATTCTCTAATGATGACCTATATTATTATCAAGAAGGAGAGGAACACGAGAGATTATGTTTTTCAGTTAACAAGAGATACATGTATACTCCTACAAGGTATACTCCAACTCCATACCCTCATTTGGTATCTCTATTCCACAAGGCTATTAATGTTAGTTAATTTTGGGCTATTGCATGATTTTTCATGCAATACTTCATGAGGTTGAAAAACAAAATTTTTGTTAATCATTGCGGTACATGTAACTCCTTACGTCCATATGAGTTATTAACCATAACTCCTTAAACCAATAAGTTATTATTATTATTTTTTTTAACCCGTAATTATTTATGGGACTCATGTGTTATATTTAAGAGCCAATTCCTAGATACTCTTGATCATATTAGAACTTGTAACTCTTTACGATGCTTACGAGATAAAACCCGTAACTCATTACGGTAATCATGAGAACCTATAACTTTTTAAGATCCTCATGAGTTAAGCTTTAAGCTCTAGATACTCTTTCTTGTTAGACTAAGGAGTACTTATTATTTTAGGATCTACTCGTTAAAACAACTATTGAGGTTTTAGGATTACCTTTTAATCACTTGAAGACTTCAAAGTATATGAAGTCCTCTATTGTTGATCCACACTGCTACCTCTTGATTGCTTTGAGAACTTTCTCCTTGACTCCTCCTTTTACTTGGATGATTGCTAGGGGATGGCAAGATGGAGGCTTTAAGTCTTTGGTTTATTCTTTTCTCAACACTATGATGATGTCTTGAGGTTTAGCTAAGGTGCAAGATTTGAGGATTTTCCTTTTTTGTATTGGCGGCATGCATGTGCAAAAGTAGCGCCTTTTTGCCTTCTTGAATCCTTCAAGAGTTGCGCCTTCTTGGCCAAAAACGTGAAAAAAAAAAAAGTCATTAAAATCGACACCAAAATTAGGGGTTTAACCCTAATTTTAGTGCTTACAAGAAAGACCCGTCCAACTAGAAAGGCTCAATCCAAGAATGACGTCTTCCAAGAAGCCCAATCCTTATCCAATCTTTGTTGGATCTTTATCCAATCTTTACTCAATTTTGATTGGATTATATCCAAACTTTACTGGATTTTTACCCAATCTTTATTGGATATTATTTTGGATAATTCATAATTATCTTGTATCACCTAACCTCTTGAATTTAAATTACTATTTTAGATTCAATATTTAAATTCCAAATTGAAATTGGCCAAAGACCCTATTGGGCCTTCTAACACATTTGGGCCTTTTAGTGGAAAAACTAATTTCTCGCTAAACAACCAAATGTGGCACCATATATAATTGGGTTTATAGTCCAACTCCAACCCAATTACACCTTTAGTCTTGGTAAAGCTCAATAACAATTATTAGCCCTAGGTTTCTAAATATAGCAATCAAGAACAACCTTAATGTGTGACCTAGTAGGCCCAATTAGTCATTGACACAAATAAATTTGGACAAATTAAACTCCTTTAACGAACCCAATTTATTTAAGTGATCTACCTTTATAATTTGGATACCATGCTGGCATCATCCCTTACATCATCATTCACATTCAGTCGAGAGCAAAGATTGAGTATCATCTCTCTTGGTTGACTAAATATAGCTTTTCACGGAACTAAGAATCTTCTTTTATTGACTCTAAGACATATCATAACTCTTCATGATTGTTTACTGTGCACAAATTTTTGAGTGAACTAGAAGTCATCTAAGGCCTACCGAGTCTTGTGAACGACTAATCCTTTGTAGAGGATTGTGAGTCCTTTCGACATGTCCATCTATACACATGTATTTGAGTTACACCCAAGAGTACACTGTTCTCCTCCTTCTCAGGCAGATAGAGTTGTACAATCAAAGTATAACCCTAGAATATAGTATTTGATGACATCCTTAAGTATAAGACGATCCACACTACCAAATGATGAGAGACATTACAAATCCAATGAGACTCTCTAGAATGAATCCTTGTGGAGTCTCTCGACAGGTCAATTCAATGCTATCTGTTCTCTAACAGATCCACCCACGACATCAGCTAAGGCATCATGCATGCATGCATTCCATAAGGTCCCTACCTTGTATCTCAATACAAGTAAATGACGTCGTACTAATCTTATTGAGATCACCAATGCTTGTTCTTGGTGATTCAAGACTTGGGACATATTTGAGACAATAGACATAAAGTGTCCTCGAGTCCTCATAATCATGATCTCCATCATAGATCCTCGAGTGAACACATGCTCTATTCCTAGAGCATTTATCTTTAATCACATATTAACCTAAAATATAGGCGAGACATAAATATGATAAAGATATAAATATATAAATCATGAAATACTAAATAGTGCAAGGTGTTCATCTGATAATACAGATTGTCTCTATGACACCTATATACTAACAATTAAGATATGGTACTTAGAGCCAAATAAGCCTCTTGTAAGGACTCCTATGGTTGAGAGGCTGCACATCCAAATGGTGAATACACACTTGTTACTAGTGCGTGGTACTAGTAAGAGACGAAGAGTAGAGGCTAAGGCATCCAGAGATAATGAAGCATAACCCTCAGCTAGAGCTAGATCGCATGGACCCTCTTTCATTGGATCTATCATTCAAACAGACTAAGCTTCAGAAGTTTTCACTTGATGTTACCAATTTCAATGAGAAGCTCATTAAGGTTTCGGATGATAGAGTAAGGAAGTTATGTGATATGGTGACTCAGAACTTACAAATGTTCTTTGCTCAACAAGAGGTGCAGAGGATGGAACCTAAGACTTCGAGGATAGATGAGATACCACAAGTGTCCATCATGTCTCCTTTGTGGAAATTTACTAATGATATGGGTTATCTTTTAACAAAAATTGTTACTGCATATGAAAGTTAAAGTATATATTTTATTCTTTAATGGTGCGAGGGATTTACAAGGAAGGTGAGGGGAGAAATTTTTTTTGTGAGTTGAATTTAAATAAATTGGAGAAGTGGGGTTACAAAAATTTAGATAAGAGAATATGTAAAATTATAGAGTAAGAAAATTTAATTAAAAACTTTTAACCTTCTCTAATTTTTTTTTAAATCCAACTGCAAAATTTGTTCCCTCTACTCGCTTTCCTTCCCCTCCCCTTATACCAAAAAAGCCCTTAAATTTATAGTATATTTTCATACCTTAATCTTAACATTGTTAGCCTCATTAAAGAAAAAAGGGTGAGTTAGTAAATTTAAATGGTGAGAAAGTATGCTTAAATTTTAATATTTTAATATAATATTTCTATTCTAAAATTGAAATATAAAAATATTATTTTAATTATAATCCCTTAAATTGAATTGCAGAGTAATGATTTAAATTCATAAGTCATCTTTTTTTGTTAATGAGACTAATGATATGATTATGGGTCTGAAAATACATTTTATAAACTTAAGGAATTAAACTGAAATTTGATGCAAACGTAAGGAATCTATGTATACTTTAGCTTGCATATGAATGATTTTATGATAAAGAGTGTTTTTTGTCATAGATTTATGACAAGAGCGTTAATTCTACAAGTTTCAAAATTTAAAAGATTGAACCGTCGAGGAGTCAAGTTTTGAAATCTAATAAAGTTGTTCATATATGCAGAACAACCCCATTAATTTATGTGATTTAGTCCATTAATTTTTTTACAAAAGTAGTAGTAGTAATTTTAAATAGTGAAATAGTAGTAAATTTACTTTAGAAAAAGTCAAGGGTAATATACTTGGAATATACACGACTTTAATAATTACTCAAAAGAAAGAACAATTCTAGAAAAGTTAGGAATCTCCATCAATAGGTGACAAAGAATCAATACCCAGGAAAATGGTGTAAATTTCCTTTATGTAAGGTTGGACAAGTCGTATGCTTATATTGTACGTAGAGTGGACCTATTAACCAATGATTCCGTACGGTATTAGACCCTTTTGTTTTGTGTCCAGCGTCACATGAATTATTATAAAAATCTGAGAATCATGTAAATTTTATAATTTTTGTTATATACCATTATTCATATCAGACAAATTGTATAACAAATATTACATCCCTCATAAGGCAATGTTTTAAATCAGTATTCTAGCAAACAAATGCTTTAAATCAATAAATTATCCTTTTGTCCTTGCAAAAACTTTTGAAGCTTAAAATACTTTATGAAAACTTCGCCGACAATGCACGAGTACCAATACTTGTTATTATAAAAATATATTAATAATATTAATATATATATATATATATAATATAATATATATATAAATTTGTATGATTTATAGTCATAAATCGTGATTTATTTTTTACACATGTATTTTAAATTTATGAGTCATACTTTATAAAAATTTATAAAAATGTATTTAATATTCTAATTAGCTTAGGGTTTTTGAAACAAATGTAATAAATAAATAAATGATTTCATTGGTTTTGTGTAAATCTAAAAATAACATTATAATTTTTTGAGCTTTGAATTAAAATAAAATATTAATCTCCTTAAAAATTAATTGCAAGAGATAATGTGATCCAGTTGTCTGACCTCTTATATTTGGGCATCTTGATTTAAATTACATGTTCATTTTATGGTCATTCTCATTTGAACATGTTTATCTTTTCAAAAACAATTGGCAATATAAAATTATTAGTTGGCCACTTGTAGACCCTCATTTTCTAGGAAATGTGGGACCGCGACACCTCCCAATATTTATGTTTGATGATATATTATGATGTGAACGATTTGAATGCTTCCTGAGAAAATATTTGTGAACGGGTTTGAAATATGTGTGTGTGTGTGTGGGTGTTTCATATACATAATGTTCTACAAGGTTGCACACGGTTTTCTTATGAATTTATTTGTGCTAAAACGCCAGTAGTTAGTTACTGACACATTAGATCTCACCCCTTTATTTACCATTTTCAGACGAGGAACAAACCAAAAATCAAGGAAAGGTGAAGAAGGAGTAAAATTCTTTTGTGTGCTCCCTGGGCACATATTTTGTTTTGTGTAGGTTCACTTTACCAGGAATCGCTTGGAGTTCATTTGTTATAGTCGAGCTATTTATGAGTCTTTTAATTCTAAAGTAGATGTGGCTATGAACTATTTGGTTGTATCTTTTCATGGGAGTTTTATAAGCTATTTATGTTGACATGTTTTGAAAAGATTTATGATTTTAATTGTAATATATTGAAAACTATTTGGGCTTTGAGCCGCTCTCTAAGAACTTTTTGAGTAAATTTGATAATCTATACAGGTATTTTTGTGATGTTCTTGACTTTGATTGAGTTAAAACGGAGTTCCTAAGTCCATATATAAAATTTTGAAGCGTATAAGTTTCAAGTGTGAGGTGTTTCCTTTGGAACTTAATTGATATTAATTTTTATAAGATACTTATTTACAATCTTTTAGAGTCACTTATGTAAATTTTTCAGTTAACTAATTTTATCATATGAAAAATTAAGATTGCCCCCTTTTATTAATCAAGGGACGATATAACCCCCTTAACTTTATGGTAACTAGTGCGCCTTAAAAAAAGTTCAGGAATAAAAATGCAACTTAACCTGATAATTGAAACAGTGTTATAAAATATAGATACTACTTCAAAAAGGAGTTTCTATGTGAGAAAGTATTCCTTCAAAAAGTCGATCTATATACTTTTGCAAAAGTTCTAGGACCAGCCTATAGACGGACATATATGTCCAGATAAAAATGAGGTGGACAACTTTTCTTGTCCATAAAGTTGCAGATTCCTGTTCTTAATACTATTTACGGCCCTTAATTAAGAGCTATATAACTAATTTAGATAGATTAACAAAGTTATTTATGTTAGTGATGGAGATAAAAAAGGAAGAGAAAAATAATAATTGAAGATTCTATGAGATTTGAAGACAACCAAGGATTTTTATGATCAATAAGATGATTAAGGAGTATTTTGTTTTAATGTTGATTAGTTGTTATCTTTTATCATTTCTGTTATTTGCATTTCAATTATAGAATTCTAGAATGTACTCTTTTTAATTCCTATGATAGAGTTTGAGCTATAAATAACTCACAACACATCTCATTTTCTAGACCTCTTATGATTGAATAATTAATATGGATTATTGAGTTTCCTTTGCCTCCTATATATATATATATTTTTTTAATACACATATATAGTAGGGGAGGGGGTAAGGTTCGAACCTTGGACATGGAGAGGGGAGTCAAGCTCCCATGCCACTACGCTACTAAGGCGCTGACGCCTCCTATATTTCTCTTATCCCTCTATTCGTTTGTTTAATCTTCCTACTCTATTGCTGTCATCCCTCACTCTTCTCTCTTCTTTTCTCCACTCCCTACCTCTCTCCGTCCTGCATCAGTTAGTTATTGTTAACAAATATAGGTTGATTTTCCTAAAATACTATTTTTCATCATGACTACACTTAGATGAAAATCCCTAACGTGTGCAATCAATAGGGGTGCTTCTTTAGGAAAAAATTAATTAAGAATTTGATAGACAAAATGAATTGAGGTTTTATATTTAGGACCAAATTTAATATCAAACTAGCTTTTATACTTACCACCAGAGGGTTTGCACTGGATCCTTTGTGAGGATGCTGAGGGAGTAGGAACGTATAGGTCCTGCTCTATTGTTTGGGATCGCTGTTGGTCAGTTCCTTTGTAAACGAAAAAAAAAAAAAATAGCTTTTATACTAAGGACTAGAGGTAGTAATATTTTATGTAAAATTTCCAAACTTTTCTAGTTTAATTATGTCATTCAGGAAAAATAATGTCACACACACACAAAAACACAATAATGTCGAAATTATCAATTAAAATGCAACATACTCCCATTCTTTCTATTTCCTTTAAGTGACCGCCCATGAAATAGCCTTGTATAGTAGTATATGTTTGACGAATCAAATTAAGATATTTGATTATTACAAGACTAATAATCATCACTGCTTCGAAATATATAAAGAATCCAATTCAATCTACCCGAAAATTAATAAAATTATGAGAGAATTTAGACACGATGATTACAGTAAGTCGGTAACGATGGGCGAGTTATCCTCAACCTTCTCTTTGTCATTCTTTTCTCCATCTTTTTCTAGCACATGACTGATTTATAACAGCAATAGCTCTAATCTTCAGCTATTTGCTTCGAGGGAAAACCATCGAAGACCAAAAAACCCAAAAAAGAAAGATAGCGGATGAGGTGGTTGGAGGATGGGCTAATTCGGCAGTTAGGAGGTTCAGCTATTATGTTATGCAAAAGATGCCGCTTGGCAGATAGGACTGCTGCGAGTAAAATATTATGCAACGCGGGTGGGGTCTTTTGCTAATTGATCAATTTATGTTGACTTATACAATGGCGGATCTTGGGATAAATATTTGGAGGGGCTAAATGTGTACTCATTAACTAATTAAAAAAATTTATGATTTTATAACATGTTTAAAATATTTAGAGTTATGTTACCTTCCTCTATGTGATCACTAAATTTCCTCTTGAAAAATGAATCAATTGTTTTATTCAATTTAAACAATATAATTAACTATTATCATACTAAATATAAATATAAATAGAGAAAAACAAATCATGGATTCTTGAATTTTGGCCCCTAATGCAACATTGCTAATCAAAAACACTTGTCTAATCAGGGTTCAAAATTCTAATTTCTTTCCCAAATCTAATATTCGGTATAGACTGGCAAATACGGGACCGACAAATCCAGTTTGAGTTATGAAGACAACAAAGATATCTATTACTATCGTTTCTCATCGACAAAGAAACAAAATCAATGAATGAAAAGAAAGAAGGAAATAAAGTATGAAATTTCTTATATTGGAAAAGAATCAAGACCGACAAAGTAAATATGGAGTTGAATCGAGCAAAGAAATAAGATGAGAGAATTTACTTGTAGAAGCAAAGAGCCGAAAAATCACAAATGAGTTATCAAGGAAGGAGATTGGAAGAATAATAGGCTTGTTATCAGATGAGTTATCTTTGACATAATTAGAATAATTAATCAATCAATCACATTTAATTTCTCATCGTCCATTAAATTTAATTAATTGGTTGAACAATTCCCATATTCTATTGTTTAAACTAAAAGATCCCACATTCTCACATTTAATTTGCATGATTAATTTTTTTGAACAATTTTTTTTTCTTGACGGCCCCTCTGGCCTCATCAAAGATCCGCCACTGGACTTATAACCGTGATATTTTTACACCATTTTGGAACATTTATGTGTACTTTTGCATCATTTTTTTAACTAGCATGTATGTTGAGCAATTAATGGTTTTGGATCCAAGAAAACTTCATATGCGAATGGGGAATACTTCATAGATAGATTTGCATCTTATCTCTTTAGCAAATGACCGTTAAAAACCATTTTTTAATAAGTCATGATTTAAACTGTCGACGGTTATATGTTGAATTTAAGCGTCCACATCAATAATGCTGAAAAGAATATGAATGAGAAGAGATAATTCCAACAAGGTGGGACGAGTGGTATGCTGGGTACATTATTGTACTGGCATGATAAGGATTCCTTAGAATATATATTGTATATCATGAAGATTTGAAAAGGAATTATAGGTCTTTATGCCATTTTTTAATGATTCGCGGACCAAATTTTTGGTACGGCTCAGTCACTTTAGTACTACTGCTGGCTTGGACCACACGGACACGGTTTTGCAACTTGACCATATTACATGATTCACTTCAAAATGATATGCATGCCGACGGTTCATGTTTGCCAGACTTCAATTATTGCGTAGTGATTAAATGTTATTTTATACATATTGTCGTCTTAACATAATTGAATAAATATTTCTTTTGAATGCATCAACTGATTTTCATAAGTTATATTAAACTTCCGCCTATTAGAATCCAATTATGTCATATCACGCAAGTGTTTTATAAATATTGAGGGGTTTCTCCTTTTATTAATTGGCATCTAAAAATTCCTGAATGACTGCTCTTAAGTTTTTGAGCTCCTCTCTTTCTCTCCTCTCCTAAGCTCTTCTTTCAGCTGTTCTGTTTTCCTGTTTTCTTACAGGAAGTGTTGGTTTAATTCTTGGAAGTTGTCACATTCTATTGTATATAGTGGGACATTACGTCCGAACGTGAGCACAACTTGAGCCTGCTTTTCTCTACATGCTGTCATCATAAAGTTCTTCAACATTTGTTTCTAGCCAGTTATATATAATACTTGAACCCAACAAGACCTTACTTCAAGGAATTGAATGTATGTTGAATCACCTAAACTAATTACCATTGGGATGAATAAATGGCAAGAGGCTCAGGCTTTAATTATTGGAGAGCCTGATTCTCCTAGCCCTAAATTTAGTTGAAATATGATTACTAATATGTATAGTTAATGATAATGTCCAGTTCAATATATAAAGGAATAGTGGGGGAATGACAATGATTTGAAAGGAACAACGACACCATCTATTTATAATTGCTTGCAATAATTCTATGAGCAACGGAAAATAAAACAACAAGCTAAGCTGGCCATAAATATTAGGGGAACTTGAAACTATGTATATTCAAGTAGGACACTTAAAAATCTATGATTTTTACCTGCATAAAGCACAGCAAATTAAGCAACATAGATATTTTCTGTTGTCACCCACAATAAAAATTAATCAATTTCAAAATATGAAGGGCAAATGATAAACCTTTGAAAAGGATTTAGGTCATGTTAGGCCTTTTGAAGGATCAAACTTATTATATATAGGCTTAGGTGCAGGTTTTTAGATTTATACTTTAAAATGAGGCCTATTTAACTAAAGTCTAAGCTTACTTTCACCCTAATTAGGTGTATTTTACACCGAATGCAATTTGCAAGATATTATCAAATTTATAGGGCCACACGTATGTCTTTATTTTTCGATTTCAAGTTGCAGCTGGATAATTCCATGTTATCACAGCACCGACCTCTAAAATGTAAAGCTTTTGACAAAAAAAATTTGTTTTTACAGCTTTTGAAAAACACTACATACCCACACATGTACTTGAAGTATTTTTCCTATAGCTGTCATTTTAAATAAAATAATTTTTATTCTTTAGATTCAGTGACAATAATCCAAGCAGAATAAACTTGATGTTTCTTCCATTCAATTTGAAGTGGGCCCCGTGCCAAAACGAGCCACCATTCCCCGTGTGCAAACATCTTGCTTCTAGAACTTGTGTGTGTGTAAGTAAATGGATGATGGGTATTTTTTGTCTTAGAAGTTATAGTAAAGGAGTTGTGAGTACATAAAAAATTGAATGGCTTAGTGTCGCCCCAAAAAAGTGTTGGAAATGGAGCAATATTTCCGTATTCCAATGGCAGCCAAACTACCATGCCAGATCTTATACCATGTATTATTCTACCTGGGCATGACCATATGGTTTCTTCTTTTGTCATTTTTAACCTGAAAGTTTTTGCAAATGATCAGTGTCGCTCAATTTTAACAACAAAACAAACAAATAAACATATGAAATATCAATATAATAAAGATGCAAAATGAAGTAAATGAAAAAGACCATATGAAGCACATGGTAAACAAACATCAAAGAAGACGAAGCAGAAGCAGATGGTAAACAACTCTCCCTCTCCCTCTCACACATGCTAGATTTAACATGATTTACATTTTACGAGGTAAGTGTATGTGAAAGAAGTTTTATCTCGACTTGTGTGAACGTATTTTTTTAACGTAAACTCAAACAGACACTTATCCTTTTGAGAGGTATCTTGCATGCTATTCAACTTCCAAGAGGCACATGTTGAAGAAGATAAAGAAAAGATCTTATTTAATAGGGCTTCCAATTAAGTTATTTTATTTTATTTTCTGTAATTTTATTATTTAAAAAAGAGTAATTGTGCATCAAGTAGATTATTAGGAAATTTAATCTATCTTTTAGATATTTTGAATTATCCTGATGATCTTTTGAATTTATCAGCAATTTATCATTTTGGGATATTATTTTAGAAATATAAATTCTAAATAGGGATCTCAACGTACAATGTTATTAATATATTATTTTCTTGATTTTATTTAAGTATTGGAATTTTATTATTTATGTTTTATAATATTTAGAGTCATATTAAGATTTGGAAGTTTGCATTCTCTTTTTGATGTTGACATTGTATTCAGATAAGAGGAGATTATGAAGTTATGAATAAGAAGTTTTCCTTTAACAAGTATTTAGTTGTATGTTTGTATTTTTCACAGAATACTCTTATGTTGCAAGAGTATAATCAACTTTTCGTAAAACTTTTTTTATAGTGAAGAATCTAAAGACGAGTTCCTCTAGGTATTTTGCTGATCAAATTTCTTATTTTCAGTTTTTATTCTATGAATTTTGTATCATGCATATTAGAGCTAAGTTTCAATCCTAGACTTGTGGGTTATTACCTACACTACTACAAAAATCGTGATATATGATGGTTATTAATTGTCATACATAACAATTCTGAACCATCATATATAAGGGTACTATAAAAGCTTGGTGCAGGTAAATTACGATTGCATTACCGTTATTTATTCTAGACATAGTATAACAGTTATAATATAACATCCGTTATGTATTGAGATATGGTGAGACTATGTTGTGTGTAATGCTATCATAAAAAATAATCATCTCAAGTAAACAATCGTTATAAAACTTTTTAACATACATAATGGTGCTTTCAAAATAATCTTTATATAAAAGTTTAGTATACATAATGGTCACTATAGAGCAACCATTATTTATTTGCTATAAAATGCTAACGTGTTTAATGAAACAACCGTCATATATATTCTATAAATATATAACATTATTATTTATAACCATTAACTTTTGAGGCAATTTTAAAAAATAAAATAAAATGGGGATTCTCCTTTCGTCCCTGCATGCAAAATGAAATTGTACACAAATTTGTATATTACATAAGCCCACACATCAAATATAACCATGCAATTTGGGATGGATGATGACATTCCCAACTTTGTGGCTAGACTGAATGGAGTTCCCTACCACAAAGGGCTCAAGGGATAAGCAGCCACAAACAAGATTTGATAGAGAATGAGGGTTAGATCTTTAGTACGCCATCTGCTCCTTCTCGTTAGGATGCATATGGCATTCTAAAGATCTAATCTCTCATTCTCTATCAAGTCTTGCTCGAGGCTATATACCCCTTGAGCACTTTACGGTAAGGGGTTCCATTGAGCCTAGCAAAAAGTCAAGAATGTCTTTATCCATCCCAAATTTCATGGTTAAACTGGATGTGTGAGCTTCTATTATATTATATAGTCAAATCATACAAGCAAACTCTATCTAATATACCTTTTTGTCATATATGGTATGACAATAAGGTGTTCAAGCTAAGCAACAAGTTCAAGCACACTTCACATAGTTCCTCCTATAAGCATTATGTGGCAGACACTGGAAAAGTTAAATTGGATCGATGATAGCCTTTAACTCTCTAGGTTAACATTATTCTAAGGAAGAGGTGAGTTGTGAATCATGTTATCCACCTATAGGTTACATATGTAGCCTATAGAGACAGTTATGAATCGTGTTCTCTACTATAAGTTATACATGTGGCCTGTAGCAATTGTATACTTCTTGGGACTATTTGCCACACACTCAACATAGTAAACTTTTTGTAGATATTTAATGAATTCTTGTAACAGGAGAGGAACCTTCAATAAGAGATTTTTCAAGGAAAAGAAAAACATAAGCGCGCACGACTTAGGTCCAAACCTAGCTATAAAACATGAAGTGAATAATAATAGAGAATTCATAATGGAGAAGGGAAGTCATACCTCCATATGATTAAAACATATCATACAAATAAATGCAACCTAGCTAAGTTAAAGAATGAAAACGTGAGATATGAATGAAAACAATTGATAGGGCTTAGCAGCAACTTGAGCAGTTGTCACTAAGAAACATGGAGAAGGCTTTGTGGATGGGTTGGTTTGACTGAAAATGATGATGGACGACCAAAAAAGACGACTAGAGTAATGGGATTCTGAGGTTGGTGGGTTAGGGGTTTACATTTGACTTAAGAGGCTAAGATGAGTGTTCTAACACGGGTGGAAAAAAGGCTTTTAAGACCGGACAAAAGAGGTCCTGTAAGACCGGACCCAACACCGGTCTTGTTCCAGCCGATATTAAAAATCTGTAACTTTTAAGACCGGATTCGAACCGGTCTAAAAGAAACTTTTTTAGACCGGACATTTTAAAAGTTAGGTCTTAAAAGTCGTACTATATAGACCTGATATGTATTTTGTTCGGTCTAAAACTCAACTTTTAAGACGGACAAAACCATAGACCGGTCTAAAAATATCGACATTTTTAAGACCGAATAAAGAAACTCCGGTCTAAAAAATACCGACTTCTAAGACTAGACGTCTAACTAATCCGGTTCTAAAATTAATTAAATTTAAGATCGGTACTTAATACACCTGGTCTTAAAAATTGAACTTTTTAGACTAGTCTTAATAGACAGCGGTCTTAAAAGACCAACTGTTATAAGATCGGCACAGACTTTTAAGACCGGACATATAAATTCATCCAGTCTTAACATTTGAACTTTTAAGACTGGCGCTATTATTTCCCGATCTAAATTTTTCAGAATTTTTCCCTATTCTATTCTTCCTGATCATATATATATACACACATCCACCACCCAATCTAGCACAAAAAAGTCGATACTTTAAGCTACAAGCTATGAACAATCCATTATGAATAAATTGAATTGGGAAAAGAATATAAATATTATTCACCATGAGTTATGTTGCCTCTTAATTTATACTATGGTATATATACAATAAGATAACTTATAACAAATACAATGATGAGTTACAAATACAACACCATGCCTTCATCTGATCCCACCCAACAACATAACATGATATCCCCTTTTATAACATATATATCGGATCCTGTCACAAAAATAAAATAAGAACAAAAGTTTCACAGTCAGTGACATTATTGTTTAAGAACATATAAGGAATATATATAGTTAAAACCTTAAAGTTTTGAAAGAATTCTGCATATGAATATTACCTTATGAATTGACTCTTTTATAAAGGGATATCCTCCCATATCCCTTCTTGATGATCATTTCTTATTCCGGGTTCATTATCCGCTTCATCTTCTTCGTTCATGTCCTAGACCCCTTGAAAAAGGAGTACTCGAGGAAGACCGTAATTTGAATGAATTTCATCATCAATATCAATGACCCTTTTCCTTGGAGAGCTACGACCACATTTTATTTTCCCGATCGGTGATATAGAACACTTGTTTCGCCTAGTCTGCCATAATAAAAGGTTCATCTCCAAAACTTCTATCATTGATATCGACTAATGTAAATCCTAGTCGATCGATCCAAACACCATTATTGACATTAACCCACTTCCATTTGAAAATGGGAAATCTAATTTGAACATAGTCCACCTCCCAAATCTCTTCAATAACCCCATAATAAGGCATGACTGCCAATTTAGGTCTCTTGTCTTTCGAACTGGGAAAGTGCATAGATTCAGCCTCTAACATAACACTACTGTTCTGGATGGTGCTCCTATCATCTAGGGACTTCATGTAAAATGTATAACTATTGATCACAGACGAATTCCAGCTTATGACATCAACCTCCGGACCACGTGCTAACCATTTGATTGTATCAAAAACACATTTCTCTCCCTCGACGTTTTGTTTGAACTAGTTTGCAAAAGTTCTGTTATGCTCCCTAATCAACCTTTGTTCACCATTCTATGATTTTCTTTCCTTACAGACTTCTTTATGTGCTTCTATGTTGTCTTGAACTTCATCAACATTATTCAAGATGTATAAGTGGGCTTGTGACAATTCATCAAGATCCACACTCTTTACTCAAGCCCTCGCCCACCCCTTCAAAGATGCTTGATGTTTAGGAAGGCCAATATGTCTTACTTTGGCCAAATAATTCGACAAAATTTCATGGCTTCTTCGAAACATATTTCTGAACAATTGATACTTCGGCGGTATGCGTTCTTCACGTACCCTTTTAGGAATTTCATAAATCTTTCAATTGGGTACATTCACCATAAATGGATAGGGCCGCACAACTTTATCTCCCTCACTAGATGAACAATTAGATGAACCATGTTGTCAAAAAAATGTAGGAACAAAAAGCTTCTCAAGGTGGCACAAGATAAGATATCCTTCATTCTCTAATCCATCCAACTTTTCAATCTCGAAAACTTTACAACAAACCGTATTGAAGAAGAAACAAAGTCTAGTCAAAACGACTCGAAGATCATATTTGGCGATGCCTCGAATAGTTATTGGGAGTAGCTGTTGCATCAAGACATGACAATCATGAGACTTTTGGCCTACTAATTTCAAGTCCTTCATTGATACAAGCCTCTTAAAATTTGAAGAATACCCCGAGGGAACTTTTGTGCCATGTAAACACTCACAAAAACTTCGTTTCTCATCCTTAGACAAAGTATGAGAAGCCGGGAGACAATAAGTTCTCTTCCCATATGGCATTGGATGTAAGTCTTCGCGTATTCCCGTTGCTTACAAATCCAATCTTGCCTTCACACCATCCTTGGAACTACCTTGTATGTTGAGAAGCATGCCAACAAATATGATGGTTCTTACAAAACAACCGTCATGTAAAACTTATAAACGATTCATCTTCCAACCTATTATATTAGCAAAGACAAAACAAAATGGTCTTCAGAACCAATCATCATCTAACACTTTCAAAACCCTTCATAAAATCATTGGATCTTCATAACTCATAAGTTATAACCCTTCGTAATTTGTTAAACCTCTATTTAAAATCACCTATTCCTGGTGATTTTTTCTACTTTTCTCTGTTAGCCTCCTCCTTCTCTCCTTCATCATATTAAGTTCCCAGGGAGCTCTTCTACCTCCGCCACCCCTTCCTCTACCACCACCTCCTCCTAAAATGGAGGCTTTAATGCAGCGGTTAGCAAGCCTTGATCACCACACAAGGCATCTCGCAGCATACGCCAACAAGTTGAATAGGAAGTTGAACCACATATTTCATCACAATGATGTTTGATATGAGTTGCAGTCAGACTCCTCATCTCCCTCCTCTAATGAAGAGGGTGATGATGAGGATGAAGAAAAGGACGAGGACGAGGAAGAGGAGGATGACTAAACATCATCCTAGTTTTTTCTTAAAAAAATTAAAAATGAAGTTTAAAAAAAAACAACTTAATAATTCACGGTTATTAATTAAAAACCATAAATTATTATTGTCTATCGTCCTCGTCATCCTCATCCTCATTCTCATCATTGGGGAGGAAGATGAAATTAACAATAAAAAAAATTAAAAAAAAAACTTAATAATTCACAATTCTTAATTAAGAACCGTAAAGTATTCTTGCCAAACATACGTGTGTATGTAAATATAAAAAGAAATTTGCAAATGAATATCAAAAGAAAAATCACCCCTAAATGATTGTTTTACATATGTGTGTATGTAAATATAAATAGGGTTGAATACCATTTTCGCCATGGAAGTTTAGCTTAAAGAGCATCGATCACCTGAAAGCTTTTTTGGTCTCATTTTTGCCCTGAAAGTTTAAAAACATAGAAATCTTCCCTATAAGATCTTGACTATTGAATTGTTGCTCTTCTTTGTAAACTTTCAGGGGCGAATTTGCTCCTAAAAAAAACTTCCAGGGCATATTTGTTCCGTTTTGTTTTAGTCTAGGGCAAAAATGATGAGACCAAAAAAAAAAACTTTCGGGTGACCAGTGCTCCTTAGGTTAAACTTCCATGACAAAAATGATATTTATTTAACCCATATAAATATATTGTCATCAACAACAACAACATCAATTAACTAGAAAATTTTATCGTTTCAAATTATTTGAGCTATATATATTATCTATATTAAATCATGTTTAAAATTCAGATAATTTTTAAATAAAGAGAAAATTAATTTTTAGTCATTTAACTTTTAACTTACTTATAACTCTATAACTCAGTCCTTCAACCATAACTCATTGTGACTCATCAGTTGCTAAACTTTTGACTCACTTATGACTTAGTCCCTCATCTTTTTTATTTTTTTAATTATTATCCTTATCATTTACAACTCATTGTGACTAATCCTATGTGACAATAGATAGTAATATAATTATTAGAACTAACCTCCACGTAAGCAAAGAAGGATGACCAGAGAAGACCGAAAAAAGAAAAAGAGGCACCTCTTCTTTTCTTCTCAGCAGTTCAGATTTTTCTTGGTCGCCTCTTCTTCTTTTCGTCTTCTCCAGTCATCCCTTTTTTTCGCTTACATGGAAGTGAGTTTGAAATAATTACCCATTATTTCCATATAAGATTAGTTATAGTAAGTTGTAAGTGATAAGGATAATAATATATACAAAATAAAAAGATGAGGGATCATTGAGTCATAAGCGAGTCCAAAGTTTAGGAATTGAGTCACGTCAAATCATTGTTGAGTGATTAAGTTATAAGTGAGTTAAAAGTTGAAAAACTAAAAGATTGTTTTTTTCTTAAATAAATATATCTAAATTTCATTTTTATAAACAAAAATGATAATAATTGGAACATTTGGTTGAATTTTTAGGATACTTTAAATCATTACCTTATAAATTATCTTGAAATCAATTTTATATTTAATACAAGTTAAGAAAAAATAATGAGATGAGGTAAGGGAATTAAATTTAAATTTTTGAATTTTTAAAACTTGTATAAGGAACCACAACCTACCTTCCATCTCTTATTCAATAATCTATTGATTCCATTAGCCGCCACACCTCCAAAATTTGCAAGTCCTTGTTGTTGTTCTGTTTTCTGGAATACAACAACGTTACAAGCTTTTGCATCTGTATCTGCTCCTTCCATACGTATATTACCAAGGTATGAATATGCATCTCTTACTTTTCTTTCTTTACTCTCTCCCTTGCACACTTAAGGTCACGCACTAAATTGATCAAATATTATTTGTTGGCGCGCGCTGCTTTGATATTGTTTGCTGGTTTGTTAGAGTATCATAATTCTATGAAGGGTTAAGGTGCAAATTTGCCAACCAACTATTACCCGAGGAGCATCTGGCACAAAAAACAATTGAGGGTACTAAAATTACCAATCAACAATTAAAAAGTAAAAACCCCCCCCCCAATTAAGGTGCAAATTTGTCAACGAACTATTACCCCGCCACTGTCTTGGTGTCTCTGTCTTCCATTAACTGTCACAGTGTCGGCGACATCGGCGTCTCCAAAGTTTCCATTGTAAGTATGCAACTTCAAGGCGAGAATCACGCAACGAAACCAAATCCAGCAGTCCACAGCTTTCGACCGGCACGCACCTTGCACCCTGGTTCCATCTCTCCGATGCCACAAGCAGTAGCCGCCGTTGCCACAGTGGCTGCTTGCATGGGTCCCATCTCTGTTGGTGTTTGCCTTATCCAACAAGAAGGGTTAACCGCTCTTTTCTCCAGCGTCTCCGCCATCGTCCTATGCCAGTGCCTCATATTTTTACGTAATTGTGATAATTGTTTTTTTTTTAAATAGTTATTTGGTAAAAAAATGTTTTTCACTTTTTAATTGTTTATTGGTAATTTTGGTACCCTCAATTGTTTTTTGTGCCAGATGCTCTTCAGGTAATAGTTGATTGGCAAATATGCACATTATCCCTTCTATGAATACATCACGTCTCTGTACCAATTGAAGCCCCCAAACGGACTATTCCCATCAAATTATACACACAACTCGTTTGGTAGCCAAGACTATTCATACTTTTTATAATTCAATTCTGTTTTCTGAAACTCATAATGTTTTTATGAATTTTATTATTATACATTTTACTCTAATTTCAAGTAATAATAAGTACTCCCTCCGATCCTAATTATAGGATAACATTTGAGAGTTGGTTTTGGTTCTAATTATAAGACAACTTTCTTAGTTTTGTCAATTTCCTCCTAAAACACCCCTATTGTATTTTCTTAAATGTGTATGGTTTTTGGTGAGTATATATATATGGGTGCGCAGACTCTTCCTATCAATGAAATTTTTAGATATATATATGTGTGTGTGTGTATCTATATATGTATATATGTGTGTGTATCTATATATGTATATATGTATGTGTATGTATGTGTGTGTGTGTGTGTCTGTGTATATATGTATGTATATATGTGTGTATCTACACACAAATATATATAGACACACACACACACATATATGTGGTGTGTATACATATATGTATTTATGTATATATGTGTGTGTCTCTGTATATATGTGTGTATCTACACACAAATATATATAGACACACACACACGCACATATGTGTGTGTGTGTCTACACACAAATATATATATAGACACATACACACATATATGTATATTTGTGTGTGTGTCTATCAATATATTTATGTGCGCGCGCACACACACACACACATATATCTTTGTGTGTGTGTGTGTGTACATATGTAGATATATGTGTGTGTGTTAGGATATATGATATTGGAGAGATATGTAGTAAAAGCTATTAATTCACTTTTACTTATGTCATTTTAAATTTATATAAGGATATTTTAGGAAAATGAGTAAAAATAACTAATTTAACTTCTTTCCTTAATCTCCACAAAATCGGTTAAATGTGTCTTATAATTAGGACCGGAGGGAGTATAATTTTTTTAGATTAAGATTAATTTATCTATCAATTATTGGTATAGAAAATTTTACTAATTGCTTTCAATTTCATAATCATGTAATACCATCTTCTCACAAAACATACATATGTGCAATGAATTTAAATAAAAACCAATAATTTACAAAAATTTAATAATGACAATTTAACAATGTTAACTTGAGTCCTCTAGATAACTTTAATGTTTTTATGTGTTGTTTGATTCAAGTAAACATTGATAACTTCTTTTCACTAGACATTTTCAAACAAGTTTTACAATACTAACCAAGCTCTGATAGTACAGAACTCAAGGAATAAAAACTGAAAACAGGAAATTTGATCATCTAAAATCTTAAAGTGATCTCGTCTCTACATCCTTGGCTATAAAAACATTTCACATATGGTTGATCAAACTCATTCAACCTAATCATATTGTAATACCCCAAAATTCATATGTCTCTTAAATATTATAGTTTGGCCAAATAATACCTATTTAAAATAGGAAAGTATGTTGTCTCTAATTTTAGTAATTTATTTGTTTATTTTCCTTAGAATTTAAAGAGGCAAAAATCCAATTTTATTTTAGGGATCATAAATTGCCCTATAATTATTGAATTAATACATGGTGCATAAATGGCCATGAAAAGCTAAAAAGTTGTGAAGAAATAATTAAACCAATTAGAGAAAATTGCCAACAATTAGTGGATAATTCAATCTATGTTAATTGAATTATTTTCATAAACATTCACAATTAATTTAGTGGCATATGTTAAAAAGCATAATTAAGGATGTATTACTTTAATTAAGAAACAAGGGCTAGTGAAGGACTAGAATTAGCATGGAAGTGGTTTCTAATTAATCTTAGAACCAATCATATTTTGACAATTACACTTAACTACTTTATTAGGGATGCTAATTAAGATTAGATATGGAGGGCTAAGATTAAATTTAATAGAACTAAATCCAAAGGCTTTAATTAAGCCTCATAAAGCCAAATCCTTGTGAAATTAAATTGACCAATGATAAATCAAGAAAATATTCTTAATCCTCATGAAATTAATTGGACCAATAAGAGATTAACACAAATTAAAGGTTTGGATTTAATCTAGTAAAGTTAAATCCTAAGGCCTTAATTCAATTTCATAAAGTGGAATCCTTGTGAAATAAAATCCACCAATGAGAAAAGAGTTGTGTATGTGTGTGTGTACAAGTAAGAGAGAGTGTTGTGAGTGTGTGTGTGTGTGCAAATGTTGTGAGGGTTGTGAGTCTAGTGTGTGTGAGAGAGAAAAAAATTAAAGCAAATTTGATAAAGTTTAAAATCCTAGAGTAAATTGGATAATGGTTTGAAATCTAGTAAATATCTGATGTACACAGTAAAAACTCAAAACAACAAATAAAGTGAGAATTTATACAACTTTAAATAGTTGTGAAGAAGTAGGAACCCTAGAGAAAATATAAAGACTTATCTTGAACCCACATAATTTAACCTCGAAAGTAAGCCTAGTAAAGACTATTTTTGCAACCGTTGAAGAATAAGCTTAGTACAACCAGGGGAATCTAATTAGACCATAAATCTGGATATCCAACTACTAATCAAAAAGCATACTCAGAATTTAAAAGTATTAGTGATTGATCAGGCAACCAAAAATAGATTTTATTAAAGTAAATTAATTCTCAAAAAGCAAAACTTAGAGGTTAAGTTTTTAAACTTGTTGATTAAGCTAGGGTTTTTTAAACACAATGGATGGATGAGATTTAAACTTCTCAACTAAGTTTAATCCAAGGGTTAAAAATGAAAGAAAGGTGTTAGATAGTTAACCCTCAAAATGACTATAAATAGGGAGGTAATGTCTTCATATTTTCTCACCAATTCACAAGCATAAAAGCTGAAACATAGAAGGAGAGTGAGAGTAAGGAGCTTCTTGAAGGAGTAGCAAGGTTCTTGGTAAGTTCTCTAGCTCTAGCTTTAAGTTCTTTAAGTTTTAGTTCTTAAATTCTTAGATAGAAGTAGCTTAGATCTTAAATATCCTAGAGTAGTTGTATTTACATGTTTTTATGGTCAAAATTAGCTTTATTTCAAAAAAATGATGAGGAAAGTTATATAGCAAAATTTTTGAAGAAAAACATCAAAGTAACGAAGTTCTGGCGAAATTTCATCGGTTTTGAAAATTTTGGAATCAGTGATGAACATGCTAAAATTTCATATTGAAAATATAGTCACAAAATTCTGGGAAAATTCATGGTTAAAGTAGACATATAGGGCTTTTCAAATATGTTTAGAACGTATTAATTTGAGCCCTATACAGTGAGATAAAAATTCTGCAAAATGGGCTACGAAATTCTGGAATTTTTCTGGGCAAGGGATGAACATGTGAAAACTGGGAATTTTTCTTAAGTTTTGGGTAGAATCTAATATTTTAAATCCAAAATAGACATCCTAAGAATTCCAATAAATTTTACGGATCCTCGTTTCGATTTTTGTATAATTAATTATGATTTTTCAAAGATAGATGAAAAATCTGCCCTAAATGCTGTAATTAGCGTTTTTACGAAATTTAAGGGGAATAAATTGAAAAATAATTCCACCAGGGGTAAAATGGTCATTAGAGACTAATATATCTATTAAGATATTATTTGTGAATTAATAAAATGCGATATTACCATTATAGGATAAGCGTGACCACAGTCCGATCAACGAACGTACCAAAATCGTCAACGAAGGTACGTTCGCGTACTGTAACACTAACTCTGATGCTTATTGTATGCTTATATGTGATAGATAACTTTACATCTGCTGTGTGCTTATGGAATATATCTGCTGTGTGCTTATGTACTATTAGGATACATCTGCTGTGTGCTTATGAACTGTTGGAAACATCTGCTGTGTGCTTATGTACGGTTGGGATACATCTGCTGTGTGCTTATGTAATGATTGTTGCTGAAATGCCATGAATATCTGTCATACACATACTGTCATATTTAAGCATGAGGTTAACCGTTACCTGAAGTTCAATGGGCATTGAACCTCAGCTCCTCCTATAGCCTTAGGATCCGAGGATCGGGACCGAGGACAAGGGCAAGCAAGCGGCACGGTGAAGACCCAAATGAGAATTTCTTTTTGGATATGTATTAGCGTATTTTTGAATATTCGAATAAATGTACCGTAAAGCAACCGGATACACCAACAAGAAAGTTTTTCAGATACTCGCTCTTTTAAATTATTCCAATGCTCTACTCTGATCAAACTATTTGAAAACGCTTTAGAAAATTGGGATGTTACACATATGCTATAAAGAACGCATAAACATAATTAATACATCAAAGAAACTTCCTAATCCTATTATATGACATAAATATTATAAAGGGCGAATATGCAAATTTAGGAATGAACAATTTCACTATGATCACCTATAAGAATTAACTATTTTTTGGTGCAAAAGTAGACAAAAAATTTATTCCAGAGAAGATATAGCAAGCCGTCAAGGAAACTTAACTTCCGTTACTTTTTATACTGTGGGTCCCACCAGTCTTCTCTCTATTAATTCAATATTTTTTAATTGGAATATATCACTTAGACCTCATGAAAATCATTGCATTTTAGTTAACCCCTAAAATATTCTGAAATTTTACTACACTCCTTGGGTCAAAATGAAATTATATTTTTTCATTAAAAAGACAATAATACACTTATTTTATTTTTTCACAAGAGTATTTATAAGACAAATATGGGCATGTTCAAGATAAATAAAGACATTTACAAGTTAATCATGTGAATGACCAGGGAGTTAAAAAAATTTGGTCATTCACATATTTGTTTTTGAAATGCCTATATTTAACTTGTAAAAAAAATTAAAATTCTTTTAAATTCCTTTATTTGTCTCTTAAATGCATTTATTTGTCATTTGAATACCCTTATTTTTCTTATGAATTCTGTTATTTCTCTTGTGAATGGCCAAAATGTTCTTGTTAACTCCTTGGTTTTTTTAGTCCTTTTATTTGTCTCATAAATGTTTTAAAAATGTCCATATTTGTATTGTAAATGCTCTTATAGATAAAATAAGTAAGTGCATTATTGTCTTTTTACTTTAAAAAAAAAAAAAAAAACCTTAATTTCATTTTGACATAAAGGGGTGAAATGAAATTTTAGAATATTTTAGGGGTTATAACTAAAATAAAATTTGTTTCCATGTGATCTAAGCGATCTTTTTCCATTAAAAAAATATTAAAATAATATACAAAGAGAAGATTGGTGGGACCCACAGTGCAAAAAGTAAAAGGGTCAAGGTGCGGATTTGCCAACCAACTATTACCCGAGGAGCGTCTGACACAAATAACTATTGAGGGGATCAAAATTGCCAACAAACAATTAAAAAATGAAAAAAAAAAACACAATTTGGAGCATATTCACCAACGAACTATTACCCCATCACTGTCTTGGTGCCTCTGTCTTTCATTCACTGTCACAATGTCGGCGACGTCGGTATCTCCAAAGCTTCTATTGTTTCTGGGTGGTCCACTCACCCTCTTGAACTCATCCAGTAGTCCACATGGTTCGACTGACATACACTTTGCACCTTGGTTCCATCCCTCCGATGCCACAAACAGCAACCGCTGCTGCTACAATGCCTACTCCCATGGGTCCCAGCTCTGTTGGTGTTTTCCTTTTCCAACAAGAAGGCTTAACCGCTCTTTTCTCCAAATAAGCGTTTCAAAACTCGTCCTACGCCAGTGCCTCATATTTTAATTTAATTATGATAGTTGTTTTTTTTAATAGTTATTTGGTGTTTTTTTTCACTTTTAATAGTTATTTGGTGTTTTTTTTTTCACTTTTTAATTGTTGATTGGCAATTTTGGTCCCCTCAATAGTTATTTGTGCCAGACGCTCCTCGGGTAATAATTGATTGACAAATCTGCACCTTCACCCTATAAAACAATGTTACTATATCTAATCTCAAATAGATTTTTTATGCATACTTTTGCACCAAAAAATAATTAATTCTTATAGGTGCTATCATTGCTAAATTTACACCTAATAATATGTCAAATAATGTCCTTGAGATCAGATCCTTGTTTGGCACTCATATTCTAAAATAATATCATGAAAAGATAAAGTGCTAGTAAATTCAAAAGATCCTCCGGATGAATCAAAACCTCTAAAAGAAAGAGCAAATCTTCCTAGTAGCCTGCTAAATACAAAATAACTCTCTTTTAAATAATAAAATTATATAGAAAATAAAAACAAAATAACTTAGTTGGAAGCCCTATTAAATAAGATATTTTATTTGTTTTCTTCCATGTGCATCTCTTGGAAGTTGAATGTCATGTAGAACACCTTGTGGAATTGACAAAATTACCCTCTGGATTCCTGCCCGCAGAGTAAGCCCTTAAGCATCTCTATCATGTACTTCATTATGTGTCTTCATCAATCTTTCATATGTTTTTATTTATTTCACCAATAAGTTTGGGCGACGTTGCTTCTTTTTTAACATTTTCGGGGGGACGGGAGCCAAAAAAACTTATGAAAACCATTGCTCCATGAAAAAAATTTTGGCAAAAAAGATCAAAGAAGAAAGTAAGATTATGCTCACATGGAATCATATATGGTAGACATTCATTTGACTACCGTTAGAATAGGGCGACAATGATCCTTTTGTAACACTTCCCGGGCAACAATGAGCTGAAAAAACCTTTTGGCTACTTACAACTCCTTCTCATGTCGACACATCTAGCGTTAGATTCATACGGTAAGGTTGGACGCAATGAAGACCCTAAAGCTAATTTATAAATTGACATGACTTGTGTTTAAATGCTTACAATAAGGTGAAAAAGAAAAATTCCGTAGGTATCTATATATTATCCTCATATATATGCAATAACTCTTGCCGAAGATACTGATTCTTATTTATCTGGTTATTCTTTTTCCTGGTCCAACTTTAATATGTGGTTCCTAAAAAGACAAATCAGTAAATATTAATAATGGACAGATTCCTCATGCCAATTTGCAATAAAAGAGCGATGATACTAGAAGCTGGATGGAACCGACCTAATTATAATGCATTAATTATTAAGAATAAAATCTATATGCATGCTCGAATTCCAATCAACACTTTTTGTTAATACATATCCTCCTCTCCCACTGCCACCAGCTTATATATAAATGAGGAGCCATATTCATATTTCTCTGCATCCATATGTACTTTGGCTTACAAGTATATTTTAATTCATTATTTGACTGATTATTATTATTCTTGTTTTGCTCTGAAGGAATAATATGTCTTCTGGTGGTTCATTGTGGAGTGAAAGGACAACAAAGCCTTTGAAATGGCTCTGGCTGTTTATGACAAGGAAACACCAGATCGCTGGAACAACGTTGCTAAGGCTGTTGGCGGCAATAAAACCCCAGAACAAGTGAAGAAGCAGTACGACCTCCTTGTCGAAGACCTCAAGCGTATTGAGTCTGGCAAAGTGCCCGATCCTCCTTACAAGTAGCCAATAACTCATATATATATATATAGGTACACGTGTACGTGTGTGTGTGTGTGTGAACTTTAAGAATAGATTTTGTGTACGTACGAACCGCATGTATCGTTTGTCACTGGAGAGACTTGTGTTCGTGCATGGACCTTGTTTGTGTATGTACCTACCTTCGATGTCCAATAGGCATTAAATTTTAAAGCATATATATATCACCGGGCTCCAGTGATGGAGTGGGATTTTAGTTTGTTGTTGGATTCTCATAAATCTCAATTTTTATATATTTTATCTCACCTTATTCATTTATTTTAGGCACTATTTTAGGCTAATTTGGATTTATTAGATAATATTTGGATTGTTAGCCAATTTTAGGAAATAATATAAATCAGAATTAATTATGAGATTGTTAGACTTTAATTATTAATATTCTGATTGATATCAATTGAATAATATTTCTTAAGATATGATAAATTACGATTTTATCATATTAGAAGATCCTGTGGTGCAGAATTTTTCAGAGAAACTAAAAGGAAATCCAACGATGGAATTTTATTGGGTTTTTTATATTTTAATGGACTCAAGTTGGTACTCAAAAAGTTATCTTTTCCTCCCTAAAATGAACCTAGCTACCGCCTAGTAGGGACATGCTCTTTTGGAGAGAGCAAGACGACGCACGTTCAGAGAGTAGACACAGCCGCAACACGCAGAGAGATTGGAATTTGATTCATTCATCTACGTGGGCCATCTTCAATAATCCATCAGGCATCTCAATTGTATGTTTCTCCATTGGATGCGCAGTGACCAAGGAACCTGATTAAATCACCAATTCCTCCTATTCTTTCCTAATGCCTGTGACATTGCTTGGACTTTGGAGGGAGGACATTTTTCATGGAAGCTTAAACTCTTTTAGAAGACAACTTGGGAGGAGCATGGAGGAAGCTAGAGCCTAGGAAATTATACTTGAAGATCACAAGGGAGTGTTGTTCTTTTTATCTTCTTAATCCAAACTTGAAGTTCTTTAGTTTTAAAGGGTTTCAAGTTGTGTTAATTGAAAACAATCTAGTTTTAGATTGTAAATATATTTCTTTTGGATTGGATCGATAATTTGGAGTTTTTATGTTTGAGACAATTGCTGGATTTTTATTTGCAACCTTTGAATTGTCAATTGAATTATTAATTGAGTTTTCGTTATTATTTTAATTGACAATTTGGTTTATCATCTTAATTATTTGATTGGGTTTATAAATTGTCTAGTTGTTCAATTGGATAATTGTAAACAAGATTTCTAAGATTATTTTGTGATTGGTTTTAAAGAGTTTAATTAGCCACCGCTTTATTTCATTATGATTTTTCTAGTGGAATATGTGTTATTAAGCTAGAGGGTTTCTCATGTTCAATTAGGTAATTAAATTCATTAATCTCCCTTTGGTCTAATTAATTGGTTTGGGTTAAGAAAGTTAACTCCATGCAATTCCTAAATTGTTCCCTTTATCATCATAACTAAACTAGATCTTTGTTATTTAATTTGATTTTAATCAATTTTTTCTTAGGATTTTAATTCTTCTCTCATAACAAAAAAACCCCCAAAAATTGCATTCAAATCCATATAGATTAGTTTCATTCTCATATAGGTTTAGAGTCAATTATTGCATCTTGCATTTAGTTAGTTTAGTTTCATTTTATTGCATTTTTCATCATCTAAATTCAACCTAAATAAAAACCCATAGATAGCTCCTTGGGAAATGACCTAGGTTGACCTTAAAGTGCATAATTAATTAGGACCTAGTTTAATTGATTGCTTTAACGACGAAAGCATCCCACACCTAATGATTAATCCAAGAAAAATTCATTCTCACAAAATAAGCCTATTGGTCAATTTGTTTAGAAGTCCCTTAAACAATTTGCTGAAAAGTTCTTCGCTTTGAATTTGGTCCCATTTCCAATGATCCAATTTGAGACAGATGTCTTTGACATACCAGAGTAAAAGGGATCTATAAACCAAGAGCTTGTTTTTGAGGTCTTGCATAAGGAGATGGCAGGTACAAGCTCTGTCAACTTATTTATCAGGTATTTCTTCAATTGTGATAAATAATTAGCTACATAAAACTTTGATTATGCTTTCATATGTTGGTTTTAGCATTTCAGGCACTTGTACCATACTCACATCCTCCCCTATGGCCTCCATGACAAGATCAAGTTCATCTACCATGATAATGTCAATAACCAAAGTGAAAACATGAAGGAAGATGTGAATTGAAGTCTCAGGCGAGGTTTTTGGTGGGAGATGAATTCATTATAAGGGCGTAGAGAAAAGGGCCACGTACTTCTTGGTGCCTTACATTCAAGGGTGAGTACATCATTAACTTTTCTTAAATTAGTTTTTATTTATTTTATAATTGTCCTAATGTTGTGATCTATTATTGTACTTAATGGACACTGGATGCTCATAGTCCTAAATCCATTGCACAAAAAGATTTGGTACTATAACTCTCTTCACGTGGTTGCAGACAAAAGACCATACATGTAAAAGATATTCAACTAGTAAGTTATTCATTCATCGCTCTAATAATTTAGTTCATCTTGCATGTTTTTATATATAAATTTTTATTATATTTTCTCATAATGGTGTACAAGTACCAAACGCAAAATAGTCTCGATTGCAACAATTGCAACCTCACCGATGGTCAAGTAAAGTATGCCTTTCAATGGCTAATACAAAAGGTATATATATTATTCAACAATGATTGTAGGTATTGCATGATATAGTTTATGAGGACATAATCACACATGGTCCCAAAAAAATTTATCCTAATAAGGTATATTATATGCCAAATTCATTCCTATATACATTTTCTTAGCTATATATTATAATATCTAACTTCATCTACTGTTTCCTTTTATGCACAGTTTTTCTATGCCTTCTGCACAAAGTTTAGCTAGTCACAAATGAAAAAAGTGGCTGAAGAGTTACCGACATCTCTACAACTTCAGTGGGAAGGGAAAATGTGCTATGAATTACTATAAATTTATATATACTTATTTTTTTAACTTTGGTTTTTTAATAGTGTATACATATACATGAATGATTATAAATATATTTTGATTTGTTGTATTATTGTGTATATGAATGACTGTAAATATATATTTTGATTCATTCTATATAAATGTATATGTAGGGGGATATTGAAAACAAAAAACCCCCCCCCCCCCCCCCCCCCAAAAAAATTGTTTTTAAAAAATTTAGCTATATATATATCATGGTTGTTACCTAACAACTGTAATTTTTGTCAGCTGTATATAACTGTTGTTTAAATAAAGCCATTCACATTACTATAAATATATAACAGTGTTTTTTAAAAGAACCTTTATTTATGTTCCTACATATATAATGGTTGTTAAAGTAGGATTGTTATATATTATGCAAGCATTATTATATATTATGACGGTTGTTTTCATATTCCCATTATTTATTATTACAACATTGTGCATATCATGGTCTCACCAAGCCCCAATACATAACATGTGTTATATTAAACAGTTATAATAAATACTGAATATATCATAGCTCAAAACCGTTATGTATCTATGCCAAGCATATATAGCACCCGCATATATATAGTTCAGAACCGTGATTTATGGTCGATAATAACAGTCATAATAACTGGCATATATCGGCAATTCTGTAGTAGTGACTACAATGCATCCAACCAATATAGGGTTGATTTAGCAATGTAAGGCTCCATTAGATCTATTTGCGTTTCAAGTTTGAGACCCAGAGGTGATACCTATATAAGAGGAGTAGCCACGAATTCTAAATTAGATACCAAATGACAATATCAAAAATATGTGATACATCCAATGGTTATTTTCTTTGATTGAGCGAGTGAATAAAGGAAGCATAATTTATAGTCGTGGGTTCAATTTTGAGGACACAATCACACAACTTTTCAGATAACCCCTCCTCTTGCTCCTTTGTAATTTTATGGATCTGTCTTCTCCTCCTGTGTGTGTATTTTCTATATATTACAATTGAGTCCGTCATCGATTCGGTTTTGCATGGGAATTCAAGTTACTCATTTGCACTCAAAGGACGTTCATATTTCTATCAAATCTTACCCGAAAATGTTGTTGCCTATTTAAGATTTATGACTTCTGTATGTTACTGGTTGTTGGAATGGAGGAGAATTCTTTTATGTGAAAAGTGGAAACTATGGTTTGGTCTTGTAAAGACGACTTGTCTATGTTTAATGATTTTGGGGAATAATTTTTTGTTGCTAAAGTATACGTCTGGTTCTCTAAATTTGCATTAAGATTCAGTATGGTCCCCCAAATTTAAAAAGTTTACTTTTAGTCTTTTAATCTTAACATGATTAGTTTTGCTTAATGAGAAGTATTAACTGAACAAATTTAAACAAAGATTTTGCAATGAAATGCGATAAATCATATTAAAATATTAAAATATAAAATTGATTATATTAATGATTTAAAATTTTGATATACTATTAGCATTAAACTACAGAATAACCATTTAAATTAGTTAAATCAACATTTTCTGTTACTTGAAAAATAGATTAAGGATTGATTATTGTTGCCATTGAGCAACCAGGGAGTTTATTATAGTTAGCCTGTTGACTGTGCTTCGGCCTGTAGTCCTTTTTTTTTTTTTTTTTTTTTTTTTTTTTTTTTTTGGGCAGAAGCTAGGTGATATACCCCATCCAATAATTAGATACGAATCCTCCTAAAGCGTACAGATCACAACAAACCCGAACTTTGATCTCATTATAAAATTTGAGTAATTGGATCCGGTTCGGCTTGTGTGGACTCTTGGGAATTTATTGAGGCAACTGGGTAAAGCTTAGTTTATAGGCTTATGCCATTCTTGGGCTTGGATTTCTTTTGAAAGCTAAATCATGGCTATTATGTTGGTTAGGTTCTACCCAATTATGATATATATTATTGGAAAAATTCACTTCAGGGCCTAAATAATTAAAGAAAAATTGTCAAAAAAGACCCCAAAAAGTTACATTTCAAAAAAGGCTCCTGGACCTTTTCTAATATTATTTCATAAACGTTAACAACTATATCAGTATATTATTAACAACTATTTCAGTAAACATTCACAACAATATCCTAACAACTAAATCAGTACTCGTTAACAATTATATCAATATACGTTAACAAGTTTATGAGTATATGTTAACAACTATATCAGTACAACATTTTTTAAAATAATGCCAGAAAAGGTCATAGATTTTTTTCTTGACATCTGACTTTTCTTTATACTAATTTGGGGTCTTAGGGGGATTTTCTCATTATTATTGAATCCTATCTTTTGTGTGTGTGTTTTTATGACAAGTGGCATGCTTTACCCTTAAAACAAAAGAGAGATGACAACGCCCCAACGTGTTGAATGGGGCATAATAGTCTTTGAAACACCTACCTGACATTTGGATGGCCCGTAAAAGCTGTAACCCTAAAGTTGACGGTGACACAGTATTGTTGCTCCTTAAATATTAAAAGTCATACAATATCGCCCATTCATTAGACTTATGTTATTTTGACAGTTATTGGGACAAAGATAATTACATATAAGTCCCCAAAAAATAACAAATAATGCCCCTAAAATTAGATTAACAGTGGTTAAATATCCAAAATTACAAATAAATGAACAGAGGAGATGTTATTTTTTACTCATTTAGGAGAGCAAAATGTCATTTTGAACGACAACTTTAATCAACTACTAGATTATTATTGGATTGCTATTATGCTGCTGTTAATTAATTAAATAATTTTTTTGTAATATCTCATTCAAATATTAATACATACTATATATAAATTTAAGGATAAATGTGCAAAAATAGCAATAAGTTTTCACCCAAAGTGCCCACTACCATATGTAATTTTCAGAACGAGCGATGTGAGAGAATATCAATTTCTCAAAAAAGATTTGTTGTGTGGTTGAAAATGAAATTTTCAGAACGAGAGATGTGTTCGTTATTTTACGGTATCTTGAACACCGAAGACGAAACCACTTATGAAACATGATTTTCTAATAAATGCATTCTTAATCCCAACAAACAATCACAGACCCACTATAAATCACATTATTACCTCTGAAAATACCAATTCATTCTCCAATGTTTTGAGCCTAACTCTTTAGAAATCAGATCTAAAATCTGGAAGGAAAGGACGCTGAGGATGACTTTGTTGCTTCAGATCTGCTAAGTCGAAAAGAAAAAAAGAAAATCTAGTGGAGGAGGGTTCACATTTCATGCTCTTCCAAAATATGAGTGTGAGATGCTCATCCCTCTAATTTGGGTTGGAGACCTTTTTCTTAATTTTTTATTTATTTGGATTAAATTGTATGTTGTACCCTGAAATATTTTTTACACCCAATATCTCAAATTAATTAATTTTTAGTCCTGCATTTAGAAATATTTTTCCGTAACACCAAGATCCTAAAATATTTTTCTAGTAGCATCTAATATCTAAAATATTTTTTTTAATAGCCAGTATCTTAAGTTAATTAATTTTTAGTGCATGGAGTATTTTTTTAAAAAAAAAATAAAAAACCTCTTTTATTTGGGGATGCTCATATTTTGGATGAGCATGAAATGTGGATTCGAGTGGAGGGTTGTTTCTGTTATCACTGGTGGAGAATCGTCGCCGCAGTTGTAGGTGGCAGATGTCGTCACTATCGTCCTCACCAACATCTGAGAAGAAAACAGGATATGCAAGGAGGAAGGAAGGGAGTAAGGGTCAAAGAGATAGGGTAGGTCAGTAAGGGTATTTTCATTTTGAGTTTTGGGGTATTTTTGGTATTTTTACATTGCAAATAACAGACGTTAACGACATTTTAACAGTTTTGTCATTTTTACACTTATTTTTAATTTTCTTAGGTACTTTTACACCTCCAAAAAGCATATAGTGTTTGACATACTTTGAGTAAAAACTTATATTATTATTATTTACATATTTTCACACACAATTTACAAGTTATACTTATTTGGCAAAAAAGTACAATGATGATGCCACTAATGACAAGGATGGCATGATGATGTGGCCATGGTGTATGATGACATGTTTGACACATGTTGTTCTGTTATAGAACACAGATATCTAGCCTGATGGGCTAGTAGATTGATGTTGGATCTAGATGCTCAATCTGGGTAACTATGAGGTAGATAACCAGACGAGCGTGGGATAACTGTACACAAACAAGGCTTTCGCCAAAAGGGTGAGGTGTGTGCACAGTGTGATAGTATGTAAATAGTTCAAAGTTTAGAACGTATTCACCTTAGGATTTGACCTCTGTATTTATAGTGTGTACCTTAGGTTGGATATCATGGGTCTTGCGTGATCTTTGGCCTGAGCATCCTAACTACTATATCGTATCTATAGGTACTCCTTGATTATGGGTGATTTAGGATCCCCCTTTATAATAGATAGATCCTGATACGCATTATATCCATTGTTGGGCCGTCTTGCTATTGGGCCTAATATGGGTCCGTAACAGTTGCCCCCCAGCCCGGTAGTTCAAGCTTGGAGGTGCCGGGATGTAATTTGCCTCCAGACAAGTTATCCCGGATAAGTTGTCGAGACCTTATCATCTTGCCTATATACCGTACCTTATCGAGTCGGGTTAAGTTGACCCCGTCTACAGAGGTCGTTTGCTCAAGGACCCGAGGTAGTGCCTCAACGATCCGAGGTCATGTCAGGGGGTTCGATGGACTTCGAGGTTAGGTCAGAGTCCTTCTGTATTCGCTATCATTGCCCCCTGACACCTGGCTGTCCTGGATTAGCGAAGAGTTGCAACCGCCACGACTAGCCACCTTCAATTTCTGTGCGCATTAATGCACCCATCGTGTGCCGTACGTCACCCCTACTTTTTGGGTAAATAGTCTCCTTTACCCTTGTTGCTTCGGTATCACAACGTTTATTGTTCATATTTTCCCTCCATTCTTCACACTTCACCCATTTTTGGTCTTCTCTTTTCTTCTCCGAAAACTCTAGTGTTCTTCCAACGAACATCTCTTTGCGATTCTCGGATTCTGCTGTTTCATACTTCTCCAACTTTCATCCATTTAGGTATATTCTCCACTTCTTACCATCTCTCTGACTTTGTTTTGAAGTTCACCGGTTTTGTGACTTCTGCTTTCCACTTTTTCATCCACATACCTTAGATAGGCTTGTTTTTGGGTTTTCTGGGTAACTTTTGAGTTATGGTTTCTTTCACATCGCGGAATGTCGTTGTTCGTGGGAGTGTCAGTCGTCTAGTTTCGTTCGTTTTGGTTTCCCCTCCTTATCAAGCCTTTTATGCCTCTTTAGGTTTCAACTTATTGTGTTGATGGGTAGGGTTAACCATTCGCCCTCTTCGAGTCGAACGCAACACCCGAAAAGGAAGAATCACTGCGTGCACGTTATCCTAAAACTAGCTTTTGGTTATTTGGCTCTCCTCTTTCTGAAGAGCAAAGGCTAGCCACCTTGCTCCGCGGTGGGTCTGGTGAAAGGAGTGTCGTGTGGCCTCACCTGCCATTGCTAGGTCCCAAAATGAGATTTCTTCCAATATTTTGCCTCGACCCGAGAGCCCGGTGAATCCGATGCTATCCCGGCACTACCACTCAAGATGGATACCTCGGCCCTTGCTGGGATTGTATCACCGTAAGCTCCCATTATATTGCAAGAGGCCAAGATTCCCTGGCCAACATCACCCTAGGTTCCTGCTGTCATAGGTCGTCCTCTAACCCTACCCCGACTATTGGGAGTCGGCGTTCTCTGGGTCCACCCATTTTTCCTTCCTTACGCAGTAACTTGCATACGCCAGGTATACCCCTCCTTGCTGATCATAGCCTTTTTTTGTTTTTGTTATAGGTAAATGGAGTCGTCATCTTCACCCCATAGTGGTCAATCTGAGGCCGGAGAGTCGAACTCTTCTAGTCCTCCCAAGGTTTTGCTCGAGCGATACCCCTGGGTGACGTACGAAGTGTTAAAGACCCATTCGTTAATGACCGATGCCGATATAGGCAGATTGGGTTTGGGGGAATTAGATGGATGCCTCATGAGTCCTCCCGATGATAATGAGCCTGTTTGCTCTACCCGGGAGGAAGGACGCACCAACTTCTTCTTTTTCTATAGGGACTACATGTCTCGGCTCGTATTCGCTTCCCGTTTACCGAGTTCCAGATTGTTTCTTTGAACCACCTTCATTTGGCCCCCTCTCAACTTCACCCTAACGAGTAGGCTTATTTAGTCACCTTCGAGCGCTTGTGCGGCTCCTTTCGAGAACCTATACCCTGTACTGCTATGCTATTCTTTTACTTCTTTTGTCCTTTTACTCCTCAATCCAGTAAGGAATCAACCAACCTAAAGGGTTGACTTCCATCCGGGGTGATCCCGATAAAAAACTTTTTACCGCCTATTCCGATTCTTTCAAACACTTCAAGAATAGCTTCTTCAAGGTGGTAGCCAAACTTGGGGAGCAACCTTGGTTTCTGAAAGGGGCCGAGTGTAAAGATGTGGAATGGAGGTTCCTTTTATATTGGACTATTGACCATCACAAATTGACCTCCACTTCCTATCAAATCAAGTTTGACGATCTCCCGATCGAAGAGGTTTCCTCCGTAGATCGGCTGACGTCTTATGTCAATAAACACGACATCAAAAATGCGGCCTTTTTTATTAATCGGGTTGGTGTCGGGTTGGGGTCGGCAGATAGTATGATCTCTTTTGGGTTGACGTCTTATTTGTTTTGTAGCTCCAAATATGAAGGAGTTGTCGCGGTACCTGTCCTATGTGAACCCAAATGCTGGTGCCCCGACCAAGAAAGAAACTAGGAAACATGCTCCTCCCAAGTTCAGGAAGGGAAAGGCCGAGGCGGCATCTCAAGCAGCAACGACCAAGAAGTTGAAGGCCTCGGCGCAACAAGGAATTCCTTCCTCTCCTCCCACTGGCCATATTTCCCATACAGCCGACCTCGGTTCGAAAGGGAAGGAGGTTTCCCCTTTGGGTCCACTAGCTCCTCCTTCTCCCACCAAGATTCCTAGCACTCCACCTCCTGCTCCCAAGATCCCCCGTGGGCTTGGATGGGACAAGGGGTGACGGAGAAACTATGCATCGCGTTTCTCCCTCCACGTCGCTTTACGGACGCCATCCCCCTCGCTGATATCGATGAACGATTAGTCCATGCCGTGTAGGATCATGCATTGAAGTCTATTGGCTTAGCATAGGAGATGCTTCAATTGAAAAAGAAATATGTCAAGGCCGCTGCTGAGATACGGTGTATGAAATTAGAAAAGGACAAGGCCGTGGAAGGGAAGAAGAGAATTGAGGAAGAGCTCAACGTATCCAAAGCTACCACTGGGAAGGCGACCGAGGAGCTTTTGTCGATAAAGGACGCTCTGGAGAAGACGAGCTCGGACCTTGCTAGTATGCAAACGGCTCACTCCAAGAGCTTGGATGCCGTGAAGGCCCTCTAGGTCCAACGCGGTGAGTTGGTCACCGAATTAGAAACAACAAAAGCTGCCTTTGAGGAAGAGAAGAAAGCCTACATGGATTGTGTGGAAACACTAAAGGAGGCTGCCGTGGATTGCTTCAAAATGGCACTTGCCCAAATCCGCCATCTGAACCCCGATGATCATCGAGCTTATATTTGATGGCGTGCTAGTACCGCCACCTACATCACATGGGGATGACTCAATATCCTTTGTGGGGGAAGACCGAGGAGGCAAGAGGATTCTACCGCAATCCATAAGGGCCAGGCCGACGAAGAAGCTTCTACCATTGTCCCGCCCGAAGGGGAGGGAGTTCCGCCTGACCTGCTGCCCTCCTAACTGAGTATCAGAGGTTTCTCTAGCTATTTTTATACCGGTGTATTGTACCGGTTTACTTTTATTTGTAATTGTTCCCCTTGGACAAACTTGTCATCAATATTGATTTCATTGACTCTTTTATTAAATCGAGCTTGCCTTTGTATCTTTTATTCATCGTAGTGATGAATTTACTTTTGTGAATCCCAAACTGTGTTGGTAATTCTATGACCGGGCCAAGGTCTTAGTTATGCAAAGTCTGCTAACATTATTCTTCGATATCAAAGACCGCGTATGTGAGTAGGTTTGTGGAATAAACCATACTACTGCATTCCAGATCCATTGTCTGGGATTTAATCTAGGATAAGGGCAAATTGTCACATGCCCAGCCGTAGTGTAGAAACGCAACCCTTAAGCATTTTAACCTGATAAGGGTCGGGATGACAATTCGCCTTCTTATCTAGGAGCTATTTTTTATGCATCAAATTTTTGCAAGGGCTTATAACAACGGCCTCGCGTAATTTAAGAACCCAGGCTCGTTGGCCCCGGTGTTAGTCTTTTAACCATGCTCGGTGTATGACTGGGTTCAATAACCCAAGTCTTTGTCCATTCCAGCGTAGGTGATTGGCATGACGTTAGATAGTCTAGAAATCAAATCTCCACTGAGGAATTCTTCATTAATTCAAGAAATAATTCACTCCAAAGAGCTAATAACTTCAAAGAAGGAAATTGCATAAGCAGAAAAAGAAAATTGAAATCGAAATTCTGAAATCAAAATAAACTAAGACATGGTTTGTCCGGCCCATTTTGCATGCGATAGCTAGGTCTAACTATAATAGACCCTCAGCTTGTCGACGTTTCATGTCCTTTTGATTGGCTTCCTCCCCAGGGTTTCCAGCACGTAGGCTCCTTTTAACCCGGTAAGGACCTTCCCAATTTGTAGCTAACTTGCCATCCCTGGCGCTTTTGTTTCCAGCGTTCACTCGTCGAAGTACGAGGTTACCCCTGTTGAAAGACTGAGGCCTGACCTTCCGATTGTACTTGGCCGCGATGAGTTGCTTGATGGCCAGGTCTCGACAATGTGCCGTGATTCTAGCTTTGTCAATCAAGTCTAATTCCATCCTCAACACGTCATTATTCGACTCTTCACCTTCTTGGAGAGTCTTCCCTTCCTCCATGACGGCTGGCCTATCTCGACCGGGATCATTACCTCGCATCCATAGGTCAATCGGAAGGGGGTTTCTTGGGTTGAAGTCTGTACATTAGTCCTATAACCCCAAACACACTATAGAGTTGTTTGACCCAATTGGATTCTGCATCCTCCATCCGTTTCTTTAGGCCATCGACAATTATCTTGTTGGCTGCCTCGCCTTGGAATCCTTTATCAATGAACTGGGTCCAGTTATCCATGACCACCTCGGCCGAGATTCCAAAACGAGATATAATGCTATGACGAAAGAATCGTTGTACACGTGCAGAGGTAATTGTCGTTAAAGGCTTGGCTTCTATCCACGTTGTAAAGTAATCAACCGCAACCACGATCCATCTTCATATCCTTCACTCGTTTAGGTATTTGGCCAACAAGGGACTCTTTGACCCTTCAATGCGCGCTACCACGGGATTTCTACTCTTTTTCCTTTTGCAACCCAGAAGCAAAATGTTGTGTGATCTTAGCATGTCAAACTCGGATGTTGATGACGTCCATATATCTCGGTTCTTTTTCAAGAAGTCCTTCAATCGGCCTTTCAACTCCGAGTTCATTGTTCCGTCTATTTTAGTGACCTGGAAAGGCTCATTTCCCAAGTATCCCTTGGGCTCTTCTCGCATCTAGACATCCTCCTCTCTTGGAATCCTTTATCAATGAATCCATCATGAAATGCACAAAACTTAGACTAGTCGGGTCCCGTTATCCATGACCACCTCGATCGAGATTCCAAAACGAGATATAATGCTATGACGAAAGAATCGTTGTACACGTGCAGAGGTGATTGTCGTTAAGGGCTTGGCTTCTATCCACTTTGTAAAGTAATCAACTGCAACCACGATCCATCTTAATTGTCCGAGGGCTGCCTTGAATGGTCCCAAGAGGTCCATCCCCCATTTGTAAAAGATGTCTAGCTTGATGGGCTAGTAGATTGATGTTGGATCTAGATGCTCAATCTGGGTAACTATGAGGTAGATAACTAGACGAGCGTGGGATCACTATGCACAAACAAGGCTTTCGACAAAGGGAGTGAGGTGTGTGCACAGTGTGACAGTATGTAAATAGTTTAAAATTTAGAACGTGTGCACCTTAGAATTTGACCTCTGTATTTATAGCGTGTACTATAGGTTGGATATCGTGGGTCTTGCGTGATCTTTGGCCCAAGCATCCTAACTACTATATCGTATCTAAAGATACTCCTTGATTATGGGTGAGTTAAGATCCCCCTTTATAATAGATAGATCCTGATACACATTATATCCATTGTTGGGCCGTCTTGCTATTGGGCCTGATATGAGTCCGTAACACATGTCATTCTTTTTTACTTAGATGGTGATGTGGTGTATATAACTCGAATATATGACAACATAAATAATTACAAGGACTTAGTGACGATGAGGCATCTTATAGGCTCGTGATGGAAGCAGTTAGGCTTAGGATTGTCATGTAATTAATGGTTAAGATGTGAATATTACCAATAATGATGAGGGTGTTATCATTGAGTTGTATGATGACTTGTTTGATACCATGTCATTTCTATTAATGTAGTTGATGACATGGCATATGACTATGATGATGACAACGCTTTTAATGATGAAGTGATCAATAACTAAGCTAATGATTTAGCATATGAGTGGGTTATATCTTTTCAATAAATGAGTTAATATATCTTGAATTCTCTCCATTTTCTTCCTCCCTCATTTCTTCTCAATTTTTTATTTCAATTATTAGATTGAAATTTGAATAATTTAGTATTAATATTTTATAAATCGTTAATAAAATATTAAATTATAAATAAATAAATAAATAAATTTGAACTACAAAACCTTAGCCACAAAATTTAAAAGTAGACGATGAAGATATATAGGTTGCACTGAGGTCTTTAAAAAACTTTTTAAGTAGTCCATACCATAAATTTTGATATTTAGTTGAATTTTTTTTTATTTGAAAAAAAAATAAATAGAAAAAGATAAGAAAATATCACTTAAATTTTTAAAATCAAATTAATAATTTTTTAATAAAATGTATTGTCAATTACTATACTCTTATAGTTAAGATTTATACTCTAACAACATTAATTTAGGGAGAATGATGAATAAATACAAAATGAAATTCCAAAACCCTCATAAATATCTACCTCTCCTTGAAAAGGGAAAAATAAATAGGAAAGGACTCTAACAAGATTAATTTAGGTGATAAATAAATACAAAATGAAATTCCAAAACCCGAAATATCTACGTGGGTAGGAATCTGGGTTTTGAATATTTGAGTAAAAGACCAAAATACCCTTCCTTTCACTATTCTCTCGATCTCCACTATCCACCAGAGATAGAGAGAGGTGCTGCGACTAAAAGCTTGGGGACAGGAGAGAGCGATATGGGGAACAGAGACCACAGAGTTCAAATCAAATGGCAAGAGAGGAAGAAGAACACCACCTTCTTCCTCATTGCCCACATCTTGCTTTCCACTAGAGAGAGTTGCGACACAGGGATGTGGTGGACATGATTCCAAGATAGAGAACTCGCTTTGAACAGTAAATGAGGCAAAGGAAGAAGAAAGTAAACAATAAATGTGCATTTCACAAAATTCTTAATGGGATTTACAAGAACAATAATGGGTTTGACAATATTTTTAATGGCTTTTATAAGAGCAATAATCCTGAGTTGAACAATAAATGAGGCTAAGGAATAAGAATGTGAACAATAAATGTGGCATTTCACAAAATTCGTAATGGGATTCACAATAGCAATAATGGGTTTGACAAGATTTTTAATATTTTCACAAAAGTAATAATCCTAACTTGCATGTTTTCATCAGCAAACGCTTTTGTCAAAACCATTACAATTCTTGTCAAAACCATTACTAGACTTGGGAATCTCATTACGAATTTTGTTAAAAGCGTTTGTTGACGAAAACATACAACTCAAGATTATTGCTCTTGTAAAAACCATTAAAAATCTTGTCACACACATTAATGCTCTTGTGAATCCTATTACGAATTTTGTGAAATGCTACATTTATTGTTCACCTTCTTCCTCTTGAGCCTCATTTATTGTTCAACTCGGATTATTGCTCTTGTGAAAACCATTAAAAGTCTTGTCAAACCCATTATTGCTCTTGTGAATCTCATTACGAATTTTGTAAAATGTCACATTTACTGTTCACCTTCTTCTTCCTAGCCTCATTTACTATTTAACGTGAGTTCTTTAGCTTGGAATCGCGCCCACCACATCCCTACATCTCGACAGGTTCGCATTCCATGCCTCCCTTACATACTCATTATGTGCCCATCTCTCTAATTAGAGGGATGTGAGCCTTTTTTTTCAATATATATTTATTTGGATTAAATTATATGCTGTATCCTAGTTTTTTTTCACCTGGTATCTCAAATTAATTAATCTTTAGTCCTGTATTCAAAAATATTTTTCATGTAACACCAGTATTCTGAAAATTAATAATTTTAGATATCGAGTGCAACAAAAATTTAAGGATACAGCATATAATTTAATCTAAATAAATAAAATATATTTTTTTAAAAAAAAATGCTTCCATCCCTCTAATTAGAGGGATAAGTACATAATGAGCATGTTGGGGAGAAGCATAGAATGTGAACCTTGTCAAGACTCTCTTTAGTGGAAGCAAGATGCCGACGATGAGGAAGAATGTGGTGTTCTTCTTCCTCTCTCGTCGTTTGATTTGAACTTCATGGTCTCTGTTTTGCCGAATTGCTCCTCCCATCCCCAAGCTTTTAGTCGCAACACCTCTCTCAATCTCTAGTGGACGGTGAAGAGAGAAGGGTAAAAGAAATGATATTTTAGTCTTTTACTTAAATATTCAAAACTCAGATTCCTACCTGCTTACCTCTCTATTTTTTTGCCCTTTTAATAAATATTTTTAGATTTTAGTATTTGATTTAGTATTTATATGTGATTCTCCATTAAATTATCGTTTTAAAGTTTAAGGGGATCACATAATGGAGAAGGAAGGCGTGGATTGAAATTTGAAGGTGGTCCCTAACTTCGAGAAGTTGCGAACAAAATTTGGACTCAGTTAAAGAAAGATCCAAATTGAACAGTGGGATAGAATCTATCGATGCCTCCAATATCAGCCATTCATTGGGTTTCCCTCCCTTCCTTTCTTCTTCCTCGTCGTCTTCCTTCGCCATTGAACCTTTCAGCTCTTAACCACAATACCCAAATTCAACCTGCGTCTCAGTCTCAGGTATGTATAGTTCACCTTTTATATCTTAAAGACTCTATTCGATGAAACTATCACTAGCTTCCTCTGTTAAGAACTCCAATGCGTAGCAGCAAAATTCTGGTTATAGAAACTAAATTCTTTCGTTTCGCAGATTTTTGTTGAGAAGGATAAATGGAGATGAATGGGTCAGAGATTGAAAGAACAAGAGTTGGGTCAGTTAAAGCAGCTATCAGCTTTTATGGTGATAAGATTGCAGATAATAATAACAAGAAAACCTACGGGGATTTCTCAGCGGTAAGTTCAGATTTCAGCTATTTGCTTTTGTGCTGCACATACTATTATATCATATACTCTATTGTTCAAGGATAATTTATTTGGTTGCTTCTAAGAATTTTCCTGTTTACACTCGGTCAGGGCCATTGTTCATTTGTTGTATATATGTGTAGTCTGATTAATACAATACTTATCCAATCCATTTAGGTGACAAAAATTTAATAATAATGACTAAATTAAGAATCTTCAAAATTATAAGGATAAACTAAAAACTTTTAAATACAAACTCTCAATAAAAATTGAGTGAAAATCTGAGACCTACAGTATAATTTGACTTTTGTTGATTCTGATGGTTCTTTTTTCTCGTCTAAGAAACCTAGAATATTGTGTAAAAGGATTCTTCAAAGTTCCGTCCCATAAATTTTTTGAAACTGTACTTGTGACACCAAGGACTGACAGTATGCATAAAATTCAGTTGCTTTCTTATTACTCTCTGTTCTTGTTTTTTTTCCCCCTGTTCTTTCTTTGAAATTTATGGGGAAATTTACAAGGAAGAAATTCAGAGAATCCAATTTCATTTTCTTGAGTTTTGGTTAAGTTAGAGTGTGGGTGTGTTTATTGAAAGGATTACTAAACTGTTGTTTTAGTTTCTTCACTGACACAATGTAGCTTTTGACGCTAAATTATCGCTTTCCTTTGTCGAACCTGTCTATCTTTTTTCACTCAGAAGTCATCTTCAAAAGGAAGAGAAACCCAAAACGCAAGAAGGGATGGGGACCAGAAAAAAGAGAGCAAATGGGCTGCAGAATCTGAGCAAGCTAATGCAAAGAATAGAGCGGAAGGTCTTTCTTCAAAGATCGAGGAATCGAGCTCCAAGGCGAAGGCTTTGGTTGTGAGGGAAAACGAGAGTTATGATTACGAGCAAGTCATGAGAGAGTTGGAATTCGTTAAACAGGAATTGCAGAAGCTTAAGCTTGATGTAGCTCCCGTTATGAAGGAGAAATTGCAAGCTGAAGAGCAGATAAAAGCATCAAGATCGAAGATTCTGTCAGGTTCAAGAGCTGCAGAAGAACTTAGGAAGGAGCTTGAGGATATTAATGAAGAACATGTGCTTGCAGAATTGGCCAGGATTGAGGCTTTGAAAGAATTAAGAGATATTGAAACTCAGAGAGAAAAAGAAGAAACTCAATTCTTATCTAAAATGGAAACCACTATGAAAAAGATGAAGGAGGCTACTGATGAGATAGAAAAATCAAAAGAGCTTGAAATGAAATTAGCTGTGACAATGTCTGATGTTGAAATGTTACAGAATGAACTGAACTCTGTAAGAGAATTGGATGAATCAGGAGGCTCTTGTTTGTTACAGAATATAACACAAGAACTGGAAGCAGCAAAGAAAGAATTGGCTTCAATCAAAGAAGAAGGTTTTCAATTTATGGCCTCCATAGATGTCATAAGAAATGAGCTGAATCATGTGACCGCCGAGTTAGCTCAGGTGATGAAGGAGGAGGAAAAAGTTGAATCGAAAGTTCAGAATCTCAACTCAAAGCTTTTGAGAGCGAAATCAAAACTGGAAACCGTATCTAATGCCGAAGAGAAAGCCAAATCAATAGCCATGAGCTTATCAGTTTCTCTCAAAGAACTAGAGGAAGAAGCAGAAGCAGCAAGAAAGGAAAAAGAGACCCAAGAGAACAGAACCACCAAAGAAGAAATCAAATCGATTGAGCTTGAGATTGATATGACTGAGGAAAAATTAGAAGCTGCGATGCAAGAATTGGAAGTAATAAAAGCATTAGAAGGTGAAGCTTTGGAGAAGCTGAGAAATCTCACTGAAAATACCATGAGAGAAAGAGCTTTAGCAGCTAAGCATAGTTCTTCGATTACTATCTCAAAATTTGAGTATGATTATTTAACTAATCATGCAGCTGTGGCTGAAGAAATTGTTGATAAAAAAGTTGAAGCAGCACAGGCATGGATCAAAGCTCTCAAGGCAAGTGAGCATGAGATATCAGTAAGGACTAAAATAGCTCTGAGAGAGATTAAAGAGACAAAAAAGGAGGTAGAGATAATGGAGGTTAACGCGAAGGAGAAGGAGGAAAAGATTTCAAAAAGATCTAGCAGAGACGGGGTAGAGAATCCGGCGAGAAAACGCGAGAAAAGTTCAAGCAATCATAATTTGCAGAGATCGACATCTAGAAAGAGCATCAAATTATCCAATGGCACTATGGTTCCTGCCAAGCAAGCTAAGTTTCAGAAGTCAGCTTCACCAGCAGGTAGGCATGTGAGTCCTTTCACTATGAGGAAGAACAAGAAGGTAATCACACATTTGGCCAGCTTTTTTAAAGGCAAGAGGAACACAAGGAATTCATGTAAGAGAGAAAATGGGAGAAAACAATAGGAATCTGTATAATTTACTTAAAATGTAGCAGTGGGGAAGAGGGTGAGGTAAACATGTATATTCCTCTTCATTCCCTTCTCTTTTTCATTTTTACACTTTTTATTTGTTCCCACAATATTCATCTTTCTTCTCCATGTACTGCATCCATGATTACTGGTTTTGCTTTGTCATCCTCCAAATCATGTGATTTTATTCCCTTTCTCTCTTAATTTGGCTGTAATTTAAAGGCGAAGGTAACAAATTAAACAATATTAATAACATTAATAAACTGGATCAAGTAAGAATGAAGTAGTATTTAGTACTATATACACTTAATCTTAGCCAAAAGGTTCTCATTTTACAAAATAGAATAATATTTTCAATGAACTAAAAGCCATCAGTAAACTATATGAATAAAAACAAATTTGTACCTGCAATATACTCCCTCTTATCTTATTTATAAAAGCTTAATAAATCGAATTGCGCTGTTTAAGAATGTAGCTAAAATTAATTTAAAATAATAAATATGTCTGAAATAAAATTTTGTTTTTAAGTATGCCCTCATTTATAAGGGGCAAGTAAGAGAGGAAATAAAGTAAATATAAATATCATCAACTTTTAATCAATGAAATATATATAATTAGTTAGGGGTTAAATTTTTTATAAAAACTCATTAAATGCTTACACAAATCTTGTGTCGAGCTCTTATAAAAAGGATTGATTCAATGCCTGTTTGGATTAGTAATGAAAGCTATTTTTCTAATGTGATTTTGCGATGTATGAGATAAGGATATGAGAATAGTTTTATCTTAATTAGCTTGAACATGCTTTTCAAACACTAACTCAAACAAGAACTCAAATTTTGGACTCTTATAAAAAAGCTTGGAAGGGAGTATTTACTAGATCTAACTAATTTTAATCATATTTATTTAGCTTGGTCATTCATTTATTTTTTTGGAATTGGGAACCTAATGGTCCCGGCAAGACCCTCGATACAAAGCAGTAAATATCTGTACCACCGCACTACTAAGTGCTTGGTGGTCATTCATTTATTTGTTTCTTGTAAAAAGAACTGAAACGAACATTTCCTTCGTTCTTATTTATAACTACTATAAGTCACCTTCTATAAGTTTTTTTATGTCTATCAAGTCATTTTATAAAATTTATGAAGTAAATAATATTTTATTTTATTAATGCTTCTTTTCAAGGATATTGTTGAGTGATTACGAGGGATTGAGAGAAATTATTTTAAAAAATTGCACTTAATTAGTGAAAAGTTGGGGTAATAACCAATGATCTTAATGGAATGGGCTTTGGCTGCTTAGGTTGAAGGTTTCAAATTTGAGTATGTGTCAATGCAAAAAATAAAAATATTTAGGAGAGTTACCCTTAATTATGCCATACAACATTTAAATATGACATAGTCGTATATCCATATTAAAAAACAGAAAGGTAATACAAAACAATCCAATATTAAATAATCTTAACTAATTTTCTTAATTTATACGAATTTTCATGGGATTTAAGGTGTGCTGATTTTTGTTTGTAAAATTCCTTGGGGCATTGATGATCCACAAGATTTTTTCAGAGTAAATCATTTCATGGGAATAACGATGTGATTCATTTCCTTAAATCACGTGCCTTGCGCCAATAATGACATTTTTCGTTCGTTGTTGAATTAACCAAAGTCAATCTTAATTTTAACAAGCAGTCATTATTACATGGGCTATGTTCAATTATACCATCCTCTCAACAAGAAACAATTTGAAACCCAGTGACATTAGAGCAAAAGAAAATGACCAGTAATGACCTTCTAACTTATTGAGCAAAAAAAAAAAAAAAAAAAAAAAAAAAAAAAAGAGACCTTCTAACTTATTGTCCATAGCTCTAAAAGTCAAACATTTTTCCCGAAAAACTATGACAATCAATTATCACTTTCTTATGTTATTACCCATATTTACTAAAGTTAGATTGTAGTCTTCTGCTTGTTAAAGAAATATTTTGGTTGAAAAATAACATTCAAAACATTAATAACATGGAAAAAGTCGAGTCGTTTCTATAATTTCTCAAAAGAAAAATTGTTTTGAATTTCATTTCTCATTTTCCATTAACTTATTTGTTGGTTTAGCTTAAAATAATTGCTTTTGCACTTTACAAGACAGTTTCTCACGCACATTTGCCTCAGTCTCATACAACCCAACATCACTTAAAAAGAACTCATCTCAGAGAGAGATGTTTACTGCACCTACTGCCCCAACTCATTTGTTCTCCAAACAAGAGGTTGACTACAGAAAGACTGTTTCAAATTTGAGAAGAAAATCCCATATGAACTACAGGAATTTTGAAAAGTAGATCAAGTGAAAAATTATGCAAACAACTATTTTCTCACATTCCCACATTCTATTTCATCCAATGTTGCATTATGATCATGATCCCTTTCACCAGAAAGACCCACACATCCAAGGCAGCCATGGCCCTCCTGGTTCTCTTCTTGAACTGCTGTAGGCTGTGTATGGCCAGAATTTAGATTTTGACCATTAGGAGTATGAGTAATTGCACTTGTTTCCTCCAACATCCTAAAGTAAGCATAAGGTCCCCACCCTGCAGAAAACATATTCCGAGCATTAAGCAGTTTCAGATTTGAGTCATCATAATGATCTGCTAACCATACAAAGTAGTTTGTGATGGGCCAAATCATTGGGTATGTACCATATCAATGTTATTCTTGTTTGGCTAGTCTTCGTAAAAATATTTCTGCCCCCATATTTAGAATATAAATGAGGTTGGATAATGTGTATAAGTTTTGAATTTCAGCATGGCTATTTTGTCCAATGGAAAATTAATACTACCTTGGTCCCTTATATAAGAACTAATTGAGGTGTTGGATATAGTCCTAAATATAATAAGACCTCAATCTACTTTGTTCCCCATATTTATCATTTCCCCCCTAAACTATCCCTATTAATTGCACATGTTAAGGGAGTTTGTATCAAGTGTAGTTTCAATGCAAATGGCTTAAGAGGATATTTCCTTAATCTAGCCAAATTAGTCAAGTAGATTTTAGAGATAGTATATTTCAATTGAGAAGCTCCAATTTCTCAGTTCTCTTTCATAACAGAGAAAAGATTCTGTCGGAAGTAATTTAAGAGTTTCATATCTTGGCCAAGGTCATAACAGATGAAACAGGGAACATTTAAAAAAAAAAAAAAAAAATTGAATTTCTTGTGTTCCATAGGAAGGAGAAACAGGTTTCAATGATGAATCGACTTGAGCCATAACCTAAAGTGATTTTTTGCGGTCCTTCTTTCCTGAGCAGTAAGTACCAACTCAAAATTTTCCATAAGATATGAGAATTAAAACCAGTCATTTGTCCCTTTGCCTTTTTCAGAAGACTCTCACTCTCAAATCAAGCTACCTGGTTGGTTATGAAACAGTATCTACACGTCCAAAGAGATATTAATTTCTGCCTCGTACTTTTCAGAGAAAAACAACCAACATACACAATCTGACAATGAACATAACATACAAACATAAGCCAATTATGTAATTTGCACTGAAGCATACCTTCATGGTGATAAGGAGGAGGAAAAAATTGCAAATAGCAAAACGTAGCTACTATAAGCCCTGAAAAGAGAATTCAAATATAGTAAGTCGTGTAGTGCCCAAATGACAAATTTATGTTGTCAATTATCATTACTAAATCTAAGACGAACCTATAAGACCTCCAGCAAACACATCCTGCCAATGGTGCCAATAGTCATCAACTCGCGAAACGCCAACAAGTGATGCCATGAGCAAAGGAAGAAAAACAATGCAAAGCTTTGCAACATGGCCTGTCCGGTCAAATGCTTTTATTTTACCAGATAAGTAAAGAGATAAGAAACCCAGACCGGCAAAGGACCCTGCATATAATGAGAAAAGCAACTGATGAAGCAAAATTTTAGAAATTCCGCAACCCTAGTATGAGCAAAGCTGATCTTCAGCATTTCATCAAAAATTGAAGAAAATTATCAGTATGCCAAAAATGAATTTGAATCCCCTGCAGTGCTTTTTTTTTTTTTCTTTTTTTTTTTTTTTTTTGTTTTTGTGCAGTTCTCAAGTGTGACTATTCTGAAAAAGATAAATCCATTATAACTTAAAAATTTATACATGTACACACATATATAAATTTCATAAAAGTGTTACCTTTTATAACTACATTTAAGCACTACACAATACAAGGCATTACAGGTGATCTATATCCTGGCAAAACCTATCATTTGTTCTATACAGAAGATAAAGAATATAAAACAGTTATCAGCTTGGCAAAACCTGTAATTTTGTTCTACACAGAAGATAAAGAATATAAAAAATTAACTACATACATGAAGTATGGCCACTTGGGAAACTCTTGTGTCCCTCCTTTATGACATTCTTGTCACCATGACATATGACGTTTCCCAATTTGTCATAAACCTAACAAGAATCAATTAATCACTTGATATCACAGCTACTAACAGTCAACAAATTGGTTATATCATTATACAAAATCCGTTTTGCAACATAGATACATAAATCCCCCACATAAACAACAAGTGAGGAAAAACCTACATCCTTTCCATCTGGAAAACAACGCCAGAAGAAGTCTGGTCGAGGCCGACCTACAGCATCTTTTATTGCATCAGTAATTACTGCTGTTACTAAAACAGAGAACAAGAGACCTGCATCAGCAAACAACATAGTGTCACCTACTGTAGCTGTTCGTTTTTTAGCTATTCGCAATATATACTATGACATAAATAAATGAGGGTTTTTCACACATTATTACCTAATACAGCATGATGAAGATCATAGACGTCTCTCCTTCGAATATAGACAAAAAGAAATATCAACATAGGCAATATAACCGCGTACATCTACCCATAAAAGAAAACACCAGCTTTCTTAGTGTCCTACTTTTTTTTTTTTTTTTTTTTTTTTTTTTTTTTTTTTTTTTTTTTTTGGGGGGGGGGGGGGGGGGGAAAAAAATCATGTTTTCACAAGTATAATCCAAAGCAGTAAACTTACAGGAACAGCCCAAACAGGAACAGTATTACTCTTCAAGGGATATTTGAGATCAGTCATCATATCCTTTCCAACAAAGCGATAGAAAGGATGGATGATATATAGAATGATCTCAAGTACCACAAGGAGCAAGAGTATGAGCCAATCATGCCTGTGTGTTCTTGCAACCGAATACCCATGAGACATCACAGTATGTGAACCAAGCTGAATTTCCCTCATCCTGAATTGCTAGAGCACACAACAAAATTGAGAATGATTATAAATGAGTGTTCGATGTTTATTATAATCATCAATAAATGTCCAAAACCCCAATGGAAATGTTTATTGTTCTTTATCTTTGTATGATGTTAGAAAGTAGTAAAGTTTTGATTAAAAAAAAAAAAAGAAAGAAAAAGAAAATAGTAAACTTGGTATATCAAAATCTTTTAACAACCGCAAAAGTCCATAAGAAAGTAACCTTCAAGAAAGCAGCACAATAGAGAAAGAGAATGCTTTTTGTGGAAAGACTATAGATAATTTACTCTCCCCTCCAAAAGAGATGCTTAAATTGTACATGTGTCCTCTTTATTATTAAAATATGCACAAACCTTTCTTAAAACTAGTAGATGATCAAATACACACAGAGATACTATTGATTTATTTTATTAAATTCATATTTTTTAAATTTTTACTTTAAATTATTTTTAATTTAATATTATTTATTGTGCCTTGAAATTTTAAAGTTCATTATATATTTTAAAAAACTGAGCATTATATATCGGTTAAATTCATATTTGATAATTGTTATGCTAAATAAGAAAACTATATTTTGGATAAAATAGATAAAATGTAACTCATCTTTCAAGGCCAGGAAGGCAGTGTAGCACATTTTCAATCCCAAGGGAGAGGAGGGCAATTTTTCAAAATAGTAAGAATTGTACAATTTGAGCATCTTACAAGGGAATAGAGTGTATTTTACTCTAAATATAATAGGCAACTGAAAAATAGTTAGCACTATACTTTTGCAGAAGTTTGCAACATCTTGGTTCTTCATAGAACAGCTACTCATACACCAATAATCTAGTCATCTCCAGCCTTTTTAACCAGCTCAATGCAAGTAGCACATATTAGAGGCTAGTGAATCCTACCTATACTGATATCATGGACATAAAACTAATAAATGATAAATCTACCAGGAAAGTGTCAATCAAGATGAAAGACAGCGTGTACATAATTGTATGGAAAACTCCAGTATGAGACTCATGAGCCCAATTATACAAAAATTCCTCTCTCTTTTTTTTGCCTAATTATTATTTCAGATCTCTAACATATAGGTCATTTTAATTTCTTTTTGAGAGGAGCAGTAATGGATCAGGACCACTTCATCAATAGTATGTTGCAACAAAAAGCAGCCAACAGAAGGGACACTTCTAACGCCTTTCTTCTAATCTCATTCTAGCAAGGTGGATTTATAAATTGATTACCTTTGGTAAGGGTTTGCATTGGTACTACTTTTAACCAAAACTTGACGGCACTAAACAATAACACGATAAATAAAAGCTAAGTTAGATGCTTCAAGCTGTTATATGACACATGCATTTTAACTAATGGCCCCAAAAAAGAATGCACTTCCCTATTCTCAATTAATTGTTAGAATTTATATCAAGATGTAAAGTAAGAAATTCTTCAAATAATATTAGTATTTCTAATAAAAATATATCCTTTTCATTCAAAGGAAATCTTAGTCCATTTATATACCTTATTACCTCTTCGTTCTCTTTGTCTATCAATGAAATATTAGTGCATGAAAAGTGATCACCCCTCACAGAAGAGATTCCCTGCCTCCTGCTTGATAAATCCTAGATAACCCCAAAAAAAGCAATTTAGCAACAAAATATAATAAATAGGTCCCTATTTGCTTTTCTTCCCAAATACCATAGCCTTTATCTGATCTACAAGACAAATGCAATGCACTGAGGAGAATTTAGCAAAGCTGTAAGTAATCCAAATTAGATGCCCTGTGAGGACTATCTTATCCATTCCTGTATCCAATACAACTATCCTAACCTTCCTGGTTCCTGAATTATAAAGCCTCAGCATGAAAGCCAACATTTCATAGTTCTATATGTACGTCAGCAAAAGAATGTATCCTCAAAAGTAAGCAGATAGTCAACACAGTAAACCAATAATTAGGTTTTCATTTTAGGAAAAGCGCCACATATCAAGATAAACATAGTCAAAACTAAGCCACAATTGTAGTAAAGGTTTCCATATACTAATTAGTATCCAGAAATATATGGCAAGATTCTCAAGAAAAAAGGGGCAAAGTGAATCATTATTTCATGAAAGAGATGGGGAGGCTAAAACAGTTACAGACCACATCTAAGAACACAAAGATATATTCAATATTTGGTAAACAACTGCTTTAGTTCAACTAAACAACAAACTGCTATAACGGGACCAACAGATCATTTGCTGTATGGGCTTAACTTTCTTATACAATAATCATATCACAAAAACTAAAACCGAAACTGATTAAGTGGTTAACCATTTACTTTCTACTTTAATGAGCTTAGATGGCCAAAAAGCACGTATTGTCAAAAACAGAAATTTTAAATCAGTTTAGGGGAGGGGTATTCAATGATCATAGATGGAAGTTTTTAATCTCTTTGCAAGTTCAACTTGAAAATTCATTGGCGTGACATCAATCTATAGTTGAACAGAGAGAGACAAAATAGGCAACACTATTCAAAAGAAGGGCTGTGGAAAATATGCTTTTTAAAACCTTGCTAAAATAATACTTGGTTCTTCGTTCTATTACCAATTTAATCAAGCTGACAGAAGAGTATTCTATGCTTCATTTGAAACTCCAACCAGTTGATAAAAGTACAGAAATAAATCAAAGTATCTCCTTTGCTCCGTTGAAGTCAATAGCAGTAAAACATAAACAACATTGACGCACATTACTTTGCCCAAGAATCATGAGGTAAAAATTAGAGCTTTACTCGTCCTAAAACCATAAACAGAGCTTGAAAAGCTCATTTACCAGTCTGAATTTAGTGTCCCAGCAAGATGCATAACATCAGCATTCAAATTAAAGATATTCATTTCTGAGATGATCAATAGCACATCGGAAATTATTCATCCACTTTCAACATTATCCGTTTAAGACTGACATTACTTCTAGTCGATTTAATATTTTACTCCCAAATTTGAGCACAAAAAAAAAAAAATTGTTTGGAACTCTCAAAGTATGGATTAAATAATCATCCATTACTCATTTGTACCTCAAATTCAAGCTATCAAGAGTTGAGGACCACGACCCAAGAATAATCAATAACAGATGAAGAAAAGGGGAAAAACAAAAAAGAAACTCTCAATTTCTAAGCAGTCGCCTGCTGCAAGAATTTGAATAGTGTACAATGGAAATGCTAACTCCCTTGAAGATGGTAAAAAGTAACAAGAACAATCAACAATCAAGAACAAATTCCCAACAGCAGTATTAGTAGCCACTAACCTGAAAGTGACTCCTTATATTTCGGAAACAAGAGGAAAATCTTGAATTTCCCATGCCAAAGTGTAACAAACGAAAATCCCAAAGAAAAATAATAGTGACTTCGTACGCTTATAATCGGGTCCAAAATACGACTTGGAAAATAAGTAAAAATTGAACACGAAAGTTCATGTAGGCAGCTGGAAGAAAAAGCTAAAAATGAGGTTGAGAGAGCGAAGCTTCATTACCTGAGGCCAAGATTTTTTTGGACAGAAATATCTGAAATTGCTAAGGAGATCGTATTGATGGGTCGTCGTCGGTCACATCAAGCAGATTCTAGCTTTAGTTTATTATACTGTAAGACTTTGGTTGATTAATTTCATTTTGTCTTTTTATAAATAAATAAATAAATAAACGAAATCAAGTCAGGATTAAACTGCGGGAACTTGGTTTATAATGGGAAAGACTTTAGACGGAAAATTTTAAAATAAACAATAAACAAGAAAAAAAAAAGGCCTTGTTTAATTTTTTAAAATTTCCAAAAAAATTTATTCTTGAGAAAAATTAAAAAAAAAATTATATAATAAATAGTTTTAAATAATGTTTTATAAAAAATATAATGTTTTTTAATATATTTCCTCACGTTATTATGTAAAATTAATTTTTCCCCCACTAAAATCGGGCAAAAAGCATAAAACAACCTGATTTTTGAATACTTTTTTTTTTCTAATTGAGTTTTTAGTAATTATTTCAAAGAAGTTTGTATAATTCAGTGTCAACTATGCTTTTTTTTTTTTTTTTTTGGAACAATTATTCAAACTTTCTTTAGCCCAAAGCTTGTTTTAAAACCTCTCAATTTTGTCTTGACTATACAAACATCCCCTAGATTTTGTTATTATTATTTTTTTGTGTAAAAATAAGTATTCCCAAGTTATTTTAAACTTGAACTTAATTTTTATTGGACCAGAAGCATTAAGATTAAAGCCCTCCAAACAAGTGCACTTCCCGATATTTAAATTTGTATTCTTATCCTAACGGGATGACACCGTTTATCATCTCAACTAACAGTTTGTTGGTAACATCCCCTATATTTTTGAAAAGGGTTAAGGTGCCTCAAATGTAACCACTTAGGAATGCTGGTATGCAGAAGTCTTTGAAGAATCAATTGTGCTCTAAAAGTAACCAAAATATAGCAATTTTGCCTATTGCTGTTATAATTGTTAATAGACATCAATATCAATTTTTTTAGAGTAAAATACTCTAACCCCCTTGCATTTTGCCTTAATTACACAAACCTCTATTCTATTTTAAAAATATACACTTATGTCCAAACCGTTAGTTACTGTTAAGAATTTTTTATTTTTTATTAAAATTAAAATTAATGATTTACCCTTTATCATTACTAATTCCCAAAATTTGGCTAAAATTGTTCAAGTAATTGAATTAATATTTTTTTCTTTTTCTTAATTTATTTTTAGTTTTGCAAATAATTTCTGTTAGTTTTTTTTTCATATTGAGATAAAGACATAATTAACTTAAATAAATAAAACATATAAAAATTAATTAAAATATGATTATTTTTTTAATTGATGCATACTTAAATAAACATGTTTATAAATGGTTGGGCAAAAAATATATTTAAAAAATAAAATTTTAAATAAATATAAGTTATATGATATATCAAATTTACATTATTAATAACATATGGTGATTAGAAAATATGCCTTTCAAATATGTTTTCAATCATGGTGTCATTGGAAAAAAAAGTAAAGAAAGAAAGGAATATATTTTTAGTCATTTAAAAGAATACTAAATAAATAAAGGCTAAAGTATACTTTTAGTTCTTTAAATTTACATGATGTATACTTTTAGTCCCCTAACTTTATAAAGTATACTTTTAATCTTATAATTCTAACATCGTTAATTTTGCTAACGGAAAATACAAACTCAAGTGATAACGATGTAAATTTAAGTGATAACTATGTAATTAAATGATATTAGGCTTAACTTTAAAATATCGGTAAATAGAAGAATATATAAAATTTGTGTAATTAAATGCTATTAGTCGTCATTTGAGTTTCTTTGCGTCGGCGTTTTCCGTTAGCAACATTAACCATGTTAGAATTTTAGGTCAAAAGTATATTTTATGAAGTTAAGGGATCAAAAGTATACCTTATGTAAAACTTAAAGGACTAAAAGTATACTTTAGCCATAAATAAATTTCAATAAATATAATATAAATTTTAAATTTGATAATATAATAAAAACTAATAAATTTTATAATGTATTGGTAATTGTGAGCATATATGTAATAGAATTATTTTTTGTTTGCATAAGTTATTTTTAGGCAAATATAAATGTTTATTCATTGTTAAAGGAGGGGTATTTTGGTCAAAGAAAATACTTAATACTCAAACCTAACGGTCAACTAATAGTTGGGTAATGAAAATGGAATCTCAAATATGTAAGGGAGATTTCTGTACCATGCATTGTAATTTAGGTAAAATAGAAGGGTATTCAATGTATTTTACTCTTTTTTTTTTTTAATTGTCAACATTAGTTTTTTTACGGTTAGGGGGAATTTTCTCCTCCATTAAAAATTTTAGAGAAAATTGCTCCTAAAAAAACTTTCAAATATTAAGTGCTCCTGAGTGTTTAGTTTCAGGGCAAATTGCACTTTAACCTCTTTAAAAAAATCATATTAACCTCCTTTAAAATTAAAACATATGTAGCACAAACCTTCCTTATATATTTAATATTTTATTTTCATCAATCTAAATCGTTAGTTGACAATTAAATTTGACTCTTAAACTTTGTTTTGACTGAAATGCCCCTCTTTAACATAATAATTATTTAAATATTTCTATTTCCAAAAAGATTATATACAACCCAAAAAATAATTCTAATACATATATTTTAAACTTTTTGATTTGTTATAAAATATATTAATTCTGATTGTGTTATAAAATTTTATAATTTTAGTTTGTCATCATATATGTTGAATTTTATTTATTTTGGTTACTTAAATGGCTAAAAATATATATCAAACACGTATTTTTGTTAATCATATGTCTAGACAATATTCCTCTAGTTCTAATTATAGGGTAGAGAGAGAATGAATTTTTTGATCCTATTTATAAGTCAACAACAACAACAAAGATTTTATTCCATTAGGTTGGGTCGGCTACATTGACTGCATGATGCCATTGTGCTCTATCATAAACATATATCTTTAGATAGAATATTAACCAATAGATCATGCTCTATAACATTATTGAGTGTTTGCTTCATCTCTTCCTCTACATCTTTTTAGAGGTTTCACATTGTTTGATTGACCCTCCTCACCAATGCACTCAATGACCTTCTTTGAACATGTCCAAAACCACATCAAACAATGTTCTACCATTTTGTCCTCAATATTTGTCACTCCAACTCATTCATGTATATAGGCATTACAAATCTTATCTTTTATTGTGTGACCACACATCATCTCCTCTTCCTCATCTCGGCAACTCTCACTTTATGTTCATGTTGTTCCTTTAAAGGCTTACATTTACTATCATATAGCATTTATGGTCTTATTGAGATAAAACTTCCTCTTTACCTTAATTGGTAATTTCTTATCAGAAATAACTTTGGTAGCTTTTCTCCATTTATACCACCTAACTTGAATTTTATGATTAACATCCTCATTAATTTCACAATCTTGTTGTATAATTTATCCCAAATATCTATATTTTGCCAATTGTTAGATGATTTGCTCTCTCAATTTAACCTCTACATCATTTCTTAATTGTCTCTTGTCAAAATTACAATGCACATATTTGTTTTGTTCCTACTTAGATGAAAAAACCTTCGACTCTAGAGTCCTTCTTGATATCTCAAGTTTAAAATTAATCTCCTCCCTTGATTCAATTATCAGGACAATATCAATAGCAAAAATCATACAATTAGGGATAGCTTCTTTAGTAAGTTCAATTAGAACATCTACCACTGAGTTAAATAAGTAAGGTCTCAAAGCTGATACCTAATGTAGATAAACCTTATAGGAAAGTCCTTTGTCTTTCACATCCAAGTATTCTAACATTGGTTGTTTTCCCTTCATACATGTCTTGAATGGCTTTGATATATGCAACACGCATTTCCAAGGCCTTCTAAAGTATATCTCTTGGTACACGGTCATATGAAACCATATGCAAATCTTTTCTTTTACTCCGATACTTTTCCATTAGCCTCCTTAGTAAATAAATCACTTATGTTGTGGACCTTCTTGGCATAAACCCAAATTGGTTTTAAGAAATACCAGTCTCCAACCTCAACCCGTGTTCAATCACATTTTCCCATAATTTTATTGTACAACTCAAGCTTAATTCTTGTATAGTTTACACAATTTTGGATATATCCTTTATTTTTATAAATAAGGATCAAAGTACTTTTTCTCCAAGCATCATGCATTTTCTTGGCTCACAAAATTTCATTAAACAACTTAGAAAACCACAACACCCCCTCTTCACCTAGACATTCCCAAACTTCAATAGGAATACCATAAGGTCCAACAACTTTATCATTTTCCATTTTCTTAAGAGCTTTCTTAACCTTGCCAACTCGAATCATGCGGTAAAATGACAAATGCAGTTCACCTTCTTGAATTGTCAAATCCTCCAAGTCACAAATTGCCTCTCCTCCTCAATCATTGAACAACTTATAAAAGTAAGCTTCCCACCTATTTTTAATATGGGTTAAGGTGCATTTTTGCCAACAAACTATTACAGAAAGAGCATCCAGCACAAATATTAATTAAGCGTACCTTAAATACCAACAAACAATTAAAAATGTGCAGATTTGCCAATGAACTTTTGCAAAGGTGCAGTCAACACAATGCCGTTAGAAAAAGTTCACTGACCGTTATCTAAGGTGCAGATTGGCCAACAAACTTTTACTCCACGAGCACCCAGTACAAAATTCTTAATTTCACTAAATTAAATAATTTTTTCTCAATTGTCATTATTCAAAACTACTAGTATAGATATCTATGGACAAAAATTACTCATTTGTTAAAATAAACAAAAATTTTAATTAAAAATATAATTATATGATTTAAATAAAACTCAATGTGTTTTATAATTTCTTATATATTATATACGTTAAACAAAACAAATATATGATTTATTTTTATTTTAGAAGAAATTTATGTGAGTTAAGAAATTCATTTAATGTTAATAAAATTTAAAAAATCTAAAAAATATATTATATCCGAAAAGAAATGGAATGAGTTTAATTTTTATTTTTATAAAAAGAGCTTAATGGATATCAACGTTGACACTTAATAATATAAATCCGGCAACTTGATGATATTTTTATTAATTAAATGATTTATTGATTATATGAATATGGGACTTGTTGAAAAAAAAAAATTTTAAAAGTCCCATAAATAATTTGTTGAGGCTATTCCAAGATAGTTAATTAATGACAATTTTTTTTTTCAACAAGTCCCATATTAATATAATCAATAGATAATTTAATTAACAAAAATATCATCAAGTTGCCGGATTTATATTATTAAGTGTCAACATTGATATCCATTAAGTTCTTTTTATAAAAATAAAAATTAAACTCATTCCATTTCTTTTCGGATATAATAGATTTTTTAAATTTTTTAAATTTTATTAACATTAAATGAATTTCTTAACTCACATAAATTTCTTCTAAAATAAAAATAAATCATATATTTGTTTTGTTTAACATATATAATATATAAGAAATTATAAAAACACCTTGAATTTTATTTAAATCATATAATTATATTTTTAATTAAAATTTTTGTTTATTTTAACAAATGAGTAATTTTGTCCATAGATATCTGTACTAGTAGTTTTGAATAATGACAATTGAGAAAAAATTATTTAATGTAGTGAAATTAAGAATTTTGTGCTGGGTGCTCCTGGAGTAAAAGTTTGTTGGCCAATCTGCACCTTAGATAACGGTCATTTAACTTTTTCTAACGGCATTATGCTGACTGCACCTTTATAAAAGTTCGTTGGCAAATCTGCACATTTTTAATTGTTTGTTGGTATTTAAGGTACGCTTAATTAATATTTGTGTTGGATGCTCTTTCTGTAATAGTTTGTTAGCAAAAATGCACCTTAACCCTTTTAATATCTCCATAAGTAACTAAAATATTGCCTTCTTTGTCCTTTATACACCTCATTTGGTCAAAATCTCTCGATTTTCTCTCCTTATTCGTTGCAATATTGTAAATCTTACACTCTTTAGCCTTTATCCCGAACTCCTTATAAAACTCCTCATATGCTTTAGCATGAGCTTCACTCACTGCCTTCTTAGTCTCACCTTTTTAGCCAAACGATATATCTCCCAATTTTTAGCATTATCACCCAAGTATATGCCTTCAAAACAGTCTTTCTTATTCTTGCCCTTCTCTTGAACAAACTCATCCCACCACCAAGTCTCTTTATCTGGCTGACTAAAACCTTTTAATTCCCCAAAATTGCTTTAACAACCTTATAGACGTTCTTAGTCATATTCCCCCACATAATATTAGCATTTCCTTGTGGCTAGCTCCCACATCCCCTTTTCCAAAAGAGTTTTCTTGAAAATCTCTTGCTTCATCCCTTTAACTACCACCACCTAACCCTTCAATGTAAAACTTGTTGGTCCGTTTGTTTTAAGCACTTAATACACACATTCAAGGTAAAAAATAACCTATGTTGTGCTGTCACGCCATCCTTTATGATCACTTTGCAATTAGTGCAAAGTCTTCTATTGAGATTTGTTACCAAAGAGAAGTCAATTTGTGTCCTTCCTCCTATACTCTTGTAGATGATTAAATGCTTCTCCCACTTCTTAAAGCAAGTGTTGATAATCTTGAGGTTATATGCCTGAAAGAAATCAATAATAGATTGATCTTCGTTATAAAGCTCCCTAAATCTAAAACCACCATGAGCCCTTAGCATGCGATCCTACCTCCTTACCAATATGTCTATTAATATCCTTACTAATAAAAATATTTTCAATTAAGGGGATGCTCTCAATCAACCCCTCCATATCCTTCCAAAACTTTTCCTTAAGAAGCGCTTCTTCCCCTACGCAACAATTATTCTAAAAGATAGGATTCTATCTTCAATCCTCTTAATTTCCACCATATTCTTCCTTCATTCTTTATCGGTGATGATACCAATACCATTCCTTGCATTTACATTTCATGTGTACCAAAGCTTGAAATTATTAATTTCTTGACCCTTCTCTCATCCATTTAGTCTTCTGGAGACACAAGATGTTAATCTTACGATCTACCATACCCCCACCACCTCTATATACTTGTGAGTGAGAGATCTAATGTTCCAAGCTAAGTTCCAAATCTGATCTTGCTTTAGCAAACTAGCTTCTTTAGTTGCCTCCATTCAAAACAGAGCAGTAGCCCTTTCTCATTTAATGCTACACATAGCCGACAATGTAGCGGGCTCACTTTTCACCGTACTCAAGCCATACATCGCATTCCTTACAAACAATGACCTAACATTACACACAATTGATGATGTTGCGGCTCTCACTCTCAAAATTTTCATATGAATGCACATTTTCCCGTTGTTAACTTTGTTCTCATGTGGTATAATATATATTAAATAGGAATAACATTGAAAATTTATTTAATTTTAAATTGAGTTAATGAAGTTTAACACTACACACAACCGATGATGTCGCGGCTCTCATTCTCAAAATTTTCATATGAATGCATATTTTTTCCCTCTATTTATTGTTGTGTTAACTTTGTTCTCATGCGGGGGTATAATATATATTAAATAGGAATAAAATTAAAAATTTATTTAATTTTAAATTGAGTTAATGAAGTTTAAGATTTTAATTTGAGTTAACATATTAGGAGTGAATTATAAATATGATTAGAAGAGTACAAGTTCGAGAGATTATGCAAATAATTAAGTTTGAAATTTAAAATTTTTAAACACATTTTTTGTTGCAAACATTTATAAACATATTTAGTCAAGGATCAACATGAGTTATTCCAAATAAATAAATAACAACCAATAAAAATGGGACGAGTAGAGTAAGGTGTGACACCCGTCTTTATATGCCTTTATTTATTAGAGTTATACTATACATGCATCGAAATAGTTTGGACAACTTTAATGCGGAATAAAACATTCTTAAAATAACTTAGTTTGAAAACATGAGGATAAATTTTTCACGAGCGATATCTATCCCAGAAGGGAATCTTAATACAATAATCCAAAAGTAGACAAATGATAAACAAATTAGTATAATCTAACTACTTATACTATCACCCAAGCCCATTTTGTTGTAACCCTTACAGCTGCATCTTTCCTTTTGATCCCGATTCACTACTTGTCTCTTTCATGCGATCTGGAGTTTAAATGAATGAACCCCAGGGGTAACAATTAATCTCATATGCAAGTATGAAATATAAATGACAACATATCACATATTAAGAATAGAATAATTCATAGTAAATAAGTCACACCGTAACTGCAATTATTGGCCAAGAACTACAGTCCTATTCTAGGACACGCAGCCCCAATCTATAACTAGGATACACATGCAAAATTATTTAGCAATATGGTTAGTCATACATGAATACATACATATATACAAAGCTAATAAGATAATAGTTACTCACCTCAAGCTTGAACCTTTAACTCGTTCGAAGATGCTGGGATCAGTAAAGGTGTCAAGGTATACCTATAAACGTTTATCATTGTCATTAATTATCACTTGCATCGCAAAATAACTAACTATGCAAATTATTTTTAGAGGATTAAAAGTGATTATTAATCCCTAAAATTTCTTTGATAATAATACCCTTTTTAACTTATTACTTATAGCCTTTCATAATAATAATAATATTTATTTTATTATTATTATAATTATTATTATTTATCTACAATTATTTTAAACTCTCAGAGGCTATCCAAACACTTTAAATTAGGAGTGGTTTTGGAGCACGGGGTGAGGGGTGAGGGGTGAGTGGTTTGAGTTTCGAGGTGAGGGGTTTAGGGTTCGGGGTTGAGGGTGAGTGTGGTCTAGGTTTCTGGGTGAGGGGTTCTAGGTCGAGGGGTGAGTGGTTTGGGTTCCGGGGTCGAGATAGAGTGTATGATAGCGAATCTACTTATATATATGACAGTAAGCTTTCGCTTTCCTCTTATTTATACATATACTTATAGTTACACTATGACAGCAACAAAACTTCATAGCTCATGCGCATATGTATATATCTCAGATAACATCGTTGGGTTTTTTAAAAATAGCAACTTTGGTTCTTTCCTTATGATCAACAACTCACATATATATAAACATCTATATACATAGTTTTCATTCACTTCACTTGATAGCAAAAACTTCTTCTTTTTCTTTCCAAACGCAGTCACAGGTGGGTGTGTGTGTGTGTGTGTGTGTGTGTGTGTGTGTGTGTGTTGTGTGTGTGTGTGTGTGTTTGTGTGTTCCATAGATAGCCGTAGATATATTTAGCTTAATGGCATACCTTATTAGTCTTTTAGATATGTCAAAGCTTACTGCTTCTCAACATTACACCAACCTCTATTTTCCAGAGAAAAAACAGAGCAACAAATGCTTGAACTCTCTCTCTCCCCCCTTCGGTTCTTACTCTCAGTTTCTCTCTTGCTCTTGGTTTCACTTGGCTGACCAAAGTGAATAAATGAAAATCAAGGAACAAAGCTTAAATAAGGACTCACAGTCCAATCCAAGAGGCATGAGTAGGTAGAGGAGAAAACACGTTTCTGTTTGTGAGGCTCAAGAAGCATGGAGTTATTGTCAGCGCAAAGGGCAGTAGGGCATGGCACTGTGATCTCTATTTTCTCCATTCCGTGAAGTTTGTTGGTGGTGATCTCTTCCCTCTATGTTTACATGATCTGGCCGAATGAGATATGATGAGGATTTGTTTTATATATATATATATATATATTGTTGTTCACTCAATAGTCCCGGGTTGGGCTTGAAAAGGAGCAAATGAGAATGGGTTTGTGTCTTTCTTCAAAATGGGCTGCTGCTCACTTTCACGTGTTGGGCTAATGGAGTGTAATTATTGAATGGGACTAAGTATCATCTCATGTATATGGGCCCAACGAGTTTTGGATATTAAGGAGCTGTAAGTATTTAACCCCATGAATATTGGACATTGAATAATTATCGAAATTAAATCCTTAATTCCATATAAAGATTTTCTTTCTCGATTAAATTTATTTTGGAATTTAAATATTATCTCTAAAATATTTATACAAAAAATTATTCCCTAATTATTTGTCCTTAATTTATGGGAAAATATGCCTTAAATTCCAATAATTAATTTCATAATTATTTCAAGCCAAATTTCATAATTCAATTTCCATATAATAATCCAAATTTCAAATCCCCAAAATTTTAGGATGTTACATAAGGGATGTACTTATAGGATGCATACGCTTTTGTATAATTTAGTTGTGGGTTAACTGAATAACGTTGCGATAGGCATTTTGCTATAGCATTGCGGAAGCTGTGCAATAAAATGTTGTAGCAATGCGTTAGATGCAAACTAGGAGATTAATGTGACTTAAGATGAAATCTGAGCTCTATCTATTGTAACTCTCATTTTCTTAACAGACTCCCGATCATTTGTTTTATTTCTGTTTACTAGTAGTAATAGTCAAAACAACCATCATAACCATTCCATCACGCAACTTTCAATCGAATATTGGCTACATAATCGGTGTTACAGTCTCTGTGAGGCAATACTCTACTTACTCTTTATTACTTGTTCAACTGGTTCACTTGCCACAAGGGAATTTAACCAACAGTTGCCAAGAAAATGCAAGTATTAGTAAAGTATTTCCCATGATAAGAGGTGTTGTTGCCATGTTAATTAGATGCTTTGGCCAAAGGATGAACATGATCCTATCACCTTGCCTAATGTGGGAACCTCTTCATCAAGAATCAGGATGTTTGTAGCTTCTTCCCCCTCTCGAACACATGTCACAATGACCTTACGTTGATTGTTTATAATTTGCTTATGATGGTGGGTGGTTGCTTGTGTGTGAACGTAAGCATCAACAACAAGACACAATAATGGAACATCCAAATACAAATTGCAAGGTTCTCCATCCTATGGAGTGAGAGAAGGTTCGCCAAATAGTACCTCCGGCCGGGGGGTTATAACTACCTTTGGTGCTGAGGACAATTGAGGATTCCTGGGTTCTATGTTCCTCATTTTCCTTCTCTGATTGCATCATAGATCTCATTTCACCATGTAGCTCTTTCAAGAGCTCTTGTTGGAGTTTGTCTTGAACTGATACATGGACTTCCCCTCAATGTTTGGCCATAAGCTTCCTACCGGGTTTTCCTTGTGAACAACAATGTGAAGCTTGTCCAAAATTTTTTGTGACACCAACTCCCCTTGGCTCCCCTCAAACACAATCGGGCTGATCCGCCTTTCCAATCGCCATTAATAAGATGTCCATCCATTTACTTGGCGTAAATGAACCTTGGCTGCTATGCTTTTCAAGTTCATCCTGTATCATATAGTTTCTTATAAATGAAAATTCAATAATTCTTCCACCTCATTCTCATATTATTCACTAGTTCTTAAAGCATTCATCTAATTATGATCCATTTTATTACCACCTAAGACATTTCCAACAACACTCAAGTTTAGAACAATTTCAACGAACGACATGCTTTTTTCTCATTTTTTTTAAAAAAATTTCAAAGTATTTCCCCTTAAAAGTAAGACATCCCAAAATTTCAATAACAAACAATTTTAGCTTAATTCAAACAAAACTTACTAACTAAGACAATTCAGAACAATATCAGCTATGAAATCCAACAATTTCATCAATATAAAATATAAAGATATAGCTAAGTTGTCTAAGTCATAAACTATAAATTATGGACTTCTAAGCATCAAGATTCATACTACAAAGTTTAACTAGTTTAATGAACATCAACAAAAAAATTTTTAAACTATAATTACCTTAACTTTAAATTTCGATGCTTGAAATTTATTTTCTCTACTCAACCCTAATGACAACAACAACAAAGAGAACATGAGAATTATTACAACTAACGTATGAGAGGGGAATAATTGTATGGCAAAAGGAATATGGTTAGAAATACACTAAAAAAAGGAAAAAGGGAATTTAGTAAATTGAAAAACTCATTAAATACACTACTTAGAAGCTATACTTACATAATGACTTTTAACATTGCTTCAGTCAAGAATTAGTAAACAGAAAAAAAAAATATAGAACTTTAACATTTGGGTTCGACGATGAACACTAAAAGAAAAAACATATAATAGAACTTACAAAGTGTGTATAAATTATTCACTAACAAAGTGATCACATAACACATTTTCCAATTCAACATCACAATTTAAACAATGTACTATGAGTTATATGTATACTGCCTATACCAACCTTCTTCATTGGGATGGACTCCTCCAATCCTATTATTTTTTGTGAACTATTCTCAAGCATAGTCAGTAAATTAAACATTTAACTGGTAGTTGACCGTTAGAGCTGTTAACGGAGGGGCAACATTGCTACGTTTTGAGACTTCCAGGGCAACATTTCTCACACAAAAACTTCCAGGGCAAAATTGCTCTTGGGTGTGTGCTTCAGGGGCAAAATTAATACTTAACCCAAAACTCAAAACAATACATGAGTACTCTTTTTTCCATTTTTATCAGTTCCCTCAAGCCACGTAATAAGCAGTCTAAGATGCCACCTGGATAATTTTTGGTCAAAGTTTGCCTAATAAGCATTTTAACGGTTAAAGTTTAACTTATATTAGGGTTGGATATAATTGCACCATAAAAATTAGTTCAGGGTAGAAATTGCCCCATAAAAAAAATTTAAGGCATTGAATGGACATTTGAAAATACCCAAAAAATCTACCTCAGGGCCCAAAGTAGCCATAAAATGTCAAAAAAGGTCCAAGAAAAAGTCACATGTCAAAAAGCCTAGGGCCTTTCCTGGTATTATTTCATAAATGTTAACAACTAAATTAGTACCAGCTAACAACTAAATCAGTAGCATTAACAACAATTTCCTAACAACTAAATCAATACCATTAACAACTAAATCAATCCCCGTTAACAACTATATCAGTAGGAGTTAACAACTAACATTTTATGAAATAATATAATTAGTAAATTGCAAAAAAAATCCTAATCTATCAAATAAATTTTGACATGTGATTTTTTATCCAACAAATAAACTTTTTTAACATTGTTTTGCTAGTTTGAGCCCTGAGATGGATTTTCCCATTTTTTATGGCCAAGATACGGATCCATTTATTCAAAGGATAAAATTATGTTTTACTTGGATGTAGATACATGTATGGTACTACTATACTATTCCAAGTACACATTCCTCATCAATGATAACTACATTCACATTGGGACGTGGCTTTAGTCCACTGCTATTGCCATCCTTTGCTAGTCACTTCCTTAAAACAGCGCCGTTTTGGTGCAAAAGCAATGGACTGATTTTTCTTTTTAATACACATATTTCAGGGTTTTGTAGATACTAAAGGATATTGATCGGTACTAAAAAAATATTGATTGGTACTACATGATCTTAAAAAATTATTTTATGATGTTCAAAAAGTATTTTAGGGTACTGACTGGTACTAAAAAGATACTTCAGGATACTAACTGAGGATACTGGTTGGTATTGAAAAAATACTTCATGATCTTGAAAAATTATTTTATGACAGTATCTTAAAATATTTTTTCAACATCCTAAAATAATTTTTCAAGATCATGAAGTATTTTTTCAATACTGGTCAATATCCTGAAATATCTTTTTAGTATCTACGGTATCCTAAAATATGTATATTAAAAAAAAAAAGCATAAGTCCATTGCTTTTGCTCCAAAACGGTGCTGTTTTGAGGAAGTGATTGGTAGAGGATGGCACAAGCAGTGGACTGAAGTCACGTCCTTCACATCGGCAGACTTACCGGTTGGTGTCTGTGCATTTGCAATTAGTTTCTAATTAAAAATAAGGTCCATGCTAACCTTTTTATAAACTCATTTCCTAAATAATGTCATCCCTATTGAGTTAGAGACAGAGTCAAGAATTGAAATTAGGGGGACAAAAATTACAAAATAGAACCTATGTGTTTAAAACATTTTAAGATTTTCATTTTAGTTCCTCCACAAAACTTTTAGTGGGGATTAAAGTAAAAATATTAAAATTTTTATGAGATTGAAATGTAATTTTCTGAGCATCTAGATTTTATTCTATGATTTTAGGGGGTGGGGGCCACCCCTAACCCCCTAGTTCTGTCCCTGCTCTTGACACTCCATTAAACCTAACACCGTTGTTACAATAATTAATATTATTACATTGGACGTGATTTCTAAAAACTGAGTAGTATAATTGTACATGTTATATAAATAGTGTGATTACCAACGTTATAAATTTATTAAAATTATTTTAAATTTTACTTTCATGTACATGTCTACCGTAAAAACCGCAAATTTACTTTTTCAAATATACAGATCCAACGTTTTGTATTTAAATAATCTACAAACAAATTCTTACTCAAAACACATATAACGAACTTTCTAATATTCTTTTATTTTAAGCAATAATCTAGTAACCTAGTGGCATGTAAACTCATCTATAAGCGGCAAGTATTCAATTTGGTTTGTAATCTTAAGCCGTTAGTACTTTCCTTTTAATTCAAAAAGATATTGTTTTATTTTTTATTTATGATACATCACTACTACAAAAATTGGATATTACTACCCTCAAATACGTCCTAAATAAGAAATAGGTAATAAGAAATGAAGCCAATGGCATTTTTATAATTATATACAAGGAAAATGAGAGTTCAACGTCCTGAATTATTGTTTAGGAATTCTAAAATTGATTTTTGGGGTTCTAAAATTTTTTGAGGACACTTTAATTGCTTCCCGCCATGAAAAATATGAGAATTTTTTGTTTGGCGCCATGGTATTTAATTTTTTTTGGAATAAAATTCATTTTTTGCATCCTGATATTGTTTCAAGACGCCTAACATCTGCCAAATAATTTGGCGCCAGAGGGAAATATGGGAGAATTTTTTGTTTGCGCGCCATGATATTTAATTAATGGCCAATTTTCAAAAATAAGCGACCTGATTAAAATTTCAGGTCGCCAATTTTTCAAAAATTAGCGACCTAATTATTGTTTAGGTTGCCAATTATCGTATATTGGCGTCTTGAATTCATAATCAGGTCGCCTTATATTCCAACTAAACCCTACTTTAATTTGTTGCCTCGACATTTCACACGCTCACGCCGCGACAATGCACACTCAGACTCACACTTGCCGGTTCTCTCACAATCGCCCTTTCAAGTTGATTTCCCTCACTTTGTTGCCACCGCATCAAGTCCATCTCCTTCGTCTTCCGTCTTTGCATCGTCCTTGCGCTTGTGTGCTCGTTTTCGCCACCTCCCCCTCCTTCTCTCGCTCAAGGTCTCACCGCTCTTTCTTTTGTCTCGTTTGGTATTTTGTGTGCGTGTGGGGGAGTTTCGTTTTGGGTTCTTTCTTCTCCTTACTAGCAATGTGTTTGGGATATGATTGAAGCATTGGTTGTTGATAGATGGAATGTGCGAACTCATTTTTCCTTATTCTCCATTGCTGCCAAGCACGTTTTATATGTGGGAAAATATTTTTTCTTAAATTTTCTGAATGCTATGAGTGTGTGGGATTGCTTTGGGCTTCTATAATTTTGGGTTATTTTGATTTATTTGTGATTTTAGGGGGTGATGGAAGTTTAGATAAGCTAGAGTTGTAGTTCAAGATGCTTGATAGACTTATTGAGATTCTTAGAGGTAACCTTGCAATATTTTCTCGTAACCCCTTATGTTCTAAGCCTTATTTGATTTTCTAGGGTTCCTTACTTTGTTGAGTGATTGCAATTTTTAAGTTTCTTGTTGAAACTCCCTGTTTTTTTCATGGTTCTTTTCATGCATTAATGTGATTAGTCTTTTAATAATATATGATGTGTTTTTATTGTGAACATCAATTTGGTCATTAACAAAACACATTGGTGTTGTGCAATTCATGTAGTTGACCTCACTTGGTGTTTTAAGGATTGTTATTGTTGTTATCATTGTAAACCAAAACGTACAATATGCAATTTACTGTGATTAATTAGTTCTTGGGCTGTCAAATTTTTTCCCCGTTGAAAATCAAGAGGTTGTAATTATTTTCAATATCTTTCCTTCTTGATTCACAGGTTCTGCAAGAAGTATTGAAGTGTTACTCCAATCCTGAAAATTTGTTTGGCAAGGTTTGCGTCATAATAGACAAAGTGAGTTTTGTACACAACTTTGTTTAATCTTGGTTATTTCTTTATTTGAATATAAGAGTTATAAGCACTGTCGCTATCAATTGAAAACACATCATATATTATAAGCATTGTCGCTATCTTTGTAAGACCGTAACTAATTGTGGATCTTGTCGCACGAGAGCAAGTTGGAACCTCTCAATCTTCTTGTGTTCAATTGTACTGTTTGCTTACATCATCATATAAGAATCTGCTTGGTTAGATCAACTCGATAGTGTGTGGAATTGCCTTTTCACTCTGTTTTCATTAATGAGCATATGACTTACTCCATTGGATCTTGCATCTGATAGAGGTCAGGATAATTACTGAGAGCTTGTTGTCATTACGCTTCTAACCCGTTGAAGTTGTGCGGTGGTTTGTGTTTGTTGTATTGGTACCTAGTGAGTAATCTGATGCATCCTAAATTGTGTGGATTATGATGTGACTTGCAAAATTGCACCATCTTACTTGATTGATGCATTGCTACTAAATTTGTCGTTCCTATGATTTGAGCATCACTAATTGGACGAAGCATTTTTATATAAATTGGAATTTGTTTTTTGACTATTTAGTGAAGGCTATACTGTGTAATTTGTGCAGTAGCTTATTTTGATTGGCGTTGATTCTGCTTTGGTTATACTTGCGGCTGTGATTTGTTTCAGTTAAGTGAGAAAACACGTGTTTTGCTGAAAATCTAGTTGTAAAGTAGTGCAATTGTTGTTATCTTGCCTACTTGTTCCTTGCAGATATTTCAAGTTATAGGGCTGATATTGTCTACATAATTTGCCAAATAGTTTCTCACAATATTTCTTACTTTGATGCTGGTGGTTTATGGTAATGTGAGTTGGGATGTAATTCTGTTTTGGTAGTTACAGGGCATGAGTTTGCTGTCATTTTTCACTGTCATTTACCTCTCATTCATTACAAGGAATTTGATGTTGTAAGTCTATAATCGTGGGTGAGGTGAGAACCCCTAGCCCTCCAAGCCTTGAGAGGGGAACCCATGATCAAATGAAAAAAAAAAAAAAAAAAAAAAAAAAAAAAAAACCTGAGTTGCTATCATTATTGTTGACTATGCTGTCACTTGGGAATTTTTGCTGTCAAATCTGAACTTTGCTGCCATAAATTGTTGTTTGCGGTCAAATTGAGTTTTGCTTGTTGGATTTAATTATTTAGCATCTGAGCTATATATTTGGTTGTTTAGGATATCAAGGCATTGAACTAATGGTACAATCGTGTTCATTAAAACTGATTTTTGAACCTTGTGGCTGCCGTTATTGGTTGAAATTTCTTGGAAATTGAGGTCTAAACACCTAAATATGGTTTAAACATGTCTTTTGCGTGGTGTGATGGATTTTTGAACTCAAAGGATTGAATTAGACTTGGTTAAAATGTTTCGGCCACTTTCTATTGGATTCATAAGTTCTTGGAACCAATTGTTTTATTGCTAAAATTTTGAGATAAGTTTTAAAAGTTTGGGAAATTCTAGAGTTCCTCTCCATGGATTGTTTACCTAGGATTTTCTGACAAAATTTTGGCACTTCTTATGTGATTTCTATCCACTCAGTGATGTCTTAATTGTTTCTTTAAGTTTGTAAGATTTGTACTTCCTCTTGAGATCACTCAAGCCTCTTGATCTAGTAAATTGCAAAATCTTACTATAAACTGGTTAAACACTCATTGACTCGAGTTTCTTGCTTGGAGAACTTACATTGTTAACAAGATTTCCTATTACCGCTTGCAAATAAGTTTCGTGCTTGGTTCTTAATAGAACAACCATATGTTGATAATGCGATATAGACGAGAAGAGATTAAAGGATAGTCATCTTTGTCTTTTTTGACTACCCGTGAGAAATCTTGGTCAAAGGTTTGAAGCAAACGGTCGCTCCCAAATTGGGTCGTTGCTTTCATTTTATGCGCACACACATAATTGTCCTTATATGATACCTTCTTCCGAGAGAAACACCACTTTTGTCTTATGGCTTCATGGTTTACCATTATTGGTTTAAGTGTTTTTAATCCAAATCCGTGATTTTTTTTTGTCTTTCCTTTAGTATTAGCCATATGAACTACGTGAACTTGATTAAAAAAATGATGGCTTCATGGTTTACCATTTCCATTACGATTGAAGTATATGTCAGTAGGAATAATTCCAATGTTCTGTTAGTTGATGAAATTGTTGGATTTAATAGTTGATATTGATATGAATTGCTTTAGTTAGAAAGTTTTGTTGAATTAAGCTGAAATTGGTTGTTATTGAAATTTTGGGATGTCTTACTTTTAAGGGGAAACGTTGCCGAAATTTTCTTAAAAGAAAGCATGTCGTACTTGAAATTGTTATGAACTTGACTGTTGTTGGAAATGTCGTAGGTGGTAATAAAATGGGTCATAGTTGGATGAATGCGTTGAGAACTAGTGAATAAATTTTTTGTTGTTGTACTTGAGTTGTTAATTATTTCATTCACTTCATTGGTTTATCTTATACCTTGTTTTTCAATTTACGGTTTTTGGTACTTGTGGATCCGTACTCACAGGATGACATCGATACGGTTTGAGACATGTTGGCTAGACATCTTCTTGAACACATATAGGTATATAAAGTTTACTTCGCATTTTTTGGCTAGATCAGGTGATCAATCTGTTTTAGGTAAATCTTTTGATAGACGAATGCTTCTTGAGATTCTTCTGGAACTGTGATGTGACATTTACATTGCATGAGTTCTTCGGAATTGTGATGGTGGCATTTATGTTGTAGTGGACATTTCTTTGCTTTTTTTGGATTGATGATGTTCCTTAGTTGGTTCGCATTGGGCTCATGTTGGGCTGTTTAATTGGCCTAATTAGTTTATGAATGTTTTCATTTTGAGCACTGTCTGGGCTTGTTTCTCTCTAAAGATGTATAATCAATTTTGTCAACTTCATCTTCCTTTAGGAGCAGTGGCATGTGGCATTCTTCTGAGGTTTTGTACTATCTCATAACATCAGAATCAGGTGGGGTGACAGAACAAATTATGCACTTGGTTCTTATGCAACTGTTGCTGGAAGGAAGATAGATACACAGAGGCCCTTATTTTGTTTGCTGTTCAACTTCTATGTCACTGAGTTTAGTCCCTATTTGTGTTTTAGAAGTGGGTACAACATGGCTCGTTATTTCCTCATGGATTATGGTGCATCGAGATATACCAGGCATAGAGTGTTATTTTATTTTGATTATAAGTTGGACTTAGATGAAAAATTCAATCTAAGGGGCCTTGTGATTGGGAATGAATTACTTGTTAAAAGCTTATATTAGGGTGATTGTCAATGTGAATAGGTAAGTCATTGGGTTGATTAAAGTAGCTCAAATTCAATGTTGAAATTTAGAGAAAAAGGGTAAATGTTAATTGAATATATGTGTATAGAGTTGCTGTGCTAACTAAGCTTTGATTGTCATACTGAATCTTGGAAGCTTGTAATATTTTATTCTCCAAAGTGGGTTGGATGAGTTTATTAATAAGTAATCAAATCTTATGTTTCTATGTTTGAATTGTGAGGGAGATTTGAAGCTTGTTGGGTTTGCTAGCTATGTATATAATATATTTTGAGCAATGTTTGGGCTTGTATGGCTGAAATCTATGATTTCTAAATGTATATTTCAGTTTTGCAAAAATTGGCCAAATATACAGCAAGCATATTTAAAAAAAAAAAACTTAATATAAGGCGTCCCGAAATCTTAATTCGGGACGCGCGTCTCTTAAGGCGTCTGAATAAGATTTCAGGTCGCCTCATATGATTCGAATTTTTGTTCATATGAGGCGACGTAACAAAATGTTCAGTCGCCAAATATGACCAAAACCACGACACTCTCTCAGACGTCCCTCTAAAAAGGAACGTTAATTGGGTCTTATTTATGTATTTTGTAGTAGTGATATATAAATATTCATTTATTTAAACATGAAGCATAGCATAAAAAAGAGGATATATGGCAATGACATGGCACAGGGACTTGAAACCTGCTCTAGAGGGTGTGGGAGGGGGTAGATCAATCAACTGAATAAAATTAGGGGGAAAGATATTTAAATTATTAAATAATATAAAAGTGAAATTTGAAACATGAACTCCAAAGTAGAGATATAAGATTGAAAACTACTTAAGTGGAGTAAAATTTTTATTTTATATACAGGAGTGACCTAAAAAGCCAGTAGAGCTTCCCCGCTTATAACTTGCTACTTCACGTAGCAGCACAAACATACCATAGATATTTAATCAAAGAGTTATAATTAACTATTTATTCATTAATTAATACTAATAATATTGATTGATGATATCTATGTGCAGATTCGATTGGTGCATGGTGGCGGTGGAAATCCAGTGCATGTCTTCACATAGGGTCCACATCCATTGTTGTATGATTCTTCTTTCTTTCCTGCCATATAAAATCAAACCCGTAAAGCTGAAGGTGGGTTTCGATGTTAATGATGAACAAGGATATAATATGAGGTGCATGCGCGGGGGAAAAAAACCAGAACAAGGATAAAATAAAATAATTAAACTGTGAGCAAAGTTCATATAATTTAATCTTAATTACTCATATATAATTTTATTATATACTCTCTTCAGTCCATAATATGAATCACTTAATAAACTAATTCACTGGAATAAAAAAACGATATAGTTGTATTATTATATTTGTTGAAAAACTTTTATGATTTTCACCTTTACTCCTAAAAAATACCATAATTTTTTTTAGAAATATACATTCTCTATCCCGTCGTTGAAAACTGAGGAGGAGGGTATATTTGGAATAAAGCACTACACAAACTCTTGTAAAGTGAATTATACTTAGGACCATAACATTTTTCTAAAAATGACTTGTAAAGTTAAACTATAAATGAGGGATTAAAGTAAAGAGCAGTAGAGAATCAGAATTCACTTATGCGAGAATGGGAACAAAAGAGAAATGGGAAAAAGAAAAGGGATAAATCGTTTTAAATTTAAATGAATCTATAAATAGAGTGATGAACAATTAGATGATGATCCATACTTCTTTGTACAAAAGGAGAACTTCAGTAGAAACTAATACATATCTTACCATTTGGATCAGCCATGAGTCGAGCGAAACTGAAAGAGAAAGACAATAGAATTAAAGCCAAAAGCAACACTGGTCGAACCCCAAGTTGCTTCATGTTTGGTGTATTGGATTTGTGAGTTGAATTTCCATGATAAGCCTCCATATATATAAATTGAAGAAGCCTCTAGATCTAGGGGGAAAGAAATTTAATTGCTCCTGTCTTCTCACCTTGTCAAGGCCTATCTACTATATGGTTCCCAAAGTCATGCCCTAAACTTTACGGCATTGAAATATTAAGAGAAGTTGAAATGGACCCCCCCTAAGCATAATGAAGATGACCAGAACATAACATGGAAAAAATGATTCAGTTGATGGTTTTCTCAACTTAATAGACTTTAATATTTTCGAAATTTATCAATACATCATATAAAACATAAAGGAGGCAAATATATGATTTTTTTTTTCTTAAAAATGATGTTCGAATATTTTAGAGTTCTTAATTATATTCTAAAATTTTGATAGAATATTTTGGGCCGGGGGGGGGGGGGGGGGGGGGGGGATTATTATCTTTTAAAAGAAAAAACATACATTGAAGGGAAAGACAGTTTTAATTGTTGAACCGAACTTAAACCAAACTTGAAAAAAAAAAAAAAAAAAAAAAAAAATCAGTTTTGGCATTTTATAAACCAAACCAAGCTTTAATAGAAGTTGCTTTTGATTGGTTCGACATATCAGTTTTGTTTGGTTTGGTTTTGTATGATCATTTTAGTTTGATTTCGAACACCCTTGGTGCAAACGTTCATGCCTTCCCGTCTATTTTATTGAGATAAAAAAAACTATAGGAAAACATACATTTCTAAGAAATCGATTATTATTTTTATATTTTATTAAAATTAGGTTACTAATACTTTTCTAGTTCTTTTTAGGGAAAAACACTTCTCATGTTGTAGGAGAAGTGTATTCTCATGTCACACACATATAAATGGTGAGACCCACATATATATATATATATTAACATTATATATGTGGGTCACACCATTTCATGTGTGTGTAGGAATCTTCTTCTTCTCATGCAATATGAGAAGTTTAAACCCCTTCTTTTTATAAGTATGACGGTGAATTTTTTTTTTTTTTTAACTCCTATTTATATGTCACAAAATAAAGTTTTTCTTACATGAATATATTTATAATTTTGCTCTTCATTTATTATTGTTTAGGTTGCTATTTTCTAAAAATTATATGTATATACTCTCTCCGGTCCATAATATAATTCATTTCAACTAATTCATTAGAGAGAAAAAATAACAGCAAGTAACTTATTTAAATTGAAAAAGTTTTCTAACTTTACCCATATTTAATTTTAAAGGTGAGAGAAAAATACAAGAAACAACATCTAAGCATTAATTTATAGAAATAAAATTGACAAATAAGTGTTAATTATTCTCGAAAAAAACATTTATTGCATACCAAAAAATTATCAAAACCCTGCTCGGTCCCAATTTAAAATGGTTACACAAATCTGCAATACTAAATATATAAATTATCCGGCAATAAATATATGGCCGAATTATTCAGTATTCCAACGAATCCATTAGAAAAACTAAGAAATGGCCAAATGAATCTGTTTGGTTCACGGAATCGAAGGTAATGTAATGAAATTTATTGTAAAGCAATGTAATGTAATGATAATTACATGAATTTGTTTGGTTTGTTATTAATAAAAGATGATGCAAATGCATAAAATTGTTTGATTGGATTACATCAAACATGAGAATATATGCGGATAATATAGAAAGAGACAAAATTACTCCCTGCCTACACATATATATAATATATATGTTGAGTTCATGGTAATTTTTTCTATTTTGTGCAGTGTATATGTTGGGTTCATAGTAATTTTTTAATATTTAATGGTGCAAATATTTTGTAGTATATAGGTTGGGTTCATATAATTTTTCAATATTTAATGGTGGAAAGATTCTTTAATGGTATATTTTAATATTTTATAACGGTGTACTTTTTTAATGGCAAACTTTTTTTTAAATTTTTTATTATTAATTAATTTTTAATATTTAATGGTGGTAATTATTTAATATTTAACATCATTTATGAGTGGATACTTTGGTCAATTTAAAAAATTATAATGGTAATAGTGTCTTTTTCACTTAATTACAAGATGTCTATCCCCATTCATCAATCTTAGTGATGAGGGCCTCTTAATGTTAGCCTTAGGGTATACAATCAAAAATTAATCAAGGATTACATATAGGTAAACCTAGGATTGTCACTACAATTTTTTTTTTTTTTTGTAGCACTTAAAATGGTGTATTTGTAACGGTTGGAAAAGCTGCTACAAAATCCTTCTACAAAACACACAGTTGCAAAGGGTTTTGTAGCGGCTTCTAAAAACCACTACTCACCTAAATAGAACCCCTACTGTATTAGTAGTGGTTTCGTCACACTGCTACAAGATGCGTATGTAGATAACATATTATCTGAACATCTTGTAGCCGTTCTTAAACCGCTACAAACTTCGGCTCCAAAATTTTGGTATGGTGGTAAATGAAAATTAAAAATTTGACCTTGACATTGTAGTAGTTTTGAAACCACTACTAAGTACATCCAAGAATTTGAAAATATTTGTAGCAGTTATGAAACCACTATTAATATTGGACAAAAATTCAAAGGTTGCTACAAAAATTTAATCTGATTGTGGATTTAAATTTGTAGCGGCTTGAAAATCGCTACTAAATATTGCATAAATTTTTAAAAACACAAAATAATAATTTGAGTTCATTGTTCCAATATTATGTTGAATGTTTTATTATTCAAGTAACAATTTTAATGATAATAATTAATATTTGAGAAGAATGATTAAATTAGGTTAGATAAGTATAAATATTATGTAGGTTTAATTAATATGGAGAATGCGTAGGTAATAAGGACCTATGTTCTCCTCTAGATGTTATTTGATTATGGAAGGAATGTTAATGATTATGGGAGGAATGTTGAATATGTTGGGGAAAAATCTTTGAATTTCTGGAGAAGAAACAAAAAAGTATAAGTGTTATAAGAAGGACAAATATAGGAAAAATCTCAAGAAAATATTACTTGAACTTCAAAATCTCAAATAGGTGATTTCATAATAAAATGAGTTGTCAATTGTTTTACTGTTCTTGTTAATCCCATTACTATTGTTGTTAATAGGATTTTGAAGTTCAAGTGGTATTTTTCTGTCATTTTCTAAAAAAATAAAATAAAATGTTGAAATCAAAGATTTAATTTTTTTTTTTTTTTTTACTATATTTGATCAGGTTGCTCAACTCTTCAGGAAATCTTCACCATATGAGAGAAAACAAGAGAAAAGAGGAGTGGGAAGAAATGGAAGAGGGTTTGAAATAAGGTGTGGTACGTGGGGGTATTTATAGGAATCTGTGTAACGCTTATAACGGTTAAGGTGACGGTTTTTGTGACGGTTTTTGTAGTAGTTGAGGTGACAATTCTGTAGCGGCTTTTATTAATTTATAGGGTTTTAAAACCTCTACAAATATTGGTTGGAATTTTTTTAAGAAAAATAAAAATTGAGGTTTTACAAGAACAAAAGTATAATTAGTTTAAGGGTTATGGAGCAATTTGGCCAACGAACTTTTACTTCAGGAGCGCCCAACACAAATAACTTTTCAGTGGATCAAAAATACCAACAAACTTTTAAAAATGTGCAATCAACACACAAAACTTCTAAAATGTAAAGTAAGCACAACGCTGTTAGAAAAAAATAACATCCATTATTTAAGGTGCAAACTGGCCAACGAACTTTTACTCTATGAGCGCCCAGCACAAAGAAGTTTTACTTCAAGAGTGTCACTACAAAAAAGTCCATGTGCAATTCACCCAAAATCCGACTGTTGAAAATCCTTACTTGGACCTTCCAACCATGTGCATTAGGGTCAGAAAGAGTGAATGCAATAAAAAAATCACAAATGTAACGAGTAGATTTCATTTTGAGTAAGGATGGTCAGTTTTCAAACTTGCCTAGACAAATCCATGTGCAATCCACTCAAAATATGATTGTTGCAAATTATTGTCTGGATCCCTCAACCATGTGCATAGGGTTAAAAAGAGTGAATGCAACCAAAAAAAAAAAAAAAAAAAAAAAAAAAAAAAAAAAAAAAAACACAAATGTAACGAGTAGATATTTTAGGTCCAATTAAAAATCACAATCTGCACTTGCACCAGACAAGTTTGAAAACTCACCATCCTTACTGAAAATGAAATCTACTCATTACGTTTGTGATTTTTGATGTTGCATTTACTTTTCCTAACCCCAATGCATATGGTTGGGGGTCTGGACAAGGATTTGCAATAGTCGGATTTTAGGTGGATTGCATATGGATCTTTTTGTGATTGGTGCTGCTAGAGTAAAACTTTTTTGTGCTGGGTGCTCTAGGAATAAAAGTTCATTGACCAATCTGCACCTTAGATAATAAAGGATAATTTTTTCTAATGACGTTATGCTTACTTTACATTTTTAAAAGTTTTTTGTGCTGACTATTCATTTTTAAAAGTTTTTGGTATTTTTGGTTCACTTAAAAGTTATTTGTGCTGGGTGCTTGATAATTTAATATTTCATACGCTTCTTTTTATCTCTTGATTAATAATTTAGGACTCTTTAGTTAATAAATAATGGCTTTTATACTTATTTGGGCTTTGGGCATTTTATTATGTTTTAGTCATTTTTAATAATAAAATTCCAGTTTTACATTTCTTCACTATTTTTATCATAACTCTTGAACCAGATATCGGATTTGCCTCATATTTGTTTCATATTTCAAATGATTCAAAGAGCTACAATTGTTATGAAGACATGAAGGGAAAATTCAGACAAGAGGGTGGTTGATTTTGGAGCCGAAGTCAGATGAATATTTCTGGATTTTATTTGGGCTCGAATTTTGTAACTAAAGCCCATTTTTATTTTATTTCGTTTTGGGCTGAACCATTAAAACCCATTTCCATTTTAGGTTAAATTTAAGTTAGATGGAAGCCACAAACATTCATACATTCACGTTTTTAGATTTTGGTGGATCAAAATAGGAGTTTTTAAATTCTCTCAAATGTTTTTCACGTTCTTCGTGTTCTTCGTCTATTCTTCATTTTTCCCGGTCATGTTCGGCTAAATTTTTGTGATTAACCCAACGATGAGGATTCCATGATTCATCCGAGAGTTCGTGCTTAATCGGTAACGTTACTCATTTCTGTTTTCATCTTATCGGATTCGATTTTTGAAAATAGTTCGAATATTAGATTTAATATTCGGTTTGGTCATCCCAAGGACTGAGTTCAAACTAGGTTTAAAGTTTTGTTTGTGCGATTGCACGTGGGATGCCACTGTTCGGACATATTCTAGGCGATCGTCTAGTCGAGGGATTTTCTGGATGAACGTAGAGATTTCGGTTCATCCAGAACCAAACGCGAGTTCGTTCATATTTCGTTCAATGATGGAAGTCTCTGGAATCTGAATGTTGGGTTGATCATTTTTAATCTGTTTCTGCATATTTCGTTCTATTTTTGTTTACTTTCGTTTTTAATCTGTTTGAATCAACAAAACCCCCATTTTTACTGTTTCTGTTTTGCTGTTCGAATTGAACCGATTGTGAATTCGTTGGGAAACAACCCAGGTTACATTATACTGCAAATCCTTTTCTAATCTGGTTATTTTGGGAGACCACGGAAAATCTCTGTCAGTGCTCCTGAGGTAAAGTTCGTTGGCCAAATTGCTCCTTAATCCTTAGTTTAATCATTCTCCGTTGCCATCCTTACAAAAAAAGTGTGAAGAAAATGTTAGTGGTGAGTTTATTATTTTGCAATAAAATTAAAATTAAATTAAGTAATAATAAATCATAACTTATAAAAACGTACGGAACTATAAGTAAATTGTTATTGTCTTCAGGCTCGTAAGCCATGTTATCACCATCACCTATATTGTAAAGGTCTCAAGGCTTTAAGTGAACCACCATATTCCAATACATGTGTCTCTCGTCCTCAACATAATAAACTTGGTGTGCCTCTGAGGCAAGAATATATGGCTCATCATCTTCAAATCGACCAGTGTGAATTGGCCTGGAGAAATTTACTGATGCGATACCTAAGTCATTAGCTGTGAGTCCCCAAGAAGTTGTCATATTTTCCCATAAATACTTGAAAAGCGTCATAGTAAAACGGCCTTAGTAATTTATTTCGACGACATCAAGAAGCTTTCTATAATAAGGGATACCTCCAAACTTCATGTTACCATCACTACCGCTCGCTTAACTCCTAGTCCTAAAGGTGCCATAAACACTCGAGTTTTGAGTCAACAACCCTTAATCTCATGAAACCGTGCAAAAATTGAATCCATTGACATTGTATGAGTTAGTGCCAACGTTTGACTCAAGAGGGGGTGAATTAGGTAATATTAAAAAATAAAAATAAAAAGAACGTAATCAACAACTAAATCAAAGGACAAGAGTTAGAGAAATATCACCGAAGTAAACAGGGGATTATATTGATTCGGCTTAACCTCTTGACATACATCCAATCCTCTGAGCACTTTTGAGATTTTCATATTTTTCCAAGATTCCATGGATTCTTAGCACCATAGTGTATATAAAGAGATCCTCAATAGGACTCATTCCCATTTATACTTTTAATTCTACAACCACACTTTCATAATTAGAAAGAAATGGATCAATTAATTTAATTCCTTAAGCTAATACAAAGAAATTAGCTACCTACACAATCCAATCATTTTAGAATGAAGCATAAGAGAACTCTCAAGGTATTAGTGTTTCACTCATCTCACCTCATAGGGATAATTTCACTCTAGTTCACTTAATCAACACCTTACCATAGACTTGTAACAATTCTAACATCTCCATTACTAATAGCAATTAATGCAATGGATCAAAAGGAGCTAAAGGCTTGTAATGTTGGATGAATTCTAGATGGAATGCATTAGCTAGAAAAAGGAATAGTTGATATGCAACTAAAAGTTAATGAGCAAATAGCATCCAAGTAACTTGACAACTTTTGCCAATTCTTTTGCAAAATCATGAACAATTGCCTTCTTTATATTTCTTTTTCCCCTTTTTATCTAAAAAATAATTTTCTAATTTTTCCTTTTATTTTTCAATATTTTTTTCTTCTCTCTCTTTTTGCATTTTACTTTTTCCCCTTCTTTTCCAAATTGTATACATTTTTTTTTTCCTTTGACTTACTTTCTTTCCTTTTTCTATATATAAGGCATTTCAATATAAACATTTTTCAACTTTCCATTGGCAAATCACTTTGATTCTAAAATACTATAAACTGTGTAAATGACATTCATACAACATAGGAATGGCTCAAAGGGGTAGCAAAGGGCGATGATTATAGGTTTGCACATATGTTAAAAGGGTTTAAAATTAAACACCTCTTTCTTTTTCATCATACTAAATGCAAATGTAGTTTTAAAAAAAGAGTTGAAACAAGTTCTAGAAGGTGAAAAACCAAGTGAACATGCACACATGAAAAGAATGCAAGGCCCAAATAACCTTACAACAAGGTTTTTTTTAACTCCAATACTCCTTCTAACACAATCAATTGCATAGTGAACTATTCACAAAACATCTATTTAACTATTCCTAATGCTAGCAAACATAACTAATCAAAATACTGCAATCAATTACAATAATGCTAAAATCTTAAATGCACTAATGATGTAGAAACTCTCTTTCTTAAAACAAGGAGTAAGCAAAAATTCAATTGTGGGTTCATTTCTCTTCCCATTCAATTGAAAAGCAAAACACGATTTTAAAAATTTGTCAAAATGCTAGATCTTATAAAAACTCAAAAAACTTCCCACAAGTCACACTTCCAAAGTGGCAAATGCGACTTTTTACCACTTAGGACATGCATTAAAGCAAGTCATTCTTGAAAACTTTTTGAAGCATTTTCTAGTTTGAGGATTTTCTCATCTCAAAACAACCAATTAATGGGATTCCAAAATATATTCCCCTCCCCAACACTTAATCAATACATTGTCCTCAATATTTGTAAAAGCACTCTAAAGAGAATGCTAAACAAGTTGAAATTCAAGGCACAATGGTAGTTAAGTAGAGTAGTGGCAAAAAATGCAAAACATTTATAGGGGGTTCTTATTCTACTTACTAGTATACTACTTCTACCTTTTCTACTGGATTGTGTCCTCTCCCCCACACTTATCTTCAATAGAAAACAATTAAGCCCAAGAAATTATAGAAATTAGGAAGAAAATAAATGAGAAAATTGAGTTGCTTGAAGGAGAAGTTATAATCCCCGATGAGAATCATGAGTTTGTCCTTTAAAACATCTTCTCTTGCATTGAGAATTATAACATGTTATATTTGAGCAAAGAGTATATTAAACCAACAAATACTAGAATCATAATTTTATCCAATTAAATAAATTCAAGCCAACGAATCATAAAGGGTAACAAACAAAACTTACATTGGGTGGCCAATCTTGGAATGATAGGTATGAAAAACAATTGCTTCCTTACAACTTTATTTTTTCGTCCATGACACTTGTTAGAGGAATATCTTTCCTCACAACAAAACTTACATTGGGTGGCATGATGTCATCTTTATAATACAACATACACCCATTCATACACTACAAAAAACCGGCGTTTTGTAGCAGTTAAAATTTCGTATTTGTAGCAATTTAAACTACTACAAACGAAAATAGTAGCAGTTTAAATAACTGCTACAAAACACACTATGACAAGCTGTTTTGTTGTGGTTTCTGAAAACCACTACTTATGTAATAACACCGCTACTATATCTGTAACGGATCTACGTCACCGCTACAAGATAAGATCGAGATGATGGATTGTAGGAACATTTTGTAGAGATTAGAAAATCACTATAAAGGAAAAAGCTTGAGTGGCAAGAAAGGAAACTGAGAAATTTGTGCCAACATTGTAGCGGTTATTAAATCGCTACTAAGTACATTCACAAGTTTTAAAATATTGGGGGCAAAAGTTTGTAGTGGTTGTAAAACCTCTACAACATTGGATGAAATTTAAAAAGTATGTGAAATTTTAAGGTAAATTTGAATTAACATTTGTAGTGGTTGAAGAACCGCTACAAATTTTGGATGACATTTTAAAAACTGCGCAAAAATTTTAAGGTAAATTTTGATTAAAATTTGTAGTGGTTCTGAAACCGCTACAAAATATTTATTTTTATTTTTAAAAAAAAAAAAAAACCTAACTTGAGTCCACTTTTACCTTATTTTATTATTTAAGTGACAATTTAAATGATAAATAGTTAATATGAACTTATTTTGTTGTCTACTAAATGATATTTAATTATGGAATAAATGTTGATGATGATAGAAGGAATGTTGAGGAAATGTCCTTAAAGTTATGTATAAGGAAATAAAATAATTAGTATCAGTATTGTAAGAGGAAAAAACATTGAAATCAAAGATTTAAAAAAAATTACCATATTTGATCAGCTTGCACAACACTTAACCTCTCCAAAAAAACATTGACAGATGAGATAAAACGAGAAAGAAGGTGGGTGGGAAGAAATGAAGAAGTATGTGAAATAAAGTGTGATGGGGCTATTATAGGGATATCTATGTAACTCTTATAGCGGTTGATGTGATGGTTTTTATAACGGTTTTTATTTGTAGCGGTTTATGTCAGTATTTGTGGTGGTTTTTGTTAGCTTTGTAGCAGCTATATAACCACTACAAAAATCCATTGGCATTTTTTTAAAAAGAAATAATTGTTAAAGAATTTATAATTATAAAAGATTTAACTTGTCCATCTTGGCTTCACTTGCATTGGACAAAACTCGCCTAGTCATTAGGTGGGACGCCGTCTAGCATATTCTCGATCAGCTCCTGCAAAGAAATCATCCAATCCTTATTCATGATGTTGTAGAGACGATTCCTTAGGTTCTTCCAGCCATCCCTCATCTTGATCATTATGTACCTCTTCCTATTGTCGTGGATGGAAAACTTATCCTGTATCACAATTGAATAAATAAATAAACAAATAATTGAAAAAGAGATAAATTATAACTCTTTACATCTATAATATAATTAAATGCAATTAATTACCTTCACAGCCTCATCCCATGTGAAACCCTCTGTCCCCTTTGAAACATTCTTCCAAATCCTGAAGTGGATGGTGAACCACCTCCAATTCAAGCCCAGCTCGTTTAGGTAGCGGTTAAGAGGTAACCACCATTCTCGATCGACTAGTCCGTGGCCTCATTCAATGGAACTATAACATGAGGCCCCTTCAACTTATTTACACCGGCCACGACCAACCTCCTTGTGGTGAAATTCCCCTACTCATTTGCACAATTTACTACATTTTTTATTAAATTAAATCCACTATTAATTAATAGTATGAAATTTAAATATTAAATTTATTAAAACAATAATTAAATTTACTTTTGACTTGCACCTTAAACTCGGTCAACTAAAGACGATAGTCGAGGGTTCCTCTGCTCCCAAGCCTCTTCCTCATCCAGGAACCGCTCTATCTTTCTAATTAGAATGTTGAAGTCAAACTCTTCATTCCCCTCGTAGTCACTCACACTGAGCTCAACCCCCTCATCCTAAGCATGTGACTTTGATAGGGTCACTGCTTGTGGGGTTATCTGCTAGGGCTGCTCTAGCAGGAGCTGTTGTGGCTAGGTCAACTCCAGTAATGACATGGGACATTTCTACCCTCATGCTATCCTCGATGGTCCCCACCACCTCCCCTTTACTACTGCCCCCGTAGAGTTAGCCTGGGACACATTACCTCCTTCCCTTTGTCTAAACCTCTCTTGGAAGCCATAACTCCATTGATGCTTGATCTAAACATCAAAGAATCTTTTAGAAGGCGTGTGAGAATCAGATTTGCATGGTTAACTATTTGGTGGCAGTGCATGTATAAAGGCTTCAAATTTGTAGCATTTTTACACAAAAAGCGCTACAAAGTATAGATAGTTGTAGCGGTTGACTTAGATGGTTTCCAAGTGACTTATGTGAGGAATATAGGGCACTTGGTATTGGAGACATGGACCAATGATTTTATACTCGTGTTTCACCATGACTAGTCCATACATAATAGTTTGCATGAATCCCTTACTATAAAGGTGCAACTTCACCTCATCAAATGGTAGATAATACCTACTATTACATTTCACACATGGAAATCTAAGCTCTCCCCACTTTTGAGAATAATGTGATTGATATGCATATGTAAGAAACCCATCAACACCTTTTGAGAATAATGTGATTGATATGCATATGCAAGAAACCCATCAACACCTTGCTTGTACTCTACCGTAACCCATTTTGTACTTAGATTAATTATATTATACATCCATATTTGATGTTCTAGGACTTCCATTCACTACTACAGAAATGGGCTACAACGTCCGTTTTTAAGCCCATTTAACGTCATTTTCTTGAGGAACGCCTATTTGGGAGGCGTAAAAAGTGGAGACTTACGACGTCCTAAATTAATTTGGGATGCTTGTAAGTATTTTTTGAAAAAAAAAATACAAAAGAGATGGAGAATCCCAAATGGATTCCGACTTGCACGTCGAAGGAAAAAAGAAGAAGCAAAAACAAATCCAACAAAGGCAAAAACAAAACAAATCTAACAAACACAAAACGTAGATCAACGCAAACAAAGTAAAGATCTACAAAATGTAAAATTGGAAAAAATAGATCCAACAAATGCAAAAGCGTAGATAAATGCAAATGCAAAATCGCAAAGGATCTCACCAACGCAAACAAAATAGATCTAAAAAACGAAAAATTGTAAAAGTAGATCTAACAAACGCAAAATCACAGAACATCTACCATCTAACAGACGGAGGGAGCATTGAGCTTCTATCTTGGAATGGGGGACGGAGGGGAGCATCGAGCACCAAGCTTGTAGGGGCAGATCTACATGAGATTGACGAAGACGTGACGGGGAACTTCGACCTTCATGACGTGCTTCGAGCTTTGGCATTGCAAGAGAACGACAGCACTTGGAGGAGAGGGAAGAGACACCACCATGGGGTAATGGAAGAGAACCGGATCTGAAACAAAAAATTGCCTAGGGCAAGGCGAGAGAGATGCGAGGGAGGAGTGAAAGGGAAATTGGATCGATGGATCTGAGATAGTTGGGGTGCATTTTTGTGGGGCCCGCGAGAGAGAGAGAGAGAGATGTCACCCTTTTTAGCATCTAAATTTAAAATTTAGATGTCAAAAGTCAACTTTTCTCACATATAATTATAAAAATGCCACCACTTTTATTTTTTACTTGCTTTAATTTTTTTAAAAATGGATGCCTTTTAGGGAAGTAAAAACCTTTTTTTGTAATAGTGATATTCTAAAAAATAGGAATTATAAGTAAATACTAAATCAGATTTGGAGCATACAAAAGCAAGTTCTAAATCACATTTTATGGCAATATGCATGTATATGATGCTGCCATGAAAACTATTTTCAGCTCTTAAACGTCTTAGAATGTGATAGCGAAAAAGGTCAAAAACTCATCAATTATGCACAATTTAGTCAAGCGTAGTGCATCGTAATTAGCAACAGACAAGTATGCAACAATTAATGTGAAACATACTAAGGCCCCGTTTGGTACAAAGAACTTGGAAGAGGAATGTCAACTTAATAAAGTTCCTTCCAAAAAACACATTTGGTTGCCCAAGTGCCCAGAACCCAAGTTCCCGGCCCACACCGGCCCACCACTCTTCCTCATATGTGGGAACTTGAGATCCCATTAAAATTGGTAGGATCTCAAGTTCCCTGGTTACTATTCATTTTTTTGGATAGATTTGCCCCTGAAATTTAAATTTTGGTGGGAAGTTCGAACATGGCGGAAAATTCAAATTTGGCGGGAAAGTTTGAATTTGACGAAAAAACTTTTTTTTTTTCCAAAAGTTCAAACTCAACAAGAAATTTTTTTAAAAAAATATATATTTTTAGCAAAAAAAACATTTTTCTTTTTATTTTGAATTAATTTCTTTTGATGGTAAAATAGACATTTCCTAATTCTTTACCAACTACCCACCCTTCATTTTCTTCCTACCAAACAATTCAATCCATCTTTCCTCATCTTTCAAATCTTCATTTCCCTTCATTTAAGTTCCTTTCCCTCCTCAAAGTTCCTTTCTCTCCCCTCAAATTCTTTAAACCAAACGGGCCCTAAGTTTCAGATTGCAAATGGATTGAACTTTAATATTTAATGTAGTAAAAAATCCCTTAGACACCGCAAAATTGCAATTGTGCAACAAAAGGCAATTAAAGGCAATTTTTTAAAAAGTGTTTTTATGTGTGAGAGAGAGAGGTCTTTAAATTTATGTTTGCTCGTATTAATGAGAAGAGGATGATTTCCCCTGGCTTATATATTACTATTATAAGTCTGTTCAATAAATAGAATTCCTCTTCTATCATTTGTGCTTTTATTTTAATTTTTGGTCGCAATGTTTTATTTATTTTTGTTTAAAGTAATTTGGGATGTTTATGAGCAAAAATGGAAAAGCAAGTGAATTCGAGGAATGATCCAAAGAAAAGAAAAGGATAGAAAATGAATTTGGATTAGAAGACAATATGATTGGGAGGGCAATTAATGAGATCATTGTTCATCTATTGGCTTTGTTCATACATTCACATTTCACCTTTTTTGCAACAATTTTCTCTCGGGTTAATACATTCTTTTGATGATATAAAACTATAAAACGATTATTGACAAAGGATAATGCGAATAATACGTACGGGCTCTTGCAATTGACGATTTGATTTTTCAACATTTATATGCATAAAATAAGTATAAGAATGGTTGGTCTTTTAATTTGTATCTGATCAAGAGAAATTAAATCTCTACTTTTAACATAGGGTATATATCAGTCTCTACATACCCATCATTTGAATGAAAAGAAAAGTTGGGAGGATAAGAAAAAAAAAAAATATATATATATATATATATATTATAATTCTAAAGTAAAATAATGGATATTGATTAAAATTAAATATAATAAAAGAAAATAAATGAAAGGGCTAAAGTAGAATATAATTTGTTTGAGAAATTATAAAAGAAGAGCGTGCAAAGGCAAATAGGAAGAAACAAGGGAAAATGAGTTTTTTAGCCCATTTTCTTTTAATATGAGGAGAAAAAAGTTGGAGAGAAAATGAGATGTTTTTTCCAACTTTTTTTTTTTTTCTCTCCCACTTTTTCTTTTCAATTTTAAACAGGGAACCCACTTCTTCTCTCATTTTCCACCTCATTTTCTTCTTGCTGATAATACAAGGTCCCCTGAAAAAGAGGGGTTGTGCCTGCCCTTTCGTCTTGTTCTCTGTATCTCACAAATATCAATGTATTATGCATATTAGTCCAAAAAAAAAAAAAAATCCACGCATGCTTTAAGTTGTTTAGTCAAAGAAGGCGCGATCAAGTCTAATAGCAGTAATGGGTTGTCTCATATCTGACTGCCAAAGTTGTCTTTCAATTTGGTCCCACCTAATTTAAGAGATGACATTTGTGGCCGTCTAATAATGATACGGATTATTTGTAGCAATGGATCAATAATTCTTTTTCTTTCTGATATTAATTATAATATTAAATTTGTAGTACAATAATTATGAAAGGAGCTAATAACTTCAAAGAAAAACGTCAAAACAAGAATTTAAAAATTATAATTTCAAATTAACTTTTTTTTTTATTAAAAGTGGATAAGAGAATGGAGAAAATTTACAACTGTTTTTTTAAAAAATATCTTAAAATTTTAAAATTCAAAATTCTTTTTTATCTTTTCCACTAACTTCAATAATCATAATTAATATTTACAGTAAAATATAAATAAAAGTGTCAAAAATATCAAAGATGAATTGAAAAATAAGAAATGACTACTGAAAATTTGTCAACTTCAAAAAGTTGTAATTCCTTTCAAGAATTTAGTTCTTTTTCAGAAAATTTATAAATTTTGCAGTCCGTATCTGTAATTTTCATTCCCATCTAATGACTTATTCCTCCAGAGTACATCCCATATTAATGGGAACACCACGAGCAATATATACATTTAGGAAATACTCTTAAACATAATTCCAAATGAATGGTAGTTAGAGATAATTTGATTTGGAGTAATTTTGATACTAAATACAAAAAGACTAATTTAATTATGATTAAGTCTCAACATTATGTCGGGGATTTAATTTGTAGCCCAATAACACTAAATAACTTCCTTGATACTTTTTTAAGCGTGATGCTGTAAGCTCGACGTTTTATAGAGAGCATAATAGATTTTGACAAAAAGGTCTCAAAACATTATCGAATATTGTTATAATTTCTGAACATATGTTTATCTATTAAAAAATTAAAGTGAAATAATGGAATAACCTAAGGAAAATCATCTATAGGACTTCATTTGCAATTATGCGTGGATGGATGTAAATTGATATTATTAAGAGTTATTTTGTATACTCTAAATTAATACATACTTTTTATTAATTATCGCTAGCTAGAGTGCTAGTAGAATGCTAGAGGACTTTAGGATTTTATACAATTAGTATGTGGATTCACAAACTCATATTTTAGGAAAAAAAAATTATTACCGTACTATCTTTTTTTTTTTTTAGATTATTATTTGATATCTAATTCGAAGTTCGTGACTCCTCCTTTCAACATATGTGTCTCATCTATGACTAGAACTTAAGATCTAAAACGATCTAGCGGGCCTTATACCGCTACATATCATCTATGTGTTGGTTCCATACTATAATTTAAATATTGTGTGGAAATGAATTTTTATTATTGGACTTATGGTTGAACATATTCTGGGTTTGGAGAAGCTCAAGACCCAGATGCTAATAATTAATTTATGTTTTAGACAAGTATTATTTTAACACCATGACTTAGTTTGTGAAATGATTGAGAAATGTTTTATTTGTCATAAAAGTCTTAAATATTTAGTTTTTTGTGTTTCCTATCATAGATAAGTGAAGAAATAGATTATTGTTAAAGGATTGCGAATAAATACGGGGAGAAGAATGGGTTAAGTATGAATTATTGTAACTTCAAAAATCGAAGTAAACGAAATCTAACCCAGGTTCATCTACATCTCATATTTCCCTTTTTCTATCTTTATTTTATTGCACTTGACTATTTACTGAAAAGAAGTGGAAACAGTTAGCCTTGCTTCTATTTCTCAGTCTGAGTCGTCGTCGGCGGCCCAAAAAATCAAAGTCTTAGTCGTCGGTGTCAATATCTTTGGTCTATTATTATAGGCATGAAATCTAACTTTCTTTAGTCGTTTTCCCTCACTACTATTTACTCCCTTATATATTAATTAATGCACAAATATTTTTTCGAAATCAAGAAAATTTAGACTAGCTCATTTATGCCAATGTTTGAGTCCCTTTAAGATGAATTATTATCTTTCTCTCTCATCTATTTCTAACAATGACACTATCACTTTCCTAGAAAAAGCATCTAAATTGTTTTCATTCTCAGGTCAATGAGCAAGCATCTGAAAAATCCCTAGTTTTATTATATATTTTCATATTTTATTTGAGGATTTTGTGATAGTTATTAAGTTTAAAATGACTTTCTTGAGATAAATTGAGATTAAGAGTAGATGTATAAAATTAGGACTAAAAAGGGCAAAATTGTCAAAATAATTGTAATTACTCTTAATCATTGATTTTTTTGAGAATATTAGATATTGGTTCAATTGTTTTTAATTGTAGGTGTTTGAAAAGATTGGATTAAACCTTCAAAGAACAAGCTATTGGTTGATATGGTAAGCAGTTTTGCCTCGTGAGGAGAACATTAATTCAAATGTCGGGAAACGCACTTATTATGAGAAGTGAAAATCATTTGCGCTCTAAGCCTCGAAAAGGAAAACCCTTCATATTATATTGAAAAAAAAAAAAAGGGATTTGTTAGTTCTCTGTGTATTTTGATGATAACTGACAATTGTAAACTCAAACTGAAGTTTGTCTTTGATAAGTTGAAAAACTTATTATCAAAGACAAACTCGAGTTTAGCTTTGTAAACTCGAGTTTCAACTTGACAGAGAGTAGCTCAAGTTTTCTAAACATGGCCAAACTCCAGTTTGTGTTATACAGAGAAGCACTCTAATTTTTTCAAGTTAAGTCAAACTCGAGTTTGTGTTGGACAGAGTTTCCAATGTTTTTGAGCATAAGTAAACTCCAGTTTTAATTTGCAAACTCCAGTTTGCTCTTAGCCAAATGTTTTCCAAAGTTTCTCAAATTTCAAGAAAACTCGAGTTTGTATTAGCAAACTCCAGTTTGCACTTGGCCAAGAGCTTTCTTAGTTTTCCTCACTTTGAGGAAACTCAAGTTTGCATTGAAAACTCTAGTTTTCATTTGATAGAGAGTTTTCAAGTTTTTCCAAGTTTTTAAGGAAACTTGAGTTTAGTTTTTTTAACTCGAGTTTATATCAAGCCGACAACTTTGCTCTATTTTGAACTTTTGAAAACTCCAATTTTTTTGAAAACTTTTAGACCTAAACGTATTTTTCTTTATAAAAATCCAAAACTCGTGTTAGTCATTAATGGACTCGAGTTTTTTTTTTCAAAATCTGCTTCAAAGATCAAATCACAACGTTCTTCTCTGGATGAAGTAAACTCGAGTTTAGTTTTGTAAACTCTAGTTTATGCTTCTAAAGAAAAGTTGCAAACTCCAGTTTGGATAAACAAACTCAAGTTTGTGTCGCCCAGTTTGAAATTTAAATTGCACGAATTTGTGAAATGTTCATGTTTGATCTTAATATTTCTTATCATCACTCATTACTATTTCTAACTATGTTTAATCAATTTGTTAGTGAGTTTCAGATGGTTTAAAGAGTATTAAATGAATATTTAGCTTAAAGCAAAAAGTGACGTAATAAACCTTGCATCCTTTTGGACAATCATTCTCTACACGTTGCAAAGGGATTAATGTTTTCTTTCCCTCAAGAAGCTGCTCTTCCAACATATTTAATTCAAGAGAAGTCAACCATAAAGTTCTGTGCACTGGATTAATTGAAGACTAGAGAGATAAGTGACCAAATTGTTCCTAACAGCTACTTCAGTGTCTCTAGTGGTTATTTAATGCTCTCTTCATATATAAGGAGTTGCATTCAAGTCTTCTAAACAACCAATCTGCAGAAAACGAAAAGCATTCAAAGTTTCAACTACTTCTTGTGTTTTCTACTTGTAAAGTATCTTTTGATACATTTGTACTTCAGTGATTATTTCATCTACTCTTTGAGAGAGTTTCATTTATTGAAATCATTTATTCTAAGAATCTCAATTTGTGGGACTTAGAGATTGGGTATATCAGTTTACAACTTGTAAGGAGGAGTGTATCCTAGTGAGAGGATAACTTCGAGTACAAAGAGTGTAACTAATTCTGAGTGATAGTGAAAATCTTAGAAAGTCTGGGGACTGGATGGAGGTCAAGAGTTGTGAACCGAACCAGTATAAATATGTTGTATCTTGCTATTCTTTCATCTCCTCTATTTTGCTCTATTTTCGTGTTCAATTTCAGAGCACTTGAAAAGAATTTTTAAAATCCCAATTCACCCCCTCTTGGTGATTAGCTCCGCTTTCAAGATTAAAACTGAAAATGACATTTTAGAGTTCAAATTGTAGAAATCACAGATTAGTCGCACAAATTTCAAAAATGATAGAATGGTCCATGCCAAACTACAGTGTTTTGCACCAGAAATTAGGTTTGATTCGAGGGAGATCTTCATTGAAATTTTCAGACAACAAAGGTGTCGCGAACAGGGAGGGACCTTCATCTTACTTCTCCAAGCTTCACCTTTCTTCTTCCTCGCCAGTGATATCATTCACCTTCATCATCACTAGCGATCTTCGCCCATCACCACATCGTCTCCCACATTTTTAGAGATCACGAGCTTGCAAAGTCTGGAATAAGCACCATCCATCATCCTTGAGAGTGGGCTTAACCTTCACTATCTTCTTCATCATTTTCGCCAAGCTTCCATCATCATCTTCACCGCCTTCCCACCCTGCTATCACATTCTTCTTAAGCTTGAGTTACAGCAACAGACGAGAGCATTTCCAGATCAAACTATGGATGGTAAAACCCTTACCCTAAGAAGAAGGTATGACCAACTAAAGTCTAGAAAAGCCAATGTTGATGAAATATAGCAAAATATTCACACTTAAACCAAGAATTCTATCCCTTTATCCTAAATATCAACTAGGCACATTTCCCTTGCATATGTATCCCCAAATATGTATGAATTCTGTGAGAAATTAAAGGCAAACGTGCTAAAATGACATGAATTTCATGAGGTTAACATACCCCAAGACTTGAACATTTGCTAGTCCTCGAGTAAAACAAGCTAAGTGATGAAAAATCTAAATTAATCAATCATCTACTTAGTGTACATGTATGACGATTTCCTCATTGGTTGAACAAGATGATATGCTCAATAGGAAAACAATGGAATAAAGAAGAATGCAAGGTTCACAGTTTAAAACAGGTTTCCTAGCAATTTCCAAAATGTGTGTGTAAGGAGAGTTAGATAACACTTATCCTATAGTTATCAAGATCAAATGCAACACTTCAACATGTATAAAGCAACCTCAGTATCAAGCTTTCATATGCCCACATTTTCCTCTCTCTTCACTAAAATAGCATTCCTCACAATTTCAAAATCAATTGGACTTTATAAGCTCGTAACAGGGCCAATGGTTAAGCTCATTGAAAGAATGGGGAGAGATAGAGGATTCAAATCTCTTGAGATAAATGACAATATATAATTCATCTCTTTGTACAACACACAATTTTCTTTCAAGAAGCCAAACACTCCCCTAAACTTATCTCAAATCGATCTCTGTTCACTCAAAAATCTTATTGGATTGAACACTTTTTCTTTTACTGTTTTTTAATTTTTATTTATTTTTTGTCTTTTTAATTTCTTTTTGAAAACACAAACAAGCTAGAATTGACTTAGGATTACAAACTATTGAAGAACATGAAGTACGTACATTCCTCATACCCAATTTTTTATGAGGTTGGCTTTGGTTCTTGAAGATATTTCCAATAGTAGCAGCAGCTAGAGCTCTTTTCTCCTAGAGCATTGGATTGATTCTTGAGCTTGGAGTTTCATAGGGGAGTGTTCTACCATTTAATTTCTATCTTTAATATTTTGCATTAGTTAAATTCTCAGTTTAGACTTTAATTAATATATTGGATTGAAATTTTGCATTGGGGTTCCAAGCAATTTATTGAATTAGATATTTGTTTGGAGTTAATGAGATGTTTTTGACACGATGAGCTTAATTAGTAGCAATTTCATGTAATTGACTTGCTTTTGCTTGAAGTTGTTGTGATTATATTATTTTGATTGTAATGCAAAGGTTTTGGTTAATTGTGTCATTGTGACACGATGAGCTTAATTAGTAGCAATTTCATGTAATTGACTTGCGCTTGAAGTTGTTGTGATTATATTATTTTGATTGTAATGCAAAGGTTTTGGTTATTTATTGTGACACCCGCTTTAAATGCGCCTTTATTTATCGAAAAAACTTTCATAAAATAACTTAGTTTGTAAATATGAGGATAAATTTTTCATGATTCGAATTTTTCCCATAGTGGGATATTAATACATTAATCTAAAAGTAGACAAATGATAAACGATTAAATACAGTCCATCTATTTATATTTTCCTAAAAGTATCTTCTGCTATAACCCTTACAATTGCGTCTTTCCTCTTAAACCCGATCCACTACATGTTTCTTTTACGCGATCTGGAGTTCAAATGAATGAACCCCAAGGGTAACAGTTAATCTCATATGCAGGTATGAAATGTAAATCACAGTATAACACATGATAAGCATAGAATTATTTACAATAAACAAGTCACATCGTAACCACAATTATCAGCCAAGTTCCACAGTCCCAAAATCCATAGCTAGGAAATAAACATATAAATCATCTAGTAAACATGATCAATCATACAAGAATAATAGATATAAGTTAATAAGATAACAGTTACCCACTTCAAGCTTAAATACTTAATTTGTCCGAAGGTGTTGGGATCAGTAGAGGTGTCAAGGTATTCTTATAAACGTTTATTATTGTCATTAGTCACTACTTGCATCACAAAGTAACTAACTACGCGAATTAATTTTAGAGGATTAAAAAGGATTATTAACCCCTAAAAATTCCCTTAATAATAATACCCTTTGTAATAAATAATAACATTATTTATTATTATTTATTTATCTATTTTATTCATCACTTATTCTTTTTCCTAATAATAACGACAATATTCATTATTATTATTATCACTGTTATTATTATTAGTATTTTCTTGACAATTATTTTAAACTCCCTGAGACTATTTCAACATTAAATTAGGAGTTTATAATTACAATCGCCATATAAAATATGCTTTAATGTGTTGAATATAATGTTTCTAATGGTTTTGTAACCATCAACATTTTCCTATTATTTTCCAAATTCACATGAATTAGTGTGTGTATAAGAATCTTTTCTTTCTCTTTTCACATGCAATAACATATATATTTATATTCAACCACAAAAACCTTTCCCTTCTCTTTACATAGGATTTTCCAAAATTTTCTGATTAAACTTTGAAAATTCGTAATTAATTCTACAAAAATCCAAATGAGGTGCTTCCAAAATCTACGTGTTCCTTAGCATGTGTATTCTCACAGAAAAATAATACTAATAGCAATAACACATTATATCATTCCCAGATTTCAAAAATGTGGACATTGTCCAGAAAACTTTCCAAAATTATGACTCAAATTCCAAAAATCATATCTCGATCTATAGACCTCCGTTTAGGTGATCCAAAATATTTTTAAAGATTATTATTATGTGTACTATTATCATGTACTATTATCACACACAATTTCATGGAAAAACTAAGTTTTCATATTCCAAAATGGACCCCAAAACTGATCACTATTTCTGGAACACGAAATTCATCCAGATTTTCGGTTAACTTTCAGAAAATCATATCTCCCTCAATAAATATCATAATTCAAAAAATTACCTATCAAATTAAACCTCTATATGTCTACTATTTATCTAAAAAATATCATGGAAAAATTAGATCATTTATCATTTCACAATTGAACCCAAAATTACTGTTCACTCATTTTCCAACTTTCAATGTCTGAAAAATCATAACTCTCAATATACACGTCCATTTTGGCTATGTTTTTACTCGTTTTGAATCTTATTGAGTCTAATATTTACTGTAAATAGTTCAAGGAAAAACTCAAAGATTTACCATTTCAAAATCAAACCCGAAACCAATATACTCTCGGAAGTGCGAAACGTTCCAGGTTTTTTGGCTAAACTTTGAAATATCATATCTCTCAATCTACATATCCGTTTTGGCTAGGTTTTGATCATTTTAAAGGTTAAGATTTATTTGGCCAAAAAAAAAAAGGTTAAGATGTATACTATTTACTATAAGAATTTCATGAAAAAAAAAATAGATGTTTGACTATGAAACAAAAGCTCACAAGACCACTCTGTTTTCGGTCCAAAAAATAGAGGTGTTTTTTTTTTTTTTTTTTTTTTTTTTTTTTTTTTCAGTTTCTTCTTTCTTGACCAAATAGCAAAACCAACACACTAAGGCCATGGAAACTAGAAGGAAAAGGCTTCAACAACTCACCTTGGTTGACACTCAAACTTGCTTATGGCATGAGCACTTTCTATCATGTTTTCCTTCTCTTGTGCTTCCTCTCGTCCTTGGTTCTTTATCTCTATTTTTCTGTGCATTTTTGTTCCCTGTTCCCTCTCTTTTGTGAATGCCAATAGGATGAACCAGGAATGGAGGAGTGTTCGGTACTCCCTTCTTCTTCCAACAACTCTCCTCTCTCAAACTCACACTATTCTCGGTCTCTCCCTCTCTCGGCTGTGTCTTGGTTTGAAGATATAAGAAGGATTAGGGAGGTGGTGTGCCTACTCGAGAAGCATGGGAGTCTGTTCTTGCGTGAATAGTGATCAGCCGAAATAAAGATTTGGTTTGCTGCTATTTATGTGATCTGTGGTGTTTTCTTTTCTTTTTTTTTTCTTTTTTTTTTTCTAATTATATCTGATGGTTTTTCCATGTTGGGCTCTTAAGATATTAAGGGCCCGTTTGGTACGGGGAAGATTTAATGAGGGAAAGGAATGGAAAGGAAAATTGAGAGGGAACTTAAAAAGTTGAGCCATTTGGTAGACATGGGAAGGGAACTTAAGTTGAGGGGAAATGAATTGTTTGGTATGAAGAATTGGGAGTTAGTTAAGTGGGAAGGTGAAGTGAAATTCCTTAAATGGCCCTCTATCCGTTCGGACGTTCAAACAAAAAAGTTACGTTCGAACGTAATAGGTACCCAATCATCTATGTTCGAACGTAAAATCTGACAGTGGCTTGAGGTTTACATCAACAATTTCACAACCTTATAGATAAAAAACCAAACCACCAAAACACAGAAAGTAAACAAAGACACAAAAACTAAAGAACGAAGGGTTGAGAAGAATTCAAAAATAGAGGAAGCCAACGGTGGTGGTCTAGTCTTTCCTCTCCGGTGACGGTGCTTGGTAGAGAGGAAGAAGAAGGCGAAGATGATGGAAGAAAGTCAAAGCTCTCTGTTCTCCTCGGTGCTCTGTATCTACTTCTGACATCGGGTCTATCACAGCTGTGGAGGAGGGTAAGGGAAGAAAGGAATGTTGCCGGCAACGATGATGAAGATGGTCAAAGTTGCCGACGAGGGAAATGGAGAAGGAAGGCAGAGGAAGGAAGGATCAGATCTGAATCCGCGGCGCTCTAGTTTAATCTCTTCATAAACTGTTTACAGGGCCTTTTTTGTCAACAAAATTCACTCTCCAAGAACTTCACACCATCATGCCAGTTTTTGAGGGATTCAATTTTCCCACCTTTGTGGGAAGATGGCACAGGCGGGAAATCAACATTCTGGGAAAGAAGCGCACCAAACTGTTTTTTTCAGTGGGAAAATAGTCATCTTCCCATTCCCTCACGCAAATTCAGCGTAACCAAATGGGCCCTAAATGAATTGGCAATGGGGTATTTGGTCTAGCCGAAGGATATATATGTGGACTGGGTGTTTGTGTTGTTTTGGGCTTTTATGTGTTGTGAAACAAATAATTATCCCACTTAATTCTCCACAAGGCTTTTATTTGCAATTAGGTACTTTGCTTATTTAATTGCAAATATTAGATACATGTTAGAAGTAAATCCTTAATTTTACATAAGGATTTTTCTTTCCCAATTAATTCTTCTAGGCCATAAAATAGAAATTTTATAGTTTCTAGGCCTAAAATTATCTTTTACGAATATTCCTTAAATTTATTTTTTTTTTTCCTGTAAATTTCTCAAGGAATAATAATTCCTTAATTTGAATTATTATTTTCCAAAAATAAATTAAGAAAAAAATAAGCCTAAATTTCAAATAATTATTTTAAACCAAAATTTCATAATTAATTTCCATAAAATATTCAAATTCCAAATCCTAAAATTTGGGATATTACAGTCATTACATTTCATTGATTCAAATTGATAATGTTTAAATTGGCCAGGTTTTAGTTAGAGGGATTAATTGTTATCTGGTGGGAAGGAATTAATTCACCTAACTCAAACGATATTTTGAAAAAATTTGTTAAACTAGCACATTTCCAGTATCTTTCAAAGCAATAATAGATTAAATTAATTGGTCTAGGAGGTTTTCATCATATTTTCAAAAGAAATTTCCATTTCAATCCATTTTCATTGCAAAAATCTGAAAATATTTGTTTTAAGAGAATTTTTGTTTAATTGCAATCTAGCTGTTATATAAAAAGCTCAACACCTTTTTAATTGTTTCATGTCAATCGTTGCACTTAGTTTCTAGGAAATAAATAAAAGGCTCCTCAAGAGACAATCTGAAATTACACCTTATATTGCAATTCTTGGTTATTTTTTTTATGAATAAGTTACCAAGATATAGTAAGCCAACACGCTCCTTCAGTATTCCTACGACCCAATCAATTTATAATATCTTTTTGTCTCTTAGAAAACAATGCCAAAAACAGTTTGTGCAACTAGTCTAAAATAAAATAATAAAATATGTTAAAATTCTATGAAGTTAGACTATACTTAAAACCACTTTATTTCAATAATATATCCTATTATTTCTCATACTTTTTTGCCAATAAAATTAATATCATATTACAATCTAGTTTTTTAACCTAGTGACAGCATCTACATATTGTTGTCATTATCAGGACAACGGGCAAGTCTTCCTATGACCTCGTCAACATAGAATTATTTAATTTGCAACCAGGATACCTCTCCTCATACGTCTTTTCTTAGGGTATGTTTGGTTGGGGGAGGGAAGGGAAGGGGAGGGAAAATGGAAAAAATATTAAAAGGGAGAAAATTTTTGTGGGCCCCAAATTAAAAGAGGAGAAAATTTTTATGGGCCCCACCACAAATAACTTTTCTCTCTCTCCATTTTCTTTCCCCTTCCCTTCCCTCCCCCTCCCCTCCCCCCCCCCAACCAAACATACCCTTAGTCTAGGGCAATTCTAACTTAGATTTAGCACTTTGCAGTCTAATTGGTCCACCACTAGATGAATTACCTTTGGCTATCAAAATAAAATTTCTTTTTACTATCTCTTTTAGCTCTTTCTTTCTTTTTTCCATTGGTTATAGAGATAAAAGAATAAATCATCCTAACATTTTAGAAATGGTCGGCCCATACAAGAGTTACCTTTTAAAAAAATAAATTCAAAATGAAATTTTTATAATATCAACAATATATTGAGTAGACAAATTCAACTTTGTGTTTGCCTCCCACGAGACTATAAATAGAAACGATGGTGAGTGAGCATGAGCATTCAAAAGCCAAAAATTGAAAGAGCTGTTGTAACAATAATGAAGAAAGCTATTCTATTTGCTTTACTCCTTTTGGCTTCCACATTTCTTTTCCTTCCTTTTTCCACTCATGCTCGAGCATTAGCAGGTAATTAACAACCTAAACTCAGTTTTTCTACTTTAAATAATTTGTCTTGTCTCATTTTCCATAAAACTATATATCTTCTAGCATCAATGATAAATCTTGAGTTATATATTAATTATTTTTTATTGTGAATCAAAATGATGCATATATGTTTGTGATGATGCAGAGAAGACATTGTCAGTATCTGGGGGGACGCCAATAAGGAATAAGCCTGCAATTCCATGTCCTCCTAGCTCTCCTTATTCTGCTTGCTTGCCGCCTAAGAAACCTCCACCTGGGAACTATTGAATAGAGAGAGAAACAGTCTCTTATATTTGAAAACTACAGAGGGGTATACACAATACAATAAATTGTATTGCTTTCTAAATTGGCTTGTTATTATGTGTGTAAGTTGTAGCTTTTGGTTTCACTTCTCTTTTGAAGAATAATATGATATCTTCGCTAAGGTTTAGCTGTTGCTCATGAATAGTATGTATTCAAATTATTATAATATGTATGAGAAAAAACTCTGAAACATATGTTGTGCTTCTTTCAAGGGAATGTCCCTTCTGGCTTATTGAGTAGTGGGGGAAATTTAATATGTAACTTTCTATAGTTTCATCTGATTTTTAAATCAGAAGCCAAATAGAAAAGACTGATGGTCGAATTGTTAACTAAATTGAAATCTAGTTTAATTGTATAGAAGGATTAAAACAGAAAAATATTAAATATTCTAAATACTACTATGAAATTAGACTTGTATTTTAAAATAAGTCAAACTGAAAGAAAAGTACTTATATTATGGACCGCAGAAATAAATTTTACTGAATTTATAATTTTTTTTCCAAAGATCTCTCTATTAATTGCAAGGGAGGTTTTCCACCAAGAAAGTAGTTTTAATGCACAAAATTAAAAGGTTATTTTAGGAAAATGAATACACAATTTTTATAAATAATCAATTTTTTTAAGGAGAATATTTTATAGGTGCCTACATTTTCCTTCAATTTTTGATTTGGCGTCTATGTGTTTTTTCTCTTTATTAAATTCTAAACTTTGCTCTGTTAACACCATTAACTCCTGTACAGGGCTAAGGGTGTTAATAAAACAAAGTTACATGGCTAACATTATTAACATATAAGAGCAAAAATTGAAGGATTTAATTAAGAGGAAAAAATACAAGCTTCAAATTAAAATTGAGAGAAAGCATAAGTACCAACAAAATGGTTTTTCCATTTTTAAAATATTTGCAAATCAATTATCTAGTTCTTACATTCATAAATAGAAAGAATATCTTTTGATATGTTTGTTTCTAAAACAAGTAAGAAATTTTTGTTTCTCTTTAGTTTTACACTTAACACTATGGCAAGGCAACACACTTTTGCTAATTAATTAATGAAGTGCTGAAGAGAAAACAATAAAGTAATTTTCAGTTTTAAAAAACAATAGTTTAAATATATGCAGACCATTAAAACTGCATTCATGAAAGAGACAAGGCCAACGGAAACTTTACTATTGTTCATTTATTGAAGGACAACTTGTTCAGTAAAAAAACAATATAGTACTGGAGCAAAATTAATTAGATACGCCCTATTAAAAACAAAACGAACTGAAAGACACTAGACACGTACAAATAAAGAACAGAAACATACTTTTACACGGGGCAAAAAATCCTTCTCAAAATTCATTTCAGTCGGATCCCCTCCGGCTCTGATCAAGAAAATTTTGTTCAAAAATATCCGAAGAAAATTCAAAAATATCGTCTAAGAGAAATTCAGATGTCCCGTTAACAACTCCTTCTGTGGGATTAACAACTCCCATATAAGGGATTAACAACTTCATTTGTGAGATTTACAACTATTTAAGATTTTTCTAACATCTGAATTGTACTTAAATTTTTTTAACATTTTTTTGGTCCTTGAAACATGAAAGAAATTTTCCAAAAAAAAAGAACTGAAACACATGAGACACGTACAAACTAAACACTAAAATAATCATCGTCCATCTGCAATCTCAAATGCTATCTGCTTCTATATGCTATCCCCATATCCCTTAGATACATGACAAGTAAGTACTAACTTTCTTCCTCCCTTCATAGTTTCGTCCTTGGCCCAAGAATTAACTTCCATGGCAATCATGTTCTGTAGCTCCAATGCCACCACTTTCATAGTGGGCCTTTCCTCTCCAAGAACTCCAAGACATCTCAATGCTAGCCAGGCCACATCTTCAAGCTGCTTTGCATTCTTCTTCTGGTCCAATCGTCTATCAAGAATCTCCCGAAAGCGGGTTTCTTTCCCAGAAGACACGAAATACATATGTAGCTAAATTTCTTAGTTTTGGCCTACTAAATGCAGCTGCTTTATTTTTTATATTGCATATGCTTATATACGGTTTTTTTTTTTTTTTTTTTTTTTTATATTGATTCCTTTAATAGGCAAAGCCGCAAAAGTATAATACTCCATCTAATAATAAATATATGAATTAGATAACTTTTATTATAATTAACTTATATATATTACATTCATAAGTAGTTTAGTCTGTTACTTATATTCTGGCCCTCCAAAGCAGAAACACATTCCTCCAGCTCCTTGATAGCATTGATGCCTGCAGAAAGAAGAGAAACAACACTCCGCTAGCTGATAATGGGATGCGGAATCGTCTGATATGTCCACTATCTTCATGGAAAATAAATCAATCATCATGGACATAAAAATAGAAAAAAGAGAACTCATGTATTGTTTTGAGTTTTTGACTGCATCATTTTAGTAGTCTAAGTTTCGGCAAGTCTACTTTTGTGTTCAATGTTTTCACATTATATTAGACTCCTATAGTGTGAAATCTGCCTTTTGGGTATGCGTATTTAAGTTTATTTTATAATTTGTTGCCACTTATGAATATCCTTTGGTTAGGATATATACATTGAGCTAGTCATCGCACAAACTAATAGTCGGCACCGCGATTCATTTAATTAAACAATATGTATGCTTAAATCGTGATGAACACTTAATTAATTTGGGGCAATTTATCATTTTCACTTTCAATTATGATAACTCCTTGAATTAAGGAGATAAAAAAATTTTTACATGATATCTTTTTGTCTGATATCAACAATTTAATTTCAGGATCACAAAAAATCTTGACAACTATGTTTTATAATAACTCTGAGCATTGAGAAACAATAGTAATGTCGAGAAGTGGAAAATGATGTTGATTTATTTTAATAGATTATTTCTTGCAAATTAAGTAGAAAAAAGAGATTCACAAATGATTAGGTGGATTTATAATAAGGGAAAATTCACATCAGGGCCCTTTTTACAGAAAAAAACCCCTAAAAAATGCCCCAAGAGGGCCTTTTCTGGGATTTTCAGAATCTACGTGAGTTGTTAACGAGGCTGATATAGTTGTTAATGGGTAGGTCATTAACAACTAAATCAATATCATTAACAACAATTTGCTAACAACTATATCAGTACCCCATTAACAATTATATCAACCCCATTAACAACTCACGTAGATTTTGACAATCCCAGAAAAGGCCCTGGGGCCTTTTCTAGGATTTCCATAATCTTTGGGGCCTTTTTTGGGATTTTTTTTTTTTTTTTAAAAAGGGCCCAAATGTGAATTTTCCCTTATAATAACTCCATGATCCTTGATTTGTGGGGAGTAATAAAGCAATCATCATGAACATAAAAATAGAGAAAAAGAGTACTATGTATTTTTTTGAGTTTTTCACCACATCATTTTAGTTGTCTAGGTCTTGAGTCTACTTTATTTTTAATTGTGTTCATCATTTTCACATTATATTAGGCTCCCATAGCGTAAAATCTACCTTTTGGATATGCATAATTTAAGTTTATTTTATAATGGAAAAACTAAAATAAATGATCTAAGAAAAATAATATTTATTAAGAAGAATCATATTTTGAAGGACCAAAAATTAAAACATTAAAACAGAAAGAGTAAATTGTCCTTAACTTGATTTCCTATATTCTCTCAAATTGAATCAAAATTTGGAATGATTGAGAGATAATGACATATAGACACTACAAAAAAAAAAAAAAATAATAATAACTCAAATTACCTACGGAAAAAATTGCCGAAATCCATGGGTAATTAAAATTATCGACGGAAAATTTCCATCGCGAAAAAAAAGCCGTGGTAAAATAAATCACGTCTTTTTTTGGGACGGAAATTTTCCGTCAGTAATTTTAATTAGCCACGGAATTTTGTGGGTAATTTCCGGTGGAATTTTTTCTGTTCATAATTCCGTATGTAATTTGAGGTTTTTTTTTGTAGTGAAAGACCAATTCAAATGACATTATTTTTTTTCGATTGCATAAACAACATAGAACAGTTGAAGACCCTCTCGTGAGACCCTGTGCTTCCTTGGCCAAATGATTGGCTGCTAAGAGCTTGTTTGGAGATAGCATCGAGCTAGCGTTTCGTCCAAAAAAAAGCCCATTGGAAGAGGCAGTAGAAAAAAGCCCACTAGGATGTGTTTGGGATAGCTTTAAGTCCACTAGGCTTCTTAAAAAAATCCTCATCTCGGGTGACGTCGTGGAGGAGAGTTACGCTCATTGTAACGCTCGCGTCAAGTCCTCTTGTCCTCGCGTATCGTCCTCACGCAGAGCTCAAGCTCAAAAGCTCAAAACCTCACACAGAGATCACCATGTCTTTTCCTTGGCATTAAGCTTAGAGCTTGTCATGTCTCATCCTCGTGTAGAGCTGAAGCTCAGAGATTCCTCCCATAACAGACTTAAAAGCATAGAGCCTCGTCTCATCCTATCAAGCCTAGAGGTTCCGTTGGTCGTCGTCTCGTCCTCTCAAGCTCAGAGATTTCTCATGTCTATGTCTTGTCTCACCTACTCTTCTCTTCTTCAAATAGCGGGTCTCATGTTTCTCCATCCACTAAAAAATAGTCGACAAACTATCAACTGATATGTTTTGTCATGTGCTCAATTTGTCCTCTCAGTTCTCTGTCAAGTGGAAGATGTTGTACCCATCGCCTATCACTTCCTTGCAAGTTGCCACTGTCAATTGCCACCATGTGTTCATCAGCCTCTCATCGTTACCACTGTCAGTTCGCCAATCGCCATCGTTATCCAAGTTGGAATTGTGAGTTTGATTATCTGTTTTGAATTTGATTTTGGTCTTCGGTTTGATTTCGAGTTTGAGTCCAAGTTGGGGATCATGAGTCTCAAGCTCATTTGAGTTTTTTGGATTCTTGCTTCTTGTTGTTGCTTTGTTCATGTTCTTGTTGTTGATTTTTGCACAAGATCATGTGATCTATATGTTGTCATTAATCCATTTCCTAATCTTGTGATCCTATAACATTTTCCAAATCCATTTGCTTGCTGCAATGTCTAAAGTTTTCTGATGGATTGAATCAATTATGTTTTTCATCCGTTTCTCGCCAACATATAGATTGCGCTTTTTCAAGTTGTGTTTTGCTAGTTTGTTGTCTGTTGGAATCATTTTTTTATTTATCTTAGTGGAATAGGTGTGTGGTCAATTTGTGGATGGATCCTGCTAAAAAATTGTGTTATTTTGTTGTTATTTGGAATCATTCTTGATATATCTTAGTTAGCTCTTGGCTCATGAGTAGTAATTTTGTGGATGGATCCTACTAAAAAATTTTATGTGTTGTTGGTGCCTGTTGGGTTAGGAAGATTTTGAGCAAAACATGTTTAACTACATTTATTACATTGCTAAAGGATGATGAGAATTTGTTGAAAATTGAAAATGAAAATTTTAAACTAACTAGTGTAAATCAAAGTTAGGGGAAAAAATTAAATTTAGTATATATATGTTTAAGTAAACAAATGAAATTTTTTAAGCTATAAATGAATTTTTATTTTATTATATTAATGCCCTGGTATATATTACATTGCTATTTTTTATTATATCAATGCCTTGGTAAATTAAATTCAGTATATTACCTTTTTTTTTTTACATTGCTATTTTTTATTATTATATTTAAATTCAATATAGAACTTGCACTATTTTTATTATAAAATAAGTATATGTTTTTTCTTAAGTTACCGATTATTGACATAGTAATATGAGCACAGACAAAAGTAAAGCAAGTTGGGATATAAGTTGCATAGGGATTTTCATCGAACAATGTATTGAGCAAATTCTCCAAAAAGAAAGACAAGGCTCATCATTTACACCTATTGGGTGGGAAAAAATTTGTTTGGATTTTATAAAAAATCAAGAAAATACAACGACAAAAAACAAATGAAAAATAGGTATGATAGCTTGAAGAAAGAATGGAGGATATGAGACAATCTATTCTCAAAAGAGACTGGTATATCATATGACAATGCAAAAAATAAAGTGATGGCAAAATATGGTGGTGGGAATGGAAAATTATTCAATATTGATTGGGGATCTCATTAATTGCAACTATTGATCAATTGTTGACAATTTGCTTCTTCTTTCTCTTCCCTCATCATTTGGCCAAAAATCACATGCTCATTTGGGAATTGAAAGATTGCATTCTATTGATTGGTTGATGATAATTTGATTCCTCTTCTCCCTCTCATGACACTTGGCCGAAAATGACCGTGCTCAAATAGCCTCCATGATGCTCTTTATTGACCATTGGTAAATGTACAAAGGATACTAAGTATTATCAATTTTAGCTAAGTTTTCATAAGACAAAAGATCTTGCATTTGTTTCCTCTTCTTTCGCCGAAAATGAACACGCATAGCCGCATAGGAAACTTGGTGGTATCATTTTATTGGCCAAACTATATCATTGTCTCATGATCTTTGGAATCCCCATTTAGCCCTTACATTTATTCTTCCTTCAATTGGCCGAAAATTAGGAGCCTTAGGGATTAATTAAGTGTTAATTCTATATGACTCATCCTCAAATTAACATGTCGTCCCAAAATTTTAGATTTCAAGGAAGTCAAACATTCGGCTAAAATTTACTAAATGTATATATATACATCGCACGTGGAATTCTGCTATAGGAAATTCGGGATATTACAACAACCTCATCATCAAATCCAAAGAAGCCTTGAAATGGAAAAAGAAAGAACCTAAAGATGAAGGACCGTCTTCACTCCAAGTGCCATTAGAAGTGATACCTCTAAGGCTATCATAACTTCAAGTGACAATTCTAGTGATACCTCCTGAAGTAGTTCTGAGAGATGGTAAATCGAGAAGAGGAGTATGTTCAACTTCAATGATATACTATCATAAGGTTCCATCCAACTACCTTGAAGAAAACAAGAAAATGAGGATTTCTCGTGTACAAAGGAAAAGATAGACTCTCGGAGTCTACATTATATGAGAAAGCATTGCATGATCCCAAGGCTAAACATGTAAAAACAAAGTATCAAAGGAAGATGCATTGGGTGAGAAAAGGCAATCCACCAAGTACCTAAGGACGAAGGTAAAACTTCCTATATTATAATCTTTGATATTTATTGAGGTTTTTATCTTGTGACCTTAGGAATGAACATTGCATCCTTTTTTTTGTTGGAAATCTATTAAAAAAAAAAAAAAAAAAGAATTACGATGTTCAATATTTGAGTTTTTTATGCATTCATGATGATCTCAAAAAGAAAATATTTCTTTATGCAAAATTTGATGATTAATTCATTATGCTCAATTGTTCTAAATTGATTATATTCTTAAAGCATATGAATTATGTGATGATTGCTTCAAACTAACTGTAAGTCGATCCAAGTGAAATTGGATACCAAAGGAAGAAAAATATTTGTATGTTTTTGTAGGAAGAAGAAAGTAACAGCTTCATCTCAAGATTGTGACTACATAGAAATTATTTTGAATCTTGATGAGCTTAGACCTTGAAGCTTGATTTTTGATGTTGAGTGTACAAAGTAGAGGCATCACTTGAGACATAACTGGGAGTGCCTAGCCAATAATGAAGGAAGAAAAGATGCACGTGAAGCATCACTTGAGTGGTCATCATCATTGCTTGACAACTTGGAGAGACTGTCCAAGTGATCAGATCAAATGGAAGATTGAGAGGCAAAAATCAAGGAATGATACTTAATTGAACTTCAAAGGATAATCCTCGAGTAGTTACAAGATTACTTGAATAAGGTTTTGTTTTCTTTATCCATCAAAATTTTATGGGTTCTATCACTCGAGTGACCACTGAAAACGCGGGCAGGCACGATTATTGGAGTTCTCACTTGAGTGATGTCGGGTTCCTAAAATTAAAGGCTCTTTGCAGCATCACTTCTCACTCTTACTTGAAGATCCACTTCCTATGCAATGTTCTAATCTTCTTATTATATCCTTACCTGATACTGTGCTTATATGAATTATTTATTTGGCTAATGAATAGCTATCCATTATTGCATTACATTGGAAATCATTCATTTATAGTTTTCAAAATGTTTTCAGAATTCTAAATGGACTGAAAGTGAAATTGTGCATAATCTTTCTATGTATGTGAGTTTAGAAACACACATTTCAAAAAATAGCTTTGATTCCAATCCATTTTGTTTTATAAAAGCGTATACACATGATTTAAAAAAATATTCATACTTAAATTGAATTCAAACAGATTTTCAAAATTGGAAGTTAATATTTTGTGAATAAAAGTAAAAATGCTTCAAATCTATCTATTAAATTTTTCCTTTCACTCATTGTTATTTCTTTTTTACCCTTCAATGTGCTATCCAATGCTTGAACTCCTAAATCATACTTCCTAAGGAGTTGGACCTTATGTATAACAAGTTGATAATCTATGACTTTCCAAGTTTATATTTCCTGGAAAAGAATTCAATGCATGAAAGCCTTATTCTTAACATGTTTATCCTTATTGCCTGAGTTATTCCAAGTATTATGAATGTTCATTAATGCATTGAATGTTAATGCATTAACCATTATAGTAGAATAATTTACTAGGATAATATTCTTGAAGTCTAAGTCATTTAGACTAATGAGTATGTGCTTCTTCATTCATAAATTCTTGTACTCATTTTGCTGCTCGAATACATTCCATAGATATGATCGATCTTTGAATAACTAGTCTCATGTATTTGAATCCTTGATTTGAATATTCATATTCATCAAGACTCAACTCTAAGTATCAAGACAGACTGTGGGTTAAAAGCAAAATCATTAAATTGTTATATGCCTATCGAGCTAGTCCTTTTTGGCCATTGTGTAATACATACGACTTTTTCTCTTGGGAAAACTCTACAACATGTTAACTTTGATGTTTAACATGTTTTCTTAGTTGAAATTTAAAGTAAATCTTTTTGATATATTGAAACTATTGACTTCCACCATTTTTAAATGAGCATCGATTGTAAACATGTTTTCAAAAATGAGTTTTGTATATATTCAAAATCTCAACGTCACAATGCATTGCAATGATTTGAAATAACATCTGAGATTTAAACTAATTTTGTTATTTCATTACCATTCTTGGAAAACTTGACTCCATTAATGATTTATATTTCATAAAAGTTGGTCATTATGGATAGATTTGCTACTCTCTTTGATCCAACTACATGGATTACATGAAAATCTTATCAATGACATTTTTTATACATAAAGTGTATTTACAAATTGTCATTCATCATTAAAAAAAAAAAAAAAAATCATTCTTGGTATCATTTGTTTGTTACCCTTTATACTAAATGACTTGGATTTAATTAATTGAGAAAAAATATATTTTTGTGATTAAATACACTCTTTGCTCAATAATCATGTAGTTGAAAAGACTTATTATGTCTAATATTATAAGGACCCAAAAGAAGTTAGGTACCAAAGTGTCTAGAGATCTATTTTGTAGGAGTTGACCAAAATGATATACTTTTTGGTACAAAGAAGAGAGCCTAACAGAGTAGGCCTCACTAGTAGTGTGAGCATAAGCAGAATTTGTGGTATCACTTGAGTGACACCTCATCACTGGCAAGTGATTAGCTAGTAATGCAGATATAGAAAGAGAAAGAAGAGGAAGACTTGTTAATGGCCCCAGTGGAGTTCACTTCAAAGAAGTTCAAGGCTAAGAAAAAGTCTAGCCATTATGAGCCATGTTCATCTATCCACCTTCGCTACTGCCTAAAAGCAGTTAGACATTATTGTGATATAGAGTTAGTTGAGATATGCTCTGAGGAAGGTATTGTTATTGAGTATACCTTAGAGACAACAAGTAGAGATTAGTAGGTAACCATCTCATGCTGAATTATCAATGAGTGGTTAAGGATCGAGAAGCTCCCTATTAGTCCATTCATGGAGTTTAATGAGTTAAAACTATTCAAAATCATCACACCATGAGAACCAATGTGGATTCTCAACTTTAGTCTTAGCTCTATGTGTGATCTTCACAGGATTATATGATACACATACATTAGAGCTATGATGAACAAAGAGAAAAACTTCAATAACTTCATAGAGAAGGATTATTACATGATGATCTCTTTCAACAACAAGGAGGAGAGGAACATTAGAGATATCATGTTTTTAGAGAACAAGAGATACATATATACTTCTACAAGGAATACTCCAATTCCATACCCTTATTTGGTACTTTGTTCCTCAAGGCTAACAAGATCTGGTATGTAGAGACAAATGAGCTCTTTGTGTAGACTCCTATGGTTGAGAGGTTGAACATATAGAGGGTGAAGATACACTTGTCACTAGTGGGTGGTACTAGCAAGAAACAAAGAGTAAAGGCTAAGGCATCTAGAGATGATGATGCATAATCCTTAACTACAACTAGATCACCTAGACCTTCATTCATTGGATCTACCATTCAAACAGATTGAGTATCATAAGATCTCATTTGATATTATCAATACCAATGAGAAGTCCATTAAGATTGTGGATGATAGAGTAAAGAAGTCATGTGTTATGCTAAATCATAACTTCTAAATGGTTTTACTTGACAAGAGATGCAGAGGATGGAACTTGAGCCTTCAAGGATAGATGAGACACAATATTCTGCTAGAGACGGTCCCCCTAGTTCTTCATTCTTTGGTCCATATATCTTGGGCTATCTAAGTAAGGAGCTTCAACAATTTCACATTGAGCTTGCTATAAACAATTCTTAGTGTATCACTTTAGTGAATGATAAAATGAGGTAGCTGTGTGACTTAGTGAACCAGAACTTCAAAGTTATATTTAAGTAGTAAGAGGTTTAGACAAGGATGATACAAGAGCACACTAGCATGATGAGAAGCTATGAGCATAGATTGATTTATTTTGAGATCCTATTCAAAGATCATTTGAGAATCTTTGCCCATGAGATGCCTTCAGAGCCTATTGCTCTAGAGACTCAACCTTTTAAGGATCCACCACACCCTCATAACCCCTCATGATTGATCACATCTCTAGATTGTGACCATTCAGTGATGAATCAATGGACGTACTTTAGAAGATTATGACCTAAATGATTACAACATTACTTAAGTGAGATATTATATTCTTGCTTAATTCAAATTCTCTGAGTTGCATCACTCGAGTGAGCACTCGAGCAATGGTCAAGTAGGATCACTCAAGTGATATATGTTTATAACCATTAAAACCCTTGAGTAACATATCATTTTCAAAACTTGATTTCTCACCAAATCTTTAGACTTTCATACTCAATTTCTCTATAAAGATTTCAATCACTCTATTCCTCATAATGAATTTTAAGCCATGCATTCATTAAGGGGAAGCTCCACATTCATATGTGTTTTATATCTTAAAAGCTCATCTACTTTATTTGAAGGAAATATTTAAAGCATAATCATCTTCATTCACTCTCCATTGATTAGTTTTGATGAGATTTTTATATATTGACCTTTCATGATCTTAATTTGCAAATATGTTCAAGAAAGGATAATTTTGATACTTGATGACACTCATCATTCTATGTGGAAGAAAGATTTTAACTTATGGAAGGAGAATTTGTTATATGTGAGATCATTCCTCAATGCACTAAAAAGAGAATCCATCAACTTTGAGGAAAGATGACTTGACGCTCGATAAAGAGAAATATATTGGCATCAACCTTCAAAGCAACATCATTTTTGTTGGAAATTATGCCCTAGAGGCAAGTAATTGTACTTTAAACGCTAATGTCATTTAAAGTATTCTCCATTTAGCTATCATTTCATTTGTATGTTTATAGTGATAACTGTATCCTTGGATATATCTTATAGATTATCTTACATGTCCCTGGTCGGTCATCTACGCAGGAGCAAAGATGAAATAAGACCAGTATGACTTTGATGAGGTATGGAGATACGAATCAAAATCATAAGCAATTGTAAGAGTACAAGGTGCTGTACCGATCCACTATGAGAAAGCTACATGGATTTAGTCATAAGTTTATCTCATGTATAACCGCGTCACAATTAATGCCCTTGACTTGAGATCATCATGGATTCCTACATAAGAGTCGCTAATCTTTGACCTAGTCAAAAGTCACCTTTGATCGGTGATGATAAATGCTTTCATCGGGATCAGTGGTTTTCATACAAAGGAATGTGAATGGTCAAGATGGAATTTGTCCCTCATATTTGTAGAGAGATAATACTAGGCCCCTCGATGAGTGAGTCTGAGAGATGTATGACCATACTACAATGGAAAGGAGTTTCCATTTCAATTATTAAACTATTCAAGAACTGAGAAAGTAATGGTAAAAAATAGGATGTTGACATTATACATACCTCATCCTTGACTAAATTATCGCGTGACAAAAGGGACGTGGCATGGTTGTATAATAGGTAATATCATATCATCGATCCCCATATGAGTTGGGTAGTCGCAATGTCTTACTAGAAGCCGCTTGCGACTTGTGGGCTAGTATAGTATTTGCCCGCTACCAATCTCATGTGGGCCTACAGGGTCGCACACAAGAATAGCCCAATATGAGCAATAGTATCCAGATTCATTGAATCTTAGATATGTCTAAGATTTAATGAATACAGCGTTTAATCTAAGATGGATATATATATATATATATATATTATATTATATTATAAATCTGAAATTAAATTATAATGATATTATTATTGAAGATTATAATATTATTATATAATATTTGTTTTGTATTTAATTTATTTGATAAATTAAATATCTAAAATAAATAGAGATATTGTATCTCGATTTAATTTTCAAATAGAGATATCATATAATTGATTTAATTTAATTGAGATATAGTATCTCGATTTAATTAAATAGATTGATATATATCTCATATTTAATTTATAAAGATAAATTAAATCAAGTAGGCTTTTAATTCGGATTAAATAAAAAGATTAGATTATATCTATTGGATAGATTTAACTAATATATTATTTAATCCAAATTCAAATTTCAAGATTAATTAGATTAATTTTGAATATTTTAATACAGCTCATTAGGGTTTTAGAAACTCTATAAGAGATAATGATCTAGTCGTATTAAGATATACAAACAAACGCTAAAACCACGAAACACCCTAGAGAAGAGACGTGAGACAAAAGCTTGAAGGCGCTAGCACGCTGCCGTTCGAGTTGGAGTGTTGTTTGGTATGGATACCGGTAGAGGGAATGGATTCGTAGAGTCGGCTCCTGTTTGATCGAACAAGCTCGCACGACGTTCGAGATGCACATGAGTTTGCATAGATATGGTTTCTAATGAACCCAATTTAAACGTTGTTGATAGATCCTCCTATGGGATTAGTAAGTTTTAATGGATGAAATCTTGTCGCCGAGTGTACGGATCCCAACAATTTTTGCGAATACAAATGAGCAATGAGCTTAACATGGTCATTATGGAAGAAAGCTCAACCTCAATGAAGAAACTTTGAAATAAAATGAATATGCATTAGATTTTCACAACAAAAGTACAAAGCATAGAATATCATGGATTAGACACGTCACAAGAGAAAAGCAACAAACTTCATGGAGCAATACATCAGCTTGCTAGAAAATATAAATGAGCATTTCTAAACCCTATCTCTTTATATTTTGTAAATACTTTGCACATCTTTGGTGTCAAGTTGCTTTAATTATGAAAGTTTTCTTGAAAATCTCTTCAAATTGTTTCAAACTTGTTTTTATGAAAACCTTCTTTTATTTGCATCACGCAAAGAGTGAAAAATGATACATTCTTTTTGACTAAGGGAGAGAGAGGCATTTCTTCCTTGTTTCCATATCTGCATTTTAAGAACATTTCTTATTTATCCTTCAAACTTTTTGTTGATGTCAAATCGAAGGAGAAAAAGGCAAGAAAAATATGTTTCATTCAATTTGTTGTCATATTCACACTTATTTTTGTTAAAGGGTTTTCCGTCATCAAAAAGGCGAGATGTTTGATATAATTAGTTTTGACTATGTCAAATATAGATGCCACTATTAAGAGCAAAAAAATTGCATAATGCATTTATCCCCAACATTGACTAACTACTATACTTAATGATTAAATATTTTGTAGATTAGTCAAGCAAAGAAAGAAGATGTCATGGTCAACTATGAAGAATGATCAAGAAGAAGAAGAAAAAGAAAGATTGAAGATAGTCAAGAAAATAAAGAAGCTATTTAGTTGTGTTATAGAGAATGATTGTCAAAAGGAAAAACAAGAAGAAAGAGTGAAAAAAGAAGAACCTTTTTCATATTAAGTCAATGAAAGGAAGAAGTTATCAAATTGGAAAGATAAAAAAGATAAAGAAAGATTGAAGAAAGAAGAACTTGCAAGGTCTAATAGGAATATCAAGATTCAAACTCTTAGATGTGATACTGGAACTCTCAATTAATGGTCAAATAAAGGTTGGAATGTGTCAATAAGAACTCGAGTGATCATTCAAGTAAAACATCTAGAGATGATCACTAGAGTCGCCACTCAAGTGATATTCTTCATAACTGGCAAGCATCATTCAGGTGATCTAGTAGTGATAACCACTCTGTTGTGCTCTATTTTCATTCAGCATGATAGATTTATTCAACATGATAGATGTTTGGTAGTTTGACATATATCTTAAACCACACTTCCAATTGATGTGAAACTTATTTCATATGAAATTACACTCCAAATGCGATAAAACAACACCAAGATCAAGCTTAAAGGATTTCACATGAAAAAATATGACTTTTGAAAGTTGATAGTGGAATTTCCCACGTTATTCCAAAATAAGTTTAGTAATTTGGATATATCTCTCAAACTACACATCTGATTATGGTGAAACTTGTTGTATATGAAATAAAACTCAAAATGAGTTTCACAGAAGGCAAGATAAAGCTTAAAGAGCCTCAACATAAGAGATATAGATCTCATAAGTTGACATTCGATGTTCTAGAATAGTAGTCATTCTTTGGATCATAACTTTCTGAAGACATTTTGGATTGAAACATGTTGTATATAAGCCTATACTTAAGAGGTGTTTCAAGACTAAGATCATGCTCAACAAAGGTCATCTAAAAGAGATATGAATTTTGGGAGTGTACAATTGTATAAAGAAGCTTCTCCAAATCAGTTGGTATGAATTCGATCATAACTTTCAAAATGTAATGAATTTTGAGCCGATTCTTTTTGCATTGGAACGTAGATTTCAAGAGCTAAATGATGATAGGTCAATTGGTAGGTTTAGATTCAAATTGAGTTTATCACTAACAAAGATTACTTCAATGATGTTAAAGTCGTGCCTAAGATTACTGCGATGACCACTCAAGTGATGTGTAATATTTCAAACAGAAGATCCTTAAATGACTACTCAAATGATGTACTGTTCTCATCACTACCATATCATCAGGGTGATCCTTCATAGTGATGTTCTACCCAGTTTTTAATCACCGTCTCGTATTTGACTTTTTTCCTTCCAAACTAATATAAATCTTGATTATATAATTTCTAATAATTACTATTAAAGCTTATATGAAGATTATAGGTGATTAAACTTAGATCAAGCTTCAACGGTAAAAAAGAAAATATTGTCAAAACTTCCACGACTACTTCCAACAATCGTTTTGTACTCAACGGGAAGAAGAATTCTCAATGGTTATCAAGTTACAGCAACTATAAATAGAAAAGCACTTAAAGCCAATGAAAGGGAGCAACTATGTCAAAATGCTAAAATCATGAATGCACTTCAACCCAAAGCCTCTATTTTCTAGCTTTGATATCATTTACATTAGGGAGAGATATTTTTTGTATTGTGATTCAGTTTTTATCTTAATTCACTTCTAAAAGTGAAGATCATTGTAATTCTTCATCAATCAATGTTGTATCCTTACAATGTGTAAGGGGGAGTAATTCAATGAAAGATTTGTAAAAGATTTCATAAGTGTCCCGCTAAACTTATAGGATTGTAGAGGTTCTCTTACGCCCGCTTAAACAAAAAGATAGTGGATTGAAATTCTCAAGTGGAGCTTGGAACCTGGATATAGCTAGGCTATCAAAAATTGGACTGAACTAATATAAATAATAGTTTGCATATTCTCTTTTTTTATCTCTTAATTTCAGCATGTTTGATTTAAATAATCAACTTTGAACTTATGGTCCATTATGAACATATTTATTGTTTTCACTAAGATACAAAAAGATTTTTAAAGTTTTTAAGTTTTTATTTTACACCCAATTTACCCTTCTCTTAAGTGACAGCCGGTTCTAACATATATAGCTCTAAAAAATATCATCAACGTTACCTCTATAATTGTAGCTTGTGCATGGCTTAAAATGCAGGTGCAATGCAGGAGGGCAAACACGATGAAGCCCCCACAATGCAAGACTACCCTCAGGACACTGTAGTAACTACAAATATAGGATACCGAGATGAAGGCGACCCAATTTATGAGTAACAATATTGTGGCGCACTGTTATGGTACAACAAGAGGATACAAAGTAGCCCAACTTCATAGCAACCGCTATTCTCGCTATATTGTGGTCACAAAAAGATAAATGTGCCTTTCTTCAAGGCACCGCCGCCGGAACTGAGAAGACTCTTCTTTGACAAGGGTGACGTACAAGCGAAAAAATTCTTGGACAACAAAGAGAGTGCAACGGTATGTTTGGTTTCACATCCATGTGCGCGAAAATAAACCACTCAATTAATTACGATGGCCGATGACCTTATTCATTTAAAATATCTGGGGCAAAATTTTCATTTCTTTGGATTCTTACTGCCACCTGATGGAGGCACTCTAGTGTACTCTCAACTATACATATATGACATGAAGAACGAAATAACGAACCGAATCGTAGCAGTCAAGTGATTAGAACACAAAACCCCGTATCTTGCAAGTAATCCGACCGCATGATAGACATAACATGCTCCAACTCATTTGACGTGCACACTTCTATATGCAGGTGCAATCTAGATAGAGCATACACTCCAACTCATTTGACTGGCTCAGATATTGCTTCTGAGGGATACCGAGGCACCTGCTTCTAAGGAAATCCCTAACATTAGGATACACATTATTAGGCAGTCAAGCCACCGCCAGAGAAATTATGACATACCTACGACATCGGAGGTTGCAGCGCTGGTAGTAGGAGAATACGACAGGACCTACTTCAAGAGAGTTATAATAGTGGAAAAGAAAGAGGGGACTCTGATCTGTGTCGATGAACGGTATGACGCATATCTGCCCCTTCAACACCCCCTTATTTTCCATTATAACGATAATGGGTACCACTCGAACATAGAATATAATGGCCACGCACTAGCAGTCATAAAAAGAGGAAAACACTAACAATTCAAGAGTACTTGGCCTTCAGATTGATGGACTGGCGTGCAGAACAATCTATTCTTCTTCATTCAATGCGACTACTGCAACAATTCATAGTCGACGGTTTCATAGTAGTGGAATGCAGAAGGTTGGCCTACATACGGAGACACCAGAAGGAAATCATAGTAGATCTGCATAAAGGCTTGCTAGATGCGATATCACGTGGCGAAACCGATACATCAAGGACAGGGAACAGGATAATCCTACGCTCATCTTTGACTGGATGCGCGAGATACAAGATTCAAAACTACCAGGACGCAATGGCAATATGCATATGGGTCGGCTATCACGACCTCTTCTTAACCTCGCAAGAAAAATAGGCTACAACCGTCTGACCGTCTGGACATATTAAGCAGGGTGTTCAACCTGAAGCTTAAGGCACTAATGAAAGTCATACATAGGAGAAAGGTGTTTGGCTCGGTAAATACAGGTGACCTTCATATAATTAGCGGCACTATTAACGATCAAATGAAAACTGTATTTGGGTGCCACATTATTTTTTATAGCTACTGCTCATGACACAATTTATTGCCTAATGAATGAAATAGAGATCTACACGATTGAATTTCAAAAGAAGGGGCTGCCACATGCCCCCATCACATTGTTCCTGGACCAAGCAGCGAAGCCAAAAACACCAGAGGATATTGACAAGATTATCTCGGCAGAGATACCCGACAAGGATGTAGAAACCGTGCTCTATGATCTGGTGACCAACTACATGATGCATGGACCCTATGGTATTGGGAACCCAAAATCCCCATGCATGAAAGAAGGGAAATGCTCCAAATACTGTCCGCGGAAATTTGAAAAGCATAAGGTTGTCGACGATGAGGGCTACCCCACATATCAAAGGAGGAACGACGAAAAGACAATTGAGAAGAAAGCGACACCACTAGACAACAGATATGTCGTGCCTTAAAATCTGACACTGTTGAAGCTTTTCTAGGGGTACCTCAATGTTGAGAAAACAAACCAATCAAGACCAATCAAGTATTTGTTCAGATACATTAGTAAGGGGAATGACCGCATCATTGTTGAGCTATACAATAATGACAATCCCAGAGACTCACGACAATCATTTGATGAGATCACAAATTATCTAAATTTCATATATATATATATATATATATATATATCATCGTGTGAGGGTGTTTGGAAGATATTCGCGTACAACATCCACCACAGACAACCTACGGTTGAAAGGTTGAGTTTTCACCCCGACCACCAACTATCTACTACTCAGGAAGACAAGAGATGCTTGCAATCTTACAAAAGCTAAGAATCAAGGAGTCGATGTTCCTCGCATGGCTGGTGCAAAATAAAGACGATGAATTTGCAAAGACATTGACATCTATGGAATGCCCCCAGCACTACACATTCGACAACGAAGTTGAGAAAGAGAGGTTTCTCCATGGGTAGAATTGCCCATGCCTCCCCATCTCAGTGTGTGAAACTTATTACCGGCGCGTGCTGCTCACAAAAGCAAAAGGCCCAACAAGCTACGAGGACATCAGAACAGTGGATGGTGTCGTCCACATAACATTTAGAGCAGCCTAGTATGCACTTGGATTTCTCAATGATGATCAAGAATACAATGAGGCCATAAAAGAGGCATCTCTATGGGCAACAGGACAATACTTGCGCCGTTTCCTTGTAAGCATGCTCATGTGTCATTGCCTTTGAATTCCATCAATGTTTTGGGAACAAACAAATCAGGTGATTTGTTAATTATTCAAAATGACCCCAGATTCCTAGGTACGGTCGTCATTAAAATTCAAAATACAAGATGAAAGAGATACATCCATGATTACGTAATATGGAAAGCATTAAAAATGCCTTGCGAAAAATTACAATAGAATAATTTATAGAGGGTTTCATATTTTAAAACAAACAATTCGTTGAAGTGGTTGAGATGAACATTATTATTACAGAAAAGAAAGGCCAAAAAACAAAAAGTATATAGAAAAGACACAAAAAAACACAAACGGCAGAGTGTGTCCACGGTTTTTTTGGGACATTATAGAATATACCTGCTTGAAGAATACGAACAAACGTTATCTAACATATTCGAGAATATGCCTACGCTCTAAAAGAAAAAGGAATCAAAGACAGATAAAAATAAATTATCCAAAATTATTTAATAAAATAATTTCTAAGCCATTAATATTTCCTTAAATAATGATTTCTGCCTTATTATCATTTGATAGATCAGTTTATATAAGAATTTGGTTTTTGTTTTGGGCACGCCAAAAGTGAAGATATAGTAAAAAAGAATCTAGGACAAATAAATAAAATACTATCCGCAATTATTTGATAAAATATTATTTAGATTATTAATATTTCCTTAATTGTTGGTCTTCTAATCATTATGGCTACACTAAATTGTTTTTTTTTTTTTTTTTTTTTTTTTTTTTTTTTGGTGGGGGATGAAAAACTTAGATATAGAAAACATATATTAAAAAGGAGGTGGTAGCATTTTTGAAATTTTGATTTAACTTTCAATGATTATTTGCAGAAAAATAGTAGTTGAAAGTAAAAACAGTCGTTAAAAGTTACTTTCAGCGACTATTATAAAAAATAATTGTTGAAAGTTAAACTAGAATTTAAAAAAAATATGCATATTTGTGAGTTTCAATGACTATTTTAAAAAAATAGTCCTTGAAATTAAGCTAAAAAATAAGGAAAAAATGAATATTTTTTACTTTCAACAACTGTTTTTAAAAAGATAGTCATTGAAAGTTAAGGGGAGAAAAAAGAATAGTGACTTTCAACGACTTTTAAAAAAAATACATGATGTTGAAAGTGTTGGACCAGGATAAACTTTGTATGTCCTTTTCAAGGGTTGATAATGATTTTTGTTTTTCCCCCTTTCTCGAATGGGAGTTGCCAGCAGTGCTGAATGATGAGTAAACTGCTATGGCTCAAAACTACTTACAAATTACACATGTTATTATCCATTTGGAGAATGTACAAGTTGTTTACTTTTCAAAATACCCATCTAACGTTACTGCAGCTATGATTTTTTTAAGAAATAATAATAAAAAGAACAACGTACACTCTTGAAAGAAGCTAGCTTCTCGACATGGTTTCTCTGTCACAGGTATCGCCTCTTCACTGAAACGGCTGTGCGGAGCTTGAATGATAACTTAGTCTTCACTATAACTAACCCACCAGCAATATCCATATCTTTTCTTTTATTCTTCCAAACCCATTTCACTTCTAGCGTCAGCTCATACACTTATGTTGATGATTTCTTAGTCAGCTGCGGCAGCTCTAGCAACTCTCCTTCTTTAGGTGGTCATAACTGGACCGGAGACAGTAACTCTGTACAATTCTCTCTGGTTCTTACTCAAGAAAGAATGATTACAAGCCTTCTAAGGACTTACTCAAGAAAGACGCCTTGCATTAGTCTTCCAAGGCACAACATTTCTTTGACGACGCTAGTGAGGTCATGACATTAAAAGAAGTTAACATCGAAGTGAGAGATCTTTGAAATAAACTGAGTGATAAGAAGAAAGCGGAATAAACTAAACGGGCTGAAAAATTAAGAGCCCCAAGTCAAGGGAAGACGTGTGTTGTTCCCTTCCTTACAAGATGCATGCCAAATACGTTCAGGCTATAGGGTTTGATAAGTTGGTCAATATTGTTGCCAACAACTCAGCTGTGCCTTATACACAGAGTTTATTTGATGTTTTGACCCTCCCACCAATACTGTCCATTTGAGGCGAGACGCGAGTAATGGGGCCTGAAGATGTCCATAAGTTGATGGGTCTACCTTGAGGGAGAATGACATAGAAGTGAAAGTTGATTAAAAACATCCAATTTTACAAGGATTTTGGGTATAAGAATGTGAAGTACAAACAATATGAGAATGGTTGTTGGTAGAAAGTAATGAAAATTTTAAGTTCCTTTTTGTTATCTTAGCGTTTGGAACCCTTTTGGTGCCAAGTATATCTATTTATGTAAGTGACCGTGTTTTAAAGTTGATAATGGTCACCAAGGATGCACTTGGTGAGTATGATTGGTGTTCCTTTAATATTGAAGAACTCTACCATGAGATAGGGGAATTTAGGAAGGATTTGTTCAAAGGGAAGGGTCAAGGGAGTAAGACAGTAGGCAATTGTCTATACTTCCTAATGGTAATTGCCTATCATATATTTGTGTTTTAAAAGCTGATTTGTCAACGACTAATGCGGTTTATAATCAAATTGTAATGCAGATGTTTTGTTTCCAACATTTTCCTTTGGGTCAGTTAAAAGTGTTCGAAGATGACTCTGCCATGGCATATTGGAATGACGAAAGGGTAAAGAGAAGAGTCATCATTGAGAAGGAAAGCAAAAAAGGCCTGCTGCATGGTGTTAAATATCCAGTTGTCTAGTCATCAACATCGTTTGATCCTGACACAATGCTGACTCACTCGGTAATTAGTAACAAGAATGCTGACTTGTACATAGTGTATTTCATTTTGTTTAATTAAAATGCTCATGGTCTAAATCTGGATGTATTAACACAATTACATTGTTTATGGAATTGAGAAGAAGATATGCAAGGCTTGTTCCCATGGTGAGACAAGAACTGATTGCCCTTCAAAACAGGTTGTCGGACGACAACAACAATGAAGATGGGCCACAAGAAGTGCATAATGACTATGACGACGCCAAAAAATGGCCAGCAAGCTCTTGTCAGTTTGACGAAAATGACAGAGATGACGAAGACGGTGGGGATGATGATGCAAAACTTAAAGAAGTTGAAGATGATGAAAAGGATGAAGAAGACACAGCATCTGGGGAGATTAATGTACAAATGAAAGAAATTGACGATGCTGAAAATTTGAACAAGTTATGAACCAAAACAAAAGGAGGAAAAAGGGACTGACTTGGAATTCAGAAGATCCAAAAGGGTTATAACTCGTAGTTGGGTTGTAAAATCCCCTTAGATTGATACAAAGAGGAAGTCTAAGGGAAAGAGGAAATATGATGAGAAGGAAATTCTATACGAATCATGTACAACAAGGGGTAATGCAGAGGAGGGTGACCAGTAAGTTGAACACACTTTGTACTTGGATTTATTGATATTAACATATAGCATAGTTCGACTAACATCCTCATTTGTTGTTTTCATTTAGGGACTTTGTCAAAACGCATGACTATTTCCTCAAAAGGAGGGAACTCTATTGTCTCCAACCAAGACGATGGATTAATGATAGGGTAAGGCATGGCTACTTAAGAATTCTGCTGAATCATACCATCAAACTGATTTGCTGAAATTTTGGACAACTTTCTTGCTTCTTGCTTGGAAGAATTTTGAATTCATACATTGAAACTGTTGAGATTATTTGGGAGGTGTTTGCCTTGCTTGTGTAGTACTGTGATTATTATTAGGTTGCTCTCATTCATTTTAGCATTAGAGATTGCTTAATTCTTCATGAACCTCGACGTGCTCTATTTGTTATTGGATTTGTTAGATTTGTTAGATTGTATTGCAGTTGATATCTGAATATGGAACTTGTTTGCTTCTAATATTAATGATTAAATATGATGTCATGTTGTGCTGAGTTGTGATTATTGGTTAAAGCTATCCTTCAGGATTAAAAAGCCATTTTTTGTTGCTTTTGATAAAGCTGTGTAACCTGATTTTTTGCCTCCTAAAATTGAGCTGATTTTGGTTGAAATTTGTACACTACTTTTCTAATGTTTACCACTGAATTTGTGCACCCAATTGAACTGATGAAGTTCTGGAAAATATTGGCTGGCTGATGCACTTTGAATTTGATGTCAAAGTAACTAATTAAAAGCAACCATGATTAGAGCTGTAATTGAATATGCACTCTAAAATTGGCGGGTTGAACCTGGTTGCAACTTCATATTTAACTTTGGGCTGCAAGAAACATTTGAGAATTTGCTACCTTCGTTGAAAATTTATGACTATTATTGAATTTTGAGAGTACATGACTCGTTTTTTGGCCATTAATTTTAGGCAAAATTCTGAAGTTGAACATATATTGCTTATTATTCTAAAATCTTGGGCCACATATTCTATGATATCTTGGCTGCTATACTTTGGAAATTCATCTCTAAATTTTATGAGTTTCTATTATCAATTGTTGTGTTGCTTTCTACCATGTGGACTTTGGGTCAACCTTATGTAAACTGTTGCATATTGAAAATTAACATTGTATTACGTGCATGATTGTTTGTAGAATTCTATTTCCCATAATTGTTGTTGTAAGAGTGTCCAGAACATCATCCCTTTATTGTTTGAATTAACTCATGTCCAATTCTTGACTCTGCTTTTGAATGCAAGTGTTCAAATTTCTGAATATGCTTATTGATGAATAATATTTATGCCATCTTTCCCAATGTGTTTTGACTGTTTTAAATGATAAATCTGAGATATTTATGCCATCTTTCCCGATGTGTTTTGACTGTTTTAAATGATAATTCTGAGCTTTAATATGTGCTATCTGATAGAATGTCTAAGAATTTATACACATAGGGAAATAGAGGATGGATCTTACAAATTGTTGCATTCATATCATTATCCTGCTTATGTGCATAAGAAAAAGACCACTTTATGTTTTACAGTGAAAGCGCATAATAAAGCTGATACAATGCTATAGCTTAGGGTATGTCCATATCTACGCCAGTAATACAATGCGACCACTATGTATTAGCATCGTCAATGAGGCAGAATTATGTGCTACGTTACTCTAATCTTTCCCTATGAGTTTTTAGGAAAATAAGATAGGTCATCAAACGCACGTCAAGATGGTGATTGAATCAAGTTGAATCCAGAAGATGCGGCGGATCGAGAAAAAGATTTAAAGAATCCCGCTATATTAAAAAAAGGATCAATCAACTAAATCTAGAAAATTGGACCTGACAGATTTGGAAGGCCCAACTCACTGGGTGCACAGCGCAAGAAGACCTAGCTATAAAAGGGAAGTGCGGCAAAACCTAAAAGAGTCGAAGTCATGAGAGTAAAGCAGTCAACACAATTTCAATCCGACTGAACTCACACCGAAGGAATAAAAGAGAAGACCGACTGAGAGGACAGTAGATCAAACCGAATTCTTCCCTGGAGCAAGACGGATTGTAGAAGACGTAGAGACATTGCGTGACTAGACGTCTCTTATGTCACAACCTTCCGACGAGCTTTCTTGTTTTCATTTTTGTTATTTTATTTTCTTAATTATATCATGGGCTGTTCTCTGCCATTCTACTTTGTTTGTCCCTCATCAATCATGAACGAAATTCCATTTGGCTGAGTAAGGATGAATTTTCTAAGTTGTAGAATGAACCCAGTTTACTAGTTTTTGATTTAATAAATTCAGTTTGTTTAATAGTGTTTTAATTCATAGCTGGTTAGCGGACACTAAGGGCTATCCCAATAGTCTTGGCCTACCGTGAAAGTGGAGCTTAATCATCAAGAGGGGGTGAATTGGGGATTTTAAAAACTTTTCGAACTACTCTGTTTTCGAATGCTAAAACAGAGCTAAACAGAGTATAGGGAAGAAGAGCAAGACACAAGGATTTATACTGGTTCGGTCCAACCTTTGACCTACATCTAGTCCCCAGACACTCTGGGATTTCCACTATCTCAGTTGATTACACACTCTGTAACTCAAGAGTAATTCTCTCACTAGAAGTTACTCCCTCTTACAAGTTGCAATCAATAACCCAATCTCCAATTCCCAAGACTTGAGATACTCACAATAAATGATTTACAATCAATGAACTCTATAAAAGAGTAGATAGAAATAAACACTAAAGAACAATGTATCAAAAGATACTTTACAAGTGAAAACTAAAAGAGTAGTTGGTAAACTTGAATGTAATTCGTTTTCAGCATATTGGTTGTTGAGAGGAATTGAATGCAACTCTATTTATACAAAGAGGGCATTAAATGACCGTTGGAATCCCTAATGTAACCGTTGGAGACATTCAGCAAAGATTAGGGTGAACTTAGGTCTTCTTCTCTCACTACACTTTGTTTAATCCAGTTGCACATATGTTTGTGCTTGACTTCTTGACTTTTAATCCGTTGGAAGAGCAGCTAATAGATGAGGAAAGGAAACATTAATCTCTTTGCAACGTGTGTAGAATGATTGTCCAAAAGGATGCAAGTTTTCTGGACTTTGTATTTAATGTGCTGACATCCCTTTTTGCTTTAGTTCAAATCTTCATTTAATATCCTTTAAATCATCTGAAACTCACTAACAAAGTAGTTAAACATAGCTAGGAATATTAATGAATGATGATAGGAAGTATTAAGATCAAACAAGAAGATTTCACAAATTCGTCAGATTTGAATTTCAAACTCTACGACTCAAACTTGAGTTTGTTCATCAAAACTGGAGTTTGTCACTGTGCACTAATATCAAAACTCGAATTTTCAAAACTAAACTCGAGTTTCCTTCTTCCAGAGAGGAATGTCACGATTTGAGCTCTAGACCATAGTTTTTGAATGAAACTCAAAACTCGAGTTTCCATTTTCAAACTCGAGTTTTGGACTTCTAACATGAATTATGAATTTTAGTCCAAAACATCAAAACTGGAGTTTTCATCCAAAACTGGAGGTTTCAAAACATTGAAAAAAGATCAAAGCTCTCGGCTTGGTCAAAACTTGAGTTTCCAAACAAAACTCAAGTTTCCATTTATGTATGAAAACTTTAAGAAAAACTATGTCAAGTTAAAACTGGAGTTTTCAATGAAAACTGGCGGTTTTCAAAACCTTGAAAAGAGCGAAGCTCTCGCTTGGCCAAAACTCGAGTTTCCAAAACAAAACTCAAGTTTCCATTTAAATATGAAAACATTGAGAAATCTATGCCAAGTCAAAACGGAGTTTTCCATGAAAAACCGGCGGTTTCGAAAACGAGTAAAACTTGAATGCTCTCTGCCAAGTCGAAACTCGAGTTTCCAAACCAAAACTCGAGTTTTCACAAAACTTATGAAAACTTAGAAAACTCATGGCAAACTGAAAACTGGCGGTTTCACATCAAAACTGGAGTTTTCACAAGCTTAAAATGTTGGAGACTCTCTATATGACCAAAACTCGAGTTTCCAAATGAAAACTGGAGTTTTGACCTTACAAAGAGAAGCTCAATTTTATCGAACTAAGCAAAACCGCTGGTTTTCAGAGAAAACTCCAGTTTTTACTTCAACTTACCAAAGAAAAACTTCACATTTTGTTTACAATTGTCAGTTATCATTAAAACACATAGAGAACTAACATACCGGACCGGAGTCAAGGTTAGACATCTGCTAGATAGTGTTTATTGGGCAAGCCCGTTCACAACTTGACCTAAATTGTAGATGTCAGGAATGGATTTACCGCTCATAACCAGGAACACCTAGGTTTAAACTGACAGACTAAACTTGAAATCATCATAAGAATATGGGAGAGTAGAGAGTGAACTATATTTACAAGATTGCAGAAGCTTCTGTATAAGATAATGGTGAGTTAATTGAATAACGTTGTGAAAGGTGATTATGCTGTAGCATTGCGGAGCTGTGCAGTATAATTGCTATAGCAATGCATATGTGCAAACTGGGGGAATGACACAACTTAGGATGAAATCCGAGCTCAGCCTATTTTTAACTGATATCTTCCTTCGACTTCCGATCATTTGTTTAATTCTTGTCATTAGTAATAGCTAAATCAACCAAACCAAATATAATTTTCACATCACACTCTTGTCATTAGAAACTAGCATCATTCTTTATTACTTGTTCGACTGGTTTACTTGCTACAAGGGAATTCAACCAACACTTATTCACATAAGTTTAAACGTTTGAACTCTAACTCTTGCCCTCATTCCGCTGATTTGCGTACACTCATCATTGTTTCTTTGAGTGCGTAATAGTGCTACACTCTTGTTTGGAGCTTACTTGTGCATAGCATACTTCTCCAACATGGTTTGAACTTGCCAAAAAAAATTGAATTCTTGTTGCATTTATTTAGTTTTTCTCTTGCGAATGTAGGTAATTTCAATACTGGCCAAGACCTTAGTTGCTGATCAAACAAAGGATACTGGTAGAGTTAGCAGACATATTTTTACAACCGACTTTAAGCACAAAACTTTCATTGATCCTCAAAAATGGTCTTTGGATGACAATGAAATAGAAATCTTGCTTGGACACTTAGGATATAAGATTGAGGATTCTAATTTCATCTTTAGTTCATTACTTTGGCATGACCATTGGTTTTGCTATGTCCTTGAGACAAACACTATGAGATTCTATGCACTTAACTCCTTGGTTGATACTCGTACATATATAAGGATGCAGAGGGAACTGAAAGTTGGAGACAAATTGGAAACAAAACCAAAGGAGTCAAAGAAGGAGACAAAATGAAAAAGGAAAGATTGATCCTAAGGAACATATGGCAAGAGGCATTGTGTGAACAACTTATAATTTCATTGTGTATTATTTGGGAATCTTTTATGTGTATTTTTGTCGTACATATTTTATGATTTTTTAGAGAAATTTATTTATGCAAATTCTTTGAAGAGTCAAGCACAGTAATTCAAGAACTACAATAGAATTGATAAGGAAGTGAAATGGGCAAAAGTGGATGTCCAATCCAACACATAAACTTCATTTGTGGTTTTGGTTTAATCTATGACATTATCTTATGGCTGATTTGGTAATTACTTTCCTAACAATTTTTTTGTAGTGAGTCTTTGGGATCCATATTCTATCATGAATACTGATATAGGATAGAACTAAACAAGGTGATGTTACACCATGTCGTACTGTACCATGTAAGAACTACATGAAATGATGGTTGGGTTCTTGTGGTAATTGGTCACTAATCCTAACAACATATATCAAAACAAAGTTTTGTCTTTGCTTAACGAGAACCACCAGAGGAAGAGAAGCAAATAGAAAGCTAAATTTGATAGTAGCTAAGATTAGTTGTGATGTCAGATAACAAACATATTGATTGTATTAACCACATATGTTTTGGAAATTGCATTTGTTTCCTGGGTCATTGTATTAATGACGATGTTTTTGTAATTATTACATGAGCCCTACTTGCAGCTACTTCATATTAGTATTTCGGTTGGATAATGGAAAATTTATGTGCCACATTGCACTTTAACCTGTTATGTAAGGATAGGTATACAAGGGCATGTTTTGCCAATCAATGAAAAGCCCATGTCCAGGTTTTGACAAGTCCATATCTACTTTTTGTCAAATCCATGTCCACTTTCGGACAATTTCTTGTCCTGATTTTTCAAAGTCAATGTCCAGATTTTGACATGTCCATATCCAAGTTTTGACAATTCCATCTCCAAGTGTTGACACTCCATGTCTAGGTTTTGATAATTCCATCTCCAGGTGTTCACAACTCTATGTTCAAGTTTTGACAATTCCATCTCCACGTGTTGACAACTCCATGTCCAGACTTTCACAATTCCATCTCTACGTGTTTACAACTCCATGTCCAAGTTTTGACAAGTCCTTCTTTATGTTTTGACACTTTGATCAACAAGTTTTGACAATTCTATCTCCATGTGTTGACAAGTCCATATCAACGTATTGACTACTCCGTGTCCAATTTTTGACAAATCCATGTCCAAGTTTTGACAACTCCTTCTCCATATTTTGGCAAGTCCTTCTCCATATTAACAATCCCATCTCCACATTTTGACAACTCCTTCTTCACGTTTTGACAATTCCTCCTCCACATGTTGACAAGTCCATGTCCAGTTTCTTACAAGTTCATAACTTGATTGCACAATAATCACCTAATATAAATATATCTATTATACATTAACAAGTTCATGTCGTTACATTTACCACAAAATTTACATATCAATACTAATGGTCATAAATGAAACTTGGATACAATTCTCTATATATCCAAACTTCATTTATGTCTGCAAATGCATCTGCAATGTGCTAATTACAACATCACACACTATTTCCAAAAATCCATATGGTATGGATTTCTACCTAAAACCATTTACAACAAAAAAATGGTGAGATGCGTTGTCGAAAACAAAACATCCAAGCTACCGTAAATTATCACCTTGGATTTGGATTCTTGCAAGTCTTCATTCCAGCCTCATGGCATCTCCCATAATGATAAAGCTTTTTGTTTTAGAATTGAGATTCCCGCCTTTTTCTTTTGGGTCTCCCTAACGACCTTGTAGTAATGGGAGGGTCCAAGAATATCTCTCTTATCATAGGTGTCACCGTCAAAGCATCAGCACGTAGACAATCTTTTGTTGCAATTGGCTTCATGCTATTCGTATAAATTTCTCCTACTTACAAAGTTCAAAGTAGTCATCTACAAATGTCTACACATTACTATTAAATAGCTTAATAGCTGCACATGCATGTGTACAAGGTACTCCACTCATTTTCCATGCTAAACACAAGCATTTTTTTCATCAAGATCTACATTGACATAAATGATGGCATCACTATATCTTGTTTCCATCGAAAATTGGTAGTCTCCATAATGTTACACCCCTACCAGCCTCGCCCTTTTGGGTGGCGGGTTAGAGGGATTCCTTTTTATTTAACCATATTTCCTTATTACTTAGCCCAACTAAATTTAACTCAGAGTTAGCACAGCAGAGCACAAGATCTGGTTGGACAACTAAACATACTGATAAACGTTCATAAGTCAAGTGTCAACTGGTTCCCCGAAGGGTTAATACAGTCATCCGAACAAATTACCGTATATAAACAACAGTTATCCAAAATATGAAGTACAAAATGAGATAGGGCATCCCCTATTTCTTCACTGCACCACTCTACGCCCTACCTTCCTCGAACCTCCAACTGCTACGGTTTCACCCCTGTGTCTTAAAGCGGTCTGGAGTTCAAGGTTGAACCCCAGAGTAACTGTTAAACTCGGATACAATATGTATGCAATGCATGTAATGCAAATCATAACAGGGAAAATAAATCTGCCTCGAGGCACGATATCGGCATGTACAACCTCCGCAGGACCGCTTGGTCAAGACAATCCCCCGGATCCAGCGCGCTACTGGGGCCTCAGTAGCTAGGGCGGCCGACCCTAACTACCAACCCCAAGAGACCTCAGTGGACACCTATAAACACACAGTCATATAGGCTCCACCTAGCCCCACATAACCTTGGGCCTCAGTAGTTACCTAAGGACACGCAGTCCAATAGGTACCACCTACCCTACATGCCAAGGGCTTCCACAGCCCAATATACTCTGGACCCTAGTGGTAACCTAAGAACACACAGTCACATAGGCACCACGGTCCAATCCCTTACCTCATGATAAAACACACATGCGAAAGTAACATAGAGTATACAAGTTTACAGTTACTACCTGACACGTCTTGAGATCGATGAACTTTCTTCTTAGTGATGGGGATGCACTCTACACACGGTAATGCCCTAGATACAGCCAACCACCAAACTATTAATCACATGTACAAACTTTACTTCAAGTTTCATGAAATTCGCACATCACCAGATTTTCCCAGAATTTCTGACCCAACTTCACCTATTTTTAGTAAATTCCTCAAAAATCATTTTGACATGAAATTAGTGGCCTTAGAACCCTTAGAATGTCTATTTTACTTGAAAAATATTTATCCAAGTCATATGGGTTCAAAACGCAGTATTTTTCCCAAATATTAGCCACTGGTCCGAGAGAAAAGTCCAGCTTTTAGGTCATTTTTAACTTAAAATATCTCTCGGTTGGAAACTCCAAATGACACAAAATATTATATCAAAATCATCCTCAGGATGTCTAATTTCACCATACAAAATTTCAAATAAATCGGACTCCATTTACCCATTCAAAACCACAGATTAACATTCGCTGCCCAGAAACCAAAATAACCGACAGATTTTCGTATAAGAAGATTTAGGGTTTCCAGAGTTCCAAACGAAGTGATCCTAATTAACCCTACACAAAAATGCCTTATGGAATCATTGGAAACCTTAAAAGTATAAAAACCTACTGAAAATCCACGAAACACCACAGGGCAGAGAAGAAGATAACTTAGTTGTCGGTTTACGGACTTACCTCCGAATATCGGTTGCGTATGGACTCCTTCACCCCCTGAACCTTGAACTTCAGCTTAGCACTCTTCTGGACTCCCTGAGCTCGTGGCTGATGTGGGAAAAATGGAGGGGGAGAGGTCCTATTTATAGGCCCCAAGTTCCAAATTTTGCCCCTAGATATTTTTAGTTGTAGGTTTTAGGGTTAGGGGCAAAATGGTCATTTTGCCTTGTTCATCTTTCCAAAGCTTGAGCCCATGAAATCAGACCTTCTAGAAGGCTTCTAGGGTCTTCCAAGGGCTGAAAATAACATTTTCCCATGTCAAAAGTAGGTTTCCGGTTTGCCCCTAGGTGGCCTTAGTTGTAGGTTTAAGATGTAGGGGCAAAATGGTCATTTTGCATTGTTTTTCTCCTAGGATTGTGGGCCCACGAAATCTGATCCAAAGATGTGCCATAATTTCACTTTTGGAGCCATAATTATATGTCATTTTGTTGTCATATCAAGTTTAAATTGTGTGGCCCAGATTTAACCGGATTATTTTATTCACTCTCTCTCTTCATTATTACTCTGATTTAACAATCTCTCTCTTCATAATTACATAGCAAGATATTTTCTCACTCCTCTGGGCCCACTGGAATTCGCCCCTTATCAGTGTCCTGGGCCTGGGCCCGACTCCAGAAATCCTATCCGGACCCGCTCAGCTCCCTATTATCGGTCCCACCTTACCTCGTAATGCGTGCCCTTCAACTAAACTTGTGTGGGCCCGAATCATCAATCACTTTTCCTAGACCACAAGTGGACGGGCATACCACCTTGGGGATCAAGAAACCTTTATTCCAGTACCCCGGATCCACCTCGAAATGCGTGCTACTCGGTAGTCCAACTCCGGGCCCCGAAATGCCGCGTACCCAACGTAGCACCACCACCACTGACTTTCTCTTCTGTAGTGGGTCCTGGCACATGTTGTCCCTCTCTCTCTTGGTTCAACACGCATACCTTGTCCCCATAATGCCTTTCGTCACTTATCCATTATACCGATTTACTTTGTCGGGATTACTTCATGCGCAAGTCACCTTATCGTTGATCGATTTCACCCTCGTTTGGACTTAGTACCTTTGCTACCTACTCTTAACCATTGTTTTCCATCTTAGGGCCTTTGAAATAATTCCACACCATAATCATAGGGAATAAATACTCCAAAATTAACTCAAGGCTTTATATTACTAAGCAAGCTTACATCGGTACATGCGTTACAAAAGTAGGGGTGTTACACATAATATGCTACATTCATATTTGACTTACTGCATCAATTTTTCTTTAATATTTAGGTCGATCACCATTTTCCAATTTGCCATAGTCGTCTTGCTTGCAAGCAATTTCCGTGCCAATTTCTCTCAATGTTCATGTATTAAAATAGACACGGTGCGCTTCCTCTCTTTCAACATCCATTTTGCAACTGTGTCGGGATCACTATCGATGAGTCTGCCATATATCCAATGAATTACCATGTAAGAGTCTTCTACTCAACTATGTAATTCCCTCTACGCTCTTTCTTTGCCCTATATGCTTGAGGACAGCTCACCCCACCCCATATTCTCTGTACAAGTTTGCTTAAAATTCATTAGCAGTCTTGTCAATATCTCTCCTCAAACCATCCATTACAAGGGTTACATTAATTAAATTCATTAGCAGTCTTGTCAATATCTCTGTACAAGCTTGAGGACAGCTCACCCCACCCCATACTCTCTGTACAAATTATAAAATTCTTATTCAAATAATAATACATTAATTTCCCAATGAACGACAACCAGAAACAACGGTGTAATGGGACTTCAATAGACGGAAATTAATGGACATTAATAGTGACAACCAAAGGGAACGTCAGGAACAAAAAAGCGTTGGGACAAACAAGCCAGGGTCACCGCCATATCACGTACAAGGGTTACAAATATATAATTAAAGCATTTCATAATTTACACCGCAACATTTACGGCACCTCCCTTGACAAGAGCAAACCCCGGTGGACAGCATCTACAACGCGCTGAAGTTATGACACTCGCAACAAACCAAAGGTCCCGTTTGGATTAGTGATTGGTATAAATAACATTTTTTTCAATATGACTTTTGCAAACTTAAGATAGGATAAAAATCAAATTGTAAATGTGATTTATGTTTGAATTGATGGTGATAGAAGTTTATTTGCATTGTGAAAATTAAAGCAGGTCTTAGCGACTTTTTCTCAAAAGTAGCTTTTGGCCTAAAAACCCATTTGAAAAAATGTCAACCCAAATACCTTACTCCTATAGTATTTTTTCAGGCCCCACCGCTTTCCCAAACAAGCAAGTAATTGGCAATGCTCAACAAAGATAGCCAAATCCAAAAAATAGCCGTGAGCGTACTCCGATTTGTGCAGGACACAGACCAACACTGCACTTCGTCCTATTGGATAATGAGGTATGACAACTCCACAGATTCCAAAGATTACAGACACAGGGTTACCACAAACTGTACACTTACCACAAAACATGTTCATGCCTAAACATTTTCTGAATGTGCATGGTATACAGTTGAACAAGATTCACGCCATGGTGGTCGACCCTGCAGCGTTCACCAAGTTCAGAATGATCGTAAGAGAAGAACGGCGCTACTATTTCGCAAACTTCGACGTCGTCCACAACGCTAAGTGTGACTTGGCAAAATAGAAAGAAAGAATGTTGTGTCATGTATTCATATACAAGTGTTACACATATATATACAAGATAAGAGAGCCTCAATAGTAATGGCTCATAATGACTATTAACGAAGATTGGCCCATAATGACTAATAATGACTATTAATGAAGATTATTCCTAATCCCTACAAATCAGGGATTCCTATAAATCAAAATACAATTTGCTATGTAATCCCTATCACCCCCCGCAAGCTGGAGCATGGATGTCTTGGATGCCCAGCTTGGACTTGAGTTCATGAAACCGAGTAGGATCAATGGGCTTTGTCAATATGTCTGCAACAAACGGTCTCAAAATGGACCTAACAATATACTTCTCACGTCTCGTCAAAGACAAACACCAAACGATCTCATCGTGGACCAAAAAATACTCCAAAGGTCTCATCAAGGACCAACACCAAACGGTGAACAAAAGTGATTGGAAGATAAATCAGAATACAAAAAAAAAAAAAAAAAAAAAAGTGATTAGAAGAAATAATATGGAGAAAAAAAAAGATGAAGAAGACCATGTTAACTCCTTCTTAGAGAGAGACCATGTTAACTCTCTCTTGGAGTGAGACCAAGTTAACTCCCAAAAAAAAAAATAGGATCAATCGAAATAATAGGTCTCGAGAAAATGAGAAGAAAAAAAACTGGAGGTGACGAGGGAAGAAAGAGAAAACCTAAAAAATGTGTATAGAAAAAAAAAATTAGAGAGGACACAACCTAAGCTCTGATACCATGTCACTTGGCAAAATAGAAAGAAAGAATGTTGTGTCATGTATTCATATACAAATGTTACATATATATATATACAAAATAAGAGAGCCTCAATAGTAATGGCTCATAATGACTAATAATAACTATTAATGAAGATTGGCCCATAATGACTAATAATTACTATTAATGAAGATTGGCTCATAATAACTATTAATGAAGATTATTCCTAATCCCTACAAATCAGGGATTCCTATAAATCAAAATACAATTTGCTATGTAATCCCTGTCACTATGCCCCTACAAGTTTGTGACCACCAACATGTACTTGTATTTCAGAAGGAAACAAAGAAATTGTATTATGGAGACGACATTCCAGTGAAAGCATATGAAAGCATGACGCTATACAGAATTGTCAAGGAGAAAACAAGCCCGCCGTACTTAAGAGGTAACATGGAACCCACACTTAACGTGGGGGTACACAATATATATATATATATATATATAGCTACAAAATCAAACAACCGAATGCTTTACATGTATGCACAGACATTGTGGGGTTGGTCAGGAGTCCGGGCAGGTACAAACTATACGTGACAGCAAAGAATTCAGATTTCAGGTGAGACACCCGTATATCACAAAACGTGTATGTGTGGCTATAACCAAGGATACAAAAAACTGACTATGACAACAAAAGAAATGGTAGGGGAAATCAACTGGAGTACATGTTAAAGAAAAGGAAAAATACACGTTCACAGCATCTCTATTGTCACCAAGATCAAATTTGATCCATACCTTCATTAGGAAAGCCAGTACCATTATATGTTGGGGAGGGACACTGAGGAGGTGCCAACAGATGAGTCGTTGGCGAAGAACACCAAAGCCTTCTCTCGAGTGGAACGAACTTCAAATAAACTTAGCATCCTCCAAATCTTATTATAAGATCTTACTACATTATCTAACATGAAAAGCTTTGTCCATTTATTAGTGATATTTTCCAATCAATTAACCAATCTCCAAATCAAATGTATATTAAACAACTATCAATAAACAAGTTTCAATAAGGTCCATTTAATTAAAAAATAATAATACTCATTTCTTACAACACATAATAACATATATTGGCACAGATATCAATTAATAGTACCTCCGGTCCTAAATATAAAATATAGTTTATAGTGCAATTTACAGTACAAACTATGTCCTATATTTAAAACCGGAGGAGTATGTGTTTCGGCCTAGAATCGATCAGGAAGGAAGAATATATAAATCTCTTATAAACACAGCCAAAAACACCAAATCCCTAAACAACACGCAGCCAACAACTCCGCGGTATTAACCACAAGATATTAATGGCCAGAGCACCACAGGCCGTGCATCGCATGGGAGAAGACCCTAGTTGAAACTATCAAGTGTTTTCAAAAGAAACTAATACTCTCTAATAATTAAAAATATTAATGTATAAAAAAAAATCGTTACGGGAAGAAAAATCATTTTGTTTATTTAAATGCATATTTTGCTTAAAATGTTATTGATGACGATACCTATAATAACAACCAACTTACCATTACTAAAAGAATTTTCATAAGTTAAGATTCATTAATTAATTTTATAAAAGATCGCCTAATTTTTTTTCATAAGATCAAGTAATCAACTATGCCATATCGAAATAATGAAATATATTTTATATTCTTGTTGACAATAGTATATTAAATAAGTATTCAACGATAAGATTTTCATAAATATTTGTGGAGGTCAGAAAAACTTTAAAAGTCATACAAGTTCAAGTGGAAAAGTGGAATAAGTATTGATGAATCATATTACACCATAATATTCTTTTCACCATATTATTCCTTCAATGATTAGTACAAAAAGGCCCAAAATTTCTAATAGCTAGGTAGGTGTAGTCTCTATATAATACTACATGATAAGAACTAGAAATAATGAAATATATTTTATATTCTTGTTGACAAAAGTATATTAAATAATTATTCAACGATAAGATTTTCATAAATATTTGTGGAAGTCAGAAGAACTTTAAAAGTCATACAAGTTCAGGTGGAAAAGTGGAATAAGTATTGATGAATCATATTACACCATATTATTCCTTCAATGATTATTACAAAAAGGCCCAAAATTTCTACTCACTAGGTGGGTGTAGTCTCTATATAATACTACATGATAAAAACTAGAAATAATGAAATATATTTTATATTCTTGTTGACAACAGTATATTAAATAATAATTCAACGATAAGATTTTCATAAATATTTGTGGAAGTCAGAAAAACTTTAAAAGCCATACAAGTTCAAGAGTGAAAGTGGAATAAGTATTTTTTTATTTATTTTTATATATACTATAAAGTTTAGGTGGGGGTAGACACCGGTATCTCACCAGGGTCAGAACATGCCTCTAGACTCAAAGAGCGCTTACAGAGGTACTTACAGATCTCCCACCAATGAGGCCCTCACATCAACCAGTGGGTATTGAACTTTCTTCCTTTTGGAGTGAAGGTGAACCTTAGCCAACTGTACCAATCCTCATTTACAAAAGTGGAATAAGTATCCAATGAATCATATTACACCATATTATTTCTTCAATGATTATTACAAAAAGCTCCAAAATTTCTAGTAACTAGGTGGGTGTAGTCTCTATCTAATCCAACATGATAAGAACTAGAGAAGTGATAAGGCCTAAAGTGGAGTAATTATATGACAAAAGAAATGTAGGTCAGTTGCATCACTAGTGCAAAAAAGGCTTTTAAGACCGAACAAAAGAGGGGTCGTAAGACCGGACATGCGACCGGTCTTGTTCCAAATAGGTATTAAAAGTCTACCATTTAAGACTGGACTCGAACCGGTCTTAAAGAAACTCTTTTAAGACCGGACATTTAAAAACTTGGGTCTTAAAAAGTTGTACTAAATGAAGCCGAAATATTTTTTTGTTCGGTCCTAAAGCTCAACTTTTAAGACCGGCCAAAAAAATAGGCCGCTCTTAAAAGATCGTAATTATAAGACCGGACAAGACACATACGGTCGAAAAATAGCGGCTTCTAAGACCAGACGACTAATTATACACGGTCTTAAAAGACTGACTTTCAAGAGTGGATGATAAATACATCCAGTCTTAAAGATTTTGATTTAAGACTAGACGTCTAAATATACCGGTCTTAAAAGACCAACTTTAAAGACTGGGTTTAATGTCAAAACTCAAAAGTTGTCCTGACCTTTAAGACCGGGTCATATAATTACATCTAGTCTTAACAAGTGAACATTTAAGACCGGCTTATTATTTCCGGTCTAAATTTTCCCGAATTTTTCCCCGTCGCTCTTCCCGATTATATATATACACAAATCCACCACCCAATCCAAAAGACATAAAAGTCGATACTTTAAGCTACAAGCTATGAACAATTATTTGAATAAATTGAATTGGAAAAAGAATACAAATATTATTCACCATGAGCTATTTGGCCTCTTAATTAATGATTACTATGACTACAACACCTAAATTAATTCATACAATAAGATAACTTACTTACAAATATAATAAGTTACAAGTACAACATACATGCGCCCAAAATAATATTCACCATGCCTTCATCTGATTCCCCCACCCAACAACGTATCATCCTCGTATATAACATGCCCCTTTGGATCGGATCCTGCCACAAAAATAAAACAAGAACAAAATTCATAGTCAGTGACATTAACTATGAACATAGATAGAAGGAATATAATATATATAGTTAAAGCATTAAAGTCTTCAAAGAAATCTGCATATGAATATTACCTTATGAATTGAATCTTTTATAAAGTGATATCTTCTCATATCCCTTCTTGATGATCACTTCTTATGCCGGGTTCATTATCCGCTTCATCTTCTTCGTTCATGTCCAAAAGTAGACCCCTTGAAAAAGGAGTACTCTCGGAATACCATAATTTGAATTCATTTCCTCATCAATATCAATGACCCTCTTTCCTTGGAGAGCTACGAGACCACATTTTATTTTCTTGATCGGTGATATAGAACACTTGTTTTGCCTGGTCTCGCCATAATAAAAGGTTCATCTCCAAAACTTCTACCATTGACATCGACTAATGTAAATCCTAGCCGATCGATCCGAACACCATTATTGACATTAACCCACTTGCATTTGAAAATGGGAAATCTAATTTTCACATAGTCCACCTCCCAAATCTCTTCAATAACCCCATAATATGGCATGACGCCAATAAAGGGCTCTTGTCTTTCGAACCGGAGAAGTGCATAGATTCAGCCTCTAACATAACACCACCGTTCAACCGTGCTCGTATCACCTAGGGACTTCGTGTAAAATGTATAACCATTGATCACATACGAATTCCAACTTATGACATCAACCTCGTGGACCACCGCTAACCATTTGATTGTATCGAAACACATTCCTCTCCCTCGACCTTTTGTTTGAACCAGTTTGCAAAAGTTTTGTTATGCTCCCTAATCAACCTTTGTTCGATCATTCGATGATTTTCTTTCCTTACACCGCTTTATGTGCAGCTATGCTTTGGCTTGAACTTCATCAACATTATTCAAGATGTATAAGTGGACTTGTGACAATTCATCGGATCCACACTCTTTACGGAAGCCCCTCGTCTACCCCCATCGCATGCTTTGACGTTTTGGAAGCCCAATATGTCTTACTTTGGCCAAATAATTTTGACAAAATTCCATGGCTTCTTCAGAAACATATTTCTTAACAATTGATGATTCTGGCCAGTATGCGTTCTTCACGTACCCTTTTAGGAATTTCATAAATCTTTCAATTGGGTACATCCACCGTAAATGGATAGGGCCGCACATCTTTATCTCCCTCACTAGATGAACAATTAGATGAACCATGATGTCAAAAAATGTAGGAACAAAAAGCTTCTCAAGGTGGCACAAGATAAGATATCCTTCATTCTCCAATTCATCCAACTTTTCAATCTCGAAAACTTTACTACAAAGCGCATTGAAGAAGACACAAAGTCTAGTCAAAACGACCCGAAGATCATATTCTGCGATGCCTCGAATAGTTATTGGGAGTAGGCCGTTGCATCAAGACATGACAATCATGAGACTTTTGGCCTACTAATTTCAAGTCCTTCATCGATACAAGCTTCTTCAAATTTGAAGAATACCCTGTGGGAACTTTTGGGCCATGTAAACAAACTCACAAAAACTTCGTTTCTCATCCTTAGACAAAGTATGAGAAGCCGGGGGACAATAAGTTCTCTTCCCATCTGGCCTTGGATGTAACTCTTTGCGTATTCCCATTGCTATCGATCCAATCTTGCCTTCACACCATCCTTGGAACTACCTTGTATGTTGAGAAGCGTGCCGACAATACTATCACATACGTTTTTCTCCACATGCATGACATCAATATTGTGTCTCACATCAAGATTGTGCCAATATGGAAGATCGAAGAATACAGATCTCTTTTTCCATATATTTGTTTCTTTTCTACTCTTTGCGCCTTACCGAAGATGACATTGATATTTTTCACCTTTTCATAAACTTGCTCCCCGAGTCAATGCCACCGGAGCATCTTCATACTCTTGGCCACCAAAAAGGCTTTCTTTAATCGACGATATGGGTGGCCCCGTCTAAGAAATCTCCTATGTCCAAGATAAACCGTCTTTCTTCCATGTTGAAGTTGATGGTAGCGTGTGCCTTCTTCACAACCGGACATGCTTTATGGCCTTTTACACTATACCCCGACAAGTTCCCATATCTTTGGGAAGTCGTTTATAGTACAAAATATCATGGCTCGCATTTTAAACACCTCCTTCTTGAAAGAGTCAAAAACATCAACAACTTCTGCCCACAACTCCTTCAAGTCTTCGATCAAGGGCTGAAGGTAAACATCAATGTCATTTCGGGTTGTTTCGGTCCCAAAATCAACATAGACAAAGATGATGTACTTTCGTTTCATGCATAACATTGGAGATAAGTTGTAAATAATCGTAGTACGGGCCATGAACTATGTATGCTGCTAAGGCTTCCATATGGATTCATGCCATCCGTGCTAAAGGCAAGCCTAAGGTTCCTAGGTTCTTCGCCGAAGTTCGGAAATAATTGATCGGTTTTCTTCCATTGAGAAGAATCGGCCGGATGTCGAAGCTTTCCATCGAAATCCTCTCATCTCGCATGCCACCTCAAATTTTTTGCATCATTTTCATTCGCAAACAATCGCTTGAACCTTGGTATGATTGGAAGATACCACAACACTTTTGCAGGCCCCTTATTTGACTTGTACCTTGAGGTTTCACATTTCGAACAATTCTGCTCCTCTTCAAACTCTTTTCTATACAATACGCAATCATTCGGGCATGCATGGATCTTTTTGTACTCCATCCCCAGTGGACAAAGTATTTTCTTAGCATCATAGTATCAATGCGGCAACACATTATCATTTGGAAGCATGTCCTTAAAAGCCTCAAGCATTTCTGAAAAACTCTTGTCGCTCTATCCATGACGTGCCTTCAAGCTAACCAATTTCAATACAAAGCATTCAACAATTGGTATTTTTTACACCCACGGTATAGAGGGGTCTCGCATCACGCACATATTACCATATGCATGTGATTGATGAAAAGCCTCTTCTCCTACATCACGGATAATGTCCTCTATGTGATCATCCATATCCGTGTCATTATCATCAAAGGCCACTTCCCTATGTTGAGACTCACTTGGTATTTTTTCACCATGCCATACCCATACCGTATAAGTCTTACAAATTCCTTCACAAATTAAATATGTGTGTATAACTTCAGGACTTAGTCGCCTCTCATTCAAACATTTTACACAAGGGCAATAAAACTTCCCACCCTCATCATGGGCATTTTGTTTAGCAAATTTTATAAAATTCCTCACCCCATTCTGATATTCAACACTCGTCCGTTTAGCATTTATCCAACTGTGATCCATAGTAGAATTCCTATATATATAGACGGAAAGATTTAACATACATATATATGCTCAAATGTCGGTTATGTCTTTTTTTTCCTTTTTTTTTGGATAAACTTGCTCATTAAATGCAGAACGAAGAATCACTTTTGGTCATAAATGTATCGCAGTGAATCCAAGAACCAAAATAAATGCATGACGAGGAAATTAAATGCATCGCATGAAGGTCTTGTGGACTCACCGTAGCATATAAATTCAAATGCGTTTGCTTAGTCTTTCTTCTCCCGCCACGAACGTTGATGTTGCGGTAGACAAAGAGTAACCTAAAAACATTTATTGGTCAGTTGGGTAGGTCTAAAGTACAATTATAATCTTCAAAATACAATATCCATTAACAACACGTAAAACCCACAAGAACATTTGATCGATTTCGTTCAACCCGAAAAAAATCCAGAACGATGAGTAGGAAAATCATAAAGTTATATAACCGAAACACCTCTTACAAACTTGGTCTATAGACGTTTAGCTAAGGAACCAAAAAGTATTGTCGAGAGAGCAACGCGAACCAGCGACGAAGTGGCAACAGAACCTGAGTAACACTTTAGGCACGACAAGAGAAGTTCAGAGAGGGAAATTTAATATTCCGCACGACGTAGCGAGACATGTTTTATATTTTGGATTTTATTAAGACCGGAGTTTTATAATACTCCGGACCTAAATTGAGACAATTAAACCGGTTCATTGAAAAGTAGACGGTTCTATATATAAAAAATTTTTTAAGACCGAAGTTTTATAATACTCCTGGTCCTAAAATTCCTCGTTTTTGTGATTTCTAAAAAAGGATTTGGCGAGCGCAAAGAATCGAATGAATAAAAATTAAAGGAAAACTAGAGTTTCTTTAATTACATATATTACTTGCATATGCACGTATACAAGAAAAAATACAAAAGAAAAACAAGCGAAAAATTATCAAAAACAAGAATCGACTAAACATCTCCTAAAGCTTATTATCCTCCAAAGCCTTGGCGATTTCGGCGTGAACAAAGATTAATTTCCCGCGGAGATCGCAAGTTACTTGTCTTCGTTGCATCGGCCACAATGCATCACTAGAGGAAAGAGGAGAGGGGTCGGCGGGAGGCACGCCGGGGCCAACCGGTTGGAGAGGGGAGCGGGATGGAGGGTGTGGCAATCTCTTCATCATCCGAAGAAATAACAACGGGTCCAACGACCCGAGACTCTTCTGTCACAATGGAACGCACTCTCGATGGAGGAGGCGCACCGTATAACGATCGACGGAAGGCACGAGCATCACGACTAAGAGCACCCCTACGAGCGGTTCTCTTGTATCTAACCATGGTTTGAGCAGTTGGGGCAGAGAGGTATGAGGAGTTAATTAATAAAGGCGAGAGCTGTTCTCGAGATAGCCACGTACGTAGTTTGAAGTTACGAGGTAGTGAGGAATTAATAAGGAGTTATAGGTACGCGGTATAAAATTCCATTATTTAATATTTTTGCAATTCATTTTATTTTAAGACCGACATTTTTTAAAATATCCGGTCCTAAAAGTCTAAATTACTTTTAAGACCGACCTTTTATCATTAACCCTACTTATAGGTATGCGGTATAAAATTCTATTATTATTTTTTTTAAGACCGATCTTTTATAATAAGTTCGGTCCTAAAAGTCTTACTTTTAAGACCGACCTTTTATCATTTACCCGGTACTTACACACTTTTTCAAATGAATGATGCGAGTCTCTTCGGCTTCCGGATAAACTTCCCAACTAGGCGTCTCCTCGTATTCGATGAACAATGCGTCTCCTCATTAAAGTTTCGCGTTTCACATTGTTCGGGATGGGTTCTCTATTTAAACCCGTTGTTACTGTACTTTCTTCATATTCTTCTCCCCCAGGTCCTCCGTTTCCTCCTCCTCCTCTTCAACCTCAGCCCCCTCCACCACCGCCTCCTCCAAATCCGACCGTGAAGCGCGGTGCACGTCCATCAGTGGCCGCGTCGATCAAATTGATCGACACTTGGGCCAATTGGTTCAGCTTGCTCATACCATGAACAACAAGCTGAACATGGTACTCCACGCCAATGACATGAAGTACGATCCCGCTGAAGACGACTCCGACGACTCCGACAACTCCAACGACTCCGACGCCCCCTCCTCTCGACTACGAAAGGGATTAGTTTTTTTTTGTTGCTTTTTTATTTTGTTTTTTTTTGTGATCGCTGCCCCTATAGGGCAGCATAAAAAATTTAGTAGATAAAATATTTTTAAATTTTGTTCTCGTGCGAGTTTAGTACTTTATCCATTATCTCGAACCCGGAAAGCAATAAACAAGGCAACTATGAAGGATGGATAATGGCGTACTAAAAAACCTAAAATAAAAGAACGAAGACTTTTAGTTAGTGAATCGACGGTCCTAAAAACACCGCCATTTTTTGTCGCCTTTGGTTTCCATATCCAATTGCCTCTTGTCCTTTTCATTATCATCTTTCTTTTTCCGACAAAAAGGAAACAAACAAAACATTGTCCTCGTGTAAATCAACAACGAAATTCGCGAATACAGTTAAGAACATAAAAAAAAAAGGATCTTTTACCTTATTTGAATAAGAACAAACAAAGTGACTATTCTTCTCAAGGTTGGACCTTCGTTATCGTCGGTTTTACCTCCCCATATTGGAAACAAAGTGTCCTTTTCATTATCTTCCTTCTTTTTCCAACAAAAAGAAAAAAGACAAAATAAAAGGGACACCGATAATGCTGCTCCACATATGGAAAGGTAAAAACGACGATAATGAAGGACCTAGCTTGAGCGAACGCCGAACCTCGGTTATCTTCAACCCTATCTATTTAATTTGTCCGAAAAGAGGTATTTAAAGGTAAATCGACTTTTAAGATCGCACAAATAAAAATATACGGTCCTAAAAGTTAAGCAGACTTGTAAGCAAAGGACTTTTAAGACCGATTATTTATAATAATACGGTTCTAAAAGTTAAGCGGGCTTTTAAGAGTGACTTTTAAGACCGACCTTTTATAATACGTCCGGACCTAAAAGTTCATGCGGACTTTTAAGCTTTTAGGAGCAGACACTAAAGCAATATACGGTCCTAAAAGTCTCATACTTTACTTTTGCGGACCTTTAAGACCGAACATGCTGTTAATGAACGGTCCTAAAAGTCTCAAATTTCAAACACTAAATTAAATAGCTATATCCACCATCCAATAATACATTCGAAACCCAAAATGGACACAAGAAAATTGTTCGAAAAATTAACTAAATTTATTTATTGAATTTTACATTGCCTATGTATATTTACAAATGAATTGTTCAAAAAAATAAACAAATTTACGAGAAGATCGATTATTGTTGCTACGGAATATACTTACAAATGAATTTAGGACATTAATTATTGTCCTTTTTGTGACTCTAAGATCGGACCATACAGATATTCACAAAACACATTGCGTATATGCTCAAGTTCAAGCATGAGAAAAGGGAGCAAGTGCATTGAAACATCGTAACATCAAAGACAAAGAATCGAATTAACTTGCGTGCATATTTCATTTGTAACAAGAAGCGAAACTGAATTAACTTGCATAATATGTAACATCAAATACATTTACCTTTGCGCTTAATTTAGTATCCCCTCGCGTGGTAATATCATACATGTGTTTCATGATGTACTCGGCCACATAAGTTGGACGCCTGGTGGTTGCCGACGGGTCTAAAAAGAACAAGAAATATATATAAGAGCATATATATATAGCTTAATGACCAAGTTCACAAGGCGTGTGCTACAAATATTGTACCAACCTCCGTCTGTACCATATAGGGTTGTCCTGAGTACCACGCCTTTTCTTTTCTACTCTTTGGAAGGTCCTCATGGCACTATCATCAAAATCACAAATTTATCAATGATTCACTGAAAATTCACAACAGAGATTTCAGACAAGAGAATCAAAATGACATGCTTACTCATTGATGATCTGCACCAACGTAGGCAATGGCTCACCGTGAGTGGAGCATAAGAAGATAACTTTATACTCCTCCATGCACATGAGGACCAACTGCCAGTGGTGGCTGAAAATTCACAGCAGTAAACTATACTCAGTGATATATGTAGCAGAATTAAGTGAATTGCGGACAAGATTTTTGATATGTACCTGTGGAAGAATGGTAAAAAGTACAACTTTCTTCTCACTTCACATAACCTCTTTGATATGTACTCCTGTCTCTCCTCCAGGGATGTTTGACTTGATTAGACAGGGCACAAGAATCCAAAATCGTTGATCCTGCCCTTTTGAACCAATTCTTGATGCAAGAACCTACAATAATGACATCGATCAGGGAATTAGTATATATGTATGTATGTCTAAACGATGCATTTAAATTATGTACTCATAGACATTTAAGATACTTACTTCATAAAAATTTGAATAACTCGCATCGCAAGCTCCCGTCGAGGAAGCGGCGGGGACTCAACATCAACGGTGTCAACTTGAACGGCCGAGGATGAGGGACGCCTACTACTTCATTGGCGTGCCACGATTTATCCTTAAAATATCCACTCTTCATCATATCGGATTTTTTTTCCCCTGGCGGCAGACCATCTTAGCGATGGGGATAGAGCTTGAGGAGGGATGGAGCTTGACGAGGGATGGAACTTGAGGAGGAGGGGTTGAAGCTTCGGGAGCAAGAGACATGTACAAGCATCACCGGCCAAGGGATGAAGGTTCCCTTGACATCACTCACAAGCTTCAGCTCATCAGTTTGGAGAGGGAGTGGTGCATCAATGATCACCTTTTCAACTGACACTCTGACTTCATCATCAGGCATTTGTTGGTGGTGTACAGTTGATCCCAAGTTGTGAAAAGTCCCTTTTACAACCAATAATCGTCCATCATGATGATCAGGATCCTCCACATAAAGGTCACAAGGTTGCTCTGACTGTCCAACAATGCAGCTCCCTCTAGTGCTCTGCTGCATAGTTGCAGGTGAGTGTGTGAAGGGAACACCGGTCTCGGACGATTGCTCAAAAGCAGCCTCATCGACTCAGTTCCTCCCTCATCTAGCTCATCTCGGGATTGAAACATTGCGCTCATTGAAGCTTCTTTAGCAGCCGCGTCCGTCCATCTCCTCCCGGGTAACCATACTTTGTCTATGGCGTTTGGATGTACCAAAGACTTACTTTATACCTACCCGTCCTCCAATCCCCCTTACACGCCCCGGTGATCCGGTTTTCCGGTCGCAACGGCGAACATCATTCCTCCCGTCCGACACAAAAGATCCCTCTCGCTTCTTTCTTTTTAAGATCTTCCCGTAAGATACATATAACGAGAAGCTTAGTAATGAAACATGTTTAGTAACTAAAAAATAACAATAACGATACTTACAATTCTTTTCAAAGAACTAGACGAGTTTGTTCACTCGTGTAGGCGCCGCTTGGCTTTTGCCGAATATGCAACCACAACTCCTCGCGACATATTGGAGATGGAGGAGCATGTATCACGAAAGGATTGGATTCTCGCTTCATCATCCAATCTCTTCCGCTTGGCCGCCATCAAATCTTTTTCGGCCTTTTGATATCCGCCGAGAAGCCCTATGAGGGCAATCATTCTTTCTACCTATCTCCTGTGCTTGTTCCCTTCTTTTTCGTGAATCGAATTGAAAACATCTATTAATTATGAATTCCACCATGCATGTCACTAACAAATTAGAGAACTTCGCTTCATATGAACGTCAATCAAACAAAGAGTCAAATTCTTCACTTCATCAAGTTTCAACATTTTATTTAAGGAAGATGTAGAATTGTAGAAGAAATTGGAGCTATGTTTTGTAGTGCTAGCTAGATAGATAGGTTAAGAAACAAAAGAGAATTATGCTTACGAATAATACAAACTTGATCCTTTTTAAGGCATCCAAAGGGGATCAGCGATCCCCATTAGATAGTAACAATTGGGTATATAAAGTTTCTCCCTTTTAAGACTATTCATTTCCTCCTTTGCAAGACAAACCATTACACAATTAATACTTTCTCATCAGTAATTTACCTTTTCAGGGTTTACATATCGACTTGCATAGACAAAGGCGGAAATGTATACTTCTATTCACACACCGAACCATTATATAACTAATAGGATTAGATGAACACAATAACATTCACATATCCGCACAGGTTAATAAACAAACAAAAGGGAAAACAAAACTAAATATAAACTCACCAAAGCTTCAGGAGTAGTCCGCAGAAGAACAAATTGTCGCCAAATTCGTTCATCAATAAATGTGTAAACTTCCCAAGGATGTTTGGCAGGCGGAACCTCGGAGAAAATATACGTGTTAGCGAGAAAGGTCTTAAACTTCCTCCACCGATCAGCACAATAAGACAATGTCTTGTCTTTCAACTTCGACGATCGGGACAAGTGTATGTAACCCAGCTTAGTCTCCCAAATAGGATCCTTTACATTCTTAGAGTCCACACTTTTCCACTCATCCGTCAAGATGCTAACCTTGTTGCGTGCTAGATGCCGACAAAACTATTATATTTGCTTTTATTAGGACCGACAGTTCTAACCTTTCATCAAACGAATCTCGAGCTTTGACCCGAAGTCGACTTAGGGTCACATCCATCATTCGTGTGCCTCTTCTACCACGGCGTGCGGGGGATTACGGGCCTCATTGTGAGATGAAGAGGGTTCATTCTCACTCACACCGGTCACACCGAACGGCGTTGCCGGAACACGAATAGAATCGTTTTCACCGTCCATTTTCGAGACGGGAAGAGAGGAATGCCCGAGCAAATGAGAGAGTAACAGGGCGATGGTACGTGGGCGAGGAAGAGAGGTGATGCAACAGGAAGGGTTTCGAACGTGAATGCGAGGTTCTCCACGTAGTAACAAAAGCTTTCGCGCGAAGAAATGTATATCTTGCGTTGATTTTTAAGACCGGACGCAAAAGAGACGGTCTTAATATTTACATTAATCCCTATCATATTAAAAGTCCGATCTTAAAAGTTTAACCTTTAAGACCGTTCCTTGTAAAACGCCGGTCTTAATATTAATGAACTTTTTTCGTACCTAAGTATCATATGTCCAGTCTTAAAAGAAAACTTTTAAGACCGTCTTTTTGATAAGTTTGGTCTTAAAAATTTAGACTTTTTATATTTAAATTTTTCCTTATTATGTTTTACCGCGAAAAATATAAGTACGGCTATATGAGATATATTTATAAAGTAATTGAAATTTCAATTCAATTTTTAAGACCGGTTGTTTTTTAGTCGGTCTCAATAATGTTTTTAAGAGCGGTGAAAAATTGGTCCGGTGCAAGAAGTTCTTTATATTTACTGAATCAAGCCACGGCCATTCCTTTAAGACCGGGTGTCGGTTCTCCGCTCTAAATGAGGCGGTCTTAAAGCCCTTTTTTACACTAGTGCAAGTAGTTTCAATGCATATAATTAACGATAATAGATTTAAAAAATAAACTTACAAATGACTATCACAACTCAAGATTTATATAGGCAGGTAAGTTATCTTAATTCGGATTCAATATTACTGAGAACTCGATAATATTGAACATTAAATAATTGTATGAAAAATTATTTAATGATCATTCTCCTTCTAATTTTTCTTTTATAAAAATGAGTATCTAGCACCCTAAACTATTTTAAGAGCTGCACCCATCACTCTAAACGCTCTAAATCTAAATATTTAGTAGTGCCATTTTGCCCCTAATCTATTAAAAGTGGTGCAATTCTCACCGTCATCCTAACAGCCTTTAACGCCGTTTACTGAGGATCATACCCAACTGCCAGCGCAAGTTTTTTTCTTCAATATTGATTTGCAAGCAAAAGTGTTGCCAGTGAAATTCTCAATTGGTATCTGTTCAAAAAAAAAAAGAAATTCTCAATTGGTAATTTCAAATTGCCATATCCCAAGTTTTTCCCCAGAGTGTAGAATTTCCTAACATCTTCAAGAGGCCTTCCCAAAATCGTAGTTTTTGGGTTCTGCTACAGTGATCTGACATTTAAGGAAGAAGTGGGTTTCGTTGGGATAGTCACGGTCGGCCATGATGAAGGCGGCGGTGGCGACGGAGACTATCGGGGCTTTAAAAAAATTTGAATTTGGGAGGTAAAATAATTACCTCTAAAATCAGGGGAAAGAAAAAACTTCTGAAATGAAATACTCGTTGTATTTAGTACTGGAATTGGGTGTGTTTTCTTCCGTTTTCATCAGTTATTTTAATGGAGGGTGATGCACATTTCTAAAAATTCTATCCACACGAGGCATCTATCTCGTACACACAGAGACAATCAGTTTTGTTTCATTTCCTATCCAAAATATTTTTTTTCCTTTCATTTTTTCTTTTCTTCCTCCTCGTTTATGTCTCACAATCTCTCTACAATCCATCTTTCCCTTTTCTGTTCTCAAGGAAATTTAATATGCAGCTTGAGATGAGATTTTTGGCATTAATGTTTGAATACATTGTTGCTTTTTGTTCTAACCCAGATCTAGTCATGGATTTCTGCATACCCATTTCACCATCCAACTCTTTCTCGTGGAAAAACGCATCTTTAGCCACAATCCACGAATTCACAATGTCGGAAGTAAATTTTGCTGGAAACTTCAAGAAATCTGGGTTCTCGAGGGATCTGGTTCATTTCCAGATGAACGTTGATTCGTCCGCGGCTCTTTTGGGTAGCTGGGCAGCTGAGTAAACGGTGTTAATGTTCTGTTAGGGTGAGGGTGGGGATTGCTCCATTTTTAAAGGACTAGGAGTAAAATTGCACCTTTAAATAATGGGAAAATTACATATAGGTCCCAAGAAAGAGATATATTTACATTTAGGTCCCTTAAAATTACGAAATTACTCGAAGTCCCAAGGGACTTCGAGTAATTATTTCAGAATGTAAAATTACTTTACTGCGCCTATAGTGCATATTTCACACGTAAGCGATTAACAACACAAAATGCATAAATTAACAACACAAAATGCATAAATTAACCACAACTTCAAAACCTTCAATTTATCATGTCTCACTTTCGTGAGGCGATTAACAACACAAAATGCATAAATTAACCACAACTTCTGAAAACATTCAATTTGTCATGTTTCACTTCCAGAGGGATTAACAATATAAAATGCATAAATTAACAACACAAAATGCATAAATTAACCACAACTTCAAAACCTTCAATCATTCATGTCTCACTTCCCGGAAGCGATTAACAACACAAAATGTATAAATTAACCACAACTTCTGGAAGTGAGACATGACAAATTGAAGGTTTTCAGAAGTTGTGGTTAATTTATGCATTTTGTGTTGTTAATCGCTTCTATGTGAAATATGTACTATGGGTAGCAAAGTAATTTTACATTCTGAAATAATTACTCAGAAGTCCCTTGGGACTTCTAAGTAATTTCGTAACTTTAAGGGACCTAAATGTAAATATCTCTTTTTCTTGGAACCTATATGTAATTTTCCCTTAAATAATTTAAGGTGAACGGTGCTCGTTAACCCTTTATACTACAAGAAAATTATTCGAACTCCTTCTATGCCTGTTTTCTTGTTTCTCTTTTTTCTTCATGCTTCTAGATGTCCCTTCTTATAATAAGAAGATAAATATATACTAAGTAACGAACAAATGAGTACAAACACATGTGTGATATATTGTATATATAATATAAAGTAAATACATTATCTGATCCCTGATAAAAAACGCGATCCTTATTTTAGTCCTTTAAAAAAAAGTTCTTTTTAATCTATAAAAAAGACGATTAAGAGTCTATTAGTTGCATTTTGATCTCCCACAAATTTCAAAAATGTTCTTTTTAGTCCTTTAAAAATGACGAATAAATGTCGATTTTTTTGTAAGGGACTAAAATGGGGTCCGTATTTTTTGTCAGGGACAAGAAAGAGTATTTACTCTATAATATATCACTCAATTATTGATAACATATTTAAATATTTATGGTGTGATTGATCAATGATCCCATCGGAGTATGCAAAGAATCTATATAATACCGCTCAATATATTAAAAATTAATTTTGAATCATTGAATATCATATGTATGGGTCTTAATTCTTTCTTTCTTTCTTTCTTTTTTTTTTTCTTTTGCCAGACATGTAAGTGTCTTAATTAATTAATTAATATATATATATATTATAACTTATAAACCTTGTTAATTCTTGAATTATCATTTTATCTTTTTTTTCTTTTCATTTTACAAAAGATCGGACTATGAATTTCTTTTAGTAAAAATGATATTAAAGTCTCAATTTAAAAAAAATATTAAAAAAGTTCAAAAACTTGTTACTAGTGGATTCCCTACTTATTAATTATTGCTTCTTTAGTTATTATTGATAAGCTATGATGAATTGTTGATGTTGATGTCATTTTCGTTTGGACTTTTTTTTTTTTCCGCCCCTTAATCAATGGACTGAAACACAATATTGATTTTCGGTACGGTCGAACCGACTTTGTTGACTTTTATTTTCAAAATGAAATTGTCAGATCTTTGAAAGTCTATCTCCCACGCCATGTATAAATTAATATCGCACCGCTTTTTGTGCGGACGATAAGAAAACAAATTATGATTTTATAACATGGTATATTAGAAAACATTGTTAGATTTTGACTTTTGTTAATATTTGAATGGCAAAAGTTTCTTATTCCTTTTTTTTTTTTTATGTGACAATGGATTTCTTTTGGAAGTTTACAGTAAAAAAGTTTTCATCTCAATCATTTAAATTTAAATTTATATTTTTTCATAATGTAAGACCACTTACTACATTCACTAATAACTTGTTAATAAAAAGTTTATTTTTCCTTTTATATCATTTTAGAAGGTAAAATTGCATTTCTAATCCTTTAATTTCCCCGGTGTTTAACATTGTTAACAAAAATGGTTGCACTAAAATCTTAAATATCATCAAAATAAAATATTATCAAGTTTGATATAAATTGTTTTTTAACCAAAAAAATTATGATTTAAGACCAACAATGTCACGGAGAAAACTAAGAATATATATTTTATAAAAGCAAGGGATCAAACTAGAACACTGTATAAAATAAAATAAAAATCAAATGTGCAATTTTACTATTTTTGAATATAATATTCGATTAACTTGGGTCACAAAATTATTATTTTATTTAATAAATTTATAAATTCTTTATAACTTTATAAATATATCAATAACATTAAATGATAAAATTAATGTACTGAAAAAGAAAAGAAAAAAAAAAAAAAAAAGGTAGGAAATCGAAATCCATCAATTTCTCATATGCATTTAATTTTGTAAAAAAGGGAAGAATTAAATAAAATCCAAATAGAGGATTCCTCTAATGGTACATTAAACAAAAAAGTCAATCTAATATTGAAAAATTGAAAATTCAATGCACCTCCTATATCCTATATATAATCATCCTTTTACAATCTCTTCCTCCAAGTCTAAGCCCTTTGCCAAACTTCCTCTCCCTCCCTCCGCTCTCTCTCACAAAGACAACATGGAAACAGAATCCCTCCTGCCAAAGCCTGGTTCTGGCCGGCGGCTGATGCGGTACCGGCAACTTGGGGGTGGTGGCAATGGCTTGGAGAAAACGAAGAAGAAGAAGATGATGAAGATGGTTCGGCTGAAAGGAACAAGGAGGTATTGGAGGATCAAGGCGATCCCAAAGCTGAGTTTGGTGATGAGGTCGCCATTGAAGCTAATGAGTAAATTAAAGAATGCTTATATTGACTTCATGTTGAAGTTGTCTGGAAAAGTGAAAGGAGGAAGCTTGAGTATTACTAATGGTGTTGATGATGGCGTGTTTGGACAAAAGAGAACTCCAAAATCTCGTCAAGTCACGGAAAAATTTTCCATGAATGAGTTTGAAGCTAGGCTCATCTATGAGATTTCCAAGGTCTTGGTTGCTTCTCGTGAAATAGACCCCATGTAATATGTATATTTAATGTTCTTCTTCTACTTTTAATTTGTGCCTTTTTTGTTCTGTTCATTTCTTCATGCATACATATTATTTTTCTGGAAACAACGTTGAGTACCACAAGTTATGCCTCAGAAAATGTTCACTAATTACCAATAACTGTTTTGTACTTTTTATTTTTAAACAACACACGCATATATGAGGAAGCATATGTTATGTATGATGAAAGATTGAAGGAGTCTGTTACGAACATAAGCCATCCTAAAAGATTAGCTTATGGGGAAATGTTGAAAGTGTCAATTTTCCCAGCAACCTCATCAGTACAATACTTTAGTCCACCTCCTATCGGTTAGACCCTCAGTGAGTAGGCCTTTTCGATCGAGGTCATCAAATACTCTCATCTAAAGACTAGCATAGGGTCCCTAGAACTTGAAAATTCTACTTTTCTTATGAGGTTCAACAATAAAATTGTCATAAATATTTGGAGAAGTCAAGGGGAAAAAACTAAGTTGTTTTTAAGGTTTCTTTATATTGTTATGTATTTGGGCTTCCTTTTTGCAAAATTTTTATTTTGAGTTTATATCTGTCGTTGAGTTAGTTTTGATGAAATATATTTTCTTGGCAAAAAAAAAGTTTGAATAATATACACACTGACTTATTGGTTGAATAGACCAAGTAACTATTAATAACACGCGTCATTCACATATTTTTTTTAGTAAATGAATTTTTTGGTATTAAAATCATTATTAAAGAGTCAAGTATTTTGAATGCACCGAAAATTAGATTTATGGATGAAACATAAATGATCCAGTTAATTAGCTTACAAATAAAGAGAAATGTCAAAGTCATTGCAGGTAGTATTTTCTGTACTTCTTATGCAGTTACACTACATTAATGATCGGTTGACTAAGATATAATCATATAACTAATAGAGTAAAATATAGGGAAAATATCAGTGAGGTTCCAAGATAAATAAAAATGATAAAAAATGTCCTAATCCCAAATTCCCTCACAAAAAAGTCCCTAGGGATTTTTTTGATATTAATTACGGAATTTCTCTCGCAAAAAGAGTCATGTTGTTAAAATGACTTTTCATGTTGTCATAATGGTTATTCTTATTGTAAAAAAATTCTTTGAGTTTTTCCTCCGACTTGTAAAATTTCAAAAACCTGGAAAAATTTTCGTAAAAAGGAAAAGCCATTTTAACATGAAAAGCCATTTTCATAATAAGATTTTTTTCATAAGGACATTTTAACAACTAATATAGCCATTTTGACAATAAGAAAAGTCATTTTGACAACGAGACTTTTTTACAAGAGGAATTCCGTAATTAATATCAAAAAAGTTCCGAAGGACTTTTTTGAGGGAAATTTAGGATTGAGACTTTTTTTATATTTTTTATCTACCTTGGGACCTAATTGATATTTTCCCTAAAATATATTGATTACCCTGTTTCACCTAAATTGCACAAATTCCTCTCTATTTTGAAAACGTATAGAGACCGATCTCCTTTGAAATTAAAATGTATGTTACGTAAAACCTCTTTATATCTCCATCTCCTTACACGCAACCGTTAGTTGACCATTAAGTTTAATTATTAAACATTTCCTTTGACCAAAATATCTCTCTTTCAACAAATGAATAAACATTTATATTTTCCTAAAATGATTTTGTACAAAAAAATAATTATAAGATTTAAATGTTCAAAATTTACAATATATTATAAAATTTTGTAATTTTTATTATATTATAAAATTTTAAATTTTTAATCATATTTATTTAAGATTATTTATTTAGTATAATTTTAAATGACTAAAAACATATTTTTTTCCATGACACCATGAATTTTTTTTTTTTAATGATATAAAGGTTTTCCGCTTTCGAGGCTTAGATCACAAAAAGTTTTCATCTCTCCCAACAAGTACGCTTCCTAGGATTCAAACTTCTATTTTCCTTCTTTTAGTGGTGAGGTTGCTTACTACATCGACTAACAACTTGTTGGTCATAACGCCATGATTAAAAATATATTTGAAAGACATATTTTTGTTCACCATATGTTACTAATAATGTAAATTTGAGATATTATATGAATTATATTAATTTAAAATTTTAATTTTTAAATACATTTTTTTGCACAAACATTTAGAAGCATGTTTATTTTTGTAATACCCCAAATTATTGATAATAATGATAATAATAATAACAATATTATAGTAATAATAAGATTTCGAAGGTATTGTTATATATATAGTAATAATAAGATTTAGAACTTTAATAATATTTGTAATGTTATATAACCTATTAATGAGTTGATAATAGTTAAAGAGTCCATCCCATAGCTAAATCCTAATTTTAAATTATAAATAGAGGCCTAGTCTAACGCTCAATACTCATCTTCTCCTCTACTACTTCCTCTATTCTTACTCTGCATCAAATTATTCTTCTAGGGGGTTAACAAAGACAGAGACCAGGTAATCCTAATCCCTAAACCTTAGGAAAACAAAACGTTGCACCTTCTTGTGTGTATATATATATAATTCTTCTTCTTGATTTGCGTGATTGACTATTGCAAAGCAATTTACCGTTTTTATAGCTGTGAATATACTTGTACATCTTTTCTTTGGGTGCCTCGATTTTTGTGAATGAAACTTATATATCCTCTCATTAATCTATATAATACCACACCTGTACGTCTTTTTCCCTGGGTGCTTCGGTTTGTGCGATGAAAACACACATATATATATACATGCCTTTCATACATACATACATACATACATATCCTTTTCAATTTGTTCAATCTGCTCATGTGCTAAAATATATACACGTAACCTTTTAAAATGGTTATTCCTAGGTTTCCATAATTGACAAATAGCAATATATATATATATATATATATATATTCAGTTTGGTTCCGTAAATTTGACAAATCCTTTTTGTGTGCGATTGAAATAATTTAATCGTGGGAGGATAGCTTTGGGATGGTACCTCCTAAAGTGATGAACACAACCCTTAGGTTTTATGCCTCCACTATATTATATGATGTGAACAGATATTATCTGTTCTTCCAAAGTGGTGTTTGGCAAGGTCTCTTGGGACACTAGTAGCAACTTTGGAAAGAGTTGTGCACACTAGGAAGAGATGTTTTATGGCCAATTTGATTTTTGTGATTGGCAAGGTTTCCCGAGTCACAGGGTAGACTGACAGGGTTTCCCGGGTCTACCATGATTTTCTTTCCACTAATTAAACTTCATAAAGAATAACGAAACTAACATTTTCTTTTGATTATATATATGAATGATATTTTTATTATTATGTAAATATTTTATTTTCACTATATTATCTTTGTTTTTATTAGGATTACCAGCTTTGCTAATTTTTGTGTTCATAGGTTGCGATGATCTTTCGGGGGAGCAGAATTTCAGTGAAACAGATTCCAAAGGTTAGGGCTACAAAGTGATAAGTGAGGAAGAACATTCAATTAATTCTAGCTAGTTTTTATTTTATTTTATCTTTTTATGCTCAATAAAACATATTTATTTAAGTTTTGGATTTATATTATTGTAATAAGTTAGCCTTACACTTGTCCCAATATAAGTGCGGTTATAACACTTCCCAAATTTGGTTATTTTGAATTTCGTAATTATTCATAAAAATCATTGCAATTTTATGTTATTATACTTGTTAGAAATTTGGGGTGTTACAATTTAAGTATGCATCTATTAAAATAATTAATGATATTTTTAGCTAAGTTTTCTATGTCGCATTAATTACATTAATTAAATATTTATCTAAATACGAAAAAAATAACGAATAACTGTTTGCAAAAATAAAAATTAAATTTAAAAAATCTTAAATTACTTAAACCATTTTAGCTAAAATTAAGGAATTAGTAATGATGAAAGATAAATTTATTTTAATATAATTTTTTTTTAAAAAAAAAATCTTTAACGAGTTAAGGATTTAGACTTTAAGTGTATGTTTTCAAAATAGAAGGAATATCTATGTAATTAAGGTAAAACATAAGAGAGGTCAGAGTATTTTTCCTGATATTATTCATCCGGTATCTAGTTCAAGATTCGTAGGCCGCCCCAACCAACATAAGTGTTTCCTCTAGGATTTAAACTCGAGACCCAAAGGAATCTTAGTAAGGCCTTACACCATTAGACCAACTCTATATATGTTGGTGATGTCGATTCTTTTACTCTAACTACACTACTATAAAAAGTAGATTTAACGACGCCAATTAACGTTCGTTTTATGAAAACAAAAGTAAAAAAAGGAAGTGGTAGCATTTTTGAAATTTTGTCTTAACATTCCATGACTGCTCCAATGAAAAAAATCATTACAAGACATTTTCAACGATCGTTCTTGCAAACATCGTTGATATTTAAGCCCGAAATTAAAAATAATTAATATTTTTAGTTACAATGATTGATTCTCAATACTAATCGTTGAAAGTTCCAATTCAACGATTGATTTTATAACCCCAGTCGTTGAAACTCAATGGGATACGATAATTGTTAAATAAAAACTCGTCGTTGAACATTTCAACAAGCTGGTGTCTTAGCACAGTTGACATGAGCCTTTGCCAAGTTTTCCTGCGATCAAGAGTTCGAGCCTCCTTAACCTTATATCATTTTTTTTCTAGTTACAACGACTGTTTCAAGAAAACAATTGTTGAAAGACATGAGCCTTTGACTTGTTTTTCTAAACCAGTCACGTAAATCCAAATTTTTCTAGACTCGCAGCTTCCAATTTGTTCTTCATTCCTTTCGTGCCTTACCTCTTATTATATTGACGCATTTAATTTTCCTCACAAGACTTTACTCATACATTGATACTTGCAAGAGTTTGTATAGACTTGGAGATGACTGTTAAAGTTTCTCGTCAACTGTTTCAAATTCATCCAGAAATCACGCTGCCATGTGGTTATTTATTTTGCATTGATTAAAAGTTCATTCTTACATTATTCGCCATTCCCCAGTAAGAAGTTGAATTTATAGGCTCCTTTTTTGAAATTAAAAAAAAAATGATTATCCAAGTCTCTTATGTAATGTAATAAAATAGGGGATATTCTATTACAAATATTTTTTTTTTTATACTTGCTAGAAATATAGTACAAATTATTTTTTAGGCTGATGTTTAGAGATAATGAGATATGTCTTTTTACTTATCCACTTGTCCGTATTTAGAAAACCATTTTAGTCTTACATTATGTATGACTATGAGTTAAAATGAAAGATCACAATAAGAACTAAAATAAAATAAAATTGGACATTTCAACAAGCTGGTGTCTTGGTGTAGTTGGCGTGAGCCTTTGTCAAGTAATCTTGAGGTCCAGGGTTCAAGCATCCTTGACATCATATCATTTTTTTTCTTTACAATTACAAAGATTGACATCATATCATTTTTTTCTTTACAATTACAAAGATTGAGATGGACGATTGTATGTTTAATAACCATTAGTCGTAGAATATTTCAATAAGTTGGTGTCTTGGCACAATTAGTGTGAGCCTTTACCAAGTAATCCATCTTAAACCTCCTGTGACCCCTTTTATTATTTTTAGTTACAACGACAATTTTCAAAAAACCACCCATTGAATGTTGAGTTTTAAAGGCTGGTTTTCTAAAACCAATTGTTGTATTCCATAACTTTTCATATCCTAGAGCCTTCCATTTTAATTTTTAACTTACGCTATTTCTCTCTTTCTTTACACAATTTCTCTCTCTGTTTCTCTCTTTCCCTCGCTCAGTGTAAACCCAGAAAGCGCTATTTCTCTATTTATGTACATAGTTTCTCTTTTGTAAGTGGAGCTATATACCCAAGAGGGGGGTGAATTGGGTATTTTAAAACTTTTCAGAAATTGCTCTGTTTTGAAGCAATGAAAACAAAGATAAACAGAGTGAGGGAAGAAGAAGCTGAACACAAGGATTTATACTGGTTCGGTCCAACTCTTTGACCTACGTCCGGTCCCCGAAACACTCGGGATTTTCCACTATCACTCAATTACAATTACACACTCGTACTCGGGATGATCCTCTCCCTAGGACTCACTCCCCCTTACAAGTCAGTAATTGTAAACAATCGATACACACTCGTACTCAAGAGTTATCCTCTCCCTAGGACTAACTCCCCTTACAAGTTGTACTCGATTACAACCGGATACACACTCGTAAACCAAGGATGCTCCTCAACCTAGGACACACTCCCCTTTACAAGTTGTACTATGATTTTCCCAATCTCCAAGTCCCCTGACCTGAGATTGTTACAATGAATGATATACAAGGAAACAAACTCTCTCTAAGAGTAGATAATGATAATCACTGAAGTTCAATGTATCACAAGATACTATACAGATGAAACTGAAGAAATAGATATGAGACTTGGATGATTTTCGTCTTCAGCAGGTGTATCAGTTTGAGAAGAAGTTAATGCACTCTATTTATAGGTAGAGAACATTAAATGACCGTTGCTTGATGAATCCAACCGTTGTAGGTGATTAGCTTAAGGTCTGGTCATCTTCTCTCTCTAAACTTCAACTAATCCAAGTGCTAATATGATCTGATGTGGAACTCTGAGGATTTGCCCGTTGGAGAAGAGTTTACTTGATGAAGAAAGCATTCTTGACCGTTGAGAATGCGTGCTCGTGTGGATTATCCAAAAGAAGGTTGATTTGCGTAAGTGCAATAAATGCACTGAGCACTTTTTGCTTTTTGCCTTGATCTTCATTAATCTTCATCTGTGCTAACTGAAATTTACTCAATAAACTTGTTAAACATATCTGGGAACATAAGTGAATGATTTATGAAAGCAATAAGATCAAACAAGAGTGATTTGCAAATTCGTGTAATTCAAAAATCATTTTTTAACGTTGTAAACTGCAGTATGTTCATGCAAACTACAGTTTTGCACTGTTCATAAGTGACCATACTGCAGTTTCCAATGGGAAACTGGAGTATGCACTTTTCGAGGCAAACCATCGTGTCTTATGTTCGAAAGACAAATCCTATACTCGAGTTTGCACTCTATTCTTTGCGGTATTGGTTTAATTTAAAAAATCTTTTTGCTCTCTCGGAAGTCCAATACTGCGGTATAGATCTTGCTTACTGGAGTATAGCATACTTTCACTTACATACTGCAGTAAAGGTGGAAGTATTGACTTAGCTTGAAAAACTTGGTTGCTCTTTCGGAAGTCCAATACTCGAGTTTGGCTACGCAAACTGCGATATTGACTTAGTTTGAAAAATTCTTTAGCTCTCGGGAAGTTCAATACTCGAGTTTGGCTAGGAAAACTGCAGTATTGACTTCATTTAAAAAACTTGGTTCGCTTCGGATGTCCAAAACTGCGGTATGCAAACCTATACTTGCTTGCACTTAAATTCAACAAGTTTGATTGCTTTCTTGAAATTATCTGTCAACTTTCGAGGGCCATATCTCCCTGGTCTGAACTCCTTTTTGGTCCGTTCAACTCTTGATGGAAAGCTCTTTGAGTCTATTTTCATATGCCACTGATTTCAGCTCAATACGATTTGTAGATTGGGAGTTACACTCAAAATACCGAAGGTGGGTCTGGACTGTGACGTTGATTCTTATGGCAACTTGTAAAAATCATAGCTCCTTGATCTTGACACCTTTGGACTTGATTTATATATCAAAATGACGCTTTGGATGTCTAGTTTCAAATTCCACTAGTTTCACGTCAATCCGATTCCTGGTTTGAGAGATATCATCGAATTACCAGACCTCGCCTATGCTTAAACGTGAAACAGAGTTGCTGAAGAGCTGATCACGCTGCAAACTCGAGTTTACACTTGCATACTCGAGTTTAGCTCTTCCTTACTCGAGTTTAGCACTTGCATACTCGAGTTTTGAGTCCCAAACTCGAGTTTTGTGTTCCAAACTCGAGTTTTGAGTCCCAAACTCGAGTTTTGTGTCCCAAACTCGAGTTTTCACTTGTCCGAGAGACGCCGGAGGTGCTGAAGACACTACAAACTCGAGTTTTGAGTTGTATACTCGAGTTTTGAGTCTCAAACTCGAGTTTTGTGTTCCAAACTTGAGTTTTCTCATCCCGAAGTTGATTTTTGCTGACTTTAACTTCAAATTGACCCATTCCAACTTCCATATGACCTTGGAGACTTCTAGCATCAATCTTAGAACTTGAATAATGATATCTTCACTTCATACAACAAGTTCTTCTTTCTTTCTTCTTCTCTTGATCATTCTCCATAACTCTAACTCTTTCTTTCTTCTCTTCTCTTGATCATTCTCTATAATTCATCTTGGATTAATCTACATTAAATACAGTAGTTAGTCAATGTAGGAGATAATTATATTACTCAATCTTTTTGTTTTTAATAATGACATCTATATAAGACATCATCAAAACTAATCATAACTAACATCTTTGTCTCTCTCTCTCTCTTCAATCGATTTCTCCGTCTCTTCACACCATTTGTCTCTTTATGTACACAGTTTCTACTTCATTTCTCTTCCAATCAATTTTTTCGTCTCTTCAACCCTTTCTTTCACTCTATTTCTTTCTCGTTCTTTGACTCAACCTACAAGTTCTTGGCCTGACCATTCATGTTCTCTCGTCATCTCTCATGCCTCCAACCTATCATCGGACATTTGCCCTCCTCCTCTCCACTCTCAGCCAAAGTTGTCTTAAAAAAGGTAAGAACTTTACAAAGAATGAACATATGAGTTTCCATGTCCTTTATGGTTTCTCATGAAAATGTTACTGAACATATTACAATAGGGTTTAGATATTCCACTACACTATCCTCCTAAATGGTTTGTTATTTGGCTACTTTGTTCAATATATATTAGTCTCTCTATGTTTCACTTTTCACTAAATTGATGTGAATGCTTGTTATTAACCTGAATATGTTTTTTAATAACTAATTCTTATTGTTAATTAGCTTGATTAGCATTTTAGCAATATATCCCACGGTTTTCCTTAAGAAATCTAGCAACATTGTTCTCAAATAGTAAATCCCAATATTGAAAGTTTCATGACTTCAGCAACATAATGAATATAGCATAACTCATTTGAACCCTCACTTGAAGCTGTCATAGCCCTCTTATTTAATTTGAACCGTCCAGTATTAGTGTGTCCCCACTTACTTTTTCCTTTTCTTTTGAACAAAATTTGAGGCACTGCTTTAATGCTATTCTTATCTCACCATAAATTATAAGCCTAACATAATGAATATAATATAACTTATTTAAATAATTAGGATGGCTTATTTTATGATATTTGAACATATTGATGACTTAATTATAATAAAATAAGCATATGGGATGGTTCACGTCACATGTTAAAGTTGATGATTCTAGACATTCATTTCGATCAAGAATAGGAATACTATATATCTACATACATATTAATATTACTACTCCCTCTCACCCTGAATACAAAAACTAGTTAGGGGATTTATTTTTATCTTATAAATATTAGGATTAAAATAAACAAAATAGGAGGTCAATAAAAAAAATGTGAATTACTCAAAGGTCCAACTGATCACCGCGTTGGTATTGTAAATATGCGGTTACAAATAATCCAGCCAAAGTATATATATAGTCATACATATTAATATCACTACTCCTCTCACCCTTAATATAAAAACTAGTTAAGGGATTTATTTTTGTCTTAGAAATATAAGATCTTCATCCACTATATCTACCAAACACACAAGAGTAACTTATTTTGTTCCAAAAAAAAAAAAAAAAAAAAAAAATCTCTATTGTGGACCTATGCAATGGGCTCGACAGAGTTTAGGCCCAGTAAGGGCACTTTATGACAAGATCGTCCTCAATCAGGTAAAATATCAATCATCCCACGATCATGCCTATAATTTTGGATAGTGCAGGTAGTGGAGCGAACGTTATGCAGGGCGTGGAAGCATGGATAGGAGACTGGAACCCTAGCTGATCACTATAAATAGGAGGGCATTCACCAGGTGCACTTGATTCATACTCTATTCCATTACTTAAATTCAGTCTCATTGTGCACACACCCACCCTCTGGCGAAAGGCCATATACGTGTAGCACGGTGATATGCAAATACTCAGTGTTATCTTCTTCATAGATAGCAGTTTGTAACCTCCTCCTGGGTGTAGTATCAATTGACATCCTTGAGGAACCATTCGATCCAATACAAACCAATCACTAGCCCCGGAGGCTAGACATACGTGTTCTACACCAGAACAATCTCTATTGAATGAACATATATATAGTAATCACATAGGAAGCATAATCTCATTTAATGGATAGGAAATACATAACTATAAATCATACAATCACAATAATTCCAATCCAAACACAGTATCACTAGAGCAAAAAAATAAGTTCCCCCCATTTTCCCAATTATATAGGCTTTGTTATGGAAATTGTGTTAGGATAGCTTTTTGAGCTCCAAAACATGTGATTGTGGGGCTAAACATAAGATTGGTTTTTTGTTTTTTGTTTTTGTTTTAATTTCTTTTTAGTCTATATTTGAATGGGCATTCTATGTATTGGGATTTTAGGTGAAAAGCCGTTTAAAGTCATAAGCCATATTTGTTAGTTCTCTATGTGTTTTGATGATAACTGACAATTGTAAGCACAAGTTGAAGTTTGTCTTTGGTAAGTTGAAGAACTTAGCGTCCAAGACAAACTCGAGTTTTGGTTTCAAAACTCAAGTTTTGGACTTGACAGAGAGTAGCTCAATTTTAATAAACTGAGAAAACTCCAGTTTGCTCCATACAGAGATCTCCAATATTTTCTAAACTAAACAAAACTCCAGTTTTTGTTTGGAAACTCGAATTTTGGTCATACAGAGAGCCTCCAATGTTTTAAGCCAAAGAAAACTCCAGTTTGCACTTAGGCAAGAATTTTCAATTTTTCCAAAGTTTTGAGAAAACTCGAGTTTATATTTGGAAACTCGAGTTTAGGTTTGACAGAGAGCTTACATGTTTTAAACTACTTTGAGAAAACTCCGCTTGTTTAGAAAACTCCGCACTTGGATAGAGTTTTCAAAGGTTTTCATTTTTAAATGAAAACTCGAGTTTATATTTGGAAATTCAAGTTTTGGCCAAGCCGAGAGTTTGCTCATTTCGGTGTTTTTTGAAAACTCCAGTTTTGAACTTTTGAACTTAAACATGTTTTTCACTTTAAAAGTCCAAAACTCGAGTTTGTCATTAATCAACTCGAGTTTTGCTCGTGTTCCAAAATGTGCTTCAAAGATAAAATCGCGACGTTTGTCTCTAGAAGAAGAAAACTCGAGTTTCATATGGAAACTCCAGTTTTGTCTTCTAAAAGCACGCTTACAAACTCCGCTTTGGATAAACAAACTCGAATTTGTGTCGTTGAAGTTTGAAAATCAAGTTGCTCAAATTTTTGAAATCTTCCCGTTTGATCTTAATATTTCTTATCATCACTCATTACTATTCTTAGCTATGTTTAATAAGTTTGCTAATGAGTTTCAGATGGTTTAAAGAACTTTAAATGAAGATTTGAGCAAAAGCAAAAAGTGATGTCAACACATTAAATGCAAAGTTCAGAAAACTTGCATCCTTTTGGACAATCATTCTACACACATTGAAAAGGGATTAATGTTCTCTTTCCACATCCGGTAGTTGCTCTTCCAACGGATTAAAAGTCAGGAAGTCAACCATAAACATCTATGCCACTGGATTAACCAAAGAGTAGAGAGAGAAGAAGACCAAAGTTTAACCTAATCCTTGTCTAATGAAGGCAACGGTCATATTGAAGATTACAACGGTCAATTAATGCTCTCTTGGCATAAATAGAGCTGCATTCAATTCTTCTCAAAACTAATCTGCTAAAAACGAATTGCATTTAAGTTTACCAACTACTCTTTCAGTTTTCACTTGCAAAGTATCTTTTGATACATTGATCTTCAGTGTTTATCTTTATCCACTCTTATTGAGAGTTCATTATTGTAAATCATTTCTTTATAAGAATCTCAAGTCTGGGGACTTGGAGATTGGGTTATTGTTTTAACTTGTAAGGGGAGTAGGTTCTAGTTTGTAAGGGGAGTAGGTTCTAGTGAGAGAATTACTCTTGAGTTACAAAGTGTGTAATCAATTGATATAGTGAAATCCCAGAGTGTCTAGGGAATGGACGTAGGTCAAGAGGTTGGACCGAACCAGTATAAATTATCTATGTCTTCCTTCTTCTCTCATACTCCACTCTACTCTTTTTTAGTATTCATAAACAGAGTAATTAGAAAAGAATTTTAAAATCCCCAATTCACCCCCTCTTGGTGATTAAGCTCCACTTTCAATATATCTTGGCTTGGTGGGAAATTCAATTCTCATTAATTTTTTTTCCAACTTGCTTTGGTCATAATGACAAATATTCTAAATTGAGTACTGTCGAATTTGGATTAGGCAATAATGAAATGGATCACAGTTGGATGAATGCGTTGAGAACTAGTGAAAGAGCTTATTGCATTTGCTAAAATGAATGCGCCTAGTAAAAATGGGAAGTATTTTTATCATTGTGTCAAGTGCTTAAATGAAAGTCGATAGAATGTAGATGATATAAGAGATCATTTACTTTGTGATGAAATAAACCTTCAGTATACAAGGTGAATATGGCATGATGAGGAAGTGATTGTATGTGCGTCCCACAAGAAGGAAGTTGTGGATGTCGTAGATGATGATAAAATGAAGAAAATGATTCATGATGTTCGAGGTAGAATATTTTTCACAATCGTGTGTATATGATAGCATGCGTAAAGATACCGAGACACCTTTATACCCTGGGTGTACTAAGTATACACTCTTGTCAGGTATTTTGTATTTGGTAAACTTAAAGGCAACTTGTGGGTAAACCGACAGTAGTTTCACATTGTTAGTTAAATTTTTGTGTGATATGTTTCCAGAGGATAATTCCAAATCGTATGTATGAGGCCAATAAAATCTTGCATACGATGGGAATGAAGTATAAAAAGATACATGCTTGCCCTAACGATTGCATCTTGTACAGAAAGAAGTATGAAGGACTAAGTGAGTGTCCGAAATGTAAAACTTCACGATATCAAGTAAAGAAAGATGGTGGTTGCGGTGATGAGACAAGTGAAAGGAAAACTTTAAAGGTTTTGTGGTATCTTACAAATATACCGCGGTTTAAGTGAATGTATGCAAATGTGAAGGAAGCAAAGAAGTTGAGATGGCATGCTAATGAGAGAATATGTGATGGAAAATACCTTCGGCACCTGGCTAACTCTCCTTAATGAAAGAAAATAGATTAAATGTTTCCCGGGTTTGGCAACAACCAAGAAACCTTCGGCTTGAGCTTTGCACAAATAGAATCAATCATTACGGTACTCGTAGTAGTACATATAGTGTATGGATAGTTCTCCTGGTGATTTACAACTTACCTCCCAGGTTGTGTATGAAACACAAGCATATGATGATTTTGGGACCAAAACAACCTGGAATGATATCAATGTCTACTTGGCACATTTGGTGGAGGACTTAAAGAAGATGTGGGAGGATGGCCTGGATGTCTTTGATGCATATAAGCATGAGTCCTTTAAGCGACATGCAACAATTTTCACCATGATAAATGAATTCCTGCATATGAAAACTTGTCAGGATATAGTGTAAAGGGGCATACAACATGTCTGATATGCAAAGCAAGCACATACTTTGTAACATTCCAAATTTTGGTTTGAAATTTAGAAAAATTAGGAATAATAATATATGGAAATTAATTATGAAATTTTGGCTTAAAATAATTGAGATTAATTATTGGAAATCTAGGCTTATTTGTCCCTTAATTTATTCTGGAAAATAATAATAATAATCCAAATAAGGAATAAATTATACCTAAAAATTATAGAATTAAGAAATAATTGGGAAAGGAAAACACTTTTATGGAATTAAGGAGTTATTTATAGAGTTAATCTAATATTTACAATTGGAATAAACAAGCAACCCACAAGCCTATTATACAACTAAAGCGCAAACTCAATCCATTATCTTCATTTACTCAAACACCTTCAATTCATTTATTTAGCCCCACAACGCAGAACACATAAAAGCCCCTTTCTTACAATTATGTTCCATTGGCCCAACACATGAATAGCAAAGAGCAAGTCCATGTTTTCTCAAACCACATGCTTATATCCATGTAGTTTTTTTTTAACCCAACCCACTCCAATCTGGCACAAAACGTAATAGAGTTTTCCCAACCCATTAGCTCCATATCTGCTAACTCCCATATAGGTAATCAATCTTTTTCCATTACTACAAATACATCCAAGATCACGCCATTAGTAAGCAAAAGATCAAAGTCAAAATAAAGCAAATCCTCATCATAGCCCTCGGCCTAGATCATGCCAGCGGTTTCCACGGACTCATGCAAACGCGGAAAACACCATACTCCTCGAGCTCCAAACCAATTGATCGCTTATGCCCCCAGACCGTTAGCTTGCTTGTTGAACCAGACCCTTCTAGTAGTATATATATATATATATATATATCCACTGCTCTTTAGTTTTGTTATTATCTATGTTATTGCAACCTCAACCAAGAGAGAAAGAAAGAGCCGTGAGCAAGAGGAGAGAGAGTGTGTGTGAGGGGCTGAAACTTAGTCAAAGTTTCCTCTATTTTTCAACAACAAAATAAAGGTAAAGAGTTTCAATGGCATCCTCATCCCGCAAACCGAAAGCCAACCAATGACTGAAGGTGAGGCTTCAAGTCTTACTACTTATTGTTTCCATAATAAACCCTTGCTATTATGTATGAATATTAATGCTATATATATATATATATATATTCATAGAAGGATAGTGGTTGTGTGTATGTGAGTGTTGCTTTTGGAACCTTGACAGAATGTGGGAACCAAGGGCTCACTGTGTACTGATTAATATATGTATATGTAGCCATATGTGCGTGTTGTATTTGGAAAGAGAATAGGAAAAAAAAAATCTGGAAAGTATATGTATATTCATGCATGACGCTTAAACTGGGAATGGTTTAGGAAAGAGGTTTTATATATGTATATTTGTGGGAAAAAACGTAGCTATATATGCATATCGCTGGATTTGGTTATTTATGACGCTAGGCTTTCTTATATATACATAAATACTTGCTAACCATGTTATTTTGCATATATATATAGGTATATGTCGCTGGCTTTCTTTACTTGTTGTGTGTGTGTGTGTGTGTGTCTTAGTGCCATGAATATATAAAGAAAGAGAAGGAAAACACTTTTGAAGCATTTAAAAACTACTTAATGTCAAATATATATAGATAATATATATGTGGGTTTGGAAACAAATAATCATGGGCATCCTATACAGACTATCCATGCGTTTTAACCTTTGTGGAGCACTAACACATGATTGATAAACATAAGTTATCTTACTTTAATCGTTGAATCTTTTTGTACGAAACTTGGCTATAATAAATCAATTCATTTTAACGAACCAATACTTGGCTATACTAAAGCATAAAATTTGATGGATATTCTTACTAGCATAAGTGGGGAGACCAACTATTATTAGAATATATTATGTCTGAGAGTTTAAAATAATATATATAAGCTATATATACATATGTTGTTTCATGGTCTGAGAGTAAAATAATAGCATACAAATAGTACAATAATAATAGTAATAATAAAATAAATTAATAATAATGAATAGTATTATTATTAATAAATAATAAAGGGGGTTATTGATTTGTAATAAATAAATATTTTTACTATTATTATTAGGAAAGAGGGAAAAAGTAATAAATTAAAAAGGGTATTATTAATTAGTAATAAATAAAAAGAGAATTAATAGTTACAATGGTTTCACCGATTTTTTTTAGTCCAAATCATAATGTGCCCACTTCAAGCATTCCAAATAAATTTATTATTAAAATTTGTATATTTTAATTTTATGAAATTATAAGTTATAATTTTCATTATGTGGAGTTTTGGAAGAGTTATTAATGGTTAGTATTTTGGTTGTGGTAGATTGATTTTTGGCGTGTGTTTGAGCTCTTGAATTATAAGCGGTGTGATAATAGTTAACCACTTTCCACTTGTCATGCGTATTAGTATGTTGTTTGTGAGTATTTTGTGAAATGATTATGAATATCTTAATAGAAATTGCCTTGCGAAACCTTATGATTTGAATTGTGAATATATACATATATATTTATTTATTGAGAATTGAGATATTATGACATATATATAAGAATGATTTTAATTACACGATATGAATGAGAAAATCTTGGAAAATCCCTATTGATCTATTTATTTATTGTGATAATTATGGTAAGGGATGAATTGGGAAGAAATGGAGTAGTTTATTTCACCACGTGGTGTAGCCTCCATTGGTGCACGATGATTGGCTTTCTATTGTCCCACCTGTTCAATGAGAGACTGACCCACTAGTTCAAAGAGGGCTTACGACACCCCACTAGTTCAATGAGGGGAAAAGACCCATGGTCTAGGACATGTCCTTTGAGGATTTTGGTCGGGTCCTCATCACATGACCAGTGAGCTTTTGAGTAACCACTAACATGGATGTAACTTAGCCCATGGGTCTAGTCTGAGGAAATAAGGCGGTTCAGTTGGATTGATGAGAGGTATCTTGAGAATTGTGTTAATGAAAAATTGTAATACCTAATTTATGATACATAACTTATTATATGAAATTTTATGATGTGGATATTGGTGAATTATATTTTTAATATTTTGTTATATAAATTGTTCCACTTGGCACCTCACTAGCACATATTAGTATTCGTAATAAGTTAGATTGATGGTTACCACATTTTTCAGGTGATAGTTCCCATCTAGGTCCATCAGGGAAGACCTCAGAAGCTTAGGCTACTCTGTTAAAAGTAGTGCTTCTATCTTTTTGGTTTATGTTGAATGATTGTATATTGCCACGTTAGGGCTCATTCTGCATACTCTGGTTTATTTTGGATATTTTGTTAAATGTTGAAGCACTATTAAGTTACTAATCTAACTAATATATAGTTATTTTGTTAAATAAAATGGGTTGACATTACATGCTTCCATCAAATTAAGTACGAAAGAAAAAAAGTCTACCTTGATCATAGGCGATTTCTTCCTTAGTTCCACCCTTACCATAGGCTAAAAAAGAGTTTTAACGGTTTTCCAGAGAATGGAATGGCTCCAAAGCCATTAACTGGAGAGGAGGTTTATAGTTGGGTGGAAAGAATCAATATCACTTTATGTAAGAATTAGAGGACTACGGTAAGAAGAACATATGGAAAAAGATGTCAATTTTCTTTGATCTTCTATATTGGTGCAATCTTGATGTGAGAAATAGTCTTAACATAATACATGTGCAGAAAAATGTATGTGATAGGCTTCTTGATATGCTTTTGCATATACCAGGGAAAACTATTGGTCGATTTCCTTGATGGCAAGTGAACCGGTCGAACAAGTAATAAAGTGTAAGTAGAGTATCATCCCACAGAGACTGAGATACCGAGGAGTGACGTGCAAATGCTATGACAGTTGTGAAAGCAGGAAGTAAATATAATCAGGTTGTGGGATTTTGCAATTATGCTACTAGCAAACGTAAACAAAATAACTTTAAACGAGAGAAGATATGACTAAGAGGTTAGGCTAAACTCAGAATCATCCTTAAGTGCATCAATCCCCCAGTTGCTCTACCCAATGCTATAGCATCTATATCTTGTACAGCTTCCGCAATTGCTACAAAGATAGCTACCAACTACAAAGCTTTTTGGTTAACCCACCTCTATTATCTACCGAAGCTTCCACGTCCAATACATATGATACTAACTATACTCCTTCCATATTCCTATGGCAACTTTGTAGTCAGACCTGCTTTACACTCATGGTATTATGGTTATGAGAGGTAGACCCATTCCTGAAGCCTACAATAATAGGTCAAGCCGTGCACGGGCTGCCTAGCAAACATTGTTTTTCAAAGGTCTAACCCCAACTCCTTGCCAGTAAGTTGAGGCCACAAATCTAGCCCTTAACTTCCGTTAACTGATTAGTAATTAAAACACCGATACGTAAACCAAATTTATTGAATTAAGAACTTGCAATTGGGTTCATTCAACACTTAAAGACTCATCCTCGTACAGCCATATGAAGTTTAGTTCATGACTGACGAGGGACACATAAAACAGACACTCACAGAATGACCCATGATCGAGAAAACAAAGCTAAAAAGAAAGGAAAACAAAAAGCTTGATGGAATTTCCGACGACGTGGTCGAGGTCCTGTCACCTCACCACTCGACGTCTTCTTCAGTCCGTCGTACTGCAGGGAAGGATTCTGGGTTGTCCTCGAAATCTCGTGCTCTTATGAAATCTCTCACTCTTCTCTTGAATCTGCCAAAAGTTAGAATCTAGTTCTAGGGCTCTCCGACTCGTTAGGGTTGACGCCGTTCTTTGTTTCCTTTTATAATCAGGCTTTTCTTGCGGCGTAAGTTACAATGAGCTGGGCCTTTCCTAAACCGTCGGGATCTATCATATCTTCTAATCCGAGTAGATTGCTTCTGTTGATTCTGCGGGATTCTTCAAATCTTTTAGTTTTGATCCTCCGCATCTTCTATTCCGTTACGTCAGCAACATATCTGTCAATATCGCCCTTTATTTTATTCCTGAAATCATCTGGGTAAAAAGTTAGAAAATATACCGCACAGTATTGCGTCCTCTACTTTGCTATAGCATTCGGGATGCCTTGTATTGCACTTCGAATCACTGTCAGAATGCTATAGCATCGTATCAGCTCTGCTATACGATTTCCCTTAAAAACAAAGTAAATTGTTCCATTCGTAGCACATGCAAATGATTTCTACTCTTTAGTCCCTATATCATGAATGTATGCCTTTTTGCTTAGATTAGTTAAGCCTGTTTTTAACATTCAATTCAGTCAGTAAATCAGGGAAATCCTAGTACTATTTGTGCTCATCAAATACCCCCAAACTTAGCTTTTTGCACTCCTGGGCAAAATAAGATAAAGCGAACAAAGACTCATAGTCATAGCATACTCTTGTTCATATAACTTTGCTTGCACGATCGCTTTCGCCCATCCCCTATTCGACAATCTCACCGCCCTAGTGCCAACTGCCCATAAAGCGTGGTATTGTTTAGATGAAGAAGTCTCTAGGGGCTCTCAAGTTCAGTGTTTACACTCACTCACCCAGGGATTTTTGTTTCTCTCTTGTCAAACAAGTCCAGTAGATCCATAGCCTTGTCAAAGTTCTAAGATTACTTCCTAGCATTCTGAGTATTCATTCATCCAAAGGGCTTCTTGGGTTGTAATGTGAGGATGGCCTAGTGTTGCAAGATGGGAAAGGAAGGTGGATGCTATAGCAGATCTGCAAGATAATTCTTTTGGCTTCAACCGAGTGCTTTTCCTTGAACCTTGTACTTCATGCTGTTCTTTACTCCAAGTCTTTTCTTGGGTTCTTCCTTCTTTCTTTTTCTTTTCTCTCTCTCTCTCTCTCTCTCTTTTTCAAACCAACGGCTCTTTTCTTTCAAACTTTTCTCAAGCACTCTGCCAGTAGCGTTTTCATAGTCTTCTTCGGTTCTTTATCTCACTTTTCTATAGCATACTTGTGTGGCTCAAGGGGGTGACAATATGGAGGTGATGATCAATGGGTTATGTATGGGGTGTTAGTTCTCAATATGTTTTGATGATTAACAACAAATGTAAAACATGTTTTAAAGTTTGCAAAGTCAGTTAAAAACATTCTGATAGTTGCATACTCGAGTATAGGACTATTAAAAGATTGCTCAATTGCATTTTACAAGTGCATACTCGAGGTATGTATACTCGATAAAGGCCATCCGAATGGGTTTTTCAAGTTAAGGGGATGTATGGTTAGCCATACTCGAGTATTGGACTTCCAGAAGAACAATCAAATTTGTTGAACTTAAGTGCATACTCGAGTATAGGTATGCATACTCGAGTAAAGGCCATCCGAGAGAGCAACCGGGATTTTCAAACTAAGTCAATGCTTTGCAGTATGGGTAGCCATACTCGAGTATTGGACTTCCCGAGAACAAAAGGATTTTTCAAACAAAGTTGCTTACTCGAGTAAAGGAGTGCATACTCGAGTATAGAGTGTTACGAGAGCTCCAAACATTTTATAACTAATGCATACTCGAGTAAGGGTTTGCATACTCGAGTATTGAGCTCTTAAATTGTTTTTCAACTTGACACTTGTTCTTGTGTACTCAAGTATACCAATGGATACTCCGGTATAGAGGCATTTTGAACTTAGAATTTTTCACACGAAATAGTGCCATACTCGAGTAAGCCACTAACATACTCGAGTATAGGTTTTGTCTTTCAAACACGAGACACGTTGGTTTGCCTCACGAAAGGTGCATACTCGAGTATCCCATTGGATCTTGCGGTATGGACACTTGTATACTGATGCCATACTCGAGTAAGCATGAACATACTCGAGTATACAACGGTAAAAAAACTGATTTTTGAATTATACGAATTTGCAAATCATTGTTGTTTGATCTTATTGCTTCCATAATTCATTCAATCATATTCCTAGCTATGTTTAACAAGTTTGTTGAGTGAATTTCATTAAGATCGAGATGAAGATTATTGAAGGTCAAAGCCATAAAGCAAAGAGTGTACGATTGCATTTAATGCACCTCTTGCAAATCAACCTACTTTCGTTAATTCATCGAGCACGCCTTACGAACGTTAAAGAATGCTTACTACAACAAGCAAAGTAATCTCCAACGGGAAAATTCTCGAGAGAATCACACCGAGATCAAATTAACACCTGGATTAGCGAAGTTTAGAGAGAGAAGATGACCGGACCTTAAGCTAATCACCTACAACGGTTGGATTCATCAAGCAACGGTCATTTAATGTTCTCTACCTATAAATAGAGTGCATTAACTTCTTCTCAAGCCGATACACCTGCGAGAGCGAAAATTTATTAAGTATCATTTATTGTGTTCAAGCTTCTTTCGTATTGTATCAATTTGATACTTGTACTTCGAGTGTTCATCTTATCTCTTCGTAAGAGAGTTATTTACGTAAATCATTCATTGATTGAGATAACCACAAGTCGGGGACTTGGTGGTTGGGTGTATTGATTGCAACTTGTAAGGGGAGTGAGTTCTAGTGAGAGAACTACTCTGAGTCGGGTTTGTAATCAATTGTTGAGTTTTAGTGGATTGAAAATCCCAAGTGTGGCTTGGGGAATTTGGATGTAGGTCAAGGATAAGACCGAACCGGATAATTTCTCTTGTGCAAGCTTTTCTTACCCTTCCTCGATATACTCTGTTTTCACTTGTCCAAAACAGACCTAGTTCTTAAAATTTTAAGAATACCCAATTCACCCCCCCTCTTGGGTATTTAGGCTCCACTTTCATGGGGATAATGGGTATGACATGAATGCCTTTTTCCTACGAACTTCAAACTCAAATGCCAGATAGTCTATCAAAGAACTAAGAGAAATCAAGGATCAAACATAGGCTAGCAGACATGCACACAGAATAAAACAATTAAGCTCAATTCAATCCTTCCATTGGGGGTTCTTCCCTTTAAACTTCCTCATTGCCACTCTACCTTGTATCAGATTGGCTAGCACCGTTAATTTCCCAAGCCTAAAGGTTTAGTTCCCCTATGCAATTGTGTTGTGTTCGGTTATACAGACATTCATTCCATTGCTACAAGATTCTATTCATGCTCTATCATGCAATTTGGAAAAAAAAATTCAATATGTGCAAAAACTAAATGCAGGGTGAAAATAGTGGCAGATTATATCACATATCCAATCAGTCCCCCCACACTTAAACGATGCAATGCCCCCATTGCAACGGCGGAGTGAGCCGGGAGATAGACGAGATAATAGCGGGAAAGGAAAAGAAACAACCTTATCAAAATTTTTTTTTTTGGGAGGGATTAAAAACCTAAAACTAAATAATAAAATAAACGAGAAAGAGTCTAGTACCAGAAGTTAATAGAAAAGATACAACTCATCTGAGCTTAACCCTTTCCCCGTGGAAGGTCCCATAAAATGAGCCCACGAGAGTTTGACACTTCTTCATCATCGGTGTCAACCGAGCGTGTGTCTTTGGAAGGCTTGCCTTCCTGTGGGCTTCCGCTCTGGTACCGCTTGCTCGAGCTTGTGCATTCCTATTGTGATGGCCCATTGTACATATCAAAAGTTGCCTCAGGAAAAGCCGGTAGTGAAGTGTATTTTGGGGCATTTTCCACGAGATTTTCTGCCAGGCTGCGATCCCTTTCGGCTACATATTGCCACCACATCTGCTGCTGGAGGAGCAAGGTGCTTACTGAACGCTGCAAGGTGGTAACTTGGGCAACCAAAGCGTGAAACACTACTGCAGAAATCAGTGTGGTGTCGGTGGGGTTCGGCCGAGGAACTAGTCACGTTGGTCGGGTTGACTCGCGGTGACATTTTTGCGAAATGCGTTGCCGCATGCCCGCCACGATAAGAGGTTGCAGAAGTCCTGTTCTCTCTTCGCTGGCATCAAAGATTACCCCTATATTTCGACAGAGCTCGGTAATAAGTGTAGAGAACCATAGGTTTCTTGTAGTGGTCTTCAGGGATTCGAATAGCTCTCGGTAGATGAGTGCGTTGACATCAATGTGTTTGCCCTCCAAGATGCGAGAGAAGGAACGGAAATGGTTTGGGTGTATAGTATGGGCATTAGTCTCGTGAAAGTGGAACTAGATACGTGCTTCAGTTGTCAAGCGGCCACACTTTAAGTTGTATGATCCTTCCTTGGAAATTTGCCACTCATTGTTTGGCAAACAGAGCCGAGTGACTACATTAGCAAGGGTCTCAAGGTTTTCCTCTTGCTGGAGAAGCTCGTTGTACTCATCGTATGTAGGCTCTAGGTCGTAAACCTTATTGTACATTCTTCCCTCGAACTGTGATAAAATAAGGAGAACCCCCTGGATAATTTGCATCAAATTCAAAAATAAGGGGGGTTACCACCTCGGCAGGGTGAAGGCAAAATCTTTCCCATCGGCGCTGGCGTATGATCCCTGTAACACATTCTGGGTAAGCGCCCTGCTCGAATGCATCTCCGTCGAATCCTCGCTCTGGTGCTAGGGTTTTGTCCACCTTTAAGGAGTTGAAGCAAGATTCGGCCTCCCGAGTGGCAAATGGCATAGTGTCTGGAGCTTCAGCAGGTGCTTTTTGGCCGGAACCCTTGGTGCGTGCCATTGGAAGACTTTGGGGTTGTAGATGGAAGAGAAAGTGTTGTTGCTTTGTACAGAGTGAATCAGCACGCGGGAACCAGTCGAAAGTTGAGTTTTGATTTAACTAGGGCTCAGGAGGAGTGATCATGGGCATATACTTCGAGTGGGTTGCGTGCAATCTGTCCAAAATTTCAGGGGAGAACCATGCGGCTGACGCTTGGTGTGGCTGATGGCGGTTCCCACTTTAATTGTGATTTAATTTTCAAATCTGCTGGGCCCAGTCTTGTGTGGCCCACCCATAAGCCCGTCTTTGCGTGCGATTAGCGTAGATGAATTCCTACAGCAATCCTAATGCCTTGGTCCTTAGTTGATTTGGTTTTCCGATAGCATAGCCTCTATTCTCAAACAGTAATTTAAAGCATGACGCTGGGCTACCTCCCAGTAGTGCTTGGTTTAAAGTCTTCAGCCTGACTTTGCTACGGCAAGTTTAATACTATGGTAGGGCAGGGGGCCCCCTGCTTCGTTAGTGCCCTTGCTGTTATCTGGAATGGTTAGGTACTTTTCTGTTGGGTCTTTGAACCTCGCGGTCTTAAGTATTGAAAAAGTGACCTGATCATCACTTACACACATAGTGAGTTCTCCTTTTTCCACATCAATCAGTGTATGACCAGTTGCCATGAAAGGTCTTCCCAATAGAATTGGGACATCGTGATCTGCTTCAAAATCCAGGATGATGAAATCCACAGGGAAGATGAATTTATCCACTTTTACCAGAATGTCTTCGATCTTGCCTTCAGGTAGCACTATTGAGCGATCGGCCAGTTGCAATGTGACTGTCATGGGCCTGGCTTCCCCTATTGCCAACTGCTTGAAGATCGACATTGGCATGAGATTTATGCTAGCACTTAGGTCGCACAGAGCTTTGCCAGAGTAATTGGGTCCGATTGCACATGGAATTGTAAAACTGCCAGGATCCTTCAATTTCGGAGGTAGCCGATTAGTTAACATGGCACTGCAATCCTAGGTCAATGCTACTGTCTCGAACTCTTCTAGTTGCCTCTTCTTAGACAGAAATTCCTTCATAAACTTCACGTAGCTGGGCATTTGCTCCAATGCTTTCACGAGTGGAATATTAATGTGCAATTGCCGTAGAATATCAAGGAACTGCTTGAATTGTTTCTCCTGTCCCTGCTTCTTTAGCCTTTATGGGAAAGGCGGTGGTGGCTTTGGCATTGCTGGAAGTCTGAGATCAGGATTATGCTTTGATGATGAAGCGGCAGCATTCCTTGTTGGGTATTGGTTGTGATCATCCAATGCTACACGTGGAGGCAATGTTGCAGTGCTTAGATTGTATTTCGATTGTGACAGTCTTGGTTGCCTCTGTTCATCTTCAAGAATTTGTTCAGTACCTTCTTGCCCTTCCTTAAGTTTTTCTGGCCTTGGATCAGTGACAACCATAGGTTGCTTGGTTGCTTTCATGGGTTCTAGGCTTTTACCACTTTTGAGCTCTATCATTTTGACTTCCTCTCTTCCCTGGATCCTGGGGACTTCAGTGTCACTGGGTAGGGATCCTAAGGGTCTGTTGTTGAGAGTGGTTGCTAGTTGTCCCAATTGCGTTTCAAGATTCCTCAAGGTCACTTGCTGATTCTGGATGATTGCATCGTTCTTTACCATATAGTCCTTCAGAAGGGAAAACATAGAGTGCTGCGGGTCTGATTCACCGCCCTGCTGCCTTGCTTGCTGGGTAAACCCTGGTGGGTTTGATGTTTGGTTAGAGTATTGTGGGCCTGATGATTGTCCTGTTGCTTGTGAACCTTGCGAACTCCATGAGAAGTTAGGATCTTGTCTCCATCCGGGTTGTATGTATTTGAGTACGGATTATTGGTGTTGCTGCCCCTGTTGAAGTTGTTGACGAAGTTTACCGCTTCAAGGTTGGCGGAGCACTGAGAGTAAGAGTGTTCTCCGCCCCAGTACACACAAGCTACCTGAGATGGTTGCAGCAATGTGTTGCTTGATGGAATGGTCAGTCCTTTCACCATGTTGGTCAAAGATGAAACTTGAGTAGTGAGAGCAGTCATGACATCTAGTTCATGTATCCCCGCAATTTTGGGAGGATGTAGCTCGTCTCTAGCCATTGGTGGCGACCGTTCATGGACATACGTTCCGAGAAATTGTGGGCCTCCTCATAAGACTTCATTAGGATGGATCCTCCCGACGAGGCGTCTACAATTGATCGTGTTTGTCCATCGAGGTCTCGTAGAATGTTTCTAATGGACCCATTCGCACGATCCGTCTTTGGGGCATCATCTCAAGAGGTCCTTGAATCTGTCCCGGCTTCGTAAGTAGATTCACCCGGTTTTACGGTGGAAGCTGGTGATGTCCCCTACGAGTTGAGCGTTCTTGGTAGGTGGAAAGAATTTGAGCAAGAACTTACTTCCCGATCATTCCATGTGGTGATAGAATTAGCGGTAGGTTGTTGAGCCACGTCCAAGCTTTGTCCCTTAGTGAGAAGGGAAACAACTTAATCCGGACGGCGTCGGGAGGTATACCGGATCATAAAAGAATCACACACCTCCATGAAGGTTTTGAGATGAAGGTGCGGATCTTCGGAAGGAAGTCCTCCAAATTGCCCGATGCATTCAAAGATCGAATCATGACACCTTTAATTTCAAAGTGCCCGGCATTGAGGGTTGGTTGTGTGATGGCCGAGTTCAGCTTGTTTAAATCTGGAATCCCGAATTCCATGATGGCCTTGTTCACATCTGGGTTTAGAGGTGGAGGGACCTAGTTATCCCTGTTTATTAGTGGCCGCTCTTGTTGCTCTCCCGCTCGTGGTTAACAGGTGTTTCTGCCATGTTTGCTCTGTCAAAAGATTGACTTCGCCGCTTCTGCCTTCTACGCCTTTGCTTATAGGTGCGTTCTATCTCTGGATTGTAAGGCTCTAGATTGGCTGGAGGCGAGTTGCGCATACACTACAGAATATACTTGAAAATCAAGATCAGAGAAAGTGAGCTCCTTTATTTAGGTAAATCACAACTATTAAGAAAAGGGGAGTCGTCACAAAGCGTATCGGAATCCCCGCAGCGCGCGCAAAAACTTGTTGGTCGATTTCCTTGATGGCAAGTGAACCGATTGAACAAGTTATAAAATGTAAGTGAGTATCGTCCCACAGAGACTGAGATACCGAGGAGTGACGCGCAAATGCTATGACAGTTGTGAAAGCAGAAAGTAAATATAATCGGGTTGTAGGATTTTGCAATTATGCTACTAGCAAACGTAAACAAAATAACTTTAAACGAGAGAAGATATGACTAAGAGGTTAGGCTGGACTCAGAATCATCCTTAAGTGCATCAATCCCCCAGTTGCTCTACCCAATGCTATAGCATCTATACTGTAAAGCTTCCACAATTGCTACAGCATAGCTACCAACTACAAAGCTATTTGGTTAATTCACCTCTATTATCTACCGAAGCTTCCGCATCCGATACATATGATACTAACTATACTCCTTCCATATTCCTATGGCAACTTTCTAGTCGGACACATGTTACACTCGGGGTGTTATGGTTATGAGAGGTAGACCCATTCCCGAAGCGTACAATAATAGGTCAAGCCGTGCACGGGCTGCCTAGCAAACACTATTTTTTAAAGGTCTAACCCCAACTCCTTGCCAGTAAGCTGAGGCCACAAATCTAGCCCTTAACTTCCGTTAACCGACTAGTAATTAAAACACCGATACGCAAACCAAATTTATTGAATTAAGAACTTGCAATTGGGTTCATTCAACACTTAAAGACTCATCCTCGTCCAGCCATATGAAATTTAGTTCATGAATGACGAGGGACACATAAAATGAGACACTAACAGAATGGCCCATGATCGAGAAAACAAAGCTAAAAAGAAAGGAAAACAAAAAGCTTGATGGAATTTCCGACGACGTGGTCGAGGTCCTGTTACGTCACCACTCGAGGTCTTCTTCAGTCCGTCGTACTGCAGGGAAGGATTCTGGGTTGTCCTGGAAGTCTCGTGCTCTTGTGAAATCTCTTACTCTTCTCTTGAGTCTCGAAAGTTAAAATGTGGTTCTAGGGCTCTCCGACTGCTAGGGTTAACACTGTTGTTTCCTTTTATAATCGGGCTTTCTTGTGGCGTAAGTTACGATGGAAATGGGCCTTTCCTAAACCGTTGGGATCTATCATACCTTCTAATCCGAGTAGATTACTTTTGTTGATTCTACGAGATTCTTCAAATCTTTTAGTTCTGATCCTCCGCATCTTCTATTTCGTTACGTCGGCAACCTATCTCAATCAATATCACCCTTTATTTTATTCCCGAAATCATCTCGGGTAAAAATTTAGAAAATATGCCGCATAGCATTGCGTCCTCTACTTTGCTATAGCATTTGGGATGCCTTGTATTGCACTTGAATCTTTGTCGAGAATGCTATAGCATTGTATCGGCTCTATTATATGATTTCCCTTAAAAACAAAGTAAATTGTTCCATTCGTAGCACATGCAAATGATTTCTACTCTTCAGTCCCTATATCATGAATGTATGCCTTTTTGCTTAGATTATTTGTAGTTAAGATTGTTTTTAACATTCAATTTAGTCAGTAAATACAAGGAAATCCTGGTACTATTTGTGCTCATCAAAAACTAAAGATGAAATTAGCATGAGACTAGACTTAGTTTAAATGGAAATAAGAGAATGGCTACATCGACAACTAAGAGATGATGGTAAGAGAGCATACATGGAGGCAACAATGCATACATTGTCAAAAGCCAAGAAAAAAAAGTTTGTGGGTGTTTGCATGGAATTAAGGTGCCACAAAGGTATACATCTAATATGAGATTGCTTGTATCAATGGGAGATTTAAAGTTAGTAGGAATGAAGTCCCATGATTGTCATGTACTGATGTAATAACTATTACTAATAGCTATTGGAGGCATTATAAAAGATGATGTGCAAAGCACGATAACAAGCTTGTATCTTTTCTTTAATGCCATTTGTAGCAAAGTTGTTAAGATTAAAAAGTTGGATGAATTGGAAAAGGAGGGTTATATTATTCTATCCCAACTAGAGATGCATTTTCCTCCTACTTTTTTTTAAAATATAATGGTGCATTTGATAGGTCATTTGACAAGGGAGATAAGTTTATGTGATTTATCTAAGGTGGATGCATCCTTTTGAGCGATACATGAAAATCTTAAAAGGGTATTCTAAAATCCTTATAGACCTGAAGCCTCAATTGTTGAGAGATATGTGGTTGAAGAGGCTATGGACTTTTACAAAGAATATATTGTAAGAACCGGCTGAACCCAAGAGGGGGTGAATTGGATGAAGTATAAAAATTTAGGAACTTTGAAAATCTTTTTGCAACTCAGTAAAACCAGTTTGTATGACAATAAAGAGTTATAAAGCAATAGATAGTCATTCAAACATATATGCTGGAAACATAAGAGATAAGGGAAGAGAATATGCAAACTGAGATTTATCCTGGTTCGGTCCAATTCTTGACCTACGTCCAATCCTCAAGCTCCACTTGAGATTTTCAATCCACTATCTTCTTTTAACTTGATTACACGTTCTGCTTGGAGTAATCCTCTCACTAGGATTCACTCCCCTTACAAACCGTAATCAATACACCCACTTGATTACACACTCGTACTCAAGTAATTCTCTCACTAGAACTTACTCCCCTTACAAGCCGTAATCAATACAATGGGTTTCCCACTCAAGATCACCCAATCTTGAGTAACTCTCGATAGAAGGATAGGATGATTACAATAAATCTTTTCTCTCGAAAGTGAATGAATAAACACCGAAGAACAATACAAATCACTTCACTCTCTATGATAAGCTATCTAAACATGAAAAACAGAGAGTAAATGATGTGAAGATCAGAGTATTAGCATGTTGAAGATGTAAGCTTGTGTCTCTGCATTTTTCTGCTTGAATCTGTCCTCTTTTATAGGTAGAGATCAATATATGACCGTTTGAAGATTTAATGACTGTTGGATAAAGAAATATAGCTGTTAGACTCAGATGGAACTAGCCGTTAGAACTTCGTTTTCTGAACCAGCTATGACATCAGCATTTACTTTCCCTTTGATCTTCATTTTAACAACCTTTGATCATCTAAAACATGTACACAAATGATATAAATAATGTTAAGAAATGTTATAAATCATTTGGGTAATCATCTGGATGTTTATCAGAAGAATCAGGATTTTCGAAACGGTGATTTTCTGAAGCTGAGATGAAAAATCGAGTTTTCATTTGCAAAACTCAAGTGTTGAGGTTGCGTTACTCTAGATTACTCTATGTCTAATCAAAACTCAATTTTGGTTTCACAAACTCGAGTTTGGAAGATGCTCAAGTTCGCTGCTTTCTGAACCGAAAACTCGAGTTTTGTACTTACAAACTCGAGTTTTGACTTTGTTGAGCCTTTTTGAACTAACTGTCAACTTTCTAAGGACATATCTCCCTCTTCTAAAATTTGTTTTGGTCTGTTCAACACTTGATGGAAAGCTCTATGAGTCTACTTTGATATGCCACTAATTTCAGCTCAATTGGATTTGTAGTTTGTGAGATACACTCAAAACATTGAAGCTTGGTTTTCTATATAGCATGGATTTCACTGTCAACTTCAACAATTTATAGCTCCTTGATCTGAGCTCCTTTGGGCTTGAATTTTATATAAAAAATAACGCATTGGGAGTCTAGTTTCATATGCCACTAATTTCACCTCAATGCAATTTCTGGTTTAAGAGATATCATCGAATTACTAGACATCGCCCGAGCTGAACGTGAAACGAGTGGAGCTAAAGAGCGATGACCGCTGGAAACTCGAGTTTTGACTTGAAAACTCGAGTTTTCCTAGTCCAAATGCTAGACATGCTGAAGACACTTGATAACTCGAGTTTTGATGGCTGACTCAAGTTTTCTCAGTCAAGTTTTCCTAAACTCGAGTTTTGAGTTTCAAAACTCGAGTTTTCTTGTACCAGAGGAGCAAATCATTGTAGCGAAGTAGGAAACTCGAGTTTTGAGTTGTGAACTCGAGTTTTCTCATCCTGAAGCTGATTTTTGCTGACTTTAACTCTGAATTGAGTCATTCCAACTTTCATATGATCTTGTAGACTTCTAGAATCAATCTTGGAACTTGAATAATGATATCTTCATTTCATTTAGCAAGTTCTTCCTTCTTCCATCTCCTAACTTGATCATTCTTCATCATTTAACTTGGGCTCATCATTCTCTGCAAGTCTTACCTTCTTCAATATCCTTAAATTGATGAAGCTTCATTCCAACTTCTGCTTATCATAGAGACTCCCAGTATCACAGGAACTTGAATGTTGATACTCCTATTACATTGTGCAAGTTCTTTTGATAACATCTTTCTCTAGTCTCTTCTCTTCTTCTTGGTTATCCTCCAAAATCTATTGATAACATCTTGCTTCCTTGACAACCTCTCGCAAGTTCTTCTTTCCATTAATCCCTTATCTCCTTCTTGATTATTCTGCATGATTCAACTTGGACTAATCTACATTAAACATAGTAGTTAGTCAATGTAGGAGATAACTATATTACTCAATATATTACTCAATCTTTTTGCTTTTAATAATGACATGTATATATAAGACATCATCAAAATTAATCATAACTAACATATATGTCAATGTTGAAGACTCAATCTTGTGATGAAAAGGATAGAAGTCAGGGAATATGAGGCTCAGAGTAAAGAGTATGCGCCGTGAAAAGGTGTTGCAAGCACACTTGTATATCTTGAATAATATGGAAGAAGTTCAGTTGTATTTAGATGAACACATAAAAGAGTTTAAAGTAGATATATCCATGAAAAAATGACATGCAGATAGCTAATGAGCAAAAGAAGACATTCATAGAGTGGTAAAAGGAAAAGGTTTCACATGAGACCATTGTGTTTGAGACAATCAAATGGTTAGCTTGTGGCCTTCTTTTGAAGTTTTCACTTGGAGCGGATATGATATAAACGGGTATTGTTTCTACACAAAGCCCAGGATGATAGAAGTACTATGCAAAATAGTGGGAGTGATAGTAGTAGCTAAATCAATGCACTTTTCTAGTTCAAAAAATAAAAACCCCATATTGGCATCCATAACCTATTATAGAAGTTATCTAAGATATATTGGAGATCAGTTAGACCAAGTTGAGAGTCTTTTTTATTCAAATGTCAGTGGGTGAAAAATAATGTTATGCAAATAGATCAATTTGGATTTACCTTGGTTGATCTTCATATAGTTGGTTATAAAGATGAGCCCTTTATTCTAGCAAGCAAGGCGAAACAAGTGTTTTATGTCATTGTTCTTGAGAATAAAAAATTGTTCATTGTACTCCAAAGTAAAAAAACAGAAGGATTGTGATCCAATTTTGAATCTTGTCGACACGGACCTTTCACTACAAATCCACCTATAGCAAGTGAAGTAGAATTTGTAGATGATGAAGACTATGCAGCTAGAAATGATCGTTGGGAAAGAATATGAGAAAAACACATAAAGTAAGATTTTAAGGAGTAAAATAGGACTGTGTGATTTGCTTATATTTTAGTTTGTTTATTTCTTTCATTTAATTGTAATTTATTTATTTATCCTGTCCAATTTTGTTTATTTCTTTCATTTAATTGTAATTTAATATTTTATCCTATCTAACCTTGAATTTTTAGTAGGAACATGGCTACCCCGGATGAGGGGAACAATGCCGTGAGGAACTCGGGTTCCTCACCTACTAGGAAGAAGGCTAGAGGAAACACAAAGTTTTGACCATTGGTTGCATGTCGTGAGGATCAACGAGAAAAGGTGCACATCGACTTCGACATTGATATGAATCCAATTGGGCCGGAGGAAGACAGATTTATTAGCTAGATTGGCTATTTGAGCTGAAGCAAAGTCAGCATTCTATGATGCAACTGGAAGGAAGTTCCAATGGGCACTAAGAAGATGATTTGGGAACAAATTTTGGTATATATATTTTATATTTAATTTCTATCTAATTTCTTTTGGTAAATATCGACTATATTATGTTTTTCTTTGTAGAAAACATATGATGTCCCCAACACCAAGCAGATGTACAAGCATTGGATGTGGGAAGTTCGTGAGCAGTGGAAAGACTTCAAATTAATCTCACATGCCAGAACATCCGAGGGCCTAAGAGAGATCAGGATCCTTATGTTGATTATGCTTTTATTTCTATAGAAGACTAGAGATTGTTCGTGGCATCACGGTAGGATCCCAAATTTCAGGTATAAGTTGTTAATCATAATATGATACATTTTATTTCAATTTATTATCCATCACTAAGTCATTTTTCTTTATTCTCTGTTAGGAATTAAGTCAAGCCAATAAAGAGAGGCATGCCAAAAATCAATATGATCATACTATGTCTCGTGGGGGTTATCAGAAGCTTGAAAAGAATATCATATAGGTTGATTTACAAAAAATGGAGGAAGTAGCAAAATCAGATCCTAGTATTGTCGTGCGGCGCACCGCCTCCGCCCCCACATCACAGAAAAAGGAAAGAAGCGAGGATGAAGGGAGGAAAATTCATAAATCTAGTTGTTGCAAAGGTCAGTGCAAGGATTGTGAGTAGTTAATATAAACTTCATTTAAATATGTTTCAGTTTCCTTAAAGATTATAGTTGTTAATTTTTATTCGTCAACACTATGCTACAAGATGAACTTGAGCAGCATAGTCAGCAATGTTCCTTCACTTCAATTGGAAGGATGGACATCTTAGCCATGACGCATAGGAATCCAGATCACCTCGGTCAAGTCAGCAATGGTCTCTCAAGATATTTTGGACGGACTTCCTTACATTCTAAATAGAGTGAACCCAGTAGAGAGCAAATGGCTAAGATGTGAGACGAAGTCAAACAAGAGCTTAAATTGCAACTTCATCGATCACTCCGAGAAGAGATGTTGGGATAGCTACGAGGTGAGATGAGATTGAAGGTGTCTAGCATGCAAGCCAGGGTGCAATCAGAACAAAGATCTTCGGTTTGTAGATAAAATCAATTAAGATAACATTGAGTTTTGCCTTAAGTTAGTCTAATTATTGCAATCATTTCTCTTATCCAAGAATCCATGGCCTTTTGTAGCACCAAAGGCAGTTGTGATCCCCCAAAGCTACGACTTGGCGACCCCACTCCTCCACTAGATGTTGGAAAACCTTGCACCAAAGGCAGTTGATGATTCTATTGTACACATGCAGGCAACCAACCACCATGGTCAACAAATTCGGGACAATCAACGCAACTCAACGTTACAAATGTTTGACAGGGGGATAAAAGTGTAGACGTCCCTTTCCCCAATGACAAGGTTTCGCTACTTGGCCAAGGAAAAGGATTTTTCATCCTTTGGCCTCAACATCTAGTTTAGATTATGACTTTTCCTCCAATGGTAGGAAACACCTTACTATTAATTACTTGAATTTTCTTTGATGTCCTACTTACAATCTTTAATTTATGTGATGCTCGGATCAAGAACAAGCGGAAAAGTTTGGCTTCTTTGCACGACTCCAAGATACCCACAAACAAATTAAAGGGTTGACTTGCATATGCTTTCTGAGATTGTGGGTAGAACGTACTCATATAACTATGCAATTGATAGCAAAGATATACAAGAGTTCTTGTCTTTGGAGGAGAAAGACATGGGATGGGTTATGTTCGCAATCAAATGAGTTTATTTTTTATATTTAACTTTAATTAATGCAATGATTTTTATGATTTTATACTCACTAAGTTATTTCTGCTTTTAATTGTATGGTAGTTGCTGCCACAAATTGTGTGTCGAACACCAGACAAACCCAAACTATGGATTTTTATGTCCTGGGCGTGTGGCAAGGGGTGGGAACACTATGGTAGAGAGGATGAGCTATGTGCGGTATGCACTGGGAGAGATTCGATTGCCGTGTCATCTAGCACCAATTGTTAATAGGCAAGTAACTTTTGCTTACCTATTTAAAGCATACTCAATTTGTTAAGTTACAAAGTATTATGTTAGCTAACCTTATTTTAATCTATATATGTTATTATAATTATCATTAGAGTCTTTGGAGTCTCTGTGTTTCTTGTCCCTCGATCAATCACATATATTGGTTTGATTCCTTGGCTCACACGTTGAATGAAGAGATCAAAACCATTTTCAACATGTAAGTTAAATTGTTTGTAAAAATCATTGATTTTTTCACTTAAACAAATCATTTTAATGTCCTCTGGTTTTCATTCTAATGATAACATGATGAAGATGTATTCCATCTTGGGTAGGAAGCGCAAATCAAAAGTTAATACCATGAAGTGGCACCATCCTAAAGTAAGTTATTTAAATTCAAATTCTTTAATTGACAATCACTTTATAATTTCCTTAATTCATTTTAACTATTTTCTTTTCATGTATAGTGCTTTCGCCAACCAGGGAAAACTGAGTGCAGGTACTATGTTATACTAAATATGAATAACATCATCATTAGTGGAGTTACTTTAGAGTTTGAATAGGTGATCATTTCTTCATTCTCAAATGATTTTCATTTTTGTTCTTGTAGGTGAATTGTTAGTTATTTCATTAAATTGATTGATTTATGTTAACTTGTTCTTCAATTTGCCTGCAGATTTTTGGTCAAAAGGAACCCTAGAACTAAAACATTATTGTCGATCAGTAGTAGTCAAATTGTAGCGAAAAAAAAACCGCTACAAAAATAAGATTTTATAGCGGTTTAGACCAAAACCACTACAACTTTACGAAGGGAACACTCGCTCCAAAACGCGTGGTGTTAAACAACTAACCTTATAGCGCCTATAAGTAAATAACCGCTGTAAAATATGGCACCAATTTTGTAACGGTTGCTTTATAGCAGTTGTATTTCATAAAACCGCCATAAAAGTGGCGCTAACTAGGCGAGCTATGGCTCAAAGGTTGTGGTAGTTTTTTATGTGGCGGTTATAAGGCAAAAACAACTACAGAATGCATAGAGTCTAAATATTTATAGTGGTTTTTGGTTAAAAATGCTACAAAATTCAAAGAGGCATCACATTTGTCGCGGTTAATCAATATAACTGCTACAAAATGCAAACAGTCTTACAAATTTGTGGCGTTACTTATAAAAATGCTAGACAATTTGAAGTATAAAAACACTTTGCCCTTTAAATCATTTTGTGAAGAATTTGCAACATGAATATTGGTCTCAAAGTAGCTCCCTCCCTCCCATAAAAAAAGTCACATGTGCTATGGTTGGTAATGTGATATACGTATCATGTTACCTAGCACAATATTTGTCTTTTTTTCATCAAAGATTGGCAACAACTTTCAAATCAATGTTTCACTTTATGTTGCTCTTCCTTCATTGATAACAAAAGTTTGTAGTGGTTATGAGTTAAAAACTACTACATAATGTAAAGAGTCTAAATGTTTGAAGCGGTTTTTGGTTAAAATTGCTATACAATGCAAAAGTCTCTTCATATTTGTAGACGTTAGAAATAGAAACCATGACAGAATGCAAATACTTGGTAAACTTGTGGCAGTTTCCTACAAACACTGTTACATATTTGAAGCCTATATAAGTAGCCATCAACACAAATTATATTATGTGAAGAATTAGCAGCAAGAAACCAGACATTGGTTTAAAAGCAGCTGCCCCTTGAAAATTTGCAAATGGACTATGTTTAGTATCATAGTATACGTGTCATGTTACCTAATACGACATTTACATTTTATCAAGGGTGGCAACTGTTTGCGAACCATTGTTTGGGCTTCTTGCTGCTATTCTTCAAACTCACAACAAACTTTGTAGCGGTTTTAAGCAAAACCACTACAGAATGCAAAGAGTCTTCACATCTATAGTAGTTACTCACAAAAATCGCTACAGAATGCCAACAGTCTTCAAATTTGTAGTGGTTTTCGTGACTGCTACAAAGTGGTACCTAGAACGAGGTAAAATGTAGTAGTTAGTGTAGCGATTTTATTCAAAACCGCTACAAAAGTTTACAGTTTGTAGCGATTTGATCGTAAAACCACTACAAATGTTCCCATGAGCATTTCACTCTAACCACACATATTTCATTGTCACACACTGTCCTTTAATGTTTAAATATAGTTTTTAACAAGTGATGGCTTTAGGAAGAGGTAAGGGAAAGGACGTGATACAAGGCAGAATGCCTAAACGAAGGATGGTAGTACTAGAAGGCAGCACAAGGGTTAGAAATGTCCCCATGCTTTCACGGCTAGGAACCCAGCCTCAACAGATGTTCCCAAAGCAGGCGGTCCCATATGTGGTGGCCCCACAGGTGGGGCCTAACATGTATAGGAGGTGACTCTACCATTTCATGATGAGAATGAGGTGGTTGAGATCAATTTGGACGACTTTGACTTCAACATTCCCACACACGATGTGGATCGATTCATTGATGGGAAGATCAGGGAGGAGTAGGGGAACCCCCGACCATCATCTACGCGGGTGACTGGATTTGACATGGAAATCAAAGGTAAAGTTGAAAATTATTTTAATAAATTTAATATTTAAATTTCATATAGTTTATTAAAAGTGTAGCAAAATGTAATAAAAATACATCGCAAATTGTGCAAATGAGCAAGAGAACATAACCACAAGGAAGTTGGATTGGCGTGAATGCGATGAATGAGCCACGTGTCATAGTTCTGTGGAATAAGCACATGGACCAACCGATCAAGAGCGGTGGTCAGGTCTTCCTTGCGATATTGAAGAAAATAAAAGTTCTTGATGGGTATTCAACCAATATTTTGCGATGTATTGACATGCAAGCTCGAAGGTTGTTGGCCTTAAGAGTTATGACTCACATATTCTTATACAACAGTTACTTCTACTGGCAATAAAAAACACTGCCTCTCAATATGTTAACCTTTTTTGTGCATATGTGTTCTTCCTTTCGGAAGTTGTGTTCCAAGGTTTTGATCGTTAAATTGCAACAAAAAATCATTCTTACGCTATGTCATTTGGAGATTATCTTTCCTCCGTCTTTTTCTGTAACACCCCCGGGGTGCTGGCATACTTTGCCCTTATCTTACACAGTAGTGTGGCAAGATCAGAAATAGTTCATTATACCGATACAGCGGAATTTAGATTTGATTACATTACAGGGGTATTCCCACGGTTTATACCCCTTTACATTCATTTACAGATAGTGAAAATTAAAATACACTAATCACTATTGCCCCTCGGTTCTTCAAGATGTCCCTTCGCTGGGCCGCCTTCAAGCAACACTCCATCCTCGAACCATGTGCATCACTTCTCTTCCTATGCTCACCTGTCTATGGTTGGTAGTGGAGGGTGAGATTATGAGGAATCCCAGTAGCAGACAATACCAAACAATGCATGCAAGATAAATGCTAGTGTATGATATACTTGCCTTGCACAAGCCCATGTTAACATAATGACATATCTGCATGCTCAATGCTTCATGCATCATACTCATGGCCATAGCATGATCATAAACAGAGCTTCAATCATTCAAGTATGTTAAACATAGCAAGCAAGTATAGCAATCAAACATATACATACAAGCAATAATATCAAATACATGCAAGTAAGGTAAGCCCACTACCTTTTTAAGGACTATTGTCCTTACACGTTCCTCTTTCGCTAACCGTCAAGGTTGCTTGAAGTTCTTTCCTTCTCCTTCCTTAAGGCCCTAAGGACATATCCATAACTTTAGAACCAGGGAAATGAATGTTTATGTTCCTTTATAAACCCTTTTTGCAAAACTTATTATTTCTAGCCCTTAATTTACTCATTTATGAATTAATCTCTTAATTGGTCAGAAAATCCAGTAACTTCAATCATTTTTAATAAATTTCACAAAACTCATTTTAATGTGCTGTCAACTCTCACGCGTTCGTAGAGAAGTCCACTTTCATATAAAAATACTTTCAAAGGTCAGAACTTGTCAAATAATTCCCAGAATTTATGTTTTTCTTGACTGCCAATTAAGCTTCCAGAATTAATGACTCAACTTTAAAAATTTGTATCTCACTGATCAGAGCCTTAAAAATTACAAAATGTATATTTCCTAAACTCTCAGTGTGTTCTCTGCATGCCTGAAAAATTTTACCATATTATAAACACTTTAACCCATTCAAAATCACGTGTTCATACCTTCTGCCCAGTTTTTATCTGCAGGACACTGGGTCATGTTGTAACATTTATTACTCACTAACCAGAAATCAAAAAAATACAAAATACCCATAAATTTAAATTTATTCATGTCCTATACGTCCTGGAAAAGTTTCATAATTTTTAAAGGACATTAACCCAGTGTAAACACGCCCACAAGCTACCTGGGTTCAGTTGTTCAAAACTGGCAGATTTGCCTTTTCCTTTGAACTCTTTATTTTACATGTACACATACCTTTAAAAATTCACCAAAAATATTTTTCCCACACAATTTTTCATAAGGAAAACGATGGTGGTCTCATATTTTATAAATTCCACTTATTTCTTGGTGTTTACCACAAATTTCCAGATCTGGGTCTTAATCGAAAATGCAAGAACTTGAAGAAGATGAAGGATGTTCTTACCACTATGGCTTGCTATAGAACTTGTGATCAATTTTACCACACTTATCCTTCAGCCAAGCCTTGCAAAATCACATGCATGTGGGTTATTCTTCATCAATCTCAACATGCATGAGAGTAGAAGCAACCTTGACTAGTAAGATTGCAACTTACCTACTTTGATTCTTCTTCTTCTTCCTATTCTTATTGCTTCAACCCGTGGCTTCTTGTGGTTGTTGATAATGATGATGATCCATGGAGATGGAAGGGATGGATAAAGGTTTGTTGAGGATTTGGAGGAGAGGGGGACGGTTGGTGTATGAGAAGAGAAGAGGTTGGTGTAGGAAATTTGTGAAGTGTGTGAAGGAGGGAGTGTTTGACGTGAAAAGAGGGAGGAAATGGAAATAGAATTTGATTGTATGATTGTGTGTATGTGCATTACGGAAATGAGGAAGGGAGAATGGAAATCAGATTTAATGTGTTATTATGTGTATGTGACAAGTGTCATAAGCTTGCATGCACATGAGTGTGTTGTTCTCCATATGTGACGCCACATGTCATATATGCATGTGTGTGTTGTCAACAAAGTATGGCACCATGTGTTGCATTTGTGCATGGGTTTGTGTGTGTGTTGCCTCGGTTTGTGTGTTGGGTTTCCGGTCATGTCTCGATTTGCGTGTTTGGGTTACAGTGTTGTCGTCTCGGTTTACGTGTTTAGGTTACAATGTTGTTGTCTCGGTTGACGGGTTTTTGGTTCAGTGTTCTTGTCTTGGTTTGTGTGTTTGGGTTATGTTGTGGGTGTGGCACGGTTTTTAAGGAAGTATCCGGGATTCTTGCTCGGATTTGACTCAGGATTGCGACACGAAAACCGAAACCCGACAAACGATGCCACATGCCGGCGTTTTCTTCAAAAACGCAGGGCATACCCTACTACCCTGGAAATGCCATATGCTCGCTTATACCGGCAAATTTACACTCAACTAATCGTCCCGAACCATAGGACATAGTTGGGTGGCATCTTTTCCAACTGGATGTACACCATATAAGCCTTCTGTGCCCCTTTTTCAGTAACACTTTAATTACACGACTCAAATATACTAGGTCCACCGATCGTATAACCGAGTTACTTAGTCGGCGAAAGGCTTTCTATCTCTCATCATTCTTGTAACACTTCCCGAATTGGGCTTAGCCGTCCGCCTAATTTAGGCTTATTCTCAATTCTCAGGGGCCTAAAATTCAGGATGTTACATTTTCCATGGTGATAGTTCACCTTACGGTACACCTTGTTCATGAAATAAAGCTAGCTAGCCTAATGCAATACCAATGGATGTATCCGATTAAGAGGTAGTCATTTTACATATGCGCATCAGCATTACTCTTTTAATTTTCTAGTTACACATTTAAGCATTTATGGACATTTCTTCTTCTTTACTTTATAGGTTTTTGGGAAATTGAAATCTTGTGTAAGGAATAAAGTGTGACTAGAAGGTTCTATAGCTTAACGCTATATTAGGGATGAGGTCTTTTATTTTTGTTCAAGCTACTTTGATGATAGTGAGACATCTTTCAACCAACCACCTTGTGTAGAAGATTGTCCTAAACCCGAACCTAAGCCATCATCAAGAGAGTTGTTAATCCCTCATGTTGGTAAGTCAGTTGGAGGAAGTGAGAGATTTAAACTTACGACAACTGAGAAGTTACAAGCACATAAACATGTCTTGTTAATTACACTAAAGTTGAACCCTTCCTTTACTAAGCATTGTACACTCATATGTTATGGTATATATTTCCTTACATTTTATACTTACATTTCATGATCGTCATCTCATGATCAATTGTAGGGAATTCAGAAGACATGTGAAGTGTCAATTCAGGATCGTGCACAGACATCCTCTGAAATTGACAAAAAGGTCCATAGAGAATTCCCATGATTGTTTGAGCAGAGAATACTAAATGACCACAACTCACACTCACCAAATTTCAAAGCTCTCACACTCGGCCCTTTAGACCATGGAACCAAGTTTATGGCATATAATGTCAATGGTTTCAAGTTTTACACGATTTCACGATATTAAAGTCGCTAACTCGAAACTCAGGAATTTATGGCACCTTTGGGACAAGGAGTTTTGCGAGCAGCAATGATGGCAACATGCAGTTCAAAGACGTCCAGATTATGAAAAGCTTCTTGATGTCATCAAAATAAATTACCAAGGACATTTTCGCGTGACGCTTTTCAAGTATTTGTGGGCAAATATGACAACTTCCTGGGGACTAACAACAAATGACTCAGGCATCACATCAGTAAATTTCTACATGCCAATTCTCACCGATTAGTTTCAAGATGATGAGTCATATATTCTTGTCTAAGAGGCACATCAAGTCTATTATGCCAAGGACGAGAGGCACAGAGATTGGAATATGGTGGTTTACTTAAAGCCCTGAGACCTTTACAACATGGGCAATGGTGATAATATCGCCTATCCGTTTCAACCCACCAATTTCAAAAACTTCTTCCCTGAAGGCGATGACAATTTACCTATCATTTGATGAGTTTTTTTAAGTTATGCTTTATTATCAATTAATCTAAGTTTCATTTGTGTTCAAACATATTAAACTCACAACTAATATTTTCTCCCTACCTTTTTTGTAGTGAGGGCAACGAAGATTGATTAAAAAAAATGCTTATCTTATTGTAATCCGGCTATATTTTTTTTTAAAAAAAAAACCAATATATTTTTTGTACCAGTTTTAAAACTGCCACAAAACTTATGACCAGTATAGATTCCGGCACATTAACCACTACAAATATCAACCATTGCAAAAACTGACACATTAACCGCTATGAGTTTGACGCAAATATCCTTATAAATACAACCACCACAACTCATTTCACGTACTCTTTCATTTATTCCTTCCAACTTCTCTCTCGTTTTATTTTTGTTCTCAATGTTTTTTGGAGAGGTTAAGTGCTTGATCAAGCTTATCAAATATGGTAAATGTTTTTTTTTCATATCTTTCATTTTTAATTTCTTATCTTATCATTCTTTAATACTACCTAATTTTTATTTCCAAAACGACATTCCGTCAACATTCCTTCTATAATCATCAAAATTAATTTCATAATCAAATATCATCTAGTGGACATCATAATAAGTTTATATTATCTATACTTTCTCAAAATTTTACCTATATAACATCCATAATCAAATATCATGCAAGAGTATTAATCTTTAAAATATTAAAATTTATCATATAAATTATCAATAAAATGGTAACACTAAAATAACAAAGTAATAAAAACCTATCGTTTGTTTGCTTACGGTTGAGCTTTTTAAAAAAAATATATATAATTTTCTCTGTGGCGGTTATTTAACCGCTACAACATTTGGGGAAAAGAATTGATGGGAAAAATTTGTAGCGGTTATAAAACCACTAAAATTTTAATTTAAACTTTTGGGCGCCATTGTTACAATTTATCCATTACTGTAGCGGTTTTGAAGCCAATTTTTAAAAATGTTTTCCCTCAAAATTTTCCCGCCTATTTTTATAAATTCGTGGATGTAGTTAGTGGCGTCAATAGACCTCTACAAATAATTTCAATTTCATCTTGTAGTGGTTTATGAACCGCTACAAAATGTTAACACAATATGTCATCTGGATGTCATCCTGTAGCGGTCATCTATAACCGCTACAATATCAGTAGTGGTGAAAATAATTGAGTATCGGTTCATTGTAACCACTACAAAACAACTTGCCACAATACTTTTTATAGCAGTTTCTCTTACTGCTACGTATATGTTGTTAGTAGCGGGCTATTGACCGCTGCAAAACGGCAATGTTTTTGTAGTGTTTGCTATGAAAGACATTAATGTGCTAAGAGAACTTTTGGCGCGACATCTTCTACAACATATAGAAGATGTGTAGATATAATAAAAGGTTTTTTCTTACATAGTGTAGTGGTTTACATAGTGTATAACATTTGATAGTTGAACTTGTGAACATAGTGCGGTTTTGTTTTTACAGTTGTTGTATATTAACTTGTGAACTTGTGCACATTCTTGTATTAAACATGTTTAGAGAACCTTTATATTAACTTTTGTATTAGACTAAGTTTTCTTTATTCTATGAATTAACGTTTTATATTATTACTCAATTTTTTATATCTCAGTTCTGGTTGTATATTACAAAAAGACAATGGACACAAAATATTTTGAGGAAAAAAGTCATTTTAAGTCTCACTTATGGATATGGGTTATTATTATTATTATTAAAAGTATATAACTGTTGTGTATAACGATTGTCTAAGAACAATCATCCATTTTAAAACTTTTCAACGACACTCACATATAATATCTTAAAAATAGTCATTTAAGAGTTCTAAAAACGGACGTTGAAAGTGCCTTTTGTAGTATTATTGTATATGAAATCTAGTAAATATTTTATAATTTAGTGAACTGAGCCAACATTTATGTTATATTAAAAAACCAACATTTATGTTTATGTAAAATACAAAAATTATAACAAAATTTGTGTCGATGAAAAAACTTATAACGAAAGAGGCAAATTCATATCGAATACTAGCCATGAATGTTTTAAGGTAGAGTTGACAAAACGAGTTTAAATAGCTCCCAATAAATCTTTTTACCTTGAACTTCCGACATTTTCTCAAGTGTTGCTCTAATTTCAGCAGGCTCAAGGCCAAGCCGGAATGCCCAAATAACTTGTTTTTTCTTTAAAAAAAATTCAACTTTCTTATTATTATGTATATACAACTACAAGTCTTAAAGAACAAAGGAAAAAGACAAAAAAAGAACTTTAAAATTGTAAGATTCTAAATCAAGTTTGTTACCAAGAGTTGATAAGGAATGATGAAATTTGATAAATAATTCATAACTCATCTTTTGGGAAATACATGATTTGAATTTTTGCAAATTCAAAATTCTTTTCTGTCTTTTTTCTCAAGAACAAAATATAACTTATCTTAAAGCCTGAATTTTAATTTAAAATTAAATATTCTTTAGTCCTCATCTTTATCATTTTTGTAAAAAAAATATTTGACCATTCAAAAATATGGGACTGAAAAAAAATTTTAAAAACGTAGACAAGTAACCCGAAATTGACTCGGCATTAAGGTCACTTACCATTAAGTCCACTTCTTGTAAAAGTGGCAGCCTCGGTAGTAAGTGGATGGCATAATGATGGACTTATTGGATTTGATAGTGCCCAAATTTGTTTCGGAAGTGTTGGTTAAAGAGAAGTGGGTATTGATCTATCACAATTTAACCAAAAATACACAAAATGTAACAATGTTGTCTTACCATGCCATTAAATTAAAATTTCTGACCAAAGAATGACACATGGCAAGCTCATGTGGCAACACTCTAGCAAATCTCTCTCCTCCCTCCTCACTTTATCAGATAAGCTCGGACGTTTTGCATAAAGAAAGGATTCTTTCACATGCCTCGGACGTTTGGTGCATTGACCCATCCTTCAATGACCGGTGAGTCCTAACACGATTAACCCCAAATGGATGGGATACGTTCAGTCTGCTTAATTGTATTTTGCTTGCGATGCCGGACTGACTAACTTTTATAATCAAGATGACGATGTAACGGTGGCTGGTGAGAAATAAAGGAGCCATTTATTTTGTGGTATTTACGGTCGATTCCGTTTATGATATCAGTGAGAAGGATCATTTTAACCAGATTGTGAGCTTTCAACGGCGTCATTCCGATCCACGATGCAAGTGGTTTCTATAATTTTATTAAGATGGCTTCTTATTTGTTTGCTTAAACTCTCTTCTCTTTCTGTAAAGAGTGAGAGAAACAACTGTTTCTGTGAGTGGGCTAGCAAATTCAGAGAATCAATATAAACTTAATAAGAAAATCAAACTAAACCAACTACCAAGCCGACTACTGTAGCTCCCTCACATATCACTGTTCACCGAAACAGTACCGACTAAAAATTGCAATCTACAAGCCGTTCACCGTATGTCCCCCCCCCCCCAAAGACTACTCCGGTGCAATTTTGAATTTTGAATTTCAAAATGTGTCTCTCCTATTTATTATTTCACCTTATCCTCGTACTCATCAGCCTCACAATCTCTTTACCCTTCCCATTCTTCTTTTTCATTCCATAGCCCTGAAAGTGAGGACAATTTAGAGCAGAAAAGAGGATGCGACGATGATGGCAAACCTTCTTCTTAACGAATTCAAAGAAGCAAGAAAAACTCCTGCAATCAATCCCGGCTTTCGCTAACTAAATCCGAATCCTGCCGTCGTCGTCGTTGATCTCCACAAAGCAAGTCATCCTTCAGAAGAAAGCTTCCTCCAAAGAAACACAAATCAAGTAAATGGGTTTGTAGATTAGGAGAAGATTAGGTTGTCTCCGCTTGTGCTATTGGGTTGGTTTTTCATGCCGCCTGAACCACTGCCAATTGACTGGAAGGACTTCTTCAAGGAGAGGAAGCACGAGAGTGATGCTTTTGTCTATTGATCTGGGGGGTGTGTGTGTGTAGCATTTGTCTGATATCTATCAATCTGGTGTCCTCCAATTACTTCTTAGTTTTGAACATTTGTGTGATACGCGTGAGTCCTGCTTTCTGATTCTTTTTAAAATTGGACGTTTGCAATTGGAGGTGCAGAAGTCAGGTAGATCACCCAATCTCTTCTTTCTCAACTTCTTCAAGAACTTCGATCTTATATTCAGGTTATGTGTAACTTCATTTAGTAGAGCATGCTTATGGATTATTTGGTTTTAATGGATTACATATATACCTCAAAGTAATTGTGGGTCATCCTGATGTCTTGGGTTTGTGGGGCTTTGATTCTGAAATCCCCTATCATTTTAATCTATTTTTTGCCTGACACTGAGAGGAAGGAAATCTTTTGTACGCCAATTTTAATTTCCAGTTTCCCCTTCAAAACGATATTTTAGACTTTAAGATTGCCGAGGTCCGCCAACGCCTTGCTTGCTATTTGTGAGGAAGTCTCTTCTAACGACAAGCATCTTGAATCTCGGTATTTATTTCAATTTCTAGCGTTGTTTATCTACTTTATGTATTATGTGTACTCTATATGTATGGTGACTCTTTGCTTTTAAAATGCTGCATCTTAAAGTCTAAAATATCACTTCTGGAGTTGGTTTTTGCACCAGCTGAAGCACGGATTTCACGCAGTGATGAAGATATTATTGAGGCCACAATGAAGGGTGTGGTCTCTCACCATGTTCGTGCACATATAGCTTATTAGGAGTTTTATTCTCTATCTCGCCTTCCTATTTCTCTGATCTTCATATGTGGTCTGAAGATATATTTGTTATTTGTCTTCTGTTACTGATAATGAACCTGAACTAGTAATTTGGGTGTTGGGTTTGGTCTCTCATCAAGTTCTTTGTCTTCTTTCTACGTGGCTGAGATAGTGACTGCTGTTACTACATTTTAAAAATTTTGTTTGGTTATTAATTTGATTATTTAATGTGTATAAGGGGTAGAACATACTATCTGAACGTAATGGCCATTACTTAATCAAATTGCAAAGTTCTTGCCGAGGTATTGCAAAGTGCTTCTTTGAAAGAGGGGAAAAGTTGAGCATTACTAATATTCAATTGGTTTTGCCTTAAATTATAGGTTACATTAGTATTGGAATGATGTCTCTGCAAAACAGGGCAGTGGTAATTGTTTTTTCTTTTCAAGTTTATAGATCATCAGTTTTGGTTGGATTAAAACTCCAATGACCAAATGATCTTTGGCTTCTGCAAAATAGGGCAGTGGTAATTGTTTTCTCTTTTCATTTTTTAAAGTTATGTTTTCTTCTCAAGTTTAGAGATCATCAGTATTGGGTTGAGCTATGCAAGTTAAAAACTCCATATGTATACTATGCAAGTTAACGATCTTCTGTTTCTCTCAATGAATTTTCTGTGGAATCCACATATTCATAACCCAAAATCTTAAGTTAAAAATCTTTAGGGTATGTCTGAGAGTTGAACTTTCCAAGTTGAAGAATTTAACTGATTTAGTTTTATGCAGAGATTATCTGCTGTCAGAAATCCATTTTCATCTTACCAGTAGTTAATCGATGCCCAATGCTTGTCCGTATTGTTCTAATTGTAGTCACCTTCATTAGAGTTCACTCCAATGTTTTATCCTGAGAAGTTTGAACTTCCAAAGGAACTGCACAGAGTGTTCGGGATGCACTCATAATAAACTAGAATGCTACTTATAATTATTATGAGAGTCTAAATGTTAAGCAAGCATATTACCTTTCAATGGAATTTCTTCAGGTCTGTGAGGACTTTAACCATTAGAATGATTTTTACAACTGTTGACAACATTTTTCCATATTTAAATTTTGTTTTATGTATGATTCTATCATTCAGGGTCAAGCTTTGCTTAACGCAATTGGAAATCTAGAGCTCATTGGTCCCAATGCCGAGGCATTGAGCAAGCTTGGTCATAAATTAGAAGATGTGGCATGCCAGGTGAGATATTTCCAGTCTTAAAACTTTTGTATTTGTTTAAATTTTATAGTGCCTTTTTGTGGTCTGTGTATTTGATTTGTTGCCACTTGCCACTGGCTTGAGTCATTGTCTGTCTGATGCAAAGCACAGTATGTCAGCATCCAGTTGAATTGTTTCCTATTTACAACTTCATGGGGCTAAAGCTAACATAAAAAGCTGCAGAACCTTATATGAAAATCATATAAATTTACAGCACCTTGCAATTCTCACTTATGAGGTAGACAAGGTTTATTTTGAATTCATCTACAATGCCGTTGGTTTGGTCATTGCTCACATCAGTGGAGAATGAAAGTAACTACATTTTATAATAATTCATTGTCTTGCTCTGACTGTTAAATGCTCATCAAATTCCATAACATGAATAACGTTGTGTGTCTTCCAACCATTTGTCGTCAAATGCAATCACTTGAGAACTGCCAGTTGAACTTTCCAAGTTGAAGAATTTAACTGATTTGTAAGCCCTTACTTTGTGATCAAGTTAGATGATTGATTTATGACCCTATGTTTTATATCTTAAACTGCAGAACTTTTGCATTTACATAATTTCCGATGTAAATGCATTTTTGGGGTTTCTTTTATTTTCTACATTGTTGTTTTGCTTACTATCCTTATGGGATATATTCTAGGAGGATAAGTAACAATGACATCTCTGGGAAAATTCCTTTTTTGATTGGTAACTAGACACTGATTAATTGATCTGTATGCATTGCAGTAATCATATTCTACACATACGGAATATAGGATCTGAAGTGTGGCCTCCACATACGCAGAATAAATGATAACCATTTGAATGTTCTGTACCATATTGTACTTCAGAATTCCTCACCATATGGAATATGATCTTGTAACACCCCAAATTTTCCAACAATTATAATAATATAAAATTGCAATAATTTTTATAAATAATTACTGAAATTCAAAATAACCAAAATTTGGGAAGTGTTACCGCCGCACTTGTACTGGAACAAGTGCAAGGCTACCTTATTACATTAACATAAATCCAAACTTAAATAAAAGTATTTTATTCAAAGTATAAAATAAAAAGGAAATTAGTTAAAAAGCTGAATGTTCTTCCTCACTTCTATCGCTAACCCCAAAGAAACCCCAACTTTGAAACCTGTTTCACTGAAAATTTGCTCCCCCGAAGGATCATCACGGCCCAGAACACAAACATCAGCAAAAGCTGGTGATCCTAATCAAAACACAATTTATACGACTCATATATATTAATTAAATCAAATATATAATCACATAGTGATTGAATCAACTATCCATTCCAATATTTTAGAATAATAATAATGATGATGATGATGATGATGATGATGATAATAAATAAATAAATAAAATATTTACATGATGATAAAAATATCATTTACGTATGTACATATAATCTAAAATATCAATTTCAATACTCATCATATCTATACATTCACATCGAATCAAATACTATTCATTATCTTTATTAATTTCATTTGGACCCGAAAACCCGCTCCATTTAATTTAGTGGGAAGAGAACCATGGTAGACCCGGAAACCTACTAGTCACGGATCATCAAATTGGCCATATATCAATAAAACATTTCGTCCTAATGTGCACACATGTTCCTAAAGTTGCTACTAGTATCCCGAGTTACCCTGCCAGATACCACTTTGAGAAGAACAGTATAATCAGTTCACATCAAATAATATATCGGAGGCATAACGCCCAAAGGTTGTGTTCATCACTTTAGGAGGTACCATCCCAAAGCTATCCTCCTACGATTAAATTGTTTTAAAACACACACTCATAACAAATGGATTTCTCAATATATATATATATATATATATTAATGAAAGGCATTTATAGATTTCCAAAAAAACAAAAGACGTACATATATTATGTATAATAATGAAAGGATATCAATAAGTTTCAATCACGAAAACCGAGGCACCCAAAGTGTACATGTATGCTCAATGATAAAGGGTTTTAAAAAAGTTAAACGAAAATCAAGAAGGAGAAATATATGTATACAAGAAGATGAGGAGTTTTTGCTTTCATAAAGTGATTCACGCTAACCGAAAAGGACAACACATATATACATATACAAGCGCAAAAACACATTTTAAGGGTTTTTCATAAAGATCGAGATAGACATGCAACAATTAACTCCTATTGTTCTGGGGATTAGGATTACATATAATATATTTCATATATAACAATCCCATCAAAATTTATATGAAACTAACCTAAGACTCATGGGGATTAGGATTACATATAATATATTTCACATATAACAATCACATATGATATATTTAGGATCATAATTACATATCAAGATTCCTATAAAATTAGCCACTCATGGGAATTAGGATTACCTGGTCTCCGCTTTTGCTAGCCTCTTAGAAGAATATAGAAAATAGTAGAAGAGAATAGTAGGAGAATAGGAGAATACAATAGTAGAAGAGAATAGTAGGAGAATAGGAGAATACAATAGTAGAAGAGAATAGGAGTGTTCAGGGTTAGGCTAGACCTCTATTTATAACTTAAAATTAGGGTTAGATATGGGTTGAGCTCTTTACTATTGCCAACTCATTAATAGGGTAAATTAAATTAAATCCAATCAATCAATCATTGTGTGAATTTAATGTCATTAATAGGGTATATTCAATCAATCAATCATTATGTGAATTTAATGTGACTTGGTTGACAAGTAGAGGACTTATTACCTACAACCTCTTTCTTAGTGCATAAGTTGAAAATTCCTAAGGCAATTAGGACTATGAGTAATTGGCTATATATAAAAAAGTTATTACTATTAATAATAATATCATTACTATTAATAATAATCTGGGTATTACAGATCTGATCTGTTTTTATATGGAATATTCTGCACATACGGAATATAAGATTTGTTTTTTTAGTTCTCTCATGGGTACATGATTCTTTTTGTGGGGTTGTAAATTTTGAGATTTCTCATAGGCTTAAGCAACTCTAGTATACTATAGTATCCTTCCCTGTTCAAAAGCTTGGTCCTTGGGATTCATATGGTGACATTTTGGTGAACCACATGGGTTTGAGTGGACAGCCCTTTTAAATAAAGAACCATGGAATAGCAATAGGGTTCGTATTGCCACAACAAATTTCCACTTTTTAATATTTTTCACACAAAACAAATTTTCACTTTTAATATTACCACGCTTGAGAGATTATAGGGTTCGTATTGCCATGTTACCATCGCTTCCACTTTTGGACCTGGAATTGTTTGCTTTGTTATTGATTTGTTCTTTTATGCTTTGTTGTTCGGCTGATGAAATAGTTTTAGTTTCCTCTGCTGCAAAATATATGATTTGGTTCTTTTCTTACTGATCTGTGTCATGAATTAGATAGTATATTCAACCTCAAGGGAATGAAATTTGCTGACTATATAGTTATTTATGATCATTAAAACCTTTACTCTTTCCTTTTATGCACCAGGTAATAACAGGATAAGGACACATGGCTCGAAACCATGGAGATGAAATAGAGTATGGCGTAGATGATAATGAGATGGCCGAAGTAAAAAATGATTCTTACAAAATGATATTAAGACCTTTACTCTTTCCTTTTATTTATGATCATTGTTGCACTGCTTTTTTGTTGAGAAAAGTGAAAATCACAACTCCTGGAAGGATTAGCGGTCCATAGAAACATCCCGGAAGCCTTTTGGAAGGATTTACCAGACACAAATTAGTACATTGGCTATACGAGATAAGTTGATGATTGCCGGAGGTTTTACAAGGTACTATTGTTGGACTTACTTTTTTTTTTTTTTTTTTGCTAAGCAATGCAGAATGTATAGGGGCTTAAAGGAAAAGGAACAAATTTCACAAAATTCAAGATCGAAGCAATTATTGATAAGCAAAGAGTAATACTTTAAAATGACCACGGTTGAACCAAAATAGTTTTTTAATAAGAATTGGTATCCTAATGATTCTTATTCCAACAACAATTGTAGATATGAGCTACCATCATATTTGGCCCAAAATCCTCTGTCTGGTCCCTAATAAAAAAATAAAAAAAAAAATTGGTCTAAAGTATATATTTTGAAAACAGATGAGGTTTATATAATTTAACAAATTCAAAAGAGGTTTGTGTAGTCTATTATATTTAATTTTCTGTTCATTTTTCAAAATAGTTCTGTTGCTGCATGCCTCCATCCGTAGGTGATGTTTAATGATATCGCTGGTGTAATCTATTATATTTAATCTATTTCATTGTATTAATCTTGTTGATATGCTTCCATCCTGGAATAATTGAAAGTCTCAATGAGCTCATGCTTTAAGAGATTAGAACAAGAATATTAGTTATTTTGTTTGCTAATTATCTGTTTTTGACTAGGAAACTCCACTGAATTCTAGGAGAATGATCTAGGACCCTAAATCAAGAGCAGATAAACCAAAAGTATTTTTTAATTTGCTTTGGAAAGGGTAGTCTTTATGACTTGGTTTGGTGCTCCGCTTATGGGCGTATTTGTTGATTTGGTTTTCTCTGGGAGATGCTAATGAGTTCATTTTTGGCTTTTTTTCAGAGTCCTAGCATTTCTTATTTTTTAATCCTAAACATGGAGGTAACTTAAACCTCCATATTAATATGCCACTCTTCATGAGGATATATTTGATTGCCTCTTCGAAATTGCTATGATTGTTTTACTATATTGTGTTTGTTGCTCAAATTGTGCGGCATATATTCTATCTCGCTAATTGTCAATCTTTATATCAAACTGGATAGGCAAAGAGATTTGAGAGCTTTGTTGTGTTCTATTTTCCTTTTTAGTAGGTCTTATTCTTCTTCCTACTGTGCATTCCCTATTCTTTTTCCTATACAATTCCTTTTCTTTTCTTCTAAACAAGATCTTGTCTCTTCATAGGAGGAAGTTGATACTTCGTTTTCATATAATTGCAAATTTTTAATGAAATATAATGGGTAGATATCTATTATTTCCTAAATATTAAACCTTATATATATATATATATATATGTGTGTGTGTGTGTATATATATATATATATGAAAAAAGGAGGTAGGCTTTTAAGCTATTTGTAGTTTCTATAATAATGGGTTCGTAGTGAATGTCAAATATTAAAAAGGAATTTAAAAATGCAAATTCCTAAATAGAAGACCAATTCGTAATAAAGTATAACAACAATAGAAATTAGGGAAAATTAGAATGGACGACCTAGAAGAAAAAATATTTATGGAGAAGGACCATAAAAATTGTAATTATTTAGAAGGACCAAATGTAAAAATATAAAATTAAAAGTATTAAAATGCCCCTAACAAAATCTTTTACATTCCCTCTTACATTTTATTTCCCATTCTATTTTTAAAACTATTACAAAATTATAAGATTCATTAAATTAAACAATAGTTTTCTCAAATTTCATTTTCAACAACTTAAATATATATCTATAAAGAAAAATTATGCATTCTTCAATTTGAGAAAATTATATTTTTTTTTTAAATCAACAAAAATTTTAATTAAAAATGGAATTTTATAATTTTAATAAAACTCAAGGTCTTTTATAATTTATCATATTTGTTAAACCAAAAAAGTTTGTATGATTTATTTTTGTTTTAGAAGCAATTTATGTGGGTTAAAAATAAAAATTAAGAAAAATGTGAGTTTAACAATTGTTAATTAAATAATATATTGAAAAAAATTTATAATCATATCATGATGGGTAGTTTTAGTTTTAACGTAGTTATTTTTTTTTTTTAATTATGAATACAAAAGATAGACATGAGCTTTGATTAGGGGCAATTTAGTAATTTTAAATTTATATTATAATATTCGGCCCTTCTAAGTAATTAGAATTTTTACGGTCCTTTATAATAAATATTATTTTTTTTAGGTCCTTCATTTTAATTTTCCCTAGAAATTAATTTAGGCTATTTGATTGATGACCATGTGACTCATGCTTCCAAATGATAATGCTGAAGATGTAATTAATGGAGCCAATAAGCATTAGTCATCATACTTGATCGTTATTTACTTATATTGTTGTGATGTTTTTAAGTCTATTAAAATGAAATAAAACTATTACTTTTTTTGGCAAAAAAATAACACTATTACTTACTTTAGTAAAATCATCATGTGCATATTATGACACCGCTAATTAATTTTGTTCTAAGAATTTCAATAATATATTATGCACAAGGTATTTTGTCCTTTTTTATTTGTCAAAAAGTCTTTTTATTTATTTAAGTATAAAATTTTCATTGTCTTTGTTGGAAGCTAGAGATTGATAATTTAATTTAATTTAACTACAATATTCTTGGCCCAAATTGTTCATATCCTTTTCGTAAGATATAGTTTGGAATCTATATACCGTGGTTACTTTATACCCCCGCCCCCTCGGCTTTTTTTTCAATTTGCCCTTTTTTAAATAACTATTTAAGCATCTACCCCTGTTTGGAAACTATTTAAGTATCTGCCCCTGTTTAGTCGACTAATGCCCTCATTTAGTCGACTAAAACGCGGGGCTCAATTTTTTTTGAAAAATCCCGCGATTTAGTCGACTAAACCATATGATTTAGTCGACTAAATCGTGGGGGACATACTTTTTTTTTAAAATCCCCACGATTTAGTCGACTAAATCACATGGTTTAGTCGACTAAATCACCGACTAAATCGCGGATTTTTTTAAAAATTGAGCCCCGCGTTTTCAATAGGCGACGACCTTTTCACATTAAATTTGTTGAAAAGAAATTTGTTTTTTAATTATTGTTATTTTAAATTTTGAATTATTGTTTCCAGTTTTTTAGGAGTTTCAAATAAGTAGCGGTTTTATTAGGATTGTTTCCTACTTTCTTGCTAAAAGTTGTTTCCTACTTTATTGCTTTAAGTTGTTAATTTTCATAAAAATCACATCACCTACTTCTCCGAATTCAAAGTTTTAATCGGATATATCGACGTTATATATATGTGTGTAGCAAAGAATAATATATGTATATATATCCTACATTATATAACGAATCATTCATTTCTTAACAAACTAAATTTTTTCAGTCTAGCAAAAATACAATAAATATTTCTACCAAAATATATGTATATATATCCTACATTATAGGCGATAAGGTAGGAAACAACTTTTAGCAAGAAAGTAGGAAACAATCCTAACAAAAATCGCTACTTATTTGAAACTCCTAAAAAACTCGAAACAATAATTCAAACTTTAAAATAAAAATAATTAAAAAAATAAATTTCTTTTCAACAAATTTAATGTGAAAAGGTTGTCACCCATTGAAAACGCGGGGCTTAATTTTTTGAAAAATCCGACAATTTAGTCGACTAAACTATGTGATTTAGTCGACTAAATCGCGGGGATTTTTTAAAAATATGTCCCCGCGATTTAGTCGACTAAATCACATGGTTTAGTCGACTAAATCGCGGGATTTTTCAAAAAAATTGAGCCCCGCGTTTTAGTCGACTAAATGAGGGCATTAGTCGACTAAACAAAGCCGATGCTTAAATAGTTTCCAAACAAAGGGGCGAGATGCTTAAATAGTTATTTAAAAACGGGCAAATTGGAAAAAAAAGCCCCCGCCCCCCCCAAAAAAGATAAAACCCAGGTTCCAATGCTTTCAAAGATCAAAAATCATGAAGTGCACAATCTTTTTTTTCTACTTAATGCGTTTAGTTTTGGTGGAAAGTTGTGTTGCAAAAATAGTGACCGAAGGAATGTAGCTTTTGGCAAGTATATAGGAACTTGAGCATTCACAAATGATTAGAATTGGACAATAAAAATGAGAAAGTAATGAAGTATTTATGGTCATTTATTTCTTTTTGGTTATTTTACAAGTAGTCAATTTCCTCAAATTCATAGTTATGTTCTACTTGACTATCTTGGATGAGTAAATTAAATAATGACAGAACATATTTAAGTACCTTTTTTTAAGTTGGAGTTGAACTAATGTGTTGTCAGCTTTTCATTATCTATTTCAAGTTATCAAAATTTCGACAAAAGTTAATAGCTTTAGCCTTTAATTAATTAGTCTTTTCATTTTTCTTTTGGAATGATAATGATTTTATCTTTTATTAATATTTAATTAAAATCAACAAAACTTTCCCCATGTCATCCTACTAACCATCTTAGGCGCATATTTAGTTTAATTCAAAAAATTTGTTATATGAGTGTGAATAACGTGAATAACACGAAGTATAAAAATAAGTGGATGTCTCTCGCACAACATGTGCCTTTTTTTTAAGGGGGAGGGGATTGCGCTTGATATATTTGAAGGGAATTTTAGTTGGACGATCGTGTGTAAAAACCAACTATTTAACCGATAAAATATATTGATGTAAAGAATGAAATATATTTTCAATTAAAGGCTAATAATGTGTATCAACTACTTGGCAATGATGAATTAAGTCATGATTTTTTTGGTATAACCAATGATATATCAAATTACGTTAGCACATGAAGCACTAAAGAGCATGGTTTTGTTTTACGAAGCCATACAAAAATATGATTTGAAAGCCCGAAGCTGCATATTTAAGGTCATTCAAAACACACGTTTGGTGAAGGTGAAGAGAACTCGCAAATGAAATATGAAATGAAGTAAATGAATCTCACGCAACCACGGGGAGTGCATGTTAAATGCTTTTGAGGGAGGCCATGCTTTTGAATGCGTCGAGGGTGTTAAGAAAGTACCCAATTGATAAGATCTTTAGAAATGTTTAGCAACACATGTCAGATGTTGTCAATTCATGTTACATATAGGAATGTTTATGTATTATGATGGGTAGCATTTTGATGTAATTACTTCTTCTTCTTCTTCTTCTTTTTTTTTTTTTTTTTTTTTTTTTTTTTTTTTTTTTGCTTTTGCACTCAAGCGGTTACGAAACATATAAGAGTATAACTACTGATGTGGTTGTGGTTCATGTTGTATATTTGGGTTGTGATTATTTTTTGTTGGTTGATTTGAAATCCAAATATGTTCTTTATTTTCCTTTGTGTTTTATTCAATTTCTTAATAATTTAGATGAGTAGAAGGTAAGGATGTGTTTTCATGTTGTGAAACTGGTACATACCTGCGAGAGTTTGTGCTTGTTTTTAGCAATACTTCATCCCCGCGAATGAAAAATAGAGAGAGGAAAACAACGGGAAAACGGGGAAGAGCCGTTTTCGAACTACTTATTCATTATTATACTCATTAGAGAAAGGCAACTGGTTATGGGAAGAGGGAAGCTAGGGAGGTGTGTTATTACTGTTCATCGTACTCTTTGTGATGCAACTATGCAAGGATAGAACTCCGGCGACGAGCTTGGACGGAAGAAGCTGAAAATCACTGTTCATCATCTTCCTCATTATATTGTCGACGACTAAACAATTGAGGACACCATTAGCGTTTTGGAGGCACGCCGTCGCCACTCTGGTTTTCTTCATCTTCGATGGAAGAGGCAAGCAGAGGGAGAGAGGAGAGAGGAGAGGGGGAGAGATTTACAAGAGTGTTGCCGAATCAGCTTGCCTGTGTCATTGTTTGGTCAAAACTTTTTATTTAACGGTCAAAATCACCCAACTGTTATTATGGCAGGGCCACCTTGCTATATTTTATATACTTTCGGAGGCACCAGAATATATTCGAACCTTATCTCTATAAAAAATTTAGAATAAGTATTTAAGACTTTAAGTGGATTAACTTATCAATTAAGTGTTCTTGCGCTTCAATGAACGTACTACGATTTTTCCGTTACTTTTCTGCCCCTCAAACATGGACTGAAACGCGCATTACTAATTTTCGGTCAAACCGATTTTGTTGATTCTTCAAAATGAAAACATCAGATCTTAGTCTATCGCCCACGCCATGTATACATTATTTTCGCACCGTTCTCTGTGCAAATGAAGAGAAAAATTTTATGACTTTATGACATAAAAACATTGGTATGGATTTGGATTTTGACTTTTGTTAATACCATGAGAGGTTGTACAAACAAGAAAAATATTATTCTTTACTATTACGCTGCATGTCCTATCATTAGTATAAAGCATATTAAAAGAATTAATATCAATCTTAAATTTAACACATAACTTTTATATTTATCAATATTTTCCTAATTTACTGTTATTATAATTGATGTTCTCTCAACAAAAATTAATAGAAGAGGGAGTGAGAGAATTCATAAAGATGACTAAGATGTTTTAGAAAATATGTTATATTAACAAATTTTTTAATTAATTTAATCAAATTAGATAAATAAGTCTTAGATTAAGTATCGGAGGGAGTGCATTAGAAGGTAAAAGTACATTTCTAATCCTTTAATTTCACCTATGTTTAACATTGTTAAAAAAATGTTTATACTAAAATTTTAAATTTGGATAAAAAATTCTTAAACGTTGATATATTAAATTATTTTTTAACCAAAAAAGGTTGATGTATTTCGTTCACTTTTCAAAAATAATAATGATTGACATAAAAAATTATCATTGAAAATCAGCAGTTTTTAGAAAATGAAAAGATATACTTTATAAAAAGAAAAGATCAAACTAGAATAACAAGGGATAAAATTAAAGTATGAAATATGGACTTTTACTATTTTAGAATAAAATATTGAATTAACTTCTAATTAATTTCAGTACACATTCTGTCACAATATTACTATTTTATTTAATAAATTTAGAAATTTTTTATTTTCTACTTTCATTCTTAAGCGATACCTAAAAATATTTGGCTAAAGTCTACTTTTAGTCCGTTAAATTTTACATAAAGTATAGTTTTGGTCCTTTAACTTTATAAAGTATGTTTTTTGTCCTAAAATTCTAACACCATTAATGTTGCTAAAGGAAAAACGCGATCCAGATAAACTCAAATAATGACTAATAACATTTATTATACAACTTTTATATATTCTTCAATTTACCCATATTTTAAATTTAAGCCTAATAATAGTCATCATTTAAGTTTACATTGTTATCACTTGAGTTTGCATTTTCTCTTAGCAAAATTAACGGTGTTAGAATTATAGGACTAAAAATATACTTTATAAAATTAAGAGACCTAAAGTGTACCTTATGTAAACTTACATGACTAAAAGTATATTTTAACTAAAATTCTTTAGTTTTTATACTTTAAAATTTTAAAATAAAATATATCAAATTTAAGGAAAAACATCAATGATTTGTAACTTTATAAATATGACAATAACCTCAAATGATAAAATTTATCTACCCAAAAATAAAAGAAAGGTAGAAAATTTAAATCCATCAATATAATCCAACTTCAGGATTCCTCTTATGATAACATTAAACAAAAAATTCAATCTATTGCAAAATTGAAAATTCAATGCACCTCGCATATCCTTATATACAATCATACTTTTACTATCTTTTCCTCCAAGTCTAACCTATTCACCAAACTCCATATCCTGCCCCACCAAGACAACATGGAAACGGAATCCCTCCTGCCAAAGCCGGGTTCCAGCCGGCGGCTGATGCAATACTGGCGAATTGGGGACGCCGGCGATGAATTGGGGAAAGAGAAGAAGAAGAAGAAGAAGAAGAAGAAGATGAAGGTGGTTCGGCTGAAGGGAAAAAGGAGGTATTGGAGGATCAAGGCGATCCCAAAGCTGAGTTTGATGTTGAGGTCGCCATTGAAGCTATTGAATAAGTTCAAGAATGCTTATATTGACTTCATGTTGAAGTTCTCTGGAAAAGTGAAAGGAGGAAGCTTGAGTATTACTAATGGTACTGGTGATGGTGTATTTGGACAAAAGAGGATTCCAAAATCTCGTCAAGTCACACACAAATTTTCCATGAATGAGTTTGAAGCTAGGCTCATCTACGAGATTTCCAAGGTCTTGATTGCTTCTCGTGAATTGAACCCCATGTAGTATGTATATATATAACTGATCATCTTCTAGTTTTTTAAATTTCTGCCGTTTTGCTCTGTTCATTTCTTCATGCATATATATTATTATTATTGTGGAAGCAAGGCTGATTACCAGATCTAATCTCGCAGAAAATGTTCTGAAATTACCAATAAGGCAATAACTGTTTTTTACTTTTAAAACAACACAGACACAAATATGAGGAAGCATATGTTATGATGAAAGATTGAACGAGCCAGTTATGATAACACACACACACACATATATATATATATATCGGAAGTTTAAAGGGAGATCTCATCCTAAGAGATAGATTTACAGAGGAATATGGAAGGTGCGTGTCAATTTTCCTGGGAGCTCCACACTACAGTTCTTCATTTGGTCTCCTGCCGATCAGACCCTTTATGGTAGCTTTTTTCAATCAAAATTAGTATAGGGCCCTTTTACACTTATAAACCAGACGTGGGACTCATAATAAAGTCATGTGAATTAATAATCATGTTCTTATTTCTTAAAAAAGAAATTAATCGTCACAACTAGGGGTGAGTAGAACCAAACTGAAACCCAAAAATTAAACCAAACCAAAGTTAATTCGGTTGTTTTCTACTTTTAAATTTTGGTTCGGTTTCAAAAAATGCATGATTCCGTTTTTCAGGTTTTTTTGTTCTCACAAAAACCGGAATGCTTATCCCTAATCCCAACACGAAACACAATCAATATGTTTTCATCAACTGAATCTCTACATTTGCACATGGAAGAGGTTATCTTTACTTTTCTAAAATCCCATTCAAACGTATTCTTCAACAACTTTTTCTTCTTCAAGCGTCAGCTCAAAAATGGGGTCAAAGTCATGATGATATGTTTGAATTGTTGAATTTTACTTTTTGTCACGGTTTAACACGCACCAATCAAAGCCACAAACCTCATGCATTTGGATTTTCTCTATCCAATTTCTCAAGCCATTCGATCTATATATATAGGTCATTTTCATTCTCATGAATTTTTTTTTATATCTAATTCAATTCTGTTTGATATATGATTTTTTTTTTCTTAAGCCTCAATCACACTTTAGCTCTGGTTATTTAATTATTAGACTTTTATAATCCGTGCGAACACTTTCGAAATAATATTTTAGCACGGAAGGAGTAGTAGGACACAATTAAAAATATTGGGTAGGTACATGATTTGATTGAGGGACGTAAGCCATTTTTTTATAATATTAATTAACTTATCTATAGTCCATCAATACGAATATCTTGACTAAGACACATTCATTGTAAATCCCATGCATCAATAAAAAAAAGAATGAGGTCAATAAATGTTTTACGTCACTAATTAAAAACTTTGCTTTTAAACCCATATAATATAAGGGTTTATTGTTTATCGTTTATCATGTCACTTGACATAATATTATGTCAAATCATCCTAAAACTATGTCGTTTTAGAGCTAAGAGAACTAATAAAGGGTGTTTTTGTATTTTTTGTTGTTGTATTTATTATATAAATTTTACTAAAAGATCATTCATTAATTCTCCTAACCCCAAAACTATGTCGTTTTGGGATGATTTGACATAACCTTATGTCAAGTGAAATGACAAACGATAACCCCATAATATAATTCACAATATGATAAAGTTTTTACATAATAAAATCTTCTTCATATCGTTCAAAGTGTGTTATATAAGGAAGGCTAAATTACGCCAAACTTCCCTAAATTTTGGACCATTTACAAAATAACTTCATTAACCTTTAAATTAAAACTTAATAATAAACATCAACGCATGCAAGGTTGTGAAACTCATTAATATTGATGTAAAACTTTAAAAAGTTCATTATAAAATTTTAAAGATTAGAAATATAATATATACTAAAGCTAGGAATCAGGGCCGGCCCGGCCTTACGTAGCCGGCCCTTGAAGGGTCAGGGCCTAAAAGGGTGGCCCTTTTAGGCCCAAGGTAAGAAAAACATATATTTTTTAAAGTCCGGCCCAAAAGCATGCAGCTCGGGCGGGAAGACATTTTTATGAATTAAAATTATTTTTCCTGTGCTTTTTTTTTTGTCAAAGAAATGAAATTAGTATAATACAACAATTAAAGTTCTGATTTATGAAATAAATATTGTCAACATTAATGTCTACACAATACGCTTAATGTAATAAATAAACACAATCACTAATTCATAATCAAGAATAAACTATTGTCCATAAGAAACTCACATAAAGTATAATAAGCTTACCACTAAACAACATAAGTACGATGACTATCATTTTCATCTTCTTCACCACTATCATTAATTTAAAAGACATTTGATTGTACTTGACTTTAAGTACTAGGCTTACTTTATGGGTAAAAATATCAAGTATATCTAATCCACATTATGAATAATTGAATACATCCATAATCTTTTTTTGTAATAAATAATAAAAAAAATCATAAAATCAAAGTATAGTTATTATGTATTTTGTAATTAAATGAAAAATAACTCTATAATAAATACAAAATACATATAAATTAGTAAATTAAATAGACAAATTAAATTAACAAAACAAAAATAAATTTTAAAGGGCCTAAGGGCCGGCCCATGGCCTTGCAGAGCCAGCCTTTTTAAGCCCTCGACCCTACAAGGCCAACTTCATTTAAAAACTCCAATTTACAAACCCAGCCCTTTAAGTGCTAGAGTTTAAAAGGGTTGGCCTGATTTTTTTGACTCTAATCTACACATGGTTCAAATTTTAGGAAGTTATGTATAATTTTGCGTATAAGAAAGGTTCAATTGCATCATAAAAAATGGGTCCACTATTTTTTTTTTATAGTCATATCATATCTATCTTCTTATAAACAATCTTATTTGAGACACTACAGCCACTAAATATGTGTATGTCTTTTAGTCAGGTCTCAAACATTGATTTGTTTTTGTTTTTTTAGACACTCCAAGACAGACACTAAATATGTGTATGTCTTTTAGTCAGGTCTCAAACATTGATTTGTTTTTTTGATAGAACATTGATTTGTTATACTGTACTAAATGAGCCAATATATACTAAGGTATGAAAAGAACACTGGGAGGGTTAAATTTTGTTTTTTTGTTTTGGTCGAAAGAGTGTTAATTAATTGGACTAAAAATATTAGGCCCAAATTCAAATCTTTTTTGGATGATTAAAGGCCCATATTCCTCACACGATAATGGGGCACTTTTCTATATTATCCAATACACTAAAAGCTTTATCAAAAAAAAAAAAATACACCAAAAGTAAGCCCAAGATAAAATAACCAAAAAACATTTTGGGTTCAAAGTTTGTATCCAGTCCAATCTAGTAATCACTGGGGACCGAGTCTGGCATAAATGACTAATTTCTTATAATGATGAACCAACATTTGAATACTTACATGTGCCTATGTTTAGTGCCCTATTAATTAATGAAAAAAATGAGTGAGAATGAAATTTTACACATAATTCTATTTTTTATTAATTAGTTTAAGGCACACATAATTCTATTTTGATCATAGCTTTAAAAGATAAGTTTATATCAAAAGATTACTCTATCTTTTTTTTTTTAAACTCCATAATTTATCTGCTTCAGAGGAAAAGATTACTCTATCATACGAGCAATTCAGGCAAAAGAACCCTCCTAAACTTATTTATAAACTCCATAAACCCCAGTAACCTATCATACGAGCAATTCATGTAACTTGTAATAAGTCCTGTCATATAAATAGTCATATTCCTTCGTTTTACCAAAAGGAATGAAACACGCTATCTTTAGAATAATAACATGAATAGTAAAGATTCCTCAAACCAAACCCTGGCCTTATTACCATGCCACTTCTAGCTAGCATGGAGAATAATAATCTAAGTATATGAAAGAGAATGGTTTAAAATAACAAATAAATAAATAAGAAAGAGATAGACAACGAGCAAGGTCAGACGAGAAGAGGAAAAATGTTAAAAAACAGAGTAAGTTTTACTCGTTTTACACGCGCAAGGTAAAAGCAAATGTTCGAGTCGGTGACTTTTTCCCATTTTGTCTTTTGAATATTTTAATTTATGTTGGTGTACAAATTAACATCTTATTAGGCTTAAAGGAAATATGTGGTGATTTTGAATTTAAATTCTCTATTTTCATTTTTCAAGTGAAAAAATGCTTCCTTTCAGAGAATAAGCGGAAATATTTGGTGATTTTGTTATTAGGTTTTAAAAATTATTATTAAATTTACACGAAAATATAGCAATTGGCCATTACACTTGTAAATTGTAACTTCTACTCATATTTACAGGTCAATTATAGATTGTGAGCCAGAGCCAAGTTAGATGCAAGACTTAGAAATAAGCTATACAAATTTTTACTCATGATTTATAAATAATCAAATGTATTTTGTTTGGTGTGGGCACTTTTAAAATAATAACTTAATTCAAAATATAAGCCACTTATAAAATAATTAATGCTCAGTTTTTAGTTTTATCCCTATAATTTATTCTCATTTTTCATTTAGGGTAAAGGAGCGATTTTACACATGTAATTTGGCCCAGAAGTCTTTCGTATGCACCACGTAAATTTTTTGGACCAAAATACACATGTAATTTCATTTAGATCCTTGAAACCATGGCCGTTAGTTGACCGTCGCTTAACCGTTAACTTGGATGGAATCGACGATGGCGGCGATTTGATGACACGCGGCGTGGACGATGACATGGAATAAAAATTTGAAAAAAATTTAAAAAATTCAAAAAATTACGATAAAAAATTTAAAAAATTAGAAAAAATTCAAATAATTAGGAAAAAAATTTTAAAAATTAGAAATAATTCAAATAATTAGGAAAAAATTCACAAAAGTAGAAAAAAATTCAAAAAATTAGGAAAAAAAATTAGCAATAAATTCAAAAAATTAAGAAAAAAATTAAAATACCCCTGCTAGTGAACCCCACAACCGGCGACCCTACCGTCGGCTGCCGCGGTTGGCGGGGGTGGTCGGTTGCGGTGGTGGGGACCGACCACAAAATTTTAAACTTTATTAATTCTATCACAAAATTTAACAATTTTTTTAACTTTAAAGCTATTTAATTATACATTTTTTTCAAAAATAATAAATCATTATATATGAAGCATTCAAAATAATTATTATGTAGATAATTATTTTTTTGAAAAAAATGTATATTTAAATAGCTTTAAAGTTAAAAAAATTGTTAAATTTTGTGATAGAATTAATCAAGTTTAAAATTTTGCGGTTGCTCCCCATCGGCCACCACCGCAAATCATCACCGAAGGATATGCCAACGGCGGCAGCCGACGGTAGGGTGGCCGATTGTGGGGCTCACTAGCGAGGGTATTTTAATTTTTTTCCTAATTTTTTGAATTTATTGCTAATTATTTTAATTTTTTTTTTCTAATTTTTGTATTTATTTATAATTTTTTTCTAATTATTTTAATTTTTTCCTAATTTTTTGAATTTTTTTTTCTAATTTTTTGAATTTTTTTTCTAATTATTTGAATTTTTTCTAATTTTTTGAATTTTTTTTTTCTAATTATTATTAAATTTACACGAAAATATAGCAATTGGCCATTACACTTGTAAGTTGTAACTTCTACTCATATTTACAGGTCAATTATAGATTGTGAGCCAGAGCCAAGTTAGATGCAAGACTTAGAAATAAGCTATACAAATTTTTACTCATGATTTATAAATAATCAAATGTATTTTGTTTGGTGTGGGCACTTTTAAAATAATAACTTAATTCAAAATATAAGCCACTTATAAAATAGTTTTTAGTTTTATGCCTATAATTTATGCTCATTTTTCATTTATCCACTTATTAAATTTTCAAACACATTTTTCAATAAGGTAAAAGTGGAAACTTTTAATGTAATTAGAACATTTTAATAAATTACCTATCACTTTCTATTTCATGTGAATGAGTTAAAGTGCCCGATGTTGTGAATCGAAAGGAGTATATATTGATGATTATCAAAAGATTTTTTAAAGTTTTTGGTTTCCATAAATAAAAATATGTGCATTGCCAAACTTCAGCGTGAAAATTCAAAAATTACATAACGCTCCAACGGCTTGGCTTAGCTTAGCCGGTTTACTGATTGGGCTATAAATATAAGAGTAGCCGAAACTTCCTTGTCTTCTTGTCACAGTAGGGTTTTAGCTGTATCAATCGGAACTCAGAAAGATGCTGAAGCTGAAGCGTTGAAAAGGGAATGGGAGATCGGATCTGCAAGAGATTGAGGAATGGGCCGTTCGGCAAGAATGAAAAAAAAAAAAAAAAAAAAAAATCACTATTCCGTTTTCTTCCCAAAGCCGCACATTCCGATGATTTCTGGTGCCTCCTCCCTTTCCCTCCGCTTCTATATCCGTCCGATTTCGTTCCGATACTATCCTGATTAACTGGTAACACAGATTTCCTTCACTAATGTTGTGTACTTTTACTCTCTTAGTTTGATATCAGATCTGTGATTGTTCTCTACTCAGATTATGTTTTTCTCTGAAAATAGATCTTTGAACATGCACTAATCGGCTTTATTCCGGCCGATCTCTTAGATACGAAGATATCTCTGTATTCTCTTTTGTGTTTGATTGCCGAGAGATTAGATTCCGAATGAATTTTGAGAGTGGTCTACGTTTCGTCTTTCTTTAATTCAAGCGGACGAAATTTCTGCTTGAATGATCTTTTTTCAAATCTGCATGCGCTCTGAAAATGGGTTGTAGATTTTAGTTTGTTATAAACCCCACTTTGGGAGGAGTGAGATTTATAAGTTTATTAGGATCTTCCGGTTTGCTTTTGGAGATTGGTTACTGGGCTTGTGCTCATCATTGAGAGCTGGTGTTTTAGAGAGGGCTACCTATGGATTGGATTGGCAAAGTTGAGTGAAGTGCCGTGTGTGGAGGAGGGTTCTCACTAGCAAGGTCAAGTAAAGTGCCATGTAGTGGAGTTGTTGGGACGTTGTCTTGAGGGAGTGATTTTGTTATGAGTCTCACATTGGGAAGCCAAGCTAGAGTACAGTGAGGTTTATAAATCCATTGGGTTTTCTCTCCTCATAAATCAGTTTTTGGAATTGGGCTATTCCTTTAAACTTATGCTTGTCACATAGTTCCGGTGAGAATATTTTTGAATTAAGATTAAAAAAATTTGAATTAGTAAGAATTGATCGTCAAGTTCAAATTAAAACTCCCTAGAGAGATATGTAAGACCACACCTTGGAAATGGGCGGTTCACTTTCACTATTATGGGCTTATAGGAGGTTACTGTTCTTTCTTATTCCATTAATTAAAAATAGATTTTATTATATCAAATATAAATATATATATATATATATATAAATTAGTAGATTTTATTCTTTCTATATTATTCTTTCTATATTATTCGCAGCTTATAAGTTTTTAATAATTATCTCAGCATACTTTAAATGGAGTATTAGCAAGAGTGCAAGACAGAACCAAGCCTAACAAAAGTTAAAGGAAAATCCCATATAAATACCTTATGAATTTGTAAAACTCTCAGAAGCCTATCAAATTTGTACAAATATTGAGAAGTGACAAGGACTTTTGAGGGATATACAAATTCAGGAAAAAAGACCCCTTAGTAACTTGTCTTCATTTCTCATTCACATTCGATGATTCACTTGCCCTAGGTTATCCACTGCCTTCGCCGAACCACTACTGTGTATGCCGTTTTTGCCACTGCTATCAAGTATCTTCCTCATCCCAATAGTTTTGAGCCCTCATTCTTCCTCTCTGTTTTTGCCGTGGTCCGTTTTCTCCGCCGTCGCCGTGTAATTTTTTATTTATTTATTATTTATTTTTTGATTTGTAGACTGCAGAAAATTTGGGGCTCTGTTTGGCTTCTGTTTCTATTGCGTTGCCTTTCTTTGGAATGCCTTTCTTTGGAATCTACTTAATGATCTGAACTTATATCCTCTCTGTTTTCTTCATTTTTGCCGTGGTCCGTTTGCATCGCCGTTGCCATTTTGGACTGTTTTTGGAAATTTCAAAATTGTGGTATGAACTGCGTTTTTGACCGTTAGTGGAAATTTTAAAAAGCAGTTGTATATTTCTCCGTTTGCACCGCCGTCGCCATTGCATCTTTGTTTTCGTTTTTTGTGGATGAAAATTTCTTGAAGGAATGTGCCTATCAAAATGTAACCACATACATTTCCTAGAAAATGGATGGTAACATGTCATTGTTGTGACTATGCAATAGGTTTCAGTTCTTATTGTTTCCCTTGGGTTATTCTTCTTAACTAATCTAAATATATTCACATGTTTAGTTTCTTTCTATGAGTACAAAAAGATTTATATCACAATCTGCTATGGAGATACTAGTGAGTAATGATAAGCAAATATGGAGCAATGATGGAATACATAATTCCACCTGAGATGCTAAAGTTTTGTGTATTTTGGAATCTTATATGTATTGTTGGATATATTTGGAATCTCATTTCATCCATTTTGCATTTTTTGTAATTCTTTGAATTTGTAAGAGTTATTTGGATGGTGAAGTAAGTGCATATGGTGACCTTTTGATATATACTTTCTGTTTTTTTTTTTTTTTTTTTTGGGAATCTTTTTTATATATTTAAAGGCAAGTATGGTCATTATGTATTGAGAGAAATTGAACTTTGAACAATGATGCTATTTTATTTGAATTTTATTATTAAAAGTCAATTCTATTTCTACATAGTGCATAGGAAATTAGCATTGTATTGAATTGCTTTGAAACAAAATTGTTGGATTGTGCTTTAACCGTCGTTGTTGTCACATTCATTAGATGATCATTTGTCTCTGAGAGTGTATTGAGTTTACTTTTTATTGCTGCTATTATTGGATTAAAATTTTTGGAACTAGTTTTGCTAAATGAGTAAAAGTATTTGTTGCTAAATGTAGTTCATGAACTCTCTTAATTTTTGTCCTGCCATTTCTATTTTTGGTGTGACAAAAATAAATCTTGAACTATAGTCTGACTTTGTTAGTGACTTAATGTTGAAATTTTGAAATTAACTTGGGTCTTGTCTGCTGGAATATTCTGCATCGTCTTGAGTAATTAGAATTGACTTGAGATCGTGCAAGAATTTGTTATCTTTATTTAGATATTATGGATGGTCTCTCTTGTAAGTAGACGTGTGTGCTATTGTAATTTTCAAAATCTTGAACTCATTGATGATTTCCTTGTAGTACCTTTGCTGCCTTGCCTTGAGTGTTCATGAGTAGTTGAATTTTAGTTTTCATACTTTCATAACCCTCAAAAAAAAAAAAAAATGCATGTTCAGTTGACCTTGAATTATTGCTGCTAAAAGCTAGCAATTCACATAAATCGGTACAAGCAAATTATTTTAAATTCACTGTTGAAAGTCATTATATCTAAACCATTCACCTTTGTCATTTTTCAGGTTTATACATCGTGCAGAGTGAAAAATGACATCTACAATTGGGGCAACAAAGCAAAAGTTGAGCAAAATATACACTAGTAATGGGTATATTTTGTTTTGCAGCAAGTTTAAGAAAGAGAATAAATTTGCTGACTTGAATGATATGAATAGGGAGTCCTCAAAGGCATGGAGGGCTTTGAGTTTCGATGAGAAGAAAGTATGCACTGATAGAGCCAAAGAAGGAAGGCGTGAGAAGAAGAAGGGCACCTCCACCGCTTTTCCTTCACGGTGCTCGATGAACAAATTTTCAAAGTTTGTAACATATGTCAACTCTGATGAAACATTAAAAGCTAAGGTCCAGCAGTTAGGGTTTGGACATTTGCTTCATAGTCAAAGTTTGACATTGCTACTGGAAATGTTAGTGACTATAATGAGAGTTTATGATCCTCCAACCAATCAATTCTGAATAAGGGGGGAAGACATGTGAAATACAGGGAAAAGATGTGGTTCAATTGCTTGGGGTGCCACATAGTGGGGACGAGGTAACAATGAATATGAGTGACACAGATCTAGTATTTCAGCAACTTAGAAAAGACTATGGTAAAATGAAGTATGACGACATACTAAACGTCATAATTTCAGGAGAGTCGAGTAAGAAGTTTGAGATGTTATTTATGACGCACATGTTGGGGACTTTTCTCGCTCTAATACCAAGCAAAACTTCCGCTGACAAGTTGCAGAAGCTTTTAACTTCAACCATGAAAGGATTTTGCCCACTTTGATTGGGCCACATATATTGCCAAGGGCCTCTGAAAAGAGCTCGTTGATTTTGTCAATGTAATAGGAGGGGAAAAAGATTGCAACTCCTATGTCGGAGGGTGCATATACATGTTTTGGTGGTGTTAATATTTTTTTTGTCATAAGTTTTAAATGTTTAACCTTGTCATTGTTTTTTCGGCAAGTTAATAACATTTTTTTGTCAAAAGTTTTAAATGTTTAACCTTGTCTTTATAGGTGCTTTTAGTATTGATATTTAATTCATTGTTTAAAATTATGTTAAAGACTTGTGGTAAATTGTGTTATATTTAGGTTTTAAAGGACTTGCATAGAAAATTGATGGGTAAAATCAACGATAGCCACAAAAGACTGTATATTTTGAAAGTGAAGGAAATGATTGAGAAAGAGAGGAAAAGCAACATTGGGATGTTGTATATTTTCTCAATCAACATTTCATGGTGATCATATTCAACAATGTTGATTGGCGTTGATCCTCATAATCAGCTTCGCCATCATCATGACCATCACCATCGCCTTCCCTCGTCATTTCAAGATCTTGGTCATTATCATCACCATCATCCTTTGGCCATTATCATAACCATCATTCTCTGCTTCACCGGCATCCTCTGCTTCACCGGCTTGCTGCTTCCGCTGCCTTTCAATGTGATCTTGTGCCTTTCGCAACTCATCTTCCACAATAGCAACAAGCTTTTTGTGGCTTGTTGATTATACCCATCAATTTTCCATGCAAGTCCTTTAAAACATAAATATGACAAATTTACCACAAGAAATAATTTTAAAGAATGAAAAATGTCATACAACATCCCAAAAATTCCTTTCCAAAGCTTTTCCTTGTCTTTACTCAATCCCAATTTCCTTATCCTCTCTTTCTCAATCATACATGTTGAATTAGATTCTTCCCTACATGTTGGACTGCCTTTCCCAATGGGAACCGTTCGCCGACATATAACTGCAATGACAAGGTTTAACATTTAAAACTTATGACAAAAAGATATTAACACAAAACAGCTTATAATACTTACCAATAACATGTATATGACCCCTCTGACATAGGAGTTGCAATCTTTTTTTTCCTTTTATTGCATTGACATATCAGCGAGCTCTTTTCGGAGGTCCTTAGCAATATATGTGGCCCAATCGAAGTGGGAAAATCCTTTCATGGTTGAGCTTAAAATTTTCAGCAACTTGTCAGCAGGAGTTGTGCTTGATGTTGGAGCGAGAAAAGTCCCCAACATGTGCATCATAAATAACATCTTAAACTTCTCACCCAACTCTCCTGAAGTTATGACGTTTAGTATGTCGTCATACTTCATTTTACCATAGTCTTTTCTAAGTTGCTGAAATATTGGATCTGTGTCATTCAAATTCATTGTTACCTCGTACCCACTATGTGGCACCCCAAACAATTGTGTCACATTTCCCTGTATTTCACGTGTCTTCCTCCTTATTTGGAATTGATGGGTTGGGGGATCATAAGCTCTCATTATAGCCACTAACATTTCTTGTGGTAGTGTCAAACTTTGAATATGAAGCAAATGTTCAAATCCTAACTGTTGGACCTTAGCTTTTAATGTTTCATCAGAGTTGACATATGCTACAAACTTTGAAAATTTGTTCATCGAGCACCGTGAAGGAAAAGCTACGGTGGAGGTGCCCTTCTTCTTCTCATGCCTTCCTACTTTGGCTCTATCAGTGCATACTTTCTTCTCACGAAACTCAAAGCCCTCCACGCCTTTAAGGACTCCCTATTCATGTCACTTCAGTCAGCAAATTTATTCTCTTTCTTAAACTTGCTGCGAAACAAAATATACCCATTACTAGTGTATATTTTGCTCGACTTTTGCTTTGCTTCCCCACTTGTAATAGTTGTCAAATTAAATCATTTCTCATCTATATGATTAGCACCTTGTTCCAACAGTTTGGTATCAGCACTAGCACAGGTCTGAATCCCACTTCTATTTTGCTATGGTTTAGTATAGGAGCAAACACGTGTTTGAATCCTACTCCTATCAAAAGCTTCAAGCATACCAATAAGTGTGTACTTAGGAGGACTTATGGTAGCCCAAATCTGATTGGAAGATTTTCACTTTTTGGCTGTGTTTGGTAGAATGTTTTGCCAATTGGGCTTTTAGGCCTAAGTGGCTTATTTTCTTAAGCCAGAATTTGTGGCTTTTCACGATCGACAGCAGGTGAAACATTTGCTAAATTACCGTTACAAGCTTTAAATGCTTGATTTTAGAATTTTACCATATTATTTTCTCTCTCTTCTCCTTCTTATCTCTCTTCTCCGTCTCCATCACGACACAAACACATCTCTGTGATGCCTTTTTTCTCCCTTGTCCTCTCGGCGCCGCCTTTGGCTTCTTTTCCTTGATCTTTCCTTCTTTTGTTTCGAGCATCTCTTTCCTCTTCGTCTTGTGGTCATTTCTCTTATTTTTCGCCAATGGCTGTGATTTTGTTTTTTTGTCTCACTTTCTCTGGCCTTGCGTGTTGAAGTCCGACATCTCTTAGGTCTAGGGATGGAAACCGAAGTTCGACGGAGTCTTGGCCCGGATAAACAGACCTCCCGACACGCCTATTAGGCCCGTCTCTCTACCTTTCCATAAGATTTTCACACGTGGGTGATCCTCAATGCTTATTTCAAAATAACCCTAACCTTCCTCGTCCTTCAACTTTGTGCATCCGCTATCGCTCGATCTCGTTGGCGCTCTCACACTCGGGATCTCAAGCCCGCTCTTAGTCTCGATCCCTTTTGTTCTCACACTATCTCGCCGCCTCGCTTTCGCCCTCGCATCTATGCTATACTCTCACACTTGATCTCAGCTCGCCTCGCTAAATCAATCTCAGATCTATGCTCGTTGTCACTCTCACACTCAGATCTCAACTCGCCGTCGCTCTCTGTCTTAGATCTCAACTCATCGGTACTCTCAACCTCTCGCCGTCGACCGCTTTTGCAGGTTCGATTTGGTAAGTATTTTCTTTTGCTGGTTCGATTTGGTGTTTAAACTTCTATTTAGTGTTCGATTTGCTATGTTTTTCACCTATTTAAGCTTTTGCTGGTTCGATTTGCTCTATTTTTCTATTTGGTTCAGTTCTGATTTACACTGCATGCTTCTGAGTTCTGGTTTGCATTCATACGGCTTGAAAATAATTGGAAGAAGGAAAGGCGATTCCATCCCGATCTCTGTTCCCGATTCAGTTTTAGTCATAGTATAAACCATAGATCAGAAAAGCAGCGAGCACTTCATACCAGCAATCAAACTCCATAGAAAAGGCGCAAGGTAAATCTGATTTTTTTTCCAATTCATGGTTCATGTTTATTAATATATTAATGGTATTCCTTTTCTATTTTCTGTTGCCTCTTCAGGTAGTAAGTGTTCCTGATAAAGGAGCTCGCAAGTATCTTTCTGGTGATAACATTTTGGTATACATGAAAAACAATCTTCACTTGTCTTGGCTTTTTGTGATTAAATGCAGTAGGTTTAAATTCATAATAGAAGTCTATTGTTTTTGGTAGTCCTCGTGAATATAATCGCTGTCATTATATCTTGACTTGTGATTTATCCTGTGATAAAAGTGAGAATTTTGAATAATGCTGATATTCCTTTTCATGAATTAATGGAAGTTGAATCTTGTTATTTTAATTTTAGGATATACACCATACATCAAAATGCTTCAACTCTGCCTTTTAGTTGGGTAAAATTTTGAAGCTACGATCAACCTGTGCTTCAAGTTGATGAAAACTTATAAAAATCACTGCATGCTGTATTTTAGGTGGAACTATGATTTTTAACCTTTCCCCCATAACCAGATATTTTCCTCTGTGCATGGTTTTGACCTCTTGGTAGAATTCTATAATGCAAAGAACTGATTTCATTTTGCGGACTAGGAGTTTCACATCTTTGATTGCTATCTCATTTCAATTTTTAATGCTTGACAGATAGATACAAAAGATATTCTTTTTACATGTGGAGGGGCGTTTGTTAATTTGGAGAAGACCATCTCAAAAAGGTGAGGATTCTCAAGTTCCACATGCATGTCTGTTAGGAATTTTGATAGACCTACATTTCTGTTACAGGAAGCAAGATTCTTCCATTGGATTTGGAGCTCCAGTTCGTGCAAATATGATAAAGGTTGCAGTGAAATTGATGAAATATGCTTAAAAAGCCTTGTTCCAAGAATAATAACAGATGTTGTTGTTATGTTGTGTTGTATTTGATTTCAAACGTTGTTATGCTTTTGTATTTGATTTCGTATTTTATAATTTATTTTAGATCATTGGGAATATTTTATGTAATTCGGCCCGTTAATGTAGCCTTTTTTTGCCTATTTAAAACAGTATCTTTAGCCTACTTACAGAATTTTCAAAAATACAGCCTAACAATGATGCGCCAATCGTGCTTGGATACAGGCTAAAAAAAATAATTACGCCGTGTATCTTAAAAAACTCCGTTATTTTAGGATCTTGAAAATATAATTCAAGCCCCGATCCCTTTTTCTATATATATATATATATATATATAAAAAAAAATGCTTTAAGATATATTTTCAAGATCCTAAAAATAATTTTTTTAAGATCATGAATTAAAAGGATATTATTCTTCAAAAAAATAATTCATGATCTTAAAAAAATTATTTTAGATCTTTATAATTCAGTGTCGACTAAAGCATATATTTTCAAGATCCTAAAATAATTTTTTCACAATTATTTCTTCAAGATGAAATATTTTTTTTTTTCAAGATTCTAAAATAATTTTTCAAGGTTGTGAAAAAATGTTTCAACACCACTCAATATCCTGAATTATATTTTTACTAACCGGCAATGCCTGAATATATATATATATATATATATATATATTTTTTTTTTTAGAAAAAGAGATCAGGGGCTTGAAATGGCGCAGTTTCAAGTATCGGACGTGGTGGATATAAGAAAGAAAAGGACCAGGTCCCTTGTGGTGTTTATTTGAAATCTTTTCACTTTTAGGCTGGCCAATCAAATTCAGTAAATATATTTTGAATTAATTATCATAGGAGCATCTTCTTATATTAGTATGTATTTAGAGCCCCAACAAATAACAACATTTGATTGGCAAATAGCTATACTATCTAAGCTTGTGACACTACTTTCACAAATACTCGTTGGAAAATTACAAGTTTAATCATTCACCAAATTTTAAAATCTCATTTTTGTCCAAGAAATTTGGCATTTTGTGATTCTGGGAGAGTGATCTGGGTTTTGTAATTTAAGGATATCTGCATGTCTTTTCCTGTTGATTATAAATTGTAGTATTATATAAATTTAAGGATTAAGGTGCAGATTTGCTAATAAAGTTTCATGCCAAGAGTGCTTGGTATAAATAAGTTTTAAAAGGTGAAAAATACACAAAAATAATTAAAAATGGAGCAGATAGAACAAAACCGCTAACTTGGTCCACTTTGACTGTTAAATATTTAGAGGTAGATGGATGTTTGGCTACGAGTGGTGATGTGTCAGACAATGAATGCTTCGGTGGCGGAGACATGTGAGGTGGTAGAAGAATTGAGACAAAAAATTATTGGTTTAGCCAGAACAGTGATTTTCCGTTAAAGGCCTTGAGTACTTATTTAAGGATTTAATTGTTTCAGGGAAAATGGTGAGTAATCAGGAAGGGACCCTGCATTTGCAGAAGCAAGCAAGATGCCCGGTAAAGAGCATTTTAAAATAGGGCTAAGGAGTAGTTTAACCAATGAATTAGTACCTCAGGAGTGTTTAGCACAAATAATTTTTAAGTAGACCAAAAACATCAAAAAACTTTTAAAAATATACCATCAGTATAAAAAATGGAGTAAAACTTTTTTGTGCTGGTGGGAGCTCTTGGAGTAAAACTTTTTTTGTGTTGGACATACTTGGAGTAAAAGTTTTTTGTTTTGACTGCACATTTTTAAAAGTTTTTTAGTATTTTTAGTCGACTTAAAAGTTATTTGTGTTAGGCTTTTCTAAGGTAATAGCTTGTTGGCCAAATTATTCCTTAATCCTTTAAAATAACCTAATTTTATCAGTGTATGTAAGAGCAAGGGAGAAGATTTGAAATTCCACACACAAAAAAAAAGCGAAGGGAGGATAAAAAGAAAAATACACGCTTGGCGTTGTCCAAGGCGCGAAGGAGCAGCTCCAGACAGAGAACGACGACTTTGTAAAGTAAGGAAGAAGAAGTGTTTTCATACATATAACTGATTGTTTTTTCATATTTTATTGCAAGAAAAAAAAAGGATAAGGAAGAGAATGCATTGGGGGTAATTAGAGTGGCAATTGACGATGAAGAGACCAGCTCGTTGGGTCTTGACAGGGAAAGCGTGCCCATTATGGAATATTCTGGGTTCTTGTAATAATAATGTGAAATGGGATGAATGAGAATCGTATTTTGGTATTTTAAAATTGGGTTAAAGTGCATAATTACTAACAAACTATTACGAAAAGAGCAGCTGGTACAAATATTAATTAAGGGTATCTTAAATACAAACAAATAATTAAAAATGTGCAGTTAAGATAAAAAATTTTAATATAGTGCAATCAAGACAATGCCGTTAGAAAAAATAACATCCGTTATTTAAGGTATAGATTGGCAACGAACTTTTACTCCGAGCACCCAAAGACAAAAAGTTTTATCAAGAGCTCCTAAAGACAAAATTCTTAATTTCACTAAATTAAATAATTTTTTTCCCTCAATTGTCATTATTCAAAACTACTTATATAGATATCTATGGACAAAAATTACCCATTTGCTAAAATAAACAAAAATTTTAATTAAAAATATAATTATATTATTTAAATAAAACTCAAGGTGTTTTATAATTTATTATATATGTTAAACAAAAAAATTATATGATTTATTTTTATTTTAAAAGATATTTATTTGAGTTAAGAAATTCATTTAATGTTAATAAAATTTAAAAAATCTAAAAAAATCTATTATATCCGGAAAGAAATGAAATGATTTTAATTTTTATTTTTATAAAAAAGTTTAATGGATATCAACGTTGACATTTAATAATATAAATCGAAACTTGATGATATTTTTGTTAATTAAATGATCTATTGATTATATGAATATGAGTCTTGTTGAAAAAAAATTAAAAAAATCTCATAAATAATTTGCTGAGGCAATTCTAAGATACTTAATTAATGACAATTTTTTTACCCAACAAATCTCATATTTATATAATTAATAAATTATTTAATTAACAAAAATATCAAGTTGCCGCCGGATTTATATTATCAAGGCCGGCCGCAGTCAAAATATCAAATTCTCACTACTCCCTGCTCCCTGCTTCTCCTCCTCTCTCTCTCTCTACCATATGCTTTCTTCCTCGACCTCCTTGCTGTTTTCCCTTTTATCAGCCACACTCTTTCGGTTCTGCCAGCTTCAATAATCGTTAGGCGAATAAAGACACAAATCAGATCTATTATCTTGCTCATTTTAGAGTCTTTGTTGGGGTTCGCCGGAGGCTACTGCATCTGCCGGAAATGGAAGAGTGTGGCTGAGAAGAGGGGGAAAATCAAGGAGGTGGAGGAAGAAGACAACGTATGATAGAGAGAGATGAGGAGGGAGGAAGGAGTAAGAATTTGACACTTTGGATATGGCCCTGACAACAAGGATGCCAAATAAGCAATTTTCAAAATGTCACATAGGAGGGGTTATGAGAGGCTCAAACTCTTTATACAAATTAGGAAATTATAAGGATATATATATATATATATACATATATGTGTGTGTTTTTTTTTTTTTTTTTGCTCGGAGGAAATTATAAGGGTTGAGTCATGATGAGTTAAACTATAAGGAATAAGTTGCAAACTTAATGAAACTACAAGGTCTAAATGATTAATTTTCCCATATATATTTGATGACCTTTTCATTGAGAAAAATACCAGCCTACGACAGCACTCACACTCACCATAAAAATACAAAATTAGACTGTAGAGAGAGAAAAAGTAATAAATACATAATAACTATACTCCAAAGGTGACAATTGACAAAGATAGTTGTATGCTTTTATATTTTATGAGTCATCTAATCTTGTTTATTTAATACAAGTAAGATGATTTGTATTGTTTAGATATTAATATTGATAATATTTATTTGATAGATTAGAATTTTAATGGTTGCAATTTACTAATTATATTTCTCTAAAAAACCTAAGAAAAATAGTTAAAATTTGGAATAGTAATTTTCGGCCGTAGGCCGCCTCCCCCCTATCGGGCCGGGCTTTGAAAAACAGACATTTTCGCACGAGACCCCAGGGCCAAGAAGAACTCACACCCACCATATACGTTGTGAGAAAAAAGTAAGAAAGAAGAGTTTTTTTTTATACAAGTAAGAAAGAAGAGTCGATGGAACGCAACGGCAATTCAGCTCTAACAAAGACGAGACCCCAAATAAGAGTTGTGAATGGGGTCTCGTGCTGTTTTGGCCGTTGCCCATCGTTCACCTCTGAGAGATCAACGACAACAATTGAAGCCATCATCTGCATTACAAAAAAAAACTTTTTTTTTTTGTGACAGTTAATTAATATTTTGTGTCACTAAATATTAATTCTTATAGTATTACTCAATTCACAAAACTAACACTTAAATGTACATTTCACTAGCTATCTCAAAACAAAATCATTAGAGAAAATAAAAGAAATATAATGTGAAGCCCAATATATATATATATACACACACACTTAAAAACAGACAAATCTTATTGAATTTTAGTTAAGCAAATAACCCATTATAATATATTTTTTAAAGAGAAATTCGTTATAAAATCATATGACAACCAAATAATAAATCCCAACCGATTAAAATTAGTCATTAATCATCCTCTACATATATATAGTCATTTATTGTCAAAACTCAAGGCTTTTCCAAAAGCATAACCTCAAAATTTTCACTAATATGCAAAATATTACCCTTATTAGAAAGAGAAAAATATGTAGAATAACTTTCATAAAAGGAGTGAGGTGAAAATAAGTGATTTTGAGTACCTATTTAGTCCTTAAAATGAAGATGAACAACGTCAGATATAAGATGATACTAACATTTTCAGTAGGTATCTCAAACAAGAATTTTACTTTCCTCTTACAAATTTCAATGAGTAATAAACCAAATATTGTCCTAATAAAAAAAAGAGTATAATTATAGAAAAGATAAGAGCTTAGTTGGGCCAAATTATTGGCCAAAATAAAATATTATATAATCCATACATACAAATACATAAGATAAGAGAAAGTCAGCTGGGGCCTTTACATAGCATGGCTCCCCCATTACTTAGTTGGGGCCAAATTATTGGCCAAACTAAAATATTATATAATATCTACATACAAATATATAAGATAAGAGAAGGTCAGCCCCAAATTTATAACGTGGCTTTGCCACGATTAAAATGTTTGAATCTTCGAATAAATTTTGAATTTTTCCAGACAAGATTAGTATTCAAATTAAGGATCTTATCGAAAACTTACAAAGAGTTTGCCAAACAAAAACTAAGAAAAAAAGAGTATAGAATATTATTAAGTTAATTATTAAGATTCAATTTATATTTTAAGTTTATATCATTATTATTATTATTAAAAGAATAATGAATTTTTATTTATTTAATATTTAATATTTTTATTTAATTAATATTAATAAGAAATCAAAATAATAAAAAAAGAAAAAGAAAAAAAAGCACTTCGTGTTGGATGCTATTTTGGCAAAACCACATGTGTAATTTTATACATTGAAAGCCACATCATCGTCTACTCAGTAGTCAACGTCAAATTTAACGGTCAAATAATGTTTTTGCACCTAATTTGTAACCACATAGTCACTTTTATACCTAAAAAAGGTACTTACTACTGGACGCTCTTCTAACCAAAGCACATGTGTATTGATAAATTAGAGTTTAATGCTTCATACAAAAAGTGCAGAATCAACCAATTCTGTGGAAGCGAGGAGTTTTTGAACAAGATTTATCAGCGCTTTTAAAATAGAAGACCCTAGAACTTCCTAGAAAGCAATGTCAATAAGGAAAAGAAACTAAAAGAGATATGATCCATATCTATCTCTTACTTTTTGCCATTACAATACTGTATATCTGCATCTTCAGTTCTTATTAATATATGATTAAGCATATTTCTGGAGAGGACAGATTGTGGACAAGGTGTTTTAGAATTCACTTTCACAATTGAAAGGAAGCTACAGCCTCCAAATAAACAAGAACATTTTTTCTTCCAATATAGCAATTAGAAAGAACCATTAACAAGTACAGCACACAAAACTATATCATAAACATAGGGTGCAAGTTGACTCATATGAGCACAAGTATATTACCTCTAGCATTACATTCGTGAATGATGCAACTTCTTTTGCCTCTTCTACAGATAGCTACACAAATTATATGTATAAAAGCTCGTCAAAAAAAGTTCTTTACCATTAAAGGAAACACAAGGATAAAAACACATTACCTTATCCCAATATGCTCCTAACAGATATCTATTTTTTGTTGAATCCTATAATACGCAACCATCACAAAAATAAGGGTCAGAAATATGTTGTTCTGTCATCCAATTAGCATGAAAGAATACGTAAAACCAGCAAAAAAGGCAAAATTGGACTAACTATATGCAGATGCTTGATTATATACATAACATATAAAGGAAACCTTGTGTTTTTCAAGTGGCATCTACCTGCACCAAAGCTAATCCAAGCACCTCCACAGGATTCCACTGCACATGGTATAAAAACAGAACATGTGAAAATGAGACAGCTCCTAAATATAGCACACAGAACAAAAACAGAAAAATGAACAAATATGAAGATTTTCATATTTGATAAATCAAAATACAAGTGATCAAGTGAGGTGTAGACACAGTAGAGCAAACAGAGACAACATGCCATAAATAACTAGACTAATGCCGGAATAAAAAAATTTCCCCTGAATGAATGATTACGACCTTACAGAAACAAAGAAACAGACCATTACAAGTCGCCCTGTCTTTTTCGCTTCCCTTGAATGTAGACCTAAAAACTAAAGCCCACACCAGGTAGCTCGGATCTCCTAGATAAATCGGTACATCAACTCAGATGGCATCACAAAGGAAAAGGGAACAAGAACTGAATCGTTCATCCATTTTAAGCATCAAAACCTTCACACAGACTTGGCTTTGTGAAATTCCAGCAAATTGCAAGTTTAGATCTAGAAATTACAATTAAGCATTTAGATGCCAATCTGTAAATAAGAAAAGAATAGTATATCCAAATGATTCTCATTGCTTTCTTGCCAATAGAATCCAGCTGACCATTAAGTAATGACACAAGCAACAAACACGACAAACACGATCTTTCAAAATTCCCTCCACATCCAAAAAAGGGAAATTAAAAACGAACATCACATATACATGCTTCTACTCCCTTCTCAACTATCCGTAAAAGTTGAACTAGTAAGAAAACGATTAAAAACAAACCAAAAACAACGGAATCCGAAAAAAAAAAACATGATCGGCAATCGAGTACGATATTCAATAGGACAATACTAAAGAGAAACTAACGAGTGTGATAGTAGCTCACGCACCAAAAAGGAATGACGAGAAAAAGGAGGGAGGGGAGAGAGGATTTGAGAAAACCAAAGGAGTACCTAATAATTAGAGCCATCCAAATTCAGAAGAGGGAAAATTACCTTTTGCCTCACCATGTAAGAAATATCTCATGTGGCTGTAATAAATATATATAATTTAATAATTAATGAAGGGGCTAAATGACTATTGGTAAATGACTTTTGGAAAGAGGTTTCTTGATCGCTTGATGAGAGCAAATCATATCCATAGACGTGTACATGTCTTTTGGATACATAAGTTATATAAAGGATAGAAACTTGTCCGTTCGCTCTCTAACAATTATAGATGCCTCTAGTTTTTGATCAAGAAGAAAGCGTGAAATGAAGGATAAAGATAATGATAAAGGTTTCAATTATCGTGCTGTAAGTCACATATTATGAAGTAACAATTCCGCAATTATAGATAGAGGTTAGTGCATCTTGACTTAAACCTATAATGTTGTGGAAATCATGACTTTTTCAAATCCTTGTTCATGTTCTTATTACTTGATGTTTGAGCATGAAATTATAGAAAAACTTACATGTGGTATCAGAGCATGGTTTTGGAATTTATGGTTTTGTAATTATTTGCCTTTATAATAATGAAACATAAATGTTGGTATTGTCAATATACTTATTGTTTTATATAGACATCCAAATATGATAAATATTTCTAGTTGGGATATGCATCACTGCCAAATTATGTGAAATCTTTTATAGCATTAATATGGTTGAATATTGTATATTAGTGGGTCCTAAAGGTGAACATTAATATGCATTGAATGAATTATGTCTAAATTTTGAGGCATGTTGGTATGTGATATGTATAACTCGAAGTATTAATGTTAAGTTGTTGTTTCTCGTGTTATTGAACTGATTAATAATAACGGAGAACAATAAATAAATGATCCCACTACTCATGATGAGATTATTGTTAATGAATCGAACGAACTCTTCGTAGAAGAACCACAACAAATAGCATTAAAAAGATCTTAAAGGGAAAAGAAATACATTATTTCTAATGATTATGTATTATATCTACAAGAGTCTGAATTCGACTTGGGTATTCAGGATGATCCAGTTACTTTTTCACAAACCATGAATAGTAAAAATGATGTCAAGTGGTTAGATGCTATGAAAGATGAGTTGAAATCTATGAAACAAAATGATGTTTGGGACCTTGTTGAATTACCAACAGGATGTAAGAGAGTTGGTTGTAAGTGGGCCTTTAAGACCAAACATGACTCTCATGGTAACTTGGAATGTTATAAGGCTAGACTAGTTGCAAAGGGATTTACTCAGAAAGATGAAATTGACTATAAAGAAACCTTTTCACTAGTTTCTAAGAAAGATTTCTAAGAATCATAATGGCATTGATGACTTATTATGATTTAGAGTTACACCAGATGGATGTGAAAATGACATTTGTAAATGGGAATTTAGAGGAAGATATGTATATAGAGCAACAAATGAGGTTCATAGAAAAAGGAAAGGATCACATGGTGTGGAAATTAAAGAAATCAATATACGGACTTAAACAAGCTTCAAGACAATGGTACCTTAAGTTCAATGATACTGTTGTTTCCTTTGGATTTAAAGAAAACACTATTGATTAGTGTATATACTAAAGGTCAATGGGAGCAAGTTCATAGTATTGGTTTTCTATGTTGATGATATCTTGCTTACAATTAATGATCTTGGTCTTTTACAGAGCTGTCAAAATGGGCTGGACCCCGCAGGCCAGCCCATTTAACCCCATTTTTAACCCCCTTATTTTGAGCCCCCATAAGATGGGGTTATTTTTGGCCCTAGCCCAAAATAACCCCACTCCTATGGGATTATGATAGGGCCAACCCGGTGGGCCACCTATTTTGGCGTTGAGCAGAAAAGTGAAGTGAAGGAACTGAAACATACTAACCTTTGGTGGGTTGCATGTGAAGTGAAGGACCATCCGAATGACGAGCAAGTGAAAGGAGTGTAGAGGGAAAGAACAGTGGCTGTTTGCTTTGTTACTTTCTATTCGAGTTCTTCTTCCTTGTCCTCTTCTGCATCTCCAGTCTTAGAAGGTGGGTCGGAGGAGGTAAGACCGAATCCTGTTTCGGATCTGAGACTCATTCAATCTTTCGAGTTTTAATTTTCATTTTAGGTTTTGTGTTGCTTCCTCCTCATTCAATCTTCCAATGGAATCCCTCCCATCTTCTTCTTTCGAAGATTCAATCCCTCACCCCTCATCTCCTTCAACTTTAGCAACTAGAAAGATTAAAGTAGTAAAAAAATCAAGAAGAGCTAGAAGAAGAAATGGAATCTCTTTGGAGTGCCATAAATATGGGATTGAGTATCGTTAAAACCAAAATGAAAATGAATATGTAAACTGTCCAAGAAGAGCATCATATGGGAGATGCCCCATTTTGTCTCATTCTCTACCTGTAAGTTATATTGTGCACATATTTGTAGTTATAGGATTAGTTTAAAATATAATGCCCAAGAAAAGTCAAACAATATTTACACACACCTTCACATTTGGGCATTTTGCTACAAAATTGTGCTTTTCAAGTTGAAATTTATTCTTAATATTATAAAGCAGGTCTTTAATGAGCAATTCTGAGTTGTCCCTGTTATTTTTTCCCCCTGGTACCTTTCGTCTTTTTCAACTTTACTAAATGGTTCACTCCTGCAGTTTTCTCTACTGTTTTGAGATTTCAATCTGATTTGTGAACTCGGTAAATTGTCATGCTTAACAGGTTCTTGATTTTCATTCCCCTATAAATAAGAGATTGACGTTTTGATGGGAATATTTAAAGCTAATGTCATTTGTAAAATTGTCATGCTTAACAGGTTTTGTAGTTATCTTGTGCATGATCTTATGGATAGTGTGGGTACTCTTAAAAGATGTATTCGTATTTGTATTATGCTATGGATGAATTAATGCATCTTCAATTCAACCATGTGCTATTTCTTATTTGATTATTACAGTATACCTTTTATATATATAATGATAATTTACTTTCTTTGATTATTCTATTTATTCGATCACTGGCATCAGAAATGGATCTTATTCATGTGCTTTGCAGATAAGCTAATTTCCTTGGTTCTCATTTTGTTGATCCTTGGGACCAGTCGCTTCTTTCTTTTATCTTTAGGCATTTTGTATCCTTATCCTTACATTAACCAACTCATGTTTGCACATTTTTTCATCTTTTTATTGGAAAGGTTAAAAACTTTATATCCATAGGAGGTCCACATGCTGGTATTGCTTCAATTCCTCTATGTGGTGTGAGTATCTTGCTTGCTTTTCATCTTGATCATGTCATTGTAATTTGTGTTTGTAATCAGAACCAACTTAAGCATAAAAATTTTCTCTTGCCTATGCTTTCACCTTAATTTTATTGAATGTTGTTTGGCTTCTTTAGTCAGGCATCTTTTGCATCCTTGCTGACATGCCCATCGGGGAGAGGTTTACAGCGATTATATTCAAGTATTCATCCCTTCCTTTTCTTCAGTTTCACAATATAACTCTCCCTTTTCTTTTGAAGTTCATTTACTTGTTGTCCCATCATCTTTTCACTTTTTTTGGTTCATGTTTCCTTTGACATATCTTAATTCAATTGCAAACTCACTTGGCTCCTAGTGGTTATCTTAAATTACCAAATGAAGAAGGGAAGGTCCAGTTCATAAGTGTGGAGGAAGGACATTTAGGAATCTCAAGAGAGCATATGAAGAAACATGTGGTGCCATATTTGAAGGAACAGACATCTTCAAGAATTAACATAAAGGCTAGAATCTTCAGCATGAGAGTTTGGCCTCATTTTGAGGTTGAAGGAAGAGCCATGATCAGCCACCCAACTCCATTTACCACTCCATTGATTGATCACTATGACTTACAATGAATAGCAATATGTTGTACATGAGAGGGGAAGCATTAATCATCACATTGAAACTATGTTGAAGTTAATAGCGCGTGGATGTATAAAACTAGTGTATTGAAGAAACTCTGAATGGTTGTGAACAATATTCTGGTTGGAAATGAAGTTGATTATTCAAGCCTAAGTTGATTATTCTAAAATAATTTTTGGCCCGCGGGCTGGCCCTTAACCCTGAGGGTTATATAATTTTTTGGCCCGTGCGGGCTGTTTGACATGCAGGGTTTTTGGCCCTAGCTCGCGCGGCCCGTTTTGACAGCTCTAGTCTTTTAAATGAGACTAAGAAATTTCTCTCTAGTAACTTTGAAATGAAAGATATGGGTGAGGTAGCTTATGTGATTAGGATATAAATATTCCTTGATAGATCAAAAGGATTGTTGGGCTTGTCTCAAAAAGCATATATTAATAAAGTTTTAGAGAGATTTAGAATGGAAAATTGCTCATCATCTCCAGTTCTAATTTAGAAAAGAGATAAGTTTAGTCTCATGCAATGTCTTAAAAATGAATTGAAACGAAAAAAAATGGAAGCAATTCTGTGTGCATCACTAGTTGGGAACTTAAAGTATGCTCAGACTTGTATGAGACAAGATATCAACTTTGCAGTTGGAATGTTGAGAAGATACCAGAGTAATCCTAGTATGGATCATTGGAAAGCTGCAAAGAAAGTTTTGTGATATTTTTAAGGAACTAAAGGTTACATGCTTACTTATAGGAGGTCTAGCAACCTTGAAATGATTGGATAAGCAGTCGGTAATTGCTGCATCCATTATGGAAGCTGAATTTGTGGCATGCTTTGAGGCCATGGTTCAGGATAAATGGCTACGGAATTCTAATTGAGGGCTTGGATTAGTTGATAGTATAACCAAATCGCTGAAAATTTATTCTGATAATTCCACAGTAGTCTTCTTTTATAAAAACGACAAGTATTTTCAAGGTGCTAAGCATATGGAATGCAAATACTTTGCCGTTAAAGAAGGGGTTCGGAAACATAGAGTGTCAATAGAACATATTAGCACCAATCTTATGATAGCTAATCCCTTAATAAAGGGATTACCGCCTAAGGCATTCACTAGTTATGTGTATAGTATAGGTATTATGTCTGCTAGTGAATGTTAAAATTATGGGATAAGGGTCTTAAATGCCATGGAAGTTTTCACTCAGGAGCACTGGCAAGACGAAAGTTTTTTTTTGACCAAAAATGCCACAGAAATTTTCTCTGAGGAACAATTTTGCCCCGGAAGTTTTCACTAAGGAGCAATTTTGCCCCCGAAGTTTTCACTAAGGAGCAATTTTGCCCTTCTGTCTCCAAATATTAAATTTGACTATTAAATCAGTCAAAGATCACACATGTTATGCCTTGAAAAGGTCAAACTTGGAGCCAAAGAAGGAGATCCTTGAGATGTTGAGCTCAAGGCGGCCAGAATTTGTGAAGGCGAACTTGTCAAAGGGACTGAAAGGTCGACTGTCACAAAACCCAAAGGAAGCATCACTTATGATCTAAGCAAATGATCAGTCTATACAAATGTAAATATTATCACTATTGATTTGTTTTATTGAACCAATTTTTGAAACAATTCATTTATCGTTTTGCGTTTCATTTGCATTTTGTGACAGACCTTTCAGTCCCTTTGACCAGTTTGGCTTCACAAATTCTAGCCGCCTTGATTTCAACATCCGAAGGATCTCCTTCTCGACTCCAAGTTTAACTTTTTTAAGGCATGACATGTGTGGTCTTTGACCGATTTAATAGTCAAATTTAATATTTGGGGACAAAGGAAAAATTGCTACGTTTTGTAAACTTCCGAGGAAAAATTGCTCCTTAGTGTAAACTGGGCAAAATTGCTCCTCAAATAAAACTTCCGTGGCAAAAATGATACTTCCGGGCAAAATTGCTACGTCTTGTGAACTTCCGTGGCATTTTTGGTCCAAAAAAAACTTCCGTCTTACCAGTGCTCCTGAGCGAAAACTTCCATAGCATTTAAGACCCTTATCCCTAAAATTATTGTTATGTATTGGTCATTGAAACTTTGAGCTCATTAGTATACATGGGTTTTTGAGATTCTCCTGTTTTCAACTTTATGTATGCATGCATAAATGATATTTGAAAACAGGATTTGTCTACAATGAAGATTTTATTGATGGATACTAAAGTTATTTCCATTAAAGTGTCATGTCAAGGAGAAAGACTAATAAAGTAGTACATGGAAGGGACTACGTCGGTATATTGATGTACAATCGCCATGACTCGTATTAGTTTTATCCTTAACCATGACTTATGATGTAACCAATATATATGAAATCTTTTAGCCAAGATTATGCACATAATTATTGATATTTTGTTAAATTATGAAATGACATATATCACATGAGCCAAGTGGGAGAATGTAAGAAATGTCTCATGTGGCTGTGATAAATATATATGATATAATAATTAATGAAGGAGCTACATGACTATTGGTAAATGACTTTTGGGAAGAGGTTACTTGACTGCTTGATGGGAGCAGTTATATCCACAGGATGTACATGTCTTTTGGATACATAAGTTATATAAAGGATAGAAACTTGTCCATTCGCTCTTTGACCATTATAGACGCCTCTAGTTTTCCATCAAGAAGAGAGAGCATGAAATGAAGGGTAAAGAGAATGTTAAAAGTTTCAATTATCGTACTACAAGTCACATATTATGAAGTATTAATTATGCAATTATGGATAGAGGTTAATTCATCTTGACTTAAACCTATAATATTGTAGAAATCATGAGTTCTTAATATCCTTGTTCATGTTCTTATTACTTGATGTTTGAGCATGAAATTATAGAAAAACTTACCCACCATTCACAGCTTCAATCTTCTTAGAATCTCATACTATAGTGGCATCGGAACTCTAGAATATTCACCGATGAAGGGAGGAAATAGCCAGGAAATTAACAAAATGATCTCAATGTTCTCCTTAAGATCAACACGGGAGGTGAAAGGAGAGAAGGGCTTCAATGTTTTTGTCTTTGATGTTACAGAGCTTTGCCTGCCCTATTCCTTTCCTGATGATGAAGTGGAGCACATACGCAATATGTTTTGTGAATATCTGTATGACCTAATCTTAAAGTTAGGACAATAATTAATGTCCTAAATTCATTTTTAAATATATGCTGTAGCCACAATAATCTTATGTAAATTTGTTTATTTTTTCGAACAATTCATTCATTTGTAAATATACATACGCAATGTGTAATTCAATAATAAATTTGTTTATTTTTTCGAAGAATTCATTCATTCATTCTAGCTATTTAGTGCTTGAAATTTGAGGTACAAGATGTTGTAAATCAGCAATAAGAGACTCTGAAAAGTATTCGCGACTTTTAGGACCGCATATTTATTTAACGTTCGGTCCTAAAAGTCTACGTTTAATTCTAAAAATATGTCTAGACTTTTAGGACCGTATGTTTGTTACATGACCGGTCTTAAAAGTCTTCGTATATCTATAACGAGACTTTTAAGACCGTATATTTGTTTATTGCCCGCTCCTAAAAGTCATTTTTAAAAGTCTTCGTTTATTTTGAAAATATGGCTTAACCGTTAGGACCGTGTGATTGTTAAATCTCCGGTCTTAATAGTCTTCCTTTAAATAGAAATGTTGACTCGCTTTTCAGACAAATCATTAGGGTTCAATACAACCGAGGTTCTGGCGTTCTGCTCAAGTTAGGTCCTTCGTTGTCGTCGATTTTACCTCTCCTGATGTTGAGCAGGATTATCGGTTTCCCTTTTCTTTGTCTCTTTTCTTTTTGTCGGAAAAAGAAGGAAGATAATAAAAAGGACACTGAAAATATTCAAATCAGGGCGAGGTAAAACCGATGACAACGACGATGCAACCTTGAGAAGAATAGTCACTTTGTTTTTTTTTTTTTATTCAAACAAGGTAAAGAATATTTTTTTGGTTTTGTTTTGTTTTTTTGTTTTTTGTATGTTCTTAACTGTATTCTACGAATTTTTAATATTGATTTACACGAGGACAATGTTTTGTTTGTTTCCTTTTTGTCAGAAAAAGAAAGAAAATAATGAAAAGGACAAGGCGATTGAATATGGAAAACAAAAATTTATTTATTATATTTTTTTAATGCTATCCGTGAGAGGCGCGTGAAGACAAGAAAGAAAAAAATATAAAACATCTACTCCTCCCCATCATTGTCGGAGGGGAGGGAGTCGTCTGAGAGGTCTGAAACGTCGTCATCTAAAAGATGGTACTCAACGTCATGGGCATCGAGTACCGCGGTTAGCTTGTTGTTGACGGCGTGATAGACCAGAAACAGTTGGCCCAAGCGTCGGTCTATATGATCGACGTGGGCCAGAAGGTGCTGCATCATCTGGTAGAATGTCGGGTCCGGAGGCATTGGAGGAGGGTACGGAGGTGGAAGAGGATTAATAGGAAAAGGAGGACCTCGTGGTGGTGGAGCAGCCATTACGATGCAGGTTGTAGAAGTGATGGAGAAGAATGTGAAGGAAGTAAAGTAACATCGGTTTTAAATAGAGAACCTTTCCTGAACAATTTGAAACGCCGAAACTTTAACGAGGAGACGCATAGTTCATCAGAATACGAGGAGACGCCTAATTGGGATGTTTATCTGGAAGCCCAAGAGACTTTGAATCATTCATTTGAACAGAGTGTAAGGATACGACTATGCTATCTGAGTAATTTGAAAAGAATGAACTTTTAATACCAGATATTGTAAAAGATCCGTTCTTAAAACTAATATTTTTTAAGAAAAAATTCTTACTTAAAAAAAAATTGAATTGAAAAAAATAAATGAATTTTAGGATCGGATATAAGATAAAAGGTCGGTCTTAAAAGTAATTGAATTGATTGAAAAAATATAAATAATAGACTTTTAGGACTGGCTATATTATAAAAGGTTGGTCTTAAAATCAATTGAATTGAAAAAAATTAAATAATAGAATTTTAGACCGCATATTTATAAAATCCTCTCTTAAAGTAGATTCTCATTTATCAATTGCGTATCCCTCCTGCTCTCTGCCTTTATTAACTCCTCATACCTTTTTGTCCTTATTAACTCCTCACTACCTCGTAACTCCACACTACGTGGCTCTCTGCCCCAACTACTCAAACCATGGTTAGATGCAAGAGAACCACTCGTAAGGGTACTCTTACTCCTGATGCTCGTGCCTTTCGTAGATCGTTATACGGTGCGCCTCCTCCAGCGAGAGTGCATTCTATTGTGACAGAAGAGTCTCGGGTCGTTGGACCCATTGTTATTTTGGATGGTGAAGAGATTACCAGCCCCTTCCAACCTTCAGACCATGAAGAGGTTCCTGCTCCCCCTCTCCAACCAGTTGGCCCTAGCGTGCCTACCGCTGACCCCTCTCCTCTTTCCTTTATTGATGCGCTGATGCGAATAAGACAGGAACTTGCTGATCTCCGGTGGGATGTTAATGCTGCCCACGCCGATATCGCCAAGGCTTTGGAGGATAATAAGCTTTAGGATGTTTAGTCAGATTCTTGTTTTTGATAATTTTCTGCTTGTTGTTCTTTTGTATTTTTTCTTGTGTACGTGCATATTCTCCAGTAATGTATGAAGCATTAAGAACTAAGCTTTTGTTTTTTTTTTGTTCATATTCTCCAAAGAATTAAAGAAGCTTATTCTTGAGTTTTCCTTTAATTTTTATTCATTCAGTTGCTGTTGCGCTTGCTAAAGCCAAACCTTTTTTTTTTTTTAAAAATGTGGACTTTTAGGACCGGATGTTTTATAAAACTCCGGTCTTAAAATTAAATGGATAATAAAAATTTAGGACTGGAGTCTTCTAAACATCCGGTCTTAAAAATTTAATTATATGTTTAGGACCGGCTACTTTATAATTAACCAGTCTTAATAAAATCCAAAATACTAAAACATGTGTCTGTCGCACAGATTATTAAATTTCCCTCTTTGAACTTCTCTTGTTGAGCCGAAAGTGATTACTCAGGTTCTGTCTCCAGTGTTTGTGTGTTGCTTTGTCGCTACTTCGCGTTGCTCTCTTGACAATCACTTTCTGGTTCCTTAGCTAAACGTCTATAGACCAAGCGGTAAGAGGTGTTTCAGTTATATAACTTTATGATTTTCCTGCTTATCGTTCTAGGTTTTTCATGAGTTGAACGAAATCGATGAAATGTTCTAGTGGGTTTCTCTGTTGTTAATGAATATTGTATTTTGAAGATTATATTTGCACTTTAGACCTACCCAATTGACCAACAAATATTTTTAGGTTACTCTTGATGTCTGCAACATCAACATTCGTGGCGGGAGAAGAAAGACTCAGCAAACACATTTGAATTTATATGCTACAGGTGAGTCCACAAGACCTTCATGTGATGCATTTAATTTCCTCGTCATGCATTTATTTTGCTTCTTGGATTCACTGTATGTGTGATACATTTATGACCAAAAGTAATTCTTCGCTATGCATTTAATGGGCAAGTTTCTCCATAAAAAAAAAAGACATAACCGACATTGAGAATAAATATGCATTTGGTGTTGCCTTATTTTATATGCAAGTGTTAATTTTTTCGGATTATGTATGTTAAATCTTTCCATCTATAGGAATTCTACTATGGATCACAGTTGGATAAATGCTTTACGGATGAGTGTTGAATATCAGAATGAGGTGAGAGACTTTATAGAATTTGCTAAACAAAATCCTCATGATGATAGTGAGAAGTTTTATTTGTTAGCTCTCAAATATTGTTTTGATGATGACAATGGTCTAAAAGGTTTTAAGTTTTGAAAGAATGATTTGAGTGAAGTTTTATTCTCGAGTATACAATATGGATTCTCGAGAATGAAGCATTGAAACTGTACACATCCTTGCATAACTAGGGTTCTCGAGAATACATTTGGAATTCTCAAGAATACACTTGGAGTTCATTTCATCTTTGACAAGATATGTAAAGTCTCACTGTGCAGAATCAATTCTCGAGAATCAGGCTCTGGTTCTCGAGAATAAGTCAAACTATCCGATATTACACTTATCTCTGAACCTACCCAATTCTCGAGTATAAAAAACTAGATTCTCGAGTATAAGACCCAAATGGAAATCATCTATCTAATTCTCGAGAATAGCCTGCTTAACTCTCGAGAATTCAGTCCTCTGGTTCAATATAATTTTAACTTGGTAATTCTCGAGAATTCATCTAATAATTCTTGAGAATCTCTTTTTCATTTATTGATGATTCTTACTAATATAGTTCTTGAGAATGCATACTTAATTCTCGAGAATTCATCTGGCTAAAAACCATCATTGCATTTGGTTCTTGAAGAAACTGATTCTCGAGTATAAACAAGTGTACTCGAGTATTATCAAAGATATCAGTTTTCCGTGAATTCCTGGTTGAGGAATTCTCGAGAATGATTATATAAATTCTCGAGAATGTATGATCGCTATCTCTCGTCACTTTTGAATTTCTCGATCAATTTCTTGAGTTCACCGGGGTCATAGCTTAATCTTGTTTAATCATTTTTGTGCCTATCTCTATTATAATTAATCATGCTTTTCAATGAGTTTCAGTTGATTAATCAGATTAAACCAAGTTTTGAACGAAAGGCAATCTGATGTGGCAAACGCATTAAATGCTCGCACAGAAAAGCAGAGCAACAATCGGAATTAGATTTTGTAGCAGACGAAGTAGTTCCTTCAAGGCTTACCTATTCCATCTAATTCTCTGAACTACTCTCTAGACAGATACATTAACAGCAGGCACATTTAATGATTCAACGTTCAACTATTTACGAAACAGAGTGAGATGTGTCTAATGGAAATTAAAAGAGTTTCAACGGCTAGTTTTCAAACTCCTCAAACGACATTAATGGCGAAGGCTATAAAAGACGAACACATTCAATTCCGCCACCTACCAAACTGCTGCGCAATCAATCTCTATTATTGTTATTCATTGTTTCAACTGTTTCATTAATTACGCTTCAGTGTTCAATATTTTATCTACTCAGTGAGGAGTTCTTAATCAACTATTTCATTTTCAGTTGTATCTTAAGGTTGAGGGACCTTAAGAGAGGGTGTATTAATTACAACTTGTAAGGGGGAGCGGAGTCTGTGAGTGAGAGGACCAATCTTCGTTTACAAAGTGTGTAATTGTTCCTGGAAGATAGTCAAATCCCAGGTGTTCTGGGGACTGGACGTAGGTCAGAGTATTTGACCGAACCAGTATAAATCGTCTTGTGTTCTTTTATCTTATTGGTCTCTATTTCGTTCATACATGAGAAAAGATTTTAATTTATAAAGATCACCTATTCACCCCCCTCTAGGTGATATTCCATCTTCATTATTACCCTTGTGTAAAATGTTTGAATGAGAGGCGACTAAGTCCTGAAGTTATACACACACATTTAATTTGTGAAGGATTTTATAAGACTTATACAGTATGGGTATGGCATGGTGAAAAAATACCAAGTGGGTCTCAACATGGGGAAGTGGCCTTATGGATGATCGCATAGAGGACATTATTCGTGATGTAGGAGAAGAGGCTTTTCATCAATCATATGCATATGGTAATATGTGCAGTGATGCAGAGACCCTGCTATACCCTGGGTGTAAAAAATACCAATTGTTGAACGCTATATTAAAATTGGTAAGCTTGAAGGCACGTCATGGATGGAGCGACAAGAGTTTTTCTGAAATGCTTGAGGCTTTTAAAGACATGCTTCCGGATGATAATGTGTTGCCGCATCGATACTATGATGCTAAGAAAATACTTTGTCCACTGGGGATGGAGTACAAAAAGATCCATACATGCCCGAATGATTGCGTATTGTATAGAAAAGAGTTTGAAGAGAAGCAAAATTTTCTGATATGTGAAACCTCAAGGTACAAGTCAAATAAGGGGCCTACAAAAGTGTTGTGGGATCTTCCAATCATACCAAGGTTCAAGCGGTTGTTTGCGAATGAAAATGATGCAAAAAATTTGAGGTGGCATGCAGATGAGAGGATTTCTTATGGAAAGCTTCAACATCCGGCCGATTCTTCTCAATGGAAGAAAATCAATCAATTATTTCCAAACTTCGGCGAAGAACCTAGGAACCTTAGGCTTGCCCTTAACATGAATGGCATGAATCCATATGGAAGCCTTAGCAACATACATAGTTCATGGCCTGTACTTCTAATTATTTACAACTTATCTCCTATATTATGCATGAAACAAAAGTACATCATGCTGTCTATGTTGATTTCTGGACCAAAATAGCCCGGAAATGACATTGATGTTTACCTTCAGCCCTTGATCAAAGACTTGCAGGAGTTGTGGGAAGAAGGTGTCGATGTTTTTAACTCTTTCAAGAAGGAGGTATTTAAAATACGAGCCATGACATTTTGTACTATAAACGACTTCCCAGTATATGAGAACTTGTCAGGGTATAGTGTAAAAGGCCATAAAGCATGTCCGATTTGTGAAGAAGGCACACGCTACCATCAACTTCAACATGAAAGAAAGACGGTTTATCTTGGACATAGGAGATTTCTTAGACGGGGCCACCCATATCGTCGATTAAAGAAAGCCTTTTTTGGTGGCCAAGAGTATGAAGATGATCCGGTGGCATTGATCGGGAGCAAGTTTATGAAAAGGTGAAAAATATCAATGTCATCTTTGGTAAGACTGCAAAGAGTAGAAAAGAAACAAATATATGGAAAAAGAGATATGTATTCTTCGATCTTTCCTATTGGCGCAATCTTGATGTGAGACACTGTATTGATGTCATGCATGTAGAGAAAAATGTATGTGATAGTATTGTTAGCACGCTTCTCAACATACAAGGTAGTTCCAAGGATGGTGTGAAGGCAAGATTGGATTTGCAAGCAATGGGAATACGTGAAGACTTACATCCAAGGCCATATGGGAAGAGAACTTATTGTCCCCCAGCTTCTCATACTTTGTCTAAGGATGAGAAACGAAGTTTTTGTGAGTGTTTACATGGCACAAAAGTTCCCTCGGGGTATTCTTCAAATTTTAAGAGACTTGTATCGATGAAGGACTTGAAATTAGTAGGCCAAAAGTCTCATGATTGTCATGTCTTGATGCAACGCTACTCCCAATAGCTATTCGAGGCATTGTCGAATATGATCTTTGGGTCGTTTTGACTAGACTTTTTGTCTTCTTCAATGTGATTTGTAGTAAAGTTTTTGAGATTGAAAAGTTGGATGAAGTGGAGAATGAAGGATATTTTATCTTGTGCCACCTTGAGAAACTTTTTCTTTCTACATTTTTTGACATCATGGTTCATCTAATTGTTCATCTAGTGAGGGAGATAAAATTGTGCGGCCCTATCCATTTACGGTGGATGTACCCAATTGAAAGATCTATGAAATTCCTAAAAGGGTATGTGAAGAACGCATACCGGCTAGAAGCATCAATTGTTCAGAAATATATTTTTGAAGAAGCCATGGAATTTTGTCAAAATTATTTGGCCAAAATAAGACGTATTGGGCTTCCAAAACGTCGGCATGTCAAGGGGGTAGACGAGGGGCTTCGAAAAGAGTGTGGATCCCGATGAATTGTCACAAGTCCACTTATACATCTTGAATAATGTTGATGAAGTTCAAGCCAAAGATAGCTACACACAAAGAAGCCAGTAAGGAAAGAAAATCATTGAATGACCGAACAAAGGTTGATTAGGGAGCATAACAGAACTTTTGCAAACCGGTTCAAACAAAAGGTCGAGGGAGAGGAATTTTTTTTCTGATACAATCAAATGGTTAGCACGTGGTCCTGAGGTTGATGTCATAAGTTGGAATTCGTATGTGATCAATGGTTATACATTTTACACGAAGTCCCTAGATGATATGAGCACAGTCCAGAACAGTGGTATTATGTTAGAGGTTGAATCTATGACCTTCTCCAGTTCAAAAGACAAGAGGCCTTTATTGGCAGTCATGCCATATTATGGGGTTATTGAAGAGATTTGGAAGGTGGACTATGTTAAAATTAGATTTCCCATTTTCAAATGCAAGTGGGTTAATGTCAATAATGGTGTTCAGATCGATCGGCTAGGATTTACATTAGTCGATGTCAATGGTAGAAGTTTTGGAGATGAACCTTTTATTATGGCAGACTAGGCGAAACAAGTGTTCTATATCACTGATTAAGAAAATAAAATGTGGTCTGTAGCTCTCCAAGGAAAAAGGGTCATTGATATTGATGAGGAAAGTCATTCAAATTATAGTCTTCCTGAAAGTACTCCTTTTTCAAATGGTCTACCGACCATGAACGAAGAAGATGAAGCGGATAATGAACCCGGCATAAGAAATGATCATCAAGAAGGGATATGTGAGGATATCACTTTATAAAAGAGTTAATTCATAAGGTAATATTCATATGCATAATTCTTTGAAAACCTTAAGGTTTTAACTATATTATATTCTTTCTATGTTCATAAACAATGTCACTCACTATGAAATTTGTTCTTGTTTTATTTTTGTGGCAGGATCCGATCTAAAGGGGCATGTTATAAAAGAGGATGTTACGTTGTTGGGTGGGAATCAGATGAAGGCATGGTGAACATTATATTGGGCATATATGTTGTATTTGTAACTTATTGTATTTGTAAGTAAGTTATCTTATTGTATAAATTAATTTAGGTGTTGTAGTCATAGTATAATCATTAATTAAGAGGCTACATAACTCATGGTGAATAATATTTGTATTTTTTTTCCCAATTCAATTTATTCATAATTGTTCATAGCTTGTAGCTTAAAGTATCAACTTTTATGTGCTGGATTGGGTGATGGATTTGTGTGTGTATATATATAATCAGGAAGAACAGAACAGGGAAAAATTTAGGAAAATTTAGACCGAAAATAAATACGTCGGTCTTAAATGTTCAATTGTTAAGACCGGATGTATTTATATGTCTGGTCTTAAAGGTTAGGTGTACACATTTGATATTAAGCCTGGTCTTAAAAGTTGGTCTTTTAAGACCGGTATATTTATACGTCCGGTCTAAAATCAATTTTTTAAGACTGGATGTATTTATCATCCAGTCTTAAAAGTCAGTCTTTTAAGACCGCGTATAATTAGTCGTCTGGTCTTAGAAGACGCTATTTTTTAGACCGTATTTATTTTTGTCCGGTCTTAAAATTCTGATTTTTAAGAGCGGCCTAGTTGTTGGCTGGTGTTAAAAGTTGAGTTTTAAGACCAAACGAAAAATATTTCAGGTTTATTTAGTACAACTTTTAAGATCCAATGTTTTAAATGTCCGGTCTAAAAGAGTTTCTTTAAGACTAGTTTGAGTCTGGTCGTAAATGTTAGACTTTTAATACCGGCTGGAACAAGACCGGTCGGGTGTCCGGTCTTACGATGCCTCTTTTGTCCGATCTTAAAACCCCTTTTTGCACTAGTGAAAGTTAAGCCCAAAAATAATAATAAAAATTGTGAGTTTCAACGACTGTTTCGATAAAATAGTTGTTGATTCTTGCAACAGTGGTGGTGGCGGCGCAATGGCTATAGGGTTTGTTGAATTATCCTAGGTCCAAAGTTCGAGCCTTTGTAACCCAATTTGATTTTTTTTTTATTGAGTCACAACAATTGATTTACTAAAAATAGTCGTTGTATTTGTCAACATGAGTAGTGGTGGTGCAATTGACTAAAGCCTTTGGTCATTTTCACTGAGGTCGAGAGTTCGAGCCCTCGTCACCCTATTTCATTTTTTTATTTGAGATACAACGACTGTTTTTCTTAAAAAGGCGTTGTATCTAGAGTTTCAATGATTGATTTTTCAAAACTAGTTGTTGTAACTCATCCAGTTTTTTATTTGAGATACAATGACTGGTTTTGTAGAACCAGTTCTTGTATCTCATTTAGAAATTTTATTTTAATCTCGTGCACGAAAATATTTTGTCCTTCTCTTCACTCTTTTTGATTCACGCTCCCCCTCCGTCTCTAACCTCTCGGCACGATGTCCGAGCCCTAATTATTTTTCTGAATCCTCTATCGCGCCTTCTCCTTCTTTTGGCCCCCTTTGCTAGTCATCTCGAACCATTGCCATCTAATTGCCGTCATCTTCAAGCATTGTCATCGTCTCCTCCTCCTTCAAGGCCGCCCCTTTCTTCAATTTGTCGTTGTTAATTCTTCTTCAGATTTGTGCTCTGTCTTCAGGTTTGGGTAACACTGTGTTGAAGTTATTCTGCGACTTTGTTTTTGCCTTTTTCTCTTTTGACACCCCATTTTTCTAAAATGGGAATTCTGTAGCTTTATAAGTATTATGTGTTCTTATGCCTTTCTTGTCTGTAGCACCCCAATTTTTCTAAAATGGGAATATAATTTCATAGCTTTATAATTATTCTGTGTTCTTATGCCTTTCTTATGGGAAAATGGGAATATAATTTCATAGCTTTATAATTATTCTGTGTTCTCCTTCCTTTTTTGTCTGTAACACCCCATTTTTCTAAAATGGGAATATAATAGCTTTATAATTATTCTGTGTTGAGTTGTTTGTGGCTGACTTTGGAATATTGTGGAATATGGCTAAAAATTGTTTTTGATAATCAGTTCATTTGTTTAATGTACTTGAAAGGAGTTGGAACCTAAAATATTACTAGTTATTACTTAGCTGGTTATGTACTATTTATCCTTCTTAAAGAGTGTCTTCCATTGAGCTAATAAGACAGACTTCATGAATCAACATGAGAGCAAATCAAATAGAGCAAAGATAGAGAGAAAAGCAAAATGATTCTAAGCATCCAGTAAACCATAAGAACAATTACATCCAATAGCCAATAGGATAAGAGCTAAATAATAATAACTATTATTTTTTCCCCATAAGTACATTATGATTTTTTTTGTAAGCCTTGAATATGTTGATTTCTTCATTTTAATATATATATATATATATATGTTATTATAGTTATCCTTGGAGTCTCTGTGTTTCTTGCCTCTACTCAATAACATCAATTAGTTTGATTCCTTGGGTCGCAAGTCAAACGAAGAGATAAAAACCATTTTCAACATGTAAGTTAAGTTGTTTGTAAATCATTGATTTTTTACTTGAACAAATTGTTTTAATGTCTTTTGCTTTTCATTCTAATGATAGTGTGCTCAAGACGTATTATATGATGGGTGGAAAGCGTCAAATTAAAATTACTATCACGAAGTGGTATCAGCCCAAAATAAGTTGTTTAAATTCAAATTCTTTAATTGACAATCACTTTATAATTGTCTTTATTCATTTTGACCATTTTGTTTTTATGTATAGCACCCTCACCAACTAGGAAAAATTGAGTGCGAGTACCACGTTATACTATTTATGTATAACATCATTATTAGTGGAGTTATTTCAGATTTTGAACAACTGATCATTTCTTCATTCTCAAATTATTTTCATTTTTGTCCTTAATTGTAAGTGAATTGTTAATTATTTCTTAACATTGATTGATTTATGTTAACTTGTTCTTTGTTTTGCCCACAGACTTTTGGTCATGAGGAACCATACACAATGGAAGACATTAATGTGATACGAGGCCTTTTGGCATGAAATCTTCTACAAGAGATAGAAGATGTATCGAAGAATCGATAAAAATGAACTTTTTTTTTTTTTTTTACATAGTGTAGAAGATGTGATACTTCATTATATCAACTTGTGAACTTGTGCACATTCTTGTATTAACTATGTTTAGAGAACTTTTGTATATATGCAAAGTTTTCTTTATTCTCTATTCTAGGAATTGCCTATTTATATTACTCAGTTTTTATATCTTTGTTTTGGTTGTTTATTACAAAAAAGGTTGTGGACAGTAAGTACAAATATTTTTAAAAAAACTATAGTCAACTATTATTTAGAAAATCACTGTTGTAAGTCTGATTTACAAAGATTATTTTCCTAAAACAATCGTTGTTTATTACAAAAAAGGCTGTGGATAGAAAATACAAATCGAGATTTTCTTTAAAAAAAAACTATAGATGATTGTTATTTAGAAAATAGTCGTTGTAAGTCTGATTTACAACCACTATTTTCCTAAAACAGTCATTGTAAGTGAGACTTACAATGACTGTTTTACTTAAAACAATCGTTGAAGTAAACTTACATCTACTGTTTAAAAATAGCCGTCAATTTTAAAAATTTTCAACAACACTCACATACATTACCCCTTGAAAACAGTCGACATTAAAAGTACCTTTGGAAGTAGTGTAACTAATTAGTGAATATAAATAAAATTAGTTAAATCAATCTTTTATGACAAATGTATGTTACTTTATCTAAAATACCTTCTTTAACTATGTGATTGAAACTAACACTTGACATACACAAATATAGATATAGATATACTCGCGCACGCGTATGGGTTAAGGTAAAAAAAATACAAATGTGGATTGACTAAAAGAGTGCCTAACCCCAAGTGTTTTTTTTAGGTGCAAAAGTGACTATGTGGTTGCAAAAGTCACATATTCCATTAAAGTAGATGACGTTGATCGTGAAGTTGGACAGTTTGGATGAACATGGTGTACGATGAATTGGAACCTAAATGGTGATGTGTATGATGAATTGGATTTTGGAGAAGGCAACTGGAACCTAAATTGCTCACTAGGAAAGTCCAAGAAAATCATTACAATTCAACTTGAAAACTTCCAACTTAAATCACCAGTTCTGTCGCTCATTTTGCTTCTCCATCCAGCTTGGCAAACAAGATGAAGTCAACAAACACTAGCAATCACAGGGCTGATGACTTAACCGAAGCGGGGACGGCCAATCACACACCACGTTTTCTTGAACATTATTTGACACCGCCGATTGCCCATCGTAATATGGATAAAACTTCATGTAGTTCTTGTACGCCATCAGCTCCTCCGACAGTTTGTATATCTCATCCTTCTCTTCCTCGCTTCGTTCGCTTTTCCTTCCACGTCCACATTCAAACTCTGAGAGGAATAGCCATTTCCTTTCTGATCCGAGCCCAGTAATTGCACGATAGAGTAGATACCCTCGAAACCAGACCCTAACCCGCATCCAGAATTCCCATCTCCAGAAACAAGAGTTGGATTGGCATCGACTCCAAGGGAAGGAATTGTGCCTGTCTGGTTTAGACCATAACCAAACTCTAGATTGAAACTTTTAGGCATATTGTTCAAGTTTGAGCCATACTATTGTGGATACTGGGGAGAAATTGGGGATCGGAGTGGAGGCAGTGGATTATTAAGACGAGCCTGAAGGGAATAGGGATCGTCTTCATTGGGAAAATTACAAAGTCCAATTCATTGTACATGTCACTGTTTTTAGTCAAACCGTCCAACTTCATGGTCAACGTCATCTACTTTAACGTAATATGCGACTTTTGCTTCAGTTTTGTAATCACTTAGTTACTTTTACACCTAAAAATAGCACTTAAGTGTTAAACACTCTTTTTTTGGTCAAATCACTTGCGTATTTTTGCAACTTAACCCTATATATACATATACACGTAACATACATAAATACACACACACATATATAAGTAAGTAATAGTATAAGTTAAAGAAAAGAATTATAAATTTAAGAGTGAAATTGAATTCATGTGTTATATTTATGAGCAAAATAAACCCATATCTAACATTTATATCGCAGGAAGCATTTGATTCAGTTTCTCTGCCCGCTCAATGTCTTTGATTGAGTACACTAGCTTGGAATATTGAAGACCGAATATCATGTAGTCTTCCAAATTCCCAATCAATAATTGATGCTGATAATTGATTGACCGACTGTGCATCAAAGCTTACCCCCCTTGATTGACCCATGAACGACAAAGCATCAACCACTAACAAAAGTGGATATGAGTTATGACGACAAAGGATTACCTGGTCGAATAAGCTCTCCACCAAGTACCAAATCTCTATCCTCCCTAGCTGCTTAAACCAATAATATCAAACTTCATACATCTTACACACTTAAATCCATTTCATCCCCCTACACGCTTTATTCTATTACTCCATTTGATTTTTAATATAAAATTCTAAGTGGATTTTATATTAAGAACTGGAGATAGTATATCTCAAGCCTTATTATTTAAATCCACCTTAAGGATGTATTACTCTGATCCTATTTATAAGTCATTTTTAAATAAAAAATTAGGTCCTATTTATAAGTCCAATTTCAAGTTAGTAAATGAGATTATGACAATTTCACTCATATTAATTGTATCAATGACAATAAAATTTAAAAGATAGAGAAAGAAAAAAGAGTTAAAAAATACACATTCATAAATGAGGACAAAGTTGAAAATATACCCTATAATCATTGAGTTAACTACCTCTCATTAGCATGTGAGATTTAGTTAAAAAAGACTTATAAATAAGACAAGAGTGATATTTGGTTGGGGTTTTTGGAGAGGAGGCTACTCTCCCCTTGTTTAGTTGGTATTTAATTTAAGGAGGGCCTTTCCTCCCCTCCTACCAGTCTCCTCAAATTTGGGATTTTTTTCAAGGGGAAGGAAAAGGAAAAAAAATATTTATTGACTAAATTACCATTTTCTTATTTTAAAAATCCCAAACTACCTTTCATATTGAAAAAAAATGCTTTATCTTCCTCTATCCAATAATAAAATAATTTAGCCAATACTTTATCTTCCTCTCTGTAATAATAAAATAGTTTTTAACACCCAATAAAACTATATATAGTTTTCGATGTATAGAATTTTGCTATTTTTCCATTAGACACGCTCTGGTGGTAACATTGATGTATTGGTCCTTCAAAAAATATTATAAGTTGAAAGTATGTACATCGTAAAAATAAGAAATTAATGTTTGTATGAATTAAAATGTAAATTAATTTATATAGTGAAAAAAAAAAACTAACATGTAGAATTGTAAATTAATTAGGTATTACAACCTCTTTCCTCCCATCTTAAAATAATTAAAAGATCATTAAGAATCCATCCACTTTCTCTCTCATGGCCTCCAACACGCCAAGAATTCCATTCTCAAGGAAGTGCAAGGCCTTATGCTCTATGTATGCCTCATTTTCTGCATCTAAATCTTCATTTCCACATCCTATAGTTGGATGCTGTGGCAGGAAATAAAAAACTTTATTATGTTGAATCAATGAGATATAAACTCTATGTGAGAAATTCGTAGATTAAAAAACTATAAAAGACATATAGACCGCCAGCCAGTGATGGAACTTTAAAGAGAATGGAATAAAGCGAAAAGCCCTGGATGCTTCTAAACTCTTCCACCAAAATTCTCTGGCCAATAATTTCAAATTCAACTACCAATCATAAAGCACAAGTTCCAGGAGAGTGCGACATCCTGCTCCATATTGTATAATAAAAATATGTATAAGTGAATAATTAGATTATTTGTTATTTACTGCTTAATTGGTTTGGTTAATTTAACCTTCATCATTCAATAATAGACATAGATGGATTGAGTTGTGGGAATTCATCCTATTATTTGAGGTAAAAGTGTTCCGAGCTTCATAGAAAAAAGATAAAGGGTGAGAATAACACATACAATTTATTTTATTTTAGTATTTTCATTTCTGTAACCTAAAATGTAGAAAATGAATGCTGATATTTCTAATTTCAAATTATAGGAAATTATTATTATTATTAATTAATTCAAGTAATTTATGAGTTTGTGAATTACTTAAAGTGGAAATTCGATGAAAAACCTTATCGGGAAAAAAGTAGGGAGAAATCCAAAATGGGAAAAGTCTAAGGTGCTGATATTCTCTGATTCAAAACATGAATGATGAATGGCCAGGGAATACCCAACCAATAATAACCATTTGGCTACATTGTGTTTCTCCCACGCCTTCTCAATCTCCATCGCTTTTTAATCATAATGATATGGTGGTAATATAGATATATAAACTATAAAATAATGTCATTCTTACATAAGAATAAATAATAATTTGATATACTATAAGAATAGGGAAAATCAAAGAAAAATCAATGTTTAAAAATTTTAATCGACTAGAGAATATGATATGTTTTTCTCCACGAGTACCATTACTTTAAATTAGATTTTTTTATCAATAAAATTTTTAAATAAAGAGTTATTGTTATTGTTGTTGTTGTTATTATTATATATTATATATTATTATTATATATATATATATATGTGTGTGACAAACCCAAGAAGATATGGAGATGCAAAAAGAGAAAAATCAGATCATGAAAGACACGTAGGGATGAGCGTTCACACGTGTCCATGTTCTTCAACATTCTCAATTTGTGGCAGTGTTTATTCATACACAAAGAAAGAGATAGGCTTTTTGTGGAGGGGGGTTTTTCTAATCTAATTTCCCCCTTTTATTTTTAATATAAAATTGTATGAATTTTACATGTAAGCATTATAATTTTAACTGTGATATAATTTAATATAATTAATTTAAATTTTGAAATATAATTTTATCAATAACACAAGTTTTTTAAATGTATGACTGTCAATTTTATTTTAATTATTTTTTTTTTCAGAAATACTCCATTTTATGCTCCTTATATTCAATTAATAATAATGATATATTCAGTAAACTAATTAATATGATAATTTAGTATTTATTTCGGAAAAAAAAATCAAAATTCAACAAAAAGATGCATAGAAAAACAAATGCCATCCTCAGTAAGCTGAGCCAGCCGAACATTTAACAACTTAAATTAGGTTCATTAGTTTAGTAAAAACATAATTATCATTTATCAAATTTAACTCTCACATAATTACTTGTTTCTTTCAGCATGATTTGAAATATCTTATGATGACTTCTGCTTCACTTTGTTTGAATTTCCAAAATGTCGAAACAAAAGTGAAGTGAGATTCCAGCTCTCACGTATATGCTTATTCCATGCATTTAAGGGCAAAAATTGTGGGGGAATATGTACTCCAACGATTAGTATTAGAATATTATTTTATGAATATAATAAAAAAAATTAAACCATATAAAGCTTTTTCACATGCAGTATTTTTTATTGATTTTTACTTTTGATTCAGAGAGACTAAATTGTTAATAAGTGGATATGATTATAAAAGCATTAAATCATTATCCTTCTTTGTGCATTACATTACGAAAGATATATCTAGGTTCAATTAACTTTTTTTTTTTTTTTTTAAAAAAAAGAATTCCCATGATCATGCATGACGCAAAACCTGCATGTCAATATCAGTATAAGAAATATAAATACCTTAACTAATTAAGCTCATTATTCATAAGTCGTATTTAATTAGGCTCTAGAGTTTATGAGACCTTGTTTAAAGGAATATTACTAGCTAGCTAGCCAGCACTACACTTTCAAAGAAAAAAAGCATAAGAAATATACGGTATTTACTATATTTTATTATATATATGTTTTTATTATATATATGTTCTTACTCACATGTGTAGCTAAAGAGCTTTATTGATATTTATTTTTAAGAGCCTTAATTTTTAAATCAAATTGATATCAAGTACGTTCCAGGCTTCTATCTTTGTCTGAAGGCAACAAAAGTTTATATGAGTATTATTCTTTCTTTTCTTTTCTTTTTTGAAAAAAATTCTGTTTTTTTTTTTGTTTTTTTTTTAACAAAACAAATAATCCCAAATAGGGTATAAAATGATAATCACATCTATCATAATTTAGAATATAAAATCTACAAAAACTTGTATTAGTTAAAGGGAAAATCCCTTTGAGGTCCTAAAGGACTAAAAAAATATCAAAAAAGTTTTAAAGAGTTACTAAAACTTATAGATAGAGTTGTTAATCATCTACTGAAGGAGTTGTTAATGAGACTTTGTTTACATCCAAATTTTCAGTGGGATTTTTTTTACATTCTTTTGATCCCTTGGGATCTTAAAGGAATTTTCTCTTATTTATAAGTTATGAGTTATTCGATTTCTGTTGAATTTAAATTAGCACAAAAAGGTTTTATTCTTTCAAGAGCTCTAGAGCATGCACTGGCCGTTAGTTTTTCCTATAAATAGGTCCTTAGGTAGTGCTTCTATTCTCCAGAGCCCCGACACATATATATTACTTCCTTCCATATTTGGAAGCCTTGTTCATCACTTCTTTTCCAATATGCTATCTTGTCTTCGAATTCTTGCAGAGAGATAAGTGAGTGATATGATAAGGAGATATGATTATTTCTTGCATTAATTCATTCATTTTCTTCACACACACACACAAACAATCTTCTTCCTTTTCCTTTGTCTTGTTTATTTTCTCATTTAAAATTTGAATGATGATCTCTGAAGGCGATGGTGATGTTGCTGACAGAAGATAGAGAGCACAGAGGTTGAAATGCACAAAGGAATCATTAATGAATGGCATCTCACTCCTTTGTGCTCTCTATCTTCTGTCACCACACCCTTGTGTCTTCACCCCCATCTTGTTTTATATTTAATATAATACATATAGTCTCTCTCTCACACACTCCCTACCATTCTCTATTTTTACCGATTGTAAAGGGTGTGCCTCAAGGCAAAGAAAAAGTTATTGTCATATGACTTGGAGGTCATGAGTTTAAATCCTAAAATAGCTTCTCCTCTTTGTGAGAGAAAGGCGACATACATCTATCTCGCACCAGACTCAACCTAGTGCAGCCTTATACATTAGGCCGTCCTTTTTTTTTTTTTTTTTTTTTTTTTTTTTTTTTTTTTAACTGAGAATAATGGTAGATATGGTCTAATTAACTTTTGTTTTGCTTGTGTTGTAAGCTTTTCATGCCATATTATTAATTATGGGACCATAAGTATTTCGAAAGCATCATATTTATTACATCTTAGTCATGTATGAAATCACTTTTTCTAGTCGAAGAACTTCTGTTAGAAGGATGAGTTAGTAAATGGCCCCAAAACACTATACATAGAGTATGCATTGGCCGTTAGTTTTCCCTATAAATAGGTCCTTAGGTAGTACTTGCATTCTCCATAGCTCCAACACATATGTATTACTTCCATTCATATTTGGAAGCCTTGTTCATCACTTCTTTTCCAATATGTCTATCTTGTCTTCGAATTCTTGCAAAGAGATAAGGGAGTGATATGATAAGGAGATATGATTATTTCTTGCATTAATTAATTCATTTTCTTCACTCACACACACAAACAATCTTCTTCCATTTCCTTTGTCTTGTTTAATTTCTCATTTAAAATTTGAATGTTGATCTCTGAAGGCGATGGTGATGTTGCTGACAGAAGATAGAGAGCACAGAGGTTGAAATGCACAAAGGAATCATTAATTAATGGCATCTCACTCCTTTGTGCTCTCTATCTTCTGTCACCACACCCTTGTGTCTTCACACCCATCTTGTTTTATATTTAATATAATATATATAGTCTCTCTCTCACACACTCCCTATCATTCTCTGTTTTTACTGAGAATAATTGTAGAGGGTGTGCCTAAGAAAAAGTTATTGTTATGTGACTTAGAGGTCATAATTTTAAACCCTGAAAACAGCTTCTCCTTTCTGTGAGAGTAAGGCGACATATATGTATCTCACACCAGACTTCACCTAGTGTAGCCTTGTACATTAGGTTGTCCTTTTTTTTACTGAGAATAATGGTAGATATGGTCTAATTAACTTTTGTTTTGCTTGTGTTGTAAGTTGTTCATGCCAGATTATTAATTATGGGACCATAAGTATTTCGGAAGTACTACCCATTACTTTTTCTAGTAGAAGAACTTCTGTTAGAAGGATGGGTTAGTAAATGGCCCAAAACACTATATATAGAGTATGCATTGGCCGTTAGTTTTCCGTATAAATAGGTCCTTAGGTAGTACTTCCATTCTCCAGAGCCCCAACACATATGTATTACTTCCTTCCATATTTGGAAGCCTTGGTCATCACTTATTTTCCAATATGCTATCTTGTCTTCGAATTCTTGCAGAGAGATAAGTGAGTGATATGATGAGGAGATATGATTACTTCTTGCATTAATTCATTCATTTTCTTCACACACACACACACAAACAATCTTCTTCCATTTCCTTTGTCATGTTTAATTTCTCATTTAAAATTTGAATGATGATCTCTGAAGGCGATGGTGATGTTGCTGACAGAAGATAGAGAGCACTGAGGTTGAAATGCACAAAGCAATCAGAATGGCATCTCACTCCTTTGTGCTCTCTATCTTCTGTCACCACACCCTTGTGTCTTCACACCCATCTTGTTTTATATTTAATATACTATATATAGTCTCTCTCTCACACAGTCCCTACCATTCTCTGTTTTTACTGAGAATAATTGTAGAGGGTGTGCCTAAGAAAAAGTTATTGTTATGTGATTTAGAGGTCATGATTTTAAATCCTGAAAACAGCTTCTCCTTTCTGTGAGAGTAAGGCGACATATATCTATCTCACACTAGACTTCACCAAGTGTAGCCTTGTACACTAGGTTGTCCTTTTTTTACTGAGAATAATGGTAGATATGGTCTAATTAACTTTTGTTTTGCTTGTGTTGTAAGTTGTTCATGCCAAATTATTAATGGGGACCATAAGTATTTCGAAGTATTATATCTACGTACCCATTACTTTTTCTAGTAGAAGAACTTCTGTTAGAAGGATGGGTTAGTAAATGGCCCCAAAACACTATATATAGAGTATGCATTGGCCGTTAGTTTTCCGTATAAATAGGTCCTTAGGTAGTACTTCCATTCTCCAGAGCCCCAAGCCCCCAACACATATGTATTACTTCCTTCCATATTTGGAAGCCTTGGTCATCACTTCTTTTCCAATATGCTATCTTGTCTTCGAATTCTTGCAGAGAGATAAGTGAGTGATATGATAAGGAGATATGATTATTTCTTGCATTAATTCATTCATTTTCTTCACACACACACACACACAAACAATCTTCTTCCATTTCCTTTGTCATGTTTAATTTCTCATTTAAAATTTGAATGTTGATCTCTGAAGGCGATGGTGATGTTGCTGACAGAAGATAGAGAGCACTGAGGTTGAAATGCACAAAGGAATCATGAATGAATGGCATCTCACTCCTTTGTGCTCTCTATCTTCTGTCACCACACCCTTGTGTCTTCACCCCCATCTTGTTTTATATTTAATATAATATAGTCTCTCTCTCACACACCCCCTACCATTCTGTGTTTTTACTAAGAATAATTGTAGAGGGTGTGCCTAAGAAAAAGTTGTTGTTATGTGACTTAAAGGTCATGAGTTTAAATCCTGAAAACAACTTCTCCTCTTTTTGAGAGTAAGGCGACATACATCAATCTCACACTAGACTTCATCTAGTGCACCCTTGTACATTAGGCTATCCTTTTTTTTTTTTTTTTTACCGAGAATAATGGTAGATATGGTCTAATTAACTTTTGTTTTGCTTGTGTTGTAAGTTGTTCATGCCAAATTATTAATGGGACCATAAGTATTTCGAATTATTATATCTTAGTCATGTATGAAATTACTTTTTCTAGTAGAACTTCTGTTGGAAGGATGAGTGAGTAAATGGCCCTAAAACACTATATATAGAGCATGCATTGGCCGTTAGTTTTCCCTAATAACTGTAGAGGGTGTGCCTCGGGGCAAAGAAAATGTTATTGTCATGTAATTTGGAGATCATCATGAGTTTAAATCCTAAAAATAGCTTCTCCCCTCTTTGTAAGAGTAAGGCGACATACATCTATATCTCTCATCAGACTCCACCTAGTGTAGCCTTGTACATTAGGCCGTCCATTTTTTTTTTTAATACTGAGAATAATGGTAGATATGGTCTAATTAACTTTTGTTTTGCTTGTGTTGTAAGTTGTTCATGCCAGATTATTAATTATGGGACCATAAGTATTTTGAAAGCATTATATTTATTATAGCTTAGTCATGTATGAAATTGGTTTTTCTAGTTGAAGAACTTCTGTCAGAAGGATGAGTTAGTAAATGGCCCTAAAACACTATATATATATAAAGGGTTTTAGTCTGTAGGTTAATATTGTGAAAGATGTGGAATCCTCGTCACTAATGTAAAGGGGGAGAGTAACTTGGGTTTCTCCCTGGAGAGAGAAGTCTCGCTCAAGTACTTCCCCAAGTGGGGTTGGTTTATCATCCTCAAATGAGGGACAATTATTGTTAAACCCTAGTAAGTTTATGGGGTTTAAACTTCTCATATTGCATGAGTAGAAAAAGATTCCTACACACACGAAATGATGGGACCCATATATATATAATTGCTAATTATATATATGTGAGTCTCACTATTTCATATGTGTATAACATGAGAATACATTTCTCCTCCAACATGAGAAGTGCTAAGTTTATTTTTCTCTTATAAACAATCATTTGTTATCAGTATAATTGAACTTCATCTTAGTTTTCTTAAGAGCTTCAATTGTATAAGGAGCGTCTTACGATATATTTTCTTTCTTTAATATCTTGTCTTGTAATGCCTTTTAACCTGTTATCCTTTTCTCTTGTTCATCACCTACCGTTGATTTTTGGGGTGTTCTTGTGGTTAGTTTTTTTACTTTATTTTTATTATTGTTGAACGAGAAATTAACCACATGCTGCTAGCTAGAAGATTTTTGGGATGTTTATTTTCATCATATTTCAAATTGAAAATCCCCGTTTTGAAATTTGTTTATCTTCATTCTCCATCTTTTCTTCATGATGTGGAGAATCATGAAAGATAGGCCTTTTCTTTTTATTTTCTTCGTTTCCATTCTAATGTCTTTGATGTTTGAATTATTAATAGTATTACGATTTCATTGAACCCATGACGTACATGTCAACTCTTTAGTCATCAAACTTCGTTGATTCGAACAAGTTGCTTTCATTTTGCTATAAATATATAGGATTTCTCAAGGTTAATTCTGCAATTTAATATAATATTCTATCATAGCGAAACAATAAATATCCACTTGAAAGAAAATTTTTATAGCTATATGGTTGGAGATATACATTTTCTTCTGCGCTTTAAAACCTTAAAGAGTCTGTTCAGGTCAAGAACTGTTAAAAGATTAGTACTCTATACTCCCGTAGTGATGGTTAATTTTGCCTATTACATGACTTTCATACAAAGTTTTATGAGGTTGAAAATAAAAAATTTGTTTAATCGTTGTGGAAACTCATAACTCCTTACAGTCCTCATGAATTATAAAGCTTAACTCATTACGCTAATTAGTTATTAATTATTAATCTGTAACTCTTTACGGTACTCATGAGAATTCATAACAATTTATAATATTCACTAGTTCAGGATTACTCATTAAAACAATTATTGGGGTTTAGGATAATTTGATAAAACGACTATTGGAGATTAGAAGTACCTTAGATCACTCGAAGTCGAAGACTTTCAGGTTATTGATGTCCTCTAACATCTACACGACTATCCCCCGATTGCAATGAGAACTCTTTCTCTTGAAACCTCCTACTCCTTGGATGTTTGCTAGGCGAAGACAAGGTTGAGCTTTGGTTTTCTTGGGTTTTTATCTTTACAAGAAGGTGGTGGTTTCTTGGAATTAGGTTAAAGATAGGATGAACACGGTTGGAACCTTACCCTTTTATAGATGGTGCCTTTTACTCTCTAAACCTTTGGTAAAGATCGAAATTTAGAGAGCATAAGGATGATCAACAAACGTCTAACCCTCCCCTTTTTATAGCTTTGGTGGGTCGAAAATTCCTAGCCCTAATTGCCTTAGGAATTTTCAGCTTATACACTAATAAAGAGGTTTTAGGTAATAAGTCCACTACTTGTCAACCAAGTCATATTAAATTCACATCTTGATTGATTGATTGAATTTAATATGATGAATCATATTCATATCTTGATTGTTGGATTGTATTTAAGATGATGGATCACATTTATATCCTTTTTTTCCTTCAAAAAAAGTCCATAAAAAGGGCACATAAAAAATCATCACTTTATAAGAGTCTAACTCTAATTTCACAAGAAAGGTCTAATCTAAACTTGAATTGGAAAATCCAAATCATAATGAATTAAGTTCATATCTTGATTGATTGAATAATAACTTAAGATGATGGATCACATTTATCTCTTAAACTAAAATTCAAAATCATTCTTAAATCAATCCTCATTTATTATTTCTCCTACCTTCACCAATCATTATTATATATATATATATATATATATAAGATAACTTTAGAATTATCTTTTATAACCTAACCTCTTGAATTTAAATTCAAAATTCCAATTCCAAATTCAACTTGGCCTAAGACCTTGTTGGATCTTTCAACACATTTAGGTCCTTTTGTGGAGAAATTGATTTCCCACTCGGTACCATATATGTGACGCCATTTTCTTTTTATTAGGCTTGGAGTCTCACTCTAGAGCCGGCAAAACGGGCCGGCCCGAGTTTAAGCCATAGCCCTTTAAGGGCCGGGCTTGAAAAATAGACAAGATATTTGAAATTAGCCCCGGAGGGCCGACCCCGACAGCCTCGGGCTTAAACGGGCCGCCCTAGAGGGCGTCGGGCCGCCACCCCGCAGCCCTTTTCACCGTAGCTTTTTCTTTTTTTCCTTTTTAAATTTATTAATTTATAAATATTTTATATTTGTTATAGAGTTATTTATCTATTTAACTACAAATATATAATAACTATACTCTAATTTTATGATTTTATTTATTATTTGTTGCAAATAAAGATTATGGATGTGTTCATGATGCAGGAGAAGAATTTCATGATATTCTTACTCATGAGCCAGAGGCTACTACTCAAAGTGAAGAACAATCAAATGTCGTTAAAATTGATGATAGTGACGAAGATAATGACAATAATAGTTATCGTACTAATGTCGCTTAGTGATATACTTTTTATGTTTTATGTGACTTATTTGTAAACATAGTTTGCTTTTGATTATGAATTAGTGACTATGCTTATTTATTGGATGATTCGTGTTGTAATTTACTAATTATATTTTTTTTTTAAAAATGGAGGAAAAATAGTTAAAATTTGGAATAGTAATTTCCGGCCTTGACCCTTGTGCTCTTGGGCCGGGCTTTGAAAAACAAGTGTTTTTCTTACTCCAGGCCCTTCACGGGCTGGCCCTGATTGCCAGCTCTATCTCACTCTAACCCGATTACACCTTTACTCTTGATAAAGCCCAATAACAATTATTGGCCCAAGTTTGCTAATTTTAAACAATTAGGAATAACCTTTGTGTGTGACCTATTAGGCCCAGTTAGTTACTTAGATAAATAAAATTGGACCAATTAAAAACCCCTTTAACGGGCCCAATTTATTTAATGACCTCATAAGACATTAGCAATGCTCTGCGGCCCCAGAACTAATTGAGTTGATCAAGTGATCTACCTTTCATATTTAGATATCGTACATGCATTATCCCTAACATCGTCATTCACATTTAGTTGAGAGTAAAGATAGAGTATCATCTCTCTTAATTGACTAAATGTAGCTAATTTACAGAACTAGGAATCTTCTTATATTAACTCTATAACGGATCATGACTTTTTATGATCACTTGTTGTGCACAGTCTCCCAAGTTAATTGAAAGCTATTCAAGCTCTACCGGTCTTGTGAATGACTAATCCCTTGTAGGGGACTATGAGTCCTCTCACCATGTCTACTATATTCATGTATTCGAGTTACACCCAAGAGTACATTGTTCTCCCCATTTTCAGGTGGATATAGTTGTACGGTCAAAGTCTAACCCTAGGACATAGTGTTCGATGACATCCTTAAATCCAAGACGATCCGCAATAGAAAATGATGAGAGACTTTATATATCCAATGATACTCTCTACAATTAATTTTTGTGGAGTCTCTCGGTGGGTCAGTTTGGTGCTATCTGTTCTCCAACAAATCCACCCATGATATCAGCTAAGACATCTCTATACAAGTAGACGATGTCAATGCCCTCCCTTAGTGATTCAAGACTAGGAACACGTTTTAGGTAATAGATATACAGTGTTCTCAAGTCCTCATGATCATGATCTCTATCATTGATCATGCATAGTCTCCCCATTGGCCTGTTTAACGTTAATTTCCTTCTTGATCGCAATTGCTCTTGAGGCAGGGTAATATTTCTCCATAAATAACCTCTAAACATCAGTCCAGCTCCCAATAGATGAGGGCTAAAGGTACAACAACCAGTCTTTGGCTCCACCTTCCAATGAGAAAGGAATAGCTCTCAGCTTAATATGATCTTCATCAATGGCTCATGGTTTCATTGTCTTTTCACACTAGATGGAATTCCTTCAAATGCTTAATGGCACACTCACCTAAAAGACCATGAAACTTAGGCAACAAGTGTATTAGACCAGATTTAAGCTCAAAGTTAGCAAAGAAGGGCGGGATATTGGATGCACAAAGGTTGATAATTAACATCGTGTTCATTCAATTCATTTAAAGTAGGACGATTTTCCCGTTTCTTACGCCATAATTTCGAGTTAGCAAAATTGCTACTAGAATCAGTGAAAACAACAAGACTATCAAAAGTACTATCAGAAACACAATCAGAAAGATCAACACAATGGACACAATCAGAATGACCACAACCAGACTCAAGTTTAGTGTCCAATTCAGTATTAATCCTATGACTTAGCCTAACAACTCTTCTAGCATTAAGAATTGTTCTTTCTATTTCAGGATCAAATGGCAACAAGTCTTCTGGATTAGTAGTACTCCTAGTACTCATGCAACAAGGCAGAATTTGTAGATATAATTTGCAGATATTCAGAATTACAAAAATGCCACCAGACAATCAGAATTACGAAAATGCCACCAGAAACTCAGAATTACGAAAATGCCACTAAAAGTGGTAAAAAGTAGAAAAACACTAAGACAATACAAAAGAAACAACACAAAAGCAAAAACCTATGGTAGAAATTGATCAAGACAAGTCCAGAAACACTATCAAATGATTTTTAAAATTTATGGACTTGGACAAGGCAACTCCTAGCCACTGGGGAACCCAAAAATGGAATAAAAAACTTCAAAATTGAAAAAGTGGTATAAACGATGGAATTTGGCTAAAATCTGAAAACCACATGGGCAAATCAAAGATTTGCATGTGTCCTGTGAGTTAGGCCATTTTCTATCACTGTACCAATTTTCAACCAAATCAGAGATACTCCAAAAAAATCACCCTAGTAGAAATCACAAAATCCAAACTTAATAGCGAAAAAGTGGTCTAAACATTGGAATTTGGGGAAAATAGGGTATACCTTACTCCCTATTTAGGAGTGACTCTTTCTTAGAATGCCCAATTCCTTGGGAATAAGACCTGGTTTGAGCGACCTGGGACAGAAAAATTTTTGTCCAGCCACCCGAACCACCTAAACTACCGAAACGAAACTATTTACACTACTGTTATTAATCAAACCGATGCAAATTCCCCGGCAACGGCGCCATATTTTGAAAGAGATTTGCCGTGTCTCCCAAAATAACCAAGTTTGAAAATGATTTTGCAGAAATAGGGAACGTGGGTCGTTTCCCCGATGAATTCGCGGTTTGATTGACAAAGAACAAAGGAAACGTAAACGGTAAAAAATGGGGGTTTTGTTGATTCAAACAGATTAAAAACGAGAGTAAACAGAAACAGAACGAAATATGCAGAAATAGATTAAAAACGATCAACCCAACATTCAGATTCCAGAGACTTCCATCATTAAACGAAATATGAATGAACTCGCGTTTGGTTCTGAATGAACCGAAATCTCTACGTTCATCCAGAAATCTCTAGTGCTCTGCTGCATAGTAGGTGTAGGTGAGTGTGGCAAGGGAACACTGGTCTCTGAACAAGAGCTGAGAAGCAGCTTCATTTGATTCATTTCCTCCTTCATCTGGCTTAGCTTGGAATGAAACATTGCAGTCAATGAAGCTTCTTTAGCCGCTGATTGTTCACTCATTTTGGCCGCGCGTATTTCCATCTCCTCCCGGTAACCATACTTTGTTTATGGCGTTTGGAAGCACCAAAGTATTGCTTTATGCCTACCGTCCTCCAATCCCCCTTACATGGCCCGAGTGATCCGGTTTTCCGCCGCAACGGTCGAACATCATTCCTCCCGTCCGACACAAAAATCCCTCTCGCTTCTTTCTTTTTTAGATCTTCCCGTAAGATATAGATAATGAGAAGCTTAGTAATGAAACATGTTTAGTAACTAAAAATTAACAATGATGATACTTACAATTCTTTCAGCAACTAAAGAGTCTGTTCACTCGTGTAGGCGCTGCTTGGCTTTTGCCGAATATACAACCACAACTCCTCGCGACGTATTGGAGATGGCAGATCATGTATCGCAGAAGGATTGGATCATGCTTCATCTTCCAATCTCTTCCACTTGGCCGCCATCAATTCTTTTTTAGCCTTTTCATATCCACCGTGAGAAGCCCTATGTGGGCAATCATTCTTTCTCCTTATCTCCTGTGCTTGTTCCCTTCTTTTCTATGAATCAACTATTAATTATGAATTCCAGCCATCTCACTAACAGAAATTAGAGAACTTCGCTTGATATCAACCTCAAACACTAGTCAAATTCACTTCATCAAGTTTCAACATTTTATTTAAGGAAGATGTAGAATTGTAGAAAAAATTGAAGCTATGTTTTGTACCGCTAGATAGATAGGTTAAGAAACAAAAGACAATTATGCTTACGAATAATGCAAACTTGATCCTTTTTAAGGCATCCAATTGGATCAAGATCCCATTAGATAGTAACAATTGGGTATATAAAGTTTCCCCCTTTTAATACTACTCATTTCCTCCTTTACACGCTAACATATTAACTAACTAATAGCAATGTCTAACCACTACCTACTATAAAAGAACTAGCTAAGACTATAATAATGGTTTGACTCTTACGCCATTATTATTTCCCTAATTACCTACTTAGTATTTTACCTTTGCACGCTTTACATATCGACTTGCATACAACTAAGACATGCTCCTCTTATGCGACAAAGGATGGAAATATATACTTCTATTCACACACCAAACCATCTAACTAACAGGATTAGATGAACACGTACAATAACATTCACATATCCGTACAAGTTAATAAGCAAACAAAACTAAATATAAACTCACCAGAGCTTCAGGATTGGTCCAACGTTGAACAAATTGTTGCCAAGTTTGTTCATCAATAAATATGTACTTGTCCCAAGGATTGTGGTCAGGCTGAACCTCAGCAAAAAATACTTGTTAGCTAGAGAGGTCTTAAACTTCCTCCACCGATCACCACAATAAGACAATGTCTTGACTTTCAACTTCGGGCAGTCAGGGACAGTGTAGTTAAGCTGGATAGTGTCCCAAATAGGATCCTTTACTGCGCCAAATTCCACACTTTTCCACTCATCTGCAAAGATGCTAACCTTGCTGCGTGCTAGATAGCCGACAAAACTAGTATATTTGCTTTTATTAGGACCGAAAGTTCTAACCTTTCATCAAACTAAATCTCGAGCCTTGACCCAGAAGTTCGATTTACGGATACGTCTTTCATTCGTGTGCCACTTCTACCACGGTGTGCAGGGCGGTTACGAGGCTCATTGTGAGATGAAGAGGGTTCGTTCTGACTCACACCAGTCACACCAGTAACTGGCGTTGTACGAACAAGACAAGAACCGTTTTCTCCATTCATTTTTGAGAAAGGAAGAGAGGTTGAGAGTGGTGGTGCGAAAGAGGAACCCTGAGAGAGTGAGAGAGTAACAGAGGATGTTGGTGGTGGGCGAGGAAGAGAGGTAATGCAACAGGAAGAGGGGTTTCGCAACAACAAAAGGGGTTTCAAAGTTCAGCGAGAACAACGTTAAGTCGGGCTGTACGAGATTTCTCTAATAATGTAATCGATATTTCAATTTTTTTAATAACATTTTTAAGATCGGTTTTTTTTCCCAGTCTGAATAATATATTTAAGACCTACGAAAAAATGATCCGCTCCAAGAAGTTCTTTATATTTACAAAATTGCCACCGGTCATACCTTTAAGACCGGGGTGTCGATAGTCCGGTCTAAATGAGGCGGTCTTAAAACATTTTTTTGCACTAGTGACGCGTCTCCATAAACTCCCATCTCCCGTAATCTGTCCTCGCTTGAAGATGATCTTTTGACTTGCCTGGTTCGTTAAGAATCGTGTACAACACATTGTCACACACATTCTTTTCAATATCCATGACATCCAGACTGTGTCGGAGCAAATTTTCTTTTCAATACATACGAAAGAGCGAATAAGATGCTTATCTTCCGCCATTGCTGGAGCGCAGAACTAGAAGCCCTAGCAATCTTTGTCCCGGCCTTTATTGGATCGTCTTTTTTCCCATACTCAGATTCAACATCCTGAATCTGCTCCATGATTTTTGCACCGGATAAATTCTGAGGAGGTCCTCTTTTTTCTTGTTGCCCATTGAAACAATTGCATTACAACCTAAACCTGTGCGTATCATCGAGAAACCTTCAATGACCCATTACGACTGTGGGGAAGGCATACTAAGTTAGAGTCAAAATTGCAAGCCAGACACGCAAGACCGAAATACGCACATTACACCTGGATAATGTTCCTAGGCCAAGAAAGTCACTTATAGTCCATATCAAAGCCGCACACAAGTTGAATAGTGTCTTCTCGTGCGCGTCATACGTCTCGACACCTACATTCCACAACTCCACCAACTCCACGATAAGCGGTTGGAGATGCACATCGATGTCATTTCCTGGTGCCTTTTTGCCTGGAATAATCATAGATATAATGAAAAAGCTTTGTTTCATACACATCCAAGGGGGAAAGTTGTAGGGTATCGACACAACTAGCCATATATTATAGCTTGTGCTAAGATTCCCAATCAGATTAAAACCGTTGGTCACCAAAGCAAGATAAACATTTCTAAGGTCCGCAGCAAAATCAGGAAAGACTAAATCGAACGCTTTCCATGCTTTAGCATCCCGTGGATGGCTGAGTTTACCATCTTCGTTCTTGTCAGCTTCATGCCACCTCATATGCTCAGCTATCTTAGACGACATAAACAATCTTTGTAAGCGAGGTTTTAAAGGAAAGTACATGAGAATCTTTGTGGGTTTTTTCTTATACTTTTTTCCCTTCTAAATTGTCCTGAACCTCAAAGTGTGACACTTCTTACAAGTCTCCCTCCGAGTGTCCTCTCCCCATTAAAGCATACAGTTGTTAGGGAAAGCATCGATTTTTTGTAGTTTAAGCCAAATTTGTTAATTATCTTCTTGGCCATGTAGAAGGTTGTGGGAATGTCCATGTCAGGGAAAGCATCTTGTAGTAATTCCAGCAACGTCGACATTGCCTCATCAGTGATCACACACAAGCACTTGATATGGTACAATTTGATCAAAAAAGATAATTTTGAGTATTTCTAACAACCTTGATACAAAGGACGATCACTCTCATCCACGAGGCTGAAAAATTCTCGAGCTGCATTATTCTTAAAGAAAATAGGTTCTACTTCCTGAACTTCTACCATGAAGTTGTTGTCTTGAAAACCAAAAGCATTGCGAACAGCTTCATTAACCAGATCATCTTGATCTACTTGATTTGCTACTTGTGAGCTTCGAGGAAGATGATCCACATATCTCATACCATATTTTTCACCATGAATTCCCTAGAATGTATATGCTTCCGAGAAAAGCTTCAAAAGAAGATGTTCCATAGCACCTTCTCGTGTTTGTCACTTCTTAAACTTGCATCAACAACACGGACACATGATCTTGCCATTAATGCTAGCGTGAGAGAAGGTGAAATCTAAGAAAGTTTTCAATCCCGCTAAATAACAACTCTGTCAACACACCGGTAATAGCATCCCAGCTCTGCCTTTGAGTAGCGTACTAACGCTCGCATTGTTCTTACATGCGCCTATTCCTGGCAACATGCTTAGCCGTCTGTGAAGCAACCTTCTCGACAATCATCCCCTCAACCACCTCCGGTGGTGGCCTTCCGAACCGGAGGTTCCGACCTTAGAGGCAGAGGCCTTGCCATACACCATGTTAGGTCTGACGCCTAACCCTATACCCTTAACGCGGTCAAGATGCTCGACTGGGCCCACAATAGCTTTCTTCAATGGGGCTATAGGATCCATAGCCCCCTATGACTCCAGGGGTTGTGACGCTCACAGATCTACCTGGCTCTGCTCAATCCAGGCTTAATGCACAGATTTCATGAAACATTAATGAAAAAATTTAATTCAATTTAAATATATTAAATTAACTATATAAATAATGTTTTTTTGTAACTTACTATGATCTCCTCTATCGCCATAGAGGTTGGTGTCCCATCACGGTGTCTATAGATGCGTGTGAATAGCTGCCCATAGTCCGTCAGACGATTCTCCTCCTGAGCCTTCACTTGCTGAAAGAATTAAAAGAATATAAAGTTTATTATTTAAAAACTAAAACAATCAATCATTTAAACCTAAAATTAATATAACTTTCAACATACCATCTCACTGTAGGTCACAACAAACGTCTTGGATCCTACCGTGTGATGGACCCTTTGCTATGACCAGCTTCTGGTGTTCCTCCTCGATAGAGCCTTGAAGGAGGAGCAAACAAAATGTTAAGTGAAATTAATTAATATTTTGATATCTTGTAAACTATATTTAAACTATAAAGTAATTTAAACTATATGTAAACTCTAAATTAACTAATACTTAAACTATATTTCAACTACATTTAAACTATAAATTAAGTTACACTATTAATTAATTTAAACCAAATGTAAACTATAAATTAATTTAAACTATATTTATATTTTTAAACTATATTTAAACAAAATTAATTTAAATAAATTTAAACTATAAATTAACTAATGTTTAAACAAAATTTAAACTATAATTAATTTAAAAACATACCCGTCTATCTCGCACACTCCTCCTATATTGGACAAAACCCGCCTAATCATTTGGGTCCACACCGTCTGGAACGTTCTCGATCAACTGCTATAGAGGAATCATCCCATCTCCATTCCTCTAGGGTGTAGACGACCCCTCCAGGCTCTTCCACCGTTCCCCCCATTTTTAGCAAGACGTACCTCTTCACCGGCTTCGCACGTTAAACTTTTTCTATATCATAATTTAATTAATAATTAATTAAGAAATAAATAAATAAATAAACCACAAATTATAACTATTAACATGTAAAATTTAATTAAACAATATAACTTACCTCCGCACAATGTTAGCAAACGCTCTGTCCTTGTTATTTCTTCGAACACGCTTCCAATCCTTGAAGTCGAGTGGGAACCATGCCCAGTTCTCACCAAATTTTGAAAGGAATCGGTTCAATAGGTGACCACCATTGCCGATCGGCTGGTCCGTGTCCATGTTCCCGGGGACTACGATGCGAGGCCCGTCCATCGGAGTGACCCCGAAAACATCTAGCGTTCTCCTGCTGATGTTCCCCTGTGTATCTGCACAATTATAAAAACATGATTGTATTGTGTTTAAATAAAATTTAATTAAATTAAGGAATTTAAATTTATTTTTTGTCAAAAAACTAATTACATTTACCTTCGACCTCCACCTCAAATTGGTGGAATGCGAAGACAATTGTCGGGGGTTCCCTTGGTCCCGCTTGTTCTCCTGGTCAAGAAACTATTGTGCCTCGGCTACGGGAATGTTAATCTGGATCTCCTCATTTTCATCGAGGTCGCTGAACAACAGGCTTGCAGATTGTTCTCCCCCTACGGTCTTTGGGTCTGGGATTGGCTCATCGATGAAGAGGGCATCAAACTCACTCCCCACTTGAGGGGGTAGAGAGATATTTAGAGCTCCACGCCCTCTTGTACGGCCCCCTCTACTACTACTTCTCCTTAAGCCTACTCTACCCCTAGGAACTTGTTTGCCTTTTCCCTCATCCTTAGAAACCATAATGTATAAGTTTTTTCACCGGTACAAGTAAAGAAGATGAAAAGTTAAAAGGCAAAAAATCAAAACCTTGCGTGATTCAAAATGAGGAAAGACTGTTTAAAAAATGCATCATTTTATAGTGGTTTTCCATTATAACCGCTACAAAATTCAGTAAGATGTTGCGGTTATGAATTAACCACTTCAACGACCACGACAAATCTGCCGTTTGTCGTGATATTTTGTAGCGGTTATTTAACTGCTACAAATTGATTGACCTTCGACATTCTGTAGCGGTTATTGTCACCAACTGCTACAAATTTAATTTTTTGGAAAAAAAATTCAAACTAATTAGTTTGGTGAAAAAAATTAAAAAAAAAAATCTCAATTTATTTAGTTAGCTTCTTTAATTTCTCCAAAAAAGTCTAGAGTAATAAATTAAGAATACTAAGTTTACTGAAAATAGTCCAACATGCCCATGAAAATTCGGATTCAAGATATAGCCACCGATATAGTCCAACATGCCCATGAAAATTCGGATCTCCTCCCACGAAAAACTCACGACTCATTTTGATCAAAGATATTTTCATGAGACAAAGGTGGCTATATATATTGGAACCCAATTTTCAGTTGCATGTTGACCTATCTTCAGAATAGTAGAAGTCTTCACGTCAAAGAAACAATTAAATCTGATTGTCACTAAGGAACTTCCTCGGCTTCAAAGATGAGAGAGGAAAATATCTGCAGCTCTCATCTCCCGAGATAAGAGATTAGAGCTACAGATGTTTGCATGTCTTCGATTACCAAGCCGAGATTGTTCATTCAGTGACAAGCGAGATTTAGAAATTTCTTAATATTTATAATTGATGTACGGACAGAGTCAACTATATATAGTAGTCAATATTTGTAGCGGTTTAGATAAAAACTGCTACAAAATTGTAGCATTTGTCGTGGTCAATGTGTCGCTTTAATTTGACCGACACAAAAGTGTGTCGTTTTGCTTCTTTGTAACGGTTCTTTTGATGTGATCGAAATAAACTCACTGCGACAAAGTTCGTGCCATTACGAGCCAACTACTGGCGCCAAATGTGTAGCGGTTATTCCCAAAAACCGCTACAAAATCCACGCTACAAACATCCGCACCATTATATGCCAAGTTGGCACCACATATGTAGCAGTTTATTTTACACTAACCGCTACAAAGATTGTTGCAAACAAGAGCGCGTTTTGGCGCCAATGCCGTCGCTACGAATTTGTTGCGGTTTAGGTTAAAACCACTACAAATTGTTGAATTCATTGTAGTTCTTCATGACCGCTACAGTGAATCGTGACAAATAGTGTTTTTTTTTTTTTTTTTTTTTTTGTAGTGTTGAAATAATTTAAGAAAAATAGTTAGAAGTTATCGTTTGACCTAAAAATTTTAGATAAATTACTTTATATCTTAAAGAATCTATTTAAAGAAGAAAATCATTATGAATTATTAAGGATTAATTTCTAGAAATTATTAGATGTTTTAGTATATTAAATAAAGAACTAAATTGCAAACAAAGAATAAGTAAAGGGTAGAATGGTCCGATCAAATTATAAAACCCAAACTGAGGCATCTCCTCCCTCATTCGGCGATCAAAACTGAACAACCAGAACGGGAGAGAGAGAGAGCCGAGGACAGAGAGGAGTAGAGAAATAAAGGTGATCGAAGGAGGAAAGAGAAGAAGGAAATCGCATGCAAGCTTCTTTTTTTCACCAGGTACGTCTTCTGAACACTATCCCACCAATTAGTTTCTTCTTCTGTTGCGTTTTCGGGAAGAAGATGATGTGAGAAAAATATGGCCTTAGAGATAAAGAAGAGGGATATATGCTTTCGAGCCATAGAAATCATGTGTTGATGATGCATTAAAGCTTGTCGCCCATCGGATTGACTTCATTGCTTGTATGTCGATTATGGTTTAGGAGAGTTGATTTTTGGAATCTACGCTTTTTGTACAGAGGCGTTATGTTCGTCTCCTTTTGTGAAAAATCTCACAGAAAGGTTTAAATGATGAAATAGATAGATTACGTAAGAGTTATATACATGTATGATTCTTGTAAGCCATGGGTTCGAATTTATGAATTTTTAGTTATTGAAATGCTGTTAAGACTTAAGATTATATGAGTATGTTTGAGAATTCTCATACGATGGTTAAGACTATAAATTCAGAATTAAGGAGGATGATATTTGCTTGTTAAGTTGAGTTGTTGATAGGCTGAAAATCTGATTCAAAGTTGTTACTGAATAATCCTAAATGTTGAATATCAAATTTAGATTAAATCAGGATGGGATTATCCTTGAGATGGTAATTCAGTTTTGCTCTTCAATGTAAGAATTTTAAAACCTTTGAATGATGCGGTCAAGAGGTGTATGTTCGGTTTCTTTGTGGTAGAAAGAATAAAACTATTTGAATTGGTGTTTTAGAAGGATGGGATTTAAGTTTATAAAGGGCCTATCTGACTTAAAAAAAGCTCAAGGGAAAAAAGTCGGTTATAGATAATGATTTGTGTTTGGATTGATGGTATCGACTCTAAAAAAAGCTCGGAGGAAAAAAGTCGATTAGTTATACTTAAATCCAATGATTTGTGTTTGGATTGATGGTGGCTTAAAAGTGGCGAAATTTTTACACACCAACGCTGAAAAATAAGCTACACTACTACAAAAAACATCAAAAAGGTCCTAAATTTGACCCATATAACGTCCTTTTTTTAGGGACGTCTCGTGAGGCGTAGTAAAAAAAAAATTTTGGCGACAATTTAATTCAAGTCGTTTTACATAAGACGACTGAATTTAATTCAGTCGTCTTCATCGCTTTTTTTAAAAAAAAAAAAAAAACCCCGACGGGGGTTGGCCATGGAAGAACAAATCAAAAATCAAATTCCCGTAAATACTTTCTTTTTATGTTACAAGCAAGAAATTCCAAAACTAGCAAGAACAAGAAAAGAACACAAAGAGAGTAATCAAAACAAAGACAACAAGGAAGATACAATGACAAAAAAAAAAAAAAAAAAAAAAAAAAAAAACCTAACAAGTAACTAACAACTCACATTCTAATCCCCTAAAATGGAAGGAATAAGTAACAATAATGCAAAAAACGAGTAATTTCATATCCGCAAGAGATTTGGTGTTCATAGTATCATGTTGGAGCCACGAGGAGATTTCCGGATCTGTAAAATTGGTGCCCTATCGGATCTAAAAAATCAACAAGAGTCGAGATCTAAAAAAAACACTTACTAGCGGTAGCGTTTGGATGAAATCGATGGTGACTCTTGTTCCAAAGTGCAGATTCGGCGTCTCGTTGCTCGGTCTCCTCACCAACGGATCGAAGAGTGTTGAAGGAGTAGGAATAGATCGAAAGAGAAGATGGGGTGTAGAGGAGAGAAGAGGAAGGCGTATGTGCGAATCGAAAATGAGAAGAGGAAGGCGTACGTGGGGAATTAAATGGTGTGCGGAGAGGAGAGAAGGATAAATGAAATTAAAAAATTTCATTTTAGGCGACTGAATTGGTATTTAGGTAGTCTAAAGTCTCAAAAAAATTTTAGGCGCGACCTAAATCGGTATTTAGGTAGTCTAAAGTCTAAAAAATGATATCAATTTTCAAGAGTTTTTGGAGCCAAAAAATCCTAAATGGCGAAAAAAATTTCATTTTAGGCGACCTGAATTGGTATTTAGGTAGTCTAAAGTCTCAATATCAATTTTCAAGAGTTTTTTGGAGCCAAAAAAATCCTAAATGGTGCCAAAAATTTCATTTTAAGCAACCTGAATTGGTATTTAGGTAGTCTAAAGTCTCAATATCAATTTTCAAGAGTTTTTGGAGCCAAAAAATCCTAAATGGTGCCAAAATTTCATTTTAAGTGACTTGGTATTTAGGTAGTCTAAAGTCTCAATATCAATTTTCAAGAGAGTTTTGGAGCCAAAAAAATCCTAAATGGCGCCAAAAATTTCATTTTAACGACAATTAGTATTTAGGTAGTCTAAAGTCCGGCGACCTAAATTGGTATTTAGATAGTTTAAAGTCTCAAAAATGATATAAATTTTCAAGAGTTTTTGGAGCCAAAAAATCCTAAGTGGCGCCAAAAATTTCATTTTAGGCGGCCGAATTGGTATTTAGGTAGTCTAAAGTCTCAAAAATGATATCAATTTTCAAGAGTTTTTTGGAGCCAAAAAATCCGCAAATAATTCATTTCGGGTCGCTCAAAATCCGAATTTGGGCGACAATGCAATCGAAGCCTAATGTTAAAAAAATGTAAAAAAACAAACCCACTTACTTGCTAAATTTTATTCTAAAAAAAAAATTATTCCAAATGGTCCCAAAATCTTTCTATCTCCCCTAAGGCTCATTTTCCTTCCATATATTTACAAGAATGTCGGGACGTTTTTTAGGGTAGTAATATACAATTTTTGGCATTAAAATCTTTCTTCTCCCCGTCGTGGAAAAAAATGAATTTTTGTTGACCATAATTAAAGCAATGAGCTCAAACAGGATTCTGTATATAACAAGGAACCATTAGGCATAGAACAAATGATTTATATGTGTCTATTTGTGCCACGGCCAAGGCTGTTTAGTGAGGCTAGGAATTGATTTTATTTAATTTGATGGTTCCAATAGCTTCTAAATGAAAATTCAATGAAGGTTGCTGTACCTCTCTACATGTCTAGCAACTATTTTAATGGTTAAAATAGAGGAATAGTGGCTGCTGATGCTTCTTTGTGCTAAATATCGTGTTTAGAGGCATTAAATTGATGATTGTAACAATGATACAAGTTCGAAAATATTTTCAGAATTAAAAAAGGGGTGTTTGAAATTATTTTGAGAGCTAGAATGTTTGTATGTAAATGGAATAGGACAAAGAAATAAACCATGGAAAATTGGTAATAATAGGAATAATGCTTTCATTTCCCATTCAGCCAATAAGCTTAAAGAGGATAGGAAAGGTTCAAGTAAATTTAATAGAATAATGACATGAGAATAAGTTACAATTGTGGAATTAGAGTTGGGTTTGGGAAAGATTGCATTTGCTTTATTGAAATATAGGGATAAGTATCATTTTTGTTATGCAAATTTTCACTTAGAAGCATTGGGTATTTAGAAGTATTTTTTATAACAATATTGCTCCGAAAGTCTCCAAAATCTAACAATGTCACCCTGACATAATGTTGACTTGACGTTTGCTGTTTAATTAACATGGTGGCAGCCAAAATTACAGAATGGCGCAGATGTTGGCTAAAACATGAATGTAGTTGCGTCTATGTGGTAAAAAAAGATGGAGCTCAAGCATGCATCCTCTTCAAGGTCTCACCAATGCTTGCACACCTTGACTGTGTCTCTATCTGATTAACCCTCTTCCCACAACCAGTGTTCCTCCAGACATCACAATACGAGAAGAATCACCAAAAGCTAACAATAGTTGCAAAGAATGAACACAAATTTGTCAACAAAACAAGTGATTTGTGCTTCCTAATTTCACACTACGAGCTAATCCCAACTAAATTTCCCTTAATGAGATTCATAATCTCCATATAAGTTGAATAGTTGATTGAAGCCCAAAATACCTAGAGAGAACAGAGCACACAACTCTCATGATTGAGTACAAGCATGACCCTTATCGGGCATTTAACTTAAAAATCAGAAGAAATAAGCCAGAAACGAATTTTTCTAGTATGTTTCTGTAGGAATCTAATCAGAAACGCGGAAGCGTATCGTACCACGCGATATAGGAAAAGTTAAAACTTTCATCGTTTTGATTACCTGGCAAGATGTAGTGATCTAAAGCAGCGATCTGAAAGCCTTTCTACGAACAGTCCTTATCCGCTTTATGATCGATCTTCCAGACTATCTCTTGAGGGGAATAGGATGGTTGTGTGGGCAACCATTCAGATGATGAACGTCTTCCTCTAGGGTTTGTTTCTGATGAGAGCCTCCTTATGCGTCTATCTTACCGTCACAAGAGGTGAAAGTAGGTTTATATGCTACTACACCCAAGACCTAACCCTAAACCACATGGGCCATAGAGTTCTTGGGCTGTAGTCTCAATTAAGCCTTATTGGGCTTAAGTGACTAAAGAGCACATTAACCCAACAATCTCCCACTTGCTCTTTAAGATACAGACTTGAGTTCGTAAACCCAAGACCATGTAGCTCATAAGCCATCATCATCTAATAATATACCTCATCCCTTGTCTCAAGCTAGCCTGGGGATCTACCATTTGTCATTCATCAAGGCTCATGATAATCTACAGAAGATTATCTAGTTCGGTGCTACTCCACTAAAAGCCCGAACGTGATCTCCAAGAATAATGACACTTATAACAGGAATATGCATTACCCCTTTATAGAATCTCTATAACTTGATTGACTAGTTTTTTGTGACCCAATCAATTATTTATTCCCTTGACTTTAACAGTTTCTCTAATGGATTACATGCACTGGCCAGTGTCTTCAATATCCAGGTACCGAAACATATCAAGGGGACATTTCCTATAAATTCCATGTTGTTTATCTCATAAACACCGATAACCAAACAGTCTCAATCCCAAAATACCGAGTTGTTGGCCGTCATATAGATCAAACCTCACCCGTTGGTAAATCAAAGAATGAAAACTATTTGACTACCTATTTAAAATAAACTCAGGATTAAGAGCAACTACATGACTATAGTTATCTGGAGATTTGATTCCTTATGACAAAAGAACAACCTTAATCAAATCTCTCCTTGATCCATTCAATGTAAGTATTAACTCACACCAATATTTTATAATGATTCGGACAAAACCATTTCATAAAATATTGCGGCCTAAATAAAGTGCCCAACTTAATTTAACAATTTGTGAACCAATTCATCAATTGTGAGAACCTATGACCATGTCCTCTATGAAAGTATTCATATGATCATATACTCCACAATTGATCCGGACCATAGAGTTTGTAAATAGTATGCGAAATAAATGAAAAACACCTCATTTATTAACATTCAGAAAAATGCAATGTCATAATGTCTTGCTCAAAGGCACAAAATAACAAAGTGAAATAACAACTACCTAAAGCTATAGCAAATCTGGAATCTTCCTAAGACCCATAGATGAAACATGCCTCTCGAACACACGTTCAGGCAAACTCTTAGTAAAAGGGTCAGCAAGGTTCTCGTCTGATGCTATATTTGCTACCAATGTATCTCCTCTTTTAATTATTTCTCGGATCAAGTGGTACTTCCTCTCTATATGTTTTTGTCTCTTGTGACACCTTGGTTCCTTGGACTATGCTACCTCCCCACTGTTGTCACAGTAAAGTGTGATAGGATAATTAACACCTGGTATCACCTGAAGGTCCGTTAGAAACTTCTTTAACCATGCGGCTTCCTTTGCGGCCTCGGAAGCGCTATATACTCGGCCTTGGATGGCGGAGTCACCACACATGATTGTTTTACACTTCTCCAACAAATGGCACCACCATTAAGGGTGTACACATATCCTGAGGTGGACTTTCTTGACTCAATATCTCCTTGGAAATCTGAATCCGTATAACCAATGGTTTCAAGACTCCCACTTGAGTAGACCAACATATAATCTCTTATTCTCCGTAGGTACTTGAGTATATGTTTAACCGCTACGTGTTTCTCTCCGTGGTCCGATTGGTACCGGCTTACTACTCCCACTTGCATAGCGATATATGGTCTAGTACATAGCATAGCATACATGAGACTACCTACTGCTGAAGCATAAGGTATCCTACTCATGCGTTCTCTCCGCTCGAGTTTTAGGAGATTGCTTCTTAGAGAGATGAATCCCATGCCCGAAGGGTATAATACCCCTCTTGGAATTCTCCATGCTAAACCCGACAAGTATTTTGTCAATGTATTTAGCTTGGGATAATGCCAAAACCCTATTCTTCCGTCTCGCAAGAGTTTAATACCAAGAATATAATTGGCTTCCCCCGTGTCCTTCATATCAAAATGCTTGCTCACCAAGTTTTTATGCCTAACAATACCTCATATCATTTCGATAAGGAGTATATCATCCACATAAAGTACCGAAAAGATACCGCATTACCTTGGATCCTTTTATACATACACGGCTCATCGGGACTTTTCTCAAAGCCATAAGACTCAATGACTTGATCAAATCGATGTTCCATGATCGGACGCTTGCTTAAGTCCATAAATGGACCTTTGCAACTTGCATACTATTTCTTCTTGCCCTTTGGCTATAAACCCTTTTGGTTGCTGCATATAGATTTCCTCTTCCAAATTTCCATTTAGAAAAGCAATTTTGACATCCATTTGCCAAATCTCATAATCAAGATTTGTCTTTGAACGGCTAAGAGAATCCGATGGACTTGAGCATGGCAACCGACGAAAAAGTTTCATCATAATCCACACCTTTTTGGGAGTACCCTTTCGCCACCAATCTAACTTTGAAGGTTTCAACCTTCCCGTCCGATCCTCTCTTTCTCTTGTAAATCCACTTACACCCAATGGGTCTTACCCCTTTATGTGCATCTACAAGAGATGAAACTGAGTTGGTATACATAGAATCCATTTCACGATTCATAGCCTCAAGCCATTCCTGAGTCCACATTTTATGGGTTAACAATTTCTAGATGAGGACCCTCATTAAGTGGATTAACCAATTCATGATTTTTGTTCTTCATTAAGTTCATCATCATGTTGAACTTCATCATTATGCTGAACTTCTGGTTCTGTCTCTGGTTCCTGTGTATGTTCAGGTACATTTTCCCCTCTTTGAACAACCACAGGAACAAAAGCTGGAACCCCTTGAGGTTGTGGTGAAACTTGATCTGAGACTAGCTCATCAAGAATAACCTTACTCCTTGGCTTATAATTTGTCATATAGTCCTCCTCTAAGAAAGTCGCGTGAGTGCTGACTATGACCTTCTTTTCTTTTGGACTATAAAACAACCAACCTCTAGTTCCTTTAGGATAGCCTATAAATATGCATACTTCAGTACGCGAGTCCATCTTATCTGGTTTCTGTTGCAAGACATGTGCCCAAGCACCCCAAATCCGAATATGGTTCATGGTGGGCTTACGCCCTTTCTATAATTCTATTGGTGTCTTTGAAATTGACTTGGACGAAGCTAAGTTCAATAGATACATAGCTGTTTCTAAGGCATATCCCCAGAATGAATCAGAAAGATATGAATAACTGAGCATAGATCTTGTCATTTCTAAAAGGGTTCTATTTCTTCTTTCAGCAACTCCATTCTGCTGGGGTGTCCTTGGAGAAGATAACTGTGAAACTATCCCCTCTTTGGTTAGGTAAGACCTGAACTCTCTAGATAGGTATTCACCCCCTCGATCAGATCGAAGAGTCTTAATTTGAGCACCAAAATGTTTTTCTGGCTCAGCCTTGAACTCATGGAATTTTCCAAAAGCTTTAGACTTGTGACGCATCAAGTACACATGTCCAAATCTAGAGTAATCATCAGTAAATGTGATGAAATACTGATACCCACCTCTGGCTTGGACATTTATCGATCCACATACATCGGTATGTACCAATTCCAGATTGAAGTGTGGCACGTTTTCCCTTGGCCTTGAAAGATCTCTTGGTCATTTTACCTCTAAACAGGATTCACATACTGGTATTGGTTCAAAGTTCAGGGATTTTAAAATCCCACTTTTGACCAAACCTTGTATCCTGTTAGAGTTAATATGACCCAATCTCAAATGTCAAAGATAAGTTTCATTGGAAACTTTTCTTTTCTTTGATGAATTAATATGCTCAACATCTTTTAACTCAACATGATTAACTTCACAGGAACGGGACTAAGGAAATAAAGACCATTAAACTTTACACTGAACAAATAAAAGAAGATGAACTTCTTATTGAAACGAAGAATTAAACTGAACTCACAAACCATGTTTATCCAAACAACTAACGAAATTAAATTCCTCTTAAAATCTGGAATAAATAAACAGTCTTCTAAAACCAAAGTTTTGTAATTATCAAAAGATAAAATAACTTGTCCCACCGCTAATGCACACAAGCTCCCAGCCCAAGCTTCAAATCTCTTTGTCCTTTACTTACGAGTGCAAGCTATGTTTGAACCATTGCAAAGAGTAACAAACATGGTTAGTGGCACTTGAATCAACAATCCATTTATCATCGTGATTCTCCATTAAACAAGCCTCAATCACATTTAAATTACCCATAGCATTTTGCCTAGCGGAGCTGCTAGGCGTAGCAAACATGCCATCAAGAGTCTGGAGCAATGTTGCTCCACTCTCAATCATGCTCACTTGCTCCTGAAGGTGATTGGCGAGATTGGCCAAAATGTAGCAGCGAACTGACACATTCGCCTTCTCCCATCTTTCCTTCTCCTGCTGAAATCGAGTCCGAATTGCATCAGACACATTTGCAACGGGTAGTGCTGGCATAGGGGTAGTGAGAACAAAGTTGAGCTTTTCATATTGAAGAACAATATCCAAATTAGTTCTCCATTGTTTGTAGTTTGTGACATCCATAGGTTTTTGGCTCAAGATTGTAGCTAAAGGATTGAATGAAGACATTTTTCTGAAAATAAGGAAAAAGAAAAAAAAACACTAATTACAAACTTATAATTAACAACAAATAGATATTTCGCTAGTAGATTCTAATAACTACTATTCATTTATTGTTTAACAATCCATTAGTTATCTTTACAAGGCTTACGATGGGCAAGATTCTTGTAAAACTAATATTGTTAATTTGGGCCTTCGGTTCCATTGCGAGCCTCGATGGGAGGGTTAACAATTTTACCAAAGTTGAATGTATTTAACCATTGTTTACTTTCAAAATTATCTTTAGTGTCTAAGTGTTGCCGACGATGGGCCGTGCAAAACTTTACTAAAATTTTGAAAATATTAGGGTTTAATCTAGCGAAATCCAATTATCCTTATCCGATGGGGCTTCAGCGATAATCATTCCACTAATAAACTCACAATTGGGGCCCGTAGGTTTTAAAATTAAATGCTTAATTTAAAACCTTCACCCATTCAATATTTTAAATTTAGAATTTTCAATTTCCAAGAATTTGTTCAATTTAGAGTAAATTATTAGGTATCTAAAATCTAATCATGATTGGCGTAGTGTGCGTCACATGACCATTTTAAATAACCCACAAATTACTCTAAAAGGTACAATTTTCTTAGGAAATTTCCTGGATTATTTGTCTAGATCTTAATTCCACAATTATTATTCTAGATTTGAATTTAAAATCATAATAATTGATAATTAATGTCTAGATTTTAATTCCACAATTAATTAATCCAATTATTATTCTAGATTTCAAAATCATAATAAATGATAATTAATTTCTAGATTTTAATTCCACAATTAATTAATCCAATTATTATTCTAGATTTCAAAATCATAATAAATGATAATAAATAATTCTAATTCCACAATTAATTAATTCAATTATTATTCTAGATTTCAAAATCATAATAAATGATAATTAATTGTCTAGATTTTAATTTCACAATTAATTAATCCAATTATTATTCTAGATTTCAAAATCATAATAAATGATAATTAATGTAGAGATTTTAATTCCACAATTAATTAATCCAATTATTATTCTAGATTTCAAAATCATAATAAATGATAATTAATTGTCTAGATTTTAATTTCAAAATTAATTAATCCAATTATTATTCTAGATTTCAAAATCATAATAAATGATAATTAATGTAGAGATTTTAATTCCACAATTAATTAATCCAATTATTATTCTAGATTTCAAAAATAATAATAAATGATAATTAATGTAGTGGACAATCTAAATAATCTCGCATAATAACTATCATACTATTCGATTGAAAACATAATAGTTATTATGCTATTATGACATGTGATTATGCAACAATATGGCATCTTCCTATTCTATATGGTATTTTATTACAAACATCATGTTAATCATAAATATAATTCATACAATTCAATAAAAGCATTAAATAATTAAACAAATAACTTTAATCCATGGCTTTCCTATAAAATTTTAAAAATAAAATTTACAACTTTGGAATTTCTTTTCGTCCAACCCATAGCATCTGTCTCAAGCCCCTTTAGGGTATCTATGGGCCCAAAAGCCCAAAAACCCAATCCTTGGCTAGAAACCCTAGGACACAAAAGAGGAACCCTAGCCACCACTTCTGCCACGCCATCAGCCGAAGTCATCTTCTTCGTAGTTTCTTGATCTCCAACTTTTACAGAAATTCGAAAAAATACATAGAAATTCCAAAAAAAAAAAAAAAACAGCAAGGAGGAAACCTAATCATATGGGATTAGCCTCCTTATTACAAATCAAGAAAAACACGAGAGAATCTAACCATGGATTAAAGCGATTAACCGATTAAAATTAAAACTAATATCAAATATGAATTATAAACGAATAACTACCATGAAATAAATAACAAATATAGAAAAAGATGCCATATTTTCAAAAATAATTTTTGAAAAGAATCACATGAAATATAAATCAATATCAAAACTCGGTTCTTTTCCTTATCGCTATTGGCTCTGATATCAATTGTAGGAATCTAATCAAAAATGCGGAAGCGTATCGTACCACGCGATATAGGAAAAGTTAAAACCTTCATTGTTTTGATTACCTGGAAAGATGCAGCGATCTGAAAGCCTCTCTACGAACAGTCCTCGTCCACTTTATGATCGATCTTCCAGACTATCTCTCGAGGGGAATAGGATGGTTGTGTGGGCAACCGTTCGATGATGAACGTCTCGCCTCTAGGGTTTGTTTTTTATGAGAGCCTCCTTATGCATCTATCTTACCGTCACAAGAGGTGAAAGTAGGTTTATATGCTACTACACCCAAGACCTAACCCTAAACCACATGGGCCATAGAGTTCTTGGGCTGTAGTTTCAATTAAGCCTTATTGGGCTTAAGTGACTAAAGAGCACATTAACCCAACAGTTTCTGCTTTAGAGTTGCGTACCAAGACAACCATCATTCGTTGATTAATTTTGTGTGTGAGAGAGAGGGGAGAAATCAATCGAAGAGGAGAGGGGTGTCGTCAGTGGCAGAAGCGGGAAGGACTGTAAAACCCTCACCACTGCTTCATTGTTCAACACCATCTCTTTCCTATGCTTTCACCACAATCCCAAATTTCCATACTCGTGGACGTTGTCGGAGCTTGTCGTTTCTGAATAGCTCAACCCAACATATGCCTTGTCTCTCTCCCCTTCTTCGATTTGTTTCTTCTCCTTTTCTTTCATGCTTCTATATGATCTAAGCCTTGATGCACCAGAGTTGAGAGGGCAGGTGAGCCTGCGGCAGCTATCGGTGATTGCTTTTTGAGGGTGGTGGCTATGATATTGTTTGCTGAGAGCCACATTACTTGTGCTAGCTATGCGGGAGACTTTTCCACTTAACAGTCAACGTTAAAATTCTGGGGCAACATTGCTCTAAAAGATACTTTTGGGTACCTAGTGCTTTTAAGTGAAAACTTTCCGCCGAGGCAAAACTGGTATTTATCCCTTGAAATATGTATATATACACACACATATGTCTTTGTCCAAGATGACCAACCACTTTTATAAAAGGTAGAGTTTCTTTAAACCTGAGATTTGGGTAGAGTTTGTATAAGTAATGAATAATACAAGTGTTAACCTACCTAATCAACAAAGAAAGAAGAAAGGTAAGGTAATTTGGAAAGGAAGCACAAGAGGTAGTAACTGTTTTCTTCTCATGCCATTTAACATTGTATTGTTGCAAGCTTGTTTGTTCCATATAGCTTGTGTTCAAACGTGAGCACATGTAAATTATCCTTGCACTAGTTATTCACTATGGCAATATGCAGCAAAATAGATTGGCATTATCTTCCAAGTGAATGAGCACTACCACCGGTACAAAAAAAGAGCTTTCTTAGACCGAACGAAAAATGCCTCGCAAGACCGGATCTGGGACCGGTCTTGATATAGGCAGTCTAAAAAGTATGTTACTTTTAAAACTGGATACACTACTAGTCTTAAAAATTGGACTTTTAGACCGGATTTATTAAACATCCGGTCTTAAAAGTAATACTTTTTAGATCGAAATTTTAAACATCTGATTCTAAAAGTAAGTGGGCAAAAACAAAACAAGAATTTCCCCCTCCTAGCCACATCCACCATCGAACCACACGGCGGCGGTGTGAATTCTCCAGATTTTTTTGCAGCGTCCATTTCAGTTGAATCATCGTTGTTAGCAACCGCAAAGCTTCCAAAATTTCTTCTCTCCGTCCGCCTCAAGCAGGAAAGCAAAGAAGGAGCAATCAGATCTAAGAACATATCCAAAGTTCATAATTGCAAAGAAAAGAAGATCAAAGAGTAAATGAAAGAGAGAAAACGGATCTAAGAGTAGATGCCATCTCCATCTTTGTCGAAGAGGCTGAAGGCCTCCTTGAACTCAGAGATCTGGTCGACGGTGAGCTTATTGGCCATTGGTGTGATGAGCTACCTAACTCAACTTACTTGTCTAGGTCGCAAATCAAAGAGGAAGAGAAAGAAATGATTAAAAGCATAAATAAACAGAAACAAAACAAAAAATTAGAAAAAGGATTTGGTATTAAATTGGAAAGCAGGAAATGCTCTTTGCTTTTGTATTTTAGGCGAGTAAGACGGAAATAGCACTCACATCTATCTATATCTTCTATAATACTTATAGTAACACTGTTAAAAGCTATTCCGTGGGCAATTGTTTTTTTGTTGTTGAGAAAATAGATGTGATATTAACATCGTTAGTGTAACCATTCCATGAGAAACTATTTTCTGAGAAAATAGTTATGTTTATATTAACACCGTTAGTGTATTCTATTTACTTTGACACCAATAAATATCCATATTCATATTTATCACCCTCTTTTGGACTTCATAATTATTTTATCATAATCATAATAATAAGTTAGCCCATAAATCGAGGAGTTATCATAATCATAATTCAAACTAAATTGCAAGAAGCTTAATTTCCAAGAAATATAGTTGGCCTCATGATTATAGTAATGCTTACATGTATTAACGACATCGATGTGTTCCGTTTCGTGTTCTCTGGTCTTCATTATTAGTGATCTCAAATCTTCATCCATAATTTCATGGAAAGTCGGCCTTATGAGCTCATTGGGGATATTTACGACCACAAGGATACTTGGGCTATCATTGCTCAAGTTATCAGGAAGTGGACGATGACTAAATAGACATCATCTTTTGATGAAAAGTTAGTGGCTACACTTACCTCAATCCTTTCTTTTGCTCCTTTTGTTTGATTTTGTGCCTTGTAGAATATTAATTTTTGAATTTAAATTTCTTTTTTACATAGTCCTCCATCTTTGACTTTCTTAAGATTCATCTTTAACTACAGAAAGGAGAGCTTGGAACTTTCCTAAAACAATTAGAGTGTTGTGTTAGAATAGAAATGTTTGTTAGATTTAAGAGTCAAGCGGAGCAATATCAAATACACATCCAATAGTTTGGGTGTTTTGAAATTTTCTTAGGAGAAAGATATTTTGCAACAATTTACATACTCAGAATTAACGGTAAGAAAAGAATTTAGTTGATATAGCACATATTGTGATATAGTTATTCGTTGTTGATCCTAGTAAAGTGGAAGCAGTACTAGATTGGAAGAGACTAGAGACGGTAATCGAAATACGAGTTTCTTAACTATGATTTTTTTTTTTTTTTATCATTTTCACTTTAAACTATGATAATAGAGATAACAAAAATTTTACCAATTACTTTCTTGGGTGAGACGAACAATTTAATTTTAAATCAGTTAATATCTGAATTATAATAACTCTTTTAGCTTTGGCTTATAGGGATTAAAGTTTTTATTCTTTTAAAATCACTTTATATATATATATATATATATATATATATTATTAGAGTCTTAATTATGTTAAATTAAAGGAATGTTATGATGCCAATGAAATCCACCTATAAAGTAATATATCACTTCTCCATCGAATAAAAAGCGACAGACCCTCAATTAGTTTTTGACAATGCGTTAGAACAATTTATAATTTTGAATTTGAATTGTAATTTAGCTTTGACGATTTCTTTGAGAAATAATGAAAAAAACATCATATTGACAATAAAAAATAAAATATAAGTATAATTTTATCTTAAAATTCCTTTTCTTTTCAATTAAAAAATATATTATTTCAATAAATAGTGAGTAAATAAAAATGAATGATTCTTTTTTTATATTAATCTCAAGTCAAAAATAATAAATAAGTAATCACCAATACCCCTAATCAAAGGTACCATGATCAAGTCGCTTTCACTCAGCCTAATTACCGTTAGCTCACTACCAAAAAAAAAAAGAAGGTTGGATTACCCACGAAATTACAGACGGAAAAAATTCTGTGGGTAATTACTTGACAAAATTCCGTTAGAACTCGAAATTACCCACGAATTCTATGGGTAATGTCTTCACCACAGATTTTTCCGCTTACAGAATTTTCCATCGGAAATCCAATTACCGACAAAATTCCCGCAATTGGATTTCTGTCAAAGAATGTCCATCGCAGCAAAAATCGTGGCCGAAGTTTCGTGGGTAATTTTAGTTATTGACAGAATTTCATGGGTAATTTCCGTCGATAATAATTACCCACAGAATTATGTTGGTAATTGCCCATGGAATTTTTTCTGTCGGTAATCCAAATTTTTTTGTAGGGGTTATATTATATTGATTGATAATTATAATTTTATACCATATGTTAACTAAAATGTAATTATGTGAATATTTAATGAAAATTCATTTGGGTCAAATACAAGGGGGCGTGGGGCACTTTTGTTAACTTGAGAAATGAAAAATTGGATGATTCAAACATAACTGAAGAATCAACAAAATCAACAACAAAATTCAAGGTAAAAACGAAAGCTAATCACAATCAAATTTAAAATGTTATAGTAAGTACTTCATGTAAACGAAGTAGGTGGAGGTGCATGTTGAGAAGCAGCACGAGGAGGAGAGGGAGGTGGAGGTTGGGGAGGACGATTCTCTAATATTTCTTCAGGTCACTTGACCATGATGAATAAGGAGAATTGAGGAAAAAGGGTGAATAAAATGTATGAAAAAGGGGAATTTGAATAGATTGGAAGTGAAGCATGCGATGAAAGCTTAGTCTACACATTTATGTTCTTTTCCTTGCACCATAAGTTTCATGACGGTTGTTTTATAAACATCATTATTTATCTATGAATTTATTATGATTGTTTTGAAAGAACAATTAACTAACTATTATTTATTATATTTCTTAACGGCTATTTTCCAATAACCATGAGAAATATTCTATATTTTTTTACAATCCATTTAAAACGATAAAAAGTTAAAAAAAAAATAGTGGTGAGTAGCCTGATGAACTGATGAGATCATCAGGTTACTCATCACCAGAGGAGTAGCCAAGATTATGGCCAATATCATACTCACCAAGTATGAGATTTCTAATATCCTAATGTTTATGTTAGGGTTTAATTACAGGTAAGAAAGAATTAATCATGATACATGAGTTTAGCAATGTAATTATCGAAATAAATTTTTTGATATTTAAAATATGATTTATGATGGAAAAATAAATTAGTGGGAATAATAATATTTTATTTTTATTATTTTTTTTTAATATAAAAAATGATGAAAAAGTTGGGTCATTTGTGTGGTAATTTTTCCATTCAAAACAAAAACATTAAAAATATTTTTGGAGTGTTGACTATGTGAAGAGGGGCAATGGTTAATTGCCCACTACCTCTCCTCTCTTTCTTTCTACATATACATGGGGTGCGTTGTGTGAGCAATGTAATAGCGAGAAAAGTGAGGATAGGAGGAAAGGAAGAAAGGAGGAGCAGCCAAGGTAATTTGATTTTTTTATGTAACTATTTTATAAAATTATTTTGGTAGCTAAACTAACTTCTTTTCAACAAATTTATGTCATAAAAGTTATTCCATGTATTTTTATCTTTTTAATAAGGGTAACATTTTGTTGATTAGTAAAAATTTTGGGATTAGGATTTTGGAGAGGTTTTTGACAATAGAAGACTATATGCAGAGGTTAATCAATAGTTAATTTTAGTCCATTTAGATTTATTGTTTGATTGTTGTAGGAATTTAAAATTTATTTTTCTATTTAAGAAGTTTGGGATTCATGTCCTGTAGAATGTTTCTACCAATTGAATGTGGTGTAAATAATTTATTTATGTTAATATAAGTATTATTGAGATTCTAAATGGTTTATTTTTGAAATTGAAGGACTAAACTGTTATTTCTAAAATTTGTAAGTCTAAACTATCATTTTTGTTAATTTGTAGGACTAAATTGTAATTTCTAAGATTGGAAGGAGTAAATGATCATTTCAAAATTTAAACTTCAAACTGTAATTTTCAATTTTCATATATTATTAATAAGATTTAGTTCTCTATGAGTTTAGGTTTGAAAACTCAAGTTTGTACTTGACAGAGAGTAGCTCAAGTTTTCTAAACTTAGCAAAAACTTCGGTTGTGTCATACAAAGAGCACTCTAAGTTTTTCAAATCAAGGCAAACTCGAGTTTATGTTTGGAAACTTGAATTTGTGTTAGACAGAGAGCTTCCAATGTTTTAAGCATAAGCAAACTCCGCTTTTTGATTTGCAAACTCCGAGTTTACTCTTGGCCAAGTTGTAACACCCCTACTTTTGTTGCAAATAATGTATTTGTAAACATTATTGAATTAATGAGAAGAGTTTACTTGTTAATTTAATTATTATAATTTCCTGTAATATTTTATTTGAATAAAATAAATATAAAGGTTGTCGGGATAATGGGAGCGGGATGATGGACCTTGAAAAGGCCCAAAATGTTGCCTAGTGCAGACAAGAAAGAGGAGGTTGTGACGGTGTCCATATTTGAGAAAGAGCGGGCCTAGGGCAAAACACCGGTATACACTGAAGTAGGGCCCGAGAATAATGATGAGACATAGATTCCTGCCTTGGACAATATGTCAGTGCCATCCATGGTCAGGGAAGAGAAAAAGACAATGAAAAAGTCATATGCCAAAAAGCAAAAGTCAATGTAATCATTACATTGCGACATATGTCACTACAGGGGTAAAAGTGGAAAAGTAAGGGCAAAATAGTCAACTCTTTATCCCCTAAGTCATAAATTTTGATCACCCAGGAGAAAGAAGGGGGAACCAGATGATTTTCTCTGTACTTAGGCCCAAACCAAAGTACAGGTCCCACAGGCAATTAACCGGTAGAAAGAGGACCGATAGGGACCAATTAGAGCCTTAATTTTGGATTAAATAAAAAAAATGTGGGGTCACATTGGGAAGCAATATGGCGCCATATATGTATGGTTAATTAAGAGAAAATATCTGAAAAATTGAAGAAACGTACAAAAGGGAAGCACCCTTTTCACTAGCGGGACCCGGGATCGGTGGAAGGAGATTGGAATGAATAAAATGGAAAAAGACAAAGGAAAAGCATAAAGGCAGATTTGGTGGGGCTCAAATGGCACCACCTAGCCCCCTTAATTATTAAAAATCTTACTTGGAGAAAAAGAAAGAAAAATCAGTCCAAAAGTCAAGATATGGGCCCACTTGTTAAACAAAAAAGGTGTTTCGGGCCAAAATAGGTAATTTTACCCTTTTGAAAAGATAAAATCTGCCAAATATGGCGGGGGATGTGCCACCCACTCCCTAGAGTTCTTTAGAATTTATTGGAAAATAAGTCAAAAAGTCAGATCCAACTGGGCAGGAATTTACTCCAGTTAATTTGGACTGCTCAGATTACCTTTTTACTATTTTAAAAAGACATGAACTCTCTCTCCCCTAGCCAAGAGGGGAAAAATTTTCAGAGAGGAGAGAAGGACCAGCCAAGATTCCATAACCAAGAACAAGAGCCAAGTGACCAAGATCATCAACCGAACTCTGATTTCAGGTAAACACCGAAAACCCGAACCTTTGAAGCTTAAACTTAAGGTTTTCGTTCAAGTGGTTAGGGCTTAGTGTTATGATCTAATTTTGGTGTTTTTTATGGTTCCAAAGTGTTCAAAACGTGATTTTGTATGGGGTTAAGTTATGGTTTAAGTTTCCAAACTCAAAAACATCAAAAATCCTAAGAACAAGCTTGCTGCCAGTTTCTGGAAAATCTGGCCAGTGACGTTTCAAATGAGTTTTTAAAATAGTAAATGAACTTGGAATAAGCTGAAATTTTACAGGTGAAAATTAGACATCCTAAGGTTCACCGTGATGTATAATTTTGTGTCTTTTGGATTTTTCTACTAAGAGAAATTAATTTTTGAAAAAGGCTTCTGGAAGCAACAGGGAAAATCTGACCAGGTAGTAGAAATTGAGCTACACGCCAAAATATGAGTACTTTTGGTCACTGGAATTATTTTTCCTAAACATTAGACATCTTAATGGTTCAGATGGCATTGGTTTCATACAAAAATTATTTTTTTGAAATTTATTAAAAATGTTTGAAGTTGGGCCAGAATTTCTAGATTTCCTAGAAAATTTGTGATGGGCTTGGTTTTGAAGTAAAATGTAAGGGTATTTTTGGAAAATTCTGAAATAAGGTCTTTTGGTGTGATTTAGGGTTAAACCATACTTTGGAGAGCTAGTGGGCCCAATAAAATTTTAAGACGATACATACCCCACCAGGTAGTAACTACTTTACTCAGGCACTTTTATGTGTTTTGTTTTATGTTCTGCTTGCCATATGTGTTTTTGTATGTGTTTTTCCAAATATGCATACAGAGCATGTTGATGATTGTGTTTCTAGTGCTATGTCCTAGTCTAGGGCCTACCTTGAGTGGTGGCTCAACGGAGATAGGGTTGTGATTTTGGTAAATCCGGGCCTGCCTTGGTAAGGTGACTCAATTGTACGAAGACAGGTTTTGTATGTGTTTATGTTTGCATATGTGGTATATTTGGCTTACTATCTGTGATTACATATATTACATGGTTGCATGCATACACTTTACACATTTAGTGCATGAGTATTGATAGTTACTCTGGAGGCCATTTTCGGAGTCTAGAAGCTTTTGTAGATGTAGGGAGGCATGTCTAATATAGAAAGTGAAAGTGGAGCTTAATCACCAAGAGGGGGTGAATTGGGGATTATAAAACTTTTTCAAAATGCTCTGTTTTGAACAATAAAAATAGAGATGAACAGAGAGTAGAGAAGAAGAGCAAGACACAAGTATTTATATTGGTTTGGTCCAACCTCTTGACCTACGTCCAGTCCCCAGATTCTCTGGGTTTTTCACTATCACAATTGATTACACACTCTGTACTCAAGAGTAATTCTCTCACTAGAACTTACTCCCCCTTACAAGTTGTAATCAATGAACACAATCACCAAGTCCCCTGACTTGTAATTCTTTACAATAAATGATTTACAATCAAGAAACTCTCTCTAAGAGTGGATAAGAATAAACACTGAAGCTCTATGTATCAAAAGATACTTTACAAGTGAAAACTGAAAGAGTAGTTGTGAAACTTGAATGCAATTCATTTTCAGCAAATGTGTTGGTTGAGAAGAATTGAATGCAGCTCTATTTATATCAAGATAGCATTAAATGACTGTTGTAATCTTCAATATAACCGTTGCCTTCATTAGACAAGGATTAGGTTAAGTTTTGGTCTTCTTCTCTCTCTAATCTTCACTTAATCCAGACTTCTTGAAAATTAATCCGTTGGAGTAGCAGCTACTAGATGTGGAAAGCAATCTTTAATCCTTTGTAAGCGTGTGCAAAAGGATTACCCAAAAGTATGCAACTTTCTGGGTTTTGCATTGAATGTGCTGACATCACTTTTTGCTTTAGCTTTTAACCTTCATTTAATATCCTTTAAAACATCTGAAACTCACTAACAAAGTGGTTAAACATAGCTAGGAATATTAAAGAATGATAATAGGAAGTATTAAGATCAAACAAGAAGGTTTCACAAATTCGTCAGATTCGAAATTCAAATTCTACGATGAAAACTCGAGTTTTGGACTTTTATCATGAAACATCGTTTTTAGTCCAAAACATCAAAACTTGAGTTTTTATCCAAACTGGCGGTTTTCAAAACATTGAAAAACTGCAATGCTCTTGGGTTGGTCAAAACTCAAGTTTTCATTTAGGTGTGAAAACTTAGAGAAAACCACACCAAGTCAAAACTAGAGGTTTTCATGAAAACTGGCGGTTTCAAAATCTAGGTAAAACATGAATGCTCTCTACCGAAATCAAAACTTGAGTTTTCATTTAATCATGAAAACTCGAGAAAAAACTTGTGCTAAGTCAAAAACCGGAGGTTTTCCCAAAAAGCGCGCGGTTTTCAAAACTATGTAAAACTTGAAGGCTCTCGGCCAAGTCAAAACTTGAGTTTTGAACCAAAACTCGAGTTTTCACAAATCTTAGTCAAACTTGGAAAACTCATAGTAAACGAAAATCGGCGGTTTTGTACAAAAACTGGAGTTTTCACAATCTTAAAATGTTGGAGACTATCTCGTATGACCAAAACTCGAGTTTCCAATGAAAACTAGAGTTTTGTCTTTTCCGAAAATATTGAGAAGTCTCGTATGGTGAAAACTGGAGTTTTCTCGAAAACCTACGGTTTTGCTTATTTCAAGATTTTCTCGGTAAGATCAAAACTCGAGTTTTGAACCAAAACTCGAGTTTTCCTTTGACAAGAAGTTTTTCAACTTACCAAAAGAAAACTTCTCATTTTGTTTACAATTGTCGGTTATCATCAAAACACATAGAGAACTAACGAAAGGCCTTTTTGGAAAGATAGGGTTTGGCGGTCGATGAAGGATAGGGGATGCCCTATCATATTTTGTACTTTACTTTTTGGGATGACTGTATATTATTTTGGTATTTATTTTGGATGACTGTACCCTAACCCTCCGGGGACTTTACTCTCTGTTTATTGACGCTTTTACTAGTACAGTAGTTGTCCAAACCGGTCCTATGCTCAGTTGCATGTGCTCTATCATATAATTAATTAGACTATTAATGAAGGAAAGGTAAACTATAAAAGAAATCCCTCTAAACTGCCACCCAAAATGGCAAAGCCGGTAGGGGTGTAACACAAGTATGTCTCAACATTTTTCAAATTTCAAAAAAACTCGAGTTTATGTTGACAAACTCCAGTTTGCACTTAGCTGAGAGCCCTCTAAATTTCCCTCTTGAAGAAAACTCCAGTTTTGCATAATAAACTCAACTTTTAAGCTTTTGGACTTAAACATATTTTTCATTATAAAAGTCTAAAACTCGAGTTAGTCACTAATGGACTCGAGTTTTGCTCCTATTCAAAATATGCTTCAGAGATCAAATCGCGACATTCTTCTCTGGATGAAGTAAACTCGGGTTTAGTTTTCCTCTTCATTCCGTGAAGGCCTTTCCCACTCTTGCCAAAGGGCTTCCATTGGGATTGGTTGAATCAGTTTAGGAAAGGGAGACTCCTATCCTACAAGTTACTTCCCTCGGGTTTTAGTTTTTTGTATCCATCTCCACCTCCCAACAGTGAGATCTTTCTTTATCGTATCTGTCTATTGAGGGAAGAACAACCAATGCATATCCTAAGCGATTCAATAAACTCCAGTTTAGGCTTCTAAAGGAAAATTACAAACTCCAGTTTCGATAAACAAACTCGAGTTTGTGTCATCCAATTTGAAAATCAAATTGCTCGAATTTGTGAAATCCTCATGTTTGATCCTAATACTTCTTATCATCACTCATTACTATTCCTAACTTATTTAATCAGTTTGTTAGTGGGTTTCAGATGTTTTAAAAAGTATTAAATGAAGATTTAGCTTAAAGCAAAAAGTGATATTAGCGCATTTATTGCAAAGTCCAGAATCCTTGCATCCTTTTGGAAAACCATTATCTACACGTTGCAAAGGGATTAATATTTTCCTTCCCTATCAAGAAGCTTCTCTTCCAACGGATTTAATTCAAGAGAAGTCAACCATAAACTTCTGTGCACCTGGATTAACAGAAGATTACTGAGAGAAGTGACCTAAATGTTCCTAATAGCTAGTCCAATGTGTCCAACGTTACATTGTTCAATTTAACGGTCATTTAATTCTCTCTTCATATATAAGTAGTTGAATTCAAGTCTTCTCAACAACCAATCTGCAGAAAACGAAAATTATTTAATGTTTCAACTACTCTTTCAATTTTCTATCCTTGTAAAGTATCTTTTGATACATTTATACTTCAGTGATTATTTCATATACTTTTATAGAGAGTTTCATTTATTGAAATTAATTATTGTAAGAATCTCAAGTCGTGGGACTTAGAGATTAGGTATATCAGTTTACAACTTGTAAAAGGGTGGAGTATATCCTAGTGAGAAGATAACTTTCAAGTGCAGAGTGTGTAACTGATCTTGTGAGTTAGTGAAAATCCCAGAGTGTCTGGGGACTGGACGTAGGTCAAGTGTTGTGACCAAACCCGTATAATTTTGTTGTGTCTTGCTATTCTTTCATCTCCTCTGTTCTGCTCTGTTTTGCTGTTAAGTTTCAGAGCACCTTGAAAAGAATTTTTTAAAATCTCCAATTCACCCCTCTCTTAGTTATTTGCTTTGCTTTCAATAAGTTAAAATTTTGATTATGTGGAGTTTTGAGGAATTATTAATGGTTTTTAAAATTAATTGTGGTAGATTGATTTTGGCATAAGTATGAACTCTTAGATTAGGAGCATTATGATAATAATTGGTTTTGGTGAGAGGTAACCACTTTTCTCTTACTGTGCATGCTTGTATGATGTTTGTGAGTGATTTTTAATTATATATCTATGAAACTATGTTGATAATGAAATTGTCTTGTGGGTTTAAGTATATACCATGTGATATGCCACCACTCGATGCACGGTGAATGGCTTTGACATTCTCAAGGCCTTTGGTATCACCATTTTCCTTCAGCCGGGTTAAGGGTCATCTCAAGGGACAATGACACCTCTTTGATTTCATCAAAAGGAGGGGAGTTATAGTCCAATCATGATAAGCTAGGAACCCTGGCCAAGTAATGCCTCATGATTTGGAGTCATGTGTGGTTACAAGGGTGGTTTAGGCTAATAAGGATAGTTGGTGTATCAAACTTTTGCCTAACATGTTATATATATGATTTATGATATGAAATTTTTTTATAAGAATTGTAATACATAATGTATGGTTTGAAAATTTGTGAATTATGTTTCTAATACTTTGTTGTACAAAATGTTCCACTTGGCACCTCCCAAGTATATATTAGCATTTGTAATGAGTTGGATTGATGGTTACAAATATTTTTCAGATGATAAGTCTCGTGTGAGTCCATCAGGGAAAACTTCAAAAGCTTAAACTATTTTTGTTAACAATAATGCTTCCATCTTTTTGGTACATGTTGGATTATTGTATATTGCCATATTAGGACTCATTTTACATACTGGTATATTTTGAATATTTTGATAAATCACAAAGCAATACTCAATTAATAAGTTTGGGTTAGTAAAGTCCAAATCTCAACTGTGTGCATAAAACATCTTGATGAATGGTAAAATCAAACCATTATTTAATTATTGTTTTACAAAATGCAAGATGTTACATGATTGGCCTTATTATTCATACTCGAGAGGTATAAGAAAGCATCGCCACGACATGATCAATGTGTTATGCATGCCACAACATTGCTGAAAGTGGAGCTATATACCCAAGAGGGGGGTAAATTGGGTATTTTAATAACTTTTGTAATCTGCTCTATTTTTAGATAGCAAAAACAAAGATGAACAGAGTAAAGGAAAGAGCAGCTAGACACAGAGATTTATACTGGTTCGGTCCTAACAACTTGACCTAAATCCAGTCCCCAGACTCTCTGGGTTTTTCCACTATCACAAAGATTACACACTCTGTACTCAAAGAGTAGTTTTCTCTCTAGAACTCACTCCCCCTTACAAGTTGTAATCAATGAATTCCCAAATCACCAAGTCCTTGTGATTCTTTACAATAAATGTTTTTCAAGTAGAAACTTGTGATTCTTTTAATGAAAGGAATATTCAAATAAATGTTTTTTCAAATTTAGTAAAAGGAGGCAAAAGAATAGCCCCTCCCCCTCTCCCTCCCTCAATCCAAACATACCCTAAGAGTAGATAAGAATAATCACTGAAGCACAAAGTATCAAAAGATACAATACAGTTGAAAACTGAAGAAAATAAATGTTACACTTGAATGTATTTCGTTTTCAGTTGTTGTAGTGGTTGAGAAGAATTGAATGCAACTCTATTTATAGTCAGATAGCATTAAAAGACCATTGCATTGTTAATAAGACCGTTGGAGATGATCTGCAGAAGTTATGAGCTGCTTAGGTCTTCTTCTCTCTCTAATCTTCACTTAATCCAAATGAAAGTTCGAGTTGACTCTCTCGCAAATTTGTCCGTTGGAATATCAGCTACTAGATGTAGAAATTATTCTTTAATCCCTTGCGGGCGTGTGCGGATGGATTAACCAAAAGAATACAAGTTTCGGTTGAGCATTTAATGTTCGACATCACTCACTTTTGCTTTAAACCTTCGATAAACTTTCCTTAATCTGGGCCGAAACTCACTAAAAAGATGGTTAAACATATCTAGAAACATTAGAGATTAATCATGGAAAGAATTGAGATAAAACGAAAGGTATAGCTCAATCGATGGATTTGAATTTCGGACAACGTTCGAAACACGGAGGTTTGTCTCACAAACCTCGAGGTTTGGTCACTTGCACTTGAACACGATTCAAGACCAAAACCTCAAACCCGGAGGTTTCTCATAAACCTGGAGGTTTCTTAAAATGTATCAAGCATTGGTTTCTCTGGCTGATCCCAAACCTCGAGGTTTTCTCGAAACCTCGAGATTTCACATTGTAAGTGAAACCCGGCGAAACACGATGGAAGCAAACCTCAAGAAACTCGAGGTTTCTCAAAGAAAGAAACCGGAGGTTTTAGAATAAGTGAAAGTTCATTTGCTCTCTGGAACTCACAAACCTCGAGGTTTGTTGCAATACTCGAGGTTTTGCAAAAAGTGTTGAAAGTCGAGATTTGATTCAAAGACAAAACTTGGAGGTTTTGAGGCAAACCTTGAGGTTTTCATAGTTGAGAAAACTTGATTGCTCTTCGGATGAAAGAAACCTGGAGGTTTCTACAAATACTCGAGGTTTCTCATTGTTTTTCGAAAATATCAGTTTGGCGCCAAAGCATAAACCTGGAGGTTTTGTTGTAAACCTCGAGGTTTCACAAACTGGTGTGAAACTGAGTTTTCTCTGGAAGTCCAAAACCTCGAGGTTTCTTTACAAACCTCGAGGTTTCACATAAATTTGTGAAACCAAGATTTCGCAAGTTAAAACACACAACCTTGAGGCTTCCTTTGTCAGGCCAAACCTCGAGGTTTCTGGGCAAACCTCGAGGTTTGCTCTCACTCAGGATTTTCCAACTTCTGAGAGCAAATCCTCATTCTTTGTTTACAATTGTTGGCAATTATCAAAACCTTTAGAGAACCAACAATTGCCTCCAGTTGTGGAAGCATAGGATATGGAGGTGGTGGTGGCTGATGTTAGGGAAGAGAAGCATAAGGTGGAGGATGGGAGGAGGATAAGGAAGAGGTGGATGATGATGATGCTAAGAGCTTTCGGTAATTCTTCCGCACAATGTTTCATCTTTGGAATTGAGAGAACAAAGAGAAGGACGATGAAGAAAACATAGGAAAAACAAATGAAAATAGGGAGTCTAAATAAATTTAGAAGGGATCAAAAAAAGTCATCATTGCATGCGTTGGAAATTGAATAGGATTTAATGAAAGGGTACCTAGTTCTCCTGACGATCACTATTGGGTAATGACGAAGCACACATAGTCAGCATGAGGAAGATGAAAGGTTTTGAAAGCTTTAATTTATGTTTAGTAAGTTAGAATGGTTAAGTGTGTTGGTGTTCTATAACCATAGTACAAGAATACTTTACAATTATTAATTAATAACCATGAATTATGAAGTTGTCTTTTTTACTTATTTTTTAATATTTTAAATAAATAGTGGTGTTCAGTCATCACCACCACTACGATCCTCCTCCTCCTTATCCTCCTCTTCATTCTCATCATGAGAGGAAGGAGATAAAGGGTCTGATCTGACTGCAAGTCCTATACAACCTCATTGTGATGAAGTATGAGGTTCAACTTTTTGTTCAGCTTGATGGCATATGCCACGAGACGCCTTTTATGGCAGTCAAGGCCTGGCAATAGCTACATTAGATCCTCCATTTTAGGAGGAGGCGGAGGAGGAGGAGGAGGATGAGGTGGTGGTGGAGGAGCTCCATGAGATGTTATTATAATGGAGAAAAGGATGAGGCTAATAAAGAAAAGTAGTAAGAATCGGAAGAAATATGTGAGTTTAAATAGAGGTCTAACGGATGTTATGAAGGGTTATGACTTATGAAGGTCTGACGATGTTACAAAAGAACCATCACTTTTGTCATAAAATAAATGACGGTTATCAACTACAACCATTATTTTTTCATTTTTGTGAATTCCATTTCGCAATACATGATGGTGCACATAATTAACAGTTACTTTTAAGCGTTATATATCTTTGCATGACCTCCACCTCAACATAAATGATGTTTATTAACTATAACCGTTATGTATTAAGTGCTATAAATGCGCAATTCTGTAGTAGTGATTATATTAGAGTTAAGTAATTATTTAAAAAATATTAAAAATCATATTAGATGATGATGATGATGATAATAATAATAATAGGAAAACATGAAAAAAATGAGTTGAAAATTTAAAAGAAAAGACATTGGAAAAGGTTGAAATTAAAAAAAACATGATAAAAAATATTAAATTAATAAAAGTGTAGGCTTTTAATATGCTTTAGGATAGGTCAAGCCTTTGTACAGGCCAGGCTGGAAAGAATGCCTATAACCAACATTATGAAACCTGGACCGGACAGACTGGTTCAGACCGGAAACCGGTGAACCGATCGGAAAACCAGTCTAAGTGAGGTATAAATCGGGGTCACGAGTTGACCCCGAGTCAAGTCGTCCTGAACCAACCGAGTTGGAGTAAAAAAGATTTATTTAAAAAAAACAAAAATCTACCGCCGGATGGAGAAAGAAGAAGGTAAAGGTCCGAAGATAGCGAAGACGGTGAGAGAGATCTGAAATTGTGAGAGAAAGATCTAAAAATTGAAGTTTAAAGAGGGTGTGAGAGAGAGATCTGAAGTGTACCCCTAAACCCTGTGTCTCCATTGAAAGAAAAGAGGCGTACGGTGCGCGTAGCCATGGCGGAGCCAAACCCCATGGGAGGGAGCAAGATGGCGATGAGTATTTCACAGCAGATATCGTTATGCATCTCCACCTTTTAGCTTAAACCCAATGGCGTTGTGAGGGAAGCTTTGTTGATGACGATATTGAGAGAGAGGAAAAAATCAACAAACACATGGCCTGGAAGACCTGCTCTTTTTTTCCTCCTCTTGATTCATTAATTAATGAGAAGACCTGCTCTGTTTTTTGCTCAATAGAAGACGTACTCCAATGAAAAGTAGATGGAGTTTTATGTCTCAAAAGGTGTGCTTGTTGTCCTTTAAAAAAAAATTATGAGACCTAATTAATATTATATAATAAATCTTAGATATTTTGCTACTTGGTTTAGCTCGGATCTAACCCACTAACCCTTAACCCAAGATCCCAACCTCGGTTCGGTGGCCGGTCTAATTTTAATAACTTTGCCTATAACAGGCTACATGCTAGGCTCAAACCAACATATTATAAAAAAAGACCTAGCCTATTAATACATGGTAAAGCCTAGGCTGACTTGACATGATTTATTTTCGCTCCTATTCATAATTACAATTCTGAGCTCTTACTTGAAAGCACCATATTTGACATCAATGGGATAAAGGTTCAAAACTCAAATAAGGTGTCATCATTGTTGTCAAAAACTAATGTAAAAAAGTAAAAACTTACATTTTTATGTTTTTTACCATTTTTACTTTAACAAAAAAAAGGATGATAAGGTTTTTTTTTTTTGGGTCCAAAAAAAGGATGAAAAGTTTAAAACCTTATTTTCATCGTGCATCTTGAACTCAAGATTACTGGAGAGTGGAGATTGGATAGTTATATATAGTTTTTAACGTAGTTCCATAGTTATAAACATAAGTTTTTAAACGTAAGTTTTTTTTTTTTAATGTTTTATATAGTTATATGACTTATATCTTTTAAATATGAAGTTGTTTATTGAATTTTGAGTAGTGATTTATTATTTTTGTTTCATGCAATATGTTTGAGCTCTGTTCTTAAGTAGTAGAAAGTAGAAACTTTACGTTTCATGTCATTTCTATGATTTATGTTTCTACCACCCCTTCTATGTCTATATAAAAACTTGATTTTGATAACATTGGATGTGATTACAAATTCTTAAATGACAGTTATTGGCCAAATAAACAAAATATATAAACTAACTTTAATTACTTTTAGTTGAGATAATTTAATTAAAAATATAGGGTTAAGGTGTAGATTTGCCAATGAACTATTACTCGAGGAGCGTCTGGTACAAAAAATAATTGAAAGGACCAAATTGGCCAACGAACTATTAAAAAGTGGAAAAAAAATACCAAATAACTATTTAAAAAAAACAACTATCACTACTACATTAAAATATGAGGCACTGGCGTAAGACGGTAGCGGAGACGTGGGAGAAAAGAGCGGTTAAGCCTTCTTGTTGGATAAGGCAAACACCAACAGAGATGGGACCCATGCGAGCAGGCATTGTGGTAGTGGCGGTTGCTGCTTGTGGCATTGGAGGGATGCAACCAGGGTGCAAGGCGCGTGCCGGTCGAAAGTTGTGGCTTGCTAGATGAGTTCAAGAGGGTGAGTGGAACACCCAGCAACAATGGTAGCTTTAGAGATACCGACGTCGCCGACACTGTGACAGTCAATGGAAGATGGAGACACCAAGACAGTGACGAGGTAATAGTTCATTGGCAAATCTGCTCAAAATTGTGTTTTTTTCACTTTTTAATAGTTCGTTGGCCAATTTGGTCCCTTCAATTGTTTTTGTGCCAGACGCTCCTCGGGTAATAGTTCGTTGGTAAATCTACACCTTAACCCCAAAATATATTATACCATCCATATTACATGTCAATTTTAACTAATTTTTATATACTAAGAAATGACACATTGCAGTCATTAATTAAATATATCTTAAATTTATAATATTTACTGAGTTTATCTTTATTAAATTATCTCTCTCTCTCTCTCTCTCTCTCTGGTTGTGTTGTGTTCTCTCGCCATCATTTTTTCATCATCTCTCATAATCTATAAATTATATCCGTCCAATCAATAAAAAGTCACAATACCACTTTAATTTTTTCCCCATCATCTTCCAAATCAATGGCCTAAATGAGCTGGTGAGAAAAAATGATGAGGAGAGGATCTGCTTCCCTCTTTATCTTTACCTTTACAAATCACTCTCACAGCTATCTTATATTTCTCTCTCTCAAATGATAATTAAATAATGATAAAATTGGAAATGACTCATTGATAATTCTTTAAGTGGATTTATATTTGAGATCAAAACTTTTTTTCCAACAAACTTGTAATACAACTAAAGTTGAAAATGGGATTGGACGTAATTTTATTTAAATGGATGATGACATGATCCAAGTTTAATGATATCCCCACAAGTGTTATGGCCTAATATATTTTAGCAGTCCTCTTTCTTTGACCTTTCAAAAAGTTGTGTGATGGGTATTATATGGAAAATCAAAGGCATTAATTATTGTGGAATTTTTGAATTGAATCCATAAGTAATTTGTTTTTGAGAACTGTTTTTGAAAAATTACCCATTAATTAGAATATTTTATGTTTGAACAGATTAAATGGCATTTGTTGGATAATTGTGTTTTTTGTATAAATGTTGACAAATTAGAGCTATCTAAGCTCAACTGTAAACCACCCATTTGGAAAATCAAAGGCATTAATTATTGACAATTTTGAAAAAGTTTAATCTAAACCACCCATTTGAAGTTTGAACAGAAAATCGCATGCATGTCCACATATCTAAGCTCAACTGTAAACCACCCATTTGAAGTTTGACAATTCAAAAATAATCTATTTATGGTGACGATATCCCGGATAAGAGCAGCCCGCCTCCGATTTTTAATATATCATAATTCATCTTGATCAAGACCAGTTGCTTTAAAATATAGAGTCATAAATTGAAGGCGAAAAAAATAGAGTTATAAATACTAAATGATTTAAAAGTGTGTCTGTATGTGTACAAATTGGAACGGTGATCTTGAGTTCTTGACATAAAATTTGAATCTATGTCCTCTCAACAAAACAAATTTGGTGGGTACGCATCACAACTTGTGAAGGCGAAAATATTATATAAAAATAAAAAAAGAAGTAAAAAAGAAAAAAGAAATAGCCAATGGATGAATTATCTAGAAGGTGATAAAGCAAGCTAGTTTACACATATTATGGCTATATATGTCCAAAAATCCAACAATCCCTATAGGAGAATTTTTTTTTTTTTTTTTTATAATATAGGAGAAGTTAGTGAAGGTGATTTCAAACGCATGCTCAGAATTCTTCCTCTTTCTGTCATGAAATATTATAATTAATTAATTAAATGACATATCTTCCTTTCAAGAATCATACTTGATACATATATATATATATATATATATATATATATATATATAGGGGTAAATTTCTACCTTACAAGTTATTTGAGATTATTAAGTCAACTTGTCCCATATTTTATTGAAATTTTTCAGTGGAAATTATTTTGAAACAAATTTGAAAGTCCAAAGAAGTATGCTTGCTATAAATCTCAATCATATCTTAGCGTTGAATTCGTTTTATATATTTAAGTTTTTCTAAAAAAGTTTATTATTTATGAAAATTTTAATATTTCAGGATTTTTTTTTTTTTTTTTTTTTTTTTTTTGAGCTAGATCTGTTGAAATGGACGGACATTTTCGACTAATTATTATATAAAGCAGAAAAAAAAAAAAAAAAAAAAAAAAAAAAAAAAAAAAAAAAGGGCAGTTTCACAAAATATATTGATTACCTCCTAGTACTTTAAATGTCAAATGAGGCAGACTTGAACGAAAGTATAATTTCCGTTCGTTTTATATTCGAATTATTGGGTTTTTTAATTTAAATTTATTTTTCAGATCAGAGATGAGCGCAGAATCTTCGATTAACCCATAATTAATCAAATCAATTAATAACCTATATACAAACATTTGACGGAACCAAAATGTATAGAGATATGGAAAGAGTCAGTGCTGCACTAATGACCACCAAAAATCTTATCATCATGAGCTGCTTTCTTTTTTTTTTTGGTCAAAGAGCTGCTTTCTCAAGGCATGGACAAGTAAGGCTTGTGATAATAATCACAAGGAAGTGGTGAAACCAGAGTTATTAATGGCGTCTTCAATGTTTCTGACAGGATTACATAGTAAATTGTATTCTGATTTATAGGAATTCCTGATTTGTAGTGATTAGAATAATCTCCATTAATAACTCTGGTTTTTTAATTTAAATTTATTTTTCAAGATCAGAACTGAGCGCAGAATCTTCGATTAACCCATAATTAATCAAATCAATTAATAACCTATATACAAACATTTGACGGAACCAAAATGTATAGAGATATGGAAAGAGTCAGTGTTGCACTAATGGCTTATAATGACTATTAATGAAGATTATTCTTAATCCCTACAAATCAGGGATTCCTATAAATCTAATAATGACTATTAATGAAGATTATTCCTATAAATCGAATACAATTTAGAAACTATATAATCCGATTTTTGCGAGGAATTCGGTTTCCAGTTTCCAAAATGTCGGATTTGCGACGGAATTTGCGCAAAAATTCCGTTTGCAAATTTAGAAACATTTGCGAGGAAAATTAATTCCTCGAGGGACGGAGTATTCCGCATTTTTGCGAGGGAATTTACGATTTCCCTCGCAAAATGAATGACATTTTTGCGTCCCGCAAATCGCAAAATGTCCTCGCAAAATTGACACATTTTGGCCGGATATTTGCCGCCAAAATGTCCCCAATTTTGCGAGGGAATAATCTTTCCGTCGCAAATTGAGGACATTTTGCGAGGGAATGGATGTTCCTCGCAAAAATGTCGAAATTTTGCGAGGGGACCACTTTATCCCTCGCAAAATTGACAAATTTTAGCGGGATATTAGCCAAAATGTCCCCAATTTTGCGAGGAATAATCTTTCCCTCGCAAAATGTAACCATTTTGCGAGGGAGTTTTTTTCCCTCGCATTTTGCGAGGGAATTTTTTTTTCCTCGCAAATCGAATCCGCTCTGGAATTTTTGGTCCCTCGCAAAATGGTCGAGATAAATTTTTTTTTTTGTTAAAAAATATATTTCTCCTAAATTCTTTGAAAAAACCTAAATTCTCGGCAAGCTCGGCGATCACGATTCATTCTCGCACTCAACCCTAAACTTTCCTCTCTCGGTCTCTCCTCCTCGTCGGCGTCGCTCTCCTCCTCGTCGGATCGTTCTCAATCTCGTCTCGGCTCTCTATCGGTCGACGTCACTCTCAATCTCGTCGCATCACTCTCAATTCAATCTCGTTGGCGTCGCACGGTCGGCCGTCGCTTTCACTCATAGGTTCAGCCGTCGGCCTGTGCGTCGCGATCTCGGCCATCCTTAGCCCTAAACTTTTCCTTCTCGTTTGAGTCTTCCAAGTAAATCTCCCGCCTCGACTATCGGCTTCTCAATTCTATTTTGGTGAGCGGTAAGTTGGGAACACTCTTTCTTTTTCTTGCTTGATTTTGCTTGATAACAACTCGAGAAATGAAACTTTTTTTATTTCATTTGCTCTTCACGCCGCTTTGATTTAGCGGCGGTGAGAGGCTTATCAAAAGATCTTAGTTTTACGGATTTAATCAAGCGATTTGCTATGTGAAGCCACTGGTAACTCTATGGATGGGACCTTGCTTTGTTGTGATGGATGTCCGTCTGCATATCACTCTAGGTGTATTGGAGTGATGAAAATGTTTATACCGGAAGGGCCATGGTATTGTCCGAGTGCAAAATTAATATGAATGGGTTAAGCATAGCACGAACATCGCTTAGAGGGGCTGAATTATTTGGAATGGATCTGTATGGACAACTCTTCATGGGTACTTGTGACCACTTATGTATGTTCTGCATCTTTTTAATGTTTTTAATGTTCAGCATCATTTATATTGCTGGATCGGTGGTTTCATTCGATGTGTGATATTTATAATCCATTTTCTTGACATTCTAAAATCTGTGTTTTGGTTATCTGTCTTTTATTCTTTTCATTCTTTTAAACTATAAATGCTTTTATTTTCTTGACATTCTTTTATTAAATCCTTTATTAGTCGAATGAGAACATTTAATTTAGGTCAAACAGATTGGCAACATGAAAGTTTGAAAAAAGGTTATGTTATTAATTGCCATCCCACCTAAAGAAGAATAAGACATACATGAATTGCTACATCAATGTTGGTAGCAGATTGCTCTTAAACAGAATATATTTCACTTTTATTTTTGGTGTGTGGATGGCAAACAAGATCTGATTCAAAGCTACATTGATTTTTTTGTAGAAGATAAGAGGGTGAAGACGTTAGAAGCAAAGAAGACTCGGAAAGATGATTGTTGAGTTGTGGGAACTTCATGGCAATGTGGAGTTCCATGTTTAAGAATTATACTTTGTAATATTTTGTTATTTCTAATTTTGTGACAATATATTTTTATCATATATAAGAAGAAATTAATTAAATTTTTAAAATCATTTTATTTTTTTAAAAAAATTAATTGTTTGCTGGTTCACTTCCCTCAATTCAGCCATAGCTAAGCTCAAGGTTCAAATGGTTGATTCTTCTGTGTGTCGTGGTGATGATATGGTCAAAAATAATCCTACGCGTCTGGAGATTGTTTAAGAAAGGAAATTTTGTGACTTTGCAATTTAGCTAAGCTCAAGGTTCAAATGGTTGATTCTTCCGTGTGTCGTGGTGATGATATGGTCAAAAATAATCCTACGCGTCTGGAGATTGTTTCTTTTTGTGGAAGTCATGAATGCGTCCAAAGCACAATCTGGTAAGTGATGAATGTTTTTATATCATGTGGATTTAATTAATTAGTTTAATTTAATCAAATAATGGTTTCAGTTTTTAAAATAATTAAATTGTTGCAAGCCATTAAGATTCAGATTATTTGAAAATAAATCGAACCCTTGTTCTGTTTTGTCTTTTGTCTTGTGTACAACAAGAAAGGCGGCAATTATTGTATCTCGGAATAACATACATATATACTAGTATCTCCATCCCCCTATTATATGTATATTAGTATTGTGTTCTTTACTTTTAGTATTAACTTCCATCTTCTTAAACAAAATGGTATATTATGTATATTAAAATAGTGTTTTATTTTTTAAAGGGTAATGATGCATTTAGTTCCTTGAAATATTTTCTTATGCGCATCCAATACTTTATCTAGTATCCTGAATTTTTTTTCCATTCCTTGGTGTTAAATGCATCTAAAAAATGCTTCAGAGTATACCATAACATAGTTTATGTTGCTGGATATACACCTAGCAAAATACTTCAGAGTTAAATCCACCTTAACCGTTTTTAAATAATTCATGTTCATCTTTTTGTTCTAAACATTTATTTTCCAATATATATACTCAGATTTCTGCAACAACAGTACCCAATTAAAAAGGGCTTCATTGGCAAGTCACCTGGTGAACCTGCGTAAAAGAATAAAAACAGACGACCTGTCGTGCCGTTCTGCAGAAAACGCCATTGGAAATCTTCTCTGGTTAGCTTTTGCAAAGTCTAACATTGCAGACAACAACAATAACTGAGACTAGATTAGATGGGTTGGCGAAGAAACTAAGGAAAGCATTATCGACAATAAATGATAAGTTCATTGAAAACATCCTAACTAATAACTTTACTAGGAAGTCAGCGATGCTACAATCTCTGAACATCAAATCAAAGAAAGATGAAGATGAAGAAAAAGAAGTGGGGTTCAAAAACGACAAGGACGAGGTAGAGGAGGAAGTAGAGTGTTTAGGATTTAGCAGTTGGTGCAATTTAGGGTTCAATGAGGTTGACTTTGGTTGGGGGAAGCCCTTATGGGTTAGCAGCATTGGCACGTGTGGTTCTTCGGTGTATATGAACCTTGTCGTTTTGGTGGAATCAACGTTTGGTGATGATGGGATTGAAGCTTGGGTTACCTTGGATGAGCCCTTCATGGCTTATTTGGAAACCAACCCTCAACTTCTTGGATATGCCACATTGGATTCAAGTCCTTTGACAATTTGCAGTAAACAACTAGGTCGTGGATAGGCTTCGTGGAACATATGATACTATATTGTTATATTGATGTTTGTTATATTTGTGATTAAGTTTCTACACTTTCATATAAGTTTTTGTGCGATTTTTATTAGGTTTCAGTAAGATATAAGTGTTCATCGGAAAAATTATACTACCTCTGGTCTTAAAACTCATGTTCATCTTTAAACAATTCATCTAATATTACATTATTCATAACTTATGAATAATATAGTTTGCTATAACTTTATATTTTCTTCAAATTTATAGAAGTTTTTATATGATTTTTATTAAGTTTCAGTATGAAATAAACGGAATTATACAAATTAAGGAAAGGTAGAGATAACTAAATAAAAGGAATAATTAAGGGAGGAAAGGAAATCAAAGATACGTGAGTCTAGTTACGTAAATAGGGCCTATTTAGAGGGCCCTTGAAGAGTTGTGTGAAAGGCCCATTATGGACCTTTTTCTGATAACAAAGTTAGGGCCAATGCAAGACCTTCACAAAGTATTAATTTGACACCAACGTTTGAAAAGAGTACTATGTTATCAAATAAAAAGGAAAAAAAAAAAAAAGTACTATGTTATCAAATAAAAAACCAGCACTACTAGTAGTGCAATGGTATTGGGAATTGTTTCCCCCTTAGATTCTTAGTTCGATCCCCCTCCCCTCGCCAAAAAAAAAAAAAAAAAAAAAAAAAAGTACAATGTAGGTTGGATCTAGTAGAGGGGACTAATTTCTTATAATGTGACAAATTAAGGTTTCAATTCCTATTAGGAGAGATGGTCATATTTAGTGTCTAACAATACCTCAAATAAAATTATCTATAATAAAAAGATACCTATATTTAGCGAAAAAATTAGAGCTTCAAAACGCCTTCCAGGCACTTAATTGTCATTAATGTGATTCATTACCGCCCAACATTCACTTGGGCTAACCGCCTATAAAAAGCAGAGTTTGCATAAGGTCCAGGCATACCACTTGTGGGCTTCCATGCGCTCTCCTCTTCCTCGCATTCTCGTAGAAATAGTTTGTTTAATACACCAACGAGGTTGGCTCAAGTAGGGGTGGAAAGTTAGCCGGCCGCTCGCATTCTCGTAAAAATTCTATACGAAATAGTTTGTTTAATACACCAAATTACGAAAACAGCCTAATTGTTAAAGCCGCCACAGCTTTTCGCCTACACTCCTAACAGTGCCCGGCCTGCGACAGGCTTTTCAGCCTACACACAGTCCTGGGCCTGGCCTGTTAAGGCAAACAGCCTAAAATTAGGCCTTGGCCTGGCCTGCTGACAGCCAGGCCTGGACGCTTTTAGCGTGCCAGGCCACAGGCCCCGACAGCCCCTGGCCTTTTTCCACCCCTAGCTCAAGTAGTAAACGGTTTGTATCGCTTAAGCAAGGTCTCGAATTCGAACCTTATTATCAATGCAAAAAACCCTTGCTGGGAGACTCTCCTACCATAACCAGGTGCGTGACACGGGTCGGATCCGGATTAGTCGAACGAAGCTTTAGTAGAAGTTTGTTTAATACTATACCCCTTAAAAAAAAAAAAAAAAAAAAACTATACCCCTTGTCATTTACCAAAAAAAATATATATATATATATACTATACCCCTTGTCTTTGGGTTCAACTGAGAAGAGGTCGGACATTTTTCACCAAAAAAGAGGGAGTTTCATTCTCGAGTTAGTCAAGGTGCTAGAAGAGACATCCTAACTCCTAGGTGCCTAGGTTAACGCTTAAGGGTAATAGACGGCTTGCCCTTCCCAACATCGGTATCACCTTAGAGGAAAGGAGATTTCGCCCTGCCCGTGGATCATGAATGAACCCAACCCCTTTTCTAAAATTTTTATATCAAAAAAGAAAAAAAAAAAAAAGTTTGTTTAATACTGTAGAGTACCATCATAATTTACCGAAGATTGCGGAATATTGTTTAAGCACCAGTGCTTCGGCCAAAACTACATTCATCAAGTGAAGTAGATGATGTCTTTTTTACATTAAAAGTATTGAAATCATTACCTTGGTTTTTTTTTTTTTGGGAATTTTAGTGCAGCCCATTTCTAGTTGTGTGGGGCCAACACTTATTTGGCCTTCTAGAGGCTTCATGGCTTCTTGTGCTATGTATGATCTTTCTAGCAGCTTCTTTAATTTGACATTCCAATCAACACACTCTGAGACTTTACACTGTTAATAGTATGGATATCGCATTTAGTGGCAACAGCAAATAGTTGCTGCTCAAGATTACAGGGCATTCTTCATTATCTCACTCATATATGTCCTTTGAATTCATCTTCGTTTGAGAAAGCATCAAATGGTTCCTTCGCAAAAGAATATGGTGCATATGGTTGGATGTAGATCTGTTAAAATGGACTGGACCCCATGGGCTAGCCCATTAAACCCTACTTCTAACCCCCATATTTTTAACCCCCATATGATGGGGGTTATTTTTTGCTAACCCAAAATAACCCTCCCTCCTATGAGGTTGTCATAAGGCCACCCAAAGGCCAACCAATTATTTTAGCCCAAATTAATCATAGCTTGAAATCTAACAAATTTGGTCACCTTAACGCCAGCTAATCGGACAGATTATAATCCAAATAATGGTACGAATATTCTTCACAACAATAAAAATGTCAGTTTTCAGTAAAAGCAAAGCTACACACTTATCAGTTTTCAGTAAATATTCTATACACTTATTCAAATTAGTTTATTAAAAAATAAGTCATAATTCTAAAATGAATCCACAATGAGAAGATAGATATGCGATATCAACCACAAAATGAGCTGTCACAAAGCTGCACTTGCTTCCAAAAGTCACGTTCACCTTTTTTTTTTTTTTTTTTAAACGTGCGTATTTCTGATGAATGATATTTTCTCTTTCACATGACCACACTATTTTTTTAAAAAAAAAACGAAAAGTTATTTATTAATCTTGATATTTTCTCTCCTTTTATTCTTGTTAAGTATTTCAAAATAATTAAGAGTCAATAGATTTTAAATAATAAAAACTCTATTTTCTCACTCTTTCTTTCTTCGTAATGGGAATGGGAGGAAATGGCCATGAACAAAAACTGAAAAGTAGTAAACCCAGAACTTTATTTGGATGAACCAAAAGTTAAATTTGGTCAAGGTGAAGATTTTGATGTGCTTAGCTATTGGAAGCTTAATGAAAGTAGGTTTTCCACCTTTAGTAAAATGATTTTTGGCCCGCGGCTAACCCTTAGGGTTTTGGCCCGTGTGGGCTGTTCAACATGTGACCTTTTTGGCTATGTGGGCTTTTTGGCCTGGCACCCGCGAGTTGGGATGGCGTTTTGATTTCTAGTTGGACGATCGTATCAGAAACTTTGAGTGGAAGATATATAGAACTAGAAGAAGACAGGCTTAGTGACATAAATCGCATAGTGAATTACTATTAACAACCAAATTTCTTGTTAAATTTTTAAGGACACCCAATGTATAAGGCCTCACTAGGTGAGGCTTTTAGAAGAGAAAGATATACGCAGGCTTGTCCCATATACAAAAGGGCTCTTTTTAGAATTTGAAATTATGAACTTCAGATTACATGGCAATAACTTTTACCAATGGTTTAATGCTAAAATATTTTGAGAAATTATTAATTAAAAAATTAATTAAATGAGAAAATAAATTGTGTGAGAAAAAAATAAATGATCAACAACAAGCTTTGTCCTATTATTCACATACATATGCAAATATATATATACACACGCGCGCGCGTGAAGAATTAAGTTGTGTGGGAAGCATAAAGGAGGTTAATCTTAAAACACATACTTTCAAGATGATACAGAGATAAATACATCTCCCTGTTTATATATATATATATATATATATATATATTTAGAAAATAAGTCAGGTTTGAAAAAAAAATTTGGTCCTTTTATAAGTCCAAATAAATGAGATTGTGACAATTTTACCCATATTAATTGCACCATAAAGATAGAAAGAGAAGAAACAGCACCAAAAAGTACCCAATCATAAATGAGGAAAAAAATTTACTCCCTTCCAACTAACTTTTCTTGGTATGTGAGATTTGGTCAAACCTGAACATAAATAGGGGCCAGAGTGGTATATATAATTTAGAAAAAGGGTTAGGCTCATCCATGATCCAAGAATGGGAAAAAAATCTCCCTTCCTTTTAGGTGATATCAATATTGAGAAGGGTCAGCCGTCTATTACCCTCAGGTGTTTATCTAGGCACCCAAGAGCTAAGATGCCTCCTCAAGCATCTTGACCAACTTCAGGATCGAACCTCCTCCCTTTAGTGAGAGTGTCCGACCTCTTTGTCAGTTGAACCCAAAGACGAAGGGTACATCTCCCAATTATGTTAACATGAGTTTGTATTTAATTAATTATCATAATCATTGATTAAAGCTTAGCAGCCCATATATCAAGAACAAGACTTATTATTTTACCCGAAAAAAAAAAAAAAAAGAATAAGAACAAGAATAAGAAGGAGACTTAGAAATTAACACGCAATTCATTTCTAACAGTCAAACTCTAACCGTAAGTCCAAATACGTTATCAACAACTACAAACCTTGAAGCTTCTAGCGCTTTTGTCATCTTATAAATACCACACAATCCGCTTCAACCATACCTATAACACCAACTTTCTCCATATCAAATACTTGATTTGCAGATTTTTGTCATCAGTCATGGATCCCAACCGTTGGCCTCCTCCTCCTCCAGGTCCGCCGGGGCCCCCGCCGCCGCATCCAGTTTTTGATCCACCACCGCCTCCACCTCCTGTTGCTTACCCACCACCGCCAGGTCCAGGCGGTCCACCGCCACCAGGTCCAGGTGGTCCACCACCACCAGGTCCGCCACCTCCAGGCTGGGCACCACCACCGCCAGGGCCTCCTGGTCCTCCGTATCCACCGCCACCATATTAATCAGCTAGCATGCATTTATGAATAATGATGCAAACTTATAATGTTTTATTTAGATGACTATATGGATTGATATGGCAGTATAATATCAGTCCAAATTAAATTTAGAGCTTGTATGATACAATGAATAATTAATGTCGATTGCAAATATTTGAATATTACTTGTGTTACCCATTTCTTATCAGTCAATTAGCCATTTGTTTTCTGGCTTATCAATCTATTAGTTAAACTGTGTGTGGATTGGTAATTAATTATTATTAATCAATTACTAGATATTCATTCCTGTATTTGAACCGTACGTGTTATTCGATCCTAGCAAAGACAATTCCGAATGCCCTTAGTATTTTTTTTTTTTTTTTTTTTTTTTTTACCATGAAATGCCCTTAGTTTCTGTTATTATAATATAGGAAAAACTAATTTGGTTCATGTAATTTTGTCCCAATTAACGATCTATCCCTGAATTTTAACTCTAATTCTTTACTTCCATACAACTTTTACCCATTTCAATCTTTATAGTTGAGTGCAACGTAACTCAATACATATTGTTCATCTATTTAAGATATTAGTTTCATAAATTGTTTTAAAAATAACTTTAATCCTTATAATTCTATTTTCTAAAATATAAGACCAACATTTTAAATACTTATAACTGTTGAGACTTTCATTATTATTATTTTTTTTAAAAAAAAAAAAAAAAAAAAAAAGCTTTTGAGGTTGAATTACATTAAGTCAAAATTTAGAATCTAAGATTTAAATGAGTCATAATTATAGGAATTTAGTTGTTTTAAGTTCAAGTTTAAGAACTAAATTGAAATCGAGTCAAAACTATAGAATCTAAATTCATGTATTTTCCTATAACACATTATTCAGAATATGCATTACCATGTCAAAACAGAGAATTTTGTTTTATTTTTTGAAAAAGTAAATGCATTACCATGTTTTTAGGAGAATGGGGTACAAGTGGCATCAAAATATGCAAGTAAGTAATATTTTACCCAAAAAAAAAATGTAAGCAATAAAATTGATGACCTCTCAAAATGACATGATGACAAAAGTACCTAAGAACCTCATTGTTATATATTATGCCTTTTTTCTTACAAAGGGGAATGATCAACAATGATCAAGTATTACTAGAGCAAAGTCTTGTGCTCCCAGCTCCCAAAGAATCCTCATGGATGATTTGCACAGTGGCGGAACAAACAAAAAAATTTAGCCTGGGCCAAAAAATAAACATATTGATAGTATAACATAACATTGAAAATACAAATAAATAATAACTGACAATTATAAATCAAAATAAGATATAAGATGATATTAACATTTTCAGTATGCATCTCAAACAAGAATTTTACTTTCCTCTCACAATTCAATAAATAATGAACTAAACATTATATTAAAGATATCACAAACAAAAACAGAATAATTATATGTATAATAAAATTTAATAAAATTATTTAAACATTAAAAAAAAAAAATGCATACCTAAAATTGTAGACAACGCTATTTTAAATTGACAAAGGTGACTCTAGACAGGGCCATTGAGAGAAAAACACAGGGAGAGAAAAGAGAGAAACGTAGAATAAAGACAGAAGAGGGAAGGAGGTGATTCAAAATATGAAATTTAATCAAAGCAGGAGATAATGTGACTCTGGAAGCCTTGGGGGAAGAAGTGAAAAGACAATTCAATGATAGCTCCTTTTTATGCTATGCATATTAGTGGGTTATAGCCATTAAAGAAAATTAATTTCATTATAATTTTATATTAATAAATTATTGGCCATAATAAAATAATATATAATGAATACATATATTTTAAAAAAATTTAGAAGGGCAGTTGGGGCCTTAATAAGAGATTAGGTGGGGTTAAATTAGTGACCAAAGTAAAATAGTATATAATAAATATATATATTTTAGAAGATTTGAAAAGCTAGTCCCGCCACTGGATTTGCAGTATTTCGCCAGGTGGCTTTTCCAACAAGTGGTATCGCAATTCAACATTGAGTGTGTAAGATGCTAACTACAAAAATAAATTTAACAACACTAATTAACGTTCGTTTTCAGAAAACAGAACTTAAAAGGGAGGCATTGACATTTGAAATTTTAGCCTAACTTTCAATGATTGTTTCCAGATAAACAGTCATAGAAACTTGAGGCATTTTTTGATTTTTTTTTCCTTTGTTATTTGAGCCCCATATGGATTTTCCCCCAAGTGAATTAGACTATGACTTTATTACTTTGGTTTTTTTTTTTTTTTTTTTTTTTTTTTTTTTTTGGGGGGGGGGGGGGAGGGGATTAGAATTTTAGTGAAGCCAATTTCTAGGTGTGTGGCCAACACTTATTTGGCCTTCTAGAGGCTTCATGGCTTCTTGTGCTATATATGATCTTTCTAGCGGCTTCTTTAATTTGACGTTCCAATCAACACTCTTTGAGACTTCACACTGTTAATAGTATGGATATCGCAATTTGTGGCAACAGCAAATAGTTGCTGCTCAAGATTACAAGGGCATTCTTCATTATCTCACTCATATACGTCCTTCGAATTCATCTTCGTTTGAGAAAGCATCAAATGGTTCCGTCGCAAAAGAATATGGTGCATATGGTTGGACGATCGGTATCATAAACTTTGAGTGGAAGATATATGGGAAAATGTATTTAAGGGCTCTTTTTGGAGAAAAAAAATCTCAAAAAGGGTCCCAAGATTCTGAAAATCTTAGAAAGGGCCCTTGGGTCCTTTCTGGGATTTTTAGAATCTACCTGAGTTGTAAATGTGGCTGATATAGTTGTTAACTGGAGCTAATATTGTTGTTAATGTGACTGATTTAGTTGTTAAAATATTGTTGTTAATGCGACTGATTTAGTTGTAAATGAGTATTGATTTTGTTGTAAATGTTCTTGATTTAGTTTTAACGCCTTGATTAGAAAATCTCTTTTTGGAATTTTCGAGAATCTTGGGGCCTTTCTCGGGATTTTTTTCCTCCAAAAAGGCCCCATATAGATTTTCCCAAGATATATTGAACTAGAAGACGGGCTCAGTGACATAAATCGCATAGTGAATTACTATTAACAACCAAATTTCTTGTTAAATTTTTAAGGACGCCCAATGTGTAAGGCCTCACTAGATGGGGCTTTTAGAAGAGAAAGACGCGACTTGTCCCATATACAATAAGGCTATTTTTGAAATTATAATCTCCAGGTTACATGGCAGTAACTTTCACCAAAGGTTTAAGGCTAGAATCTTTTGAGAAATTATTAATTAAAAAATTAATTGAATGAGAAAATAAATTGTGTGAGAAAAAAATAAATCATCAACAACAAGCCTTGTCCTATTATTTATATATATATATACACACACGCACACATACTTTCAAGATGATATAGATGTGAATACATCACCCAGTTTTTTTAAATATATATATATATATATATATATACATATTAAAAAAAGGTTTTCATGTCCATAATCCAAGGGTAAGGAGAAATTTCCCTTCCTCCTGGTGATACCAATGTTAGCCCAGGACAAACTGTCATTAGTTACTCTTAGGTATTTACCTAGGTGCCTAAAAGCCCAAGATGTTTCCCATGCGTTGACATCGCCAACCTGGATCGAACCCTCCTCCTTCTGGAGAGAGTCCTTTGCCAATTGAACACAAAGGGTACACCTCCCAGTTATGTTAACATGAGTTTGTATTTAATTAATTTATTAATTATTATAATCATTGATTAAAGCTTAGCAGCCCATGTATCAAGAACGAGACTTATAATTATACCGGAAGAAAAAAAAAAAAAAATTAAGGAAGGAGACTTGGAAATTAACACGCAATTCATTTCTAACGGTCAAACTCTAACCGTAAGTCCAGAAACCAACAACAACACATCTCACTATATCCACAACTACAAACCTTGAAGTTTCTAGTGCTTTTGTCATGTTATAAATACCACACAGGCCTCTTCGACCCTAACTATAACACCAACTTTCTCCATATCAAACACTTGATTTGCAGATTTTTGTTATCAGTCATGGATCCTCCTCCTCCAGGTCCGCCCGGGCCCGGGCCCCCGCCGCCACCGCCAGTTTTTGATCCACCACCGTCTCCACCTCCTGTTGCTCACCCACCACCTCCAGGTCCAGGCGGTCCGCCGCCGCCAGGTCCAGGTGGTCCACCACCGCCAGGTCCGCCACCTCCAGGCCCATTTGGGGCACCACCACCGCCAGGGCCTCCTGGTCCTGGACATCCACCGCCACCGTATTAATTAGCTAGCATGCATTTATGAATAATGATGCAAACTTATAATGTTTTATTTAGATGACTATATGGATTGATATGGCAGTATAATATCAGTCCAAATTAAATTTAGAGCTTGTATGATACTATGAATAATTAATGTCGATAGCAAATATTTGAATATTACTTGTGTTACCCATTTCTTATCAATATATTAGTTATTTGTTTGCTGGCTTATCAATCTATTAGTTAAACTGTGTATGGATTGGTAATTAATTATTAATCAATTACTAGCATATTCATTCCTGTATTTGAACCGTACGTGTTATTCGATCCTACGGGAAGTCCGCCAAAGATGCAATTCCGAATGCCCTTAGTTTTTTTTTTTTTTTTTTTTTTTTTTTTTTTTTTTTTTTTTTGACCATGAAATGCCCTTAGTTTCTGTTATTATAATATAGCAAAAACTAATTTGGTTCATGTAATTTTGTCCCAATTAACGATCTATCCCTGAATTTTAACTCTAATTCTTTACTTCCATACAACTTTTACCCATTTCAATCTTTATAGTTGAGTGCAACGTAACTCAATACTCAATACATATTGTTCATCTATTTAAGATATTAGTTTCATAAATTGTTTTAAAAATAACTTTAATCCTTATAATTCTATTTTCTAAAATATAAGACCAACATTTTAAATACATATATTACATTAAGTCAAAATTTAGAATCTAAGATTTAAATGAGTCATAATTATAAGAATTAAGTTGTTTTAAGTTTAAGTTTAAGAACTAAATTGAAATCGAGTCAAAACTATAGAATCTAAATTCATGTATTTTCCTATAACACATTATTTAGAATATGCATTACCATGTCAAAACAGAGAATTTTGTTTTTGTTTTTTGAAAAAAGTAAATGCATTACCATGTCATACAAAAAAAAAAAAAAAAAGAGAATGGGGTATAAGTGGCATCAAAATATGCAAGTAAGTAATATTTTACCAAAAAAAAAAATGTAAGCAATAAAATTGATGACCTCTCAAAATCAGATGATGACAAAAGTACCTAAGAACCTCATTGTTATATATTATGCCTTTTTTCTTACAAAGGGGAATGATCAACAATGATCAAGTAATACTAGAGCAAAGTCTTGTGCTCCCAGCTCCCAGAGAAACCTCATGGATGATTTGCACAGTGGCGGAACAACAACAAAAAAATTTAGCCCGGGCCAAAAAATAAACATATTGATAGTATAACATAACATTGAAAATTCAAATAAATAATAACTGACAATTATAAATCAAAATAAGATATAAGATGATATTAACCTTTTCAAGTAGGCATCTCAAACAAGAATTTTACTTTCCTCTCACAATTCAATGAATAATGAACTAAACATTATATTAAAGATATCACAAACAAAAACAGTATAATTATATGTATAATAAAATTTAATAAAATTATTTAAACATAATAAAAAAATGCATACCTAAAATTGTAGACGACACTATTTTAAATTGGCAAAGGTAACTCCAGACAGGGCCATTGATAGAAAACACAGAGAAACGTAGAATAAAGACCGAAGAGGGAAGGAGGTGATTCAAAATATGAAATTTAATCAAAGAAGGAGATGATGTGACTCTGGAAGCCTTCGGGGAAGAAGTGAAAAGACAATTCAATGATAGCTCCTTTTTATTCTATGCATATTTAATAAAATCAGACGTCTTTAACTAGTGGGTTATAGGTTTATAGCCATTAAAGAAAATTAATTTCATTATAATTTTATATTAATAAATTATTGATCATAATAAAATAATATATAATGAATACATATATTTTAAAAAAATTTAGAAGGCCGTTGGGGCCTTACTAAGAGATTAGGTAGGGTTAAATTAGTGACCAAAGTAAAATAGTATATAATAAATACATATATTTTAGAAGATTTTAGAAAGCTAATCCGCCACTAGATTTGCAGAATTTCGCCAGGTGGCTTTTCCAGCAAGTGGTATCGCAATTCAACATTGAGTGTGTAAGATGCTAACTACAAAAATAAATTTAACAACACTAATTAACATTTATTTTCAGAAAACAGAACTTAAAAGGGAGGCACTGACATTTGAAATTTTAGCCTAACTTTCAATGATTGTTTCCAGGATAAACAGTCATAGAAACTTGAGGCCTTTTTTGATTTTTTTTTTTTTTCCTTTGTTATTTGAGCCCCATATGGACTTTCCCCCAACTGAATTAGATTATGTCTTTATTACTTTGGGTGTTTTTTTTTTTTTTTTTTTTTTTTTTTGGAGGGGGGGGGGATTAAATTTTAGGGAAGCCAATTTCTAGGTGGCTTCTTGTGCTATATATGATCTTTCTACCGGCTTCTTTAATTTGACGTTCCAATCAACACTCTTTGAGACTTCACACTGTTAATAGTATGGATATCGCAATTTGTGGCAACAGCAAATAGTTGCTGCTCAAGATTACAAGGGCATTCTTCATTATCTCACTCATATACGTCCTTCGAATTCATCTTCGTTTGAGAAAGCATCAAATGGTTCCGTTGCAAAAGAATATGGTGCATATGGTTGGACGATCAGGGCTTTTTCTCAAAATACCCCTAATTAAATAACTATTTACCAAAATGCCCCCATTTTCAAACTATTTCCCACTCTGCCCTTGTTTGCCGTTTAGTCGACTAAATCATGATTTAGTCGACTAAAACGCGGGCTCCTTTTTTTTTTTTTAATTTCCCGAGATTTAGTCGACTAAGCACCGTAGCTTAGTCGACTAAATCAGATTTAGTCGACTAAGCTACGTGTTTAGTCGACTAAATCTCGGACAGAAGCTTTTTTAAAACCCCCATTCTTGTCATAATGGAACCCTAATAGTCGACTAAAGCATTGTTGCTTAGTCGACTAAATCGTAACAGGGGTTTTTTTAAAAATCCCCTGAGATTTTAGGTAAGCGCCGAACATTCCAAAAACCCCGTGAATATAATATTTTCTTTGTAGAGGAGCATTTTGGTGTGCACATGTAGGCGTGATCTTCAAAATCATCCTGATGAGAAAGAAAGAAATAAATAAAATATAAACAAAATGCTAATAGCTGATTTATCTTTCAAAATGATTTTAGGAATCCATGCTGGCAACAAGTAATGATTCAGAGTATTTTAATTTCCAAAATATGCTTGCTCCTAAATATTAATTCCAACAATATTAGTGATATCACAAGTCGTAAAAAACCTCCACAATTATGCCTCAACAACAATATTGGAGTTTGTCATTTGTGGCTAGTATTACTCGTATTCTATTTAAGTTTGGATTATTTTTATTTATTCAACGTTGTACCTCAATATATTTCTACATATACACATATAGTAACTACCGCACCTACTAATCTAATTATATAATACAAGTAAGTGGATCAGTGTGTTATATATACAAATTAGTTACTCACTAATCTAATCATATAATACATACATATATATATATATATATATATATATATATATATATATATATTAGAAGTGTATATACATATTTTAACAAGTGTCCATTTGAAAATTTACAAATCTTGTTAGTTGTTATAATGTAAATCAGGATTTGTAAATTTTCAAATGGACACTTGTTAAGTTGTTATGTTTAGTTTTTAAAAATAAGTATGTACACTTATAAATTCACTTATGAAATATGGACACTTGTTAGTTGTTTTAAAAGGACGCTTGTTAATTTGTTGTACTTAATTTTAAAAAATAAGTATGTACACCTATAAATTCACTTAGGAAATATGGACACTTGTTAGTGGTTAAAATGTATATGTGCACTTATAAATACACTTATTATTTTGTTATTGTTAGTTGTTAAAATATATATGTACACTTCTAATATATATATGGGTATTATATGATTAGATTAGTGAGTAACTAATTTGTATATATAACACACCGATCCACTCACTTGTATCATTTCAATTTGGCTTTTAATCTGTTCATGTGAAGATTGAGATTTTTTTATAAAGAAAAAAAAAAAAAAAACCAATTTTTGCAATCGGCTATTATACTTCTACCCTTTTTATTTTGATCACTAGCGACTTTCATGCTTTGATTGCTTTGTTGTGCAATGTTAGATTTATTGTATATTAAACTCCCACTTTTGAATCAAATGCCCGCCCTTCCTTATCGTAAACCCTACTCCATTTGCCGCAATGCCTTCTTTCTCCCCGAATCAAAAGAAGAAATCATACCTCCTCCATGGATGAAATTTGCTTTTGTGTTGGCGAGCTTGACGGTGGCATCTAACAAAATGGTTAGTTCTCAAATGAATATGGGAGGAAATCGGCAATTGGGATTACAATCCCAATGGTTCAATTTGAGAACTAAATCTCGGGTTTAAGTTAAAAATGCCCTCTGTCCCGAGATTTAGTCGACTAAGCTACGTGCTTAGTCGACTAAATCTCGAAAAAAAAGGAACCAACCTCGTGCGTTTTAGTCGACTAAATCATGATTTAGTCGACTAAACGGGCAAAGTGGGAAATAGTTTGGAAACAGGGGCATTTTGATAAATAGTTATTTAATTAGGGGTATTTTGGGAAAAAAGCCGGACGATCGGTATCATAAACTTTGAGTGGAAGATATATGGGAAAATGTATTTAAGGGCTCTTTTTGGAGAAAAAAATCTCAAAAAGAGTCCCAAGATTCCAAAATCCTAGAAAAGGCCCTTGGGTCCTTTTTGGGATTTTTAGAATTTGCTGAGTTACAAATGTGGCGATATAGTTGTTAACCGGAGCTAATATTGTTGTTAATGTGACTGATTTAGTTGTTAAAATATTGTTGTTAATGCGACTGATTTAGTTGTAAATGGGTATTGATTTTGTTGTAAATGTTGCTGATTTAGTTGTCAACGCAGATTCTGAAAATCTCTTTTTGGAATTTTCAGAATCTTGGGGCCCTTTCTGGGATTTTTTTTCCTCCAAAAAGGCCCCATATAGATTTTCCCAAGATATATTGAACTAGAAGACGGGCTCAGTGACATAAATCGCATAGTGAATTACTATTAACAACCAAATTTCTTGTTAAATTTTTAAGGACGCCCAATGTGTAAGGCCTCACTAGATGGGGCTTTTAGAAGAGAAAGATGTACGCGGACTTGTCCCATATACAATAAGGCTATTTTTGAAATTATAATCTCCAGGTTACATGGCAGTAACTTTCACCAAGGGTTAAAGGCTAGAATCTTTTGAGAAATTATTAATTAAAAAATTAATTGAATGAGAAAATAAATTGTGTGAGAAAAAAATAAATCATCAACAACAAGCCTTGTCCTATTATTTATATATATATATATACACACACGTACACATACTTTCAAGATGATACAGATGTGAACACATCTCCCAGTTTTTATATATATATATATATTAGCAAAGGGGTTCGGCTCATCCATAATCCAAGGGTAAGGAGAAATTTCCCTTCCTCCTAGGTGATACTAATGTTAGGCATGACAAACCGTCTATTAGTTACCCTTAGGTATTTACCTAGGTACCTAAAAGCTAAGATGTTTCCCACAGCACATTGACCAACTCCAGGATCGAACCCTCCCTCTGTGGAGAGAGTCCTTTGCCAATTGAACACAAAGGGTACAACTCCCAGTTATGTTAACATGAGTTTGTATTTAATTAATTTATTAATTATTATAATCATTGATTAAAGCTTAGCAGCCCATGTATCAAGAACGAGACTTATAATTATACCAAAAGAAAAAAAAAAAAAAAAAAAAAAAAATTAAGGAAGGAGACTTGGAAATTAACACGCAGTTCATTTCTAACGGTCAAACTCTAACCGTAAGTCCAGAAACCAACAACAACACATCTCACTATATCCACAACTACAAACCTTGAAGCTTCTAGTGCTTTTGTCATGTTATAAATACCACATAGGCCTCTTCGACCCAACTATAACACCAACTTTCTCCATATCAAACACTTGATTTGCAGATTTTTGTTATCAGTCATGGATCCTCCTCCTCCAGGTCCGCCCGGGCCCCCGCCGCCACCGCCAGTTTTTGATCCACCACCGTCTCCACCTCCTGTTGCTCACCCACCACCTCCAGGTCCAGGTGGTCCGCCGCCGCCAGGTCCAGGTGGTCCACCACCGCCAGGTCCGCCACCTCCAGGCCCATTTGGGGCACCACCACCGCCAGGGCCTCCTGGTCCTGGACATCCACCGCCACCGTATTAATTAGCTAGCATGCATTTATGAATAATGATGCAAACTTATAATGTTTTATTTAGATGACTATATGGATTGATATGGCAGTATAATATCAGTCCAAATTAAATTTAGAGCTTGTATGATACAATGAATAATTAATTAATGTCGATAGCAAATATTTGAATATTACTTGTGTTACCCATTTCTTATCAATATATTAGTTATTTGTTTGCTGGCTTATCAATCTATTAGTTAAACTGTGTATGGATTGGTAATTGATTATTATTAATCAATTACTAGCATATTCATTCCTGTATTTATTTGAACCGTACGTGTTATTCGATCCTACGGGAAGTCCGCCAAAGATGCAATTCCGAATGCCCTTAGTTTTTTTTTTTTTTTTTTTTTTTTTTTTTTTTTTTTTTTGACCATGAAATGCCCTTAGTTTCTGTTATTATAATATAGGAAAAACTAATTTGGTTCATGTAATTTTGTCCCAATTAACGATCTATCCCTGAATTTTAACTCTAATTCTTTACTTCCATACAACTTTTACCCATTTCAATCTTTATAGTTGAGTGCAACGTAACTCAATACTCAATACTCAATACATATTGTTCATCTATTTAAGATATTAGTTTCATAAATTGTTTTAAAAATAAATTTAATCCTTATAATTCTATTTTCTAAAATATAAGACCAACATTTTAAATACATATATTACATTAAGTCAAAATTTAGAATCTAAGATTTAAATGAGTCATAATTATAGGAATTAAGTTGTTTTAAGTTTAAGTTTAAGAACTAAATTGAAATCGAGTCAAAACTATAGAATCTAAATTCATGTATTTTCCTATAACACATTATTTAGAATATGCATTACCATGTCAAAACAGAGAATTTTGTTTTTGTTTTTTGAAAAAGTAAATGCATTACCATGTCATACAAAAAAAAAAAAAAAAAAAAAAAAAAAGAATGGGGTACAAGTGGCATCAAAATATGCAAGTAAGTAATATTTTACCCCAAAAAAAAAAAAATGTAAGCAATAAAATTGATGACCTCTCAAAATCAGATGATGACAAAAGTACCTAAGAACCTCATTGTTATATATTATGCCTTTTTTCTTACAAAGGGGAATGATCAACAATGATCAAGTAATACTAGAGCAAAGTCTTGTGCTCCCAGCTCCCAGAGAATCCTCATGGATGATTTGCACAGTGGCGGAACAACAACAACAAAAATTTAGTCCGCCAAAAAATAAACATATTGATAGTATAACATAACATTGAAAATACAAATAAATAATAACCGACAATTATAAATCAAAATAAGATATAAGATGATATTAACCTTTTCGCAGGCATCTCAAACAAGAATTTTACTTTCCTCTCACAATTCAATGAATAATGAACTAAACATTATATTAAAGATATCACAAACAAAAACAGTATAATTATATGTATAATAAAATTTAATAAAATTATTTAAACATAATAAAAAAAATGCATACCTAAAATTGTAGACAACGCTATTTTAAATTGGCAAAGGTAACTCCAGACAGGGCCATTGAGAGAAAACACAGGGAGAGAAAAGAGAGAAACGTAGAATAAAGACAAAAGAGGGAAGGAGGTGATTCAAAATATGAAATTTAATCAAAGAAGGAGATGATGTGACTATGGAAGCCTTGGGGGAAGAAGTGAAAAGACAATTCAATGATAGCTCCTTTTTATTCTATGCATATTTAATAAAATCAGACGTCTTTAACTAGTGGGTTATAGGTTTATAGACATTAAAGAAAATTAATTTCATTATAATTTTATATTAATAAATTATTGGTCATAATAAAATAATATATAATAAATACATATATTTTAAAAAAAATTTAGAAGGCCGGTTGGGGCCTTAATAAGAGATTAGGTAGGGTTAAATTAGTGACCAAAGTAAAATAGTATATAATAAATACATATATTTTAGAAGATTTTAGAAAGCTAGTCCCGCCACTAGATTTGCAGTATTTCGCCAGGTGGCTTTTCCAACAAGTGGTATCGCAATTCAACATTGAGTGTGTAAGATGCTAACTACAAAAATAAATTTAACAACACTAATTAACGTTTGTTTTCAGAAAATAGAACTTAAAAGGGAGGCATTGACATTTGAAATTTTAGCCTAACTTTCAATAATTGTTTCCAGATAAACAGTCATAGAAACTTGAGGCCTTTTTTGATTTTTTTTTTCCTTTGTTATTTGAGCCCCATATGGATTTTCCCCTAAGTGAATTAGATTATGTCTTTATTACTTTGGGTGTTTTTTTTTCAACACTCTTTGGGGGGGGGGGGGGGACTGTTAATAGTATGGATATCGCAATTTGTGGCAACAGCAAATAGTTGCTGCTCAAGATTACAAGGGCATTCTTCATTATCTCACTCATATACGTCCTTCGAATTCATCTTCGTTTGAGAAAGCATCAAATGGTTCCGTCGCAAAAGAATATGGTGCATATGGTTGGACGATCGGTATCATAAACTTTGAGTGGAAGATATATGGGAAAATGTATTTAAGGGCTCTTTTTGGAAGAAAAAAAAAAAATCAAAAAGGGTCCCCAAGATTCGAAAATCCTAGAAAGGGCCCTTGGGTCCTTTCTGGGATTTTTAAAATCTGCCTGAGTTGTAAATGTGGCTGATATAGTTGTTAACTGGAGCTAATATTGTTGTTAATGTGACTGATTTAGTTGTTAAAATATTGTTGTTAATGCACGCGACCGATTTAATTGTCAGCCTTGGTCGAAAATCTCTTTTTGGAATTTTCAGAATCTTGGGGCCCTTTCTTTGGGCTTTCTCGGATTTTTTCCTCCAAAAAGGCCCCATATAGATTTTCCCAAGATATATTGAACTAGAAGACGGGCTCAGTGACATAAATCGCATAGTGAATTACTATTAACAACCAAATTTCTTGTTAAATTTTTAAGGACGCCCAATGTGTAAGGCCTCACTAGATAGGGCTTTTAGAAGAGAAAGATGTACGCGGACTTGTCCCATATACAATAGGGCTATTTTTGAAATTATAATCTCCAGGTTACATGGCAGTAACTTTCACCAAAGGTTTAAGGCTACAATCTTTTGAGAAATTATTAATTAAAAAATTAATTGAATGAGAAAATAAATTGTGTGAGAAAAAATAAATCATCAACAACAAGCCTTGTCCTATTATTTATATATATATATACACACACGCACACATACTTTCAAGATGATACAGATGTGAATACATCTCCCAGTTTTTTTTAAAATATATATATATATATATATATTAGCAAAGGGGTTATCTATAATCCAGGGTAAGGAGAAATTTCCCTTCCTCCTAGGTGATACTAATGTTAGGCATGACAAAACCGTCTATTAATTACCCTTAGGTATTTACCTGCATACCTAAAAGTTTCAAGATGTTTCCCAAAGACATCGTTAACCTGCGATCAACCCTCCATCTGTGGAGAGAGTCCTTTGCCAATTGAACACAAAGGGTACACCTCCCAGTTATGTTAACATGAGTTTGTATTTAATTAATTTATTAATTATTATAATCATTGATTAAAGCTTAGCAGCCCATGTATCAAGAACGAGACTTATAATTATACCGAAAGAAAAAAAAAAAAAAAAATTAAGGAAGGAGACTTGGAAATTAACACGCAATTCATTTCTAACGGTCAAACTCTAACCGTAAGTTCAGAAACCAACAACAACACATCTCACTATATCCACAACTACAAACCTTGAAGCTTCTAGTGCTTTTGTCATGTTATAAATACCACATAGGCCTCTTCGACCCAACTATAACACCAACTTTCTCCATATCAAACACTTGATTTGCAGATTTTTGTTATCAGTCATGGATCCTCCTCCTCCAGGTCCGCCCGGGCCCCCGCCGCCACCGCCAGTTTTTGATCCACCACCGTCTCCACCTCCTGTTGCTCACCCACCACCTCCAGGTCCAGGTGGTCCGCCGCCGCCAGGTCCAGGTGGTCCACCACCGCCAGGTCCGCCACCTCCAGGCCCATTTGGGGCACCACCACCGCCAGGGCCTCCTGGTCCTGGACATCCACCGCCACCGTATTAATTAGCTAGCATGCATTTATGAATAATGATGCAAACTTATAATGTTTTATTTAGATGACTATATGGATTGATATGGCAGTATAATATCAGTCCAAATTAAATTTAGAGCTTGTATGATACAATGAATAATTAATTAATGTCGATAGCAAATATTTGAATATTACTTGTGTTACCCATTTCTTATCAATATATTAGTTATTTGTTTGCTGGCTTATCAATCTATTAGTTAAACTGTGTATGGATTGGTAATTGCTTATTATTAATCAATTACTAGCATATTCATTCCTGTATTTGAACCGTGTTATTCGATCCTACGGGAAGTCCGCCAAAGATGCAATTCCGAATGCCCTTAGTTTTTTTTTTTTTGACCAAGATGCCCTTAGTTTCAGTTATTAGTATAATATAGGAAAAACTAATTTGGTTCATGTAATTTTGTCCCAATTAACGATCTATCCCTGAATTTTAACTCTAATTCTTTACTTCCATACAACTTTTACCCATTTCAATCTTTATAGTTGAGTGCAACTCAATACAATAGTTCATCTATTTAAGATATTAGTTTCATAAATTGTTTTAAAAATAACTTTAATCCTTATAATTCTATTTTCTAAAATATAAGACCAACATTTTAAATACTTATAACTATTGAGACTTTCATTATACAAAATTTGAAAAAAAAAAAAACGCTTTTGAGATTGAATTGCCTTAAGTCAAAATTTAGAATCTAAGATTTAAATGAGTCATAATTATAGGAATTAAGTTGTTTTAAGTTAAAGTTTAAGAACTAAATTGAAATCGAGTCAAAACTATAGAATCTAAATTCATATATTTTCCTATAACGCATTATTCATAATATGCATTACCATGTCAAAACAGAGAATTTTGTTTTTGTTTTTTGAAAAAGTAAATGCATTACCATGTCATACAAAAATAAAAGGAGAATGGGGTACAAGTAGCATCAAAATATGCAAGTAAGTAATATTTTACCCCGAAAAAAAAAATGTAAGCAATAAAATTGATGAACTCTCAAAATGACATGATGACAAAAGTACCTAAGAACCTCATTGTTATATATTATGCATTTTTTCTTACAAAGGGGATGATCAACAATGATCAAGTAATACTAGAGCAAAGTCTTGTGCTCCCAGCTCCCATAGATTCCTCATGGATGATTTGCACAATGGCGGAACCAGGAAATTTTTTAGCCCGGGCCAACAAATAAACATATTGATAATATGACATAATATTGAAAATACAAATAAATAATAACTGACAATTATAAATCAAAACAAGATATAAGATGACACTAACCTTTTCAGTGGGTATCTCAAACAAGAATTTTACTTTCCTCTCATAGTTCAATGAGTAATGAACTAAACATTATGCTAAAGATATCATAAACATAATCATTATATGTATAATGAAATTTAATAAAATTATTTAAATATAAAAAAATGCATACCTAAAATTGTAGACGACGCTATTTTAAATTGACAAAGGTGACTCCAGATAGGGCCATTGAGAGAAAACACAGGGAGAGAAAAGAGAGAAACGTAGAACAAAGAGGGAAGAGGGAAGGAGGTGATTCAAAATCTGAAATTTAATCAAAGAAGGACATGATGTGCCGCATTGGGGGAAGAAGTGGAAAAACAATTCAATGATGGCTCCTTTTTATTCAATAGGTATTTAGTGAAATGAGGCGTCTTTAACCAATAGGTAATAGCCATTAAAGAAAATTAATTTCATTATAATTTTATATTAATAAATTATTGGTCATAATAAAATATTATATAATGAATACATATATTTTTAAAAATTAGAAGGCCAGTTGGGGCCTTGATAAGAGATTAGTTGGGACTAAATTAGTAGCCAAAATAAAATATTATATAATAAGTACATATATTAAATTTTAGAAGATTTTAGAAGGCTAGGCCCCAGCTGGTTATAAGCTAGTCCCGCCACCGGATTTGCAGTATTTCCCCAGGTGGCTCTTCCAACAAGTGGTATCGCAATTCTATATTGAGTGTGTAAGATGCTAACTACACAAAATAAATTTAACAACACTAATTAATGTTCGTTTTAAAACATAACATAAAAGGGAGCCGTTGACATTTTTGAAATTTTAGCTTGACTTTCAACGTTTGTTTCTAGATAAATAGTCATTGAAACTTGAAAGTCAAACTCTCAATGACTCTCATATATATATATATATATATATATATATAAAATAGTCGTTGAAAGTTAAGTCAAAATTTTATAAAATATGAATATTTGTGAGTTTCAACGTCTATTTTTTAAAAACAATCGTTGAAATGAAATTTTCAATGAATGTTTTTTAAAATAGTCATTGAAAGTTAAGCCCAAAAAAATAAAAAATAAAATGAATATTTTCAACTTTAAAAAACAATTGTTGAAAGTTAAATAAAAAAAGAAGGAAATATTGAGTTAGAACGATTGTTTTTAAAAAAATAGTCACTATAACTCACTTACAACGTAGTCTTTGCCGACATTTTTACTTCTACATAAGGAGTAATGTATTACTTCTCTCACCTCTAACATTCCTTGTGCTCGAAAACATCTTCTTTCACTTCCTCGTATCTAAAGTAAATTTGGTTAATAACCACCAGACCTTGCGAGTGGTGGCAAGGTGCCGGACGAAATGAAGAAGCTCATGATAAGGCTGAATCAGAAGAAGATACCCCTCCCCCAACCTTGCCAAACTACATATAAGCAACTCAGGGTGATAGCCCTGAGTTTTCCTCAAACAAGCTACAAAGCCCACTCTATCCTTGAACCCTCCTTTTGAAGACGAAATATCACCTAAGAGGGGGATGAAAATTGGGTGATTTAAAAAACTTTGCAACTAGACCCGAAAATCAAATTGTTAAGGTGAGGATGGAAGAATAAAGAACGTGGAGAATTTATACTGGTTTCGTCCAATATCTTGACCTACGTCCAATCCCCAGACACTCTAGGATTTCCACTATCACTTTATGATTACACACTCTGTTTCTCGAAGTAATCCTCTCACTAGGATTCACCCTCTTACAAGTTGTAATCGTTACACCCACACTCAAGGTCCATTTACCTTGAGATGTCACAAATAATCAATCAAAGAAATAGCTCTCTTACAGAGTGAATTTATAATCACTGAAGTATAAAGAATATCCGAAGATATATCGCTAAGTTAAACTGAGCAGTGAGTAATAAATGAATATTACGTTAGTAATTTGAAGAACTAAGTAGCCCATTTGAAGGAAGATTTAATCCTTCATAAGAGAGAATGATCGATGACTCACTAACACTAGTGCAAAAATCACTTTTTAGACTGGTTCGAGACCAGGTCTTAATATAGTCGGTCTAAAAAGTCTAGTACTTGCTAAACTGGTCTTAAAAATCACTTTTTAGATTGGTTGCTTAAATATCAAGTCTAAAAAGTCAAACTTTTGGACTTGACTTGGCTTATATCACGTTTAAAATGTGTTTCTTTTTAGGCCGGTTTGGAAAAAGATCAGGTCACTTGGCTTACATCACGTCTAAAATTTGTTACTTTTTAGACCTTTGAAAATACATCTTAAAAATGGTTTTTAGACCTCATATTTTATAAATCGGTCTTAAAAGTTATACTTTTAGACTTTATATTTTATACATCACATCTTAATACTTTTTAGACCTGATATTTGTAACATCCGGTCTAAAATTTTCACATATCCACCCTATTTCTCCTTCTTACCTACCATCTAAGCTAACATCTAAAAGACAGTTTAAACTACAAGCTCTCAACAACTCAATATGAGTAAAAATTGAATTATTGAAAATGAATATAATGCCAACAATATTCCAAACAATGGGGAAAAATTTAACAATTATTATTCATCATTCATCAAAGATATTTTCTTAGCCAAGTAATCATTACAGACCACAACATTTCATAGCCTTCAAATGATGAATATATACATGATGAAATACACAAGACCTAAACTCATTATTGCTGTAAAAGCTCATAAATGACAACATTTGTAGATAAAGTCAATATCTTCTTCAAGAAAGGGATCATAAGATCAAACATCTATAACATCAAAGCCAGACAAATCATTAACTTGCGAACTTGAAGAAAAAAAAAAGTAGTACAAAATTTTTGAAATATACATTTGCCTCTTGAGTAAATTTAGTCATGCCTAACATGATAATATTAAAATGTTTCTCAACACATAAAAGCCACATAAGTTGAACCCCAATGGTTGCTTACGGATCTAAAAAAGAACATGAGATCATTAAAGTTGAATAGAGCATAGCTTATTGAACAAGTTTATAAAGCAAACAAAATATGTACTAACCTTTGATGTGATCCATTTAGGTCTTTTACCTTATGCACATGCTTACCACCAGTAGAATGTTGAAATGTCTTTATAACTCTATCATCAAAATCACAAAGCTTACTTATTTTCCACAAATTCCATAAACTTCCAACAATAGGTAATGCAAGAAAAGTTATACCCATAATGTATAACTCTAATAAAATCATTCACAAATAAAATGTGTGTATATACCTACAACACTTAGTTGCTTCTCATTCAAACATTTTACACAAGGAAATAAAACATCTCATTATTATCATCAGCAGTTTTTTTTAGCAAAGTCCAAAAATTTTCTCACCCCATTATCATATTCAACACTCATCCGTTTAACATTTATCCAACTATGATCCATATTTGAATTCATATACATGAAAAATGTTAACATACATTATCCTAACATATAAGATGCATTTTGAAGTATAAAATATTAAACCTTGTAAGATGTTAAAGTCTGCATTATTCTTACATATAAGATGCTAACAATAAGGAGTTTAGGTCAAATAGAAAATGCAAAATCAAGCAATAAGTCAAGGAATAGAATGTGTAAAGCTTGTAATCAATCAAGAGTTCTGATAGTAATGATTAAAGAACTAAAGATCTATATATCGAGCAACAACCCAATAAGAGAGCACTAACTCGATTGTAGACCAAATGAGTAAGCTTCTAGCCAAAGTCACGGCAATGAAAGAGGTTAAAAGGATATGTTCAAATTCATGACAACGACCAAGGGACGTCACGATAGAGGAAAGAGGTCATAGAGGAGGATAGAGGTGGTAGAGGAAGAGTGTGAAGATGACAAAAGAATAGCGATGAGTGGGGGTGAGCAAAAAACCAGAAAACCGAAAACCGAACCGAACCGAAGGCTATTCGGTTTTTCGGTTTCGGTCTATTTGGTTCTCGGTTTTTTTTCGGTTTGTAAAATAGTCATATTTCGGTTATCAGTTTTCGGTTCGGTGTTTATAAATTAAATTCGGTTTTAACCGAATAAACCGAAATATAAATTTTTTTTTTTACAAAGGAGGTTATGTATGTGTGTTGACGCATGGAGGCCCAGCCCATCCCAAAACCCTATCTTCAGATTCAGTCACTACTCCCCCCCCCTGTCGTCCCGACACTTCAGTCTCTCTCGCCTCTCACTCTCAAAAAAAATCAAAACCCTAAGTCTCTCTCGGTCTCTCAGTCTCTCTCACTCTCGCCTCTCACACAGTCATAGTCACACTCAGTCTCTCAGTCTCGGCGTCGGCGTCTCGGCGATCTTCACCAGAACAGAAGTCCAGAACGGCTTCCAGTCTCTCAGTGGCGATTTTGCCCTTCTTCCGCGCCACTTGCCACAGCCAGCTTTTGCCGATTTTCTGATAAATGGTTGTCTCTGTTTGCTGGTAATCTCGCTATCTAGTTTTTGTTTTTAGTTCTGCTGTTTTTTTCCTGACGAAGGTGCGATGCCGATGATGATGAGATCAATAATCTCGTTTATCTGGTTTCAATAACTTTAGATCTTTTGAAGAATGATGTTTCAGTCATACTCTGAGCACCTTTATGTTTCAGTTCTGCTGTATTTTTTTCATGGTTTTGCTGTTTTTTTTTTCCTGTCGAAGGTGCGATGATGTTTCGATCATACTCGAGGTCTCGAGCACCTTTATGTTTCAAGAACTTTAAATCAGTAGATCGAGAATAAGACCATATAAGCTTAAAATTAATGCTTTGTATTGTTTTCATTTTGTTTGTGTGTATTGTTTTCATTTTTGCTAATTGATTTGCCATAGTATTCTCCTCTTTAGAAACAAATCAAACTAAAACGACCAACAACGAAATTTGAAACAGAATTTGAACGGTGTTAGGCACTTTGTTAAGGAACTATCAAAGGAGTCTAAACACAGAATGTTGGAGAAATGTATGTGCTTGATTTTTCCTCTTTTATGTTCGACTTGCATATTTAGTTTTTTAATGTTTGCTTTACTGATATGAATGAATTAAACTAAAACTTAATTTACTTCAGCAGATTTGGATTTCCTTTTCCGGTTTCTGTTTGCAAGATTACAATTTTCTGTTTTAACTTGAAACAATTATTTATCTCCAGGTGAAATTATGGCTGACCAACCTGCTTCTCTACCAACTGCTGGGGAGAGTGCGAGTGCAAGTGTGAACAATAAACCTGGGAAAAGGAAAGCTATGAAGCAAAGATCCAAAGTGTGGGACCACTTCACCAAATTTGTGGATGAGGCTCGTGATATAAAAGGTAAGTGTAATTCTTGTGCAAGTGTTCTTGCTTGTGATCCAAAATCGAATGGAACTACTCGCCTAAATAATCATTTTGCGAATGTTTGTAAGCAAAAGCCTTCAAGAACTTAAACAAAGTCATTTAAACTTTAATGTCAAGGTGATAAATTCACTTGTGAATTGGAAATTTGACCCGATGGTATTAGGAAAGCCTTGGCATCTATGGTAATTGTTGATGAATTGCCTTATAGGTTTGTTGAGGGTGTTGGGTTTAAGAATTTTATGTTGCATGCCCAACCCAAATTTAAAATTCCATCAAGATGGACAATAGCTCGTGCTGTTTTTAGTTTTTATATTGACGAAAAAAATGAGATTTAAAGATTATTTGGAGCAAAAAAAACAAAGAGTTTGTCTTACTACCGACACTTGGACATCTATCCAAAGAATTAATTACATGTGTATTACGCCCACTTTGCGAGATGACACATGGTCAATGAAAAAGAGGGTTTTAAATTTCATTCCTATATCTAGTCACAAGGGTAGGGACATTGGAATTGAACTTGAGAAGTGTTTGCTTGAATGGGGTATTGAAAGGGTGCTCACAATTACTGTAGATAATGCTAGTTCTAATGATGTGTCAATTGAATATTTGGAAGGCAAAATTGTAAGGTGGGGGCATTCAGTTATGAAATGTCAGTATTTGCATATGAGATGCGTGGCACACATAATCAATTTGATTGTCGTGACGGGCTAAAAGAAGTAGGACAATCAATTAAAAAAGTTAGAGAGGTCTGTTTTAAGCTTTATTAGACAATCACCACCGAGAATGAGAAAGTTTAAAGAGAGCCTGTGTTGATGAGAAAATTCAGAGCAAGCAAATGTTATGCTTGGATGTCCCTACTAGGTGGAATTCTACCTATTTGATGTTAGAGACTTGCTCAAAAATTTGAGGCAGCCTTTAAGAGGTATGAGGACAAAGATCCATACTTTGCTTTTGATCTAGAAGATGGGGTGCCTGAAAAGGAAGATTGGAATAATGTTAGGAGGATGACTATGGTGTTGAGTCATTTTTATGATTTGACTAACCGAATTTCTGGATCTTTATATGTCACTTCCAATAACTTCTTCCGTGAAATTTACATGGTTTATCGTTTCTTGAATGAGTGGACAAAAAGTGATTTGGTTGAGTTATCTAATGTGGCAAGTAGAATGAAGGAGAAATATGACAAGTATTGGAGAGATCCTATGAAGATCAATAAACTTCTTTATATTGCCACTGTTTTTGACCCCCGATATAAGCTAGATTGGGTGCAATTTGCTCTTTGTAAGATGCATACTCGTGTTGTTGGGGAAAATTTGGTGGTGCATATTAAAGAAGTCTTCATTTCTTTATATAATGAATACAATCAAGTTATTTCTCCTTCAAATGAGCTTGAAACGGACCATCAAATGACACACAACATCTTCTTAATGATGATGACCCTAGTCTAAAAGTTAGAAAATTGCTTGATATTGAGGAGCAATTATTCATGGATGAGCAGCTTGGTGGAAAGACTAGTAGAACAGAAGTGGATATATATTTAAATGAAGAAATTGAGCCTAGAAAAGATGATTTTGATATATTAAGTTGGTGGAAGGTGAACAGTCCTAGATTCCCATTCTTTCTCAAATAGCAAGAGATGTGTTGGTTATCCCAATTTCTACTTTTGTTTCGAGTCTACCTTCAAGACCTGGAGGAAGAGTTCTAGATTCATTTAGGAGCTCTTTAACACCTAAAGCTGTACAATCACTAATTTGTGCTCAAGATTGGGTTAGACACTCACTTAACTATGTTGTACACGGAGGAGATGAGGATTTTCAGCAAATGGAACTTGGTAATACTTTTTATATATATTTTCTATTTTTTATTAGAATAATATTTATTATGATCTTTCAAGGGACTTCAATTTTTTTTTTTTTTTTTTGTTAGATTTTCAAAAATTGCATTGGAGGCAACTGTTGACACTTGACATATAGTAGATGCAATCCAAATATCTTTGTAAGTAATTTTTCATTATATTTGTATTTTGTTAATATTTATTAGATTATCTCTTTGATGCAATCCACCTATTTAATATTTTATTTGTATTTATTTGCATTGGAGGCTCTGTGATGGATGAGTTCTTGTCGTCTTTGGTTCTTTGTTCTTTGCCATGTTTTGTATTTTGTTATCTTTGGCAAGAATTTTGTCATTGTTCATTTTCGAATTAATAGTTCTTTGGCTCTGTGGATTGTGATGCATTTATTCCATGGGTCAAGTGCTTTCGGTTTAGAACGGCATGTAACTAATTAACTATAGCTTCCAATATGTTGTTTTGTTGTTGTAGAGTGTGATTCAAGTAACAAGTCTATAGCCTGCAATTTTTGTGCGGGAAAAATTCTTAAAAGTCAGTATTTGTTCATGTGTCCAGGGTGAGGGTCTGTGCGGATGCATTGGCCTATTATAGTTTTGTGCAAGGAGGAGACCTATGTTAATTTGGGCTTTCGCCCCAATTTTTTGTTTATTTTTTATATAAAAAAAGTATACTACAAACAAGTTAGTATTGTAGATTGATCCAGAAAAAGAAAAGAAAAAGAAGACAAGAAGGCCCATACTAAGTAGGCCCAACCAAAGCCCAAAACCGAAAAAAAACGAAAACCGAACCGAAATATTTCGGTTAGTTCGGTTTCGGTTCGGTGTTTAGAATATGCATATTTTCGGTTTTTTCGGTTTTTACCGAAAACCGAACCGAATAACCGATTGCTCACCCCTAGCGATGAGGGCACACACATTGACGAGAAAAGAGCAGTGACGAGGACACACAACAAGGAATGATGATGAGAAAATAGCAAAGACGAAGGAATGACGTGCAAAAGAGGATCGAGAAGCGACAGAGCTCAAAGAGAAGAGGTTCATAGAACAAACTTCAATTTATGCACGATAAAGAGAGGATTTAGGGGAGCGAGTTTTAATTTGAGGATCATCTTTTAGATTTGTTATTTGAAACATCGATCTTAAAAGGAAAAAATATATTATTTTTAATGCCGCATTTTTTAGATTGGTTATTAGAAAAATCAAATCTAAAAGGTTTAGTCTTTTAGACCAGTTATAAGAGAAAATCGGTCTAAAAAGTAATCAAATTTTTATTTTTTAAATTATTTTTATCTTCTTAAAGTAATCAAATTTTTATTTTTTAATTATTTTTATCTTCTTAGACCGGGTTTTTGGAAATCCTTTAAATAATATCTTTTAGATCTTTTGTTAAAGCAATTGTTCTAAGAAGTTCTTTAATTTATATTTACAAAACTAACTCGATCATACTTTTTAGACCTTATCCTTTATAACTGATCTAAATGTGGCAGTTTAAAAGGATTATTTTGTACTAGTGTAAATACTGTATTAAATAACTTTTTAGTTTTAAATTTGTGTTATGTAAATAATAAATATTTATAGGTCGACCAGTAAATTTGAGTAGTGGTAAATTTTGAGATTTTCTAAATATATATAAATATGTGAATTTAATTATTTTGTATACTTGGTGGTAAAAAAAAAAAAAAATTACTTTGTATACTTATTCTGATATAATTAAATTATTGTAACACCCCAAATTCAACACCCGAAAACTTGGTTAAAATATTTGAAATACCTCCAACAGAGGTGATCATTATCCAAAACATTAAATTATATAATCATTTGAAATAAAATTCATAATACGAGTCAAGATAAGTTTCCAAAATATTTCAAAGTTAAATACAATGTGGAAGTCTTAGGGTCATGACAAATAAAAATAATATAACATAAGCTATAGGAGTATAAAAGAGCCTTCAAAGCTCACCTATAAGTGTCTTCCCTTACTCCTTATTAGAATGTTCACCTGAAAAATGTTAATATAGGATGAGATTTCACGTCTCAATAACTACTGAAAGTTTTTACCATACACAAGCAAATTATATATGACAAAAAGAATGAGTTATTATATATATATATATATATATATATTATATATATATATATATATTTTGTATATATCATAATTTCTCATACAAAATTCTTTTGTAAAAGTAATCATCATTATGTCAAATTGTGAACTATACAATTATACAATATGCAATAAGCAGCCTCCCTTATATCACCGTCCATTCTTGTACCGCTGATTGGAGCCATAAGCTAACATATAGTCCGAAAGAAACTCATTCATTTGATTGGATGGTTCCAAGCTCACAAAAACCTAAGATACACCAGCCAAATATATAGCTTAAGTATGGACTATGGCTCCCCTCCTTAGAAATAACAACTAAGGAGGTGTCACATGTCCCACAACTCCAATGAAATCCCGGTCATAGGAGAACATGGAAGATTGGGCCCTGACAAGTACTATCCACTGTGCACCAAGTGGTGGCATAAATAAATGTTATCATTTAAATTCCTCCTTACTTCAATCCATCACACATACAAATATACCATGATAATTATATCAATAAAATAAAGTATTACACGCTTCTATTTATATCAAATATCATAAAAAGGTAAACCAAACATCTCATAAAACCTCATCGGACAAATGCATTCTTGAAATTCAAGAACTAAACTCATTTTGAAATTCAGACTAAATTGTAATTTCTCGAAATTCATGGGCAAAACTTAATTTTTGGTGGGTACAAAACTATAATTTTCATGGACATAAAATGTAATTTTCATGGGCACAAAACTGTAATATTCAGTTTTTATTATAATAATATTATAATACATATACATATAATTCAATCTAAAAAAAACATAATTTATGATCATATACAATTCACAAGTATATGGAAGAATATTCGAGTTATCTCATACTCGTTAATTCCCAAATAATCACAAAAAAATTACTACCAGGCTCTCCAAATAATTATCTCTACACTTTCCCTCTCTCTTTTTCCCTCTCCTATCTCTATATTTCTTGCACTCTTGCTTACTCTACCGTGCTTATTTATAGTGGTTGAGGAGAGGGAATAATTGGGGTAAAACTTAGGGAAAATTACGTGCAGTCCCAAGGAACAAAAAAATTACAAAAAAGTCCTTTGAAATTATCAAATTACACGAAGTCCCAATGGACTTTTTTTATATTATTTGTATTAACAATAAGAAATGTCATATTTATAACAAAAAATGTCATATTTACAACAACATTTAAAATTTGAGCATTTACAACAAAATAAGTCATATTTATAACAGGAAATGCCTATATTTACAACAATATTTAAACACTTGGATTTTGAACATAGAGAAATCATTTACAAAAAAAAACTAGATTTACAACAGAAGTGTTGTGTTTACAACAAAATTTAAAATCTGGCCATTTACAAAAAAAAGTCATATTTACAATAGGAAATGCATATATTTACAACCATATTTAAAAACCTGGATTTTATTTCCATACAAATAATATCAAAAAATTCCTTTAGACTTTTGTGTAATTTGGTGATTTCAATGGACTTTTTTGTTCATTGGGACCTCGCGCATAATTTTCCCTAAAACTTATTACCCCCCCCCCCCCCCCCCAAAAAGTCAACAATGGGGGGCCAACCCTCCTCCCCTTAACTAAAACGTGGCTTTGCCGACCACATTTATAATATATATTACAATAATAAAATTTATTATTATTATTTTAACTAATATTAGAAAGTTTTACTTTTATACTGAATATTCTTAGGTAAATTAATTACCATAAATTAATCTATCATATTATAATTCTAAATAAATTTTAGGATGTTACAATTATCACATCAAATATACTAGGGCCTATTTGGATGAGTTTTTAAAATAAGTGCTTTTTTTTTAAGCTCCAAATTGAAGCTTCAAAAAAAAAAAAAGTAGCATTTTGATTTTTTTTTTTTGACTTTTGCTTTTTTTAAAAAAATATAATCTAAACACATAAATTAATTTTAAAAAAATATTTTTTTGTATTAAAAAAGTACCTTTTTTAATTTTAAAAAAAAAAAAAAAAAACCCATCCAAACAGGCTCTAAAGAGATAAATAAAAGATTTTTTTAAGAAAAAAGCATTTAAAGAAACAAGTTCTCCAAAACCGTGTAGATAATGACGTGGATAATGACAAAAAATCCAAGGGCAACTCAGACACGGCTTTGTTTTCCTTCTTGTTTTATTTTTCTCTTGAAACTTAAATACGATGGTTACGTGGGAAATCTGACTCCCAAATTCTGATAATTTTACCTGATTTTTAATCATGTTTCTATAATTTTTTTTATTAAGTTCTTACAATTTTGTAATTATAAGTATTGGTTTTTACGTTTATATTTTATTAATTATGACTAATACTTAGAGGAATATGACTTCTAATAATTGCTATAAAATATGAAATAATTTTTTAAAAAAATTAAAATGATGGAATAAATTTATTTATCATCAACATAAAAAAAATTGTTATGTGAGAATGATCATCTCCTTACATCTATGTAGAATATGTTATCTGTTGATTTTAATTTTATTTACACCCATGTGGTAAAATTAATCCAAGTATATGTTGAGAAGAGCCTCATCCAGACCGTTAACATCATTTCTCTTACAAGTTAATAAATTATAAATATAAAGATCCACATTCTACAATTTGTGGGGAAAAAATTCCTATATTTAATAAATTATAAAGGCCCCTATAATAATTTAATAAAAAAAGATGAAATTATAAAATTTTTATTAATTTTCTCTCCTTTTACTTGAAACTTTCTTAGTAATGATACTAACCATTACATCATAACTCAATAATATCAAAGAAGTGACAAATTTATTTTTAAAAATTAAATATTTTTTCACCTCATATCAAATAAGGCCTTTAAAATTAGGATCCAAGTTCACATAGACACAAAAACTTCGGTGCCAGGAAAATAAAAAAGAGGGGGTTGGATTGTGGAGTTAGTCAAGGTGTTGGGGGATTCTTAAGTAGTGGAAATCTTTGGGTGGAGGTAGAGCATATGTCTTCTCTCACTTAAGATGCTCATGACTTTGTGGCCTAAAAGATCTCGCTTTAGATTGTGGGTGAGTTTAACCCCTTTCCTAAAATTTATTTTTTAGCAAAAAAAAAAAAAATAAAAAGATAATGACAGAAACCTTAAGGCCGAAGTTTACTATCAAACAATCAAATCAATTCATTCAACAAACCGTCAAACTCAAACAGCAAGTCCCAAGTGCACCAACAAAAATCTCTATCTACTTCCTTGAAGCTTCTAGTCCCTCTTATAAATATCATCACCTCCTTTCAACCCCTTACTATACACACCAATATGGATCCCTATTGGCACCACCACCCTCCTCCTCCAGGACCACCGCCACCTGGTCCGCCGCCACCAGGTCCTCCAGGTCCACCAGGTCCACCTGGTTACTGGCCACCACCACCTCCGGCTCCTTATGCACCCCCACCACCAGGTCCCCCTCCACCGCCTCCAGGACCACCTGGCCCGCCACCACCTCCATATTATTATCAACCGCCACCGCCGCCGGGGCCTCCAGGTCCTCCACCACCAGGATGGCCATACCCTCCACCGCCTCCGTACTAGTTAGTTAGGCATATGATAAGGTTTCATCTGTATAATATTCTGGATTAATTATGGCAGTAGTATCCGACTAAATCCAGAAATCCAGAGCTTGTATGCAATTTTTTTTGTTTTGTTTTGTTTTTAGTTACGAGCTTGTATGCCATATTAATAATGTTCACTGCAAGTTTATATATATTACTTGTGTTACAGATTTCTTATCACTCTGTAAAGCTGTGCGTACTGGAATTTAATATTGATTACTAGCATATTCATTCCTGAATTATTAAAATCATCATATTCTAATTATGTTGTTCTCTTAGTTAGTTATAGTTGTTGTCTTGAGCTGTGAAAATAACAAACCCCTGACCAGCACTCTGGTTGTTTGGGGCAGAAAAACACACAATATATTTGGTCCTGTTTCATTCTATTATAAGATTGTATGTACTTAATCGTAAGCACGAAACAATAGCTGCTTCAAAACTACAAGTCGTAATCTAATCATAATGAGGTGAAGCACAGATCTTTGGCTAAGATCCAATCTTTGAATGGCTCGGACCAAATTAATTTACCATCTACTTGGTGTTCTATGACATGATAAGCTCTACACTACAAACCATGTTATATTAAGGATTGGAGATAGTATTAAACTATACGGTCCCTTATTCATTAGCATATATTCTAGAGAGAGGTCTTAGCTAAGCTCAGGATTGCAGAAAATACTGTCTTGTGCATATCATCTCCAATCCACATTGGCCAAACAGAAACATTGAACAAATTAATGCTCAGACTCACTTGATATTTTGTCAGATGGGAAAGATTGGAGCAAATCAATATAACGAAAATGACGCAAAAAAGATCTGAAATATGCAAATCACATAGCAGGACCACGAAATGGCGTATGTGGTACCTTTTTACCCAAGTACCACGTGAATTTCCTCAAGATTAATCCATCCAAAACGGTTTAGCAACATAGAATGGCAGAGGATCAACACAAACTAATCACCAAGGTCTTGAGAAAACAGTTGTATTTCCCTAAGCAGAATGCTCCATGAAGGGCGTCCTGGTCATTTTCAGTGTGATTTAACCCTATAGGAAGTTTTTAAGTTATTTTTGCTTCTTCTTGTTGAAATAACACATATATGAAGCTATATGAATGACTGTGTGCTCTTTTTATACTCTCTTAAAAAGACTGCAACTGGAAGTGAACTAGCAGAATTCTTCAAATTTTGAAGCAGTGTCCTTAGTCTGCACTAATCATAACGGTTGAACTTTCTACACAATACAGCTACTGGTATCAAATCATAGAAGTTGAACTAATGCATAATCAGCAAAATGATTATTTGACACAGGAACATGACTATTGATCACTCTTTCAGAGAAACTAATAAACGTGCAAATTAGCTAGCTCCTGAAACTTGCAATAGTCAGTTAGTTTTTGTTTTTAACGGATCCTCCATGGAGGTTTCAGAGTTTGCTTGCTGCTGATGTGTGCAGTGCTTAGCGTGCTACTGCGTTTTCTTTTCATCCGTCAGAACATTGGGAGCAAAATTACAACTAAGTTGATATATGTGAGTTGTGATTCATATCTCCCGCAACTTGCTTAAGCGACCGAGTGTCCTATCACTTGTGCCCAAAGCCAAGTAGTGCTGTTGCTTTTGTCTCTGTAACTTATCTGGTTTCCTCCTTTTTTTGGGTAAACAAAAGCAATTGGCATATGTTATTATCAATCTCCTAGTGGATTATATAGCTTCTTTTTTTATGCTTCGAGTAAGAAAACAATATTTGGTGAATAAAACTTTTGTTAATAAACCAAACATCTGAAATAACTTCTTATCGCATCACTGTAAGCATTGCTTGATTATTGATTCTGTCAAGCAGGCCAATGTAAACAAAACCAGACCAAGAGAATACTACAAATGTAAAATTCAGAATGCCCAGATTAATAGCATTTATCTCAAATATGACAAACCGTGAAGAAAATAACTAACAAAATCTAGTCCTTGAATTGCATTTCAACAATCAAAACCAAATTGGAAGCACCACAGGGGTTCATTGAAAAAAACTGGGTTTCAAAAGTTACAACCAAAAGTAGGCCTGTGTTAATATCGCGTCCTAAATGTCTCATCCAATTTCAGATGGTTGATAGCAGCTGCAGAACTCAAGCATCCATGTTAATGGCATCTTGTCTGCATCCTTTAGAGTAAAATTATAAAGGTTCGAAACAAAATGTTTGTCTATACCTGTAAAATTCAGGATTCATGCCCTTCTGGTTGAACATGATCAGAGGAAGCAAGTTGCCCCTCTCCTTTTTCGTCAATTTGAGTTGGGTCCTCAGTTGGAGGTGGAGGTTGCTCTGCATTTTCACTGTTCTCTGGATGGAAATTGATGGGGAACTTGGTAACCCTGGGTTTATCAGATAATATGTTCCTTTGAACCTTATCAACCAAAACCTTTTGTGGAGGTTCTTCTCTTAGGTGCTCATCCCCATAGTCATTGTTCACATAGTACCCCACTCTAACAAATTCCTGACCCAGATAAGAACAGGTCAACAGGAGCACAGTGACGCCAATAATATCTTCCTCACGAATCTTTGATGGGTCTGGTGGATCTGCCTGGGAAATATCAACAAGAATTTACAGACCACATTGCAATTAAAACACAAAATCCATCAGTAGTGGTGCGCATGAAGCTTGCCTGTAATACAAAGCGATAGTTTCCAACATTAACAGGACCGACAAATACACTCTCGAGTAATTGATCATACGTTTCATCCTCAGCAGATCCAACATAAATGAGCTTCCATTCCAAATCTGTCCTCAGGTTATAATATAAGCCTTGTAAGTTTCACAATCAGAATAAAGCATGTAAAATAATGGTTAAAAAGAGAGAAGAAAAATATTAGAAAAAGCTAACAGCAACATCCCAAAAAATCTTGCTTTCATGAATCAAAGCAACAATATAAAGATATAATAGAAGATCAAACGGTACAACAATACTGATTATACTTGCATATATGAACGACAATTGCATGACGATTTCCAATCAATTTATTTCACAGAAAATGAGTCGACAAAATATATTTTCAACAATCTGTTGAATGATGCATTAGTAGATCCATCAGCAAAAAGTATATTATTTTCCTTCGATTGTTGAAGCCAGACTAGCAAGTGAATGGAACAACATTGGAAGAGAACTACACAACAAATTCAAGTATAAGATATCTCAAGGGATGTATCATTTCCTGGGAAGATAACATCTTACTAAAAGATCAATTATAATAAAACACTTCCCATGGAATGGAAGATTTTTTATATTAACATGTTGGTTTCAATTCAATGATTAGAGCATTAGCACGAACTCCTACCCAAATATAAGGATAGTTTTATTGAGCTAGCTCAGCATTACTTCTTTTAAATTATCATTGACCTAACTCAAAATAAATAATGCAAAACATATAGAAAATGCATCATCAATACCATGTTGGGATTTAAGATTTGAAATTTAAACATATAGAGGGAGTAACAAACTAAATCTTTGATGTTTGTATTGAAGGTTCGCCATGACTTGTTCATGTTAATGAAGAAGCCGATAAACCAAGCCCAAACGTAGGAAATGACGCCACATAACTATTGAGATCTTGAAAGAGCTTTCGGGTTTTCTTCGTTATTTTTCTATCATGTTCTGTATAAATCATATTGTCTTCATGCTCTCACTTAAGCTCCAATGTTATGTTAATCAGCACCAGCATCATTCATTTTTTTAGGGCAGGAAATTACCTTCATCATTTATCCAAAACTAGTGCACTTAAGCAATCTCAAATCCCAAGACATTACGCTAGAATATTCTAGCAAGAATAAACTTCTCAGTAAGGCAAGAAATTTGAACCTGTTTTGCAAATCTAATAACATAAAATTCATTACTACCTCCGATGCTAAATATATAATATAGTTTGTAATGCAATTTTCACTACAGATTATGTCCTATATTTAGGACCGGAAGAATAATACATATGATCCAGGCCCCTTAAAAAATTGATGCATTTATCGAACATCTAATGTCAACTAAAGTAGCATATAAAATAAGCTATCTGTTATTTGCGGAAACAAGAACTAGTGCCATTTGCTACAGAGACCAATATAAAATATCAATGAGCTACATTTATCAACTAAAGTAGCATAAAAAATAAGCATGATTAGCCACATTTATCAATTATTCTTCGGTTTAGAGATTAATCTAACATATCCTACTTTGACACAATATGTATTCATTGTTATCCAAAGGACAAACTTCTTCAACGACCACAGACGAAACCCTAATCATACATATCACGAGAAAAAAGACATGAGTATCCCCTCAGGATTCATACAACAAGTCACTTTCTTATTTTCTATTCAATGTCTATAAAAGCGTCGAAATAAAGGAAGAAGAAAGCAAATTTCAAACCAAAAAATAACCCTAATCCAAACTTATTGTCGATATAGAGAGATTTTGTGTTTGAAAATTATCGTCATTTTGAAGCGGCAAAAAGGATGAGTGAAAAAGAGTACCGTCTTTGAGAGATGTCACGCACTCATAAGAAATCTCGAACTGAAAAGGGTTTAAGAACGAAGCGGGATTGTCAAGGACAGTCACGTTGGTGATGTTCACAGCACTCATTATTGCTCCAAATCAGACAGAGAAGAGCATGCCAGAAAAAGCATGAACGTTCAGAAAAACCCTATCAAAGCCTAGATAGCTTCAATGAGCAAAGATCATCAGAAAGAAAATCCAAGAACTGTAGAAGGGAGGTGAAAGAAGGAAACGGAGAGAATCGAAGATTGAGCACTTTCTTTCAGATTGGGGAAACAGAGAGAACAAAGAGAATGATGAGTGAAAGGAAGCGATGGGTCTAATACCGGATGGTGACCGGAGATAGACGGTCACGGCAGCATCTGGCGGGAAGTTTCGAAACTACTACTTCCGTGGAGGGAAAACTAATTTTTACAAGGTTTGTAATAAGTATACATATGCAACATTTTTTTTTTTTTTTTGATAGAAACATATGCAACATTTTAAATAGCTTATGTTATTTAGATTAGATGCCTTAAATTTTAATTTTTTTTTCATTCATAAGTTAACATTTGTTTTCCCTTTTTTACTTCGGATCATTTTTATTGAGAAAAAAACATTAAATATTATTATTTTGGAGCTTAGCTTTCATGATTTTAAATTGTTTCAACAAATTTAAATATAAATCGTTTTAAAATAGTGTCATAAAAGGATCTCATCAAAAGTATTTTGAAGTGGTTCTAGGAGTTATTGTAATGATTTCACTTCAGTTAACATTTTCCTATGGTTTTAGTTATATCAATGCTTCTTTAAAAAAAATATATATATTCACAAAACAACCTACTTCTCAAGTATTTGAAATTGATAAAATAAAAAATGCTTAATTTCACAATAGAAAGACACCTTACAAAATATTAATATTTGTAATATGTTAAAAAAATAATATATATATATATATATATATATATATTTCTTTCATAAAAGACAAAAGCAAAAGAAACATTTTACATGATATATATCACAACTTAAAATTTCAAGCTTCGCCCTCGTTAATATGAAGTGACACTAAATTTGGTGTCGGTATTACATTTGATACCTATTTGTTTTAGTTTTTAGAAGTAATTTTATAGTTTACGGGAAAAGTGTGTGAGAAAAGACGAGATGTTTTGTCTTTACTTGCAAAAAAATTCTTAAAAACACACTCTTTATAAATTTGCAACCAAGAACTTGGTCTACGCAAAATGTTGATATATCACATACTACACTTTCGCTTTTTCTTCTCCGACTTCTTAGACATTGTCTTGAGAGTATTATGCACTTTCGCTTTTATTTATATGTGATTAAATAAAAATATGTTTCTCTTCAATATTGTTAATGTCATACCAAATACACTTATAAAAATATTGTACTAAATACATTATAAGTAATTAACATTCCATTCTTTTTTTCTTTTTTAAATTTCTCACATGTATCATTTTGTTAGCAACAATTCTATACGAGTATTTCTTTTAATAATCAAATATAAATTGCCTCTTCTATCAAAGTGAAAGTAGAGATTTACCAGTAGGACATTCCATACTCATCAAAAAGATGAGCATAGAGTTTCATCTTACTCTATAACATCTAGATTCAATTTAATTTTTTTATGTTTTACAACATTTTTATTTTAATAGATATAGAATTTAAAATAAAGATAGTCTTACAAGTGATACTTACAAAAATAAATTTATCATTGAAAAAAATTAAATACTAAAAATTGTAAGTTTACATCGTCCAAATCAGATTCTGAATAGTTCAGATTTTATCAACACGATGAGAGATGAGCACAAAATAAGGTTCCACATTTGCTCCTGCAACTAGAATATCTCATCTTTATCCTCAAGCAACCATCTCTAACTAAACTGATTCTGTCATTTATTAAAAGTGTTCTTATTCTTTTAGATATTCTAACAGTCATATATCTTAAGCTTTCCAATGAACTACCAGCTTTCTTACTAGGGAAACCATTCTGATTCTGAAGAAAAGAAGTGGTGGAGTCCTCCACTATGGAGCAAAATTTTCAAGATAATTATGGACCTCAGAAGTTCCCTGGGTGATAATTACAACCAGTGTTTTGACTGAGAAGTTTGGAGCAAAAGCCTTCAAGTGAACCTGAACCTTTCTGATACGTTTTTTCATGCATTAATTGAGGCGCCTAGAACAATTAGACAGCATGAGCAACATGTTCAGATGCATCTGCTTCTTCCCTGGAAATTGAGGGAGGTGTGTAAAATTGGAAGGTAAGAAAAACAGTAAAAGTAAACTAACCAAGTTTCTTGATATTAAAAACAGACCTTGGCCCATAAAATTATTCAGTTATTATTGTGAGATGGGCATGCAAGGTAGGTAGGAAAGAAAAATCTTTGCCAAAACAATTTGGTCATTCAGGAATGAGAAGAAAAACATGGCATGAAAAATATCCACTCCAAAGAACGCATGGGTTTTACCTTCCAATTCCTTCTCCGACTTCCATTCTGAAAAAGCTTCCGATCTTCACAGGTGAACCCACCTCTTTCGATAGATTATTCAGCACCTCCTGCAGAATGATGACAAACATAAAATAACAAGTGCTCAAAGTGTTTTCCTGTTCTGATGAATACTTCTCATATGTTATGTATCCTAAGTATTTCTAACAGAGGGAACCACAAATAGAAAGATGTAATTAATTCCCCTCAATATACTTCCAAAAAGTGCCAGATCTGGAAGCCTAAATATGAAACTCAGCATCTGACAACTAAGTCTTGAATCAAACACAATGCTTACTAGCATTGCACACAAAACAGATCACCTTTAGTTGCAGGTCTATGATTTAAACAATCGTCAAGATCTTCCATGAGACTATTAATCTTAGATCCGCTGTAATACATTATCCCAATCCCAGCTATCTAAAAGAAATAATGTTTCCTTTACTATTAAATTAAAGGTAACTGAATTCCCAAACTCCACCCCAAATTGTTTTCCAACGTGAACAAATCCTAATGAAAACCTAATCTGATGTGCCCAGCGCTTCAAACGTGAAAACAGAGTCTTCAAAAGGAGGTGAGGTGGCACTAGTGGGGCAATAGGGAATTAAGGGCAGAAACTATGGGAAGGAATGTGTGACACGAGAATGCACGTCTTTTAGTGGGATATATGGGAGCGAGATAGCAATTATAGACTAGGATATATGAAGGCAAATATCTGGAGTGTTTATCTACCACATGACATAACATCTAGACAAAGATTTCTGAATCTTTTTACATCAACCAGTAGCACTGAAAATTTGGTTTTAATTTTGATGTCAGTCTAACATTATTAAGAATTTCTGCATCCACCAGAAAATATACAATATGGTTATTGTAAAATTAGTATGCTAAATTTAATCCAAATTCTTCTCATTAGAGTTTTGTGATAGCTACAAAAAGGGGAAAAAGAAAAACCATCACTCATGAAAAAAATTACTATGAATATTGCAAAAATCTTTAGCAAGATCCCTTGATCTAGGCTATGCAAATCCTTGATAAACAAAATTTAATCTGACTCTTCCAACATGAGTTTTCTTCAGCTATTGAAACCTTATCACAAAGTTACAGTAACCATTTCTCCCAACACTTAGCAACAACTGCACCACATTGCAAACAACTTGAATCATCTATTGACAAGCATAAATCACCATGTAATTCCCTAATGCTATACCTTGACTAGGAACAAGCGATATCGATAGCTAAAAGTTAACAGAGGGTAAGTTAGCGGAAGGATAAAACTGAAAGTTTGGGCCCATGATAAGACTTTAAAAGTTGAAGGGGGTACATTGTATGACCCACTGACTTGAGAAGGGTTCTTCACATTCTTACCAATCTAACAGCATCTTTCCCTAATAAATTTATTAATAAAGGGAGGAGATTAATTTTTCTGGGCCACCACATATGTGTAGAGACTTTCTTTCACCAATCAAAGTTATTATATTGAACAACAAATATTGTCGGAATAATATTAACTTTTTCACTAATAAATGAGACTTAATTCAGTGGAACCTTGCATACCTTTACATTCATAGCATCATTTATGATAAACTTCTGCTCCAAAAGCACAACTTCCTCAAAATATTTACGTATACGTCCTTCTACCATCTTGTCTATGGCCATCTGAGACTTCCCAGAGGCTTCAGCCTGAAATGTTAAAGGCCAAACCCAATGAAAATTGAACATAGCTGTTTTAAAATAGGGTAAAGAAAGTGACATCACCGAAACTATGACAATTTAGAAAACCAACATTGGATAAATATATAGAAGATAGCATCAAATGCTTAAAGAAAAATGCCAAGAGCAGCATTGGCTGAAAAATTTACCTTGAGTTATAAACTTGTAAATTCTAAGCAAAATTGATATTCAAGAAATTTTGTTAGATATTCCATTAGCAATTTAGATATTGAGTTACAAAATTCCACTTAGGTTTTTATAATAACAAGCTCAACAGCCTTAGTTGAAGTGGAACAAGCATCAATTGTTTCTGCTTCTTATATAAACTAGTTTTTATCATTAGCCGAATGTTACTATGCCATATGAACTGAAATCCTTGTGTCCTTGCTTCTTTGGCTTCGTAATTAGGAGTTAGGACTATAATCCATTTAATGGCACTCCAACTTGTTAGGAATGGATTTAAGAGAGACATTTTACACACATATTTATTCTATAATTCTATTATTTATTTTGCAGATTGTTAGATGGGCGGTTCAGACTGGAGAATAAAAGTTATGTCCAATCAACCCCAAAACCATGGACTAATTTGATCAGCTATTCATCATGGTAAAATAACGTTCAATAGTGCAGTTAATCACTGATTATTTCATCAAGGAATGTCATTCTGTGGTTTTGATTAGACTGAGTGATTATGTTAGGAGTGAATAAGATAAAATATTCATCATTCACTCTCTCCCAGTTCAGAGTTTGTATTTCCCAAGATTTCTCTTCTCAACTGAAGTCCACATGTTGAAAGTCCAATTCCACCAATCTTATTATACTCTCTATTTCCTATTATAAGTCACCTCCAACCACCTCACCGGAATTAAGGAGAGGTGTTTAAGTCATTAAATTTGTTTGAATATGTTAAGAAAAAATAATCTAAATTTAATCATTTAAAATCATGAATTACATCTTGAAAAGGGAAAAAGAAACATTTCTTAAATTTTAAATAGAGGCAATCTTGGAAAAAATGTAATTAATACCCCACTTTGAGTCTTATAATCAGGACCACTCATTCCTTCTAGAAAGTATCTTATAATAAGAACTAGGGAAGTCCTTTTTGTTTTTTGTTTTTTGTTTTGTGGTTGTGAAGCTTTGAGAAATTGGAGATGTTACATGAATATGCATGAATCACATCCTTGCAATGCAGAACAAGGACATGGAAGATCTAATCTAAGATTAAATAGAATTAAAGACCATGATGAAAAGAAACCTCAAACCATTAATGACTTTTATCATTTATTAGCTTATTGTCAATAAATTTCTAGCTGTTCAGCCATCGAGTATTACGGATTTGATATTCTTGGTGCTGAACCAATAGCCCGCATCAGTGATATAATCAAATTAATAAGCTATTTTCATTTTATGAAGAGTTACAGACTTCTGCGACATACCGAAAAACTATTATTAGCCCTTTAAAAATAGTTGCAAACTCTTCAGAGTTTATAGTATCAGCTCACAAGCTTGCCATGAGCTGGCTCAAAACAAATAAGTTAACTAAGATTCACAAGGATGACAACCATGATAAGGGCACTTATTATTCTAGTAGTCAGTACACTGGGTCTGAGTTAAGGAAACTTATTCAAACTTTACTTTTGACATGCTTTCTGTAAATTCAAAGCAATACTTCAGAAGCTTTGGTTTAATTGTTGGAAATTGGAATTTGCTAGTTGGTTTGGTTCAACATCACAAAGGACAAAAGTGACCAAGACCAAAATCAAAGGGTTAAGGCACCAAGCACCCACGGCAAACTATAACCCAGCCTAAATCACCCAAACCATGCTAACTGGTTGATCTTTCTCTTGAACTGCTCAATGTCCCCCCATCCCCCCCCCAAAAAAAAAAAAAAAAAAAAAAAGAAAAGAAAGAAGGACTTCTTGGGGAAGTCAGGACAAGGTCAGCTGCATCTAGGTAATTACAATAAAAGAGATTAGAAGTTAAAAGTGGGACAAAACAATTCATAACCTATCAAGGTTCATTCATACAACCACAAATTTCATTATAATTCTAATGAATAATGAACTTTCAGAGTATTGTTTGAACTTTGAAGATAAGAACCCAACCTCAGAACCCAACCTCAGCCTTATGTCTGTAACAATCATTCTTAATACAGTCTGAAGGCTTGAGGATAAATAAATAAAAATTAATAAATAGATGAAAATAGTTAACCAAAATTGTTTCGGCAACTTATTTTATTATAATTTTAATGAAAAATGGACTTTCAGAGTATTGTTTGAAGATAAAAACCCAACCTGAGGCTTATGTCTGTAACAATTATGCTTAATATAGTCTGAAGGCTTGAGGATAAATTAAAAAAATTAAAAAATAGATGAAAATATTTAACCAAAATTGTCTCGGCAACTTATTTTATATGTTGAGTTTGGACCAAGGTCTCAAACATGACTCAAATAGAAATAAAAGAGTACCTGAGATTTAAGTATCTCACGCTCATTCTCTAATGCTTCAGAAGAAACAAGTTCCTTTGACAGGAATAATGGTTTTGCTGCCACTACATGCATGGCCAATTCTGATCCTACCCGCTGAATTGCATCCACCTGAGTTTTAATATCATCTACTTCAAGAGACAAAATTCCAGCAATGCGACCCAAACCTATTTTTAGCAGAAAGCAAGTCAGGATCCTTAGTGTCTTAAGATTCTGGGAATTGCAAAGGAATATTTAAAACAAAATTATGTTGCAGAAAATAGTACTGACTAATCTCATGACTATTGTTCCAGTGTATGGGCTGCAGCAGCATAAATAAAAGCATTAGACTCATTTAGAGTTATTTCACCTGGTTGAGGACTGGTATGGAGGTATGTTGATACAACACCTTGAGATGGTGTCGACATCACAAAGCCTCTTCTAAGTTTTACATTCTCTCCCATTATTGCAGCCACTTCACTGATTGCACTTTGAACCGTTGTTTCTCCATTGATCTTTGGATGCTCAAGATTCAACACCATGTCCTAGTGAAAGCATGACTTAAATACAGATCTCCAACATATTCATTTCACTTGAGATGTAGAAAGACGACTTCAAATAGGGCTAGTCAAAATAACTATTTATAGATTTATAGAATGGAGGAATAGCTAAACCCACATTACATGTATTGTTCTTATCATGAAAGTCATCCTCACAAAATTTAAAATGCATCCAAAATTGTTATATACACATTTAGAAATTAATGTACATGTTATATTTCCAATAAAAAAGCTTCTAACTATTTGTATATAAGCTTCAAAATATAATATTTTAATAAAATTTGACAAAAAACATCGAGGAAGTAACTACTTCTAAACAGCCGAATCAAAGATAATCACATCCTATGCTTAATTCTTAAAAGGTATAAAAGTCTCAAATCCTACTCTGGTGTTAATTGATCTCTCTACAGACACACAAATTCGCACATGTATGTGCACATTATTCTCAAAATGAGATGTGAATATCAGACAGAAGACAGAGAACTAGAAAGAAGTCCTATACGCATGGGATCAACATTAGAATCACCATTGACATGAGCTGAGGGAAATATCAATCAATTTACCACCAAAGATTCTGATCTAACTTGAAAGCTTATAGAAGCCTCTAGAGAAGCATTTTCAACCAACAAAGCTTGCTTTGCCAAAGACAATGCCTGTAAAGATAACAACATTGCAAAATTACAAGAAAACACAGGAAGAACTCTATAATGAGGAACAGAAAGAATATATAGATTGAGAAGAGCTAATAGTGAGTACGTTCACTATTCATAGATTTAAAAATAAATAGGAGACAGCTAGATAGCTAAACTAACCAAGTACTGAAAAATCTCGTTTCTAGCAACAAAGTCAGTTTCGCAGTTAAGTTCAATAACAGCAGTCTTGTTCTCGTTTTGGGCCAGGGCAAGCAAACCTTCTGCAGCAGTTCGAGATGACTTTTTTGAAGCCAGAACTTTTCCCCTCTTCCTCAGTTCCTTCTGAGCCAGCTCTGCATTATCAAGTTGTCAATTTTCAATTTTTCGAGGCACCTCCAATAATCTTTGGCTCAATAGGATAATGATCTTTGACTCCCAGTTGAAGCCAAAAATAAATCAAAATTTCAAGCTATGAAGTTTGGCAACAACTCATTGATGGTAGAAAAAAGCTGCACCAACAATTTATAAAAATATGAGGGGGAGTCCAGTACCGATGTCCCAATTGGAATCAACAAGAGCTGTTTTGACGTCTTTGATAGGAGCGCTCGTCCTTTCTCTCAGTTGCTTTATAAGATTCGTTTGGTCTGAAGCAGCTATGCTGAACCTTCTGAGAAAAATTCCTATACCTAATAGCGAATTGGCGTCACCAGAAATAAATGAGGTTTCAGAGGAAGCTCTTTTGCAAGCCGAAGTAGTAAAATGCCGCCCATAACCACTACTATTAACCAGCGAAAGCTTTATACAGAGCCGCCTTGCACCTCCAGAGAAAGCCATAACAACGGACAACCAATAATCTTCAACCTAAAGAATCATTAACTTGTTATTTGAACCTAACAAAAATTGAAGACGACAATGTCCAAAGAAAAGTAACTCCGTTCTTATACTTTTATCTCGGTTTCTTGGAAGATGAACAAGGGAGTATTCGGAGAAAAAGTAACCGGAATGAAACTAAAATCGGAATTATACAAACTTACCGAACTGAGCTGAAACTGCTTAAATGAAGTAAGCAAAGGCCGTCGAGGAGGAGGAGATCCGAAATTCGAAGGGAGATACGGAGGTTTATGAGAACAAAAGTATGGCCCGACCCACCCGAGAGGTTTAAGGTTAAATGTTTCTATTTACTTCGATTTTTTTTGGACAACCTATTATCCACAAAATGTCACACTAGTGAGGGTGGATGATCAAGATCCAAATGACATTGGGGCTAGAAGATCTTAGACACAGCCACCAATAATGCCATCTAGACCTTGATCTATCCTATCTAACTATCCGGATGACCAGAAAGTTTGATAAACTGAAAATTATTATACGATGACCTACTACCAGGAAATACATACATTGATGGGGAGATGCTTGAATCCAGTGGACAGTCCAAGCTTTTCGACTTATCTCTTGCCCATGCTCAAAGACACTTTAGGATTCAAACATCTTCCCAATCAAGGCATATAATACCGGCATATTCGATCCTAATTTTCGCATTCTCACATACTTGGATCGTAATCCCGATTCTCGTTCGATGCACAGTTTCCTCATGAAGAGGCAAGTGCAGAGCATACTTGGAATCTAGGAGCAGATAATACCGATATACCGAGAACTAAGGCTTTCTAAACGGAAGGGGAGTTTAGAAAGAAGTCATAGGAAACACACTCAATATTATTGATCAACTGCGATCCGGTTACAAACAACACAAAGTCTCTTTATATATAGAGAAGCAGAGTCATTACAAGACAAACGGGAAAAAGACAAGATTAAGAAAAAGTAGTGGCTTCAAATAAAAACGACAGCATACAGCATACATGATAATACCGACGTTATTAACTTCACGCCCGAAAAGTAAAGGACACGTAATATACATCGAAAACACATGACTTAAAACCGGAAACCGAAACGGGTTGCCGACAAGCAGTCGACACTAGCTATGGGACCACCCTTGCGCATTGGTTCGTGACGGGAGAGATTGTTGTTGTCACCGCCACCGTCATAGTAGTTGGACCGGAGATAGCCGAGTGGATTAAAATCATCGGGGATGGATCTCGGGCCAACCGGGTTATCTCCTGAACTTTGGTCTTGGGCCTGTGGTTGAGAACAATGGGCCGGATACTGAGACGAGCCTGGAAGAGACAAGAATGACTGTGTGAATTGGTCCTCATCTTCATAAGGGTCTTGAGAGTCTAGAAGAATATTTCCCTGAGAGTCAAGGGGAAGTTCCGCCGTTTGTGAGGAAGAAGCATAGTATGATGACACATAATGAGGTTCCGTTGGTACAATTCATCATATGCGTATGCCTTTTCTTCACCGGTATAGGGCCAAGAATAGTACGCCTTTGGAAACAGACTTGTTGTAGTTGGCAAGGATGAGACCGAGTTCTTTCCATTGTGTTGATCCGGTTGAACCCAATCAAGAGATTCACCATAGTAGGGCATTGGTCTTTAGTTCTACACCATCCGGCTTTTGCGCATGATAAGACTCCGCTAAGAAAAAACACACAAGAAAATCTTTTTTGTTTTGATTTTTTAAGGAACCAAAGATTATTTTTTTCGATGACATTAAACAAAGAACCTCTCCCGTAAATGAAGAGGGGCAAAGAGTGTAAGAAGTCCGACTAGGGCGTAATCTTCATTGTGATCACATTGGATGTAATGGTAGACAGTAAAGGGGCTAAGGCGATGGAGCCGGTATGGAGAATAGTCATTGTCCGCACATACCATAAAAGTTCATCGTGTATGGCACCTTGAATGAACTAGACAAGAGTGTATGGATGTATAGGGCTAAAATGCCGGATTTTAGGAATGAGATCAGCTCTATTGAATAGAAGATGGAGCCAAGAGTAGAGGTGCTCATTGGCATATTTTTGGAAATCTGTGAAGGAGTGGAGGTCGAATTAGGAGGGAGGACAGCTTGCTTTAGTGCAATAAGGCATGGTGGTAGGATGGCTTTCTCGAGAGGGTAAGGATGTAGAGAATCCGTGGGTGAGGAGGTGGAGTCTTTTGAGGTCCGGAAAGGAAGTCTCGCAAGGATGTTTTGGGGACCCTCGAGGTGTTTAACCGTGAATTTATAGCGTGAGAACCGCCTTTTCCACCGGAGTAACTCGGGCATCCGGGCAAGAACTTTTTTTTTGGATCTAACATCTTTGGAAAAGATGTGTTGTCCATTTCTACCGTGAAGTGGTAGGGGCTCGATGAAAGCTAAACTTTTCAATTCCACGTTTGACAAAGAAGGATCTCTTTATAGGTAGCATGATAATGTTTCTCCGAGTCCTTGAATTGGCCACTTGCATGCCCACGTAGTCTCGTACTCCATTAACTTCTTCAAGAAGTATTGCACCCCAATAATCTTCACTAGCATCGCTTTGTAGGATCATGTGTCCTTGATCTCGAATCCTTAGTGGTGGAGGATTTTGAGCAATCCTTTTGAGGGTAATTACAAGATTTGTCCGCACCTCGCGTGACCATGGTGGTGGATTCTTTTTTAACATTTTGTACAAAAAAATGGTATATGATGGGACAATTGAGGGATAAAGTCTTCAAAAAATTAACAATCCCAAGAAATTGTTGGACTTGTTTATAAGAGAGATTTTCATCGAAAACTTGAGCAAATCCTGGGCAATATGTGGGCCTGGGCTGTATTTACCGTTGTTAAAGTGCATCCCAAGAAAGTCAACTTCGTTATTCCAATATCACTTTTCTTGATGAGAGCATTATGCCATGTTGGGCTATGATCTCGTAGAAATGGGCCGAGGAAGCAATTGATGTTCTTCTTCAAAATGGTCGAGAATAGTAGGATATCATCAATATAGATAAGAGCATTATTGATGATGGGCTCAAATATTTTAATCATAGCTTTCTGGAACAATGAAGGGGCCACCTTGAGGCCAAAGGGCATGACGGTCCACTGATATTGAGCATTAGGTATACAAAATGCTGTCTTGGGCCGATCTTGTGGGGTGGATCCCAAGTTGCCAAAATCCCGCTTTAAGATCAAACTTTGAGAAAACATGGGCCGAGCCTTTCAATTGTGCAAATAAAGCCATAGGCTTAGGAAGAGGAAATTTGTCATCTTGAAGAAAATGATTAAGAGGCTTATAATCAATAACAAGCCTTTTCTTTCCTCTTTTGATCTCAGATCTTTTTTCAACATAGAAAGCTTGACAAGCCCATTCGACTTTGTTGGTTCAATGAGACCTTGTTTGAGTAGTGCAAGACATTCTTCCCGAGCTAGCTTTAAGTCCTCCGGATTCATACCGGATGGGAGGCTTTTGTAGGATTAATATCCTCATTCCTCTTAAAAGGAAGACTAATGAAGAAATCTTGATTTTTCCATAATGGGGAAGGATGTGGGAATTGGTCATGGTCACAAGACAAGATCAGAACAACTGATCTTTTACGCCCGAATACCGTGTGGTGGGGCATTCTCAGTAATTCATGAGAGAAGGAATTTCTGTCCCAGGGACCGAAGTTAGATTTCCACCGATCCCTTTTGGAAGTATAGTCAAATTCTTGGTGTGATAGAAGGCATCAAAACCAAGAAGAATATCTTTTCCGGGAGTTCACTTCCTAGCACTTTGATTTTTAAGGTGCATCCCGGGAAGAACTTAATGCTGATCTTTCTTACGAATCAAATCAATTTTGAATATCTTTCCATCCAAAAAAAAAAAGTACCGATTATGAGGTACCCATTCTTCGAGAGGAAGGATATGTGGTTTCATCACCGTATGAGATGAACCCGTATCAATGAAGGCTATTGCGAATGGGCTTTGAATATTTTTCTCGGTAGGACTTGGACTTGAATGTTTGGCAATGGAGCCGCCAGTTAATCTCGTGGATTGGAATTTAAAGAGCCAAGACATCCAATAGATGGAATTTGGGGAGAAACTTGTTGGACAAGATTGATAGTTCCAGGGGAGAAACCTTCTTCTTCTCGAGTGATAATCTTCTTCGATTCGTAAAAGGATGAGTCTCGTTGATTCAAAGATAAGAAGGAAGAACATATTGTGTTTCAAATCCCCGTTCATCCCGCTTTCAAGATAATCTTCAATATCCGCCGTATTGTCCGAAATCATCAAGATCTTCTCAAGTTTCGCATTAGCTTGACATCACCTTTTGTCTTTTTTGGACAATTTTTTGCAAAATGTCCCGCTTTCGACAAACAAAACACCCGGAGCCTTTGAGAAAGGTTTTCTAGATTTGAAAAATCTAGGTTTCTTTCTCAATCTCGATCGCCTTGATTTTTTGTAAGGTTTCGAACGGTTGAGAGTAATGACGATAATGAGATTTCTTCTTGGAAGGACAATAACAATCCTTCTGGTCTTTGCATTTGATCTTGAGATAAGGCTTCTTGCATGCAAGCTTGAACTTATGAGCTTTCTTTTGCATGTCCTTGAAAAATTTATGTTGTTCGCAGAGTTTATCAAGGGCATTGAGAGCAAGCCGGTACAATTCTCCTATAGAGATGTCGACATATCTCGTTGGAGAGCATTAATACTTCGTTAAGTTCTCGCCCGAAGCTCATCCTAAGGGAGGCAATAAAAGTATGCCTCGTGTTTACATCATTTCCTCCATTTAACATGTGGTATTTCTCCATCATTCGATGGTAATGAGTCCGGAGATCCCGTCTTTTTAGAGAGCAAAGATTTCATCTCAAAGAATTCTTGCTTCTCTCTTTTCCGAATGATATTATGATCTCCAATAAATTCTTTATGAATAACACCAAGAAGAAGAGCGGTCTTCCACTTGGACCGCTTGAAGCTTTTGATATGGAGAGAGATTTTGAAACCATGCTCCGAGGGTACCAAGTGAATCGTGAAACAAACTCCCGCAACGCTTGCCTAAGAGGAATTTGATTTGCCGTGATTTGTAAATCTATCCAGGTGACGAATTCCTCAAGGCGAAATCGCCATTTATCATAAGGAGTGTTGTCAAAAGTGAACCATGGACCATTGGTAGGCTTGTAGTCATGGTTCTCGTCCTCGAGGTCGATCTTCGGGGTGTTCAACAAATGATTCATCAAATTCTTCTTCTTCTCGCACTTGGTCGGACCATAGCAATTCTTGAGATATCACCATTTCAAACTTTTCAGAGCTAGCATCGAATGAATTTGGGAAAAACCTTCGACCGTGATTCCTCCGAACTCGGATGAGTCCCGTAAAGGAGCAAATTGGTTTGGACTTTGTAGAATTCCTATATGAGAAGGATTAGTGGATGGTGTAGTGTGAGAGGAAGTTTGTGAGGAGGATGTTGCGGAAGTAACGTATGAATAGGTAGATGGTTGGGTAGGCCGAGGAGGACTTGCTGCATTTTTGTTTTTGTCTTGGGAAGGTTCATTAATCCGAATGCCTTGAGAGCCGATCCTGGTTCATGAGTGTGAAAAGGGGTGAAGTATGGTGGTCTTGGTCTCAGGGTAAGTAAAACGAGGTGTAGGCCGAGGTTTGGTGTGTGAGGTTAATTTTGGTGGTGATAATTGAGCAAACAAAGGGATAATTGAATTTAAACCGTTTGCTTGTAATCGCTTCTTCCGGTAGGCATGTTGGTGATGAGGGAAACAAGGGTGCCGGAATGGTTGAAAATGAAGGATAGGGTTCATATATAGCCCGAGACTTGCTTTTTGGCTATATCCAATTCAATTCTTTTTAAATCTTGCCGAATAGCCTCGAAGCTCAATCTCTTTCGTTTGAACCGGGAACCCATGTATCCTCTTTCGATAAATGCCCGAAGTTCTCGCATCCAGTTTGGTAGCTTGCCGTTTTTGATGAAGATAAAGATTTTTAACCTCTTCGTATATCTCGGTCTATCCGATAGGCTATCCCTTCGTCTTGGTGGTCGAGAGTCAAGCTTGGAATCAATCCTTAGCAAAGTATGATTCGACAAACAAGATTTTGAGTCCGCCAGTTTAAAACTTCCTCGCTTGTGAGGACCGGAAATTTCCTTGGGCATCAACTGTCTTTGGGAGTAGCATATGGTTTGGATAAGATTTTGTTAGCTTGATCAACTCTTCTTTCAAGGGGAGGAAATTCCTTTTCATAAGGATTGAGCATAGCAATACAAGAAATGAGCTTGAGGAGCAAATTGAATTGGGGTCGCAACAAAAGGTTCTCATGGAGAATTGAGAGCAACATCTAGAAAGTATCTTTTAACAAGGTCATGGTGACTGTTTCTAACATTAGTTCAACAAGGGACATGTCTCTTGAAGATCTTGTTGAGGAGGAGGCGGTTGCCAACGACGTGTAGAACGCCTAGAAGAGACTCATGCAGAGCCATAATCATCATTGTCATCAAACTTCTTATTCTTGTGGGATCTACAAGGAGATGCGGAGAGGACTTGTTTTTTAATGCTCGCTTGAGCATATTTACAAGGATATAAACCTTGTTCATCATCGAATCTTCCCACCATTCAGAGTATCACACTCACATTGTGGATCACACATTCCCGATCCCGGGACATCCCATAAAAAGTGACCATTGATATGTGAAACGTAGCAAGGCTTGGCATCCCGGTTTATCCAAGCAATTGGCGGATCTCTTCCGAGGGTGTGTAAGCGGGTGTAAGTGACAACATTCTTCCACTAGGATGTGGATTTGATGGTCCGTAGTACTTGGTCTAGTGAAAGTGGTTTTTGATACACCATTTCCAAGGTCTTCAACCTTTGGTGGAGTGGTGGTGTGGACATCCGGGTCGTTTCTCATGGAAAAGCTTTTCATAATTGCTAATCCATTCCATAGGCATAATCTGAGCGAGTTCATTCTTTGGGATCTCGCCTCGGAACTGGATAATGGATGTTTCATCTGCTCTATTAGAAACTGCAACAAGGGCATCCGTGGTTGAATTAGGAAGTTCAAGATCATAAGCATGATTCTGCAGACGATAGATAATCTGATGATGAAGTGTAGCCATAATGGCTTGAGAGTCTTGTTCTGCTCCTGTGATCTGGATCTGAACTTTTAATCTCCTTGGAAGAGTTCTGTCAGAGAGACTGACATTGTAATCAGCCGGATAGTCGATAACACCGCCATTGCTAAGAGTGGTTAGGGGAGTGCACCAATAAGAGCATGAGAATAGTTCTTATAAGTGGAATCTAAAAGAGCCACTTTAGCAAGAATAAAGGAGTCCTTTTCTTCCATGAAGGGTGAGAGCCAAAGCGAACAAAGACCAAAATGGAGATGAGTATAGCCTTCGATCTCCATTTAGCAATGAGATCCGGAGAGATCTCAATGGTGGAATATTGCTCCCGGGTAGTTGCACGGGAGAGTACACTGTTCAAGTTTGGTAGACTCGAACAATTTCTTGGACATGTGGTCTTCTCGGTTCGAATAATGGATCTGATGGAATCTGGTAAATGAGTTACTTCGTGGAAGTAACCGTACGGGTTAAGGAGTGGTAGATCGAGATCCAACAGGCGATCGGGATGATGGGTAACTTCAATAAGGTTTTCTATTTTGTTGGAAAGAGTTCTCTTCATAGAAGGTGACAAATTTCTAGGAATAAAGGGAGTGATAAGAGAAGAAGATTCGAGGTAGATGATTGAGGTGGTTCACTCATACTTGGGAAAGTTGTTTCTTACTCACCTTTGTCCTAAGTATCTCAAAGATTATCCGCAAAATTCGCGCTCTCGAAAAGTCATGTCTTTATTAATATAAAACATATATAAGGTAGTCCATACCTATCTTTTAGGAAAATTTTTTAAGGCCCTAAGGAAATAAAAAAATTGCCAAAAAATCTCTAGAATTAACGAAATTGTAGCGATGTCACTTAGGTTTTGTTTGGTTCGAAGGAGGGAAGGGGAGGGGATGAGAGGCATTTTAATGAAGGGTTGAGGAAAGGAGGGAATATGAGAGATTTTAATATTACCTTATTTGAATTAATCAAAAGAAAGGGGAGGGGATGGATTTTAATGTTATCTTGTTGAGAGGGGAGGAAATTTTTTTTTTTTTACATTGATAACTTTACCCTTATGTTATATGAGGGATTTTAATGTTGCCTTATTTGATTCAAAAAGGGATGGGAGGAAAATTATTTTTACATAGACAACTTTACTTATGTTATAAGTGATTTCTTCCCAACTTTTATTTTTTGTTACCCATCCGGTATTTAGAGCTTCGCCCTAACTAGTCCGAATCTGACTCGTCACACGATGTCTTCCAAACTTTATTAAATGTATAATAACGTTTAATTCAATCATTCAATGACGCAACTTGAATAATATATCAATTGATTTTAAATCTGCTCAACTTATGATGTTTAATTAGAGTCAAGTTTAGGATCAAAATTTGCTCTCACAGGGTCACCACTAACACAATTTGAGTAAACTTATGATGTTTAGATCATCCTTTTTCACAATGCTCTCAAGTATATCCCATATATTTCATTTGCTTATTTTGCTTTGCCTCCTCCCACGCTCAAGACAATATGATTTAGATCACTGTCGTCCTATATACCAACAATATGATATCAATAGTGTCCCAAAACAAAATCTACAATCAAACTTCCTAGGAATCTGACTATCATGTTGTTAACCCAGAAATCATTGTCCATACCATGATTTATATTCTTTTCTTATCTTTCCTTCCCAATCCAACAACAAAACATCCGCTCGAGAATTTCATATGCTTCATTATATGATTTTCTCAAGAGGGCTCTATTGGCTGAAATGTCAACTATCTGCCTAGTTTGTGCATTTAGTCCATTGTAGAAGGTTTCTAATTGTTGAAGGCCTAATTCCATTTTGTAGGCACTTTCTCAGTAACTCCTTGAATCTTTCCTAGGCCTCATAAGTAGATTCTCCACTGCATTGTTGAAAACTAGTAGTGTCCTCTCTCAGTTGGGTGTTATTGGTTGGTCGAAAGAATTTTAGCGGAAACTTCTCACCCAAATCTGTCTAGGATGTGACTGAGTGGGTTAGCAGAGTGTTCAGTCAAGCTCTTGCCTTATCTTAGAGTGAGAACGAGAACAACTTGATCCTTAAGGCATCTACAAGAACTCTTGTGATCTTGAATGCATCACAAACTTCCATAAACGTCCTCAAATGAAGATGGGGATCTTCAGTTGATATCTTGCTTAATTGTCCCACTATTTGTAACATTTGGAACATGACAGGTTTTAGCTCAAATTGAGATGCAGTTATGTCTGGAGAACCTATCCCAAAGTTGACACTACAAAAAAAAAAAGTCAATTCATAGAGGTTCATTTGTAGCGGTTAAAATAAACCGCTACAAATATGTGAATTTGTAGTGGTTTATACTGAAATCGCTACAAATTTTAGCAGTATGACTCACGCCAAGTGACACGCTAGTTTGTAAACAACATTTGTAGCAGTTATCATAAACTAATTACTACAAAATATGGCACCTTATGGCGCACCATTAGTGGCGTTTTATATCAAAAACTCGCTCCAGAATCCTAAGAGTCTGAACTTTTTTAGTAGTTATAGAAAACCGCTACAAATTTTCACAACACATGAGGTAAAGTTTCTTCATTTGTAGCGGTTGGGGCAGCGGTGAATAGTTTGTAGCGGTTTTTTTTAGTTAAACCGCTATAAATTTGAAGTCCTTAAACACATCGCAAATAGAAGTTAAGCAAAAAAGAATATTTTAACAAATATTTTTTGAAAAATGCATTCATATTTGCAGAGGTTATTTAGCTAAACTGCTAAAAATGTGATATTTTAAATTTTTTTTTAACTAAAAAACCAACGAATTTTTGTACAGGTTTTGTAACCGCTACAAACATTAAACCGCTATAAAAACTGTCACATCAACTGCTACAAAGTGTGTAATATTGAAATTTAAATATTCCATATCCCGCCAAAGATCATGAAATTTGTAGCAGTTTTAGTAGATAAACCATTACAAAGTGTATAATTTTGAAATTTGAATATTTCGAATACTGCCAACACTTACTAATTTGTAGCGGTTTTTAGTATACCGCTATAAAATGTGATATTTTGAAATTTATTTATTTTTTTAAAAAATACCAATGAATTTTTGTAGAGGTTTTGTAACCGCTACAAAACGGAAAAAAAAAAACTGCTATAAACGTTAAATCGTTACAAAGTTTGTAATATTGAAATTTAAATATTTCGTATCCCACTAAAGATCATGAAGTTTGTAGATAAACCCCTACAAAGTGTGTAATTTGGAAATTTGAATATTTCAAATCCTCGCTAATATTCATTAATTTGTAGCCGTTTTTTTTATAACCGCTACAAAATGTGATATTTTGAAATTTATTTATTTTTTAAAAAATACCAATGAATTTTTGTAGTAGTTTTGTAACTGTTACAAAACCGAAAAAAAAAAACCGCTATAAACGTTAAACCGCTACAAAAAATTGTCACATCAATCACTACAAAAGTTTCACATATCCCTATAAATACCTCTACCACACCTCATTTCACACACTCTCATTCATTTCTTCCCACTCCCTTCTCTCTCGTTTTCTTTCATTTCTTCCCACCCCTTACAAAATCTTTGATTTCAATGTTTTATTTTTTTTCCTTCTTATAATATTGATACTAATTGTTTTTTCTTATAAAAACTTTAAGGATATTTCCTCAATATTCCTTCTTTCATCATCAACATTCTTTCCATAATCAAATATCATCTACTTGGACAACATAATTTTTCTTGCTCGAGGTGGACAACACAATAAGTCCTTATTATCTACACATTCTTAGTATTATACCTACATAATATTTATACTTATCTAATTTAAGTTAATCATTTTTCTAAATATTAACTATTATCATTTAATTTGTCACTTAATAATAAAAATATTCAACATAATATTGTAACAATAGACTCAAATTAGGATTTTTTTTTCCAATTTTGCAATATTTAAAACCGCTACAAATTTTAATTCAAATTTGGCTTAGATATTTGGTTTTATGAAATTTTATCCAATATTTGTTTTTGGCGCCAATTTTTTTTTTTTTTGAAATTCGTCATCTTGATCGCATCTTGTAGCAGTAACTCAAAACCACTACCAATGCAGTAGCGGTTTTAGAAAACCACTACAAAACATCTTGCAACGGTGTATTTTGTAGTGGTTCTTTGAACCGCTACTACTGTCATTTGTAGCAGTTAAAACTACTACAAATACGTAATTTTAACCGCTACAAAACATCATTTTTTTGTAGTATGAGTTTGTTTAGATTATGAATTCTAAATTCCATGATAACTCTATCCAGATCATCGTCATTGCCTGCGTTTTGAGGAGAATAACCACTCGATCTCCATTCGGATTTCCATCATTAAGCTCGTCTGACATGTTGCTGATGCAGTAAGGAATTCTCATCTTTCCTAACTTTTTTGCCTTTGCTTGTACGTTTGTTCAATCTCATAATCAAAGGGCTCAAGATCACTAACACGAATTCCGCTCATACAATAACAGAAGTACCTGAAAATCAGAAACAGAGAGAGTAAGAAAGCAAATTAAACGCAACTTTTCAAAACAAGAACGTGCTTACATAAATAGTATTAATTATCCCCGAGTGGCACCACAAACTTGTTGGTCGAATTCCCTTATGGCAAGTGAACCATTCAAACAAATAATAAAATGATAAGTAAAGTATTGTCCCATAGAGATTAAAATACCCGCTTATGTAGCATGAGATTGATCAAAAGTTGCATGATTACTATATTTAAAAAGATATGAGTGTTGTGACGTGAACCAATAATTATATAAAACCAAAGAAAAAGATTGAGAGCGAATACAAAGAGAAATCAAATTTAAATAGGTAGAGCTCATACTTCCCCTTAATTTGCACTTCCTCCCTAGATTGTTTTGACGTAGTGCTACAACAATACTATAACAACTTCCTCAATGCTTATAGCAAAGTTCTTTAGTTAACCTTCTACTATTGTATACAGAAGCTTCTACAATCCTAAAATTATACTCCTTACTATACTTTTCTCATATTTCAGTGCAGATTTTCAAGCTTGGAATAACAAGTAAAACATGTGTAATGGTTGTATGAGATAAATTCATTTTTGTAGTTTATAATTTAGATAGAATTCTGTACAAACTCTACTAGCGCACACTGTTTAATTGAGATATAATCTTAATTTCCTTTCAGTAAGCTAAAATCATGACTCTTGCTTATCAGTGGCCACCTAACTCACAAGACCAACATTAAATACATAATCAAACAAATTGGTTATATAAATTAGAACTTAGCAATCTGGTTCAAAATTACAAACTAAGGTTTCATCATCGTTCAACCAAAACAAAGTTAGTTCATGGCTGTCAAACAAGACACAACTGAAATTGATAAAATACAATCCATAGAATACAGAGAAAGAAACTAAAAACGAAGAGGAGTTGTTGAATGGGGTCGATGGCATAGGGTAGTATATGTCATGTAACACCTCTGCGTCTTCTTCGTATCAATAGCCTTCTATCACAGCTGATTTGTCGTGCTTCTCAATGTTCACTGTCTCGAGCTTCTTCGGCACATTCGTGTATCGTGCATTCCTCTTAGTGTTGGTCGTATTTTTCTTTTATGTCGAGATCCTTGCACTACACGTCCAATATGTTTGTTAATGAGCTGGGCTTTCCTCTTCTATCAGGCCCAGCTGGAAGATTTTGTCTGATTGATTCTGTTGTGATTAGCGGGATTATGTTCTAATTTCCCGCAATCTTTGACTTCTGTCTTCCTTAAGTCAGCTGCCTTCTTTTGTCATTCCTTATCTACAAAGCCTACTTAACATTTGGCCCAAGATCCTGCAAGTTATCTTTTGTATTTTGTCAAGAAAAGATCATTACATAACATAATATGATATTTCATATAATTGTCCGTACGATGCTATAGCATCACGACAGTATTACTTTGTTAGCTCAGGAATATATCATATTCTAAGTCTTATTTCTACCTACATACGGGATAACAGCTAAAATGTAACAATTCAACTTATCTAACCCATATTTCCACTTATGCATAAATTCTATCATATCTACACATTTTAATCACAGAAACATAATTCAAATCAGTTATCCCTTAGTTCAGAAGTACCATAACTAAGTGCTATCGGAGCCTTAATGTATCTTGCTAATCACACATGTTTAGATATATCATTTGCTGTTAACTCATTTAATCACACACACTACTACAAAAAAGGGTTACTACTTTCTTAAAGGACGTCCTTATTTTTTAAAAGGAAGTTAAAAGTGAATGTAGTGGCATTCGTGTAATTATATACTTATATTCTAAAATGTGGCGTCCTAAAAATATATTTAGAACATCTAAAATAAATTAAGGCGTCCTAAAATAAGTTCAAGGCGCCTAAAATTAAAATTTTTGCGCCAAAAATTAATTGTTTAGCGCATTGGCGCCATTTCGCGAATTTTTTTGGCGCCAGCTAAAGTTTTAGGAATAATTTTCCTTTTTGGCGTCCTGAATTGGGCTAAAGACGCCTTAATTTAATTTATTGGCGTCTTGAATTATTATCAGGACGCCTGAATGTAATTTATTGGCGTCCTGAATTTAATTAGGACACCTTAATTAAAATTTTTGGCGTCCTGATACAATTTCAAGACGCTTTAAACAATTTTGTGGCATCATGAATTAATATCAGGGCGCCTTAAGAAATTTTTTAGCATTCTAAATAGGTTTTCAAGATGCCAAAATTGCTTATTTGACAAAGCCCGCGTCCCACCCACTATTTCTCAGCTATTTCCCTTTGCTTCCCTCATTGAATCCTCCGTCGAACCCTATCGACTCAATCCCCTTGCTCGGTTGATGCCGAACCCAAGCCCTAATCGCGATCACACTCACTCTCCCCTACCTCACATTGTGTGTGACAGTCCGTCTCCTTCATCTTCCCTCTTCGCGGCGTCTGTCCAGTCTCATTCTCTGTTTCCGGCGCGTCCCCCCACCTTCTCTGACGATCTCTAACGGTATGCCCTTGCTTTTATGGTTCTTCGACCGTATGTGTAAAAGATAAATGTTTCAAATAGGAAATTAGGGCGGCTTAAGGAGAGCTAGAGAATCGAGTTTTAGAATGGTTCTTTTAGAATTAGATGTTTATAGGAGGTGGTGTTTGAGCTGGAATGGAATCCTTTTATAAGGCTATTGATCGAATCCATCAAGTTCTTTTAGGCAGTTGCCAGCTATCCAATGCTCGTTCTTAAGGTCTTGGCCTTGACTAATCCAGTAAGCTAGATAGTAGCAAAGAGAAAAGAATGGCGCTCACGAAAATCTTTTTTGATGTTGATGGGTCGACACATGGCTGTGTATTAACGGTATTAGGCTTCTCATCTCCAGCTTTATTTCTATTTGCACTATGTTCTATGTAGCTGCTTGTGTTTAATTTCCTGGTGTTGTTTTGTGGCCTGTGCGTGATGTAGGAGAGAAGATGTAAATTTAGACAAACCTTAGTTGAAGTTTTAGGAGCTTATTTGGATAGGAAATTTTGTTCAAATTGTTTTGGTTGTTGTAATAGGAGATTGATTTAGGTTCTGTTTTCTTGGATTTGAACTGAATCTTGGTGATTAATTAAATTTGGAAAGGATAGTAATTCCTTTTTTTAATTAGAAAAGCATAGAAATTGTATACATGGGTGTAGATGGAAGTCATTTTTTATTTTGGAATAAGCAATCTCTGTTCATTTCACATATTTTTATTTTCACTTGTGTTTGTTATACGTGGGTTGTCGGTGTTTTTGGCGTAATAATTGTATTGTTAGTCTTTCCTATTGTCTTAATTGACTCTTTTTATTTTGAATTTGTAATGCTTGCATATTGGTCTTTAATGGAGCATTCATTCCTCAAGTTGACACTAAAGATGTTAGTCTTTTCTATTGGTATTTCATTCATTGCAATATTACTATATTTACCATGGATTGGCAAATACTCATTTGTTGTCAATTTGACATGCAAACAACTAAATACATGTTATATAGTTTGCTTTTTTAGTTGAATATATCTGGTGATGTCAACATTTCTTTTATAACCTGTCTTTTATTGCATGATATGTGGATTTTACCAAGTGCATAGGAAATATTAGCTATTAATGCTGCGGTTTGCTGAAACATAAAAGCATATTATTTAATTTATGGGATAAGGGTCTTACATGCCATGGAAGTTTTCATTCAGGAGCACTGGTAAGACGGAAGTTTTTTTTGGACCAAAAATGCCACGGAAGTTTTATTTGAGGAGCAATTTTGCCCGGAAGTTTTCAATAAGGAGCAATTTTGCCTTACGTCCCCAAATATTAAATTTGACTATTAAATCGAGTCAAAGACCACACATGTTATGCCTTGAAAAGGTCAAACTTGGAGCCAAAGAAGGAGATCCTTGAGATGTTGAGCTCAAGTCGGCCAAAATTTGTGAAGCCGAACTGGTCAAAGGGACCGAAAGGTCGATCATCACAAAACTCAAAGGAAGCATCACTTATGATCTAAGCAAATGATCAGTCTATACAAACGTAAATATTATCACTATTGATTTGTTTTACTGAACCAATTTTTGGAACAATTCGTTTCTCGTTTTGTGTTTTGTGACAGACATTTCAATCCCTTTGACCAGTTCGGCTTCACAAATTCTGGCTGCCTTGATTTCAACATCTGAAGGATCTCCTTCACTGACTCCAAGTTCAACCTTTTCAAGGCATTACATGTGTGGTTTTTGACTGATTTAATAGTCAAATTTAATATTTGGGGACGAAGGGAAAAATTGTTACGTTTTGTAAACTTCCGAGGCAAAATTACTCCTTAGAAACTTCCGGCAAAATTGCTCCTTAAAACTTCCGGTAAACTTCCTCAATGAAAACTTCAAAAATTGCTCCTCAATGAATACTTCCGGGGCAAAATTGCTACGTCTTTTGAACTTCCGTGGCATTTTTGGTCCAAAAAAAAACTTCCGTCTTACCAGTGCTCCTGAGCGAAAACTTCCATGGCATTTAAGAACCCTTATCCCTTAATTTATTTGGTTGTGTATGTAGGCACTCTCTTCTTATGTATTTATAGTAGCTAATGTCATTCTTCATTCATCTAAAGATGTTCAGTCTAGGCACTTGGATGAATTATTTCCTCCTCTAGTTCCATTATTGACCTCAAATCATCACCGCTTACGTGGTTTTACTCAGGTTAGTTTGGGCAATGCTTGTCTTTAATCCTTTTGAATGATTAGACCATGACATGCTTTACTTGTTTTGCGATTCTTCTTTGCTGTACCAAATTCTACATAAACTGTTTCCATTGTTAAATGTTGACTCCTCCGAGGTTTTTCCTTTAGAGAAAAGGTGCTTTGTGGATTTGAAAACATACCTCACAAAGAACTCTGATTGTGCACGGTAAAATCTGATTTTATCTCTTATATATTGGTGATTGTACATGGATTCTGTTTTCATGTATAATTAGTTTAACCTTTTCTATTTCTTGAACTGTATGACATTGTTGTAAGCTACTTTAGATTTGCTTCTTGTTGCTCTAGGTTGCCAATAATTTTCTTTCTTTTTCTTGTTTTATAAAGAAATAACTCATTATAAATTTGTATTGCTCATACAAAATATATTGTACTGGATGGAAGGATCTGTGTCATTGGAATATATGTGATGCACGAGCTTTTTAGTATATCATGAAATTTTTCTTGTAGGCCTTTGTCTTTGATATTCCCATTCTAAAGAGGGGGAAGCCTGAAAGTTCCTACTTGTTGAAATCTTTATGGTGAAATTTTTAATTTTTGTTGTTGTTTTCCATATTCGGCTATAATTTCTTCAGTGGATTCTTTATTTTTTTCCAAATCAATCTTCATTGGAATATTTTTTTTTTCCTTGCTAAAGTTGTGTGGACTGTATGGTAGTTTATTAAATCAGAATAAGACCTCCTTGAACTTATCGAAGCCATGCATATGGACTAGCAAAGTATGGCAATTAGCTTACCGCAGCCATGAGATACTATTTTCTTTTGGATCCTTTTGAGAAAGCATTCGTGCCCTCAGGACATCTAAAGTAGAGAATAACTAGTGTACATAAGTAATAGCTATATTGATTATAGCATTTGTGCTTTGATCATTATATTGCAGATGGCTGTTGTTGCTTTAAACGTTTTCATTTTGAGCACTGTACCCTCTAATGGCTTGTATATGGTTGAATTACCATGACTCCTGAATGTAAACTTTGATATTTCTGTTTTGCAGCAAATTAGCCAATTATAAATATAGCAAGCATATAAAAAAACTCATATAAGGCGTCCTGAAAATATACTCAGGACACCATTAGTGTAAGGTGTCCTGAATCAAATTCAGGACGCCTTACATAAATCAAACAACTACCCCACCGAGACATCCCTCTTAAAAGGGACGTTAATTGGGTCTTATTTAGGTCATTTTTTAGGTTTTTTTGTAGTAATGACATGTCCAGATATATCATTTGTTGTTAAATTATTAGCAAGATATAGTCCTTCACCAACACGAAGGCATTGGAATGAAGTAAAACACATTCTTTATTACCTCACAGGCACTATGGATATGGGTTATTATAATAAAATGTATCCAAGCATGAACTGGTTGGCTATGCGGATATTGGATTTTTGTTTGATCCACATGATGGTAAATGAAAAATAGGCTATCTGTTTACATGGAAAGGTGCAACTATTTTTCATGACAATCTATGAAGCAATATATGTTAGATATGATTAGTTTTGATGATATCTTATATAGATGCCATTCTTAAGAGCAAAAAGCTTGTATAATATATTTATCTCCTACATTGACTAACTACTATGTTTAATGTAGATTAGTCCAAGTTGAATTATGGAAAATAATCAAGAAGGAAATAAGAGATTACATAAAGAAGAAATGGTAGAGAATGTCAAGGAAGCAAGAAGCTATCAAAGTATTTTGGGAACAATCAAGAAGAGGAAATATTGAAGAAGGTAGAACTTGCAGAGAATGATGAGTCCAAGTTGAATGAGAGAGAATGATCAAGAGAAGAGAAGAAAGAAAGAATTGAATTGTGGAGAATGATCAAGAGAAGAGAAGAAAGAAAGAATTGAATTGTGGAAAATGATCAAGAGAAGAAGAAAGAAAGGAAGAACTTGCTGAATGGAATGAAGATATCATTATTCAAGTTCTAGAAGTCTCCACGATCAAATGGAAGTTGGAATGACTCAACTCAGAGTTAAAACAAGCAAACTCTAAGCTTCAAGATGAGAAAACTCGAGTTCGAAACTCAAAACTCGAGTTTCCTACTTCGTTAAAGTGATTTGCTCCTCTGGTATGAGAAAACTCGAGTTTGTCACTAACTAACTCAAGTTAGTAGTGTCTTCAGCATCTCTGACGTCTCTAGACTAGGAAAACTCAAGTTTCCAAGTACAAACTCAAGTTTACAGTGCCAATCAGCAACTATGTTCACCTCTGTTTCACATTCAACTTGGGCGAGATCTGGTAATTTGATGATATCTCCCAAACCAGGGATCCGATTGAGGTGAAACTAGTGGCATATGAAACTATACTCCCAATGCATCATTTTGATATAAAATTCAAGCCCAAAGGATTTTAGGTCAAGGACATATAAATTTTTGAAGTTGACAGTGAAATCTACGCCACACGGCAAACCAAGCTTCAATGTTTTGAATGTATCTCATAAAATACAAATCCGATTCAGCTGAAATTGGTGGCATATGAAAGTAGGCTCAAGGGGATTTCCATCAAGATTTGAATGGACCAAAACGGAGTTCAGACCAATGAGATATGGCCTTTGAAAATTGACAGTTAGTTCAAGAAGGCTCAACAAAGTCAAAACTCAAGTTTTTAAGTTGGAAACTCGAGTTTCCATCCGACAGAGAGCAGCGAACGTTAGAGCATCTTCCAAACTCGAAGTTTGATCCAAAACTTCGAGTTTGATCAGACAGAGAGTAATCTGGAGTAATGCAACAACCTCCAAACTCGAGTTTTCATCTCTGCTTTAGAAAATCACCGTTTCGGAAATCCTGATTCTTTTGATAAACATCCAAATGATTACCCAATGACTTATAATACTTCTTAACATTATTTATATCATTTGTGTACATGTTTCAGATGATCAAAGGCTGTTAAACTGAAGATCGATGGTAAAGTAAATGCTAATGTCATAGCTGGTTCAGAAAATGAAGTTCTAACGGCTAGTTCCATTTGAGTCTAACGGCTATATTTCTTTATCCAACAGTCATTGAATCTTCAAACGGTCATATATTGATCTCTACCTATAAAAGAAGATAGATTCAAGGCAGAAGAAGTAAGACACAAGCCTACATCTTTAAAATGCTCATACTCTGATATTCACATTATTCACACTTTGTTTTCAATGTTTACATAGCTTATCATAGAGAGTGAAATAATTTGTACTGTACTTCAGTGTTTATTCATCTTCTCTTTTAGAGAGAGCATTTCTGATTATTAAATCATTGTAAGATCTCAAGTCGTGGGACTTGGAGATTGGGTTATCAGTTTACAACTTGTAAGGGGGAGTGTATCCTAGTGAGAGGATAACTTCGAGTACAAAGTGTGTAACTGATTGAAAGGTGTATCTCGGTGAGAGATTCGGCTTCACAAGTGCCTGGGTGAACTTGTGTGTTTGTATAGGCTTCTCTTGTACCTGGATAAACAATAGGATAATGGATTGAAAATCTCAAATGGAGCTTGGAGACTGGACGTAGGTCAATGATTGGGCCAAACCAAGTATAAATCGGTTTGCATATTCTCTTCCCTTATCTCTTATATTTCCGGATATATATTTGAATGTGCATATATATATATTTGAATGATTGATTATCACTTTATAAATTACCTCTTTCATTCAAACTGCTTTCGATAAGTTGCGAAAAGAATTTCAAAGTAACTAAAGTTTTATTAAAAACCAAATTCACCCCCCTCTTGGGTGATAGCTAGGTTTTTCAATATATAAAGCAAGTTGAGAATATCTATGGTTGAGATCAGTAGTACATCACATACGAAATATATTTCCAATAGTCTATATGAGGATAATGATGCATGTATTTCCCAACTACAGGAAGGATATATCAAGGGTGATAGAACAAAACATATTTCACCAAAATTCTTCTTTATTCGTGAACTACAAAAGGATGGTGAAATAGATATCCAACAAATCTGTTCAAGTAAAAATCTAGTAGATTTATTCACTAAGTCACTTCCAGGTACAATCTTTGAAAAGCTTGTTCAAGACATTAGTTTTCGCAGACTCAAAGATCTCAACTGATGTTGTCAAGAGAGTTGATGCAAATGATATGATAACAAAATTGGAGAAATACTTTAAATAACAATAATGTTTAAAGTACAATGATTGGCCCCTAGGACATAATTTCCAACAGAGGTACGTTCGCGTACTAGTAATTATAATCGTCTATATCTTATATCCTTATATGTGATAGAATGATTCATAGAGTGGTGGGCAAGACTCGGTCTTGGGTTATGTACCGTGACTAAAACTCAGTCTTAGGTCACTTGTTTATATACATTCAACTTTGTGCGGGTTATAGTCATGATAATGCCGCAGGGTTGTTTTCCTAGCATTGAGGATACAAGGAGTCATGGCATTGGTGAGCGCAAATGTTGTTAACATTACCTGTGTTATGTGCTATGTGCTATGTGCTATGTATCGTTGTGTTGTTAACATTACATATGCTTTGTGTTAGGTGATATGTATTTTTGTAACCTTACATCTGTTGTGTACTATGTATAGTTGATGCTGATATATAATGAATATTTGTCACATATATTGTTTATATCTGATAGAGGTTAACTGTTACCTGAGATTCAATTCGATTAAATCTTAGCCCTGACTAAAGGTTAAGGAATGGAACTTAGATCTAAGAAGACACCAATAGACGGAGCCATGAAGAGGCACTGATGGACGAAGCTATGAAGATGCACCGGCCGAGACGAGAATTAGAAGAAGTTTGATAGAGCTTAGTTTGTGGCATGAATCTGATAGAGTTGTTTCAAATCATTTGGTGATTAAACTAAGAAAGGGTTGGTCTATGTGGTTCAATCATAAGTCACCGTGAAAGATAGGAAGACTTCCACTAGACTTAAACACGGGCTTGACCAATGGGTTTGATTAATTGTATTGGGTACCAAGCCACAAGTCTAGTTAATGCTTGGTTTAAGATTGTATAATTACTATGTCAAGAATTTTAATTATACAAGTTCCGGATGATTGTATCACATGAATATTCCTTCAGGATATTTAATTTACTAGCCTATGCCTATACATTTTATATTAGTTACTCATTGTCCAAACGTTAGTGCATAATCTCCATTCCACTTTACTTTGATTTGTCAACACCATATTCCTAGATATTACGTGTCATTGGGCACAATAAGTAGTATGAAATTTGGGGTGTTACAGTTATCACATTTTTTATTATATATAAAGAATAAATGATACTTTGGCAGTTAACTGTGCAGCATATCAGAAAATGTTATGATCTCCACTATTAACAAATGGTGCCTCCAAAGGTCGACATCTGATCCTTTTGGGTCAATTCCACCATCTTGTCAACTTTGTTGCAGATATAAAAATGAGCAATTAATTGACATGAAGTTTAAAATATAAGCACATGTGATTCAGGTAGTAAAAATGAAGTCATATGTAATAAACATATAAGAAATATGATGTGAACATCATATTAATTGGTTAAAAGAATGATGTGAACCCCATAAAAATGTCATGAGAAAAAACATTGAAATCTTGAGATATAAGTATAACATGCATGCATTTGTTGCTTATTGCCATGAAATCTAGACTATTCAAATTAAATTTAGTTGATTCATATTTTAAGTTTTAATATGATATATAATTTTTCATTGTAAAATCTATTTTTTCCAGAAAAACGAATGTTATAAGATTATTTTTATTTTATATTCTGCATCTATTAAATTAAAAAATTATTACAAAATTTTAGATATAAGACTCTGGCACTTTCCAATCAAGTATGAGGTAAAGATTCTTGGTTAGAGGTTATATGTTTAGGTATATAGGTGATGGGCCCTATGTCCTATTCTGTGATTTGGTTTTGTTTGGTTGTTTTTGTCATTAATCAAACCATTGGTGTTAATGTATATTCCTTTATCTTTAATTAAGCGAGGATTATTAATGAAATTTAGAAGTATCCTCTTCCCTCTCAAATAATTTCAAGTTTAGAAAGAAATTGAATCCTTATTGATGAGCTAAGACAGCTTATACAAAATTCAATAATCCCATCACCCATTATACAAATATTATTTTTATTTTCATAACAAATAATAAATATTATTTCAACACTTCGTCGTGAACTTTTGATCCTCGTTTGGTTCCATTTCATTTTCAGCCCTTTTGTTCGTTTCCTTCATGTCATTTTAATATATATATATGGGTTTTATACTTCTCCTGTAAATGGGAGAAAAACTCTTCTCCCGCTAGCACCAAACGACATCGTTTTGCCAAGAAAACCTATTTCATGTTTATTTCCTTCTTTTGGCGATACGGCGATGGAGAGCGGCAGAGGAAGCGAGAGATGCAGCGGAGCAATAACGAATCTGACGGAGATGGCTTCCAATTTAATGATGTCTCTCTAGAAGCTTCTCCTCAAGAAAGCTGTCTCCGCGGACGATGAGACTTTCGCCAAAGCCTCCCTCACTGCTGAACAAGCCTGCACCATCAAGGTTTGCACCTTCACTGGGAATTTTTTTCCTGTTCTTTCATCTTGCTCTTGATTTTTGAGGTCGAAGTGGTCTTAAAAGTAATTTATGAAATAAGAATTGGATTATGTTGGGTAGTTAAGAAGGATTGTTTCTTGTTAAAGTTGGATTTGATTAACAATCTTAGCCATCACACGATCTGGACTTCTTATTAAATAGGTGCAGAATTAAGTTGTATAATTCTTAGGCAAGTTTGCTGAGAATTAAGCTAGAGGAAGCAAAGAATGACAGATCAAGCATTTGAGCCATGTTGCAGGAAGGCCAGAGTTTCCATAAGGGCACTTTCTCGATTTTTCTCGGTATGGACATATTTCTCTTTGACTTGGATTAATATTATATTAGTTGAGTAAATTATACATTCACCCTTTGAGGTTTTCAAAGCTTACATTCCAAACCCCTTTGGTTCCAATTTTAATTCAAGGGGGAAAAATTTATCTTTTATGAGTTTACTGATTTCAGAAGATGAACATAAAGTTAATGGTACTACACTGAACTGTTCTTTTGACTCTTCTATATTTGAAGGCATAGGCACGTTGAAGTTGTTTTAACAAACACTTCGATTTATATTTTGATATCTGATTATAGGGGATAGCAGAAGAATCTATCTATATATGTAGCACTAATGGTCTTGAATTGATATGGTTTATATGACAAAGTTCACGCCAAGCCAAACAATTAGCAGAATGACCACTCAGGGGTCTTGCGGATTCCTGTTTATACCCCATCCGTATGAAAATTGATAGGAAAAATGTTTCCATGATGTATATCATCTTATACTCTTTATTCTTCTAGGAAATTGTAGATGAATACAAATTTATGATGGCAGAAGATCACTTGAAGAGAGCAGCAATTAGACAACACTCATTTCAAGTGGTAAAAAGGAGGATTCTACCATGGGGGAGATTATATATTTTCGTGATTCAGATGATGAGAAGCCAGATTCTGATGAGGACCCAGATGATTATTTGGGAAGTGATAAAGTCAAAGTTTGAGAATATATAGGGCCTTTCTAATTGTTGTGGTGCAATTGACACCAGACACATACTGATAATATTTTTGGAAACTTGTAATTATTTACTTCCTTTTTTGGGCTAAACAAATAAATGAAGCTAATTGTTACTTGATATGTATAATGACTTTTGTAATTGTATTAGCTATTACTCATTTTGGGCATAGTTGATAGCAATTTTAGTTTGAGCAACTTCATTCATTTCTAACTTTAATATATTACACTTGTTGTATGCATTGAAGTTCTTTTGTACAAATCAAAAGTCAGCAAGTTGACTTTACATGTTGGCTTTACATTTGATTATCAAATCTAATGAAAGTCACCAAAAAACTCATATCATAATGATTGTATATACACCAAAAACTTATCCATATGCATTTGAAACACTTGCAATCGCCCTATTCTTTTTGCTTCTCTCTTGCAACTTCCATCTACAAATGAAACTTCACAAAATTTTCATCAAGTTTAAAAAGGAAATCACAAACATAAATAGAAAATTTAGAAATGAGTACCTTTAGCATCTGACAACCTATTTTATTATGACCCTTCCCTTGACAATAACTGCAAGTTTTTTGTTGTTTTGTCGACAACTCTATGCTTGATTTTATTCGAGAAGAAACCTTTGGACGCCCTTTAGTTTTGACTGGTTGAGTGGGATCACGCACATCATTAATGAGTGAAGCTTGTGGAATCGTTTGGGTAACTGGTTCATCTTCACCTCTCTTTCTTTTTCTTTCCAACTGTTGTTGCAAAAATTCAGCAACTATAGCATCAAACCTTTTAATCTCACAAATAGAATCTCTTGCTTCGAAATAGCCAAAGTGCACTTCGAATGAATCGACCACAAAGACAATGTACTAATTTCATTAGGATTTGTTTCACCATGAATGGATACAAGATTTTCAGCCTTATAGCTTACATTCATGGTCCATCTAGACAAGATATATTTTTCAGAAGGGTCATTATTTGTTTCTTCTTCATAATGTATAGAATATGTTTACACAAAATCCCCATAGTCTCAAACTTTGCACAAGAACATTGAGTCGTGAAGCTTTCACGTCAAATGGTATTCGACAATTGCCTACCATTCTTTATCAACATTAGGAGACCCCACCCGGTACGTAATAAGGTTTTCCTTTGTTGCAATTTTTTCATGAAAATAATCAAGTATGGCAGCCTTCCACTCATTTTTGAAAATTTGAAATAATTTTCTTGTGTACCGTTCTCCAACTATTGCTTCAATAGGGTGATTAGTCTCCAAAACTGCTTTTGTATTTCTAGTTTTGAAATCCTCATCTTCCTCCGCATCCCTCCTAGATTTGATTGCTTTGTCATACTGGATGCAAAAATCATTTAACATTGTGTTAGAATTGACATATCCATCAAAAAATGCATTGATGCTCTCACTTCGACCACTTGTGGTCATTCCTGGAAAAAAATGTATCTTTCAAGTATGCCTTTGCCCAATGATGACGTGAATCATACATGTTAGCCAACCAACTATTTGTTTTAATATCATATTTATTCCTCAATACTTCCCATTTGCCTTCAAACTCATCAATGTTTCGACTTTTGTACCACGCACGGAAGTCAACATCAAAACTATCTTTAAATTGTGCCCGTGGTGCTTGACTATGCTCCATAACATGTTTCTTTATATGCCAAGCACAAAAACGATGTCGTACTCCTGGAAATATCTTGGCAATTGCTTTTCCCATAGCTTTATCTTGATCAGTGATTATAGCAACGGAGACTTGTCAAACATACATGTCCGAAATTGTTCAAACAACCATGTAAATGTTGCCTCTGTTTCATCTTCTAACAAAGCAAAGAAATAAAATTGTCATCCATGATGATTAACCCCACAAAAGGAGCAAAAGGAAATTTGAACTTGTTTGTTTTATAAGTCACATCAAAGACAAGGACTTCACCAAAATGAGCATATGCAGCTCTTGACCTACCATTTGCCCAGAATACGCTTCTTAATGTTCCATCTTATGCTAAATCCATATGAAAATAAAATGATCCATCAACCATGGACTTCCTTTGAAAGTGTTTGATGATGCCCTAACATTCTCGCCCCACATTATTCTTTCGCTGGCTGGATATAATACTGTTGATTTGAACTGGAGTAAGATCAAACTCTTCGTTCATAGCGCTCACAACCTTTGAAATTTTTGAAGATGTTAAACCCTCCCGATAAAGCTTAGAAACAACATTTTGTCAAATCCGAGCGTCTCAATTCATTTTGAGAAAGAAACTTCTTCACCTTTGTTGGAGTGTTAATCAATGGATGATTGTGTGTATCATTGAACTTCTCCACTTTCCATAGGCCATCCACCAACTTTACTTGTAACATCGCCAAACAATTAGTCCTTGTATCCCTTTGCCTTTTAACATTGTCAACATCAATTCTTTTATCATCTAGTCTCTTGACACCTTGCTTCGAGCACACATAATTCCACCTATATGGTTGTTTTGTAATTGTACTCTTGTTATTGTATTGCTTACATATTCCGAACCCCTTACCTTTTGCGTAAGCATTGTAAAAAGCATAAGCTTCTTCCTCAAAAAACTCTAGTTAAAAAAGGGGTCTTGCTTAATTCAAGATCAACACTTCCCACAATTTCATGTGCATTATCTTCCCCACATTCACCATCTTTGTTTGCCATGATTTTACTGAGATCGTCTTCTCCAAATTCAGCCGTATTTTTTTCCAAATCGACAATATCTTCTACACGTACTAAACTTTTACTCATGTCAATATCTTCAATAGTTATAATTTGAGAGTGATCCATCATGGAGAAAAATCCCAATTCTGCAAAACATTATATTTCAAGAATTAGCTTGAATTTTGATGCATGAAAAATCGTAAATAGGATACCGAAACTGAGGAAATATAACCAGTTCACTCTAGTTTGTTTCTATAGAAATTGAGTGATTGGATCACTCGATTTCTACCGCAAATAAATATATTAAAATTTTATGCCAAGGACAAAGGTAAAATTAGAGATTGAATCAAATATAATAGGCTTATGAAAGGAGAAGTATAAGAAGTAGAGCAAATAATAAAGAATTCGTGTTTATGTCAGATTCCAACCACTGTTATAGCTCAGGTATACTATTGCTTCTACAATATTCATGTTTATGTCACCTCGCGCTCTTTATTTGATTTGATTATTCTAATCTCAACTTCTTGTTTCTTTTTCTCACACATTGGTCTATACCTAATGGCTCCAGTTGATTCTTCTATTCATGGCAAGACGGGATAAACGACCCATATTCAATAATTGATGTTGTCTCCAACCTCGATGCGTGCTTATAGACACGACATTAAATACATTACCCGATAGGAACTGGCATCGATTTGCACGGTTATAAAATATGGTCTCATCATAATCAAACAAAAAACACTTGGACACTCGTGTTTATCCGAATTTAAACAATGGATATAATGAAAGGGATATATGTACACATACAATTTCAATGAAACAGTAGCAAATCCAGTTAGAAATCATGACAGCAACAAAACCTATTTCATAAGAAGTCCATATCGTGTGATGGCTGAGATTGTCGATCAAATCCAACTTTAACAAGAAACCATTGTTATTGCTTGGAAGCCATCTCCATCGATTCGTTATTGCTCCGCCGCATCTCTCGCTTCCTCTGCGCTCTCCATTGCCGTATCGCCAAAAGAAGGAAATAAACATGAAATAGGTTTTCTTGGCAAAAACGCGCGTTTGGTGCTAGCAGGAGAAGAGTTTTTCTCCTGTTACAGGAGAAGTATAAAACCCATATTGGGAAAAACATTTCTCATGTTGTAGGAGAAATGCTATCTCATTTACACACACATAAAATGGTGGGACCCACACATATATATAATTAGCATTATATGTATATGTGGGTTACACACATATAAAATGGTGGGACCCACACATATATATAATTAGCATTATATGTATATGTGGGTCCTACTATTTCATGTGTATGTAGGAATCTTCTTTTTTCAAAACATGAGAAAATTAAACCCCTATATTATTTGCTTGTCGTTTTAATATTTCATTGACGTCATTATCGTATACGGTTGTCCTCGTTGACCCATTAAACAAAAAATTATTGGGAAGAAATCAACTTCATTACTGGGAAGAATTTTCTCAATGAAAAGACAATATTGACTTTGTTACTTTGTTTGGTACTCCTATGAACCTAAATGTAAAATTTAGTTAACGAATTTGAGTAGATTAAGATTATTAATTAATATCACATATTTTTTTCTAAAACGTTCTAACTATATTCTTTAATTCACTCACTTTCTCTACTACTTGAATACTTTTAAGAGAATATCAATATGTTAATTTAGAAAAAAAAATTAATAAGCATATGAAATATATCTTACATTAAGAGCCTCAATTAACTTGACATTAAAGAGCGGAGGAGTATTTATTTTTGCCCAGATGAAACAAATTTGGGTATGGCCATAATAGAAGAGAGAAAAATATGAATTCTGTCATTTCTCATTGAGAAAACAATTTATTTTAAATAAAATCTTCTTATTTAACAAATTTCACTTATTATTCTTATTCAAATAAAAGAAAAATAATACTCATACTCCATAAAATTTTACAAATTATAGGACCATAATAACTTCCAGGATCAAGACCACCCAGAAAAAAAATACCATTATTATCTATAGAATATGATGAGTAGAAAAGTCATACCCAAACACGCGCTAGCTGGTTCTTCTTCTTGTTCTTCTTGTTTGTGGTACAACAAAAACTCTTATTATTGAATAATCATGTTGTTCCGTTCACAGTTCTTAAACAAGAGTGCGCTTCATGACAAATAATCCTCCCAAATCCTTGTAAGTTTGGTCTGAAACTGGAAATAAGGTAGTCAACTGTTCTGCCAATTGCTTCTCATATTGAATAAAAAACTCGTCCACAATCCCTTCTTCAAAATGCTTCTTGAAAACCCCTTCCGACCAAGCCCTTAGGTTCATACAAGCCTTTTGAGCGTCAGGTTAGTTGCTTCGTGTCAATTAAGCGATACAAGAATTCTGACTTCTCAATTTCGAACTTCCCATTCTTCTCAATCAATTCTATTACCTCTTTTGATGCTGGTGTGTAGATAGGTATGTTGAATGAATCAACCAGTTCATGGCTTATCAAGCCCTTCATTCGCAAAATATGTTGATCATAAAATCAAATATTGATATAAACTCTAGAATAATAAGAAATTAAGTGAATTACAAGAATTGTGAGATCATATATATAGAGATAACACTTTACTTCTATTTCTCTAATACTACCTTGGATCCCTAAGTAATTAAACAAACTAAATAAATTGTTTAATCATAGTATATGTTGTATATTATTAGTTTATATATGTATCAGTTTATAAGTCGACAAATTAGTTTGAAGAAAATTATTAATATAAATACTTTAATTTAATTTCTTCATATTCCTTAATCTATCCCAAAAAAAAAAAAAAAAAAAAAAAAAAAAATTGACTTGTAAGGATCGGAGGGAGTATAATTGCATGGGGCTTCAAAAAGAGAGAGATGAAATGAACCCCACTTGTTAGATAAGTTTGACGTAGCAGCCACGCATCTATTTCTCTTTCTATAATTTAGGGTGTGCATGGCAACCATTCTGTTCGCCGGAACTGATTCTGAGATGAAACAGTTTTTTCTAATTCTATGCTTGGGAAGAATTCTGAGAATCGAATTGCGTTTGTTAACTCATTTTATTTTTACTCCGAGAATCGAGAATCATGTTTGTTAACACATTTTATTTTTCATTCCGAGAATCAAAATTATGTTTGAGAATTAGAATGACCTAATACATTATAAATCTATTTCTTTATTTTTTGTTTACGATTTCATCAACGGTATAAAATAATCTATTTCTTTACTTTTGCTCTCATTTTTTAATACCATATTATTACCTTAATATTAATTATACAAATGAATGAATGAATATTCAAAAGTCACATTACTCAACTAAATTTTCATGATGTCACAATAATTTAAAGCAAAAATAATTGATGTTGTATTGAACCAAAAATATAACAAGTCTCCAATGAATATTGAATATGTCTCTTAATCTATCAACATCATATTGGGGGCAATTGATTGTCTCTAGCTAATTGGTTTGCAATATTTTTCTTAATAATGTTTATTTCAGTCACTTGATTTGGGGGAACTTCATCATCTATCGCTGCAGATGTACGGGCTGATGGTGCCATGTTGGGATTTGCATAATGTGCTAGATTTTTTGTCTCTATCGATGATCCCTAATAAAGTTATGTACCGCACAACATGCAATCACAATGAGAGCTTGCTTCCGAAATGAAAATGGAGGCATTTTACGTAAAATTGGGAACCTATTCTTCAAAGCTCCAAATGACCGTTCGATTACATTTCTCAAGGAAGAGTGCCTATGGTTGAACAACTCCTTAGTTGATCCGGGTTGATTTCGCCTTCCTCTATAGTCATTCAAATGGTAGCGTTCTCCTTTGAATGGTGTTAAATAACCATCTCTTGTTGGGTATCCGTAATCAACGACATAAAATTTGCCTACACGTTGACAAGAATTTACCAAAAAATAAATTGCAATAAAAATAAGGACAATCAAATGTGAAACTAAAGGAAAATGTTATTCACATTGCTGTACAAACTCATCGTACTGGTGGGGATGAGGGAATTCCAACCTAGGAGTTTCAAGCGCAGAGTAAAAATGCGACAATCATTTGCGATCCTTCCCATCCGGCATACACAAAAGTGAACTTCATGTCAAAGGAACATGCACACATGACATTTTGGGTTGTAATTTGTTTCCTGCCTCTAAATGGTATTTGCTTATTCTCAGGCAATGTAGCACTTTCAAAATAGTATTCCAACCAAAGCCAGATATGCTTAGTAATTTCTTGAAACTTGAATATTCTTGTCTAAGTTTATTCATCTTGTTTTTCAGTTGATGAATTTTGTAATCCAGCCCTGATTGTTTTGTAAATTCATCGTTAATGCTCTTCCATGCGTTCTTGTTGAAAGTAGAGGTTGTTCTATTCCCTTTTTTCACTTCCTCAACCATCAAAGTAACAAGAAGGATTGTGTTTTTATCAGTCCATTTTGCTGTGTACCCTTCGGATGCCATTCTCAATTGAAGAAATAACCCCACTGGTTAATATACTATCTATTAAATTTATAAGACCAGAGAACCCACTTTAGGAACAGTAGACAAGACGAGAGAACAGGGTAGTGTAATCTAGCTTATAAACCGATAAATTATACAAGAGCTTTAATATTTCATCTATTGTTTAAAGTAGTGTAATCTAAATTCATGAGTCCAAGAGTTTTATAAAACACTCTAAGCAAAAAGATGAGAATGAAAGATCCCACTGAATTGAATTGGGTACATGAAATTTTTTATTTTAAAAACTCCTCTAGCTTTCTGCTTACATATATGATCAAATATCATATCGTTTTAAAGCCAAAAGAACATGCATTATGAAGAGATTACACGACATCGGTGAGAATTATTTTCCCAATTTGTGTTACCAATATTCAAGCAAGCTCATGCTAAATTCAAAATTTATAATGCAAATTCACAAGATACAAGATTGGAAGGGTTACCTTGAAGTCACTTTATCAAGAATATAGGCCACCAGCCCTGCATCCACAAGAAGAAATTGCTCGTCACTGAGAAATTTGCAGCTCAAGTTGAAACAATGAAATCATATAATGTGAAAAATAAACAAAAACAAAGAAACATACGTTTGAATGAATCATGAATCATGAAAGTATAATAAATTGACTTGTACGCTGGAAGAATTCCGCCCCTGAACCCTAGTTAGTCACATTGATTCATATTGCATATACTATTAATTTTAACTAGGTTATTATCAGCACAGTAATCATATTGCATATACCATCGTTCTGTTCTCTTTCTTCTTCATGTCAAGGTCATAAAAAATTGATACTAAGTAGAACCTCTGTCTTGAAATGTTCCATCCGCTTAAACATTTTATTAATAATAACCCAAATGATTAGTGTAATATACGATCTATCTATTCTAACAATAATAATTGTGGGAAGATGCGATCAAAACATTTCTTTAGGCCGGGAGAACAATAGTGTGAAGCCTCGATCGGCCCGAGAAAATTCACATCAAGGTAAATTGTTCGACGGTAATTCCAAATTTGACTTGATCCTCATCGGCTTCAACACATTCATACACAAAATGAAGGATAAGTTAAGAAGAACACAAGATAAACATGTAATCGCATAAAACGGCTTCGTGGTTCCATTGAAAAAAAGGATCCACGGATTCCTATCAAGATACGAAACGAATTAATCTTATTCTTGGTCCAATCATAGCATCGCCGATCACAGCTTAGATGGCTCTCGGAGACGTGGCATTGAACCTAACTCGTAAAAAGAAAAAAAAAGGCAGAATAACTAAAATAAACGAGAAAACCCTCGAGTCCCGCTTCAAATCACACACACAAGCACCACCAAAGCCACAATGATCCCGGCCGTTCAAAAACCCCAAAATGACGCCGTTCCGCGGAGGAGTCGGGATGGGGATTGAAACCGGCGGATAGGAAAATTGGGAATCGGGAAGCAATCGCTTTTTTTAGAGTGTCATACGGCACTTCCTATCAATTTGGGTATTCTTCCTCATAGGGATTCACATTTTTGTTCATCGGAAAACCTAAATCGCTGAACCACTAACAATACAAAAAGAACAAGAAGTAAAGAAATGAGGGGAAGAGAGGAGAAGGGGGAAAACAACTTACCAAAGTCAGAGAACGTGAGACGCTCGCGACGGCGGGCGGTGGTGAACTGGTCGCGCTGTCGCCGGTTGAAGGTCGAGAGAAAGGAGCGAAATGGAGAAGCTCCTGTAAAGGTCGAGAGAAATGAGCAGATCGCGTGGAGAAGGCAAGCCCACAATTGATTCTCGTTTTGGGGGGGAACCGAGAATCAAACTTTTAGCTTTTTTTTTTTCATTCCCCGGCACGGAAAATAAACCGGTTCATCCCGGGAGTAAAAAAAAAAAACCGGATTTACCAAACGCAATTCTCATCTATTTTCATTCTAGGGAACAGAAATTAGAAAAAAACTCATTCCCGCAATGTTACCATGCACACCCTTACAACATTGCGTTGTTATAGCAAGGAATTAGGGTTTGAGAATATTTGTTACTCCCTCAGTCCCTTATTATATAAGTTTTAAACTACATCCTTATGTGTAAAGAAGAGAAGATAAGTGAGAGAGAGAAAAATGCAACAAACACAGACAACAATGAGTAAGATTGGAAAAATGCAATAAATTATTAGACAAACCTAAAATGAAGCTTATATGTTGAGATACACCTATTTACAAATTTGAAACTTATAATAATCAAGGGATACAGGGAGTATTACCTTATTGGCCATCTCAACAAGAACATCTCCCATGATATTTAATAGAACTTGAAATGCGTTCTTAGTGTCTGGTGGGACGCATAAAAAGGTGAGAGTCATGATGCCTCCAGGAACAATTTCTAAGGCTCTTGAATTTAGGAAGCTTTCAAAGTCTCTTTTGAATTGTGCAGAATATGCCTTTGTAACTTCCTTGTCTTCATCTATATAGAAAATTTTTCCTTTATTATAAGCAGGAGAGTTCTTGTCAACTATCTCTTTAGGTACCCTTGAGAGCCAATGAAGAGCATAAGTTGAGTTGAAAACATGAATGCTTGATTCTGGAAATAATCTTCCATGAAACGAACCGGGCAGGGCTGCTGCATGGTACTGCTTGTCCTCAGGGAGGGACTTGAAAAGTGTATTAAAATCATTACCAACATGATCATTGAAAAACACTTGAAATTCAAGTGAGTCAAAACCATGTCCTTGAGATTGAGATTTGAGGTTCACAGTGTCTATAAAGTTCTGAACAATGAAGAAGGTGTTAGGTCCAACAGAACATCCCAAATCTGCAATGCGGATAACATTAGAGGAATAATGTAGAACTGTTTCAAGATCAAGCATCGCAAGAATCGCTTCTCTTATAATGTGTTTGGTAACATCTGCTGTCAATCGCTGCATACAAATTAAAGATTCAACATCAACATTAACATGAAAGTAATATATGTAAAGGGATGAAAGCCCTTGCCACTTATTATGTCAATCTGAGTTGGTAAAAAATAATTCTTTTAATTATAATTTGAAAAACTTTTAAATTGAAGGAGAAATGTGCGCACACACGCAAATACATTAAAAGTTTATATATGTTTTATATTGAAAACAAACAAATTTCTTATTTTAGAAAACAACTTAAGATTAAAAGTTTGAATAATAGACCAACGTTTTACCTTTCAACTTGTTGGGGAGAAAGAATTAGTTTGAACATTTTAATAAAATTATCACCTTCATTAATATAAAAAAATATAGAAATAAAAGAAGAAATGGGGGAAAATTAAGTGGTGAGACTGAAGAACCTGATGGTTAGAATTTTGAGCATAACTATATTTTCCTTGGCCACCATTCATTGGGAATTCTTCATGAGATTGCTTGCTTCTTTTGCTCTCCATCTTTGTGGTATCTTTTGTGAGCGTTGAAGAGACACACATATGTTTAAAGTCTATACCATTTCTAAATATATATACTGCAAACAAGAGTATAATACATTATTATAATTACGTCAGAATTTGGAAATATAGATACATACTTGTAATACTAATTAAAAACAACACAATAAAGATAGATACATTTATTTACAATAAAGGGACAAGATTAAACAAAAAAATAATACCAAAATGAGCAAAAGTAAGCCCCAGGAAGTAGGTACGTAAATTCCTAATTTATCACATGTTTAATTATAACGAATAAATGATACTTTGGCAGTTAACATTTTGGATCAATTCCACCATCTTGTCAACTCTGTTGCAGATATAAAAATGAGCACTTAATTGACATGAAGTTTAAAATATAAACACATGTGATTCAGGTAGTAAAAATGAAGTCATATGTAATAAACATAAAAGAAATATGATGTGAACATCATATGAATTGTTTGAAAGAATGATATGAACCCCATAAAAATGTCATGAGAAAAAACATTGAAATGTTGAGAGACAAGTATAACATGCATTTGTTGTTTATTGCCATGAAATCTAGACTATTCAAATTAAATTTAGTTGATTCACATTTTAATTTTAATATATAATTTTTAATTGTAATATATATATTTTTCAGAAAAAATGAATGTTACAAGATTATTTTTGTTTTATATACTGCACCTATTAAATAAAAAATTATTAAAAAATTTCAGATACTTAACCTGGCACTTTTGGATCAAATGTGAGATAAAGATTCTTGGTTAGAGGTTATATGTTTAGGTATATAGGTGATGGGCCCTATTTCCTATTGTGTGATTTGGTTTTGTTTGGTTGTTTGTGTCATTAATCAAACCATTTGTATTAATGTATTCCTTTATCTTTAATTAAGCAAGGATTATTAACAAAATTTAGACGTATCCTCTTCCTTCTCAAATAATTGCAAGTTTAGAAAGAAATTGAATCCTTATTGATGAGCTAAGCCAGCTTATTACAAAATTCAACAATTCCCACCAACCATTATACAAATATTATTTTTATTTTCATAACAAATAATAAATATTATTTCAACACTTCGTCGTGAACTTGTGATCCTCGTTTGGTTCCATTTCATTTTCAGCCCTTTTGTTCGTTTCCTTCATGTCATTTTAATATTCTTTGTTTTTTTTTTTGGGGAAAATTGAAGAGAAGGACTTATATAGAAAAATATTTATTAAAGAGGACTTAAACATTGCTATTATTTAAAAGGACTAAAAACTGAAATATAAATATAATAATACTAAATTGCCCCCATATCTCCCATCGCCGTACAACTATGAAGCACACATACGCCTAAAAAAAATGTTCAACGTATCAAACACGTGTATCGAGAATGCCATGTGAAAATCAAGCATAAGAATCAAGTACCAGTATTATTTGAAGCAACGTATCGACGTTGCGTATCAAAAACGCCATATTAAAATTGGTGCTTCATAAAATCAAACTCTGTTCCATCCTTTCCAAATCAAACTCTTCCATAAAATATCAAATCCACACCACCCACGCTTGTCCTAAATATATCTTCTAGGAGCTCTGTTTTTCCCCCCCTAGTAAGGGCAACCTCTATTTGGCTCCAAATGGTGCTAATCTAAGACCTAAAAACACAAACTCAGGAATCTAACTCTATCCAAGCAAAAGCAACAGGGCTTACCACTTGGTACTTCTCGTTGCACCACACAAAACAATGCTTCCAAACCAAGACCTAATTGAACTACAACACCCTTCTCTGCTATTAAAGTCACTGTGCACCTCTGCCTTTCCCTTACATTCTTAAATACCATCTTAATGATTTTCACCGTTATTCCAACCAAGGATGACGGTCCATCATCAGCACCTACTAGACGGATTTGGTTTCCCCTGCATTGGTCAAATGTTGGGGGTGATTCATGATTATTATTACATTTATATTTCAGTTTTGGGTCCTTTTAAGCAATAACAATTTTTAAGATCCTCCTCAATAAATATTTTTTTATATAGGTCCTTCCTTATAATTTTTCCTTTTTTTTTTTTTTTGGCGTGTCGTTTTAATATATCATTGTCGTTGTTATTTTATACATTTGTCCTAGTTGACCCATTAAACCAAAAATTATTGGGAAGAAGAAGATTTTTCTCAATGAAAAGACAATAATGACTGTGTTACTTTATTTGGTACTCCTGTGAACCTAAATGTAAAATTTAATTCACAAATTTGAGTAGATTAATGATGTTAATTAATATGACATATTTTTTCTAAAATATTATAACTATCTTCCTCAATTCACTCACTTCCTCTACTACTTAATACTGTTTATCAATATGTTAATTTAGGGAAAAAATTCATTAAAGGTATGAAATATATCTTACATTAAGAGCCCCAATTAAGTTGACATTAAAAAGTGGAGGAGTATTTATTTTTGCCTGGATCAAACAAATTTGGGTATGGCCATAATAGAAGAAAGAAAAATATGAATTCTCTAATTTCTCATTGAGAAAACAATTTGTTTTAAATAAAATCTTCTTATTTAACAAATTTCACTTATTATTCACATATTCGTTTCATTCAAATATAAGAAAAATAATGCTCCTCCTACTCCATAAACTTTTACAAATTATAGGACCATAATACCTTCGAGGATCAAGACGACCCAGAAAAAAAACACCATTACTTATCTATAGAATATGATGAGTAGAAAAGTCATACCCAAACACGCACAAAAAGCAGCTTAATACCTTCTAGGATCAAGACGACCCAGAAAAAAAATACTATTACTTACCTATAGAATATGATAAGTAGAAAAGTCATAATCAAACACGCACAGCTGGTTCTTCTTCTTGTTCTTGTATGTGGTACAACACAAACTCTTATTATTGAATAATCATGTTGTTCCGTTCACAGTTCTTAAACAAGAGTGCGCTTCATGACAAATAATCCTCCCAAATCCTTGTAAGTTTGGTCTGAAGCTGGAAATAAGGTGGTGAACTGTTCTGCCAATTGCTTCTCATATTGAATAAAAAACTCATCCACCATCCCTTCTTCAAAATGCTTCTTGAAAAGCCCTTCCGACCAAGCCCTTGTGCTCATACAAGTCTTTTGAGCGTCTGGTAGTCGCTTCGTGTCAATTAAGCGATACAAGAATTCTGACTTCTCAATTTTGAACTTCCCATTCTTCTCAATCAATTCTATTACCTCTTTTGCTGCTGGTGTGTAGATAGGTATGTTGAATGAATCAACCAGTTCATGGCTTATCAAGCCCTTCATTCGCAAAATATGTTGATTATAAAATCAAATATTGATATAAACCCAAGAATAATAAGAAATTAAGTGAATTACAAGAATTGTGAGATCATATATATAGAGATATTACTTTACTTCTATCTCTCTAATACTACCTCGAATCCTTAATATTAGATTCAATTGATTTTTTTTAGAGTAATTAAGTAAACTAAATAAATTGCTTAATCATAGCATATGTTGTATATTATTAGCTTATATATCGGTTTATAAGTCGACAAAATAGTTTGAAGAAAATTATTAATATAAATACTTTAATATAATTTCTTCATCTTCCTTTATCTATCCCCCAAAAAAAAAAAAAAAAAAAAAAATCAATTGACTTGTAAGGATCAGAGGGAGTATAATTGCATGGGGCTTAAAAAAAGAGAGATAAAATGAACCCCACGTTAGATAAGTTTTTTTTTTGCTCAGACACGTTAGATAAGTTTGACATATATAGCAGCCACCCATCTATTTCTCTTTCTTTAATTTACAACATTGCATTGTTATGACAAGGAATTAGGGTTTGAGAATATTTGTTACTCCCTCAGTCGCTTATTATATAAGTTTTAAATAACCAATTTGCATTAATCATGAAAACAATTAAAATTAGTTATATATATATATATATATATATTTTTTTTTTTCAACTATATCCTTATGTGTAGAGAACATAAGTGAGAGAGAATAAATGCAACACAAACAACAATGAATAAGGTTGGAAAAAATGCAATAAATGTTTAGACAAACCTAAAATGAAGCTTATATGTTGATATACAACTATTTACAAATTTGAAACTTATAATAAGGGACAGAGGGAGTATTACCTTATTGGCCATATCAACAAGAACATCTCCCAAGATATTTAATAGAACTTGAAATCCGTTCTTAGTGTCTGGTGGGACGCATAAAAAGGTGAGTCATGATACCTCCAGGAACAATTTCTAAGGATCTTCAATTTAGGAAGCTTTCAAAGTCTCTTTTAAATTGTGCAGAATATGCCTTTGTAACTTCCTTGTCTTCATCTATATAGGAAATTTTGCCCTTATTATAAGCAGGAGAGTTCTTGTCAACTATCTCTCTAGGTACCCTTGAGAGCCAATGAAGAGCATAAGTTGAGTTGAAAACATGAATGCTTGTTTGTGGAAACAATCTTCCATGAAATGAACCGGCCGGGCACGGCTGCTGCATAGTACTGCTTGTCCTCAGGGAGGGACTTGAAAAGTGTATTAAAATCATTACTGACATGATCATTGAAAAACACTTGAAATTCAAGTGAGTCAAAACCGTGTCCTTGAGATTGAGATTTGAGGTTCACAGTGTCTATAAAGTTCTGAACAATGAAGAAGGTGTTAGGTCCAACAGAACATCCCAAATCTGCAATGCGGATAACATAAGAGGAATCATGTAGAACTGTTTCAAGATCAAGCATCTCAAGCATCGCTTCTCTTATAATGTGTTTGGTAACATCTGCTGTCAATCGCTGCATACAAATTAAAGATTCAACATCAAAATTAACATGAAACAAACTATTTAGAAACTAAATGGTATACTCTATGTGTGTGTAAGAGTTGGGAATCATACTCTCAATTCCTTGTAAAGGGATGAAAGCCCTTGCCACTTATTATGTCAATCTGAGTTGGTAAAAACTTATTTTTTTTAATTATACATTTGAAAAACTTTTAAATTGAAGGAGAAATATATGTATGAACACACGCAAATACATTAAAAGTTTATGTTTTATATTGAAAACAAACAGATTTATTATTTTAGAAAACAACTTAAGATTAAAAGTTTGAAGGATAGACCAACGTTTTACCTTTCAACTTGTTGGGGAGAAAGAATTAGTTTGAACATTTTAATAAAATTATCACCTTAATTAATATAACAAAATATAGAATTTTGAGCGTAACTATATTCTCCTTGGCCACCATTCATTGGGAACTCTTCATGAGATTGGTTGCTTCCTTTGCTCTCCATCTTTGTGGTATTTTTTGTGAGCGTTGAAGTGACACACATATGTTTAAAGTCTATACTATTTATAAATTTATATACTGCAAACAAGAGTATAATACATTATCATAATTACGTCAGAATTTGCAAATATAGATGCATACATGTAGTGGTAATTAAAAACAACACAATAAAGATAGATACCTATATTTACAACGAAGGGACAAGATTAAACAAAAAATAACACCAAAATGAGCAAAAGTAAGCCCCAGGAAGTAAGTAAATTCCTAATTTAACCACAAAATAGTGCTTAAATAACTAAAATACAGGGAGTTGTCACATTTGTTATTATAAAGAATAAATAATACTTTGGCAGTTAATGTTTTGGATCAATTCCACTTTCTTGTCAAGTTTGTTGCAGGTATAAAAATGAGCAATTAATTGACATGAAGTTTAAAATATAAGCACATGTAATTCAGGTAAAAAACCATAAAAATGAAGTCATTTGTAATAAAAATATAAGAAATATGATGTGAACATCATATTCATTGTTTAAAAGACTGATGTGAACCCCATAAAAATGTCATGATAAAACACATTGAAATCTTGAGAGATAAATATAACATGCATATGTTGCTTATTGCCTTGAAATCTAGACTATTCAAATTAAATTTAGTTGATTCATATTTTATGTTTTACTATATAATTTTTCATTGTAAAATTTATTTATTTTTTTTCCAGAAAAATGAATATTACAAGATTATTTTTATTTTATATTATGCATCTATTAAAAAATTTCAGATATAAGACCTGGCACTTTTGGGTCAAGTATGAGGTAAAGATTCTTGGTTAGACGTTATATGTTTAGGTATATGGGTGATGGGCCCTATGTCCTATTGTGTAGTTTTGTTTTGTTTGGTTTGGTTGTTTGTGTCATTAATCAAACCATTTGTATTAATGTATTCCTTTATCTTTAATTAAGCGAGGATTATTAATAAAATTTAGAGGTATCCTCTTCCTTCTAAAATAACTGCAAGTTTAGGAGAAAAAAATTGAATCCTTATTGATGAGCTAAGCCAGCTTATACAAAATTCAATAATCCCATGAACCATTATAAAAAATTCTAATATATTATTCAAATTGCAATATGGGATCAAGTTATTAAAATTAGAGATTTTTCTCTAAATTTTGAATTTTGAATATTCATGTCGGCATAAACAACATTCAAATTATATCAGCTAATAAATCATTGATCATTATATAATAGGAAGCCATCAATAGCTTATAAATAGTGACAATACTTGATATTTGATAAATATAACTTGCATTAACCTGCCGCCCACATGCATGCCTTTTTTTTAAAAAAAAATAAAAGGACAATATTATTCATTAAAAAGAAATTAGCACACTAAAAGTCTTTCCATCACATATCCGCATCAACAGTATAGCAAGGAAAAGAAAAAACAAAAATCTTAAATGTTGGTTTCATTAAAAAGAAATTAGCACACTAAAAGTCTTTCCATCACATATCCGCATCAACAGTATATCAAGGGAAAAAAATAAAATAAAAAAAAAAATCTTAAATGTTGGTCTACAGTGCTGACCAAATTCACCTTTCTGAAAAAGGAAATTTGCAAGAAAATAGGAAATGTTTTGATAGATCACATTACTAGACGATAGATTTGTGCCTGCTGGAGGGATGAAAAATTTCCTTAGGCAAATTACTTGTGTATTGTGCTTTTGTCCTTCTAAGTGAAAATTAGAATGAAGAATCCCTTCCAATGATGCTCTAAAACAAAGAATAGCAAAATGGTGACATTTTGATATTTTATTCCATTCAAGTGAAAGTATTGGTTGCTCTGAAAACTAATCCAAACCTTACAAAATTTGCTATACTTATTTAAAACTATGACCCATCCTTGTGAAGAAATAAGAACATCCTGATTTGAGTCTAGTAAAGTCAATTCATTCCCTTCAAAGCCCCTTTTTATGTTAAAAAAGCTAGTGATGTTAAATCATCTTCATGATTAGTTTCTCTAATTGTAGTTATGGTGTCCACCTTTCCTCCTTGATGAATGACTTTATTCCTCTTCAGTCAAATCACAAATGATTTTGATCATACTTGCAATCTCCCTTGAGTGCCCATCTTGATGTAATATAATCAAAGCCACTTTAACCAATCTTTAAACTTGTCAAAAGTAAAGAAAGGCAAATGGATATTTAAGCATCAAAACCAAATAGCTCTAGAAAAAGGGCATGTCATCACAAACAAATATCCAAAGATTCTGGTTTAGGGCTAGCTGCTGACAGAAACATTCCACGAATAGGGGTATCCTTGAGATACTTTAACAATGTGAGGGACGCTTTCATATGTGACTCCTTAGGTGTTTGCATAAATTGACTCAATACTTGCAACAAATAAGCTATGGCATGCCTGGTCAGTGTTAAATAAAGTAACTTACCAATGAGTCTTCTTTATGAACTCTCATCTTGCAGGAAATAATCATCCTTTGTTTGCTCCACTGTAACGGTGTGTTTGGTTTGAGGGCGGACATGAGAGAGAAAGGAAAATGATTCCCTCCCCTCATTTGGTTTAAAATTTTGGAGTGGAGACAAAATTTTAAACCACTCTCCCCCCTTCTCTTATACTAAACAAAGGATCTTTTCCCCACCCCCTTCCCACTAACAAACCAAATAAGGTAACATATCCTTCCCTCCCTCCCCTCCCATGCCTCCCCTTAAATCAAACACACCCTAAGTCTTAAATTATGTTCCATAGGGGTTAAAGCCACCTCTGCCTCATCCAGCCCTGTTTACTGTACAAGTTCTAAGTGTACTTCCTTCAGTTCAAGAGTATCCCATGTTTGGACCTCAAGACCTCTAATCCAAGGAAATACTTCAATGTTCCAAGGTCCTTCATTCTAAAATGATATTGGAAAATTGTTTTACATCATTTATGGATTGCTTGCTCCTTGTAATCATCAAATCATCTACATATGCAAGAACAAATACTATATCATGTTCACTACATTTTTGAAATAGAGCATGGTCATACTTACTCTACTTAAAAACCCCTTTAATTAGGGCTTGAGTCAATTTTTCATTCATTATCTTGCTGCTTGTTTGAGTCCATATAAGGACTTCTCAAGCTTGCAAACTTGGAACCCATTCTTACCTCTCCTTTCAAAACCTTAAGGAATGATCATATAGACGTCCTCATGTAAATTTCCCTACAAAATCGCATTTTCAACGTCCACTTGACAAAGTGGCCAATTATTCACAACAACCAAGGTAAGAATGATTCTAATAGTGGCAATTTTAACCATTGGAGAGAAAGTCTCATAAAAATCTATCCCCTCCTTTTAACTACATCATTTTGCAACTAGTTTTACCTTAAACTTATCTAAAGTTCCATCTGATTTATATTTAACATTGAACACCCATTTGCAGCCAATTGATTTCTTTACCTTAGGTGGAGGTGGGTAAACTATTTTCCAATTTCCATTAGTTTCAAGGGCTTTCATATCATTTTCCGTTGCTTTTACCCACCTAGGGTCCCTTGTGGCTTGCTCATAAGTATCTGGTTTAATTTCCTTATCTAGTGTATAAAAAATATTTATATGGTAAAGATATGTCATCAAGAGAGATACAATCAAACAAGGCAGGATTATTAATCAAATCAAACTCTGATTGCATATTGGTAGTAGTGCTGCAAGAAGGTAATTTCTCACAGTGATAATCCTTTGTCTATTTGGGATTTTAACAATTTTTGGTGGTCCTGTGTATAATTTGCACTTATCTAGCATGTTTATGCTATTAACTATATGACAACTGACTCCAGAATCTAAAATCCAATCATTGTCAAGTAATTTTGGATGCAACATAGGGTAGCAGCTTGATGTTCACTGCAACTTAATTAGGATCATATATAATCGCGTTGAAGCATTTCGAGTATTCTTTTGTACAGATCAGGAGTGAACATAGGGTTTTGCGGGGTTGCAAGCTCTTATATGCAACTTACTTTCCTAGAATCTTCAGTTAAGGTTTGATTAGTCTAATCATCTTGTTGCCTCAACGGCTATGATTCAAGAGAGAGCCATCAGAATCTTGCATTGAATGACATTTGGGTCGGGTTCAGTCTTGACTTGCTTCATTTTGGATTGCACCATGGGCTCTGGTACCATAATAATTAGATTGGCGCGAGATTCCTAAATAATACTCTCTCTCATCCTAAATATAAATTAAAGTTTATAGTACAATTTGTACTATAAATTGCATTTTATATTCAGGCTGGAGGTAGTAATTCTCATTAATCTGAAGAAAATGTTACATTTGATCCTTATATTTTAGACATCATACACGGGCACAACTAACTATTGTGCCTACCTAATATTCTATACATAACTAAAACCAAAAATACATATTTACAAAGTCAATTATTCACAACAATACCCATCTAGATTTATAGCAGTTTAATTGTTTTTTGACCAAAGCTTGTGATTTTAATAAGATTCAAATCGATACACGGAATAGAGTTAATTGTATTTTAATTTTTGGATGTAGTGACACAACTTAAGGTTTTGAAGATCAGGCTGATAGTTAAACTATTTGAGGCACCGGCCCACAGTTCAATGGTTAGATATATAATTGAACTGTAATTAGACGGGTACTTACTTATGATACCAAATTAAAATTGGGCTTAATGATAAATATTTGAGACATAGGCTGGTAATTTATGAAGCAGTTGCGGGTTTGTGTGAATTTCTTCTGCAACTGAATAAAGATGTGATCCACAACCTCTTGTCTAAAGTATTACTCAGTGGTTGTTTGGAGGTTGTTTGGAATAGTGATTGGAGTCTTCAAAAAATTTTAATCGTAATTTACAATTTACGAGGTAAGTATGTGAGATAAGTTTTATCTCGATTTATATGAATAAACACTTTTGGGACCCCAAAAATGATTTCAAACAAGCTTTTGGTCCTTCACACATAGCTCTTTGTTTCATGCTGCTAATTATATCAACCGATTCTAACTCCTCAATATCATCAATTTCAAAATTCTCATTCTTCTCAATCACTTCTTTTATCTCATTTGATATTGGCATGTAAATAGGCAAGTTGAAGGAATCCACCAGTTCATAACTGATTATGCCCTTTATTTAGGAAATAATTACATAAAACTATTTAATTTAAAATCTGAAAGTAATTGGACATTATTCAAATACTCTAATTAAGTAGATTTATTTGTTAGCCCATTCGTTTCATCCTTTTTCATTGAAAAAAATTATTTTTTTAAAAAATAATAATAATTGGATGTGAGAAATAAGAAAGAATGTTCATAAAAATATAGAGATCCATGAAAATAAAATATTATAAAAATAGAAAATCCACAAATATAAAAATCATATTTTATATAAATGGTTAATTAGTGATAGAGGAGATACTATAAAATATGAAAATCACTTAATAATAAGTTAGTTTTTATTGTTGTACCCAAATGTCCAAGAATATGGTTTTCTAACGAAGAATGTTCTGCTATATTTTCTTTATCATTGTAACCATATGTTCTGCGATTCGAAGAACATTAGAGGAATGCCGCAAAAGTATTTCCAGATCAACCTTCTCAAAAATGGCTCTGACAGTATTTTTGTCACACTTGCAGCCTTACGCTTCCAAATAAAGTTTAATCTTTCACACTTTATGAGAGTTGGTATAGATGGTAAGGGATCCGGACTTTAATATCCTCTCAACTTTTGGTAGGTGATCTCATAAGTCCCCGATATAATAAAATTTAAGTGGGACGATGTTGTCCAAAACTTTTTTCATATAAAAAAAAAAAAAAGAAACTTTAATATATATAATTGGAGAACTTGACATAATAGATATAAAAAATTTAAGTATTGTCCTCTAATAAAACACAGGACTACACAGACCATGCCTAAGTTAGAGCGACGGGCCCGGCCCGTTCAAGTCCTGTTCTTTTAAGGGTTGGGCTTGGAAATTGGAAATGAAAAGTGAAATTAGGCCCTGTAGGGCCATGGGTTTACATGGGCCGGCCCCAGAGGGCTAAAGGCCGGCCCATTAGGCCCTTCAATTTTTTTTTTTCCTTAAAAAAGTTGAGTTTTTTCCCCATATGTTCTAACAAAATATAGAAGTTCCAGTCTTTTATCTAATATTGAAGCTCTTATTTGTACTCACAATTGGATGCATGGATTCACATATTATGGTAATTTATTAATTTATATGTATTTTGTATAGAGTTATTTATCCATTTAAGTACAGATACATAATAACTATACTCTAAATTTTATAATTTGGTTTATTATTATTTGTTGTAGATAAAGATTATCGATGTGTTCATGATGCGGGAGAAAAAATTCATAATATTCTTACTCTTGAATTGGAGACTACTACTTAAAATGAAGAACAATCAAATGTCGTTGAATTGAAATTGATGATAGTGGAAAAGATGACGACAATAATATTCACCGTATTAATGTCGCTTAGTGATATGCTTCTTATATTTAGGATATGTGAGTTATTTGTGAAAATAGTTTATTTTTAATTATGAATTAGTGATTGTGCTTATTTGTTGGATGATTCGTATTGTAATTTACTAATTATATTCATTTGGAAAAAAAAAACGGAAAAAATTTGTTAAAATTTAGAATAGTAACTTTCAGGCCCTGGAGGGCCAGCCCTGATTCCCAGCTTTAGCTAAGTTGACCAAGAAACCCAAAGCCAAGCCCAAGCAGCGAGTTCAAATTTCAAACCTTAGGCTCGATCATCTGATCGAAGGGCAAGCACCAAATGATCTAACCCAGCCTAATTTTCTTCATGTTCATCTCTCCCTCTCTCCAAGTTTGGATCAATTTAACCAAGTTGTGGGTTTTGTTGTGCAGACCTAATAAAATTTACCGGAATTCATAAACATGTAATTCACCTCAAACTTCAATAAACTAAACAGTTGGATTAATAAGAATGAAGAACCTGCTTGGAGGTGTTTTGAGAGTAGCCATATGGGTAAGATTGAGATTGGGAGAGAGAAGGGGAATTGGAGAGAAAAGGGCCGAAATTGTAATTCCTAAAATATCTATACCATTTTGGCTTTTGTATGAATGATGGAAGTTGATGACAATCATATATTGATATATATTGATTAGCATATATGCATTTATGATTAATAACTTCTAAATACTTACAACATTCGAATTTTGGAAGAATATCATTCTTTCTACATGATTTACCTGTTGCTAATTGATCCTTAAATCACTCTGTCATGTTTAGTTCGAACAAAGATGAACCTGATGCTGAAGCAGTTTCATCAATGTTATAAGGATTTCAGAGTCATTGGGATTCTGCATATGCTTTCAGCTTGCCAATTTTCAGGAATGTTGAAGTTTGAAGAATTATATAGATGTAGAGGGAATAAGAACCTCTGAAATAGTATTATGAATCCTTGAATGAAAGAGAATACATATGGGCCTTTATATAGGCAAACCTAGAATCTAATTTAATCTAATCAAATAAAAAATAAATCAAAATAATTAAGATATAATATTTATATCTAATCCTAAGATATAATAAATATTAAACAATAAAATCAAACTTAATAATTGAATAATAATCAATCTAAATAATCTAAAATATCTCTAAAATATTATCCAACAAGAATAAATTTTGACTGCATAATTTGCTTCACTTATGTATATGAATTTTGATGCATAGGTTATGCTTAAGCATAATTGCTATAGCAATGTATTGTGTGCAAACTTGGGGAATAACACGACTTAAAATGAAATCCTAACTCAACCTGATTTTAAATTGATATCTTCCTTTGACTTCGGATCACTCATTTAATTCTTGTCATTAGCTATAGTGAAAACAACCAAAACCAACTATAATTTCACTTCACACAACTGTCATGGGAAACTGGCATCATCTTCGCATATCAGGTTTACGTGGGATGATAACTCTACTTATTCTTTGTTACTTGTTTGACTGATTCACTTGCCACAAGAGAATTTGACCAACAAGTTTTCGGCGTCATTGTCGAGGACTCAAGATACCTTTTATGCTTGTAAGTTTCTTTTTGATAAGTTGTGTTTTACCTCACCAAGCTCACTCTATCTCTGATTTTCAGGTACCTTCTATAGTGTATGCATAGCTCGCCCTCTACTGACCTTGAGCCATACGATCCAAAAATTAAACGAACATAAAAACAAAGGTGCAGAAAGCAAAGGTGAAGGAGTCGCTCGAGTGAATATGCACACATGGCGGAAGTACATCTTAATCGAGACCAAGATCGAGAGGAGTGACACCTTTTCAATAGGGATGACCAGATCCTCAACAATCGAACCGTAACGCTGATCTAGATCGAGCAATCATGGAGTTTGGAGTCCCTAACCTGACCAGACTCAACTCGACTATCATACCTCCAAACCTGGCTGCAGGACACTTTGAAATCAAAGGTGTCATGTTCCAAATAGTAGCAGGACAGTTTGGAGGACTCACATCAGAAGACCCTCATCTGCATCTCAAGTCATTCATGAAGGTTTGTGATGCTTTTGTCATTCTAGGAGTGATAGTCGATGCCCTTAGAATCAAATTGTTCCCATTCTTGCTCAGGGACAAAGCTCGAGCATGGTTGAACACTCTGTCTGCTCACTCTATCACCTCCTACAATGATTTAAATTCTTCACCTTATGGGAGCATATGGTGAAGAATTTAAATCATTGTAGGTTCAGTCAAACTTTGAATTTTAGCATGGCTCCATTTTCAAGGAAGAAAAAAGTCAGAGAAGGCATAAAAAGATCATATGATTCAGACAGATATATCCAAAAAAACAGTGATATAAACGAAGTCAAATCTAATGGAAACATGTTTAAATGATAGATAAATGCCAGCACGAACTCCTACATCTGCCAGCGTGAACAAAGAGGATCCTAAAGAAAATTCCATTTTATGGTTGTCTCTGATCCATTATGGTAATAATTTATAATTCTTTTTTTATTGAGATTTGTTAGGAAAATTATGTTTATACCTAGGGTTCAGATGCAAAAATACATGTGGTTCTCTCAAAAGCGCACCCAATACTATGTGTTTTTTCATGTGCAAAAGTGACTATGTAGTTATAAAAGTAGAGCAAAAACACCTATTGACCGTTAGTTTGACTTTTTTGTATTTTTAAGGCTGACATGAACAATGACTCAGCTAAATTTCATTCCAGCTGGCAGTGGAGAATTGGAGAAAATTACATAAAAGGGCCCAAATAGTTTTAAAAATTACAGAAAGGTGGCAACGACAGCGGAGATGGGCAACCCGACGGGTAAGATTGAGATTGGGAGAGAGAAAGGGAATTAGAAAGAGAAGGGCTGAATTATAATTCCCAAAATATCTGTCATTTTCTGTAATTTTCCCCGGTTCTTTATTGCTGGCTGAGACAAAATTTAGCTGAGTCTCGTTCATGTCAGCATTAAAAATACAAAAAATTCAAACTAACAATTAACTAACGGTCAATGGGTATCTTTGTCCACTTTTGTAGTCACATAGTCACTTTTGCACCCCAAAAAACACTTGGTGTTGGATGCACTTTTAGAAAAACCACGTGTATTTTTGCATCTTGTAGAATTAGAGAGAGAGAAAGGAGAAATATAATCCACTTTTGTAGTCACATAGATGTTTGACTTTACTTGCAATATTTTCCTAATCCAAAATATTAATTCAACACCCCACAGTCCCATTACAATAGTCATCTTAAAATCCTACCATAGAAGAGAGAGCCAGCTCCCAAAAAAACACTTTTTGTTGCGTGACTACTTGGCAGTTGGATGGGTCAATTTGGGAACACGCAGAAAAAAAACCATAGGTCCGAGTACTTTTATGTTTCACAAAACAAAGAAAAACCACGCATATTTTTGCATCTTAACCCTTATACCTATGATGTTTGACTTTACTTGCAATATTTTCCTAATCCAAAATATTAATTCAACACCCCACAGTCCCATTACAATAGTCATCTTAAAATCCTACCATAGAAGAGAGAGCCAGCTCCCACACGAATAACCCTTCCACTTTTTGTTGCGTGACTACTTGGCAGTTGGAAGGGTATGAACCTACTATCAAGGGTCAATTTGGGAACACGCAGAAAAAAAAAAGTACTTTTATGTTTCACAAAACAAAGTTCATCTAATATATTTATCTCATTCAATACAAAATCACATAAAAAAGTGAAACTAAATAAGCACTAAGTTTCTCAACCTACCTACAAGTACTTCAAACTACTCGAGCTTCTTTTAGGCTTAAGCTAGAGGAAGATTTCTAAAGAAGTTTTCTGCTTAAATATAGACTCAAACCCGAGTCATTTTGTTTAAATGGAATTTGACCGTTTCTACCAAGACTAGCACCTATTAATACTTGGCTATTCTTTTGACAAGAGGCAAGGTAGACTTAGTCCTCCTTTAAACATGTTTCATTGGCCCGCTAGACCTATCAAATGCTTATTCAAAATAGACTTGGGTTTTTGTATGAATGATGGAAGTGATGACACTCAATATATTGATATTTATTGATTAGCATATCTGCATTTATGATTAATAACTTCTAAATGCCTAAAACATTCTAGTTTTGGAAGAAGATCATTCTTTCAACATGATTTACCTGTTGCTCATTGATCCTTGAATCACTTTGTCATGCTTAGTCCGGACAAAGATGAACCTGATGCTGAAGCAGTTTCATCAATGCTAGGATTTCAGAGTCATGGGGATTCTGCATATGCATATCAGCTTGCCAATTTTCAGGAATGTTGAAGTTTGAAGAATTATATAGATGCAGAGGGAATAAGAACCTCTGAAATACTATTATGAATCCTTGAATGAAAGAGAATACATATGAGCCTTTATATAGGTAAACCTAAAATCTAATTTAATCTAATCAAATCAAAAATAAATCAAAATAATTAAGATATAACATCCATATCTAATCCTAAGATATAATAAATATTAAACAATAAAATCAAACCTAATCATTAAATAATAATCAATCTAAATAATCTGAAATATCTCTTAAATATTATCCAACAAGGAACATGGCCATGCCAGAGAAGTTTGGTAAATAAATTTTGACTGCATAATTTGCTTCACTTATATATATGAATTTTGATGCATAGGTTAACTGTGTTTATAATCTTGCATAAAAGTAAAACTCAGCAATCCACTTGCAGAGTAGTAAACTTCTGCACCTTCACGTTTCTTCTTCGTAGAGACTGTAATCAACTTCAAACTTAAGATTAGAAGAATGACCTTAAAACTATGACTTGCTATCATGATACAGTGATACAGTATATTCTGTTAAAACTATATGGAACAAACAAAATTGCTGACTAAGATGTCATATCTTAATGACCTATAAAGGGGTGATAATAATCATCTCTCGCAAGCTAAAGTAGCAATAATTTCTTTCTTTTTTTTTTATCTAGGCACCCTTTTCCTCAAGCTTATGATTTTATCTAGGCATTTTGATTCTTGTTATCTAAAGGTAGCCTCTTCCGAAGGCAACTCCCACCCCCCCCCCCCCCCCCCGCGTGTGTGTGTGAGAGAGAGAGTGAGGGAGGGAGGGAGCTAAATAAGCTAAAAAAATGCAATCCAAAATTATGACATATTAGAAATGGATACATCTTAGGGACAATGAGCCAAGCACCAATGTGAAGCCAAAAATATAAACAGATGGTGTATCTCTTAATTTAATTCTAACACGAAGAATTGGTGCATGGAGAGTTTTAACCGAAGAGTTGCTAAAGCACAAGAACTTGAGAGTGAAATGATGAAGAATCACGCAGGGATAGTCCATTTTGATATCAATATCATATCTGTTCAGGTTCGGTGAATGACGAAGAATCATGCAAGGATCATTCATGTTCGATATCAGTCATCATATGAGGAATGTGGGGCAGCCGTGCAACCGGGGTCGAATGGGTCTTCAGAGCCACAGCAGTGCCAGTACTGAAAAACTTTACCAGAATCAGGAGTATCCATGGTGCCACCTTTATACACACTCTCAAACTTCCTCCTCGTTTCTCCTGAGGGAAAGAGGGAAGCGGAAGAAAAGTAAATCAAAGACACCTTATACGAGGAACGGGAAGTGATTCAAAAGAACAACAAATACCAAGCTGCACAGATTCTCATCAATAAGCATTGGAAGAGACTCACAAGAAGGCACGTATTTTGTTCAGAAAAGGACTAGACAGGATTTGTTTCTGTTTCTGTTTCAGACTCTGGCAAAATCCTTCACCACAATGGTAGAATGGCTAGTGTTCAATCTAAAATCTCAACTATCTAAAATACCATTTTTAAAATCCATTTTGAGTCTCATTTACTGATGCATGAGTATGATAAATGATCCTTCAAGCTTTGTTAGCAGACATACAAATATGTTGTTAACCTGTAGCGTGTGCTTTGTAGATAAATCATATTCATAAGTTCACTCATGATTTTGCCAGCCTGAATAATTAACAACTAACAGCCTTGATGAGAAGACTATGAAGATACAAGAGGTAGTTAGAATATAGCCGTTGGGGAGAGCTAATGTCTATATATGTACACATCATTAAACTCAGATGTAGCCTGTGTTTTAGAATAATACAGCAGTAGAGTTTCAGTCCTCTCGCCTCTCCCTCTTCCTTCTATTCTACTCTTCTCAAGATCTCTGTTTCCCATTTTCCCTCTCTTTCCAAATTACACAATCATACTCCTTTCTATTTCACTATGTAAGTCTGCCAGTTCATTACATGGATATAGTGTTGAAATGTTTGAAATATCAGATGATTTTTTTTTTTTTTTTTAAAAGGAAAAGAAAGAAAGAAAGCAGTATTATGATTTCAAAAGTAAAAGTATCATAAGCTACATATGAAATATTGGTATTAATATTATAAGCCCTGACCGCATTCAAGGAAATTTTTGAAGGTTCAGCATATTAATTTGTCCTCTTCTGTGAAAATTTATCGTAATTAAGTTCAAAGGAAGAATTTCAATAGACTTCTAAACAAGCAAGCTACCAAGACCAGAACTCAGACCTTATTGCTTTCAAAGATAGCAAGATTCTTCCTTTAATTCTTTCTTCAATTTTCCCAATGACATATAAATCCCCCAGAACGAAAACCAATTTTGATAGCATACACCAGGAAGCAATACTGTCCATAAGTTCATAATGGAAGGAAGAAGAAAAAATAAAAACGGAAGTGAATTTAGATTACCTCCAAAATGGGCAGTGTGAAAACGACAAGCAAGAGGGTGATTGAGTGCAGGGTTGTATTGGGTTTTGCAATTCTTGCAAGTTCTGAGGGAACTGCTGGATTTTTGGTCGAAGCTTGAAGAAGCGCATCGAATGGAAGGGAATTTCGGCAAGTCAATGTTGGGCTTCGATAAAGAAATGTTTTGGAACAATTGCGAAGCAAGAGGTAGTTTCAGAAGATGCAGAGAAGGATGACTGATCGATTGAGAAAAAGAGAGAGCCATGGACAATAAAATTTTGTTCAACGAATCCAAGAAGTGGAAACAAGTCGCGAAAGCTGCTTCATGTTTACCCGACTCGTCAAGTTCACCGGTGGATAGTGGATACTGATTAAAACGACCCCGTTTTAAAGACAATTTCGTCTTTTTCCTCTTTACATCCCCAAGCTAGATTGCGCGAAGTGGGAGAGATGGGCGAGGGAAATGTTGATGAGCTTAAGAAAATCAATACTCCATATCATAAGATACTATTCGAGCAAGCTGATTCATTAAACGGCTTAACATTTGTTTCTCTTTCAGTTTACTTTCATAAACCAGGATAGAATTTTCGACATATAAAAAAACGGCTTTCCTCCAATTCTCTTAAGATTGGCTGCCCTCTTTTTCTTTAAACGGTGACATTTTGGTGTAAAATATAACTGTTCAAAACCTTTTTTTTTTTTTTTTTTTTTTATAAATAACATTTACCATCTAAAGTATTTTTAAGTACCAGTCATTTAAATTATTTTTTTTAAAGTACTATTTAAAAAGTATTTTTTTAAGTACCAATCAAGACTTAAAATATTTTTTAAGATCCTGAGTATTTTTCATAAAAATAAAAATATCTTTAGAGTAGTGACTAACACTAAAAAATATTTTTTCAAGATTCTAAAAATAAAAAACATTTTAGGGTACCGACTCAAACTAAAAAAATATTTCAAGATACTAATTGGTACTTCAAAAGATAATTCAGGTGTTAACTAACTGTAAAAAAGATACTTCGGATATTGACTAGTATTAAAAAAAAAATACTTCATGATCTTGAAAATTATTTTAGAATCTTGAAAAATATTTTAGGGTATTGATTTGTACTAAATAATACTTCTGGATACTAACTGGTACTAAAAAAAATTCTTCGTGATCTCCTAAAATAATTTTAGGATCTTGAAAAATATTTCAGGTAGTAACTGGTACTTAAAAAATACTATAGGATGTTGAATGTTATTTTTCAAAAACAGAATAGAACAATGTGATTTTACACCAAAAAATGCCTTTTTGAGAGAGAAGCACAGTAGCAACAAAGAATATGGGTAAAGAAGAGAAGCGCGTAACAAAAAAATAAGGTCCGGATCACTTTTCTCGTCATCATCTTCAAAAACACAAGCTTTCAAAAGGAGACACATCATCTTTTTCAAACTACCACATGAGGGATGAGCGGAAAATACTGAGAGTATTCCCCAAAAAATACACATATCCGGCTTAGTACAAGCCGTTCTAAACAGCATCATGACTCTCTCTCCCTCACCTCCTCTACATTATGTCTATAGGGATTTTAATACTTTGACACGGACAAATAATAGAATCCCTACTCTGTATGCACATATTTTATGTGTTTCTTATGTGCTCATACCTCTATTAGAGGTATGACCATATTTTTTAAATTTTTTATATATTGTATTTATTTAGATTTAAATTATATGCTGCTTTCTGACATGTTTTTTGTATCTAGTATCTCAAATTATTTAGTTTTCATGATACTAGTGTTATAGATAAATATTTCTAAATGTAGAACTCGAAACTAATTAATTTAAGATATTAGGTGAAAAAAAAAAAGTTAGAAAGCTACAATTTAAATATAAATAAATACAATATATAAAATATTTAAAAAAATTAAAAAAAAAATATGTTCATACCTTTAATAGAGGTATGAGCATATAAGAAACACATAAGATATGCATATGATGTGGACACAGTCTACTACACCCTAACAATTTCAATCCTTCGGAATCTTCATGTCATGCCTAAAAGGTGTTCCGTATTTGTTGGTTCGGCAATGGAAGAAAAGCTCCCATTTACGAATCTCTATAACAGAGAGTACTTGGGCCACAAGAAGCAAGTATTTCCTTCGCTCTTTCGATGTTAATTGTAATCATGTCCAAACCCCACAGGCACAATATTTTATGCCTCTTCTTGTTGGATTTCTATGATAGTAGCTTTCTACTTCAGTTCATGTTACAATTGAAGGATATAAGTTTGCTTCTTCTTCCTAAAATGAGCACTCAGTGGCCTGGAATTGCACTGGCACAAAACTTGCTTTTGCTTCTATGGACCTACCTGCTCGAATATGGTATATTGAGCCACAGGGACATGCAAACTTCCTCCCATAGACAATGTGTGTTTGATTGAAATGCCTTTTCAGGCCCAAAAGAACCGATTTGAGGGTTAAAAGTGAGATTAGCAGCTTCTGAGTTTTTTTTTTTTTTTTTTTTTTTTTTCTTATGTTTAGTTTAGCTTTTATTCCATTAGATTTTTAGGTTAAAAGTGACTTATTTTTATAAGTCAAATTTTCTAGCTTTTAACTTTTAGAGGAAAAGAGCTTATCATTCAAAAGCTTCCAGTGGAAAAAAGGAGCCGTGAGTGTGACAAGTGGGAGAGAGAGAGAGAGAAGGGAACAAGGAAAGGGTGACATATGAGAGAGAGAGGAAAAATATTTATATATATTTCTAATTAATACTACTTTCGATCATAAATATAAGGTAGAGTTGACTTTTTTAGATATATTAAGAAAACCAATTATGCCTAGGAAGTTACAAGCTCACAGCACCATTATAAGAGGGACTAGGACATTAAGACAACTCAATACAATCAGCAGGGGTGGCTCTAGAATAAACATGTAATGTATTTGCATGGGGAAAAATGTGTGGTATATACAGTATGTGGGATTCACACCCCACCACGATGGTAAGGAGCGGCTATATATACCCACCTTTTCTCTATCTGAGTGTCAAAGCCAGCAGAAAAATGGTATAGTAAACTTGAGCAGGCTTGTTATTTGAGGATTTCTTTGCAGCTGAGAAGGTTCTTTTGATCTCTGAGGTCTGATTTGATCAGGCATATGTTGAAGTGCGCAGTCCTTTGTTAAGGCCGGCAGAGTTTAACATTAGGTGCACTTCTTAAAAGGCAACGAAAGGCGAAGCTATGGCAGATCTACTGGTGAGTACGCAATGGAGGACTCGACTGACCCCTTGATCCCCTAACCATCGGAAGTTGCGTAAAGCCATGTTATTTAAGAAAGTGAGTGTGATAGCAAGCTAGTTTCATCCATTATGCAGGTTAGGAATTCCTGATAGTTTCCAGTATGTGTGGCTGCCTTAAGCTGTGCAAAAAGTGGGCAGCAGAGGTTGGTGTAGATGACGTGGACGATCAGATCGACCGCTAGGAGCTTTTCTAATTGCTATTATCAAATCCACAAGAGGATACATGTTTCAGAAGCAAACCCAGCTTCAATGGGGTTGCTGTAAATTCTTAACATGTTCTGCTTAGTAGTAACTCATTTTTTCCATCTATATTGCATGCAATGTTGCTCCTTGGACCCTCATTGCTTCTGCAAGCACTATGGAATCAGTTCCAAAGTTCCGTAGGTAAAGTCAACAGAACAACAAGTCCATGAGCTAGAATTCTTTTCTCTACAGATTTTATGGTTGTTTAAGTATATACATTTGTTATATATAATTGATTAAATAAAAACTAAAACTTAATCTTAAAATATTATGCTGTAAAATTTTATATACAAAAGGAAACGAGTAAGTTATATGATTTTAGTTTCTGCCAAAAATAAAATATGGATTTATATTAGAGTAAAATAAATCAAATGCGAATGATTATTTGAATCACAACAAATGAAGAAGTAAAGGTTTGCACACAACTAATAGAGAATTATAAGTATAACTCAAAAACTTAAAAGAGGGAAAAGGGAAAAAAGCTCCCCATTGCTTTTTTCTAATAGTATTTTGCATTATATTCTGATAGTGGAAGAGGAATAGTATATCTTCATATTTGTGATTTGTTTCCTCGTTAAAGCTCCCTGTATATGGAAAGCTATCAAGAACGGGTCATTTCTAATGCAGCAAAATATTCAAACTGGGCCACTAAATTATCTACCCCGAATATAGGAATAGATTATTAAACCTCAATATATATATATATATATATATTTAAACTTCCATGATAACCCCGAATATAGGAATAGATTATTAAACCTCAAATTATCTTCATATATATATTTTTATATATTTAAAATATTCAAACTGGGCCACTAAATTATCTACACACTCAGCACACTATGCTATATATATATATATATATATATATTTTATATTTATATATTTAAACTTCCATGATAACCCCACTTCCCTCCCTTCAATACAAAGGAAGAAATTACGCAAAATTATAAAAAAAAAAAAAAATCAACAAGAACAACAACATCAACAATGAGAGGATGGATCAAATATCATGATTCCCATTCTAGCGAGATAGGTCTCAGTGAAAAAGTTGGTCCTATTATAGCAATTCGTGTGCTTAAATATGATTAAATACATCAAATAAAGAGCGCTCTCTTTAAGCTTTGTTCACTATCAAATTTCCAACAAAATCTTAGACTCTACAAAGAGTGAAGGATGAGACAACTAACCTCATGCATATAATTCTCCTCTCCTTTGTCATCCCCCTGTATGATATCATCAGACGGAAATACATACTTTAAGCTGGTCTTTAGCATAGTGACAAAATCAGCTCTGAAAATTTAACCAAACAAGAGCATTTTTTATTAACTTTACTAGAGTAAATAACAATAGTTCCCGACGGATTTATTACAAAAGTGAATGATGATACTTTAGAAATTGAAAATTATGGCGTTAAAATCTTCAACTATGCTTACCTTGCTCTTGTCACTCTATTAATGGAAAACGTAATAGAAAATTCCTGCAGAATGGGCAACACAAAAGGGGTTAGATGTGAGGATTTCAAATGCCCTCTATTCAATACATGCACATCTCCAGGACATTATACATTTAAAGCCCTCATCTCATCATAAAGGAGAAAAATAAGCATAACCCTTGACCATGGGTCTAACAACATAAAATGATCATGCAAATATGGTGACAAAGTTATCACATTTCTGAATTTTAAACCAAACAAGGCAACATTTTGAAGGAATCTTAATGAAAAAGCTTTTGGCATATACCTGAATATAAGCATCAGTCATCACCTTCGTTGAACCTGCGTCAGCAGCAAAATTGACTATGGTCCTAGACTTCTCAGAATCAGCAAGCAAATTTTATGGAGCTAAACAACCTTTTGCCAAAACTAGGGTGGACCATGACCTCATGCATTTGCACAAAGTTCAAGATAAGACGTACTGTTCACGACTTATGAATACTGGATAGTTACAACTCTTAGATATATTGATTGATTGCATAGAATCATATATTTCTTTGGGTTGCTGCTCTGCTGACACATCATCTTTCTCAAGTTGAACAGAGTATCATCATGCCCTTCCTCAGAGTGGGTAACAAAAATGGATCATTCTTTGCCATAATCCACAGGAAAAAGAAGTGCCAAAATAACCTTGATCTCATCATGATATCCAAAAGATCTCACCTGTTATCATCTTTGCATGGAGGTTCCCATCAGAATTCTGTAGTCTAAAGAGGTATTATATATGTCCTTTGAGAAACAAAGATCTTTTCCTCAAAAGATCTTCAAAACAGATCAGCCCAATTCTAAACATTACCAATAGTCTCCACATGAACATAAACCACCTTTGAAGTGGTGAAATCGATTTGAATCCCTAACAACAATGTATCTTTGTTCAACAAGTGATATCAACTTAATAAAGTTATGACAATCTCCGCAGACTCTGAGATTTTTCACAATTTGAATGGGAACTTCAGGAACTGTAGCTATTAACCCATAGGCAATGGCCAGCCTTTCACTATGCTGAGAAAGAATGGCTTCTTTGTGTTCATCCTCAACATCATGATACACAAAGTTTGTATCAGGTTGATAACCTGCATCCTTCAATCGAATATTTAAATCAGCAAGTTTTGAGTAAATTTGGTCCGACATAGGATGGGACAAATCACCAGCCAGGAATGAGTATGTCTTATATTTGATCTCAATCCAGCTATATCCTGCTTCCTTTTTCACTCTTCTCTTCTCCATTAGCTTTCTCACATTGGCTCTCTCTTGCCACTTTCCTGCTGCAGCATACATATTGGATAGCAAGACATAAGCAGCTGAGTGTTGGGGTTGAAGTAAAATGAGCTTTTCTGCAGCAAGTTTTCCAAGTTCCATATTTCGATGTACTCTACAAGCTGCCAAGAGAGTGCGCCACACAGTTGTGCAAGGGGGAAATGGCATTCCATTTATAATATCCATGGCTTTGTCCAGCAATCCTGCCCGGCTGTATAGATCAACCATGCAAGAGTAGTGCTCCATTGTCGGTTTAATGTCATTATCATTGACCATCATATTAAAATAGCGTTGACCTTCATCCACCAAGCCAGCATGGGTACACCCAGAAATGACACCAATGAATGTTATAGCATCCACTTCCATGTTTTGATTTTGCATTTTCTCAAATACCTCTAAAGCTTTAATTGCATGGCCATGCTGTGCATATCCGGAGATCATTGAGTTCCATGAAACCAAGTCCCTCTCCTCCTGCCTTTTGAAAACTTCACTCGCACTTTCAATATTGCCTCTCTTTGAATACATAGTAACAAGGGCACTACTTACACATAAAGCATTATTTAGTCTCATTTTAATTGCACAAGCATGGAATTGCTTTCCTTGTTCAATTGATGCCAATGAAGAAGCAGAAGCATTGATGATACTAGAAAAGGTAAACTCATTTGGTTTAGTCCCTTCCCTTGACAGCTGGAGGAAGACTTTAGCAGCTTCTTCAGTTTCACCTGTTTGTGCATATCCTGCTATCATTGCTGACCAGGCTATTATGTCCTTCGCTTCAATAACCTCAAAAACTTTAATTGCATCATAAATATTTCCTCTCTTAACATAAGCATCTAAAAGTGCAGTTCCAACTGAAGATGATTTCTCGTAGTTAGCTTTGATGACCTCTGCATGTATTTGGAAAATGGAAACAGCATTTTGTACTTTAAGGATGGTAGAGTAAGTGAAATGATTTGGTTTGACACCCAGCCTCCTCATTTGGGAAAACAAATCCACAGCATGCTCAGAGTTACCATTCTGCAAGAATCCATTGATCATAGCAGTCCATGTCACCACATTCTGCCCCCCACTCATTAAGGACAAAAGATCATAAGCACAATCCATTTCCTTGCATTTTAAGTATGCATTCATCAGTGCGGTTAGGATACCTTGGTCATTTGAATACCCACTCTTCAAAGTCCTACAATGCAGCAGTCTTACGAAATCCAAATCTTTAAGATTGGTGCATGACTTGATAATACTAACAAATGTCATTTGGGTAGGCTTAACCCCTGCAAATTGCATTTGATAGAACAACTCCAAAGCTTGCAAATCATGTCCATTTGTCATTTGTCCTGAAATCATACTATTCCAAGAAACAGAATCCTTGCTCTCCATACTATTAAAAATAGCTCCAGCATCTCTTAAGATGCCTGACTTTGAATACATATTAACTAGAGAATTGCATACAGGTATTATAGTCTCAAAACCATGCTTTACAACGATGGCATGGATTTGAATTCCTGCCTCCACTGCATCGTGGTTGGCCAGAGCTCCAAGAATAGTCGAAACAGTATAATGGTTAGGCATATATCCCTCAACTCTCATATGACAGAATAGCTTCATCACATGATCGTTATATCCATTCCATGAATAACCGGAAATCAATGAAGTCCATGATACCACATTTTTCTCTTCCATCTCGTCAAACACCTTTTTCCCATCTCTTACACACGCATTTTTCATATACATGTCAACAAGAGAAGTTCCTACGCTAACATCCTGCAAAAATCCAGACTTCATACATTGACAGTGTACTTGCCTACCCACAAGGTCATCAAAAGAACTTGCACAAACTTTCAAAATGTTGGACAAGATGGGCCCTTCAATGGGTAAACCAGAACGACAAAGACGCACAAACAAATGAAGAGCTTCCCTGGTGTGGTCATTGCGAGAGTAATAGAAGAGCAATTGGTTATATTCTTTAAGGCCTCTAAGAGGCATTTTATCGAACAGTTGATGTGCATTCTGCGAGGAATCGTACTCCACTCTACATGACAATCTGGGATCGTCGGCAGCCACGTACGATTGAAGTAGAGGCAGAGTATGATATAGAATATAGTCTCTTCCAGTTCTAAGAATTGGGTTTATCGAAGTGTTTCTGTGTAGCCTCACAGAGGGGCAGAATGTCATGTTACCGATTCTGAAGCCTTTAATCGAGTTTGGTCATAAGTTAAGTGCCAGCGGCTTCTCCGCTTTGCTTCTCTCGTCCGCTGCTTTCTCCTTCCCCGTAAAACTATGCCGTTTTATGTAAAACGAGCTTATGCTTTCTTTGCGTCTTCACGAGTTACTTAAACATATTTTGTCCACCTAAAAGTAAAAGACAGAAAATATCAGGAAAAAGGCCAGAAACTAAAAGAAACTTCATAAGAATTGTAATTGTAGATGACTTTTCAATAGTTGTAATTTTAAATATTTTTTAATCGCACTTAATATCCTAAGATATTTTTTACTACTTGCAACATCCAAAAATTTTATAGTGGCACTTAATATCTTAAAATAATTTTTATGCAATATTTTAAGGTGTTGAATTAATGAAAAATTAGTTTAGAATACTAGGTAAGTGTATGTTGGATGCATGATGCTGAATGACACTAAAAAAAATATATTTAGGGTGCTTAATGGATCAAAACAATATTTTATTAATGGATGATATGATACTGAAAAATACTATAAGATGCTAAACTTTACTATTTTTCAAAAAAAGTGATCAACATGAGTTATTTTACACCAAGACGGCACAATCTTAGAGTTCGTTTGGTTTATTGCAAATCAAATGAGGGAAATGGAAAATCAACGATTTTCCAACGGGCGGCAATTGTTTGGTTTACCATTTTCTCACGAAAATAATTTTCAATAGCAATTTTCCTTCACCCATGAGAATATATTTTCCTTCCATTTTATGTGGGAACCCATTTTTCGGTGGTGGTAAATTCCTAAATAACCCATCTTTTTCTTCTTCAATGGCTGTCACTTCCTCCTCAAGTGCAGATCCGTTAGTGATGGAGGAAGAGGAAGAAGCCAACAACGGTGGAGAGAGAAGATGACATTGGAGAAGGAAAAGACTCAATCTGTTGATGAGGAGGAGATGTGGACGCTTTCCTCCAACTAGGGGGAGAGGAAAAGACCCTTAAGGCCTTAACCCTTGACATAAAACATACGTGCTTTATTTGACTTTAATATTTGATTTAATAGTGTTAATTTTTTTTGTTTGATTATATTTTTTATTGAATTACACGAAAAAATAGGATAAAATTAAATTAAGGGTATTATTTTGTTTTGATACACTAAATAAGGGAATTATTGTCATTGTGAATATTATGCATTTTCCTTCTTGTCTCTTTTCTCTTCTTTGTCTAAACACAATAGGAGATAAAGTTTTCCCTCCATTTTATTCTCCCCAAGTTTTCTCTTCATCCAAATATAATATAAATGTAAAATTTCAATCCACTTTATTTTTCAATTGAATGGATACTTTTTAAACTCTCCCAATTGATTGCACTTATTAAGACCTAAGATAGTTTTCCATCAAGGAATTAGTTTCTAGTGCAAATGATTCAAAAGTATACTATAGAGAAACTAAACATTTTTCTACAAATAAGAAATTGAGGAGAAAATCCATCTCAGGGCCCAAATTAATGAAAAAAAATGTCAAAAAAGGCCCCAGGACATTTTCTGATATAATTTCATTAAAACGTTAGTTATTAACGAGGCTGATATAGTTGTTAATGGGTACTAATATAGTTGTTAACGGTACTGATTTAATTGTTAGGATATTGTTGTTAATGGTACTGATTTAGTTGTTAATGAATTACTTGTTAACAACTATATCAGCCTCGTTAACAAACTAACATTTTAATGAAATTATATTAGAAATGGATAAGGGTCTTAAATGCCATGGAAGTTTTCGCTCAGGAGCACTGGTAAGACGAAAAAAATTTTGGACCAAAAATGCCACGGAAGTTCACAAAACGTAGCAATTTTGCCCCTCCGTTAATTTTGACCGTTAAGTTTAACTGAGTGCACACGTGGCATGCCACCTCATCACACGTGGCATGCCACCTCATCAATCAAAAGTATCATTTTTGCCCCGGAAGTTTTCACTGAGGAGCAATTTTTCCCCAAAAGTTTACAAAACGTAGCAATTTTGCCCTTTTGTCCCTCAATATTAAATCTAACTATTAAATCAGTCAAAGACCACACATGTCATGCCTTGAAAAGGTCGAACTTGGAGTCAGAGAAGGAGATCCTTGAGATGTTGAGCTCAATGCGGCCAGAATTTGTGAAGCCGGCAGTCAAAGGGACCGAAAGGTCTCAAGAAAACCCGGAGGAAGCATCACTTATGATCTAAGCAAATGATCCGTCTATACAAACGTAAATATTATCACTATTGATTTGTTTTACCGAATCAATTTTTGGAACTATTCATTTATCATTTTGCGTTGCATTTGCTTAGATCATAAGTGATGCTTCCTCTAACTTTTGCGATAGACCTTTCAGTCCCTTTGACCAGTTTGACTTCACATATTCTGACCGCCTTGAGCTGAACATCTCAAGGATCTTCTTCTCTTACTACAAGTTCGACCTTTTCAAGGCATGACATGTGTAATCTTTGACTGATTTAATATTGGGGGACAGAAGGGTAAAATTGTTATATTTTGAAAACTTCCGGGGCAAAATTGCTCCTCAGCGAAAATTTCCGGGGTAAAAATGATACTTAACTCTTTTGATTGATGAGGTAGCATGCCACATGTGCACTCAGTTAAACTTAACGGTCAAAATTAACGGATGGGCAAAATTGCTATGTTTTGTGAACTTCCTTGATATTTTTAGTCCAAAAAAAACTTCCGTCTTACCAGTGCTCCTGAGCGAAAACTTCCATGGCATTTAAGACCCTTATCTCTATTAGAAAAGGCCCTAGGGTGTTTTTTGACATTTCACCTTTTCTTAGGTCTTTTTTGGTAGATTTTTCCTAAGAAATTTATTAGATTTTTCCTGAGAAATTTAACTGATCTATGTACGTACCTCCTACATTTGGGACCAAAAGGAGCAGTAGAGAGAATTAGGATATGAGAATATTAGCATTTCTTACCGTTTTGGCCATCTCAAATCTGCGATGTGGAAAACTTTAGAGGAATCTTGTGAAGTGTTTCCAGATTAATTGAGGGCCTGTTTATTTCTGTTTTCTATTTTTTTTTTCAAACTAGTTTTATAATTGTTTTTATAAAAACATGTTCTAAAAAAAAAAATGTTTGAATAGTTGTGTTTCAAAAAATATGGTTTTGAAGTGACGTGAGAGGAGCGACAATTCCCGGTGGTGACATGGCGGAAGCTGCAGCCAGTGGTAATATGGCAGTGGCCAGCATTGGTGTTGTGATGTCAATAATGGACATGTGGTAACCTCAAAGAATAAGAAATAGAAAAGTAAAAATAAGAAAACATCTAAAAATTGTTCTGATTTTTAGTTTTTAAAAAGAACTTTATGTTTTTTCCCCCTTAATTTTTAACAACTACTCCTCAATAATGATCTATATTATAAGAAAACACCTAAAAATTGTTCACTAACTAACTTTTCCATCACAAACCAATAAAAATAGTTAAAGTCAATAAAGTTGTACTATATTTAAGTAATTTCTAATATTACCACTATTAATTACATTAAACTCTAATATTATATTAATTATTCTCTCACCCACTACTCTTATTAATTATGAGCATACATGGAAAAAATAATTAATGTTCTTTGAGAACAAGCAAGTGCCTTATAAAGTGACCAAATAAACTTGTTAGTTGGTACGTTATAATAAGGATCAAAATGAGTACTTATTAAAAGCAGATTTCAAAACAACTCTTATTATTATTATTTTTTAAAATCAGAAACCGACAGCTTCGCTAAGTATCTCAAGAATGACATCCTTTTAATGTGTTTGGTAATATGCGCGCGCTCTTCTGCTCGCTGCAAACAATACATTTGATTTTTTAGAAACTACAGTTATAATTATGCCCAGAAACTACAGTAGAGGGAATAATCAAGAAAGAAAGAAGATTGAGCTTAAGTCTTCAAGGCATGGCATGCCCAATCTTCAACATTTTAAAATGAATCACGACCTTAATAAAGAACATAAAGAAATGATTGAAGGAGTGATCTGGGGAAAACAAAAAACACCAAGTGGTGAGTGATGAAGAACATTCTTGTCGGAATTTTGAGCATAGCTATATTGGCCATCTCCACCATTCATTGGAAATGCTACATAACATTGCGTGCCTGGCCTCTTTTTCTTCCCATCACACACACACACACGATATATCCAATTTGGATCCTTGATACTCACAAAAGTGATGGCACATAATGCATTCAAGAGGAGATTATTAAGATAACATAATTCATTGGAATAAAAAATATTGTCCGACATCACCAATTTTTTCAATTACTAGAAAAAAAGTGACGTAGAAGCGAATATTGAAAGGGTCATTGCGGATTTTGGGAGGGTTTCGAGTGTACAATTCAAGGTGGTGCTAATCTGACTCGTCATTCAAGCAATAATTGAAATAGTGGTTCAAATTACTAGTACAATGAAAGTTGATATATATGGCGTCATTTTGTTCATGATAAAACAATACTGGCTTCAATTATATATAAAGATAACAACAACTCAAATGATATCTGAGACCAAAGTGTTTCAAGATCAAGCATCTCAAGAATCGCTTCTCAATAATATGTTTGGTAACATCTGCTACCAATCGCTGCAAACAATAATGATTTAAAATCAAGCTTCGGATAAAACAAACTATTTAGGAACTAAATGGTAGATTGCTTCCATCTAAGTATACTCAGTATATATATACTCCATTTGGTTCTTAATGTAAGATTAACATTTACCTAATTTGATTACATTAAAAATGTTAGTTAAGTTAGTTAATATGACATGTATTTTTTGAAACACCCTAATCATCTCCTTTAATTCCTTTCATCTCACTTTTTATTATTGTTAAGAGAGTATAAATAGAGACAAATTAGAAAAATATTAACGAATATGGTGTATAAAAAAATATTAACAAATATGAAAAATAGGTTTTCATTTATGAAGAAGCTAAACTCCTCAATTAAGTCTTGCATTAAAGAAGGAAAAGTGTATGAGTTTGGCAAAAAAAGTATATATACAACTACAAGAGGTTGGAACTCTCAATCCCTTGACAAGGGATGAGAGCCACTGCCACTTGCATCAATTTGAGTTGATAAAAACTATAATTTTTCTACTATACATATATATGAAAAACCTTTTGAATTGAAGGAGAAATTAATATGCGCGCGCAAAGACGTTAACCACAAAATAGTGCTTATATAACTAAAGTACACTTTTTTTACCATCAAGAATAAATGATACTTTGACAGTTTTAACGGTTTGGCTCAATTCTATCTTGTGAAGTTAGTCGCAGATATAAAAATAAAGTCATAGTAATATGCATATAAAAATATGATGTGAACATCATATTCTTTGTTTAAAAAAGAAGGATGTGAACCCCATAAAAAATGTCATGCGAAAATAAACATTGAAATATTGAGATAAGTATAAGATATTGTTGCGATGAAATCTAGAGTATTCAAATTAAATTTAGTTGATTCATATTTAAATATTTAATTGATTAACCTAATTTTCATGGAAAATGGACATTAAAAGATGATTTTTATTTTCTACTATGCAACTATTAAAATAAAATAAAAATTATAAATTTTTTTAAAGATATCTTAATCTGGCACTTTTGGATCAAGTATGAGGCAAAGATTCGGACTTGACTAGTGTCCTCTTCCCTTAGCATCCTTTCCCATCCTCTTCTACAAAACCACGCCGTTTTGGCCTAAAAAAGTGAAGCTCATATCTTTTTTTTTTACTATTATTTTTAATATTTCAAGATATTAACGGGTACTAAAAATATACTTCAATATTGACATGTAATAAAAAAATAATTCATGATCTTGAAAAAATAATTTAGGGTGCTACTGATTGGTACTAAAAAAAATACTTTATGATCTTAAAAAATTATTTTAGGATTTTGAAAAAATATTTCAGGGTACCAATTGATATTTAAAAGATACTTCAAGATACTAACTTATACTGAAAAAATACTTCATTATGCAAATACTTCTCCATTGTCACTTTTGACTTCTCTGAAAATGTTATTGTTCGATTATTTAATCGGTTATCATTATTTGCACTTTAACCCCTCACAAAAATTAAGGTAGTTAAAATATAGGGAAAATTTCATTAAAATACCATATGAATTTTTAAAATCTTCAGAAGCCCACCGAATTTGTAAAAGGACTGAGAGATGATAAGGACCTATAAAGGATATGCAAATTGGGGGAAAAAGACCATAATGCCCTTAAGTAATAAAAACATTATATCTCTCCCTCTCTTCTTCGATCGGACATCTTCGCCTGCCCTAGCTCGCTCGCATTCTTCATCTTCACCCACTGTCGTCGCCCCACTGTCGTTCTTCATCACGACACTGTCGTCACCGCCTCTGTCGTTGACGTGGACACCATTTTCGCCGCCGCCGTCAGATATCTTTCTCATCCCATTAGTTTTGAGCCCTCAACTTATTCTTCCTCTCTGTTTTTTTTAATTGATCTTCTAAGTTCGAACCCAGTCAAGAGAGGAGGCACATTTGCCTGCCCTAGCCCTCTACTTGTTCTTCCTCTTTGTTCTTCATTCGACCATTTGCCTGTGCGCGTTCTTCATCTTGGTTTACTGGGTTGCTAAGACTCCATAGGTGGTAGGAGGTGGGAGGATATTTTTTATATCTTTATGCTTTCCTTCTCATGGTAATTATTTAGCCCGTGCGCTCTCTCTTTATTCACTCAGTCATTTATTTTCCTCTGGTGTTGTTGGCTTTAGCATTTTGGGGAAATTAGGAAGGGGTTGAGGGGGTGCCATTGTGAGCAATTCTCTGGCTTTCTTGTTTCGAATTATTCAATGCTAGTGGGTAGATGCTTCTAAGTTGCTTTATTTTGAATTATACAATTTGTGTGGTCTTTAGTTGCAACTAGTAATGCTTAGCTATTATTTTTCTTCTGGTTTATTTGTTAGGTAATCATTTTGCTCATCTAGATGTGCATGTAAAGTTTTCTCCTGTGGCCTTTAGAATTTTTATTTCTATTTATTTTGTTCCTTGCACCAGCATTCTCACTATATGCCGAGTTCATGACATCACCATTTGCTTTTCATGCCATGGGCACTGATTTTACCTTCTTGTCCTTTGAAGGTTTGGATTAACAGGATACAAATTGCCAATACCATTGTGATCAAATTGCCAGGTAGAACATAGTTGTGAGTGTTTTCCCTACAAATTGCTGAGCAGGAAAAACTTGTAGTTGATTTAGAACCAATTAATGAATCCTATGCTTATTAGCAATGTAATTTCCTTTTGGTTCACCACACTTTGTGGGTAGAGTATATACAAATTTGATGGGACTGATTCAATGGCAAGTATTTTCCATTGAGCCTCTGTTGCATCTCAAAGAGTTTGCATTTCATATTAGGTTGAGTAAATGAGGCAAAAACTGGAAGAGCATCATTCTCTGAAATTATGTAATATTTTTCACTTGCTAGGTAGAGCTAGTGGCGTCCGGTATTGCCTTGAAGATCTAAATTATATTTCGTCCGTTAAAGTATCTCAGAAGCCGTGTTGTGGTTTTGTCCCCAGCTGGAGGCCTGTTCTTTTAAGCCATTATTGGTAGTCCAATAACCACAACCTGCTTATATGGTTAGAAGGTTTAGGCTACTGGACTCTAGACTATTTGGAATTGAGAGATGTTAGTCATAGCAGAAAAAATGAGACAAATGATTACTGAATTTTGATTAGGATTGCTTGAAAAAATGACTCTAGACTATTTGATTCATACTTTCATAACCCTCAAATAACCAGAAGAAATGCATCTTGAGCTGAGCCTGAATTATTGCCGCTAAAAGCTAGCAATTCACATAAATTGGTACAAGCAAATTCTTTTAAATTCACTGTTTAAAGTCATTATATCTAAACCATCCACCATTGTCATTTTTCAGGTTTATGCTATTTACAGTGAAAAATGACATCAACAAGTGGGGCATCAAAGCAAAAGTCCAGTAACATGTATAGTCGCAATCGGTACATGTTTCGCAACGAGTTTATTGCCGCTAAAAGCTAGCAATTCACCGATGTTGGTTGCTGAGCACTGGTTCTGCATGGCCCTTGATCCAAGCACAATGAATTTTTATATCCTGGATTCAATGAAGACAAAGGTCTACATAAGCAAGAATCAGGCCAATAAAAAAAAAACCTCAAGTGTAAGTCCCCAAGCAAAGTGTTGGGATCCGTACACGCAGCAGAATTAAAACTTTACGAATCCCTTTTGAGGATCGCTCAACAGCGTTTAAATCAAGGTTAAAAGAATCTGAATCATACCTATGCCGATCTAGTGTGCGTCTCTTTCGATTTGAATTGGTGGGCTACCTTATCGATCAGTAGAAGTCGACTCTACGAATCACCTTCCTCTACTGGTATCCACACGAATAATCTCTGAACACGGACGGCAGCATGCTAGTGCCTTTTGAACTGTGTGTCTCTCTATTTTCTCTCTAGGGTTTTTCGCGACTTTCTAATACGCTCGACAAAAGTCCCGTAGGTTTTTCTAAACCCGATAGGCATATTATATTCAAAATTAATCCTCATTAATTTTGAAATTCGAATTTTGAATATGGATTAAAAATTATATTAATTAAATCTATCTAATAGATCTAATGTAATCTATTGATTTAATCCAAATTAAAATCCTTATGATTTAATTTATCTCTATAAATTAAATCCGAAATGATATCTATCTATTTAATTAAATCGAGATACTATATCTCAATTTAAATTAAATAGATATATGATATATTTATTCAAAAATTAAATGTGAGATACAATATCTCGATTTGTTTTAGATATTTAATTTATCAAATAAATTAAATACAAAGCAAATATTATATAATAATATTATAATATGCATTAAATAATATTATTATATTATTTTTGAATTTAATATATATATATATATATATATTCATCATAGATTAAATTTAGTATTCCGTAAATCTTAGATATATCTAAGATTCAATGAATCTGGACACTCTTGTTCATGTTGAGCTATTCTTGTGTGCAACCCTGCAGGCCCACATGAGATTGGCAGTGGGCCAATACTATATCAGCCCACAAGTCGCAAGCGGCCACTAGCAAGACATTGCGACTACCCAATTCATAGGGGATCGATGATACGATACAACCTATCATACAACCATGTCACGTCCCTTTTGTCATGCGATAATTTGGTCAAGGATGAGTCATGGATAATGTCAACTTCATGTTCTTGACCATTACTTTCTCGATTCTCGAGTAGTCTACTAATTGAAATGGAAATTCCTTTCCATCGTAGTATGGCCATACATTTCTCAGACTCACTCATCGAGGGGCCCAGTATTATCTCTTTACAAATGTGAGGGACAAATTCCATCTTGACCACTCACATTCCTCTGCATGAAAACCACTGATCCCGATCTAAGCCTTTATCATCACCCAGTTAAAGGTGACTTTTGACTAGGTCAAAGATTAGTGACTCATCATGTAGGAATCCATGATGGTCTCAGGTCATAGGGCATTGTGACGCGGTTATACATGAGATAAGCTTATAACTCAATCCATGCAGCTTTCTCATAGTGGGTCGGTCCAAAGACCTTGTACTCTTACAAGTGCCCATGACTTTGATTCGTATCTCCATACCTCATCAAAGTCATACTGGTCTTATTTCATCTTCGCTCCCGTGTAGATGACCGACCAGGGACATTTAGGATAATCTATAAGATATATCCAGGGATACAGTTATCACTATAAACATGTAAATGAAATGATAACTAAAGGAGAACAATGACTTGCCCCTAGGGCATAATTTCCAACACAAAGGCGATTGCAAAAATTGTAAGTTACTTGTATCCAAGTTTTAGTTACCATTACCATTGAGTTATAAGTTTGCAGTTATTTAGTTATTTAACGCATTTGTGTTGTTTACAGAGGGAACGTTTTGAAGAGATCATAGAATTTGTGAAACCAAATCACAAAGCGAAGATGCTAAGAACAGAAGCTATTTGGCCATCCGTTCCAGAACAACCAAAATTGTGAGTGTCATTTTGTGGCAAGATCAATAATTCTAGGTTGTTGTAAATTTGTTAATTTGTGTGTTTCTGCTGTTGGCAAGACAGTGGCGTTCATGTGTTGATTTGGTTGCACAATTGGAGTCCTGATGAAATTATGCAGTATGATGATGATGAGGTGAACGCGTATAGGTGCAACCTCATATGGTGGCTTGTCAACCATGAATTGAATAAAGCCACAGATTCTGCATTGGGACTCCTTCCTCCTCTTGTGATCGGGAAGAGAAGAAAGAGATGACCATTATTGTATTATTGCTAAAGCCTGATTTTTTAAATTTTTTGACACTTAGTACTTACAGATATGGATAGTTATCAATTTTGTTGTGCTGGATGTAAAGTTGATGTGAGAAGCTTTTTGTTCCTACATTTTTTGACATCATGGCTTATCTAATTGTTCATCTAGTGAGGGAGATAAAGTTGTACGGCCCTATCCATTTACTATGGATGTACCCAATTAAAAGATCTATGAAATTCCTAAAAAGGGTATGTGAAGAAGTATACCGACCAGAAGCATCAATTGTTCAAAAATATGTTTCTGAAAAAGCCATGGAATTTTGTCAAAATTATTTGGCCAAAGTAAGACATATTGGGCTTCCTAAACGTCAACATGCTGAAAGGGGTAGGAGAGGGGCTTCAGTAAAGAGTCTGGATCGTGATGAATTGTCATAAGTCCACTTATACATCTTGAATAATGTTGATGAAGTTCAAGCCAGCATAGAAGAACATAAAGAAGTTGTGAGGAAAGAAAATCATCGAATGACTGAACAAAGGTTACATAGGGAGCATAACAGAACTTTTGCGAACTAGTTCAAATAAAAGATGGAGGGAGAGAAATGTGTTTCTGATACAATCAAATGGTTAGCACGTCGTCCTGGGGTTGATGTCATAAGTTGGAATTTGTATGTGATCAATGGTTATACATTTTACACGAAGTCCCTAGATGATAGGAGCATCGTCCATAACAGTGGTGTTATGTTAGAAGATGCATCTATGCACTTCTTCAGTTCAAAAGACAAGAGGCCTAAATTGGCAGTCATGCCTTATTATGGGGTTATTGAAGAGATTTGGGAGGTGAGGTTATTGAAGAGATTTGGGAGTTGGACTATGTTAAAATCAGATTTCCCATTTTCAAATGCAAGTGAGTTAATGTCAATAATGGTGTTCGGATCGATCGGCTAGGATTTACATTAGTCGATATCAATGGTAGAAGTTTTGGAGATGAACCTTTTATTATGGCAGACCAGGCGAAACAAGTGTTCTATATCACCGATCAGGAAAATAAAATGTGGTCTGTAGCTCTCCAAGGAAAAAGGGTCATTAATATTGATGAGGAAATTCATTCAAATTATGGTCTTCCCTCTTTTTTCAAGGGGTCTACCGGACATGAACGAAGAAGATGAAGCGGATAATGAACCTGGCATAAGAAATGATCATCATGAAGGGATATGGGAGGATATCGCTTTATAAAAGAGACAATTCATAAGGTAATATTCATATGCAGAATTCTTTAAAAATTTTAAGGTTTTAACTATATTCCTTCTATGTTCTTAAACAATGTCACTGATTGTGAAGCTTTTGTTCTTGTTTTATTTTTTTGGCAGGATTCGATCGAAAGGGGTCTATTATAAAAGAGCATGTTATGTTATTGGGTGGGAATCAAATAAAGACATGGTGAATATTATATTGGGTATGTATGTTGATTTACATGCTGTATTTGTAAACTCATTGTATTTGTAAGTACAATTATCGTATTGTATATATTCATTTAGGTGTTGTACTGTCATAGTATAATCATTAAGAGGCCACATAACTCATGGTATATAATATTTGTATTTTTTTCCCAATTCAATATATTTATAATTGTTCATGGCTTGTAGCTTAAAGTATCGACTTTTATGTGCTGGATTGGGTGGTAGATTTGTGTATGTATATGATCAGGAAAGAACATAACAAAGAAAAAATTTGGGAAAATTTAGACCAGAAATAAATACTCTAGTCTTAAAAGTTCAAATTTTAAGACGGATGTATTCATATGTCCGGTCTTAAAAGTCGATACTTTAAGACATGTGTACATATTAGGCCGGTCTTAAAAGTTGATCTTTTAAGACCGGTGTATTTATAAGTCTGGTCTAAAAGGTTCAATTTTTAAGACCGGATATATTTATTATTCGGTCTTTTAAGAACAATATAATTAGTCGTATGGTCTTAAAAGTCGGTATTTTTTAGACCGGATTTTTTTTGTCCGGTCTTAAAATGTCGATCTATCTAGACCGGCCTATCTTTTTGTTCGGTCTTAAAAGTTGAGTTTTAGGACCGAACAAAATATATATCAGGTCTATATGTTTTATAGTATGACTTTTAAGACCTAATGTTTTATATGTCCGGTCTAAAAAAGTTTCTTTAAAACCGGTTCGAGTCCGATCTTAAAAATTACAAACTTTTAAGACCGTCTGGAACAAGACCGGTCATGGGTCCAGTCTTATGATGCCTCTTTTGTCCAGTCTTAAGAGTCTTTTTTTTGCCTAAGTCTAATATGTATAAAACAAATGTTCCTAAATATAAGTATACTTGTGAGAGTCATTAAATTGGATTCCAATTTTGGCCCTATTGAAAATTTTTGTTTTTGGGGGGTGCATAACATCACTTTTTTTCAATACTCATTATTAAATAAGGATAAATTTTGAAAAGCGAATCAAATAAACATATAGATTAAATGTATTAACTTACATTTCTTCTTATATGAGATTTGATCAAATTTGGGGGGGTGTATAACATCACTTTTTTTCAATACTCATTATTAAATAAGGATAAATTTTGAAAAGCGAATCAAATAAATATATATATTAAATGTATTAACTTACATTTCTTCTTATGTGAGATTTGATCAAATTGGATATGTAATAAGGACCACAATGGTATCTTGATCTCATTATATATACCCTGAAAATGAAGCTAGACCAATTCTCTTTAAAACTTGAGTTATTTCAGTTTGTTTTATTATTGTAATAAAAAGGAATACTCATTGAAGCTATATCAAATGGGACTTGAGGTGTGATTGCATCATTGTCATTCAGATTGATTGGACAATTTCTTGCTCTTTTTGTGCATATAAAGGCAGTTGAGCTCTATAAGTTAATTGTTATAATAAATTAAACATGATTAACAAGAAAGGTCACCAACACTATATATATCCGGTATATGGACTTACTGAGGCAAAATTGTCATCCCCCCATCAACCCTTTTTTTTATTGACTGCTACATCTTTCTCTTCCACCCTTGTACCCACTTATTCTACTAAAGGACGACAAATAATTATTTTGTTCCAAATCGTATATATTAGGGCTTCTCCACATAGAACTAATGAAAATAAAATTTCCTTACCTGTTACATAGCATGCCTATATTATTGGCTTAACTGTGATGACGTACAGACTAAAATGCAAACTAAAATATTTCTAGAAATGATTCTAATGGTAATTATTAGCCTGAACACACACACACAGATATATATATATATAGATATATGAGTTTTGTTTCCACATTGCCAAATGGATCTTATGATCATTTTATATAATAAAAATTCTAACCATGCAAAATTCAGCAAAATAATAATAATTTTACTAGAACAATTAACTGATGAAAACTCAAATAGATATTGATCATCATCTGAAATATGCACTATGTACATAAATATATTATGTAAGGTTGCGGAACTGACAACAAACTATGTTCAATATGTAATTTGAAGAATAATGCAGTTTTAATTTGAAAAACTCAAACTACTAGTGATAGAGGAAGAGCGCATAGGCTTACCTTAGTTACCCTATATGGAATCCTATGTTTGATAAGGATTAGTAAAAGTGATATCTTCCATCTCACAAAGTTGTTCGATTACATACATCCCGATCTCTTCAATAACACTGCCTTTATCACTTTTATATGACATACAAACCTGTGCATGATACCACCCATCTTCTAGACGAAGTCTGTGTCTATTAAACTTAGGTATCTGATCCTTTGCTAACAAATCACTCAATCCATAAGAAAATGTTGGTTCCCCATTGAAGTTTACTCGCACAACAAAGGAATAAAATTTTGATTCAACATCTGCTGGTTTAAGAAGACAGAGGCATAGAGTTGGCCAGGAGTTACGAAACCAAAAAGAAGTAGAAGCTCCTTTGCTTCTGTGATCAAACCACTTCGGTATGTTTCTACTCGGCACCCAAAAAAGGTAATATCTGCCAGGAGCCCCATGTAACTCCTGTGGATCAAAACAAGTATTGAGAAAAATACACTAACTCAATAGATATATTTTGTGAATATAAGAAGGACTAAAAATCAAAGAGAGAAATTGATTACCTCACTCAATATGATGCTTTTGGACTCTAAACGTAATGACATGCAATTTCTTGCTTCTAAACGTCTTATGCTTGGTGGAATCCCTTCAACTTCTCTCAGATGCTTGCACTCATTTAACAAAAGTCTCTCCAAAAAATGACATTCTTTCATCCATGCCGGTAAAATTGTGAAATCATTACCCGATAAGTTCAAAAACCTCATGTTCATAAATTGACTAAGATCAGTTCTAAATTGCAAGGACCAAATTCCATGTTCTTGTCCTTCCTTCGAATTACATGATATCACCTTCCCTGTACTACTCACTGTGATTTCTTCTATTTCCGGCAATAGAAAAATGCTATTTGGGATCTCAATGACTGACTTTTCCTGATAAATCTTTAATACTCTAAGCTCAGAAAGATTGCAAATTGACCAAGGCAATTTTTTTATTCCGGTTCCAAATAAAAGTAGCTCTTTTATTTTCACTTTTTCAAGTATTTCCGGGAAGTATTTCAAACTTGAGCAGCCTCCAAGACTGAGTATTGTAAGAGAGGGTAACTTGATGGCAAGTGGGAAGGTCTTCAGCCGGACACAACCTCCTACATTCAAGATCTCAAGTTTTGGTAAATAGCCAATTGAATCATGAATTTCAATCAAATTCTTGCAGTTTGAAAGCCTTAATTTCTTCAAATTTCTAAGATTCGATAGATCGGTATCTCTTTAACATATTCACAACTTGTAAGATTCAAAATGCCCAAATTGTCCAAAGTCCGCAATAACCAAATCCATCTAAAAAGTTTAATTAAAAAAAGAATGAAATTATCAAGTACAAGATAGTTAACTTGAAATGCTTATAAGATAGGGATCTTGCCTTTATTGTTTCCAACGAACTCAAACAACTATACTCAATATCGAGCACAACAAGCTTTTTTGGACTAAAATTAGGAGGAAAACATGAAGAAGGATACCCTTTCCACTTCAACACTTTTAAGCTCTTAGGAAGATATTTGGGATCTTCTGAAAATTTCACATTCGCAAAAATGAGAATTTTTAACTCTTTCATACTCTTGAAGGCTTCTCCGTCCCAGTTTACTCCTATGCATTCCAACCAATTGTAATGGCCTATCATCCTAACTTTATTTGTGCCCTTTCAAGTGAACAAAAAATGAAAGTAAAATATTAGAAATTTGAAGCATATGCAATAATAGATAAAAAAAAAATATTCTAGTAAACGGACCTAAAATATCTTCAACTTAGCCTCAACATACATGCATGTAAACCTCTTAAGAATCAAACCTAGACTTTAGACAGTGAGTTAATGGCTTTGGTTTAAAAAATTTGTGAACTTTTCCTGAAAATTAATTTACTAATTATATATTTACTTTTGAATAATGTGAAAGCTTTCAGAGGTTTTTATAAAACTATATATGATTTTTTAAAAGGAAATTGTTTTACAATACAAAACTCTTTGTTTTTAAAAAATACGATAGAAAAAAAAAAGTTGAACACTTAAATAATACACATATATACACTACTATAAAAATTGGATATCACTACCCCAAAAAACGTCCTTATTTAAAAAAAGGAAGTAAAAAATAAAGGCAAAAAAAATAAAGGCATTCTTGTAAATATATGGAAGGAAAATGATCCTTCGAGTCTGAATAAAAGTTCGGGACTTGTAAAATTGATTTTTGCGTTCTAACATAATTTCGGGATGCTTTAAGTAGGAGTGAAAATCATTTTTATCGTCCTAAATATGTTTCATGACGCCTAATAGCCATATGAAATTTTTATGTTTGGTGCCCGGGATTTTTTTGTTTGGCGCCATGTGGAATTAAATTTCATTGGCGACCTGGATTGAATTCGGTCGCCCAAATTGCAATAAATTTCATTTTTTTTGGAATAAAATTTATTTTTTTAGCACCATGGGTGGGTTTTTTTTAATTATTTTATTAACATTGGCGACACGAAAGTATTCGAGTCGCCAATTTTAGAATTTAAGCGACCTGAATATAATTCGGTCACCTATATTGGAATAAATTTTATTTTTTTTGGAATAAAAGTTATTTGTTTGGGACCGTGGGTGGGTTTTTTTTTTTCCTTAAAATTGGCGACTGAAAGAATTCGGTCGCCAATTTTAGAATTTTGGCGACTGAGGTAAATTCGGTCGCCACTTTGAATAAATTTCATTTTTTTTGGAATAAAACTTATTTGTTTGGGACCGCGACCAAAGAATTCAGTCGCCAATTTTAGAATTTAGGCGACCGAAGTAAATTTAGGTCGCCACTTGCAATATTTTAGGTAAAAAAATTAATTCCCAATTAAAATATTCAATTCCCGGTTGGGGAATTTGGACGACTGAATTAATGTTCGGTCGTCCATTTTAATATTTTGGGTAACCTGAACAAAATTCAGGTCGCCACTTAGAGTTTTTGGGCAACCTGAACCTTATTTAGGTCGCCACTTAGAGATTTTCGTTCAGGTCGCCACTTTGAGAATTCGACGACTGAATTTTGTTTCGTGTAGCCTAAATTCATCCCTAAAACCTATCGACACTTCCTTCATTTTCATTTTCTCCCTCCCTCGAAATCGCACAGGGTTCACTCCCGCCGCCTTCCCCAAGTCTGATATCCCTTTTTGCCGACATCTCTCCTCCGTCTTCGCCGCGCTGCGCCGCGCCTCCTGCTTCTCCATCTCTCCTACTCCCCGACACGTCTCCTCCGTTTCTGCCGCGCCTCCTGCTTCTCCGTCTCTCATACTCCCCGGCACATCTCCTCTATTTCCACCGCGCCTCCGGCTGCTCCGTCTCACTCCGCCTCCTTCCCAAACCCAAGTAAGCCGTCGCGACTCCGCCTCTAGTTTGTTTAATGCCCATATTTTGCATTGTTTGTTCAACTTTGCAATTTGTTCAACTTTCCTCTGAATTAATTTGAGCCACTGAACCTCATATTGTTGAAGTCCTTGTCCTCTGATTTTAAACTGCATATTCTTTGAATTTATCTTAAACTTGAGCTATCTAGCAATAGTCTTATTGGTTGTATATAAAATGCAGACTAGTCTCTGGTATCTGGAAATGCAAGAAATAATTCGTGGCCAGATATAAAGCACGGCTAGTTGTAAGAGGAATTCCAACCACCAGGCAAGCAAGCTTACCTTGTACCAAACCAATGATTGATTCTTAGGTAGAGCAGACTCCGAGTTCTAATTTCCAGATCCATCAGAAAGACCTAATTCTTTACCTTGAAGACCAACCTGTATCCACAAGTCGTGGCAAAAAAGTGCATTCTTAGGCATTGATGAAGAAAAGGGGAAAAACTAAAGATTTAAGCTTCAAACTATTCAAATCAGGCTCTTAAATTGGTAATTTTTTCTCTTTGGGTTTTTAAGCATATCAATTGAATCCAATCAATTTAATGGACCTCGGTTTTTAATTCTTATTACTCCAAATAAGTAAGAATTGGGATAAAAAATGAATGTTGTTTTAAGAAAAGCATCTCTGAGGATTTATCTCTCGTCTCTTCCCCGCATCTTTCTCTTCATCCCTATTTAGAAATATGCTCCAATTTACTTGTCGGCTTGCTTAGAAACTGAATATTTGGGAAGCGTTGCATCATTGTGAGCATAAGACTATTGCTAGATAGCTCATTTTATCCTCAGTGGATGTGAATTCTCCTATTGCTGCACACCTATGTAATTCTTAAATTTAATTGCAAGTTAAAAAAGAAAAAAGGGGAAAAAAATTCCTTTCTTCAAGTGCTTTGTTTAAAATTTGAGTTTTTGTCATAAACTCTGTTTGTTTTTAAAATTACGAGAGGTTAGATTGAACTACTGCTTGGTTTAGCCAAAAAATTGAAAAGTTTGGTTGTAAATTTCCATCTGGTGTTTCTGTAAATAAATAAATGAATAAAATAAAAAAAATCATTTTTGTCCAATCTTCTTCTTGTGATTTGGAGTTACCCTTTCCCATATTACACTAGTTGTGGCCTTGCATGGTGAAATACCTTTCCATTGTGAGTCCTTATTGCATTTTTGAACTTTTCAGCTATGTCTTAACTAACTGGCTCGGAAATTTTGAATTTCTGATGCATTAAGTGATTACCACACTTTGTGTAATCTTGCACTTCTAACTTGGTGGACTGAAATTGATTGAGAAGAGTCAAAATCTTGTCTTTAAGTGAGAATGATCAAGTGTCCCTTGTGAAGCCAACCCTTTTATCCCTTGATGACAAGTGTCTAGATCTACATTTAATTATGTTGCCTTTTGTTCCACAAGTTTCACCTATTATGATATGTGGCATTATGGGTTAACTTGGTTAGTTTCTAACCTTGTTACTATATATAATAGAACTTTACTATCTGGAAATTTGTAGTTTTAAGTTCTCGATGATTACTTCTTTTTCGACTACGGAAGCTAATAACCCTTTTGACTATTGTGACTTGGCCACGACAAAGAACCCACAAGAGTTAGCTTGAGGGTCCTAGGGTAGGTATTTGTAATCATGTTCCTTTTGTCATACAATTATTCCCTCTCCCATATGTTAGTTTGAATAATTCTAATGTTGTCTTTATTGTTGTTGTCTTTAGATTGAATAGAGCAAATAAATTTCAAGCATTGGAATTTAAAGTTGAGGTAATTATATTAAATATTGTTTTTTTGTTGATGTGCATTGAACTAGGTAAACTTTGTAGTATGAATAATGATGCTTAGAAGTCCATAATTTATAGTTTATGATTTAGAGAACTGAGATATATTTTTATATTTGGTATTTATGAAATTATTGGATTTAATAGCTGATATTTTCTAAATTGCCTTAGTTAATAAGTTTTGTTGAATTAAGCTGAAATTGTTTGTTGTTGGAATTTTGGGGTGTCCTACTTTTGAGGGGAAATGCTGCCGATTTTTTTAAAAAAATTTTTTACAAGATTGAGGAAAAAACATGTCGTTCTTGAAATTGTTATAAACTTGACTGTTGTTGGAAATGTCTTAGGTGGTAATAAAAGGGGTCATAGTTGGATGAATGCGTTGAGAACTAGTGAAGAATATGAGAATGGGGTGGAAGAGTTTATTGAATTTGCTAGAAGGAATGTGGCTACAAAAAATGGGATGTATTATTGTCCATGTGTTAATTGTTTAAATGAGATTCGAAGGGATATTGCTTGATATAAGGGATCACCTAATTTGTGATGGAATAAACCTTCGATACACAACGTGGATATGGCATGGTGAGGAGGTAACTACCAAGGCGTCCCACGAAAATGAAGTTGAGGTAGATGACGATGGAATGGAGAGAATGATTCATGATGTTGAGGTCGAATCTTTTGCACAACCGCATGAATATGATAGCGTGCGGAGTGATGCGAGAGACACCTTTGTTCCCTGGGTGTACTAAGTATACACGGTTGACGGGACCTTACATTTGGTCAACTTAAAGGCAACATGTGGCCGGACCGATAGCGATTTCACGTCGTTGCTTGAATTGTTGTGTGATATGTTGCCGAGATAATAATGTACTTCCAAATCGTATGTATGAGGCAAAGAAAATCTTGTCTACGATGGGTATGGAGTATAAAAAGATACATAGTTGCCCTAATGACTGCATATTGTACAAAATGAGTATGAAGGCCTCAGTAATTGTCCGAAGTGTAAAACTTCACAATACAAAGTGAAGAAAGGTGGTGGTTCTGGAGATCACACAAAAAAAGGCAACCTTTGAAGGCATTGTGGTATCTTCCCATAATTCCTCGATTTAAGCATCCGTTTACTAGTGAAGCAACAAAGAAAGAAGTTGAGATGACATTCGATGAGAGAATATCCGATGGAAAATATCTACGGCACCGGTGACTCTCTAAATGGAAGAAAATAGACGACATGTTTCCTCAATTTGGCAAAAGAGCCAAGAAACCTTCGGGCCGGGGCTTTGTACAGATGGCTTCAATCCGTATCAAACTCTTAGCAGCACCCATAGTGCATGGCCGATTCTCCTCGTAATATACAACTTACCTCCCTGGCTATGTATGAAACGCAAGTATGTGATGCTTTCTATGATGATTTCTGGACCAAAACAGCCCGAGAACAATATCGATGTGTACTTGACGCCTTTGGTTGAGGATTTGAAGAAGTTGTGGGAGGAAGGCATAGATGTGTTTGATGCATATAAGAAGGAGTCCTTCAAGTTGCGTGCAATGATTTTTACCACGATCAACGACTTTCCCGCATACGAAAATTTGTCTCGGGTACAAGTGTGAAGGGGCATAAAGCATGTCCAATATGTGAAGCGGACACAAAACTTCCATCAACTAAAGCACGGCAAAAAAATGGTCTACATCGGTCACGGGAGGTTTCTTCATCGATTCCACCCATATCGTAAGTTAAGAAAGCGTTTTAACGGCTTACTGGAGCATAGAACGACTCCAAAGGCATTAACCGGAGAGGAAGTTTATAGTCGGGTGGAACATATCAATATCATATTGGGTAAGTAGCAAAGAATTACGGGTGAAAAGAATATATGGAAGAAGAGATCAATTTTCTTTGATCTTCCATATTGGCGTAGTCTTGATGTGAGACACAGTCTTGATGTGATGCATGTGGAGAAAAATGTTTGCGATAGCCTTGTCAGTACTCTTTTGCACATACCAGGGAAGACTAAGGATGGAATTAGTGCGAGACTAGACCTGGTTGATATGGGAATAAGAGAACGGTTACATCTACGAGTAATGGAAGATGGTAAGAGGGCATACATGGAGCCAGCAGCTCATACACTGTCAAAAGCGGAGAAAAAAAAGTTTGTGTGGGTGTCTATATGATATTAAGGTTCCACAAGGATATTGTTCAAATTTGAGAAGGTGTGTTTCAATAGATGATTTGAAGTTAGTGGGAATGAAGTCTCATGATTATCATGTGTTGATGCAACAATTATTACCAGTAGCTATTAGAGGCATTATGAAAGATGAAGTGCGGACTACTATAACAAAATTGAGTATTTTCTTTAATGCTATCTGTAACAAAGTCATTGACATTGAAAAGTTGGATGAATTGGAAAATGAAGGTTATATTATTTTGTCCCAACTAGAGATGCATTTTCCTCCTGCATTTTTCGATATCATGTTGCACCTGATAGTGCACTTGGTAAGGGAGGTAAGGCTCTGCGGTCCAGTTTATCTAAGGTGGATGTACCCTTTCGAGTCATACATGAAGATCTTAAAAGGGTATTCTAAAAATCCTTATCGACCGGAAGCCTCAATAGTTGAGAGATATGTAGTTGAAGAGGCTATGGAGTTCTGTAAAGATTATCTATCAAGGGCGACGTCACAATCACAGCATGATAAGGGGATAAGTGAGGGAACTCGAGGAATCAAACTGAAGAATATGCTTCGTGCAGAGGTGTTGCAAGCACACCTGTACATCTTGAATAATACGGAAGAAGTTCAACCATACATTGATGAACACGAAAAGAGTTTGAAGAATATGAATCCAAGGAAGAATGACATGCGATAGCTAATGAGCAAAAGAAGACATTCATAAAGTGGTTCCGGGAGAAGGTATTGCACGAGACCGGTGTGTCGGCTACAATTGAGTGGTTAGCCTGGGGGCCTTCTTATCAGGTCATCACTTGGACAGGTTATGATATAAACGGATATTCTTTCTACATAAAAGACCAGGATGACAGAAGTTCTGTGCAAAATAGTGGGGTGATGGTTGAAGCTGAATCCATGCACTTTTCGAGTTTGAAAGACAAAAACCCGGTGTTAGCATCAATGGCCTATTATGGAGTTATTGAAGAAATATGGGAGATGAGCTACAACAAGTTCAAAGTTGCTTTATTTAAATGTAAGTGGGTTAACAATAATGCTGTTGTAATAGATCCTAAATTTGGATTTGTCTCAGTTGATCTTCAAAGACTTGGTCATAGAGACGAGCCATTCATTCTAGCAAGCTAGGTGAAACAAGTGTTTTATGTTACAGACCTTGCAAATAACAAAATGTCCATTGTACTTCAAAGTAAAAAACAGAAATATGATGAAGAATCCTTGAACCTGGACGATACACTCCCTTTCACAACAAATCCACCTACAACACGTGAAGTAGAATCGATAGATGATGAAGAATATGCTCCAAGAAAGGATCATTCTGAAGGAATATGGGAAACCATATAAAGTAAGATCTTAAGTTATGAAAAAGTCCTATGTTATTTATGTGCTGGTTTAACATGTTAGTTCATTTTATTCATTTGTTTATTATTTAATAATAACCCTATCTAACATTATTGATTTGTCTTTGATGAACAGGAATATGTCTAGCTCTGACGAGTCATCGGGTGATAGTGGGAATGATGTACCGGTGGTGAGAAAGGGTAGAGGTAGCACACATATGGGTGCGTTAATTGCACGTCGTGACGATCGAAAAAGAGGCCGCATGTGGAGTTTGATGCCAATATGAACCCAATTGGTCCAGGAGGAAGACAATTTCATTAGCTACGTAGGCTATCCGGCTCGAAGCAAAGTTCGCATTGTATTCTCTCATTGGAAGTTGGTTCCTCCTAAAACGAAGGAGTTCATCTAGGCACAACTTTTGGTATCTCACTTTCGATATCTTCTGCATTTGTATCTTTAGTTTTATTACTTGATTTCTTTTATATCTTCTCTTTTACCTTGCAGCAAACGTATGATGTGCCTAACAATAAGGCCATGCACAACCATTGGATGGGCGAGGTTCGTCTACGTTGGAAAGACTTTAAGAACAAGCTCACTAGAAAGTATATTCGAGGGGCAAAGAGGGACAAGGACCCATGTCAGGACTATGATTACATTTCTCCACAGGACTGGAGGGAGTTTGTAGCGTCACGCCAGAATCTTGAATTTCTTGTAAAATTTCTTTCATATCTTATCTTTTAGTTGAATCTATTTGACATCGTAGGCTCAGTTTTATTTGTTTTCGTGTCACAGGAAAAAAGTCAGGCCAATAGAGATAGGCAAGGGAGAAATAAGTATCCGCATTGCATGTCTAGAGGTGGCTATAAGAAGCTTGAATGGAAGCTGATAGAAGAAGAGTTGCAAAGAATGAAGGAAGCTACCCAATCCGATCCTTCCACTGTTATCCAGGCCCCTGAACGTCCTCCTCGTCACAAAAAATGGATAGCTGCGAGGAAGAAGGGTGACAAATACGTAAATGAAGATGTGGCTGAGGTTGCCTCAAAGATTGTAAGTAGTTAAATTAGAAGTATTAAATAGCCTCTGTTGTTCATATTTTTATAGTTTAGTTACTATTTATGAAAAATCCTATGATACAGGATGCACTTGAGCAGCAGAGCAACCAAGGTTCATTCATGCCGGGTACACGGATGGACATTTTGTCCACGACGATTGGGAAGCCAGATTACCATGATGCTATTCGAGGGAGCCAAGGGGAGTTAGCTTCGCGAAATATTTTAGACGGCTTTCACGTTGTTCGCATGACGATGACAACCCTAGTCCTCACCTTGTGGCCAAAATTCGAGCGTCCTCGTAGATGAGGTTATGACACAACTACGGGGTGAAATGAGGGTTATGATACAAGAGAAGGTAAATACGCAACCTACAAACCAGGAATCCCCGGCCTTCCCAAGCAGCAAAGAAAGTTTTCATGCTCCAGATGTACCTATTGGCGAACCTTCTCATCACTCTCCAGATGTACTTATTGGCGAGCCTTCTCACACTCCACAGGGGGGACAACCCTGCACTCTATATTTGGATGACCCACACCGATGTATTGTTGCCGATGGTCTTGTTTACCCAGAACAAACCACACACCACAATATGCAAATTCCACAAGACCAACATAGGGTGACTCTTGAAAGTGTGCGAGAGGGGGAAGAAGAGACAGTCATCCTGATTTATGATGAGGAGGTTCCCACGCTAGGCGCTGCCATCACATCGTTCATCCTTTGGCCGCATCATCTGATTGAGATGGGGACGACACCTCCAATAGTAGGAAATACATTACTGATTGATGATGAGTAGGTTCCCGATTGATTTTCATTGCTAACCCACTCATAATCTGTTTATTATGTTTTCATAGCATGACCAAGCTCGGGCGATTTCCATACTTAGCACAAATTGTGAGAGCTATACAAGGACATCGTCTCTATAGGCTTGCGGATGCCTCCGGCATTGTCGGTGCGATACAAGACATATTCGATCAATATTGACAAGAAAGATTTGACGAGTTTATGCATATGGACTGTTTAGATATACAAAGTGGCTTCAACTTGCAATCTTGTAAGTTTTTTTACCCTTTAATTATGTCAGTACTCTTTTTTTGTTTAATATATTCAACAACATTTATTATTTTATTTCGATCATAGTGTCTGCCACGACATATGCAAAAAGGGAGACCAACTAGGTTCGTATGGATTCTTATGTCCTGGAAGCACGGCTTTGGCTTGCAATATCTTAGCCAGGAGGGCCATTTATGCTGGTTTAACAATGGGTGACCTACAATTGTCTTGTTATCTAGCGCCAATACATGAAAGGTGCGTACTTTTTTTTGTCTATATAAGATTTTTAAGAATAAATTGCTTTCTTATCTTAGTTTAATATTAATATGTATATGTTGTAGTGGTCATTGGACCCTGTGTGTTGTTTGTCCCGCCAAGAACGCATGTTATTGGTTCGATTCCGTAGGTGGCAGGCCAACCGAGGATATCAAAAACATGTTTGCCGAGTAAGTAAATTTTTGTCTAAATCATCGATTCTTCTTTTAAATGAATTGTTTTCATGTCTTTTAATTTCCATTTTAATGATAGGGGTCTTAAGACATATAGACAGCTTGGTGTAGCACGAGATTAGGGTGGACCGAAGTGGTTTCATCCGAAGGTAAGTAGTTTCAATTCAAGTTTTTTCTGAGACACAGTAGCTTTCGTTTTAACAATTTGTTTTTTGATTTATAGTGCCATCACCAACCAGGGAACACCGAGTGCGGATACTACGTTATCAGTTGGATGCAATCTATCGTTTCCACCGGACGTACTACTAGCTTTCAAAACGTACGTAATGCTCCGTGATCCTCAAATGATGATATTTTTTGTTGTGGTAGTTTAGTTGTTAATTATTTCATTCACTTCATTGGTTTATCTTATACCTTGTTTTCCAATTTACGCTTTTTCGATCGAGGATCCGTACTCACAAGATGACATCGATTCGGTTCAAGACATGTTGGCTAGATATCTTCTTAAACATGGCTCAATGTGAATAGGCAAGTCATTACTTGTTAGGGTGATTGTCAATGTGAATAGGCAAGTCATTGGGTTGATTAAAGTAGCTCAAACTCAATGTTGACATTTAGAGAAAAAAGGTTAAATGTTAATTGAATATATGTGTATAGAGTTGCTGTGCTGGGTTTGCTAGCTATGGATATTTATTAACTTGACTTGAACTATATTTTGAGCAATGTCTGGGCTTGTATTCAGTTTTGCAGCAAATTGGCCAAACATACAGCAAGCATATTTTTTTGGCTAAAAAAAAACTAATATAAGGCGTCCTGAAAGCTAATTCAGTTTGTATGGGTTACTTGTCTTGGTCATGTGTTAATGCAAAACTTATTAAGCTATGCTGATTTCGGTTTCTAGAATTGTTACAATATGAAATTTGACATCAACTTGATTAATTCTGTAAATTATTGGTCTTTCTTTGTTGAATTTGCCACTTTAACTACTGTGAGAAATAGATACTGTCAATGAGGTTTTGATTTTGTCATTATACCTACTGCATTTGATTTTCCAACAACCAAGACTTGAGAATTTTGTTGAATCATACCATCATAACTGATTTGCTGAAAGTTTTATGTGTGCTTCTTGCTTGGGAGGTGTTTGATTTGCTTGTGTGGTACTGTGATTACTAGGTGGCTCTCATTCACTTTAGCAGAATTGCTAAATTTTGTATGCTGAAACCTTGAAATTCTGTTGAGCTTTGTGTGCAAAAGTCATTGCTGCTATATATATTTGCCTCTTGTCGCATATCAGTGTTATTTTGTGAAGTATTCAGTTATGCAGCAAATTGACCAACACAGCAAGCATATTTTTTTTTAAAAAAAAAATAATAATAGGCGACCTGAATTGTATTTAGGTCGCCTATTATGATAGAATAGGCGACCTCAATTTGTATTCAAGTCGCCTCTGAGGCGACCTGAATTTGTGTTCAGGCCGCCTCTTATGAGGCAAGAGGCGACCTGATTTGGATAAGAGGCGACCTGAATACAAATCAGGTCGCCTCTTATGGGGCGACCTGAAACAATTTCAGGCCGCTAAATATTATTAAATCAACGACGCTATATATATAGTATAGGGAATAAATTTGCCCTAAATCTATAAAATCATTTCGAAAAATTTCACCTTATCAAAAACTAGTTCATTCATTCGTTAAATAAATTCCATCATTGAATTTATGAGTGAGACAAAAGGACTTGACAACTATGCATAAGAAAACGAGTTAATAACTACATATAACAAGGAAAATAAACATAAATCACATAGATAAGGATATGCCAACCAAGAGATTGTGAAAATAACAATAAAATTACAACGTAAAAAATTAAAAACTCATCCAATTAGTGTTACTTACTGTATTGCCTTCCAAAACATCAACAATATCTCGATGGAACCATAATCTGCTCCGTTCTCCTAGATTGTTTGGTGATTCTTCATGAACAATTTTTCTCCCCATATCTCGTATCAAATCATGCATTTGAATACAATTACACCACTTTTCAATCTTTATAAGGCGCTTATTAACCAACACTCCAATAGAATAACTTAAATTTTTAAAGTCATGAACTGCTTCAACCATATATTTGACATATTCTGAGTGTTCCCCATTGAAGAGACAAGCAATATCAAGGAATATTTCTTTTTCAACTTCTTCTAGGACCTCATAACTCAACCTCAATACTTGTTGAATGTCTTTATGGGGACTTAATTTATATGCCTCAAGTGCAGATTCCCATTCATTTATAGTCTTTCCACACAAGTTAGAGCCTATTACTTCAAGGGCAAGTGGGAGGCCTTGTGCATAAGTTATTGCACGATTTAAAACACCCTTGTAACGTGGATCTACGTGGCAATTTCTAAAAGCATTCCAACTTAACAATTCAAAAGATTCTTTAGCATTGAAAACCTCCATGTCGTATCTACTTTCAACCCCATGTGCTACAAGCAACTGTTCATCCCTTGTCGTTATAATAATCCTACTCCCATCACAAAACCAATTGCAACCACCAGCTAATTTTTTCAATTGTTCATGATTTTCAACATTATCGAGAATCAAAAGAATTTTCTTTTTTTTTAATCTCTTTTTTATTACTTGAGTTCCTTCATTAACATCTTGTATTTTAATGTCCACTCTTAGAACCTTTGAAAGTATTATCTCTTGAATTCTTTCTAGGCCAAGTTTCTTTGATTTTTCTTTGACATCATGGAGAAAGCACAAACCTTCAAAATTATCAGCAACTGAATTATACAGAGCACGTGCTATTGTTGTTTTACCCAGTCCCCCCATTCCACAAATTCCTACCATGATAACCTTGTCACTTGATCCAATTTGTAATAGAGAAGTTATTTCTTTCACCGAGACTCTAGCCCAACAGGATACTTAGAAACATCTAAAGGAACCCTATTGATTTTAGTAGAGATTTCTTTCACAATCTTTTCAATAAATTGATATTCATAATCTTGCACGAAAAGTTGCAAAAAAATATATGTAAATTCTAATTAAATTCACCGTAGTAAAGAAATTTAAATTTATTTACTTATAAACTAAGTTGAAACCAAGAAAGGAGAAAAACCAAAGTTAAAACAAACACACAAGATGAAAGTTTCAAATTACCGCGGATTAAAATGGTCACCGAAATATTAGATAATTCATGCAATGCAAGCTTCCAACCGTGTATCTTGTCCTCATCAGCCCTTAGGTTTTTTATATGCATAGATAATGCTTGTTCATAGTGATCTTTTTGATGTCGCACTTCTGAAGGTTCCACATCATAAAAAATTGGCCAAACCAACCGATCCTTTCTCATAATGCACTCATTAATTTTAACAAGTTCATTGAGACAAAATGTGGAAGAAGCATAGTTCTTCGAAAAGACGACAATGTCCATTCTAGAATTTTCAATTGATTTGAGAAGTGTTGGTGTAATTTCATCCCCTCTTCTTAGTTCCTCATCATCAAGGAAGGTGTCAACTCCCGCATTCTTTAACGCATTATACAGATTTCCTATAAAACCATAACGAGTATCTTCGCCGCAAAAATTGATAAAGACATCATAAGTCCATTGGTAATGGAAAGAAGAAGAAGCTGGTGCTAACCCGGGCATGATGGCTTCTTATAAATAAAGATTAAGGAAATAATGTTAATTTAACTTACAAAAATTGTGGAGTGTGATGATGGTGTGTGTGTGTGTAAATGATGAAGAAATGAATGAGTTTTTTTTTTTTAAAAAAAATAACTTTTTGAGTACGTATGACGCTTTTTTGAACTTTATTATTAGGTATTTGAGAGTAACTCACTAATCCAAGGCTTGTGATCAATATGCCTCTCCCCAAAGGTCTTATTAAACAAGATAGGAGTTCGCCAACTTTATAGGGCCTGTTTGGGTTGGCGGTAAGAGCGGTAACTTAAAAGCTATCTAACTTTAAAAAAAGCTCGGTAAGAAAAAAGTTCGGTAGAGTTAATGATTTGTGTTTGGATTGATGGTGGTAGAAGTGGCGGGGCCCACGTCAAAAAGCTGAGAGCATTTTGGAAAAAGCTGGATTCTGGAGCTTTTTTCCTAACGGGCTTTTTGAGCATTAGGAGCTTTAAGTCCAGTGAACTTAACGCCGAACCCAAACACACCATGTTGAGCTTTTTCTTCAAAGCCCATTAACTCTACCGCAAACGCTCCTAACGCTCTCCTAACGCTCAATCCAAACAGGGCCCATAGGGCTGTTTGGGTGGCGGTAGGAAAGCGGTGGCAAAAGCTATCGACTTTTATAAAAGCCCGATAGGAAAAAAGTCGGAGTTGAAAAAGTCGGGTTGTGTTTGGATTACCCGATCGGCTTTTTGCGAAGTAGCTTTTTTCTCAATGATGAGTGTTTGGATTATTATTTGAAAAGTCGATTAAGATGAAAAATGACCTAAAATGGCATGAATCATATTAAATACTACTATACATATTAGTTGTATATATTAGGATAATAAAAATTTTAATTTTAATTTAGACAAAAGTTACATGATTATTAAATAAATTAATAAACAATAAAGTCCTTAATTAAATATATTTAATGGATAAAATTGTTTATAAAATAAAATGCATACAAATAATACATTAATTTCTCTTATTTCTTTGGGCATGGCGGACAAGTTTTTTCTCGATTCTATCACGAAGATGATTCATTTGTGGTGAAGATAATGTATTGATATTTGATGAGGCGCCTTCATCAAGTGGATCATCATCATCTTCATCTTCATCGTCATCACTCAAATCTCCTTGGTCAGCTCGTTCAAATTCCACATCAGAATTGGAAAATCTCCGGATGAGATTGTGTATAGCCATTGTTGCACAAACTATTTGGATTTGAGTTTGAAAGTCATAAGGGAGCATATTTCGCAATATATTAAACCTATTCTTCCACACTCCAAACGTCCTTTCTATAGTGCACCTCAAACACGAATGATAATAATTAAAATGCTCGTTGGGATTTCGAAATCCGGTTGTCGCTGAATTGTGGAAGGTGATAACGTTCACGTCTATACGGACCAATGTATCCAACGGTGTTGGATAGCCGGCATCGACCAAGTAATATTTCCCCGATAAGTGAGGAAATTTTGTGGCACTTAGAAATTATAGTAAAAGTGAAATAAACACTCAAAAAAAATCTAATTATAGTGATGGTGTTGAAGATATACCTTGAGGTGGATGGGGAAAATTCCAACGTCGATTAGTGAGAGCGCTGTTGAACAAACGTGCATCATGTGCCGTACCTTCCCAGCCTGCCAACACATAAGTAAAGCACATATCCCAATCACATACCGCCATGATATTCTGTGTTGGAATTTTCTTTCTACCAACATATCTGTCGCGCTCAGATTCGCTCACCACACAACTGATGTGAGTTCCATCAATTGCTCCTATTGCATTCTTAAAATATGGGAAGTAGCGGCGATCAGTTGATATATTAGGGTGACAACCGGGAAACTCAGGATCAAGTGGTTTGACGTTTTCAGTTGATAGACTAAGACAGGCCTGTAAAACCTTATGGAATAACCTACTGATAGTTTCTGATGAATGTTGAAAGCGTTCCTGTAAGATTCTATTTGTCAAACCATGGCCAACTGTATATAAGAACATTGCTACCTGCTCTTCTACTCTTGTGTACTTCGTGTGCTGTAGCCCATGGTCTACCAATTTAGAGCATAAATGATAGAAGACATGTTTTCCAACTCAAAAATTTTCATGACATACTATGTCATGGCCTTGGAAAACCTCCTGCACCCACATTGCTCCTGTTTGGATGCTAGTTCTACGTGGCTCTTTGCAAATATATGATGTCATATGTTGAGCCACCAAGGCAGCAATCTGCACGTTATTTTCAAGCTCTTCCTCCATAATAGAAACTTTTAAGGCCTTTTTTTGGGCACGAGACAAACGTCGTCCTTCCATGGAGAATAAGACCTGTGTCAAGGTGAAAGCTTAACGAATGAAAAACATAGATAGAAAGGTGTAATAATAGTTGCATCATATAATAGTTGCATCAAATATACAAACATAAAGTTCAACATTAAATAACAAGCGTCAAACAACAAAATAATAAGCGTCACATAAATAGGTGCGTCAGACAAAATACATAATACAAATGTTGTAGCATAATCAATGATAGTTCAAGCCGTCGGGGGTTCCTGCCATGATGGGGTGTTGTACGCATGGTGCCGCAACCAATCTACCAGGTCATCTTTGTCCCCTTGTAGTGCAACAAACACATCGCGCGCTGTGTCATGCATCATCATGTTATAACATCGCTGGTGAAAGTCACGGTCAGTTGCAACTTCTGGAATTTTCCGTAACTCACTGTAGACGTAACTCATTGGAACATCATGGTTGACATTTTCAAGCTGTTTTGTTCTATCCTTATTTGAGGTAGCTATCATACTAAGAGAATCTGCTATTTGTTTCGAGGCAGATATTTTTTCCTTCTTCCCCGCATTTGACCCTTCACCCCTCTTTCTCTTCCGGATCTGAACCACTAGTTGTCGATTTAGGCCTTCTAAAGGGGCACTAACTCCGACTTGCACTGGAAGCTCTTCCTCACCGTCACTTTGAGCCTTCTTCTAGGTCTATTGTGGGCCGGTACACATCATCTTCATCATCACCCTGTTGCGAGATGGTGAGAATTCTTTAAAACCCGATGCCATACCATCCTTGAATATTACCTCTAATTCTCTCGACGAATTTTATGCCGTTGTACCTATACTTTGCATACTTGTGGATTCTCCCGAAAAAAAAAAAAAAAAACTCTAAGTGTAATCTAAAATAATAAATAATAACAATATAAATACAAACTTAAGAGTTTTATACCTGAATTTTCCGTTCCCACCACTCATCTTCTCGCAAGCACTTTATGGTGGACAATCGTCATATGATATACCGGTCTCTTTTGCAAATAGATTGTCCCATACCCTCCATTCTTTCTTCAAGCTATCATACTTATTTTTCAGTTGCTTTTTTTCCACCGATTTTCCTGATTTGTTGTTAAATCCATAAAAAATGTTTGTCCATCCAGTAGGTGTGAATGATCCGCCTTGTCGTTCTTTTTTCATAATTTGGTCAACACATAGTTGGAGGAAAGTTCCCGTGGATTTATCATCCCAACATATTCTACTTCCGTAGTGCTCATATTGCTATGTAAATAATCGGTAATTACTATGTAAATAATCGAGAATTCACAAAAACATATACTTGCTTTATAATAAAAATAGTGGAAAAAGTATACTGAATTTAAATGTAATAATTAATAATAGCAATATAATAAACAAATATACTAGATTTAATCTACTCCATACTTTCCTTTTCGTCGGGTTTATTTGTTTCTTTAAATATATATATACTGAATTTAATTGTTTTTAATAAAAAAGAAACTTCAAGTAAAGACGTTACCTATAAATAATTACCGGGGTATTTATTTCTTGGATTTTTATGAAAAACCCGGTGGAACTTACATCCTAAGTTGCTTTACATTTTAAACCTGTGCTACCAGTGAATTTAAAATAAAACAAAACTAATTTGCATCATCTGTAGACACAAAACTCAAACTAATCAAGTAAGAAAATAAAACTTAAAGAATTCATATTTTGATTTTTTTTTTTACTATTTTTAAATTAAGAAAATGATAGCAAGCCATAATTTTTCATAAAAAAAAAAAAAAAATCGTTATCTTTTGATTTCATATCCGATTTCGAATCCACATTCGAAAAAATCTCAAATCCAAATCTTTATTGTTTTCATTGAACTACGCTTTCTCTATTTTTTTTTAACTCACTCTAAGCATCATTCATAAATAGTAATAAGAGTTTTAAAATTTATTGTTTATTTCTACAAATAAAATAAATTTACTCAAAGTAGCTTTATTACCTTTAGTCAAATAAGAGGGAAAAAATTTCTACTACATTCATAAATATGTATTTCGATAGGTTTGCAAAGCTTTCCTACACATTGAATAACAATTACAAAGATTTATAATAAATAATTAATATAATACCCGAAGAAGAAAAAACTAAAGCCTGCCAGCCCAACAAAACTCAAGAAAATAATTGGTCATTGTTTGTCAACACTTGCTATGAAGCAGAACAAAGCAACACAACAACTTGAAGAAATTCAGAAATCTGGAAAGAAGAAAATCCACACAATGAGACGAAATTTTACATATGAAGAAGGGACATCAAAGTTGTCAACAACACTTTAACAGCAATAAACTGAGTTCGTACAATGAAACACCCAGAAAACAGAACTCACGAGAGGAAGAAAGAAGCGCGATATCTACGGCAACCAACAAGCTTTGCTTTGAAAGAGAGAGATAAAGGAAGAGTGAGGTTTCGAGAGAAACACAAAATGATATGAAATTCAAGATTTTGGAATTTCAAGGTTTCGAGAAAAATACAAAATTATTCATAGCAGCTCGCATAATTATATACAAGTGGGGATCTGATCCTTTAGTTAGATAGATCCTAATAATACTTTGCAAAGGAAACGCATAACATGTGAAAATAATGATTTTGTGAGAAGAGATAACTAGAGGTGAATGTTACACTAGCTTATATGGGAGTCAAAAGAGGATATGGCAGAAATCAAGATGAGAAGATCGCAACATATGGTTTTATCTACATCCTCGATTTCGTTTCCCTTACTTTCTTTCCCTCCTCCTTTACTCTCAAATAATCACAATGTTCATCAAAAAATCTACTTCAAAAGGTCGACAACCAACCTTTCTCGGTTAAGAGTAATATCTCGGCACTTCATTGCAATGCAGTGCAATTCGGCTTTATGATTGCAACAAACTGTAGCAAAAACACCCAGATTAAGTTACACTACCTATTTTAGCTTCTAATACAAACGGTTCGAAAGCCAACCGCGATTCACAAAAATTGCCACGAATAATCTGAGTATTATACAAAATGAGGACTAAATTTTCTCGCTTTGGAATTCGGTGAGTCGTTGTAAACAAAACGCCAATAAAAAGAAACTCTTTTATCTCCTAGTCTCGTACGAGATACACAATCAACAAAATTTGAGCGAAAGGATTGTAGAAATCAGCGCCGAATGTATATGATTAAACTAGTAACACCTAGAATACCACAAGCAGAAAAATAGTGGTTTGCAATTTCATATAGAGCAGAATGCACAACTTCCTCCCGAAGAAAGAACGAAACATAACGAAGCAATCGATGAAATTAGAGATGCACCGCATCAAAGCATCGCGAAGCCGACGAAAATCGGAAAAGGTTATATATGTTTAGGGATAGATCCTATAAACTAGGAATTTCAAATTACAAACAATTCCCGGACATTCCGAGATCTAATCCAGTTCTTGGGCACATCGATGGAAGAAATCACTAACTCCGAAGAAGATTTTGAAGTGCTTCGGGCGATCGACCGAGTGCAACGAGTGTAGACGACGATGGCGACGGCGATGGCCGATGGCGCGACGACGTCTTCCGCTAGCGAGAGATCGGAGCGGACGATTTCAAAGACGAGTGGAGTAGATGGAGCACGAGACCGCTATTTGAAGACGAATGACTCGTGCTTTGATTGGACGAGACGAGCACGGGAATCTCGCGGAGGAAGGAAAGCCGAGGATGACGGAGTCAAAACCTGATGATCTAGGGCACGACCGAGCACGGGAATCTCGATGGAGGGACGCGTGAGCACGGGATGGAGAATCTCTGAGAAACTTCAGAAAGTACGCGATGTTCCAGGCTTTTTCAGAAGCCACGCGATGGAGGGGACGAGTCAGGGATGGATCCGAGCACGGTGGAGAGCAAAGGTTGAGAGCACGCAAAGGGGGGGATCGGGAGAGCTCGTAGCACGGCCTGGAGAAATTTTTGTTTTGTTTGTTAAAGGCTCTCGGACCAGGCTGGAGGGACCAGTGCGTTAGGAAAAAAGCTTGCCTTCCAAGCGTTGAAAAAGTCCAGCCACATCTGGGCTAATGGAAAAAGCCCAGTGAACCTGATGATCCAGCCAAACTGATTCCATTATGCTTTTTTCTCACTGATCCAGTAGCTTAAAAGCCACTGAATTTTTTGTACTAAAATGCTCTTAAATAAGTTTACCCAAACAAGCCCAATGTAAGGCTTGCCTGTCAACCTATATTTGTCAGTGGCTATGGGTTTGTGATTTCTTGGAAAATTCTCCGAAGTTACGGTATTATATAATCTCACAAAAAAATTTAAAAAGAAAAAGATAAAGAAAGAGGGCAAAACACATTTCTTTATATATATATATATATAAATATAAAAGAGAACCATTTTTATGAGTCTACACACTTAGAGTCTTTAATTATCACTAGTCCCCCCCCCCCCCCCCTTTTTTTTTTCTCAAATAGTCATTGTCTCCTTCATCATCTCTCTGCTAGGCGAAGCCACTTAAGACGGCGTCTCCTCTATCATCCCCATCTTCAGCGACAAAGATCTGAATATATATGTGCTTGAACCAGATCATCTGGTGAGCTTGAACCTGCGATTTTCATATGTGCTTTATCTGAATATTTCATTTGTGTTCTCCATGATTTGTTTGAGCTTGGGAAGAAGAGAAGAATAATTGGGTCTTTTCTCTCAATTCTTTTAAGGAATGATTTAGGAAAAGAAATTTTGTTAGTGGGTAGGAGTTGATAAAATAATAGGTTATTTATATGCACATGGTAATAAATTCTAAACTATAATAGGTTTAAATTTTAATTTACATTGACATCACAATCTAAAACAAATTATTTTTCATATTTTTACTATGTTTGAAAGTAAAACAAGCTAATTATTCAATATATTTTTTAATAAAAAAAGCTATATATACCATGTGTGTGTATAAAAGAAAGAATTTATAAAATAAAGCATGTTTGAAATTTTCGATTTGATTATAATAATTTATTTATATACTAAAATTAGAAACGAATTGGGACCATAGCTCCCTTCCTTTTTGTTGTTGTTGGGATATTACTGTTTAATATTTAATTTAAGATTCGTAGTTGCCCCTCACAACTTAAGATCCAGGGGAATATAGCATGCTTTTACCATGGTTTGTGAAACGACCGACCGGGCCGATTCTGATCGAATTGGCCAACCGCCGTGAAACCGGGGTCCGCTTTGGTGCAAAACCGATTGACCGAAACCGGTGTAAACCGGCTCGGTTACAAGGGTCACCCTGTTCCGTTCTTTTTTTAAAAAATAAAATAAAAGACAATCTAATTTGAATATCCAATATGTCACAAGTATATCTAAATATGTCACAAGTATTGAAGTATATGGTTATTTTACTACTGATCTAAAGTATTGAAATGATATATAGTATGTGAAATTTAAGTTGATGTAATGAGAAATTAATTATTTTTCATTTTTTTATATCTCACCGGTCTAGCCCGGGTTGACTCCGGGCTGACTCCAGTCTGACCCACTAACCCTTAACCTAGTACCCCGACCGGTTCGGTCACCAAATCGGGTTTGTAACCTTGGTTTTTACATCGCTAGACTCTATATTGGTACATACTCCCTTTCCCATCCTACAAAATTTGTACTAAAATTTGTTTATTTTTATTTGTAAAAATGTTAAAATTAATTTTAGGATGCTTTCAAATATTGCATTTTTTGCCCAGCGTGTAGCTTTTATATCCATTCCTGACTAAAATAAAATGCGGTATATACTTACGTATAACTAGGATAAATTCTAAAATAATACAAGTTGTTACGTTTGTTTATAATTTTTTATATAAACTCGTTATTGATTATTTCTATATTCTAACTATTAATATTATTGTTATAATTATTCACTCGTTATTATTTATACATTTCTATTTATATATTAATATTAACTATTCACTCCTAATTAAATTCAAAATTATCATCAAAATCTTAGATGATTTTGTGAAAAATATATATAAATAATACTATGATTTATCATGTACTCTCTTGTTAGAGGACCCATTGCGTCAAACTCAATGCCTATTTTTACATTTTGATTTATCAAGAAAGGCAATTGAAGCCTCCTTTCTTTTTGTTAGTTCCCATTGCTTTATTGTGTATGCCCCACAACTACTTCGTCATCAACAATTTCAGTTTTGTTGGTAAGTAATAATCTGATACCCAAAATTAATTAGTCTAGTAGTAGTGGAACAGATAGATTATTGAAGCCTCGATAAAAGGGATGGATAGATGACTGAAGGCATACCTTGACCTCCATTATTCTTCACCCTACGAAATAAAGCACTTCTAAAAATAATTTGATCAATGATAAAAATTATTTAAAAATTATTTAATATTTATTTATCAATTTTACTCATTCAATTAATGTTTGAACATGACTTTTTATATTTTTTTTTCTCTTCTTCAAAATCACATTTAATATAAATAAAATTGGTAAAAATTTTAATTTAAAACAAATTTAATGACTTAACTATCATTCTTTCATTATGATGAATCAGTTAGGATGACTTATATTTTTTTTGTTTGGCTCACAAGATGACTTATATATAGACTAAAGGGAGGGAGTAAATATTTTCCTGTTTGTAGGATTTATCTCAAGCTGTAATTCTTCTTCGGTCACTTGTAGCTTATCTTTAAAATATTTGTATATAGTTGAATAATGATTAAAAATAGATTATATGGCTCAAAGACATGGTAATTTTGAGCTGTAAAATTGGCGCTGAAAGACTCTTCACTCGGTAAATTTCTGAAATTTTGATTGACCTTTTTTATAACAATTTTCCCCCTCCTCAAAACCCTTTTTTTTTAACAACTTGGAGCTAAAGAGAAAAAATGATTGTGTACAAATTTTTACAAGAAACTCTTGTTTGTTTTCTTAAATTCATAAGGGTTGCGAGAGTTATTATTTATATCTAATATATATACACACCTTTTTCGTTCCATAATACAAGTTATTGCTTAAAAAAAATGGCTTACAGAGTCACTTGCAAAATAATTAATATTTATTTGACAATTTTATCCCTATAATTAATTATTTAATTTGACTTCTTGTATTTTTTTCTCTTCCTAAAACCTTATTTAATATAGGTAAAATTAAGAAAAATTAAGTTATGATATATTTAATGAGTTACCTGTCATTATTTAATTCTGATTAATTAATTGTAAGTGAGTTATATATATCATATAAATTCTCTAAGTTTTTTTGAAAAAATCAGTGCAAATTAGTATTACAGCAGTCCATGCATGGGACCAATGTACCTCTTAATGTTTATTTCAACTCAATGTGAACGTGAGACCAGTATTTCAATTTCAATTGTTTTCATAGTACAGTACGCTACTTTATTAAAGTCCCAATGAACAAAGCAAAAAAAGGCAACCCAAAAAAACAAAAAAGACGAAGCAATTGAAGAAAAAAGACGTTTGCGTGTTCCAAAAGCAATTAGCTTGTTTTACGGTCCAGTAATGCACATGATTCATCATTTAGTTTTAGACTTTTAGGGTTGGAAGGGTAATGGGGGGTTTTAATTGAGGGGAGGGGAGTTGATAGGAGAGATTTTAGTATTACCCATGGTTTTGAAACCCGGACCGGACCGGCCGGTTCGGACCGGAAACCGGTGAACCGGCCAGGAAACCGGTCCGAGTTAGGTGTTAAACCGGAGTCCCGAGTTGACCCGGGGTCAACTCGGTCAACTCGGCCTAAACCGGCCGAGTTGGCCGAGTCAAAGCCAAGAAGATTAAAAAAAAAAAAAAAAAATCAACTGAACAAGAGGAGGAGGAGAGAGTGTTTGTAGATGGCAGTGCTGGAGGCGAGTTTCACCGACGGCGAGCAAAGAGCGAGTGGAGACCGAAGAAGGAGCAACGATGGGATATCTGTGTAGGGAAGGAGAACGACAACGAGTCAAGCAGGAAAGAGAGAGATTTGAAGGGGTGAAGATGGTAGAAGAGATGGATCTGAAAATGAAAATGAAGTTTGAAGGTGTGTCGGTGGTGTTTGTATGAGAGAGAGATGAGAATACCAACTGAGAACAAATAAGCCTTGCACCATGCCGCAGAAAATCCCAGTAAACAATGTGTTTCCTTTTGTTGGGATCAAGAAGAAGCTTATGGGTTTTGGAAAAACTTGCTACGTGGCAATTTATCATCCATGTAAAACTGATTGAAGACACTGGTGAGTGAGAAAAGTTAAATACAATAACCCACAATATCTCTGATGGGGGTCACGTCATATCTATTAATTGAGTTGAGATTGGGGTCTGGCGCAGTGGTTGGCAGGAGGCAGGGAGTGCCATTTTTAAAAAAAATTTTAAACATAAAAAATAGAGGATGTGAGATTAAAAAATAATAATAATAATTTCTCATCGGTTTGGTCCGGTTTAACTCGGTTTGACTCCGATCTAACCCACGACCCTTAACCCAATACCCCCGACGGCTTCAAACGGCGGTCCGGGTTTAAGAACCTTGGTATTACCTTAGGGCCTGTTTGTTATGAGGAAGATTTAAGGAGGAAAACAAATTTAGATGAGAGAAAGAAATGAAAGGAAAGATTGAGAGGGAACTTAAAAAATTGAATTGTTTGGTAGATATGGGAAGAGAACTTAAGTTGAGGGAAAATAAAATGCTTGATAAGAAGAATTGGGTGTTGATTAAGTGGGAAGGTGAAGTAAAATTCCCATAATGCCCTTGTTTGGTTCAAACAAAAAACGTAAATTCGAAAGTAATAGGTAACTAAGCGCTTGCGTTCGAACGCAAAAACTGACAGTGCCTTAAGCTATCTATGCATGTGTCCTCAAGTGAAAGAAAGAGGCATCGATGATTTTACCACGCAAAGCAGTCAATATTGTGTTTGGTAAAATCTGCTACCAATCGCTGCAAACAATAATGATATCACACTTCGCATAAAACAAACTATTTAGGAACTAAATAGTAGATTCCTTCCAACTAAGTATACTTAGTATATATATATACTCCATTCGATTTTTAATGTAAGACTAACATTTATCTAATTTGATTAGATTAAGGATGTTAGTTATATTAGTTAATATACATGTATTTTTTTGAAACACCTTAATCATCTCCTTCAATTCCTTTCATCTCATTTTTTTATTATTATTAAAAGAGTATAAATAGAGGCAAATTATTAACAAATATGGTGTATAAAAAAAAATTAACAAATATAAAAAATAGGTTTTCATTTATAAAGAAACTAAACTCCTCAATTAAGTCTTACATTAAGAACAAGAGTATATGAGTTTGGCCAAAAAGTATATATACAACTACAAGAGGTTAGAATCAAACTCTCAATCCCTTGACAAGGGATGAGAGCCACTGTCACTTGCATCAATTTGAGTTGGTAAAAACTAGAAAGTTTATAGTTTATATTGAAAAAAAGCAATTTTTTTTTTTCTTTTTGAAACCAAGTTGACATTTTAAAATTTGAATTCAAGACCAACATTAATTTTACCTTTCAAATTGTTGGGAAGAAAAATTTAGTTTTAACATTTTAATTAATAGAAGTATCACCTTGATTAAAAACAATATAGAAATAAAAAGCAAACAGCTAGAAACCGTTATTTACAAATTACAATAAAGGGACAAGATTAAACAAAAAGTCACTCCAAAATCAGCAAAAGTAAGCCCCAAGAAGTAGCTAATTTTGTAATTTAACCACAAAATAGTGCTTATATAACTAAAGTACACTTTTTTTACTATCAAGAATAAGTGATACTTTGACAGTTTTAACGGTTTGGCTCAATTCTATCTTGTGAAGTTAGTCGCAGATATAAAAATAAAGTCATAGTAATATGCATATAAAAATATAATGTGAACATCATATTCTTTGTTTAAAAAAAGAATGATGTGAACCCCATAAAAAATGTCATGCGAAAATAAACATTGAAATATTTAGAGAAGTATAAGATATTGTTGCGATGAAATCTAGAGTATTCAAATTAAATTTAGTTTATTCATATTTAAATATTTAATTGATTAATCTAATTTTCATGGAAAATGGACATTAAAAGATTATTTTTATTTTCTACTATGCAGCTATTAAAAAAAAATTACAAATTTTTTTAAAGATATTTGATCTGGCACTTTTGGATCAAGTATGAGGCAAAGATTCGGACTTGGCTAGTGTCGTCTTCTCTTAGCATCCTCTTCTGTCCTCTTCTACAAAACCGCGTTGTTTTGGCCTAAAAAAGTGAAGCTCATACCTTTTTTCTTTACTATTATTTTTAATATTTCAGGATATTGACGAGTGCTAAAAATATACTTCTCGAATATTGACATGTCGAAAAAATATTTTATGATCTTGAAAAAATAATTTAGGTACTCGACTGGTACTAAAAATATACTTGAAAATACTGATTGGTATTGAAAAAAAATACTTTATGATCTTAAAAAATTATTTTAGGATTTTGAAAAAATATTTTAGGGTACTGACTGGTACTAAAAAGATACTTTAAAATACTTGACTTTGTCTTGAAAAATACTTCATTATGCAAATACTTCCGCGTGGAACCTGTGAGCTTCATTTCAATGAAGTGAACCTTCTACACAGTGGCGGAGCCACACTAGTGCATGTTGCAGACACAAAATTTTTAGAATAGATATATATTTTGAAAGAATCTCTCATAAAGAAGCACAAGTGGTTTAGTAGTAGAATGTTTACCCTCCTACGCTCCAATCCCCAGATCGATTCTCACTGGTGTTCCCGCTGGTGCATTATTCTTTTCTTTGCAATTCGCATGTCATATATGTTGAAGATTCACCAGTGGTTTAGTGCATTATTCTTTTTTTTTTTAGGGAAAAAAATTACAACAAAATACCCACTATTTCCATTTTTTTATATTTTTAAAAATTATAAATTAAATACATTTATCATATATAATTTCACTCTTAAGTATAAATAAATCCTAAAAGTAAAAATTAGGATATTACAAAAGTCGTTGAGCTCATAGAGGTATCGACTTTGTTGCAAGATCCATTCCATATTTCTTAAGAAGCTCTCGCAGGTATTTGGTATGGGAAATAAATATTTCATTCTTCTTTTGCTTGATTTAAAGTCCTAAGAAGAAATTTAATTCTCCTATCGTAGACATTTCAAACTCACCTTGCATAATCTTATAGAACTCCATTCCATATTTCTTAAGAAGCTCTTGAAGGTATTTGGTTTGGGAAATAAATATTTCATTATTCTTTTGCTTGATTCGAAATCTTAAAAAGAAATTTAATTCTCCTATTGTAGACGTTTCAAACTCACCTTGCACGATTTTAGAGAACTCTTGACACACTTATGTTGAACGTGATATATTTGATAAGATTGATGATGATGCAATATTTTCAAAGACTGAAGAATCGAAGAATGTTTTTGTAATCGTTCTGTTGTAATAGCTTAGTTGACTCTTGATTATTATTTTTCTATGTTAAGTTTAACTTTTCTTTTCTTGTTTATATACTTTTATTTTTTAATACATTTAAAACTTTCCCTAAAAAAAATTTGGGGGCCCCGAATACCCCCACTAATTGTACAAACACAAATAAAAAATCCTGGCTCCACCATTGCTTCTACATGTCACTCATGTTGCACCATTTGAAGTAGTCATCAATCGTAACTAACCAATCCAGGAAAGCATTTGAATCGACCCGACCATCAAAATCAGGTGCTTCAACTTTTACCCTCTTTTATCACTTCATCAGCTTAATCTTGTTGATGGACATATCAGTAGGGGTGAAGCGTATTGGCAGTATCCAGGGTTGGCTACATAATTCCTATAGGCACGACCATTCTAAGGGCCTATTAGTTTGAGGGGACTGAAGAGGAGGGGAAGAGGATAGAGGGATTTTAGTCCCCTTCCCTTGTTTGACTTATCATATTACTTAGAAGGGGAAGGGGGATTTTTTTAAATTTCCCCCTCCCTTCCGTAAAAAACATCCCCCAAATCGGACGGATTTGGAAGGATTTATAAAATTTAGTATGTCAGTGGACAAAAATGTCCCTAGCCTTTTTCTGTTATGCCATTGAAACGGGCCCGTGTGTTCGGTTTCGGCTTAAAGCCATAACTTCGAAGTTAGGACGTTCTCCACTGTCACTTTTTACTTCTCTGAAAATGTTATTGTTCGATTATTTAATCGGTTATCGTTATTTGCACCTTAACCCCTCACAAATATTAAGAAAGGTAGTTAAAATATATTTTGTATCATTAAAATAATAATGATTTATTTTTCAAGATTACCTTTTAATTAAAATTAGTGTATCTTTATTACTTTAAATTTCTTTTTAATATAAACTCTCTACCCACTACAGAGTACAGTCAATAAGGACATTTATTAAAAAGAGGAATTTAATAGTATTCACTTTTTGCGAAGTGTTTTATATTTTGGAAGTTAACTTATGTTATGTGCAAGTTAATTTATCCTATGCACTAATTAACTACCTTCCTTTATGTGCAATTGACTTCAACTATGTCTTGAAACACAAGTGTCTGTTTGGAGGGTTCAAAAACCTACGTTTTGGAAACAAAACTTAGATTTTGTCACAAGTCTGCTAAACAACCTCTAAAAGCTATTCTGCATCAAAACCTAGGTTTTGACAAAAGTTTACCAAACACTCTAAATTGTCCAGAAGCTATTCTGAATCAAAACCTAGGTTTTGTAAAAAGCTATTTTTTTTCAACTTTTTCTCTCTTCTTTGCCATCATCAGTATCTTTTCAATACTAGTTAGTATCCTTAAATATTTTTTTTAGTACCCTTCAATACCTTAAAATATTTTTTCAAGATTAGTTATTACTCTAAAATATTTTTTCAATATGTTAAAAAAAATTCAAGATCATGAAGTATTTTTTTCAATATCCTTAAGTATCTTTTTATAGTACTTGATTTTTTTTTAAAGATCAATCAAGACCTTGGAATTTTTTTTAATATCCTAAAATAAAATTTTAAGATTATGAAGTATTTTTCAGTACCCTAAAATATTTCATGATCTTAAAAATTTATTTTAGGATATTAAAAAATATTTCGAAGCTAATGAATGATCTTGAAAAAATATTTCGTGGTAGTACTAAAGAGATACTTAATACTGAATGATACTTGAAAAATACTTCTCATGGTCTTACAAATTTGTTTTATGATCTTGAAAAAATATTTCAGTGAATTGACTAATCTAGGAAAAAAATTTCGGTACTAACGATATTAAAAAGATACTTAAGGATATTGAAAAACATACTTCATGATCTTGAAAATGTTTTTTGGGGTATTGAAAAAATATTTCATGGTAATGACTAATTTGGAAAAAATATTTCAAGATACTAAAGGATACTTAAAAAATACTTAAGGATACTAACTAGTACTGAAAAATTACTGATGATGGCAGAGGAGAGAGAAAAAACTGGAAAAAAATAGCTTTTTACAAAACCTAGGTTTTGATGCAGAATAGCTTCTGAACAAAGTGTTTGGTAAACTTTTGTCAAAACCTAGGTTTTGGTATAGAATAGCTTCTATGCTTTTGTTTCTCTCCTCTTGTGAGAGTCTTTTCTCTCCTTCTGTGAGCGTCTTTCCGGTGATGATTGGACACCCGGCTTGCTGTTATTTGAACAGTAAACTGTAACCGGTCTTCCCCTTCTTTTTTCCTGAGTGTTTCTTTGTACACGTGAGTCCTGTTTCTGATCATCTAAGGAGGTTGGAGGAATGGAGGTTGGGCAAAGTAGCCGTAGCCACGGTAACGATCGGATTTTCCTAGACTTGGATAATGATGTAGAGAAATGCGGTGGTACTCTAGTAGGGAAGATATTAGCCAGCAAAAACTTGAATGTGCCGGTAGTAGTTTCTATGATTAAAAAGGGTTGGCAACTTGATGAGGATGTAGAAGTCCTTGACCTGGACCATAATCAACTCATCTTGTTTCGATTTCGACGAGCGTCGGATTATGCCCGTATTATTAGAGGAAGGACCTGGTCGATTCAAGGTTTCCTCCTGAATCTCTAGGTGTGGAATGACTTTATGGTTCTCAAGGATGTCAGATTTGATGAGGAGCCTTTCTGGATTCAGTTTCATGGTCTCCCCTTAGAGGCTTTTAATGATGCCAATGCGAAGAAACTTGGTAGCGTTGTGGGAGAAGTAGTCTTGTATGAGCAGCCGAAGAGAGAGGGGAGACTTGAAAGGAGCTACATCAGAGTCTGATCCCTGGTTAGTTTGAACAAGCCATTAATTCATGGATTCTGGGTGCCACGCAAGAACTTGAGCCCTGCTTGGATTTCCGTTAAGCATGAAAGACTCCCAAACTTCTGCTATAAATGTGGGAGGCTAGGCCACGATGGTCGAAGATGCCTGGATTCAACGGCAGATGGGCAGGAGGAGGAGATTGAGAAGAAGTTTGGGAACTGGATCAGCGTTCCTGCTGTGCGAACCATAGATGAAGCCGTTGTAATCTGCAATCAGGACTGGTGTGAAGTTCTGTTTATTAAAAAAGAGCATATACCCAAGAACCATCGCCGAAGTTGGACATCGGACTCGCTGGAACTAGCTGGGGACAATTTGCAACCTCGGTACCAACCACGTCAGAACCTCGGGCAATGGAACAGGGCTACCTCAGGGCAGAAAGCAGTCAATGAGGAACAGGTGGGTTTGGCGGAAGGTATGGGTGAGCAGGCGCAGCCGGAAGTAGGAGACCAGTCTGAGGAGCCGCAATCAATTAATGCTGATGACGCAAGCATAGCACGTGACCTTGCCAAGTCTCCAATAAGCCATTCAGCCGGATCGAGCCTTAATAGGCCGAATGGGGAAGGGGCTTCAATTAAAAGTCTAATTTGCACTGGAGCAATTAGTAAGCCAGCGATCCAAAGAACCCTATTTCATGGCCTAAGGCAGTTTGAAGAAGATAGCCCCTCCTTGAATACCGATAATTTGAGCTACCCTGTTGAATTCCCATGTGAAGAGGAACCTGGGTAGAGTTGTATAACACATTTTCAAGGCCTTTCACCTATCTCGGCTATGTCTTTATCACTCAGAAATATTAATATTAAAAGGCCAAATGACTTTGTATTGGGCTCGGACTCAATTAAAAGACAGAGGAAGCTAATATTTGAGGATCCAGTCCCAACTCAACCAGTGAATCTGCAGAAGAAGACGATGCAGCGTGGGCGAGGAAATAATCACCGTAGCTTCGTAGCGTCAAAAAGCATATCCGCAAGTCTCGGTATAGGGGTGACCGCGGGTAAGCTAGAAGATCCGATGGAACTTGGAGAAATTGATTTCCCTACAAGCTGGTTATCAGGGAGCTGTGATCAAAACACAATCTGTGATAATGCTTATTGTCACAACGCCAGTGGACATGATGAACCTGCCACCGGTTCCCAATGAATGCTCTAGTATGGAACTGTCAGGGCCTTGGGGCTGCCCTGACAGTTAGAAACCTAAAGGAAGAGTGCTTCCGTATAAAGCCCCAAATTGTGTTTCTTATGGAGACAAAGCAGAAAGCGAGAGTAGTAAGGAAGATTAGACGGCGATGCGGATTTAACAAGGAATGGTTGGTTGATCCTGTTGGTCTGAGTGGTGGTCTGGCTCTTTGGTGGAAGGATTCAGTCAAGGTAAGCATTCTTTTTTCTTCCCCCAACATTTTACATACTCTGGTGGAATCTGATGAGTTTGATGTCCCGAGGTATATTTCTTTTATTTATGGTCACCCTGAGGAGTCCAGCAGAAACCTATGTTGGTAGGAGATAGAAAGATTAAGCTTGCCCATTCGAGAACCATGGCTATGCTTGGGAGATTTCAACGAGATTTTAGCGCCAGAGGAGAAGGTGGGGGGAGACCGAGGCCATGGCGAAGGATGATTAAATTTCAGAGGTTTGCAGCGAATTGTAAATTGGCAGATCTGGGTTTTAATGGGCCTATGTTAACATGGTGCAACAACAGACCTGAACCAGATACGGTCTGAGAACAACTCGACAGGGCATTTGGGAACAGCCAGCTTAGAGAATCTTTCCCAAACTTACAAGTCTTCAACATTTCCCCGATGGGTTCAGACCACCACTTACTGCTGGTTAAATGCCACACGGAAGTACCACGAGTTAAGAGGGCCTTTTGGTTTGAGGCTGCTTGGGTGGATCACAAAAATTTCCTTCAGACTGTTAAAGAGAGTTGGAGGAAGCAAGTGGATGTCTCTCTCTCTGCCATCTCAGTGTTCTCTAGTAAACTAAATAGATGCAGAAAGGATCTGATCAGGTGGAGCTGCAAGGAATTTCCTAATTTTGCTAAGGCAATAAAGAAGATCAAAAATGAAATAGCTGATAGGTATCTGGGAGACCTTACTACTGAATCGTTGAATGCCATTACCGAGGGTAAGGTGTAGCTTGAAAGGATGTTAGAACAAGAGGAGAAGTACAGGTGGCAAAGGGCTCAGGTGAACTGGCTTCAAGCAGGTAATAGAAACTCTCACTTTTTCCACATGACCACTGTTAAGAGGAGGAGGCGAAACAGTATATTAGCAATCAAGGATAATCAAGGGAATTGGCTCATAGAGAAGGAAGCAATAGCACGAATATAACTCAATTCTTCCAAGAGTTATTTACAGCCTCATCGGAACCAAATGATATGGGAAGAGTCCTAGAGTTTGTAGATAAAAAGATTTCAGATGAGATGAATTACGACCTTATGCTCCCGATCTCACATGCAGAAATCAAGGCAGCAGCATTCAATCTAGGAGGTCTAAAGCACTGGGCCCGGATAGCTTTTCAGGGATGTTCTACCAGAATGCATGGCTAGAAGTGGGGGATACTGTTTGCTCCCTAGTTCTGGACTTTTTTGCCGGGAAATCAACACTGGAGGATCTTAATGAGACCAACATCACATTAATTCCCAAGGTTAGTAGGCCTGATCACGTAGCACAATTTCGGCCTTTGGGTTTATGTCACTTTTCATATAAGATAATCTCCAAGATTATATCTAACCGAATGCGACCATTGCTAGATAGATGTATTTCCCCTAGTCAAGGTGCTTTCATTCCAGGGCGACTCATCCAGGATAACATAATAATAGCGCACGAAGTCTACCACTACCTGCGTAGGAAGAGGACAGGGGGAAAGTTCGAATTTGCTTTGAAACTGGATATGAGCAAGGCTTACGATAGGGCGGAATGGAATTTTCTAGAGAATGCTCTTATGCGATTCAGTTTTTGTGAGGAATGGGTGGCGATTGTGATGAAGTGTGTGAGATCCACCAGATTGAACATTTGTCTGGGTGGAGAGAAAGTGAGCTCATTTCTACCAACCAGGGGATTAAGGCAAGGTGACCCCCTTTCTCCTTATCTCTTCATCCTAGTAGCGGAGGTTCTCTCACTAATGATTTTTGAAGGCCAAAGCAACAAGAAGCTCAAGGGGATTAAACTAAGTAATGGCTGCCCGATACTCACCCACAGCTTCTTTGCGGATGACTCTTTGCTCTACATGAATGCAGATCGGAAGAACTGCAAATTTCTGGCTAAGCTACTTAAACAATATTGTAAAGCATCCGGCCAAGTGATTAACTTAGATAAGTCCAGCATCTTTTTCTCTAGTAATACTCCAGCGGCAACGAGGAATAGAGTATGTCGGATGTTGGGGATTCAAAGTTCAGAGGACCCAGGAAGGTATTTGGGGATCCCGAGTATGTGGGGGAAAACCAAATGCCAAGCGCTGGCATACATACGGGAGAGGGTGATGAAGAAGATTCAAGGATGGGGAGCTACCTCTCTGTCATTTGCTGGGAGAGAAACTATGATTAAAGCAGTGGTTCAGGCGATTCCTCTCTATCCAATGGCCTGCTTTAAGTTCTCGATCAAGACTTGCAAGGAATTACATAGTATGATTGCTAACTTTTGGTGGGATGGTAGTGCTTTCGGAACCCGGACTCATTGGAAGGCGTGGGAGAACCTAACCGATGGGAAATGCCAAGGGGGTATGGGTTTTAGAGACCTACTAGTGATGAATAAAGCTTTATTGGCTAAACCGGCTTGGAGAATGTTGACAAAACTGAATGAGTTGTGGGTTCAATTGTTAAAAAGTGTGTATTTTCCAAATACGGTACTCATGAATGCAGAAAAAGGGAGTCACGCGTCATGGTGTTGGGGAAGTATTATTGAGGGGAGGGACTTTCTTAAAGCTGACATCATCTGGAATGTGGGTAATGGCAATAATATTGACATCTGGGGAGACCGATGGGTACCAGGTGTAGTTTTTCCTGAAAATCCTGGTGGAAGGGACAAGTCTCTGGCCTTAAAAGGAGTGGTAAGTGAGCTGATTGTGGAGGGCTCTTGGAACCTCTCTTCCATTGCTTATTATCTGCCAAATGAGGTCAAACAGGCCATCTACAAGATATCAATTCCCAATAATGGATTGGAAGATAAAGTAGTATGGACCAAGGCCAATAATGGTACTTACGTGGTTAAACTTGGCTATCTTGCTGATAAGAACAGCAGGTCTAACTGTGGTAATTCCTTATGCCAGTTGGAAAGAGGTATGGAAAATTAAAATAGTCCCTAGGGTGCAACAATTTATTTGGAGATTGTTAAATAATGCCATTGCCACTAATGCTTCACTAGCTCACCGGAAAAGATCCCCAACGTATAGGTGTTTAATTTGTGATGAGGCAGATGAGACTATTGAACACCTCTTCTTTCATTGCTCATGGATAAGATGCATCTGGTTTGGTAGTTCCATTGGTGCTCGGTTTTGTACACACAACGTCTCCAACTTTAAGGTGTGGTGGCTTCTAATGACAGGTATGCCTAGAATTACCCCTCATGAGATCTCACTTCTTGCTTGGTTGCTTTGGTTTGTCTGGAAGCAAAGAAACAATTATGTCTTTAATCATATGGCTCTAAACCCAGGCTCGGTTATTAAGTTGGCCAGAATTAATAATTGTGAGTATTGGAATAGTTGGGATAAGCCTATGGAACGAGATGTGGCAGCGGGTATAACGCACGAAGTAGTGGCGCACTGGTTTCCTCCTCAAGCTGATTGCTTAAAAGTAAATTGTGATGGATCCTTCCTTCCAGGTCAGGATTTTGCATCTATTGGTGAGGTGGGTAGAGATAAATTTGGAGACTTTAGATGGGGATTTGTTTATAAATTGAAATCTGTATCTGCATTCATGACTGAGGCATTGGCTTTGAAAAGAGCTTTGATGCTTGCTGTGGACTTGGGACATGATAAAGTAATTTTTGAGACTGATTGTCAACCTCTCCATACCTGTGTTGCTGAAAGGTCATCTGACTTATTTGATTGGAAGAGTAGAGGCATAGTTCATGATATTATTAATCTCCTAGATACTAAGGTTGGGTTTTCTGTTACTTTCACTCCGAGAAGGGGTAACCGTGTAGCTGATTGTCTTGCAGCTGAGGCTTATAAAGAGGTGTACCCGTTAGGGTGGGTCTTGCAACCATCACCTGCTTTGCGCTCTTTTCTAACCTTAGACATCGAGGAGGGTAATATTAATACTGAAGACTGCCACTCATCTGGTCGGGTTTGACAGATGGCTGATTTTACTATTGGTTGTTGTTGTTTTATTTAGTTTTATGATCAGTATTTGCTATCTGGATATGTTTTGCTCAGCGCTTTAATTTCTGTTGCCTGGCTATGTATTGTCCAGCGCTTTGCTTTATTATTCCTGGTTTGGACCCTTGTTAGGTAATTCTGGTTTTAGTAATAGTGAAAGCATTACCCTTGAGCAAAAAAACAAAAGATACAGAATAGCTTCAAGACAAGATTTAGAGTGTTTGACAAAATCTAGGTTTTGATGCATAATAGTTTCTAGACAATTTTAGAGTATTTGACAAACTTTTGTCAAAACCTAGGTTTTGATGCATAATAACTTCTGAACAATTTTGAAGTGTTTGAAAAACCTTTGTCAAAACCTAGGTTTTAAAATGGGTTAAGGTGCGATTTGACCAATAAACTATTGGCTCAGGAGCGTCCAGCACAATTAACTATTGATTGGACCTTAAATACCAACAAACTATTTAAAATGTAAAATCAGCACAAATCTCCGTTAAGATGTTAACGTCCGTTGAAGAAAGTGGGATATTATAGGAAAGGAGCAAGCGTGCTACACCTGAAGTAATCAGAAACATCTTCATCCTTAAATGTGTTCTCTGCAGGAAATAAATCTATCTGGAAGCAGAATTCATTCTCTCTGCTGATGCCATCACTGAAGAACCATTCCTTTCCGACCTCCCTCTTTCAAAGGGGATAAACTCTTCACCCATCATTAAAGCCATTGCACCTCTGAGATGCGACACAAGACACCCAGGATTAAGTAAAATTAAAACAACACTAAAGAGGATGAAAAGAGAGAAATCATGTTCATAATCGGTACATATAAAGAAAAAGACCTCTAGCTCGAGGATCACTTTGCCGTCGCATCAAATAATTTAAGTACCGATGATCCCGCGTGAGGCGCGATGAAGCCATCATTCTTTGTTGTATGGCCTTCAACCTCATAAACTCCTCACGCTGTTCTAACCCCTCAAACCTAGTTGGAGAACCAACAATGGGAGCATCCAGTGAATCGGCAAAACGCCATGCACAAACTTGCAATTACTTCCATTTTTGCAAATGGCCCTCGCATAATAAAGGCACAACTTATGCCCAATTCCAGGAACCACTTCTTCATTCTCAAATTGCTCGCAAAGAAACACCTCCTATGAAAAGGAACAACGTTGCCATTATTGACAGATTGCCAATTGTTAATCCCATGTCTCGATTGAAGTTGTGGATCGACCAAATCGTCATTCTTGGAGGAGGACTCATTTAGAAAGGACGAGTAATCGTTCATTTGATGATCATCAACGAAGTCTTTAATAGTGTTGTGGGGTCGTTTGGAAACCCAGAACGTATATTCTTATAGGAGAGTAGAGTGTTTGAGTTTGGGCTAATGGGGCTATTCGGCAACCCAGAAAGTACCCAAGAATGCGAAGACGGTGAAGATGGGTTCTTGCTGAAGTCAAAACCCATGATTTTTGAAGCATTTTCGGGGTCAAGCTTCTTGATTTTGCTGGGATCGTCTTTCCCCCACTTTCTTTTCCAACGGATGTTAAGATGCTAACGGAGATTTGTGCTGATTTTACATTTTAAATAGTTTGTTAGTATTTAAGGTCCAATCAATAGTTAATTGTGTTGGACGCTCCTGAGCCAATAGTTTATTGGCCAAATCGCACCTTAACCCTTTTAAAATTATCCAAACACTATCATTTTTTTTTATAAAAAAACTATTTTTCAAAAGCCATTTTTACCTTATAAATCCCAAAAGCTATTCTCCAAAAGCAATTTTTACCTCGTAAATCCTAAAAGTTATTCTCCAAAAGCTACATCCAAACTGGAAGTATTCTTCAATAGGTGTAATCCATCTTCCCTTGTGTATAAATTAACTTTTCCAAGTTAGAAAACCAGGAAGAGTGATATGCAAATTGTATAATGAAGGCACAAAGATTACTCTGGCCTTGCTCTGTATATATAGTGATTGAATACAAGGACACCTGGAGCATATAGAAGATCTTGCAATAACAGAAAATCATAACAAATCCTATTACCTAGTGCCATGTGTATTGGTGGGCACACGTGAGTGCTATGCAAGAGAATGCTACAGAATATAATTTATATCCTATTTCTATTTATATTGGCTGTATGTAAGTGACTTCAACAATAATTGCCCTAAAAAGCATTCTTCAACAGGTCAGTCTATCTTCACACAAGGGAAGCTAACTTGCACACAAGGGAAGTTAAGATTTTTATGTAACTTCGATAATGGAAGTTAATTTGGACTACACCTGTTGAAAAATGCTTGCACTTGTGTTTCAATGCAACATTGAAGTCATTTGCACTAGGGTTGTCCAAAAAACCCGGTAGTCTGATTGGTCCGGTCTGACTTGATTCTGTCTGGGTCAAAAAAAATTGGTCCAAGACAATTTCACTGGACCGGACCGGACCAAACTGCTCAAGTTGGATCGGACTTTGGTCCAGGGGCCTCGACCCCTTGGATTGGTCCGGTTTAATCCATTTTTATTTTTTATTTTTTGTAAATCACCACTGCATTCGGCCACTCATTGAAGTCTAGATATCCTAATGTGCTTTTTAACTTATAGGAATCACTTTTTACTCAGTCATTTTTTATTACTTTTGGAAGTCAGGTGAAACCAGAGCTAAAATATTTCCTCCCAAGAAGGCAAAAAAAAAATGGAAAAAAGAACTAAAAAAAATAGACTACCTGAACTGGCCCAGGAAGTTTGCCTGTCCGGTCTGATCCAGCCTGACCTTAGACTGGTACCAGATCAGACCAGACCTCGGGCTAACTTTTCTAGCCCGAAGTCCTATTGGGCCAGACCTCAGATTGACCTCCAACCCGATATGGCCCGATCCTTGGATATCCCTAATTTGCACATAAGAGAAGATGAATTGCGTCTATTGAATAGTGCTTGCACTTGCTGTGTTTCAAGGTAATATTGAAGTCATTTTTATACATGAGGGAATATAATTTGCATATAAAAGGCAATGTCCTCATTTCATATGGATCTATATTTCTCCTAAAAGACCATAGTACTTGACATGAATCTAACTACCATTCCCCAATTAGCTTTTCAATTAGGGACTTTCTCCATAATTTTAATCAAATTTCTCTTATTGAATTACTGAATGGTCTACATCTACGTGAAAGGGCCCCCCCAGGTCCGCCTATGGTCTGGTGTACCTTACATCGTGCAAACAACAAACTAAATTATTCGATTAGTGGTGTGCTAGAATGAAGCAATTATTTATTACTACCTCTAAGCCTATTTATTATATATATAAAAAAGGTCATAGTTAGTCATAGTTTTTTTTTTTTTTTTTTTTTTGCTATAAAAATTTTAGGAAAGAGGTTGGGCTCACTCACAATCTAAGGGCAGGGCGCTTGGAGCCTAGTCCACAGGGCATACTGGCCAGAGAAAACACATACCTCCACCTCTACCAACGTTTCCACTTCTTCCTAGACCCCTCGGATACCTCCCTCAGCGCCTTGACCAACGCAGGGATCGAACCCCCTCCCTTAAGATGAGGAAGTCCGACCCCCACACCAATTGAATCCAAAGATGAAGGGTAGTTAGTCATAGTTAACTATGACTTAAATATGTTGTCCTTTTATATTATAAAGTCCAAGTCAAATAAATCCATCTGGGCCTCATGCTTCATCATAACTTCATATAATAATAATAATTATTATTTATTATAAATCAAATCCAACTAACTTTGACCGCCAACGACCCAATACTCATCTTCACCTCCATCCTCTCCTCTCTCCACCGTACGACGTCGTTACCTTCCAATGCCTCCCTCTCTCTACCTCAAAACCTCTAACTGCGGCAACATTCACAGCATCCCTTACCACTTCATTTATAGCGCAGCTTCATCCCGTTCTTCTCGATTCTTTCTATAGGTCGTTTCTACCATAAAACCACTCTTAATCCATCAATCCATCCTCCATGTTCTTTCTTTTGGCTCCTTTGTTGATCTCTGTCAATTTTATTCCAACCTCTCTTGGTGCCGATATTGATCGATATACAAGCTGCTCAAGTACCACTTTTATTTGCGGTGAAAACAACCAAAGCCTCACATATCCCTTTTGGGGAGGACATAGACCAAATTATTGTGGTCTTCCTGATTTCCAGGTCATGTGCGAAGGCGTTATCCTAACTATTATCATACGGTCCCTCAAATATCGGCTTCTTCACTTGTACTCGACCCATCAGATTCTTGTAGTGGCTAGGGATGATTATTTTGACATTTCTAGCTGTCCAGCTGATTACAAAAACAACACATTTGATCAAACACCCTTCAAGTATGTAGAAACAAAGCTTTCTAATGTAACCATTCTCTACGGTTGCCTGACTTCTAGCTTTCCTCCCCCATTTCGATCCAAGATTATCGATAAACCCTGCAAGAGAGCCGATGATGGTTCAGATATACCAGTCTACTACTTTGCCGGATCATTGTATTCAAGTGACTGCACAAGTGTTATTATGCCCATATTTGGAGAAAACCTTCGTGAAGTTGCAGATGATCTACTAGATGTATTTAGAAAAGGTTTTGAGTTGGAATATAAGGTCAATAATAATGAGGAATGCAACAGATGCTCTCAATCTGGTGGCCAGTGCGGCTATGAGGAGGGACAATTCTCCTGCTTCTGCAAAGATGGACCCAAAAAAACTTCATGCTCAGGTATCCTATTATTTTATCAGAATCCCCTTTGTTTATTTGTAGCCTAGAACCATGGATTTGGTACATGACCCTACGATAAATGTGTCGTGGTACTAATTGAAGTGTCATTTTATGTTAGATACAAAAACGAGTTTGTTCCCGTATTTTCAAGTACACACGCAGTGTGCTCGCTATATTGGGAAAAAGTACCAATATAGGAATTTTTTATAAAATATGTACCTAATTAGAGCAGATGAAATTTTTTTACTGAATTATGACAAGTTAGTGATATCGCGTCGCGATACCACCAATGCGTCAGATCTACAACGCCACTAGTTGCGCTTATTCATTACGCCACTAGCGTCAAATTTTTTTTTTTAAATATAATTTTATAATTATATTTAAAATTATAAATGATAATTCTACTTAATTATAAATAGTAAAAAGAGTAAATAATAATTTTAATTTACAATTAAGGGAATTAAAATATTTAAAATTTATTATAAACCTTCGATACAAGACTAACTAGTAAACTAATTAATTAGTGAATTTATTATAAACCTTAAGATAGATGACTAATTATTTAATATTTTGTATATTAATAATTTAATATATAAATTGTAAAATATTGTTAGCTAAATTTAATTAAATAAATTTGTGAGAATAATAATTAGTTAATTAATAAAAATATTTTGTGAAATATGTTCTAAATTATTATTTATAGAGTACCCTAAGATAGATAGGATAAGTTTAAATAGAGAATAATAATTAGTTAAATAATTAATTCACTAATTAATTAGTTAGAGAATAATTAATTAATGATTTAATAATGTATTGTGTTATTGTAAATTTTTATTAGTCAAATGAATGATTCACGCGCCCGCTACTAATTATTATTCTCACAAATTTCTTTAATTAAATTTAGCTAATAATATTTTACTATAAATAATTAGTCATCTATTTTAAGGTTTATAATAAATTCATTAATTAATTAATTTACTAATTAGTCTTGTATCCTAAGGTTTATAATAAATCTTAAATATTTTAATTCCCTTAATTATAAATTAATTTTTTTTTTTGATATAATGAATGATAAAGAAACATTAAACAAAGGAAAATAAAAGAAATTGAACTTCGCAGGCCTCTCCTTTGGTCTTGTACTCCTATCGGATCGGCAACAAAGAGGTGGTAAAGACCCGAGGAGGATTAGAGAAATGAGTTTCATCCGAGGCCTCCACATGAGCCAATACATAATTAGCCAACCAATTCGCACACTGATTTCTTTCCCTTAACATGACAAGATCTTGTATAACCCATGGTCTACGGATGATTGCTCGTATCCGAGACACCAAATGGGACTCACGAGCTGTACTACCTTGTTTGGAAAGTAATGCAATGATTGATTGACAGTCACTTTTAACAACTACATGCCTTCAGCTTGCCTCCCATGCCATCTCTAATCCTCTCAAGACTCCCTACAGCTCTGCTAACAGCGCCGAGCACCTTCCAAGCCGTATAGCAAAGCCTCCAAGCCACTTACCAGAGCAGTCTCGCAATAAACCTCCACATGCCGCCACATATTTTGGACCTTTTAATGCCCCATCCGAATTGAGTTTCATGAATGGAACTTCTGAAAAGGACCAGCGAACAATAGAATGGTTCTGTGCTACGCATTTAACTCCCTTTTCGAGACTTGGATTTTTTAGTTCTCTCAGTAACTGAAGGATGGGCCTCATGCTATATTTAACATTTGCATCTTGCGTATTATGAATAAATTCATTACGCCACTTCCAAAGAAATACCTCATGCCAAAATAATCCGCCTAGTACCAGTTCATTACTCCTCCAGTTCCACGTTACCCACTCAATCCAGTCATAGCTAACAAAAGCGTGAAAATGATTAACGGGCAGCACCTTACACCAGAAACCACGAACAACATGATAATCTCTAAACGCATGTAGGCTGGTTTCTTCTTCTTGATGACACATGGGCAAAAATCATCATTTTCAGACCAAGCACGGATCCATGACATCAAAGGGAGCCTCTGATGGAAAAATTTCCATCCAAAGATCTGTATTCTATGTGGTCCCCCCCACTTCCATAGCTTTATCCAAATGTCACAATTAATATCGGATTGTTGAAATCCAGATTTGGCTAAAAAAAGATAGCAACTTTTAACGCTAACACCAGTGAAATCTCCAGCCAACTAGAAAGACCGATCTGGGCCATCATCAGTAGAGGGAGGGAGCATACCTCTAATTAATCCAACCACATTTTGGGGGAGCAATCTGTTTAATAAAGGTAGGTCCCACCGGCCATGCTGATCAATGAATCTATTAACCATGCAATGTCACATATCATTAGGAATGGGACTCACTACGAAATCTTGAAGACAAATAGAAGAGGATACCCATTTGTCTTTCCAAAAAGAAATAGAAGCCCCATCTCCAATTTCCCATACCACCTCATCCTTCATATTAATAAAGATGTTGCATAAAGAGCTCCGAACATTGAGTAACCATCTTTTAGGATTGGTAAATTACCAATTTGTACCTTATATTTACCCCATAAAAATCGAACCCATAGGGCGTCTGACTCATTTTGGAACCTCCAACCACACTTCATGAGAAGAGTATCATTCATAAGTATAGCCGATTTTAAACCAAGTCCTCCCATGGGCTTAGGACTAGTCAACACATTCCAACTTAAAGCATGATGAGCTTTACGAATATGGGAATCACCCTAAATGAAATTCCTTTGGATTCTGTCAACCTCATTGCAGATATTTACAGATAACCTAGCATATTGCATGTGAAATAAAGGGATAGTAGATAATAATGATTTGACAAGAGTTATTCTACCTGCCTGAGACAAACATTGCTGCTGCCACCCACCTAATTTCCTCTGTAACTTATCCACAATATGTTGGTAACATTATTTAGTTGCACGCCCATGTATCATCCAAGCCCCCAAGTATCGTCCGACATTTTTACCTCTCTTGAATCCACTTTTAGCCGCCAACGAAACAGCCAAATCTTCTAATATATGCTTAGAGAAATAAATGACCGTTTTATCAATACCGACCTTTAGCCCTAAAATCTACTCAAACAAAGAAAGGCACTTCATAACTGTCTCCAACTGATCTGACCTTGCCTGTGCAAATAGCGTAAGATTATCAGCAAACATCAGGCGGGGTCCAAAGACCTCCGTTAACAGCCGTGGAAATAATCTGAGACAGTTTTTCCATAGTTAATGTAAACAAGTATGGTGATATGGGGTCACCCTGTCGGATGCCCCTAAATGGCATAAACGTTGAAGTTTTACCTCCATTCCACAAAATATTAAAGGACGAAGTGGAAACAGCCTTCATAATCAATTCAACTTTATTGCATGGAAAGCCAACCTCCTCAAGTATGTGGTGTAAAAAGTTCCAGTTCACACGATCATACGCCTTCTCTAGATCAACCTTAATTGCCATAAATTGTCGCCCTTGCATTTTATGCATTGAATGAATCAATTCTTGAGCAATGACAATGTTGTTGTGTATTTGCCTATTTGGAACAAAACTGGACTGGAATGGCAAAATAACAATCTCCATTACCGATTGCAAACGTCTCACAATTAGCTTGGTGATCAATTTATACAAAACAGAGCATAATGATATAGGTCGAAACGAGACATAGACGTTGGTACCGCACTTTAGGAATCAAAGTAGCATTTAAAAATTGAATATGAGACGGATTCTGCCAAACATCTACAATCAATCTCATAATCTGGTGACGAAGCACACTCCATTGCCTCTGAAAGAACACCGCAGGAAATCCGTCAAGTCCAAGGGCTTTATAACTTCCCATGCTAAACAGACAACTTCGAACCTCCTCGCAAGAAGGGATTCAATGCAATCCATCTAGCAGATGAGGGAGAATACTCGGCCAGCTGGATGTAAGCCACCTACGGTTAGGCTCCCCATCCAAAAATAGATTCTGGAAATATGACAGGGCCATATCCTTGAGTTGGTCGTCATTTTCCACCCAAACATTGTGCGCATTTTTCAGTCAGGCTATTTTATTAAAACTCCTTCTAGTTACAGTTTTCAGATTATAGAATTTAGTGTTACGGTCCCTTCAGTTAACCATTGATGCTGAGACTTTTGGTACCAAAACAGCTCCTCCCGCTTTAAAATATCATTCAAACGATTTTTACATTTTAACTCCTTCAACCCCAAGGTAACAAAGTCATTACTCTCACGTTGGTGCTTTGCAACAATGCCAATTCTGAGCTCAGGGACTTCTTCATCTGAAAAATATTACCATAGACCTCCATATTGCAACGACCCAAAGGGGTGACCAATCGAGCTAACATAATAGGAAGGTCAAGACAGGGCTTCCACTGAGAAGTAATAAAATCAGGACATTCAGAGTGATTTAACCAATCAGCTAGGAAATGGAAAGGCCTATCTTGTTTTCCCTCAGGAGGACCTGACAACCTCAACAACATAGGATTGTGATTTGAGCTATACCTTGGAAGATTAACCACATCTGCCATAGCAAAAGACACTCGCCAGGAAGCATTAGCAATAACGCGGTCAAGTTTTTTGAAGACACGATCCAGATGACCCCACTTCGGACCCATCCAAGTATAATAGCTACCCGACACCTTAATATCATCCAGTTGCCACTCTAACAAGCGATTCCGAAAAACTCGACACGGACCAATGGCGGTAGCGTTATTAACTCTTTCTATTATTTATAATTAAGTAGAATTATCATTTATAATTTTAAATATAATTATAAAATTATATATATTTTTTAAATTGACACCACAAGGCGTCAATTTAAATTGACGCTTGGCGTCAGATTATCTGACGTCAATCACTAAGCAGTGGCGTCGTGGACCCCGACGCCATTGGTGGTGTTGCGTCCACGACGCCACTAACTGCGTTAGGTCGGTAAATCTTTTTCCATCTCGCTTTAATTGAGTACATTTTTTGCAAAAAATTTACTTTTCCTCTTGTAGTTTGAACATTCTCCGAAAATTCAAACCCAGGCAAATCATTCGGAAATAAGATTTATTTTTTTAAAAAATAAAAACATCCATTAAACGTGGCTTACTCTTTGACTTATGATCTATTCCCCACAGAAAGCCCCAGGGAAATTCTTACATGCTAGGGGACTTAAATTTCCATTAGCTGGGAATCAGTACCTTTCCAATAGTCTCTTTGAAAATCTAAGCCAATCACAAGTTGAATGTTTCCAATATTCGTATTCATGAGGGTTAATTCTATCATCATCGTCTATTTACATCTACTGTGAAATTGAAGGCAAAACTCTGTATCTTCCACCCTCTGCTTCTCTCTCAAGATGTAACTTCATTTCAGCGTCTCTGTTTCGCTTTTTATCATTTCGATTATCCTTTATCAAATTCCAATTTGCTTCTGTGATGACTATGAGGCATCCTGCAGCTCTTCGTTTGATTGTGGAAATATCAAGAGCATTAGCTATCCTTTCCGGGGATCGGAAAGACCAGAGTATTGTGGGCACCCAGAATTTAAACTAGATTACCATGATGATTATGCAGAAATCACCAACATGTCTTGTACCTATCGAGTTCTTCAAGTCAACTTCTGATTATAGTCTTAGAGTTGTGAGAACCGACTTCTGGAATAATTCTTGTCCAACCTATTTCAAGAACAATTCCATAGAGTTCACTTTGTTCGAATATCGTTGGGACTCTCATAACCTGACACTGTACTACGATTGTCCTTCCCCTCCATTTTCTCTCCCGTATATCCGTTCCACTCAGTTTAATTGCAGTGTAGATGGTACTGAAGTGGCCATCTATTTCCCTACCGAGGTCCCAGAAATTGATGCGGAGACAGGGACCTGCGCATCTACTCTCATCGTTCCAATTTTGGACTCATAAGTCAGAATTCTAGAGGAAAATTCAACTGTGGAAAATCTGAAGGATGCTATTGATGAAGGTTTTGGTTTGGTATGGGAGGCAGATAAAGGTCTGTGTTATGACTGGCGAAAGTCTGGGGGACAATGCGGTTGTAACACAAGCTCAAGTGAATTCACTTGCTATTGTAGAGACGGACCTGTTCCGTGGACATGTGGGATCAAGTAAGTACCGATTTTTTTGTAGTAATTTCGTACCGATCTATGCAGTGCATAGATACACGCTACACAATTGCAACACGACAAAACATGTAAAGTCGTGTAATTTGAAGAGTTCTCTATACAAGTGTCTGTTTGATGTACTGGTACTTCATAGATTGGAGTCAGAGAAATCAGTGGCTTCTGAGAACCGAGATTGATGAATATGCCTTGAGTTTCCTTAGGTTATTTCAGATTAATACTGGCTTATATCCTCGTCAGTTATTGCTTTTAGATAGTTACGGACTGATAGTTCAGAAATGTTAGAGGGCTTGCCCACATGTTGCCAGTTCTTTTCTGCAGATAGGACCTTGATAGGCTTTAGGCAGGAAGCCATTCCAAAAACAAAACATAGTTTAGTTTTCTCATATTCCTCAAGAATGATTCCTGAATCGTGCAAACAACCATCTGATTGTGGTTCATCTCCAAACAAAGCCAGAAACAGCCGTCTAAGTTTTTGTCTTGGGATTACGTGGATATGCCAAAGTACAATGGAACTCAATCAAGCTACATGTTTCTCCAGGATTAGCTTAATTTACTTAATTTCTTTGTTAAGGATATTTTACTCTCTGTCATTTCTCTTGGTAAATATGCCTTCATTTATACTCCCTCCGGTTGTTAATGTAAATCCCTACTTTAATTAAATTAAGAAAGTTAGTTAAATTAGTTAATATGATATATATTTTCTAAAACACCTTAGTCATTTTCTCTAATTCTCTACATCTCTTTCTCTTGGTAATTATTAAATTAGAAAAAGATTAACAAATTTGATAAATATATCTTACATTGAAGACCAAGATAATCTCTCCAATTATATATTACATTAATGACACCAAGGAGTATTAATTTTCTGCTGATCAAGTAAATAGTAACATTTGCTCAAAATCAACGTTCCAATTGCAGGATCGAAGCCGGGTTCGCGACTTGCTATAGGTAATAAATATAGTAATGCTTTCATTTTAATTGCTTCTACAATTAATATTACAAAGATTTTAAGTTTTTATGTTCTACAAAATGCGCCATTTCAAATAGAACTGGTGGGCTTGCTCTAATCTCGGTTTTGATTATTTATATTTGCAAGAAGCGTTTGAACGAGAAAATGGGAAAATCTTTTGAGGGGGAAGAGATTATCATGATCACAATCTTCAATCCCTCATAAGAAACTATGGCTCTTTGGCAACAAAGAAATATAGTTATTCGAAGTTAAAAGAATGACAAAATCATTTTCAAACAAATTGGGGGAGGGAGGGTATGGTGTTGTATACAAAGCAAGCCTAACTGATGGTCGTCTTGTGGCGGTTAAAGTGATAAGGGAATCTAAAGGAAGGGGAGAAGAATTTCTAAATGAAGTTGAAAGTATCGTGAGAACCTCCCATGTCAATATAGTCACTCTCATGGGATTTTGCTTTGAAAGGAACAAAAGAGTACTAATTTATGAATACATGTCAAATGGTTCCTTGGATAATTTCATTTATAAAGAGGATCTCCAAATGCTTTTTGTACCTTAGAGTGGAAGGTATTGTACCAAGTTGCTATCGACATTGCTCGTGGGCTTGAGTACTTGCATCAGGGTTGTAACACGAGAATTTTGCACCTTGATATCAAACCCCAAAACATCCTCTTGGACGAAGAATTCTCCCCCAAAATATCTGATTTTGGATTAGCTAAAATATGTCAAAAGAGAGGGAGTATTGTGTCAATACTGGGCACAAGAGGAACAATAGGGTTCATTGCACCCGAGAACTATTCAACAGAGCATTTGGTGATGTTTCTCACAAAGGCGATGTCTATAGCTATGGCATGTTAGTCCTTGAAATGGTTGGAGGAAGGAAGAATTATGACAGTGAAGGCTCACAAACCGATGAACAGTATTTTCCAGATTGGATTTATAAGGATCTTGAACATGGTAAGTATCCAAATAGTTCAAGTAATCACCGTGGAAGATGATGAAATGGTAAGGAAGATGACTTTAGTGAGTCTATGGTGTATTCAAACAAATCCATTCGATAGACCAACTATGAGTAAAGTGATAGAAATGTTAGAAGGACCCCTTCAATCGTTATCAGTCCCGCCAAAGCCATCCCTTCAATATCCTACAAAATCACCGGTTACACAATTGTCAAGTGGATCTTCCCAAGAAGTGACTCAGACAAATTCAATAACAAGTTAACTTACATACTCTACCTACCGCTGAGGACAACTCAACTTTCAACTTTGAATCATATTGGTAAATTCATGATAATTGCCAACCATGGCTTCCCTTTCTGTCTATTCAACCTGTATTTTCTAAATTCTGTCATTCCGCTCATAAGTCCTATATCTGCTTTCTTATTTAGAACACATTCAAATATAAATACCTTTTTCTAAAGACACTACGTCATTATTATATTAGAGTATCAGTTAGAGTCATAAAATAATTACATGTACAAGTATTTATCAAATTTAGATACTGTATATCAAAATCTAGACGTTTTGAGTACCATCATGCAGTTCAGGATTAGTACATGGATGCCGAGAATTGTCATATAAATATGAGATGTTACTAAACTCATCTATGTTAAAGAAGGTAAGAGTATTTTAACTGCATCTATTGATGAATCACCAAATATGAGAGAGAGAGAGAGGCTTGATGGCCATCTTATTGGCCAGAGGAGTCAAAGAATATCCAACAGAGTGCCCATATATAAGATGCAAGGCATGTGCAGCTCAAGGCATGGTGAAGACTTCCATATCATTGTGTGTGTGTGTGTGATATAGTATACAACTGTACTGTATATATTCAAAATACAGCAGTTCCTCAAAGTTGTGCTTAAGTCTAAAGCTCTATTCTCCAATGGCACCAAGTCAAGTATTTTCGGAATCAGTTTCCCTGCTTGGCTTTTGGCCAAGTGGGCGCTCGTCCCTCTTGGGACGAGCGCCAAAGGAGATCTAGCGGTCCATATCTCTCGAAGTTTTTTTATAGTTTTTTTTTTAAAAAAAATTTTGAAGTTATTTTTTAAAAACCAAAATCGATCCCGAATTATATTTTTATTACTAATGACTACCTTGAAATATTTTTACAAGACCCTAAAATAATTTTTTAAGATCATGAAGTGTTTCTGAGTAGCGGTCAGTACCCTGTAAAAAACTATTTTAGGGTCTTGCAAAAATATTTCTAGGTACTAAGTGGTACTAAAAAATGCTTCGGATACGACAGTATTGAAAAAAAAGCGTCGATATCTTTGAAGTATCTTTTTAATACCATCTTGGTATCCTAAAATATTTTTTTAGGATCTTAAAAAATTTAGGATATTGACGAGCACTAAAAAAATAGTTCGGATCTTACCGGTTTTTAAAAAATAACTTCAAAAATTTAAAAAAAACTATAAAAAAAAAATCAGAGATATGGACGGTCTAGATCTCCTTTGGCGCTTGAAACGTCCTCCATTTAACTTAACGTAATTACAAATTAAGGGTTGATCTATAACGTGGTAATGCTTCATCACTTACCAAAATATACAAAATAAATCAGAGTATGCAAAATAAACCCTAATGTGGCAATATACAATCATCCAACGTATACCAAAAGATGGAAGCACTACGTCGAAGAAGTAGCCTAAGCTTAGAAGTCTTCCCCGATGGACCGGACCGGAACTATCACACAGGAAAAATGTGGTAACCATCAATCCAACTCATTACAAATATTAATATGTGCTAGTGAGGTGCCATATGGAACAATTTTATATAACAAAGTATTTAAAAATAATAATATATAAAATTTGCCAATATCCACATCGCAAAATTTCATATCAGAAATTATGTATCACAGTTTTCATTAACACAATTCCCAAGATGCCTCCCACCAATCCAACCGAACCGCCTTATTTCCTCCGACTAGACCCATGGGCTAAGTCACATCCATGTTACGGTTACTCAAAAGCTCACTTGGTCATGTGATGAGGACCGGCCAAAATCCTCGAGCACATTCCCAGACCATGGGCCTTTTCCCCTCATTGAACATGTGGGGTGTCGTATGCCCTCATTGAACTAGTGGGTTAGTCCCTTATTGAACAGGTGGGACAATATAAAGCCAACCATCGTGCACTAATGGAGGCCTCACCACGTGGTGGAATAAACTACTCCATCTTCCCAAGTCACCCTTACCATAATTATCACAATAAATAGTTCAACAGAAATTTTTCAAGATTTGCAAGTTCATATCATGTTATTTAGATAACTCTCATATACATGTCATAAAATCTCAATTCTCAATATAATGCATATATTTCGCAATTCAAAACATACGATTCCACAAGGCAATTTCTATTAAAATATTTGTAATTATTTTGTAAAATACTCACAAACAACATATCAATACAGATAATAAGTGGAAAGTGGTTACCTCTCGCCGAAGCTAACTATTATCACACTTGCTCCTAATCCAAGAGCTCAAACACACGCCAAAATCAATCTACCACAACCAATTTACTAACCATTAATGACTCTTCTAAAACTCTACATGAAATTATAACTTATAATTTCATAAAATTAAAAAAAATGAAAATTACAATAATAAATTTGGAATGCTTGAAGTGAACAAATTATGACGTGCGAAAAAAAAAAAAAACAGGAAACCATTGTAACTATTAATTCTCTTTCTATTTATTACTAATTAATAATACCCCTTTTTTTCTATTTATTATTAATTAATAATTTCCTCTATTATTTATTCCCCTTTTTAATAATAATAAGATTTATTATTATTTATTTATATTATTACTATTATTATTCTCTATAATTATTTCAAACTCTCATAGACTATCCTAACATTTTAAATTAGAAGTTTATAAAACCAAAACACCCTAAAAATATGCTTTAAATGCATTACCTTTAATGCTTCTCATGATTTTCCAAAGCATCTGTATAGATACTATTCTCGTGCCAATATATATATATATACATACGGGAGTATGATGGGTCAGAGACGTTAAAATAGGTATTGATTTTCTTAAAGTGTCCATTTTATTATTATATTTTTTTATTACTATTATGATTAGTATTATTATTATTTTTATAAATGAAGTTAAGCTAGTGATTTGAGTACGATGGGATTTTAAAATATGTGGTATCTATATAATCTTTCAAAAATCACCATGCAAGGCCCGAGGTTCATTAGGACCTATTCTTCCATGTAAAATTCAACATACTTGCTGATAAAGTGAATATGCCAGTTGTATATTTAAACTTTTTATAAACCAACATGTTCAACCATAAATGACAAGGTGCTCTCCTGATAAGTCATCATATAGAGGTCAGTGATCACGACTTCCAAAGCAACGGGAGAATGTGTATATAAGAAAAGAGAGCAATATATGTATATGTATAACAAATATATATATGCCTTGCGTGTACCTTTTGGAATCCTGGAAGGACACTATGTAATTGCATACTTATATACTTAGCAACACGTTGGTTTTAAAATGCCATTTAAGTTCCTATTATTAGCTTTCAAAGGTTTATGTGCAGCGTTATATTTATAGAGCAACGGTTTTGGACTCAGCTTATAATCTGTATATATATATTACTTATATTTTGGATGTATATATATGAGAGGAAATTTTCTTCTCTTTCCTTCCTAATGCAGCGACACTTTTATATATATATATATATATATATATATATATATATATATATATATTTATGTCAGTAAGTTTTCAATGGGTGCCATGCATTTTCTCTTCTTACTATTGATATACCTATGGCAGTAACTAGTTTCATTTACTTTCCTTAACGTGTGTGTGTGTGTAAAGAGCACAGTAGCTAACCTTAATCACCGCGCTTGAACGCTGATTCTCGCTGGTCAAGGTGTCTCTGTTTTGCTGGTATGAAAACAGAGTAAAGAAAATCCAGATGCGTTCCTAACTCTCCTTCTCCTATTCTTGATCTCTCTCTCACTTTCACGTTCACTCTCTCTTTCATTCAAGGATACAACTCTGGTTTTTAGCTAATGGTGATGGAACGAATATGGATCAATGAGTAGCGATTATATAAAGAACTAAGGGTCCAGTCCAACGTGAGGATTGCTAGTCCAAGAAACAATACCCGGTGGGCAGGGGCGGATGCACATACATGATAAGGGGGCACGTGCCCCCTTGATTTTTTTTTTTTTTTAAAAAAAATTTTAATTTTAATTATTTATTTTCCTCTTCTATGTCTTCCTCAACACGTCTAGCTCACTCGCTCCTTGCTCTTCTTTCCCCTATAAAAATACTTGCGACACATTTTAAGCATTGTGACCTCAACCTGGGGAAAGATCCTTCCTTTTTGAGATACTTTCTTAACATTTTGTAGCCTTTTCTCTCGTATTTTAGGTGGATATTCCCAAGTCAAAAAATTGCTTGGAGCATGTAGGTTACTAATTTTACGCCATGGGCATTTTATGGCTAACACTTGCTCTTTTTCTTATTGATCATGATAAAACTTGCAACTGATGACAAGTGAAAACCTTCTAAATCCTGTATTATTTTTTGTGCTTTTAATGACAAGTGAAAAAAAAAAATTTCGGGGCCCCCGCACCCTCCGTCAATTGTGCCCCTCCTTCCATAAATTTTTGGATCCGCCCCTGCCGGTGGGTAATCTACGAGGAGCTCGAGAAGTATGGTGCCGCTGGTTTGTGTGTGCAGTGGGGGCTGAGACGAGATATGCTGACGAGAGAGTATGGTGCCGCTGTGATCTCACGCCGTTTTCTCGCTGTGATATCAGTTTGGTTTTCCTCCACTGTGAATTTTCATGCTTGCGTGTTTGACCAAGCTACTGTATGGGTTTTTACGTGTTGCATTAGGTATTAAATGAATAAACATTGGTTATTTGGCCTGGCCGAAGGATATGGGCTGCTGTGTGATTATAAACTGAATAAATGAGAAAGAGTATTGTAGTGGGCCGAATGGATATAAGAGCTGGATGTTTTCTATTTTGATCTCTCATTCTCTCTTTCTTTCTTTTTTTTTTTTTTTTTTTTTTTGTTTTTTTTTTTTTTGGACGTTAGCTGGATGGGGATATTATCATGGGCTTGTGAAAAATACTTTTGACTTAATTGAGCATTGGCTTGTCAGATGATTTAGAAGAAGACAGATTTATCGGAGTGGTTGTGAGGCCCAATAAAATTATCTAACTTGGTCCTTCAAGGTCCTCATTTACAATTAGGTACTTATCTCAATAAATTGCAGACATTGGATATTTGATAAAAATTCCTTAATTCCATAAGGATTATTTTCTTTATCAATCAATCTCTCTCTCTAAGCCAAGAAAATATAAATTCTAAATTATTCAAGTCCAAATCATTCCTTACTTAAATTTATTCTTTATTTGAATTATTCCTTTCCCAAAATAAATTAATAAGGAAAAAAAAAAACCTAAATTTCCAATAATTATCCTCATAATTATTTTAAGCCAAATTTCATAATTTAATTTCCATAAAGTATTAAATTTCAAATCACAAAATTTGGGATGTTACAGCGCTCGTCCCAAGAGGGCCGAGCGGCCGAGCAGGAAACTGGCTCCAGGTATTTTCTTATTTGAAAAGGGAAGGGGAAGGTGGCGAGGAAGGAAGGATATGGATGTGCTAGGAGAGAAGAGGAGAGAGGAAAGTAGTTTATAACATGTGGTTATGCTCTCACTCATTTTGATTTCTAAATAGAGTAGAGAGACAGTAAGAAATAGTAATAAAATATTTGGTTTGAGTAAAAAGGAAGGATTCAGTTAAATATCGCTCTCAAAATTGCAATTTATTGAAAAAGAACTAGAAAATGGAGGGGGGTCTTTATGGTCAGTGAATCCTGTAATAGTGAATCCTGTAATTCTGAAGGAACTACAAAAGGATATTTATGAACACTCATTTTCCCAGATGTTAAAAAAAAAAAAAAAACACTCATTTTCCCCACTTTAAGAAAGGGAACATGAATGTGGTGAAATGCCTCTCATCTCATCATTTTTATTATCCCATTTGTTTTCTTAAATGAATAAATAAAAAAAGTTAAGGTGTAAATACATATGAGCTTTTATTCAAAGGACACCTAACACCAAATGCCTTTCAGAGATATAAAAGTACCTATGAACTCTTAAAATGGGTGCAAAAGTACCTATAAACTCTTAAACTTTTTGTGAGATGCTGCATTGCAAATAGCAATGTTAAGAACACTTGTTACAACATACATAAGCCACAACCAACACATTGAACGTGAATAAAAGCTACGAAGGAGAGTTTTACAGTTGGAAAAAAAAAAATTTAGCTTGGTCAGGTATAAAATTTAAAATGAAACAGTTCTATGCCCCGACCATGATTAGCATCGATGTTACCATTCCTGTTTCATAAAATTGCTCAACGTCACGTATGAAGGCTAATTTGCAAGTGAGGACAACCAAAGTGTCAATTTCTACCTTGAAGGTTGGTGAGAATAATTCATTTAATTCAATCCAACTCAATGAGTCAACCTTTAAGATACAAGTACATAACTCCTCCTAAAACTTGAAATGTCTTGGTCTCTGATGCTGATCACAAAGTAAACTCCTATGCAACTTACCTTCAGCTCATTGGCCATTTTTTCATTGTCAGTATTTGGAACTCCATACTTCACAGCTATTCCCACAACTTTAAAATAGAAGAAGCCAAGCCCTCGATCGGTGGCGGACCCGGGATTTTAAGTTTGTGGGTGCACAATTTGTGGGATTTGGGGGTTCGGGCGGCGCCAAAATTTTTTTTTTTTTTTAAGGAAAGTTTTAAATGCATTAAAAACAAAAGAATATAAATAGTAAAAGAAAAGAAAACAATGAGACGGGGATTTGGAAATTACCACAAGAATTGAGAACAGAAGCACAAGATTCGATTGCGCGGCTATTCTCGGTTATTTGTTACTATAGGCTGTTGACATTATTTGAAATTGAAGCTTGTGGCATTGAAACATTGCTTCCCACATTCGACTTAAACTGCCATCAAAGCAAAAATAACAGAGGAAATACGAAGTAAGTTCATTTCTTAATATAAGAGTTCATATAAACAAACAAATAAATACTCATCCACAAAGCATATGTCTTGAGCCAAACACACATTCTTACCCTTGAATCAACTCCTTAAGTTTGGTCTAACTCGATAATTAACATTGAAGACAACCAAACACACATTCTTTGTAGCATCCAATTAAAAGCCACGGATGCTTTTGCATAGATCAAGACATTGTAAAGGAAAAAACAGAATCTTACCCTTGAATCAACTCCTCAAGTTGTGGTTGAAGCTCTTTGTCCTGCAATTCCTCAATCCTCTTTGATATAGAGTCTATCCTGTGAATTGCATATAAAGTTCTGAAGGCATGCCAAACCAAAAATTTTCATTTATATATATTTAAGGATCCAATGAGAAAAGGGACTAGGTTTAAGTTTGTTACAAGCTAAGGTATTTGAATCAACGTTGTCCAACAAAATTTAATGGAAAGGTCTTTCGTTTATACACCCGACCCTTTAAATTAATATTGCTAATTGTCTTTGGTCCCCTTCAATTCATATCTAATTGTCCATAACTACGGGGTGTAAAAGAAAATTTCCCTAAACTTAGAACAAAGAAGTCAATCCCTACAAGTTTTACAAGAAGTTATAGAAATTATGGACGTACATGTGCAGGTCATCTCTTCTTAATCTGGAAATTACCCAAATTAGGGAGTATACAGGAGACAACCACGAGAATTGAGAACAGAGAAGCACAAGATTCCGAACCCCCAGGGTATTTGTCCTATACAGTTTGGTTGTCTGGAAAATTCAGAATCGATTGAGCAGAGGAATTCAGAAAAGGAAAATTACCATTGAGAGGGGGATCTGGACTTTACCTTGAGACAGAATCGATTGAGCCGGCCTTGCTGTTCGACGGTTGAGCGACGCGGACGAGGCGAGAGCGATGGAGTTGGTGATGAGAGAGCTAGGGCGAGAAACGATGGAAATCGATTTGGAGAAGAGAGAATCGATTTGGTGACGAGAGATGGAACGGCGAGAGAGCGATGGAGTTGGTGACGAGAGAGGGAACGGCAGAGAGCGATGGAGTTGGTGACGGAGAGCTAGGGCAGAGAACGATGGAAATCAGCGATTTGGAGAAGAGAGAGGGAACGATGGAAATGGGAGAAAAAAAAAAGAGTAAAAGGAACTTGGGAAGGTTCGAAGCGGTGAGCTATGACTAAGAGGAGGGATAAGAGCCTTAACCATCTGCACTACCACTACATATTGTCACTAATTTCTTGCAAATTATATATATTTTGTGTGTTCACTTGCCCACATTGGCACTAGTGTGGGTCCGCCACTGCCTGCAGTCTTCTGTTCCTACCTTCATAAAAACGAGATAATGTATTCATTAACCTTTTATATGCAATGATAAGCAGAAAAGGTATGAGTGTATGACCCCCCAAAAAAAAAAAGCAAGAAGAGGTACCCCACATACTTTTCTCGCTAGACTTATGATCAATTTACACCCAACAAGTAAAATTTTCTTTTAATAAAAATATTGATTAGATTCACTGCTTTCCCCACAAGAAGCAGTTAGATGCTGTTACACGGATTGCTTCACCTTACCATGTATAAGTACCTTAATTTCCATTTAATTAAGGTTTCCAATTTGTAACTGAGTTTATTCAGCTGTAAATTTGAAATGACACCAAAAGATTTAGAACTGAAAACAAGCAGAAGTGACTAATTCTTATGCAGAATGAAAGGAAATGATTATATATTATCATTTCTCAGCTTAAGAAAATTAAAAAGAAAACAAAAAATAAAGAAAGAGACAGTAAATGGCCGAAAACTGAAAGGCCCAAGATCTGGGAAAATAAACCAAAAACCAAAAAAAATCCAACAACAAAGGCCCAATTCGAAGGAAACTGAGACAGAAACAAAAGCAATAGTAAGCCCAAAACAGAGTCCAATAAATGGTTTTTTCAAAAAAAAAATGAAAACATTAATTATGGCCCAATTCTGGAAAAATTTTAAAACCAGAAATGACAAAAAATTGTGAAGGCCCAATCTTTATGAGTAGAACGCATAAGCAAGAAACAAACAAATAAAGTCGGGAAAAACACCATAACTAGGTGCGCGACGTAGGTCGGATTGGATTAGTCGGAGCGAAGCTCGTGAACCGGTGGGCAAAAAAAAAAAAAAAAAAAAAAAAAAAAAAAAAGACCCAAAATGCGTAAGCCCTTTTCTCATATAAGTGAAACGGTGCGTTTCACTTGAGGGCCTGACGACGTCGTTTTGTGGGAACGAGGAAGACTGTCTCCCACACGCCAAAACACACAGTTTTGGGTCATCTTCCCCAGCATTTTTGGATCCCTAAACTCGACCTACCACTATGGAGCGGCTGGTCCTGGAAGCACAGGTGGTCTTTTCTAGCAATTGTGGGCTCTATTTCTGGCGTTTTAGTACTTGTTTGGGATAGATGTGGTATGAGTGAAGTTTTTATTTGACATAGTGTTTGAAAAGTTAGCTGAGATGAAAAATAACTGAAAAAGATATGAATATTACACACACATATATATATAGTTCAAAAACTATTTAGTCACTTAGTTTAATTTTGGGATAAGGGTCTTAAATGTCATGGAAGTTTTCGCTCGGAACCTTTGGTAAGACGGAAGTTTTTTTTGGACCAAAAATGACACGGAAGTTCACAAGACGTAGCAATTTTGCCCCGAAAGTATCATTTTTGCCACGAAGTTTTCCCATGAGGGGCAATTTTGGTCCAAAAAAACTTCCGTCTTACTAGTGCTTTCCCAGTGAAAACTTCCATGGCATTTAAGACCCTTATCCCTTTAATTTTTTTTTCCTAAATCAGCATTTTTAAATTTTAATAGTCTTAAATGTTGCCCCAAGAGTGATTTACCGGTTATATATAAAAATGCTGATTTAATCCTCTTTTTTTAACCGGTTATTTATTTGGTCACCAAGAGTAAATGACTTGGACGATTGTTGGTTAAAAAAAAAAAAAAAAAGAGAGGAGTGGATGATGATGTGAACGGAGAGGCGACACTGTGTGTATGTAATTCATTTTCATTTGGTAAATCACTCTTGGGGACTAGATAAATAACCAGTAAATCACTCTTGGGTTTTATGTAATTCATTTTTCTCACGTCATCGTCCAATCCTCTTCTTGATTTAATGTTGGACAATGATGTGATGTAAAAAGTGAATTCATTTTCATTTTCATGTTGGACGATGATGTGATGTAAAAAAAAAAAAAGGAGGATTAAACTGCGAGGCTTTTTGATTTAATTAGTGCCATGTATCAAATGAAAATGAATTACATAAAACCCTTGGACCAGTTCGTCATTTGGCTCAAAAAAGAAAAAAAAGTTATTGTGATGGTGGTGGAGAAGCTTTAAAAGGTGGCTTCAACTATAAGTAACTTTTTTTTCCCTTAAGCACATCAGTCACAGATGCTTTCCCAAATACCATGATTTCCCTAGAAGTAGATTTTTTTTTTCCTTAAGCCCATCACCCACCAGCCACTGGACTTATAGCCTAATTTGATGTTATCACAAACAAGCTTTTAAGCGGTGATACCGATGGGGCAGTCACGGCAAACAAAAACAAGCCTGGATGATTACTCACGAAAACAAGCTAAATCAAAACTTTGGTTTTAAATTCAAACAAATGACGATCTCATGACCTTCCCATACCAATGAAAATGGCGATGGAGATTAAAAGTGTAAACTTTTTAAGTCTCAGTAACCCAAAAGCACATAATATTATCATTATAGGGATAAGGTGTAAATCTGTCTCGAAAATATTTTTAAATGAGTAATGTCGTCTGAAAGTTTTTAAGTTTTAATATCGATCTAAAAGTTTTAAAATGTAGAAATGTTTTTTTTAACCACGGTATTACTTACATGATAGCCACATACTTTCTTACTTTACGAACTTATCCTTACACCTCATCCCTTCTCCCTCTCTCTCCCTCATTCACTCTCTCTTTTGTCAAAAAAGAAATCACTCTTTCTAAGAAAAACAAAAAAGTTCTTCCCTTCTTTGATGGTTCGCCCCCACTCACATCCATGAAAATATCCCGCCACCATATTTTGGATCTCTTAAATAAAAGATGCAATTAAGATGATTTATGGGCTTCTTGTTCTTTGCTTTTTGAAGGGCCTAGTTGTTCATCTCTTGGAGCTTGAGGTTTCGTTGAGCATAGACCTTTCAAACTGACTATGACATTTGGACGAATGAGTGAATAACACTAGACGAGAAGTTGTGTTAAAACTATGAGAGGAAATGGCTCTCATGCTCTCTCACCAGAAGACTCAACTGGTGCCTTCCTCGACAGAATAAGATGATTTACTCTCAAGGAGTTCGAAGAAGATTTAAAATGTGTCACCCAGATACAGTGAGATACTTCAAACGACCCACTGCCCTAAATTAGGAGACAACCCCACTATTTACAATGCAAGAGGCCCCTCATTCGTAGACAAGCTGAAAGGAACATGCAGAGATGAAGAAATTCCTGAGGAGGAGGGCAAACAAGAAGTGGATTCCATCTCGGATGACTCCATGTCCATGAAATCCCTGGATGCTTCAGAGATGGAATATGAGGAAGGGAAATATAAGATCATTGAGAATCCGATGAGGAACTTTCCTACGTTTAGTTTTTCTCACTCGATGAAAAAACGTCTATACAAGGCTTGGAACAAGGCTGTCATCATGAAACTCCTAGGAAGGAGCATTGGGTTCAGAGCTCTAGAAAAAAGACTACAGTCTATATGGGCCAAAAAAGATGTGATAACTCTGATTAACATTGGCCATGGTTATTATATTGTGAAATTCACAAATAGGGAGAACTACTTTAATGCGCTTACAGGAGTGCCCTGGATGATCTATGACCACTACTTAAATATCAAACCATGGGAAGCTAATTTTAGACCTGATGAAGCTTCAATTGAAAAAGCCACCGTCTAGGTGAGACTCCCGAAGGTGCCTCTCGAGTATTATGATGAAGAGCTATTAATGATGATTGGGAATAGTATAAGGAAGACTATAAAACTTGACATGAATACTTCATGTCAACTTAAGGATCATTTTGCTAGAATTTGCGTCCTCATAGAGCTTGGCAAACAGTTGATGCAAGGGTTCTACATCGACGGCAAAACATTTTATCTTGAATCGATCATAGCCTTTATCATCACCCGGTCAAAGGTGACTTTTGACTAGGTCAAAGATCAGTGACTCATCATGTAGGAATCCATGATGATCTCAGGTCAAAGAGCGTTGCGACGCGATTATACATGAGATAAGCTTATGACTAAATGGTTGCATCTGTTATGCACAAACTGTGGTAACTACGGCCATAGGTTTGAAACGTGCCCTTAGATTAACCATCCAAATGAGGAAGTGCAAGAACCCTCTAAGGAGGAAAAGAAAATTCCTGAGGATCAGAACGCGACCTAGAACCTGACGGAGCAATGGAGGATTGTCCAGAAACCACGTCGATAACAGAAGACCAAAGACAAACCTATAGAAACATCTGTTATCCTAAATTGAGATCCAATTTGGTGTTTTAGCCAATGATATTAATGCTAATGGCATCCCTGATGAGGAGATTATACAAGAAAATGTGGTCCATAGCACTGATCATACGGAACAAAGGCAACAACAACGACCTAGCGCGAGCAAGATCATAGCACAAAAAAGAGGTAGTCAAGGGAAGAAATACAAAACGAATTAGGCATTAGAGGTGTTGGAGGAACGAGCATTACCTATTGTGGTATAGCATAGGAACAGAAGGGTGGAAAAAGGTCTAGAAAGATGTCAGGAAAAGATATGGGACACGGGGACAAAGTTCTGATGATCACAATGGGAGAGGATATTAACTCCGTGTAGAAAGAAGAACTGGAAGATTGCAGTTTAAGGATTGAAGTTGACCATGGTATAGAGAATTCTATAAGCGTGCCTATGACTTCCTACTTCATACCACACAATCTAGGTGATAGTGTCTGTGCAAGGACTAGACCCATCCAGGATGCTTTTGGGCTCGATCCAATGAGCCCAATGGAGGATGATGGTCTTACCATAAACCAAGGAGGGGACATTGAGGTCTATATGGTTTCGGAGACGCCTTTGTGAAAGAGGCCCGTGGCGGAATTTTTTTTTAGGCCCGTTACTCTTATATTTATGGTTTTTATGGATAAACTCTTATTCTGGAATAATAGAGGTTCATGCGGTTCGGCCCTCTATCAAAACTTACAAGCAGTTTTAAATGGACCAAAGCCCATTCTAGTCGTGTTAGCCGATACGAGATGCTTCGATGAGCAACGGCTACATTATCTTCTTCGCCTGGGTTATGACAAATTCAAAATGGTTCTAAGTGTTGGTCTATCTGGCGAACTAGTGGTGCTCTGGAATAGCAACAAAATACAAGTCATGGTGTCAAAAGAAGACAGACAGTACCTCCATCTCCATTACTCCTTACTAGGTATGTTTGATTTCATTCTAACTTCAGCGTGTGTTCTGCCTCAATTACATCACAGGACTATTTTTTGGGAAAAGATACAGTACCATGCTGCTAGAATTTCTACACCATGGATTTTGTTCCTTTTCCTTTAGAAAGAATTAATAGTTCCAGATGCAATCAATAGAGAATTAACTTGTTCCAAAACAAAATAAGCCAATGTGGGTTAACGGATCTGGGGGTTTCTGGTCCAAAATTCACTTGGAGGGGACTTCGTACAAGGGGTTGCTCTAGATTGTTCGAGAGATTGGACAGAGCCTTTTCTAATAAAGAACTTCTATCCTTACTGACAAATTGTGTCGTTAATATTCTTCCAAGAACTAGATTCTCATATCATAACCTGATCTGCCTTAATTTAGGGCTAGCACCAGGACGTATTAACCGAAGACCCTTCATATTTGAAGCGATGTGGATGGCTTATGAGGACTTCAACAATTTCATGTCGAATCAATAGCATCACAACGATAGTCTAGCACTGAATTTGAACAACTTCAAAAAAGAAATTGTAGCATGGAACAGAGACACTTTTGGATAAGTAGAAAAGACGAAGAAGATAGTTCTCGTGAGACTTTGTGGGATCCAAAATTCACCTTCCTATCCACATTCAAATTTTCTCAATAATCTAGAGGACCAATTGCAAAACCAGCTGGAGGAAATCTTGAAGCGTGAAGAAATTAAATGCTTCCAGAAATCCAAAGCAGAGTGGACCACGAAAGGAGATAAGAATACTAAATACTATCACCTTAAAACAAGCATGAGAAGGCGCCACAATAGAATTTTGTCACTACAAGATGGTTCAGGGAATTGGCTTTGGAAGATGAGGAGGAGATCGAAATCATATAGTGAATTCCTTCAAAACTTTGTTTCAGGAGGAGTCACCTACTAGTAATAGTGTGGAAACAATTAGTAATTTTCCATCAGTAGATTGTTTACTCCTGGAATCTCTGGCTATTACTCCATTGGAAAAAGAAATTCACGAAGCGGTCAAATCTGTGGGCCCTTTCAAGTCACCTGGAGTTGATGGCTTCCCACTCTTATTTTATCAAAGAAACTGGGACTTGATTGGTCCTACATTATGTAATTTTGTTCAGGGTGCTTTTGATGGGAGTGTTGACATTTCAAATGCTAACAAAACTCTCATTTCTTTAATTCCAAAGAGAGATCAACTACAAAATTTTGGTCATTTCAGACCAATCTCATTGTGCACAATCTAATATAAATGAATTGTGAAAATCCTAACTCTTCAGCTACAAGAAATTATGGACGAGCTAATCTCCCCATTCCAAGCAAGCTTTATCCAAGGCAAGCATATTCAAGATAACATCATAGTGGTTCAGGAAATACTTCACAAAATGAAGAAGACTAAACGAAAGCGTGGGATCATAACCATGAAAATTGACCTGGAAAAGGCGTTCGACAGAATTAATTGGAGCTTCATCAAGGAAGTTCTTTCATATGCCAGGTTTGATAATAATTTTATATCAATCGTCATGAGATGTATTTCTAGCACTTCCTACAATGTGCTATGGAATGACGCCATTACGGAATTCTTCCAACCTAGAAGAGGTATTAGACAAGGAGACCCGTTATCCCCATTCCTTTTTGTTCTGTGTATGAATAGAGTATCTCACCTTATAAGTGATATGATCTTTGCCAGCAAGTGGAAGCATGTTTATATGACAAAGGTGGGGCCAGAAATCTCCCACTTGATGTTCGCTGACAACTTATTGCTTTTTGTTGAGGCATCTGAGGAACAAGCTATTTGTATGATGGAAACTCTTAATCAGCTCTCCACTGCTTCTAGGGAAAAGATAAATGTTAACAAATCCTCAATTTTCTTTTCTCTGAAAGTTCCTACTTACTTGAAGGGAAAGATCAAAAGCATATTAAGCATGAATATATCTACTGAGATAGGGAAGCACTTGGGCTTCCCATTAACGAGACAAAGGAAGAATAGGGAGACCTTCTAGCACATCGTGGACCGGGATAAAAGTAAGCTTTCAACCAGGAAAGCAAACTGTCTAGCAAGAAGATTAAAACTTGTAAAGTCAGTTATCAGCACAATCCATATATACCCAATGCAAGTGGTTCAACTTTCGTCTAGCATATGCAACGATATTGAACGAATCCAACGTAACTTCATCTAAGGGAGCACAGATAGTAGAAGGAATTTCCACCCAGTGAGTTGGGAAAGATCACACTATCGAAGCCATATGGTGGACTTGGCCTCAAAAAGCTATCCTCTGTCAATAGAGCCTTTGAGGTAAAGTTAGCTTGGAACTTAATCAAAGGCACTGATGGTCTTTGGTATGATACCCTTCACAAGAAATACATGACTAGAAGTAATGCTTCCCTATTGAATGTAATGCCAACAGACTCAAACCTATAGAAATTCATTTGCAGGCAAAGTGATATTGTTGATGTTGGTACTAGATGGATGATAAGAAATGGGAGATCAGTTAACTTCTTTCAGGATTTCTGGCTTTTTTTGAACAAACTGATTCAAGATCTATGCCGTAGACCTTTATCCATTGAAGAGGAGGGAAGTAAGGTCTCCGATTGGGATCTACACAGTACATGAGATTTCTCGAGACTTGCCAATATAGTACATAGTCAGGTAATTCAAAGCCTCATTACTATTTTACCTCCCATGGTGGGAGCTGGTGAGGAAATCATGTTATTGGATGACACATCACATGGGTTTTTGTATGTGAAAAGTATGATTGAAACTCTGCCAACTCATTGTTGTAGCAAAACCTATAAGGATATCTGGACATGGAATAGTGCTAAGAGAATTAGAGTCTTCTTGTGGCTAGCTTATTGCAATAGACTTGTTACTAATGAATGGAGAAGCAAATGGTCACCACACCACATCTATCTACCACTACTGTAATGTTGAATGATAGGGAAAAATTTATCGCCTATAGACTCCGTAAGTATATGGGCCGTATCAAGTAATAAAGTGATAAGAAAAGTATCGTTCCCACGAGGACTTAGTGTCACAAACTTTAGTTAAGCATTAACTTTACACTTTCATTTAGGTTGAGCAAATCAAATTGAATTTAATTAAGAGAAAAGAAATTAAAACTAAAATTAAAATAATTAAACTACCACACTAATCGAACGAATAACCTAGAGCCACTAATCCCTTGTTGGTTTCTTAGATTTTATCCCCACTAAATTAATTTTGACTTAATTTAATTAGCTAATCTAGAGTATTGATGTCTATAAATGCCTTCCGGTCCATTTATATACCTACCTTAATTAATTATGTAATGCCTCCCACAACTAAATAAGATGCATTTTAGATCGGGCTCACTCTAATTTAATTATGCGGAGCTTCTAGGTATATACCTATCCTAGACGCAAATTAGATTAAAACCTAATTCCATATTATTTAATCCTAAGGTCAATTTAAGATTCCCTTTTCCAAGTTGAACCCTAAATCCCCAAGACATGTTCAATGTGGCCAATCAATAAGCAATAACAAATAAGATAAGATTAAATAAACTGAAATAAAATTAAGCAAAATAAATCCATGGGAATAATATCTGGAACCCAAACAAGTTCATAGGTTCTCTAGGTTGAAAAGAAAATTTAGCCACACATGGCTATACTAAAATCCATAACAAAAAAATAAGAACTTAGGTTCAAAGAATATATATATATATAGAGAGAGAGAGAGGAAAGAAAGCTTCTCTGTCGCCTCCACAGTCCTTCCGTCCTTCCGTGGAGATGATGAAGAGAACTGAAATGCTCAACCGCTACTCCTCTACTTCTTGATGTCGTGCTGCGTGTGCTCGTGGCCGATATCCGCCTTGTTTTGCGCCTGTTCGAGTCTATGCGTCTCATGTGCGTCTCGGTTTGCATCCCCCTGATTGTAATCTCCTCGCCTCAACATATATTGCTTGGGCTTGCTTATCTTTTTTTGATCAAAACTTGCGTATCTTCAATAGATATACTTTAGGGATATATTTTGCTGTGGGCCCACGCATCTCTATCCCAATTGATATATCATATATTTTGGGGTGATTCAGCATATATATGGCACGTTTTGTCTTTTCCTCACATAGGTCCCACGCTTTTGTTCTTTTATTTGACCTTTTGACCAATTATATATTGCTCTTAGGTCTCATGATATCTCCTACAAAATAAAAAATAGGATATAAATAGATTTTATGTTGAAATATTTTTTTATCCTATATTTAATTAAATGATAGAAAGATAATTAAATAGGTATAAAATATTAATAAATCCAACTAATTATATCTTAAAATATATATCTATTTAATTATAAAATATATACTTATCAAACTCCCCCACACTTAAACATTTTCTTGTCCTCAAGCAAAAGAAATAGAATTCATTATCTAAAAAGAACATTGCTTATGAAATTCCTAAATAGAAAGCAGTTTACCACCACACTTAGATCATATCATCAAATCTTATTTAAGTTAATGTCTTATAGGAATAGATCACTAAGCCAATAGACTTTAATAATTGTAATAATCTCTTAACAATCGTGGATTACAAGTATTTACTCAATTCAAATAAAGCACAACATGCATATCCTTGCAAACAGATTTATGAGCTTCCAGAAATTTAGAGCATCCCACAAAATCCACTTGACTCTTATCGGAAGAGTCAATTTTTCAATGGGAGAGTTAGGAACAATAACTTTTGGGATATTCACATCAATTTGATCACCAATATCACAATCCTAGGCTTCATAACTAAAACCTCTTCTAGACATCCACTATTCTCATCTAAATCAATTTCAGGCTCACAATCACTTTCTACATTATCCACAATCTCATGCAATTCCACACCTTCAACTTGCTCGCAATAATCATTATCATCATAAGAAGTGATCATCAAGCTTAAGGAATTATCTTTCCTCGTAGTCTCAAGGGTTGAAATAATTTGACTCGCATATACCCTCAATATTTTGGATACTTGGCTTAATGCTATTGACAATCTCCTTTTGCTCTCTCCTAGATCTCTCTGATGCTTCCACATACTCCTCAAATAATCTTTCTAAATTAGATTTTTCCTTATACTCAATGGTTTGTTCTTTAATAGGTGGATAAGAGTAAAAAGGAGGGGTATTTTCATGAGAACAATAGACATGTGGATCCCTAAAATTATGTTGCTCAAAACCTTCACTAGGACAAAATGAGTTATCAAAACAAGCTTGGTTCCTAGTGAAATCATCTCTCACAAAATGACTAGTTGTACTATATGAACAATATTCATATAAATGACTCCCTCTATAATAAACACAAGACATGCAAACACATTGAGAAGAATCAACATATGGAATACAACTATCATTTATGCTCCTTTTATGTTGCCTAGATTCATTCAAAGAATTTAATATAGCAATCAGTTCATCTTGTATTGAAGACAAAGAATCCATCTCCTTCTTAATATTATGACTAGTGGTTGCCATGTGAAATCCATTTTTTTAAAATATTAAAATAAAATATTTACAAACTCAAACTCAAACTACTAATGCTCAATCAATTCCAACAAAGACAGTTGTGGCACATAAGTCGGCAACGGCGCCAAAATCTCGACAGGGCAAAATTTATAGCCTATAGAGTACTCCGCAAGTATACGGGCTATATCAAGTAATAAAGTGATAAGAAAAGTATCGTTCCCACAAGGACTTAGTATCACAAACTTCAATTAAGCATTAACTTTACACTTTCATTTAAGCTGAGCAAATCAAATTGAATTTAATTAAGAGAAAAGAAATTAAAACTAAAATTAAAATAATTAAACTACCACACTAATCGAACGAACAACCTAGAGCCACTAATCCCTTGTTGGTTTCTTAGATTTTATCCCCACTAAATTAATTTTGACTTAATTTAATCTGCTAATCTAGAGTATTGATGTCTATAAATGCCTTCCAGTCCATTTATATACCTATCTTAATTAATTATGTAATGCCTCCCACAACTAAATAAGAAGCGTGTTAGATCGGGCTCACTCTAATTTAATTATGCGGAGCTTCTAGGTATATACCTATCCTAGACGCAAATTAGATTAAAACCTAATTCCACATTATTTAATCCCAAGGTCAATTTAAGATTTCCTTTTCCAAGTTTAACCCTAAATCCCCAAAATATGCTCAATGATGGCCAATCAATAAGCAATAACAAATAAGACAAGATTAAATAAACTGAAATAAAATTGAGGAAAATAAATCCGTGGGAATAATATCTAGAACCCAAACAAATTCATAGGTTCTCTAAGTTGAAAAGAAAATTTAGGCACACATGGCTATACTAAAATCCATAACAAAATTTAGCCACGCTTTTGTTCTTTTGTTTGACCTTTTGACCAATTATATATTGCTCTTAGGTCTTATGATATCTCCTACAAAAAAATATATGATATAAATAGATTTTATGTTGAAATATATTTTTATCCTATCTTTAATTAAATGATAGAAAGATAATTAAATAGGTATAAAATATTAATAAATCCAACTAATTATATGTTAAAATATATACCTATTTAATTATAAAATATATACTTATCACCGAATCGAGAATGAGATACAAATATTCCGGGATTGTCATTTTTCAAAATAGATTTGGTTGGAACTGGTTCACCCAAGATATTTCACAGACTTTTTCTATTAATCCCTTAAAGATTGGATGTCCTTAATTATAAACAAGGAATTAGGTATATTTGTTACTAAGCATTGGAAACTCATATAGGGTGTCATAGTATGGTGGCTATGGAAACGGAGAAACGAATCCACATTCAAAATTGACTTCCTAAAATCAATTAACTCTGTTATAATTCTCAATAGGACGTGGAAATCGTTCTGCCTTCTTCCTGCTGATGATGACGAGCAACGAATTCAAAACGTCCCAAGCCCTACCAAATGGATTCCCTCTCCAACAAATTGGCATAAGCTAAACGTCGATGGAGCTGTGTCATTGACGAATAGAAATGCAGGCTGTGGAGGAGTCATTAGGTACTCAAGAGGTAAAAGGATCTCAGGCTTTACTCATATTCTGGGAATTTGTGGGGCTTACAATGCTGAAGAGAGGGCATTTTTATTGGGGCTCCAACTAGCCTGGGATGAAGGACTTAGGACCCTACTAGTTGAATCTGATTCCAAGTTACTCATGGACAAATTACTTCAAGAGAAGGACGACTCTCCTATGGTGTTCTTGCAAATTAAATCCTTGCTTTCTAGAGACTGGAGGGTTAAACTTCATAAGATACCAAGGACACAAAATTCATTGGCTGACGCACTTGCTAAAGATGGTATTTCGTGATCTTCCATTTTGAATGTTTGTCCAGACACTATAAGGACTATATTCAATAATGATTGTATGGGACTTGATCCCTTTCGCTTACATTAATATATAGGGGTTGATGCCTTTCTCTTTTCACACACTAAAAAAACTGACCGAAAATGGCCTAATAAAGAATGATTACGCTTGGAATAACAAAGGTTAGTCCAAGGCATCACACTAGCAACCAATATAAATATTGTAATTTGAATCCAAATTGCTGATCGATCATCTCCTCATTGCAGAGGCAAATATGTTATACCTGGAATCACCAGCTGGAGTTGGTTTCACTTACTTTCTATCACTTTATCAAGGATGAAATTATAGGTTCTTTCACTCAACTAATTTTGCGCATGCTTGAACCTTTCTTTTTCTCAATTAGAACATGCTAGATTCTAAAAGGCACTAAAAATCAGGGTTAGCGATCAATAGGTAGAATTCAAGAGGCCTTTGTTTCCTTGAAGCTAAAAACCCTTTTAGTTACTAGAACCAGACTTTGGAAAGGAAAAAAATTCCTATCGATCATGGATTTTTGTTTGTAGAAGACGAAGATTGATTGTGGTAAACGCAAGGTGTAACATCCTAATTTTTACATTAGGATTTAATTACAAATAAGAAAAATTAGTTAATCATGATACATGAATTTATTATGTAGTTATCAAAATAAAGGTTTGTATATAAAAAATCATTTATGATATGGGTGTGGAAATTTTAAATTAATATTAAAAAAAAAAAAGGGGGTAAAACGTGTAGAAAAAGAAAGGAAATAATAATAATAATTTAATATTTTTTTAAAAAAAAGAGAGAGAGAGAGTCAGTAAAACGGTGGCGAATTAATGCTTAGGGAGGTTAGTGCGTGCGTGTGTTTCGGTGAGTATAGGACAAGAGTGAGGAAGAAGGAAAAAAGGAGGAAAAGAAGAATCAAGAGGATCTTTTAAGGTATGTTATTTATTTTGTAAGATTATTTAGGTAGTTAAATTAATTTTTTTTTTTTTTTCAATAAACTTCTTCATAAAAGGTGTTCTACACATTTTTCTCTTTCTAATGAAAGTAATATATTATTGATAAGTGAAAATTTTGGGATTAGAATATGATAAATTTTGAGTTTTGATAATAGATGACTTTGTATATATCAAGAGCATGATTAATAAGTTATTTTAATCGGTTTAGATTTATTAGTTGGTAGTTGTGGGAATTTAAATTTAATTTTCTATCTAAAAGAATTTAGGATTTATGCTTTATAGGATATTTCTACTGATTAAATGAAGTTTAAGGTATTTATTTGGATTATTGGAGGTTGTCGGTTTAATCGGTTTAGTTTTGTTAAACCTGGAACTGTATAAAATTACAAGTTGGGATTTGGAATTTAAATTAGAGTTTGATATGATCTTGATTATATCGAATTTGAAGATTTGTTAAATAAATTGGGTTATGCTTATACAAGCTAGTATTAGATTAAGAAATTGAGATTTGTGATAATAGGCCTTTTGTATTCAAATTTATAATTCATTTTTAATTTATTGGAAGTTATATTGAGAATTAGGTGGATTAGATTTGAGGTTTACAAAATGAATGAGAATATTTGAAATTTTTAGGTAAAACTTTTATTATAGGAAATTGGGTATTTTAGATATGATGATATTAGTAAAATAATAATTTTAATTAATTTGTTATTTATTTAGTTGGTATTTTAGATTTGTGATAATAAGCCTTTTGTAAATGATTTGAGGAATAAATAAATTATCATGTTTCTAAGAAAAATAAAGTAAAACAATTATAGTTTAATTCATTTGTTATTTATTTAGTTGGTATTTTTAGTTAATCATATTAACGTATAATTATATATTTATTCTTAGAGTGGACTTGATATCTCTCAAGTTAGTTATCGTATCAAGAATTTAAGGTAACCACTTTCCACTCATTGTACTTGCTTGTATGATATTTGTGAGTGATTTATAATATATAAGAACTATGTTGTCAATAAAATTGCCTTGTGGGATTTTATTTTAAAAATGTGACTGGTGAAATTGTATTATTGATTTAATATATCAATGTAATTTGAAATTGTTATTAAGACAGAAAATTATGATATTACATGTTCGGATAATGAACTTTAGTTATGATTTTGTGAGCTGAAACAATATTGTTATCTTAATAATTATTGTGACGATGTATTACTGTCCTAAAATCTTGTTTGGAATTTCATATATTCATGCCAAGATTATGATGATGTGGAGCAGTGATGGATATGGAGTGATGATAGGAGTTACTGTGTATATAATACCACGGGTATGCCACCACTCGGTGCACAGTGGAGGCTTTGATATTTTCAGGGTCCTTGGTATTAGCCTTTTCCTTTGGCTGGGTTAAGGGTCAACCCTTGGGACAGTGACACCTTTCTATATTTGAAGAAAGGGAACCCATGGTCCGATATGAGTTATGTAGTCTTTGGCCGAGCTACACCTCATCATTGGAGAGCTTGGTGCAGTCTTGTCACAGAGACTAAACTTATTATGATACAGCCCATGGGTTTTGTCAGCGGTAATAAGGGTGGGGGTTAAAAGGATTGTCCAGGTACTGATTTGTTACTTAGCATGTTATATATTTATGATATGAAATTTGATATAGAAATTTTATTACAGAAATTGTGATCTGATAATTTTGTAAATTTGATATCTAGTTTATTTAAAAAGTTCTACTTAGCACCCCACGAGCACGTAGTAGCTTTTACAATGAGTTGGATTGATGGTTACAAATATTTTTCAGGTGATAGTTTTCATGTGGGTCAATCACGGAAGGCTTCGGAAGCTTAAGTTACTTTTGCTAACGGTAGTGCTTCCACCTTTTTGGTACATGTTGAATTATTGTATATTGCCACGTCATTAAGGCTCACTTGTCATATTCTAGTATATTTTTTGATATTTTGGCAAATTCTAAAGCAATATTTAGTTTTAAAATATGGGCCTATTTAAATCTAAAGCTTAATTGTGTATAATCAAGTTAATAAATAATAAATTGTCCTTTAACATGGAGGATGTTACACAAGGCCTCGTCATCTTTGTCTCAGTCTCACCACTGTCAAGCTGAAGAACTTGATTTCTCTGAATCAGAACATTTCTTGCTTTGGCAACATCGGAATGTTGAACCCATTCGAAATCTTCTGCTAAGGCCATAATTGGTGTTATAGAAAAGACTTTAAAATTGGAATATAACCAATTTTATAAGGGTTAGGATCCATGTAATCAAGATGGGACAATCTATGAACATACAATAATTCTGCAAAAGAGAGTAAACATTAGAACTCACAGTAAATGAGACTCAGATGCAAGAAAAATAATGAAATCGGAGCTCAACAGATGTTGTCTCCTTAAGACAATTTGTTCTCTCTATACCGATGCCCAAGGATAGCGAAAAATTGTCTCCCAAGGTAGAACGGATTACGTCTCCGAGGAATGATGACACTATCAATCATGCAGAGCCCCCACAAACACAACCAAATGCTAAAGAAATCGCACCCAAGAGATTATGGCAGAATGCAATATATACACGCACGTCTATTTATAGACGAAAACAAAAAAATGGTCAGATTGACTCCCACCAACGAACTGATACGACGGACCAGCGGTGGCAAACTAGTACTAGTTCATTGGATAAGCCGCACGCAATGTTTCGATTTAAAAAAATTAATGGTTAAAAAATTGAAAACAACCAAAATCATTACTAGCACCGGTTGGGAGAAACACGGAGGGGCTTTGGACAAAAACTAAAAAAAAAACTATTTAATAAAAATTATTGCTAATCTCTCACACGCACGCCGACCGACCAAACCGACCCCGGCCGGATGGATAAGCGGCGAAGGTGGCGTGCGCGTGGTGGACCAAGGCCTACCTGCGTCATCTCTCCTCCAAAAAAGTGATGTGCCCCAAGGGGAAATTTAGAGAGTTGAAGTAGAGGCTTATAAACCCTTCTATTTCTCATATCTTGTCAAATGTGGGACTTCTACCACACACTTCTTTCACCTTCCCTTTTCCTCTTCTTCTCCAACCCACATCTTATTCATAACCCAACAACGGCTTTTGCCACCGCCGCTGGCGGTGGGGTATCTCCATGGATGTGAGTGGGAACGAACCATCGAAGAAGAAGGGAAACAACTTTTTGTTTTCCAGAAAGAGTGAATAAGGGAGAGGGGATGAGGTGGAAAAGTAAGAAAACAAGTGGCTACTAGTAAGAGGATACTCTCATAATTTTTTTCTGGGTTAAGTAGTAAATTTGCCTGGAAGTATAGGCCTAGAATCAATGTTTCCTTGGAAGTTTCTTTGGTCCCAATGTTGCCCAGAAGTTTCAAAACGTAGAAATGTTACCCTATTCTGTTAAAAAAATTAACGTTAACCGTCAAAAAATTGACGTTGTCTCGTTAATTTTTTTAATGAAAATGGGCAACATTACTACGTTTTGAAATTGCTGAGCAACATTGAAAAAAAAAAAAAAAAAAAAAACTTACTTGGGTAACATTGCTCCGTAGCGAAAATTTTCGGGCAAATTTGCTACTTAACCCTTCATTTTCTCCTTTATTTTTTAGAATCTCATCTACATCGTCGATTAAAAAATGAATGGTTCAAATTTAATATTTTATACAATTGTTATCATGGGGTTTTTATAGTTTAATTTTTAAAAATTTTGTTTGCATTGCGCTTATGAATTGTGTGGATAAAATTTTAATAGCTTAAATTTTTTATTTATGTTTAAAATAGCAAGATTATGAAATCTGAACCATCCATTTTTTTTAATTTAATGATGGAGATGAGATTTTATGGAAAAAAAATAGATAAAGGATTCGAGAGAACCCAAACCCATGGCTACTATGAAAAAAATTATGGTCACGCGTCAAAAAACGATGCTTAAAAAGTGGATAATATTGCTACTTTTTGAAATTTTGGGGGGCAACATTTAGAGAAAAAAAAAAGGGCAACATTGCTTATTCACAAATACATCCCAGGCAATTTGCATCTTAACTCTATTATTATATATTTATATCGCAGCAAAAATAAAAAACACATATGAAATCAAACCTAGATGATGCGCAAAAATTATTTTCAAATTAGAAAATAAAATATATTCAAGATTCATATAGCATCATGTTAAAAACATTGCAGGCATGGGGATATGGAACCCGTTATGATACCACATGTTGGGAATTTACTCTAAATAAAAATCATATGAGCATATAAAATTGGTGTGTTTGATTTGAGAGGATAGGAAGGAGGGGATGGGAAGGGAGGGTATGTTACTTTGTTTGGTTTGTTAGAAGGAAGGGGAGGGGAAAAATCATTTGTTTGGATTAAAAGGGAGGGAAATGATGGTTTAAGATTTTGACTCCCCTCCCCTCCAAAATTTTAAACCAAATGAGGGGAGGGGATCATTTCCCTTCCCTCCCATCCACCCAATCTAAACACACCCGTAACGAAAGACTTAAAACTATAAGTACCTCTCGCCATGCTACAATTTGAAGATGCAATCCACAAAGTTCTCAATCTAAAATAGAGACAATTGAAATCATAGAAAAATATTAGTATAAAATAATCAGGGTCTCTTCTAACGTGAAGATTGGGTATACTGATGGCATAGGAATAGTTGTTCTGTCGGGGCACCCATAGGGAGCAAGTATATATTTTCTATGTTACGCCTCTAACCTAGCCTATATTATTTATTGCCCTCCATTCAGGCTTCAAATAGCTTACTGGCCAAACAAGTAACTTGAAACAAAATATCTATCCAAATCACATGTGGGCCACAATCAAAAGATATTTTATCCAAAAACAATAATCGGTAATATTCAAAATAATTATATAATATCTAAAACATTTAATTTTGATAAAAAAATAAACTAATAAAATATATAATATCCCTTATTAATTAATTAGCAAATACATCTAGATATAATTTGAATAAATAATAAGATATAATATTATCATATTTCATAACATTTCTAACAAAACCTTGATGCCAATATGATGACACAATCAAATCTGAAATATATACATAATTACATATCAGAATCAAATGAAAAATTTATAGTGAATGGCACTTTTTGGACGTTGGGACTTGGGAGATAAAATTTCGGTTAGAACTTGACTACATTGCTGAAAGAGATTGTAATCCTTCTTTTTTTTTTTTTTGGCCAATTAGATACTAATCCAATTACTTCAATTTCATCTCAACTTGGAAGTTAATCTATTTGAGCTACATAATCTCATTGGTTAAAGACCAAAAGCAATTTGATTTCTTTGTCGTGGACTGAAGACTAGCTAGATTGCAGTGTTAATTATTCCGATGGTAGTTTCTTATCAACTGATATGTGACTAATTCAAAATATAGTTAAAAATGTTCCAAGTCATGTTGGCTTTGGTATCTGGGTTTTGTTTAAGATGACTGTGGTCCCTTGCCCTTGGAGCAAGATACTTGAGCATATTTTAGTAACAAACACAGTCAAACAAGGTTATTGATGATCGAAGACATAAGGGAAACAAAGAGGATTAAACACAAGTGTTCTGCATGGAGAATTTTGGGGATTAAGTACTTTTAGTCTTGCTACAAAATTTAGACATAGGGATGATTTTTATATTCTCATACGTAAATTTCCCTCATAATGATACATCTTGTTTAATCTCTAATCCACTTACATATATCTAAAGAGCTCTATTAGGACCGAAGGGAGTATATTATTAGTCAAACTAAATAGTTTGGAAAAAAAAAATATAAATATAAATATTTTAAAGTAATTTAATTAACTTCATTAGTCTCTCCAAAAAAGTCAATTTTGTTTTATATTTAGGATTAGAGAGAGTATAATTTTGATCATGTTTGACTTTCAGGATATATATAGAACATTTCAGCTTCCTGGCAATTTCTCACCTAACAAATGATGGGATATTCTAGAGGAAGAATCAAGCCCCCTAAGATTTTCGCATCTTTCCTGCCATAACGTTGTTTAGAACTTCATAATTATTTGATTGTGACTATTCTTTAGGAAGAAATGTGAATACGCGGAAATGTTCCATATGAAACAAAATTTTATTTCTTTTCATTAAGTTATCACATAAGTGTGAGAATCAATGAGCAAGTTTGGTTCAAGGTAAATTTGGGAAAACTATAGTTTTTTCTAAAAAGGTTCAAAAGTCTCTATCCGAGACCGTCACGAGACATTTTAAATTTATAGTATGAATCATTCCTCGAAAATTCCAACCCACGTGAATCATTCAGAAATAAGGTTTAAAGATTATTGTTTTAAAAAAGAAAACAAAACAAAAAAACCATTAAACATGTCTCACTCTGACTCTCTATGTACTCATGCATAACAAACAAGCACGATAGAGTGGTTTTGAGTGGTTGGAGAATAATTTAGTACAGGCAGGGTCGACTTTTTGACAACGTCCAGTCTCACTTTTTTAAGTGGTTTATCAGAGTTATGTTACCTTCATTCCCTATTGAAAGACCCAGGGAAACCCTTACTTGCTACGTGACCTGAATCTGCATTAGCCGGGGATCAGTACCTTTCAATATTCTCCTTGAAAATCTTTGCCATTCACAAGCTGAATCCTTCTAAAATTCCAATTCATGAGAATTATTTCTATCTTCAAGATCTGTTTACATCTACTGTGCAATTGAAGGCAAACCTCTGTGTCTTCCATCCTCTGTTTCTTTCTCAAGATGCAACTTCATTTCAGCTTCTCTGTTTCCATTTTTATCATTTCGATCACCCTTTACCAAAGTCCAATTTGCTTCAGTGATGATTATGAGGCATCCTGCAGCTCTTTATTTGATTGTGGAAATATCAAGAACATTAGCTATCCTTTCTGGGGATCGGAAAGACCAGAGTATTGTGGCTACCCACAATTTAAACTAGATTGCCATGATGATTATGCAGAAATCACCATCATGTATTATACCTATCGAGTTCTTCAAATCAATTATTCTGATTATAGTCTTAGAGTTGTGAGAACTGACTTCTGGAATAATTCTTGTCCAACCAATTTCAAGAACAATTCCATAGATTTCACTTTGTTCGAATATCGTTGGGACTCTCAAAACCTGACACTGTACTACGATTGTCCTTCCCCTCCATTTTCTTCCACATATATCCGTTCCACTCAGTTTAATTGCAGTGTAGATGGTACCGAAACGGCCAGCTATTTCCTTACCGAGGTCCCAGAAATTGATGGGACGACAGGGACCTGCGCATCTATTCTCATCGTTCCAATTTTGGAGTCACAAGTCAGAATTCTAGAGGAAAATTCAACTGTGGAATATCTGAAGGCTGCTATTGATGAAGGTTTTGGTTTGGTATGGGAGGCAGATAAGGGTCTGTGTAATGACTGTCGAAAGTCTGGTGGACAATGCGGCTATAACACAGGCTCATGTGAATTCACTTGCTATTGTAGAGACGGACCTGTTTCATCAACATGTAGATCAAGTAAGTAACAATGTTCTAGTAATAATTTTGTACCGATCTATGAAGTGAACAGATACACAATACAGAATTGCAACACGACAAAACATGTAAATTCGTGTGATTTAAAGAGTTGTCTATACAAGTCTCTTTTTAATGTACTGGTACTTCATAGATTGGAGTCTGAGAAATCAGTGGCCTCTAAGAACCTAGATTGATGAATATGCCTTGAGTTTCATTAGGTTATTTCAGATTAAGATTAATACTGGCTTATATCCTCGTCAGTTATTGCTTTTAGATAGTTACGGACTGATAGTTCAGAAATGTCAGAGGGCTTGCCCACATGTTCCCAGTTCTTTTTTGTAGATAGGACCTTGATAGGGTTTAGACAGGAAGCCTTGCCAAAAAAAAACATAGTTCAGTTTATTCATATTCCTCGAGAATGATTCCTGACTTGTTCAAACAACCATCCGATTGAGGTTCATCTCCAAACAAAGCCAGAAACAGCCGTCTAAGTTTTTGTCTTGGGTTTACGTGGACCCTGGCACTAATCAGACGTGTTTATGCCAAATTACAATGGAACTCAATCAAGCTACATGTTTCTCCAGGATTAGCTTAATTTCTTTGTTAAGGATATTTTGGAAAAAAAAAAAAAAAAAAAAAAACTATTTTTACTCTCTATCATTTGTGTTGGCAAATATGCCTTCATTTATAATCCCTTTTTTTTAATATCAGTCCTTAATGTAAATATCTTTTTAATAATCTTCAGTGATTTTTTTCAGATTAAGAAATTTTATACACAAATTTATGTAATTTTTTGGTATTTATTATGATATATAATTTTATAATATTTAAAATGTATTTTTATAAAATTATCCTAAAGTCATTTTTACTTAATTTCTTTGTTAATTTTTACTATCATCTATGCCTTTTTCTCTTGGTGATTATTAAATTAAAAAAAAGTTGGTTAAATTAATTAAATAATATATATTTTCTAAAATAATCATAATGCTCTTACATTTAACTTGACAATTGTTAAATTAAGATGAACTACGATAAATAAATATATTTAAGATCTTATATTAATGACACGGAAGGAGTATTAATTTTTGCTGATCAAGTAAATAGTAACATTTGTTCAAAATCAATGTTCCAATTGCAGGATCAACTAATCTGGGTTCGCAACTTGCTATAGGTAATAAATATAGTAATGCTTTCATTTTAATTGCTTCTACAATTAATATTACAAAGATTTTAAGTTTTTATGTTCTACAAAATGCAGCCATTTTAGCAGGAGCTGGTGGGCTTGCTCTAATCTCGGTTTTGATTATTTATATTTGCAAGAAGCGTTTGAACGAGAAAATGGGAAAATCTTCGAGAGGGAAGAGATTATCATGATCACAATCTTCAATCCCTCATGAGAAACTATGGTTCTTTAGCACCAAAGAAATATAGTTATTCGGAAGTTAAAAGAATGACAAAATCATTTTCAAACAAATTGGGGGAGGGAGAGTATGGTGTTGTATACAAAGCAAGCCTACCTCGATGGTCGTCTTGTGGCGTTAAAGTGATAAGGGAATCTAAAGGAAGTGAAGAAGAATTTATAAATGAAGTTGCAAGTATCGGCAGAACCTCCCATGTCAATATAGTCACTCTCTTGGGATTTTGCTTTGAGAGGAACAAAGGAGTACTAATCTATGAATACATGTCAAATGGTTCCTTGGATAATTTCATTTATAAAAGAGGATCTCCAAATGCTTTTTGTACCTTGGAGTGGAAGGTATTGTACCAAGTTGCTATCGGCATTGCTCGTGGGCTTGAGTACTTGCATCGGGGTTGTAACACGAGAATTTTGCACCTTGATATCAAACCCCAAAACATCCTCTTGGACGAAGAATTCTCCCCCAAAATTTCTGATTTTGGATTAGCTAAAATATGTCAAAAGAGAGAGAGTATTGTGTCAATAATGGGCACAAGAGGAACAATAGGGTTCATTGCACCAGAACTATTCAACAGAGCATTTGATGGTGTTTCTCACAAAGATGATGTCTATAGCTATGGCATGTTACTCATTGAAATGGTTGGAGGAAGGAAGAATTATGACAGTGGAGGCTCACAATCCGATGAACAGTATTTTCCAGATTGGATTTATAAGGATCTTGAACATGGTAAGCATCCAGCTAGTTCTGTAGTAATCACAGTGGAAGATCATGAAATGGTAAGGAAGATGACTTTAGTGAGTCTATGGTGTATTCAAACAAATCCATTTGATAGACTAGCTATGAGTCAAGTGGTAGAAATGTTGGAAGGACCCCTTCAATCGCTATCAGTTCCTCCAAAGCCATCCCTTCAATGTCCTACAAAATCACCAGTTACACAATTGTCAAGTGGATCTTCCCAAGAAGTGACTCAGACAAATTCAATAGCCAGTTAACTTATATACTCTATCTACTGCTGAGGACAACCCAACTTTCAACTTTGAATCATATTGGCAAATTCATGATAATTGCAAACCATTGCTTCCCTTTCTGTTTATTCAAGCTGTATTTTCTAAATTCTGTCCTTCCGCTCATAAGTCCTATATCTTTTGTATTGAAGATGCATTCAAATATAAATCCCTTTTTCTAAAGACACTACATCATTATTAAATTAGAGTGTCTAGTTAGAGTAATAAAATAATTACATGTACAAGTATTTATCAAATTTAGATAATGTATATCAAAATCTAGACGTTTTGAGCACCATCATGCAGTTCAGGATTAGTATATGGATGCCAAGAATTGTCGTATAAATATGAGATATTACTAAAGTCATCTATGTTAAAGAAGGTAAGAGTATTCTAACTGCATCTATTGATGAATCACCAAATATGTGTGAGAGAGAGAGAGAGAGAGGCATGAAGGCCATCTTATTGACCAGAGGAGTCAAAGGACGTCCAACAGAGTGCCCATATATAAGATACAAGGCATGGGCAAACTTTCAAGATCATTCAATATCATTCAAATATATATATATATAGAGAGAGAGAGAGAGAGAGAGAGAGTATACAACTGTACTGTATATATTCAAAATACAGCAGTTCCTCAAAGTTGTGCTTAAGTCTAAAGCTCTATTCTCCAATGGCGCCAAGTTAAATATTTTCTTGTTTGAAAAGGGAAGGGCAAGGTGGCGAGGAAGGAAGGATATGGATGTGCTGGGAGAGAAGAGGAGAGAGGAAAGTAGCTTATAACATGTGGTTATGCTCTTGCTCATTTTGATTTCTAAATAGAGTAGAGACGGTAAAAAATAGTAGTAAAATATTTGGTTTGAGTAAAAAGGAAGGATTTAGTTGAATATCGCTCTCAAAATTGCACTTTATTAAAAAAAGAACTGGAAAATGGAAGGTGGGTCATTATGGTCAGTGTATCCTTTAATTCTGAGGGAACTACAAAATGATATTTATAAACACTCATTTCCCCACTTTAAGAAAGGGACCATGAATTTGGTGAGATACATTTCATCTCATCATTTTTATTATCCCATTTATTTTCTTAAATGAATGTATTAAAAAAAACGTTTCATAGATACATTAAGGAAAGTCATCAATGGCGGTTGCACTCAGCTCAAACAGTGACTAAGAAATTCGAGATACTTACTTGCAAAATATGCTATTCACTGATCCGTGCAGAAATTTTCCGGCTCTTGTCTTCCCCCAATTAGCAGACAACTTAAAGAGCAATCCAGGGGGACGTGTGTGTTTGTACATTAACTGTCTTTATCCCTCTGCTCAACTTCCATTCTCTGCTGGAGATCTGCCTGCAAAATCCAAGTTGAAGTCTAAGTTTTTTTATCAAATAGAAACAACTGAACAGATTTATTATTTCATTAATTTTGTTAACACAATCTAATTTCAAGAAAAAAATCAAAAATGTTGTATTTACCAGTTTGAACTTCAAATCTGCGATTGTCTGCTGTCTTTATGTGCAAAAAAATTCAGTGACTGAGACAATAATAAGAAAATCAGACCCACACGGATAAGGGAATACACGTAGAAGCAAATACATAGAAGGAAATGTTTACAATTGTGTCTACAAAACTAGGAAAATGCCAGAAGCAGAAGGGGGTAAAAGTAATTACTTACTCCAATTCTCTGCATTTCAATAGACCTATGCAACGCTTCTCCTTTTGTTAGAAGTTTTTTTGTCCCTTTTCTAAAGGGCGTTTATAGTTTTTTCCACGGTAAATAATTAATGCGTGGCGTTCTTTTAATTTATCAACAGAAACTAGAACCCCACCACGCTCTGCCTCGAGATGTTGTTGTGTTGATGACCAGCTCAAACGCTCTCTGCATTGTAATGATCTTTACGACTTCTCTGTGCTTCCAGTGCTGATGTATGCCCTCCAATATACCATCAAAGATCCCACGCCTGCCTGCAGTCACCATTCAATAGAATTTCTATGAGCCAGAAAAAAAATAACAACCAAGGTATTTCCAGCAATAAAAGACTTCATTGAGAAGCTGTAAAAATAACTGCATTCGTAACAGCAGAGAGGGGGAGAGCAGCCTATAAAGGAAACAATTTGAGAAGACAATTTACTTACCAAGCACTAAGCGACTACGCATCTTCAGTCCTATTTTCCGGAAGCATTGTCTCTCTTCCTCTGTCATTATTTCCAGGTCTGCATCCTTCTCAGAGGGCGTCCAAGCATCATTTAACTTTGATAATTCCTTTGTTGAGCTCTCTATTTTCTTACTAAGCTGCACAGTCCACAGAGATAATTCAAAAAATGTTTGTATAATTCCAACTTAAAATGAAAAATGTTATAGGTCATGTCATACAATGAACAGTTGGCGCTCTCCCTTTTTCAATTCCCTCTCCAATCTGACTATTTCAGCTTCCAGTTGAACGTTTAAATCTACATGGATGTTTTTGGCATCCCAAATCGTACTTTGGATTTTCTTGAACTCTGATAGGATCCCACTTGAATTAGTGTTCTGTTGTGGTTCATCAATTGGTGAAAAAGCTTCAACTACTTTCAGCCGTGAAACTTCTTCGTGAAGCTGACAGCCTTTAAGCTCCTCTTCCCTCTTTTCCACCAAAGTTGTAACTCTTCTAGGAAGGAAGTCCTTGCCCCTATAGAGTATTATAAAAAACTTGTTACGCAGTAACAGAGTTCCTCCTGTGAGACGCTGCATTGCAAATAGCAATGTTAAAAACACTTGTTACAACATACATAAGCCAGAACCAACATATTGAACGTGCATAAAAGCTACAAAGGACAGTTTTACAGTTGGAAAAAAAAAAAAAGAAATTTTAGCTTGGTCAAGTATAAAATTCAAAATGAAACAATTATATGCCCAACCATGATTAGCATCGATGTTCCCATTCCTGTTTCATAAAATTGCTCAACATCACGTATGAAGGCTAATTTGCAAGTGAGGACAACCAAAAGTGTCAATTTCTATCTTGAAGGTTGGTGAGAATAATTCATTTAATTCAATCCAACTCAATGAGTCAACCTTTTAGATAGAAAAGGACAAAAATCCTCCTAAAACTTGAAATGTCTTGATCTCAGATGCAGATCACAGAGTAAACTTCTATGCAACCTACCTTCAGCTCATTGGCCATTTTTTCATTGTCAGTATTTGGAACTCCAAACTTCACGGCAATTTTTGCTATAAGGCTCTTCTCCCACAACTTTAAAATTGCAGAAGCCAAGCCCTGTAGTCTTCTGTTCCTACCTTCGTAAAAACAAGATAATGTATTCATTAACCTTTTATATGCAATGATAAGAAAGAAAAGGAGGTACCCCACATACTTCTCTTGCTAGAGGTATGATCAATTTATACCCAACCAATTAAACTTTTCTTTTAATAAAAATATTGATCAGATTCACTGCTTTCCCCCCAAGAAGCAGTTAGATGCTGTTACATGGACTGCTTCACCTTTCCATTTAATTAAGGTTTTCAATTTGTAACTGAGTTTATTCAGCTGTGAATTTGAAATGACACCAAAAGACTTAGAACTGAAAACAAGCAGAGGTGACTACGTAGAATGAAAGGAAATGATTATATATTATCATTTCTCAGCTTAAGAAAATTAAAAAGAAAACAAAAAATAAAGAAAGTGACAGTAAATGGTCGAAAATTGAAAGGCCCAAGATCTCAGAAAATTTTAAATCAAATGAAGGGAGTTGATCATTTTTCCTTTCCTCTCATCCCCTCCCCTCAATCCAAACACACCCATAGTGAAAGTCTTAAAACTATAAGTAGCTCTCGCTTTGCTATAATTTGAAAATGCAATCCACAAAGTTCTCGATCTAAATTAGAGACAATTGAAATCATAAAAAAATATTAGTAGAAAATAATCAAGGTCTCTTCTAACACAAAGATTGGGTACAGTGATGGTATAAGAATAATTGTCACCCGTCAAGGTACCCTTAGGGAGCAAGTATATATTTTCTATGTTACCCGTAGGGAGCAAGTATATATTTTCTATGTTACTGCCTCTAACCTAGCCTATATTATTTATCGCCCTCCATTCAGGCTTCAAATAGCTTACCGGCCAAACAAGTAACTTAAAACAAAATCTCCATCCAAATCACGTGTGAGCCACAATCGAAGATATTTTATCAAAAAACAATAATTAGATATTATTCAAAATAATTAGATAATATCTAAAACATTTAATTTCAATAAAAAAAATGAACTAATAAAATATAGAATATCCCTTATATCATTAATTAGGAAATATATCTAGATATAATTTGAATAAATAATAAGATATAATATTATCATATTTCATAAATTTCTAACAAAACCTTGATACCAATATGATGACACAATCACATTTGAAATATATACAAAATTACATATCAGAAGCAAATGAAAAATTTATAGTGAGTATCACTTTTTGGACGTTGGGAGAAAAAATTTTCGGTTAGAACTTGACTACATTGCTGAAAGAGATTTTAATCCTTTTTTTTTTTTTTTTTTTTTTTTTGGCCAACTAGATACTAATCCAATTACTTCAATTTCATCTCAACTTGGAAGTTAATCTATTTGAGCTGCATAATCTCATTGGTTAAAGACCAAAAGCAATTTGATTTCTTTGTCGTGCACTGAAGACTAGCTAGATTGCAATGTTAATTATTCCGATGGTAGTTTCTTATCAACTGATATGGTAATTCAAAATATAGTTAAAAATGTTCCAAGTCATGTTGGCTTTGGTATCTGGGTTTTGTTTAAGATGACTGTGGTCCTTTGCCGTTGGAGCAAGATATACTTGAGCAATTTTTAATAGAAAACACAGTCAAACAGGGTTATTGATGATCGAAGACATAAGGGTAACAAAGAGGATTAAACTCAGCATGTAGAATTTTGAGGATTAAGTACTTTTAGTCTTGCCACAAAATTTAGACATGTGGATGATTTTTATATTCTTATACGTAAATTTCCCTCATATTTCAGTGGAATGATACATCTTTAATCTCTAATCCACTTACATATATCTAAAGAGTTCTATTAGAATGGTCAAGGCTCTTTTTTTTGGCCCTCTCTAAATGTACAAATAGGTTTAGTTTGTATGTATCTTGAGAAGACAGAGCCATTATAATTATTATACTTTTTTACCACAGATTAAATCGGATCCCTATAGCTATTTCATGATCATGTGCGATTGAAAAGAAGAGCTCGTAGGTGGTCACCAAGGGAGAGTCTTAACTAGAGCCGTCAAACGGGTAGGCCGTCGGGCGGCCCATTTAGTCGACCCGTTACGGGCGGGCCTCAAAAAATAGAAGAAAGAGATGAAGTCGAGGCCTGCGGGCCGGCCACGACGAACCCGCGGGCTTTTACGGGCCGGCCTGCGGGCTGGGCCGGCCGTTTTAGCCATCATATTTTTTTTTTTTTTTTTTAAAAAAAAATGTTGAGTCTTAAAAAAATTTCTTTGATATATTTTCCTAACAAAATCCTCGAACTAAGTTGGAATATAATGTTTATGTCTTATAACAATGTAGAGTCTTAAAAATTTTAAACTAATATATTAATATTGTTATTGATTACTCCTATGATCCTTACACTATAAACTATGTTCATGTCCCTTCCACTCCTCGTCTCCTCCTCGATCGCAACTCTTCTCGGCTCTCATCTCACATCTCACATCTGACCATAATTTATGTATATTAGTGGTATGCTTTTTATATTTTATGTAAGTTATTTTAGAACATAATTTGTTTTTGATTATGAATTCGTGAATCTTATTTGTTGGATGATTGTGTTTTTTGGATATAAATGTTGACAACATTTATTTGATAAATTAGATGATTTATGTTGTAATTTAGAGCTTTAATTGTTGTAATTTACTAATTATATTTGTGTGAAAAACACGGAGAAAAAATAATTAAAATTTGGAATAATAATTTAAAGGCGCGCGAGGCAGCTTCACACTCATCTCTCGGTAGAACTTTAAAAATAGGTGTTTTTCTTATTCCGGGCCCTGGAGGGCCGGCCCTGATGGACCCAGACCGGCCCTGATTGACGGCTCTAGTCTTAACACTTTAGCCTCATAACGCCACTTGACTTTGAACAATGTTGGCAAACCCGTGACTTTGAAAGAAGCCTTGAAATTGTTGCCCGTGACTTTGAAAAAGTATTGTTTTGGGTGTTGAGTCTTTGAAAGAAGGGAAATGGAAATGTCCAGAGGAAAAAGGAAAAAGCATTTTGTGAAATTCGTACGTATCTGATGTCATTTTATCTTCAGCCTGGCTTACACGCAGCCAGAGTAAAGTAGTGATCAGCTTATGAACAGTATTTTGAGTCTTGAGCCGTGCGTATCTGAATGGCTTAAAGAGATGTATTATTATATATATATATTGATATTGATTGATGATTGCCAGAGAGAAACTCAACACAAGATGGATTAAATTAAGGGTAAAGGAGCAATTTTACACATGTAATTTGGCTAGGAAGCTCGATTTACCCTGCGTAAAATTTTCTCGGACAAATTTTACACGTGTGATTAGTTTTTGGGAGCAAAAGTCACATGGGGGTTAGTTGACCAGAGGCAACGTCCATTTGGATGGACATGAGCAAATGACTCGATGTGGCCATTAATTTGGAGAGAGAACATGCCAAATGGAAGGAAAAATGCTGATTGGGATTCACAAATTAATTAAAAAAGAAAAAAAAAACAAAAAAAAAAAAAAAAAAAAAAACAACAACTCCATCGATAAAAAACAACTCCGGATGTTCCTCTCCTCTCATACGCGATTCCTCTCCTCTCATACGCGAAATAGGGGAAATCTGGAAACCCTAATTCACAGCCTCCACCATTGTTCATCATCTCCGACCACCGGCTCATCATCGTCGACCGTCGTTCTTCCCTCAGCCGACCTTGCCTTAACATCTCCAACTCCAGCTGTTCTTGGGTGTTTAAGTGAAAACTGAAAGGATCGACGAATTTCTTTGGGTGAGCAAATAAAATAATCGAAAACTGAAAGGATCGACGAGCCACGGCGGAGGATGGAGGAAAATTGAAGATCGGAAAGAAGCACACGACAGAAGCCCTAATACCCGCCTCATTGTGCGAATTGGAAGTGCTCATTGTGCGACTGGTGAAGGATGCGATGGTGGTTGAATGAGGATTGCGACACGGCTTAAGATCTACGAGATGCAATCAATTTGTTAGGGTTACAATTGGAGTCCGGATTCAATCTGCGATTTCGAATCTTTGTTCTATTTTGGCCATGGTTTTGAGCCAATGTTTGCAAATAGTGGTTTATTTTTCTATCCTTTCTTCTTCTTTTTTTCTTATTTTTCTCGGATTCGATGGCTTCTTCTTTTTTCTTGTTTTCATGGTTCTCCGTCCTTTCTTCTTCTTTTTCTTGTTTTCGTATATGATTCTCGGTGGTTCTATTTAAAGCGATGGTGGAGGTTGGCGATGGTGGGGGATGAAGGTTGTTTTCATATCTGGTTCTGGTGTTTAGTACAAATAAAATAGGAGATTTGATTTTTTTTCAATTTTTGATTCTTTTCCTGTTGGATCTTGCCTGCATCGAGAATGTACTCATATGATGGGTTTTGAATTTTTCAGTTTTTGATTCATATAAGTGTTTGTGCATAACTGGTGCCTTAAGATCTGTCATCTCCGTTCTTTGTTTCTTCTTCTCCATCTCTCGGTGGAGGGTGCTTTTTGGTTCCTTCAGTTTCTTTGGGTTCCTTCTCTGATTATCTGGTGTTTAAGTTTTTTTTTTCTTTTTTAATTAATTTGTGAATCTCAATCAGCATTTTTCCTTCCATTTGGCATGTTCTCTCTCCAAATTAATGGTCACATCGTCATTGTTCACGTCCATCCAAATGGACGTTGGCCGTCTGTCAACTAACCCCCATGTGACTTTTGCTCCCAAAAAGCTAACCACATGTGTAAAATTGGTCCTTAAAAATTTTACAGTGTGCCGAGCGCTCCCCTCGATCCAAATTACATGTGTAAAATTGCTCCTTTACCCTTAAAAAAATAACCTGAGACTTTTAGACATGGCCAAGTATAATAAATAAAATCGTTGAATGTTATATAGCCGTCAGAGTCTGATTTTCCTTGGTTAGTACATCGACTGAAAGGGAGTGATAAACCGTTAAAAAATTTCCAAGGTGAAATTTCCGGTCCCTGCTGCCTTCTCATCAAAGCATTACCCTCACATTCAATGTCTTCTCTCACTGTAATTCATTTCTTCGTCAATGTCTTCCTTCTTCACCCCACGGTTTCTTCTTTCCTGCATAACACTTTCATTATTCCTTCTGAGTCCTTCGTATTCGATCACCGACGATAGTTATACAGCTTGCAGTACTCTGTACAATTGCGGGAAGATTGAAAACGTTGGGTTTCCTTTCTGGGGACAAGGCCGTCCAAAAGGTTGTGGCTATCCTGAATTGAAGCTCAGTTGTTCTGAAGGTTTGACATTCATAACAATCCGAAGCGTCACATACCTGGTTTTGGATGCCGATCCAGGCCAACATATTCTGACACTCGCTAGATTTGACTACAGGCAAAACTTATGCCCAAATCAGCTTCTGAACACAAGCTTTGACCCTCTGTTGTTTCAAAACTTGTCTGAAACAAAAAATCTCAACCTTTTATATGGCTGTCCGTCAGACCCTTCAATATACCCCTCACAATTTCCTTGTCCCAAAATTGGGTTTGTTAATCCATTTGTCTTTGTACTGTGGGATAATAATCCTCAAACTTCTGTGTTATGCTCTACAAGCGTGACTGTTCCTGTTAAAGTTCCTACGTCCGAGGTTGATCTTCGGGTTTCAAGCATAGTGCTAGGGATGCTTAAAGATGGATTTCAAATAAAATGGATAGCTGGAATTGTAGAGTGCGATGAGTGTCAGAAAAGAGGGGATGTCTGTGGCTATGACTGGGGTTCCAATAAGACTATCTGCTACTACTTAAGAGGTAACTCAACGCCTCAGCCTCAGCCTGGGCCTCAGGGGAATTCAGGTACCTCTATAAGTTGATGCCAATTGCATTTTACCTTTTTTCCTACGTGCTATATTTGACACCCATGTATAATTGCAAACAAATCTTTCATTTCTTATACGTTGTTATCTATGAGTAGTACTCCATGTTGTTGTTAATTTAAGATCTAATTGGGGAGTTGATCAAGGTCCTTTATGTAAAATGCATTTTCTATATTTTTCAATTTTTTCTTAATTTACCTCTATTAATGCTTCCTTAATAATAATAAAATTAAAGAGAGATTGGTGAAATTAAGGAAGAAGATTATGGTGTTTTGGAAAAAATATAGCATATTAACTAATTAAACTAACTTCCCTAACCTAATCAAGCTAGACAATTATATCCTATGACGTTAGGGACGGAATAGTATATGTGAATTGTCTGAAGTTCAGTTTTGTTTCTAGCATGGTTGATACTAACTAGCTGCTAAGTATTTTCGGTTTCTTTCGAAATGTATAATCAGTTTCAGTGTATTTTAATTTCCGCTTCATTTTTCTGCTACCTGGGTTCAATCAACCCCGAAACAGTGTCCGTGACTATTTTAATTTGTAGTCGTTATCACGTTTACATCATATTCTTAATTTATTACATTACGTGCTTTCTATCTACAATCTTTCAACTTTCTTCCTGACTTATTGTCTGCATAATTCATATTGATAAAAATTGTTACAAAGCGATGAATGAGTTAGTCCTCTTACTTGAGCAAAAAAAAGAGTTAGTCCTCTTTGCTATTCAATAGAATATTGCGAAAGAAGTATCCTCTTGGGTCTTGAGTTCAAGTCCCAGAGAAGATATTTGTGTTTGGAGAGGAAGCCACAAACCCTAAAGCCGAATATTAGTTGAAATTATCAAAACAAAGTTTGTTTTTATTTACTTGCATCTTTCCTTTCTCACAATCATCCTTCTTTGAAGTTTCATTTAATTTAATTTCTCCACATTTCTGGATTTCCTGGCAAAGTAGCAGAGGGGTTAGCCACTTGTGGCTGCATTAATCATATATTCGGAACTTCTTTGAATCCTTGGGCAAAATAATGGAAAAGCCATCATTGACTTAACTATATAAAATAAGAATTTTTCATAAATGTTAATTTTGTATACCAGTGAATGGAAATGCTCAATCCGGTCCTATTCTCTATTCCACGGTTTCCTTTTCCTTTTTTTTTTTTTTTTTAACATTTAATTAGTCAGTTAGGACTATTTCCAAATTGTTTTTTGAGAGAAGGGGGGGGGGGGGAGTCAATCTAGTATGTGTATGTGCATAATGCAAAGTGTGTAACTTCTATTATCTATCCCAACTGGCATGTTAATTAAAATTCACTGGACTTGTTCAAAGGCCTTCATTTTCAGAACCATCCATGGCTGCACAGCTTCATCAATCTCATGTCATGTTCTTTGCACGATGCATCCCATTCTTCTCGATTCTCTCGTAGTTTGTTTCCACCGTGAAACCACCCCTTAATCCATCCTCCATGTTCCTTCTTTTGGTTCCTTTGTTGATCTCTGTCAATATTATTACAACATCTCTTGGTGCCGATGATTATCGATATACAAACTGCTCAAGTACCACTTTTAGCTGCGGCGGAAGCCTCACCTATCCCTTTCGGGGAAGAGAAAGAGCAAATATTGTGGTCTTCCTGGTTTCCAGGTCATATGCGAAGACGATATATATGTATCACAATTATTACCATATGGTCCCTCAAATATCGGCTGTTTCATTTGTACCCGATTACACAGATTCTTGTAGTGGCTAGGGATGATTATGTAATTGGTGGGTTTGCTGATGTAACCATTCTCTACGATTGCCCTACTTCTAGTTTTCCTCCTCCACTTCCGTCCAATATTATCGATAAACCCTGCAAGAGAGCTGATGGTACAGATATACCAGTCGACTACTTTGCCGGATCATGGTATTCAAGTGATTGCACAAGTGTTATTATGCCCATATATAAAGAACACCTTGGTGAAGTTGTAGCTGATATACAGGATGTATTAAGAAGACGTTTTGGGTTGCAATATAAGGTAAATAATAATGAGGAATGCAACAGATGCTCTCAATCTGGTGGCCAGTGCGGCTATGATGAGGGACAATTCTCCTGCTTCTGCAAAGATGGACCCTATAAAACTTCATGCCCAGGTATCCTATTACTTTATCAGAATCCCCCATGTTTATTTGTAGCCTAGAGCTATGGATATCCGACATGACCCTATGATTAATATGTCATGGTACTAGTGATTGAAGTGTCATTTTATGTTTTATACAGAACATAATTTGTTTCTGTATTTTCAAGTATACATGCCGTATACTTGTGCCTAGGTTCCCAAACAACACGTAATAGGACTGATGAAGGCAGCGATTAGCACCTTATAACAACACAGCACCCAAATTATGCAAGATAACTATAATTTTGATCATGTTTGTGCCCGTTTGGGATAGTGGTAGTCAAAGTAACTTATTTTCAATCTAATTTTTACAGAATTAAGATAAAAATAAAAGTCAAATTAAAAATGTGATTTGTGTTTGAAATGACAATTTGTGGCTTTTATTAAAAGTGTTTTTTTAACTATAAGCCCGTCACAAACAAAAGCCATGCCAAACACCTACAACCTGTTGGGCTTTCTTTTTGGTCGTTGGGCTTTTGGACTCCTCAACATATGCCAAATAGAACTTTGACTTTTAGGATATACATAGAACATTTCAGCTTCCTGGCAATTTCTCATCTAACAAATGTTGTGACATCCTAGCGGAAGAGTCAAGCCTCTTAAGGTTTTCACATCTTTCCTGCCATAATATTGTTTAGAACTTCATCATAATTATTTGATTGTGACTATTCTTTAGGCAGAAATTAGAATACGCGTAAATGCTCTGCGTTCCAAATTTGTCATCATATGAAACAAAATTTTATTTCTTTTCAATAAGTTATCACATAAGCGTGAGAATCCATGTGCAAGTTTGGTCCAAGGTAAATTTCGGAAAACTAAAATTTTTTTCTTAAAAAATTCAGAAGTCTCTATCCGAGACCGTCATGAGACATTTTAAATTGGGAGAATTACACTCAGGCCCCAAGAAACAGAGATATTTACATTTAAGTCCCGTGAATTCATGAAATTACAGAAGTCCCTAGGGACTTCGTAATTATTTGTGGAAAGCAAAATTACTTTTTTGCCCAAAGGAGAAAACACCTCTAGATCTTAGAATTGAAAAAAAAAAAGGTTTGCAACAAAAAAATTCTATATTTACAACAACAGAAATTCCTATTTTAACAACAACTTTTGAAAGCCGGATTTTTTCAATTCGAGGTCCGAGGCCATTTGCAACAAGAAATTCTATATTTACAACAACAAATTCCTATTTTAACAACAACTTTTTGAAAACCCGGATTTTTTCAATTCGAGGTCCGAGGCCATTTGCAACAAGAAATTCTATATTTACAACAACAAATTCTTATTTTAACAACAACTTTTGAAAACTTAAATTTTTTCAATTCGAGGTCCAAAGGCCATTTGCAACAAGAAATTCTATATTTACAACTGACAAATTCCTATTTTAACAACAACTTTTGAAAGCCGGATTTTTTTTTAATTAAATCCAGGCCATTTAAAAAAAAAATTATATATTTACAACAACAAATTCCTATTTTAACAACTTTTGAAAACCTGAATTTTTTAATTTTGAGGTCCAGAGGCTATTTCTCCTTTGGGCAAAAAGTAATTTTGCTTCCACAAATAATTATACGAAAGTCCCTAGGGACTTACGTAATTTTATGAATTTAAGGGACCTAAATGTAAATATCTCTGTTCCTTGGGACCTATGTGTAATTTTCCCTTTTAAATTTGTAGTATGAATCATTCCCCGAAATTTCAAACCCAGGTGAATCATTCAGAAATAAGGTTTAAATATTAATTAAAAAAAAAAAAAAAAAAAAAAGAACCATTAAACGTGTCTCACTCTGACTTTTCATGTACTCATGCAAAACAAGCAAGCACGATAGAGTGGTTTAGACTGGTTGGCGAATGATTTAGTACAGGTAGGTCGACTTTTTGACCACGTCTCGTGATCCATCTGACTCACACATTTTTAAGTGCTTTATCAGAGTTATGTTACCTTCATTCCCTATTGGAAGCCCCGGGGAAATTCTTACTTGCTAGGTGACCTGAATCTGCATTAGCCGGGGATCAGTACCTTTCAATATTCTCCTTGAAAATCTTTGCCAGTCACAAGCTGAATCCTTCTAAAATTCCAATTCATGAGCATTATTTCTTTCTTCACCATCTGTTTACATCTACTGTGCAATTGAAGGCAAACCTCTGTGTCTTCCATCCTCTCTTTCTTTCTCAAGACGCAACTTCATTTCAGCGTCTCTGTTTCCTTTTTTATCATTTCGATCACCCTTTTATCAAATTCCAATTTGCTTCTGTGATGATTATGAGGCATCCTGCAGCTCTTCGTTTGATTGTGGAAATATCAAGAGCATTAGCTATCCTTTCTGGCGATCGGAAAGACCAGAGTATTGTGGCCGCCCAGAATTTAAACTAGGTTGCAATGATGATTATGCAGAAATCACCATCATGTCTTATACCTATCGAGTTCTTCAAGTCAACTATTCTGATTATAGTCTTAGAGTTGTGAGAACTGACTTCTGGAATAATTCTTGTCCAACCTATCTCCCGACCAGTTCCATAAATTTCACTTTGTTCGAATATCGTCCGGACTCTCATAACCTGACACTGTACTCCGATTGTTCTTCCCCTCCATTTTCTCTCCCATATATCCGTTCCACTCAGTTTAATTGCAGTGCATATGGTACCGAAGTGGTCAACTATTTCCTTACCAAGGTCCCTGAAATTGATGCGACAACAGGGACCTGCGCATCTACTCTCATCGTTCCAATTTTGGAGTCACAAGTCAGAAATCTACAGGAAAATTCAACTGTGGAAAATCTGAAGGCTGCTATTGATGAAGGTTTTGGTTTGCTATGGAAGGCAGATAATGCTCAGTGTTATGACTGTCGAAAGTCTGGTGGACAATGCGGTTATAACACAAGCTCAAGTGAATTCATCTGCTCATGTGGAGACGGACCTGTTCCATCGACATGTAGATCAAGTAAGTACCAATGTTTTACTAATAATTTCGTACCAATCCATGAAGTGAACAGATACACAAAACAGAATTGCTACACGACAAAACATGTAAAGTCGTGTAATATGAAGAGTTGTCTATACAAGTATCTTTTTGATGTACTGGTACTTCATGGATTGGAGTCTGAGAAATCAGTGGCTTCTGAGAACCTAGATTGATGAATATGCCTTGAGTTTCATTAGGTCGTTTCAGATTAATACTGGCTTATATCCTCGTCAGTTATTGCTTTTAGATAGTTACGGACTGATAATTCAGAAATGTTAGTGGGCTTGCCCACATGTTCCCAGTTCTTTTCTGCAGATAGGACCTTGATAGGCTTTAGCCAGGAATCCATGCCAAAAAAAAAAAAAACATAGTTCAGTTTATTCATATTCCTCAAGAACGATTCCTGACTTGTGCAAACAACCATCTGATTGTGGTTCATCTCCAAACAAAGCCAAAAACAGCCGTCTAAGTTTTTTTCTTGGGTTTACGCGGACACTGGCATTAATCAGACGTATCTCTGCCAAATTACAATGGAACTCAATCAAGCTACACGTTTCTCCAGAATTAGCTTAATTTACTTAATTTCTTTGTTAAGGATATCTTACTCTCTATCATTTGTGTTGGCAAATATGACTTCATTTATACTCCCTCTGGTCCTTAATGTAAATTCCTAATTTAATTAGATTAAAGAAATTGGTTAAAGTAATTAAAATGACATGTATTTTCTAAAATACCTTAATCATTTTCCTTAATTCTCTACATCTCTTTCTCTTGGTAATTATTTTGACAAATATGATAAATATGTTTTACATTTAAGACCAAGATGAGCTCTTCAATTAGATCTTACATTAATGCCACTGGAGGAGTATTAATTTTCTGCGGATCAAGTAAATAGTAATAATTGTTCAAAATCAATGTTCCAATTGCAGGGTCAACTATGAATCCGGGTTCGCGACTTGCTATAGGTAATAAATATAGTAATGCTTTCAATTTAATTGCTTCCACAATTAGTATTACAAAGATTCTAAGTTTTTATGTTCTATAAAATGCAGCCATTTCGGCAGGAGTTGGTGGGCTTGCTCTAATCTCGGTTTTGATTATTTATATTTGCAAGAAGCGTTTCAAAACAGAAAATGGGAAAATCTTCAGAAGGGTAAGAGATTATCATGATCACAATCTTCAATCCCTCATGAGAAACTATGGCTCTTTGGCACCAAAGAAATATAGTTATTCAGAAGTTAAAAGAATGACAAAATCATTTTCAAACAAATTGGGGGAGGGAGGGTATGGTGTTGTATACAAAGCAAGCCTACCCGATGGTCGTCTTGTAGCGCTTAAAGTGATAAGGGAATCTAAAGGAAGTGGAGAAGAATTTCTAAATGAAGTTGCAAGTATCGCAGAACCTCCCATGTCAATATAGTCACTCTCTTGGGATTTTGCTTTGAAAGGAACAAAGGAGTACTAATCTATGAATACATGTCAAATGGTTCCTTGGATAATTTCATTTATAAAAGAGGATCTCCAAATGCATTTTGTACCTTGGAGTGGAAGGTATTGTACCAAGTTGCTATCGGCATTGCTCGTGGGCTTGAGTACTTGCATCGGGGTTGTAACACGAGAATTTTGCACCTTGATATCAAACCCCAAAACATCCTCTTGGACGAAGAATTCTCCCCCAAAATATCTGATTTTGGATTGGCTAAAATATGTCAAAAGAGAGAGAGTATTGTCTCAATACTGGGCACAAGAGGAACAATAGGGTTCATTGCACCAGAACTATTCAACAGAGCATTTGGTGGTGTTTCTCACAAAGCTGATGTCTATAGCTATGGCATGTTAGTCCTTGAAATGATTGGAGGAAGGAAGAATTATGACAGTGGAGGCTCACAATCCGATGAGCAGTATTTTCCAGATTGGATTTATAAGGATCTTGAACATGGTAAGCATCCAGCTAGTTCTGTAATAATCACAGTGGAAGATGATGAAATGGTAAGGAAGATGACTTTAGTGAGTCTATGGTGTATTCAAACAAATCCATTTGATAGACCAGCTATGAGTAAAGTGGTAGAAATGTTAGAAGGAACCCTTCAATCGTTATCAGTTCCTCCAAAGCCATCCCTTCAATGTCCTACAAAATCACCAGTTACACAATTGTCAAGTGGATCTTCCCAAGAAGTGACTCGGACAAATCCAATAGCCAGTTAACTTATATGCTTTATCTACTGCTGAGGACAACTCAACTTTCAACTTTGAATCGTATTGGTAAATTCATGATAATTGCAAACCATTGCTTCCCTTTCTATTTATTCAAGCTGTATTTTCTAAATTCTGTCCTTCCACTCATGAGTCCTATATCTGCTTTCATATCTAGGACGCATTCAAATATAAATCCCTTTTTCTAAAGACACTGCGTCATTATTATATTAGAGTATCTAGTTAGAGTAACAAAATAATTGCATGTACAAGTATTTCTCAAATTTAGATACTGTATATCAAAATCTAGACGTTTTGAGCACCATCATGCAGTTCAGGATTAGTATATGGATTAATAAATATTCTAGCTGCATCTCTTGATGAATCACCAAATATGTGTGAGAGAGAGAGAGAGGCATCATGGCCATCTTATTGCCCAGAGGAGTCAAAGGACATCCAACAGAGTGCCCATGCATAAGATGCAAGGCATGTGCAGCTCAAGGCATGGTGAAGACTTCCATTTCATTCAAATATATATATAGTATACAACTGTACTGCATATATTCCAAATATAGCAGTTCCTCAAAGTTGTGCTTAAGTCTAAAGCTCTATCTCCAATGGTGCCAAGTCTATTTTTCTTGTTTGAAAAGTGAAGGGGAAGGTAGCGATGAAGGAAGGATATGGATGTGCTGGGAGAGAAGAGGAGACAGGAAAGTAGCTTATAACATGAGATTACGCTCTCGCTCACTTTGATTTCTAAATAGAGTAGAGATAGTAATAAATAGTACTACCTCCGGTCCTAAATATACCAAAGGGGTAATGAAATATTTGGTTTGAGTAAAAAGGAAGGATTAAGCTGAATATCGCTCTCAAAATTGCACTTTATTGAAAAACTAGAAAATGGAAGGTGAGTCTTTATGGTCAGTGTATCCTTTGATTCTGAGGGAACTACAAAAGGATATTTATGACCACTAATTTTCCCCACTTTAAGAAAAGGGGGCAATGAATGTGGTAAGATACCTCTGATCTCATCATTTTTATTACCCCATTTGTTTTCTTAAATGAATGTACAAAAAAACGTTTCATAGATACATTAGGGAAAGTCATCAATGGCGGTTGCACTCAGCTCAAACAGTGACTAAGAAATTCGAGATACTTACTAGCAGAAATATGCTATTCACTGATCCATGTAGAAATTTTCCGGCTCTTGTCTTCCCCCAATTAGCAGATGACTTAAAGAGCAATCCAGGGGGCCATGTGTGTTTGTACATTAACTTTCTTTATCCCTCTGCTCAACTTCCATTCTCTGCCGGAGATCTGCCTGCAAAATCCAAGTTGAAGTCTAAGTTTTTTTTTTTCAAATAGAAACAACTGAACAGATTTATGATTTCATTAATTTTGTTAACACAATCTAATTTCAAGAAAAAAAGCAAAATGTTGTATTTACCAGTTTGAACTTCAAATCTGCGATTGTCTGCTGTCTTTGATGTGCAAAAAAATTCAGTGACTGAGACAATAATAAGCAAATCAGACCCACATGGAGAAGGGAATACACGTAGAAGCAAATACATAGAAGGAAATGTTTACAATTGTGTCTACAAAAACTAGGAGGCTGCCAGAAGAAGAAGGGGGTAAAAGTAATCACTTACTCCAATTCTCTGCATTTCAATAGACCTATGCAACGCTTCTCTTTTTGTTAGAAGTTTTTTTGTCCCCTTTTCTAAAGGCCGTTTATAGTTTTTTCCACGGTAAATAATTATTGCATGGCCTTCTTTTAATTTATCAACAGAAACTAGAACCCCACCACTCTCTGCCTCAAGAGATGTTGCTGTGTTGATGACCTGCCCAAACGCTCTCTGCATTGTAATGATCTTTACTACTTCTCTGTGCTTCCAGTGCTGATGTATGCCCTCCACTATACCATCGAAGATCCCACACCTGCCTGCAGTCACCATTCAATAGAATTTCATTGAGAAGCTGTAACAATAACTGCATTTGTAGCTTTAATTAACAATTGTAGCAACATCAGGATATGCCTCTTTGGATGTTTCAATCTGGTTCTGCTGCCTCACAAGCAAGTTAAATAATATATATTTGTCTTCATATAATCCATTCGAAACAAAGCAAACTCTCATATATATAATCATGATTCTGGATCAGATAAAACAGCAGAGAGGGGGAGAGCAGCCTATAAAGGAAACAATTTGAGAGGTACAATTTACTTACCAAGCACTAGGCAACTACGCATCTTCAGTCCTATCTTCCGGAAGCATTGTCTCTCTTCATCTGTCACTATTTCCAGGTCTGCATCCTTCTCAAAGGGCGTCCAAGCAGCATTTAACTTTGATAATTCCTTTCTTGAGCTCTCTATTTTCTTACTAAGCTGCAGAGTTCACAAAGATAATTCAAAAAGTGTTTGCATAATTCCAACTTAAAATGAAAAATGTTATAGGTCATTGCATACAATGAAAAGTTGGCGCTCTCCATTTTTCAATTCCCTCTCCAATCTGACTATTTCAGCTTCCAGTTGAACGTTTAAATCTATATGGATGTTTTTGGCATCCCAAATCGTACTTTGGATTTTCTTGAACTCTGATAGAGTCCCACTTCTACTAGTGTTCTGTTGTGGTTCATCAATTGGTGAAAAAGCTTCAACTGCTTTCAGCCGTGAAACTTCTTCATGAAGTTCACAGCCTTTGAGCTCCTCTTCCCTCTTTTCCACCAAAGCTGTAACTCTTCTAGGAAGGAAGTCCTTGCCCCTATAGAGTATTATATAAAACTTGTTACGCAGTAACAGAGTTCCTCCTGTGAGACGCTGCATTGCAAATAGCAATGTTAAGAACACTTGTTACAACATACATAAGCCAGAACCAACACATTTAACGTGCATAAAAGCTACAAAGGAGAGTTTTACAGTTGGAAAAAAAGAAATTTTAGCTTGGTCAGGTATAAAATTCAAAATGAAACAATTATATGCCCAACCATGATTAGCATCGATGTTCCCATTCCTGTTTCATAAAATTGCTCAACATCACGTATGAAGGCTAATTTGCAAGTGAGGACAACCAAAGTGTCAATTTCTACCTTGAAGGTTGGTGAGAATAATTCATTTAATTCAATCCAACTCAATGAGTCAACCTTTTTAGATACAAAAGGACAAAACTCCTCCTAAAACTTGAAATGTCTTGGTCTCAGATGCAGATCACAAAGTAAACTTCTATGCAACTTACCTTCAGCTCGTTGGCCATTTTTTCATTGTCAGTATTTGGAACTCCATACTTCACAGCAATTTTTGCTATAAGGCTCTTCTCCCACAACTTTAAAATAGCAGAAGCCAAGCCCTGTAGTCTTCTATTCCTACCTTCATAAAAACAAAACAATGTATTCATTAACCTTTTATATGCAATGATAAGCACACACACAAAAAAGGAGGTACCCCACATACTTTTCTTGCTAGACTTATGCTCAATTTATACCCAACCAATTAAAATTTTCTTTTAATAAAAATATTGATTAGATTCACTGCTTTCCCCACAAGCAGCAGTTAGATGCTGTTACATGGACTGCTTCACCTTATAAGTACCTTCATTTCCATTTAATTAAGGTTTTTAATTTGTAACTGAGTTTATTCAGCTGTGCATTTGAAATGACACCAAAAGATTTAGAACTGAAAACAAGTAGACAATAAAAGCAAGCTGATGGATTACATGAAGCAGGAGAGTACCAAGAACAAAATGGACTGGCAAAGGGTGAGCAAGCTTCCTCAAGTACGTAAGTTCATCATCAGTCAGTTTTGAATTAGCATAAGGTGGAGAAAGCCTAAATGGGAGCTCAAATCCGGGAACCACTTCTGGAAGTAAGTCACCATCTACTGGAAGTGGCTTGTGCATCCACCAATCAATGAAGCGAGGTCCTAAGCCATCCAGTAGCCTATCAGTTTCCCTCTCATACAATGAACCACCCACAGGCTGGCCATTCACATCTTTGTTATGGGTATCAATTGCTATAGAGGCTCCACTATCAGCTTTCAAACTCAACAGATCATGAACACTGCTTTGATGGAAGTTAAACTGGTCAAGATTGTCCTTGGTTTCTGACAGCAATGAATTGGTACCATGATTATTTGCGTTTTGACTGTGAAAGTTTCTTGCATAAATCCTTTCAGAAGCTTTAGGAGTGATCTGATGATTGTGCCCTCGATAAATGACAAGAGTATCTTTCTTACTCCAGATAACCAAGCCTCCAGTCTTAAACTAGTCACATAGGAAATAAGGGCAAACACATTGGATTAGCTAACTAAAAACAAATTTAATAAGGAACAGAAGTAATGATCTATGAGTCAAAGTAGTATATGACATGAAAATACTTCTCGCGATTAGACATCTTGGATTAGTTCAATTCTGTCTACCATCTGTAAGACGCAGTAAAATGCATCAGGTTACTGTTGTTAGCTTCTAAAGATGAATAATCACACTGAACTAAATAAAACATTTAACAAGCCAAACTAGTATTAAGGAACAGTATATTTCCTGCCAGAAGATTCCCATATCCACAGTTCATTGAAGGTACGCAGCACACACTGATTCTTAAATTTAGTTCAATATGGCAGCATATTCACACAGAACTAAAACATATTTTAGAAACTAACTAAAACATATTTTAGAAACTAACTTTCAAAATATATCGCTTTGAAAATACAACTAGAGAACATTATTGACAAGCCTGACCTCGACAATTTCTTGAGCTCTATCCATATTCCGGCCCAAAGGGATATCCAATTTAATCATGGCAAGCTCACTTCTAGTCCAAATGCGTTTAATTTCATCGACAACAGCTTGAGTAACACCAGCTTTCTTAACCTTCACCCAAGTTCTCATTCTTGCAGCCTCACTTCTTAACCTCCGAAGCAATGCCTTATCAAGCGTCAAATCCGCCATAGCCACCGCCTTTTCCTTTTTCGTCCTCCGAAACTCAATCCTCTCATCTTTCTCCCATGGCATCCTACCCCGACTTCTGAAATCGCCGTCTTTTTCTAATCGTTCTAAGGTATCCCCAATATCAGCTTCCGCAGGATCCATCTGCGTATCAGTTGAGTAATTCTGACCCTTCTGAAGTTCTTCAACGCTTTGGACAATTTTCTTCATAGCCTTCTTTCCTCTGACGCCACTTTCCTTCGCAGTCAAAGCCTTATCAGATTGTTGCACCAAGCTCTTATTGAATCTCTTCTTGGCATTGGGCTTAGAAAGGTCGATAACTTCATGAAGCTCAAGAAGCAGAGGACAGTTCATCCACGGAGGTGTGGGGGCTTTAATGGGAGCATCAGGATGGGACTTAGACTCAGAGGAGACAGGAGAGTTAGGGTTCGCTGTGGAGGCAATTGGAACAAGATTGAAGGGGTGATTTGTGACAGGGTTTCTGGGAGGATTCTGAGGAGAGAAGGATGAAGAAGTACTGCAAGAATATGGGAAAGAGATAGAGTAAAATGTGATGTTAGGATTGGTAGATAGCTGAGGAAGAAGAGAAAGGAAGATCATGGCAGGCATGAGTAAGACGTGAAGATAGTAATCAGAGAGTAGTGGTTCTGATCCTTCCTCAACGAATTCTGAATTTAAACACCAAAACAGAGATGTCCTAAAACACTTTGACAAAGAATCATCACCTGGAACTGTCTAAATTCTCCATGAGAATTCTTTTAAAGTGGTTTCATGATGACAAATCATTAAGCCCATGACACTGATGCTGTCAGAATATAATTAGATAATGATTAGTGTTTGTTAATTGTATTCTGATTATATGTAAATCTATAGGACACGTGTATAGATATCATAGGTTCTGTTAGCATTCTGTTATTCTTCCCTGTATTCCCGCTGAACATTGTTCTCTGTAATATTCCATTCTGGAATGATGTATTGGTGTCTATATATAGAGAATACGCTGAGCACTATATTCAGTGCTTCTGCTACAATTACTGTTTCTTTATATTTCCTAACTGATGCAAACAACACCTCTTATATTTATAAAACACCATATCTGAAGCAATTTATGCTTGAAGCAGAAGTCAATTGCTTTTTATTAATACCGACAAAGAAAGCTAATTTGGTGAAAGAAGTGAAATGCCTTACTTCCTCAATGACAGCTCAAGAAGAAATCAATGATGAATTGCCAACTTCTTTTTCTCCAAATGATATTGATCAAGCATATAATTTTGCATACCATTTGGTAACACCGATCATTATATATAATTGGATCGAAACTTTTTTCAACCAGCTTTTAAATTCAGAAAAGTCTTGTGTAGGAATTCTGATTAAAGAACAACCAAACCAAAAGGGCATTCAAGGAAAATATGGGAAAGAGTTTATCTTCTTCACAATCAAATGCATATAGATTTGATTTACTTAAATGATGCAAATTCAAAATGTTAGATGTTGGAATTCCATTGTTCATCAATTTCCAAATGAAAGCAAATGCTTAGCTGCTGTTATTTCAATTTTCTAGAGAAACTTCAAAGAAAAAAGGTCATTTGGAGAATTCATTTGAGCTTCTAAGAGTGAAATCACCAAGACTTTCATAATATATGATCTTGAACAGTTACCATTCTAAATTAGCTTTATCTGAATTTTTCAAGATTGAGATAGGTGTGTGAGCAATGACAAGAACTATATCTAACGAATATAAAAAAACAAATGTGCACCAAGTTCCAGGAAACTGGATTCTAGAGGAAGGCATGTGATAAATGGCAATAAGACGTGCAGCATGATCTCGCTACCTGGGCCGCAAAGGTGGTGGTTGATTAAAATGGAAGAACCATTGCCAACTTGTCACTTTAATAATTATAAATTAGTTTAGGCAAGGTAAATGTCATAATTTATGGATATCACCCACCCTTGGACCTTGATTTCTTATACATTCCACTTCCAATTATTTACTTTCAAAGATATTCTTTTTGTTAACGAGTACTATAACCTACAAAAATTACATAATATATATATATATATATATATATATATATATATATATTCCTTTTTTTTTTTTAATGCTTGCCACCTTTCATATAATTTTAGGATAAAATATATCAAACTCCCTTTTATTTACTTTAAAATCTAAATTACAAATGACATCCCTTCTATTTAAAAAATTTATATAGACATTCTTTAACATCAAAATATATATTGCATAAATCTTCTTTCTAATTTTGAAAATCAATTTTCATCCACCTTGTCACACCCTTCCATCATTACATCATCCAACAGCATTATAACGCAAGATAGTGGCAAAACGGTTTGGACGTAGTATACTTGATAATATATTATAAATCTTGGGTATAAAATTTAAAACATAAATACATAAATTTTTAAACTGAATATCCTCGAATAATTTTGAATCGGTCCGAGACCTCCATTTGCCGACATCTCGCCACTTTGTACGGGAGCTACGTCCAATATGCTATATAATTCATAGGTAGCAACAGGAGTTGGAATCCTGTCCCGAAAGATCATAGAGTAATAGATTAATCTCATATTCAAACTATGTACAATATATAATAGTTAACCATAATCAGGAATATTAATCAAACCAACATTCAACGTTTATCACAAGCCGCCAAATAATGCACACAGCGTTGACTACGAAATAGCACACAGCAATTCCTCGAACATGTAGTCATATATGCACACAGCGATGACTGCAGAGCACATAGAAAATTCTGGACCCAACACTGGGAAAATAACAATTGAATGCAACAACACACATGTCCTAGACACGAATTCACAATCATGGTAAAAACATGCATACACAAATATATGAAGAATATGAGATTAAAGTTACTGCCTGTACGCTTTACCAATTCTCAAATTAGCTCCGGATTCTCTCATCACTCTAGGCAAGTATCGAATCCTCCACTCGTATCCGTAGTCGGTTCTCCATTCTGACAGAACCTCTACCTTGTAGACGACACCAAACACCTCAGTTGAAAATTCCAAAACAGCAGAAATGTTGCTCTCAATAAGGGAAACAACTTTAAAGAAGGCCTCGAAGCTTGAAATACCAAATCGGAGTCGAAATCGGTCCTTGACTCTGTCTCTTCCCTCCTACTCCTTCTTCATCTTCTCCTTTTCTCTCTATTTCACTTTTGTGTCTCTCTCTATTCTATTTTCCATGTTTTGACCGAAATTGGCTTAAAGACAAATGAGGAAAGGATATAAATGAACACGTGTCCAGTCCAGAACGCGCCACGTGTTTGGTCCAGAATGCACTACGTGTCTTCTGTCCACTAGACCAACATAAAAGTAGCTTTATACCTTGTCATGATGATGAGACACGTGTCATGCTCTTATTAGAACAACACAAAAGTGCTTTCGTACTCTGTAATCATGAAAGGACATGTGTCACCTTTCTATTTGACCAATAAAAGTAGTTTTTTACTTGTCATGTGGAGGACACGTGTCATGTTCTACTAGATTAACATATGTATGTCATAATGAGATGACATTTTCATGTTCTCATTACGCCAACACAAAAGTTGTGTTATCATTAATCAGCATGACTTACTTTATTAAAGCTACTTTATCTATGCTTACTCAGGATCTTACTTAGGTTTTACTTGGGATTACGACACGTATACCGAGACCCACCAAAATGACACCATATACTGGTGTCTTCTCTCAAAAACACAGGGTACACCAATTTGCCCTCGAAATGCAATGTACACACCTATACAACACATTTTTGCTCAACTAATTGTCATATACCTTAGGACGTAGTTGGGTGGCATCTTTTACCAATCCAATGACATCGTATAGGTGTCATGTGCATTTTTGTACCGATAATTTAATTCTATGGCCTACACATGCTAGATCTTCTGCCCAGTTTGGATGTACATTATAGTCTCTGGGAGACTTTCTATCTCTCAACATTCTTAGGATTCTTCCTGAACTGTTCGTCCGCCAAATTTAGACTTATTCTCTAGTCTCTAGCCCAAAATTCAGGATTTTACACACTCAAATGTTAGTTGGCCATTAAATCAAAGCTTTGACTTATCATTTGGACCAAAATGCCCCCTCATAACTTAAATATTATTTAAGAATCATTCAATCACATATCTTTATCTAAAATAAGAAAATAATTTTAATATATACTTCCAAATTTTTTTTTCGTGCTATTAAATTAATTACCATATTAGAAAGTTAATTAATTTTATGAATATAGATTTTATTGTTCAACAATTTACATATTCCATCTTTTTTATTTATTAAAACTTACTGATGATATAATTTTTTTTAATACATGATTGATTAAAATGTTTCGCATTGATGCATGAATGTATGGATGCATGTATTCACGCCCGTGTGTATCTATATGCATGTATGTATTTTCCATTAAATTATAAAATGATATAATTTTGAAATCCATATATTATAATTCAAAATTTTAAAATATATTTGCTTAAACACATATTTGTTAAAATAACTACCCAGTTTACAATTAATTTTTTTCTTATAAAAAAAGTACTCAGTTTATCAAAATAAAATTACTCAAATTTTTAGTCAAGTTAGTATTTTTCACATAAAAAATTAATTAAATATTTTTCTAAAATTAGTAAAAATATTAAATAGATTATTAATATTAAAATATAAATGATGGAAATTTGATATAATGAGGTATAAATTACTAGTAAATAAGATTTATTCTAATATATTTTTCAATAAAAAATTATACTTCCAAAATCTTTTTAGTGGATTCGGTGTTAGTAGTTTGAGATAAAATTTGCATTTCGAAAATAGAGAAGAAGTCTATATAATTAAAGAAAAATAATAGAAGGGTTATTAGATTATTTTTATTTAATTTTTAATTGTAATGGTTAGAACCACAAGGGCAAGAGCCATGGACAAAGTATTGTAAATCTAAACAATATAGTTCTTAATATAAAATATACTTACTTAATTTGGTGAGAGAAAAGTAGTTAATTAAGTTAATATAATATATATTTTCTAAAACACCCTAATCTTCTTTCTTAATTCCCCTATTCCATTTTCTCATCGATTATTGTTGAGAGAGTATCTGTTCTGTTCTGATAACAGGACTTGTTAGACTTGACTGGGAGCCAAGCCTGAGCCTACGTACCCAATGCGTGGGATCAAAGTCCACGTAGTTCGAGACACAACAGTGCGTAAGCGGTAGGGTGGTGTGTGTGCTCTGTGTAGCGAAGGTAAAATAGGCATAAGTTAGAACGTAGAACCTGTAATCTCTCTACCTTAAGGCTTGACCTTTGTATTTATAGAGTGTACCTTAGGTTGATATGGCTTGGGCCTTGTGATTCGAGGCCCTGATATCGTAACTACCTGATATAGATTTAGATATATCTGGATCGTAGATAAGATTGGATCCTCCTTTATTATAGGCAGATCCTGATATGCAATATATTCCTTGTTGGGCCTTACATTGAGTATGAGCCTTATTCAGATCCGTAACAGATGCCCCCCAGCCCAGTAGTTCAGGCTTCTGAGCTGCCGGGATGTATCTTGCCCCCAGTCGGTTTTACTAGCCGAGCTTTGCTGTCGTGGGCCTTACATTGCCGAGCTAAATTACTTTGATCCTGACTATCGAAGTGCCGAGCTGAATTACGTTGATCCCAGCTATCAAGGCGGCTTACTTCGAAGATCCGAGGTCTTGTCTCAAAGATCCTGAGTAATGCCGAGATGATTCGCCTGCATTTGAATCCGGATGTTGATCCCGGCTATCGAAGTTGTCTATCCCAAAGGTCCGAGGTAATGTCTCAAAGATCCGGGGTAATGTCGAGGCGGTTTGCCTGACTTCGAGGTTGGGATCTTTCGTATCCGAGGTGATTCGCTTGCATTTGAATCTTACCCTCTTGCCTATCTGCCACGCATTGCCGGGTTGTGTCATATTGACCCCGGTTACCGATGTCATTTGCTCAAAGATCCAAGGTAAGGTCTCAAGGATCCGAGGTAATATCAAGGAATTCACTCGACTTTGAGGTCGGTAACAATCTCAATGTACCTCGGCGTTTCGGCACCTCCCCATCTCGGCATATCATCAACCTCGACTATCGCGCTGGAGTTGAGACGCGTTGAATCAGTCTCGGCTTAACAACAGCCTCGGCTATCTTGATTTGTTTGTTTGCCCTGCCTCAACAATTTTGATAGAAGAAATAATAGGTCAATGAGATTAGACCTTATTGCTATATGTTTAGAGGGCTTTAGTAATCTGCTAACTCTTTCTAATGTGAATAATATAGAAAAGACAAATAGATATAGCAAAGGCAAACACAAATTAGACTTCCCTGCATCATCGAGTCGTAAAAATAACTCCTTTGGGATTAAATCAGCTCGGTTTACCAACAACCTCGGCTATCTCAATTTGCTCTTTTGGGATTCTCAAATGGGTATTGAACCCGCACCGTATCAATTCCTAGATCTCATCCTCTCCCAAAGTGGTCGTTGTTGAGCGGTGGGCCCTCTCTAAGCCGCCGTGGCCGACGGCTACTGGCATGACGATAAAAGGATCTGAAGTTGCTGAATGAGATCCTCTAGGTCTGCTAGTTTTTTTATTAAGGCCATCAAAGACTCCTCTGAGTTCTTCCTGGTGATCCTTCCAACTATCTTCTCGTTATGTGGAAGCTTATGATCCAAATAGAGCATCTAAATTTATGCCAGAGTTGAAAAGTCTGGGTTCCCACGGAGAGAGGATAACGATCCTTTATGCCAAAGTTGAAAAGTGTCGCTCGTTTAAGGACTAAACGTATGGTTTATGTGCTTCCTGATACACATCCCCTCTTAAAAGAATTCCCAAAGAGAGAACCTGACGATCCTTCCAACTATCTTCTCATTATGTGGATAAGGAGAGCTAAAAGGACACCCATAAGAATTCCCAAAGAAGAAACCTGGCGATCCTTCCAACTATCTTCTCATGTGGATACCAGGAGAGTTAAAAGAAGAACCATGTGAATTAGCTCAAAACCAAAGTCGTTGCTCAAATCTGGGTTCCCTAGGAAAAAGGCCTGGGTTCCCAAGGAGAGAGGAGGACGATCCTGAGGATCCTGGGGAGAGGGGATGAGGATCCTTCCCACTATCTTTTGGTGAAACAATGCTTTCTATCGTCGGTTGATTAGGAAATTCCTTCAACTTCTTTGTTGCAACTATCCTAGGTCGCAGGAATCAAATAAAAATTTATCGATTCCCCACGGTCGGAGCCAATGTTCTGTTCTGGGAACAGGACTGATTGGGCTTGGCTCCTAGGGCCTACGTACCCGGTAAAGGGATAAAAGTCCACGTAGTTCGAGGACACACACAGGCGTTTAGCCAAAGGGGGTGGGGTGTGTGCTCTATGTGACTGTATGTAAATAGTGTAGGGTTAGAACGTAGAACCTGTAATCTCTCTACCTTAAGGCTTGACCTCTGTATTTATAGAGTGTACCTTAGGTTGATATGGCTTGGGCCTTGTGATTCGAGGCCCTGATATCATAACTACCTGATATAGATTTAGATATACATGGATCGTAGATAAGATTGGATCCTCCTTTATTATAGGCAGATCCTGATATGCAATATATTCCCTTTTGGGCCTTACATTGAGTATGGGCCTTATTCAGATCCGTAACAGTATCAATAGGAGTAAATTAAGAAAATATTGATAATAAGGAAAAATATATCCTATATTTAGGACTGATATTAGCTCTCAAATATATCTCTCAAGTTAGTTATTGTGTTAAGAATCTAAGGTAACCACTTTCTACTCATTGTACTTGCTTGTATGATGTTTGTGAGTGATTTATAATATATGAGAACTATGTTGTTAATAAAGTTGCCTTGTGGGATTTTATTTTAAAAATGTGACTGGTGAGATTGTATTATTGATTTAATATATCAATGTACTTTGAAATTGTTATTGAGACAGAAAATTATGATATTACATGTTTTGGATAATGAACTTTAGTTATGATTTTGTGAGCTGAAATAATATTATTATCTTAATGATTATTGTGACGATGTATTACTATCATAAAATCTTGTTTGGAATTCATATATTCATGCCAAGATTATGATGATGTGGAGCGGTGATGGATATAGAGTGATGATGGGAGTTATTGTGTATATAATACCACGTGGTATGCCACCACTCGGTGCACAGTGGATGACTTTGATATTTTTAGGGTCCTTAGTATCACCCTTTTCCTTTGGCCGGGTTAAGGGTCAACCCTTGGGACAGTGATACCTTTCTATATTTGAAGAAAGGGAACTCATGGTCCGATATGAGTTATGTAGTCTTTGGCCGGGCTACACCTCATTATTGGAGAGTTTGGTGCAGTCTTGTCACAAAGACTAAACTTATTATGATACAGCCCATGGGTTCTGTCAGCGGTAATAAGGGTACGGGTAATAAGGATTGTCCTGGTATCGATCTGTTGCTTGACATGTTATATATATGATTCATGATATGAAATTTGATATAAAAATTTTATTACAGAAATTGTGATCTGATAATTTTGTAAATTTTATATCTAGTACTCGTTATTTAAAAAGTTCCAATTGGCACCTCACGAGCACGTATTAGCTTTTACAACGAGCTGGATTGATGGTTACAAATATTTTTCAGGTGATAGTTCTCGCGTGGGTCAATCAGGGAAGGCTTCAAAAGTTTAAGTTACTTTTGCTAACGATAGTGCTTCCACCTTTTTGGTACATGTTGAATTATTGTATATTGCCACGTCATTAAGGCTCACTTGGCATATTCAAGATTTTTGGATATTCTAGCAAATTCTAAAGCAATATTTAGTTTTAAAATATGAGCCTATTTAAATCTAAAGCTTAACTATGTATATAAAATATTTTAATAAATGGTTTAATCAAGTTAATAAATAATAAATTGTCCTTTAAAATGGAGGATGTTACACAGGGCCTCGTCATCTTTGTCTCAGTCTTGCCACTGTCAAGCTGAAGAACTTGATTTCTCTAAATCAGAACATTTCTTGCTTTGGCAACATCGGAATGTTGAACCCATTTGAAATCTTCTGCTAAGGCCGTAACTGGTGTTACAGAAAAGACTTTACAATTGGAATATAACCAATTTTATAAGGGTTAGGATCCATGTAATCAAGATGGGACCATCTATGAACATACAATAATTCTGCACAAGAGAGTAAACATTAGAACTCACAGTAAATGGGACTCAGATGCAAGAAAAATAATGAAATCCGAGCTCAACAGATGTTGTCTCCTTAAGACAATTTGTTCTCTCTATACTGATGCCCAAGGATAGCGAAAAATTGTCTCCCAAGGTAGAACGGATTACGTCTCCAGAATGATGACACTATCAATCATGCAGGAGTCCCCACAAACACAACCAAATGCCAAAGAAATCGCACCCAAGAGATTATGGCAGAATGCAATATATCGTATGTATGAGAGCAAAGTGTTGAAAAATCAAGTGGATATTCGTCACACGCACATCTATTTATAGACGAAAAAACAAAAAAAAAATGGTCAGATTGATTCCCACCAACGAACTGGTGCGACGAACTGGCGGTGGCGAACTAGTACTAGTTCATTGGATAAACCACACGCAATGTTTCGACTTAAAAAAATTAACAGTTAAAAATTTGAAAACAAACAAAATCGTTACTAGCGCTGGTTGGGAGAAACACGAGGGGGCTTTGGACAAAAACTAAAAAAAAAAAAAAAAAAAAAAAAAAACTATTTAATAAAAATTATTGCTAATCTCTCACACGCACGCCGACCGACCAAACCGACCCCGGCCGGATGGATGGGCGGCCAAGGTGGCGTGCATGTGGTGGACCAAGGCCTACTTGCGTCATCTCTCCTCCAAAAAAGTGATGTGCCCCAAGGGGCAATTTAGAGAGTTAAAGTAGAGGCTTATGAACCCTTCTATTTCTCATATCTTGTCAAATGTGGGACTTCTACCCACACACTTCTTTCACCTTCCCTTTTCCTCTTCTTCTCCAACCCACTTCTTATTCATAACCCAACAACTGGCTTTTACCACCGCTGCTGGCAGCGGGGTATCTCCATGGATGTGAGTGGGAACGAACCATCGAAGAAGAAGGGAAACAACTTTTTGTTTTCCAGAAAGAGTGAATAAGGGAGAGGGAAAGGGAGAGGGGATGAGGTGGAAAAGTAAGAAAACAAGTGGCTACTAGGAAGAGGATACTCTCATAATTCTTTTTCGGGTTAAGTAGTAAATCTACTTGGAAGTATAGGCCTAGAATCAATGTTGCCCTGGAAGTTTCTTTTGTCCCAATATTGTCTGGAAGTTTCAAAACATAGCAATGTTACCATTGCTACGTTTTGAAATTGTCAGCAACATTGAGACAAAAAAAAAAAAAAAAAAAAAAACTTTCTGAGTGACATTGCTCCTCAGCGAAAATTTTCAGGGCAAATTTGCTACTTAACCCTTCATTTTCTGCTTTACTTCTTAGAATCTCATCTCCATAGTCAAATTAAAAAAATGAATGGTTCAGATTTAATATTTTATAAAACTATTATCATGGGGTTTTATAGTTTAATTTTTAAAAATTTTGTTTACATTGCAGTTATGAATTGTGTGGATAAAATTTTAATAGCTTAAATTTTTTATTTATGTTTAAAATAGCAGTTTTATGAAATCAACCATCCATTTTTTTTAATTTAATGATGGAGATGAGATTTTGTGGAAAAAATAGATAAAGGATTCGAGAGAACCCAATCCCGTGGCTACTATGAAAAAAATTATGGTCACGACCAAAAAACGGTGCTTTAAAAAGTGGATAATATTGCTACTTTTTGAAATTTTGAGGGACAGCATTCAGAGAAATTTTTTTTAGGACAACAGTGCTTATTCACAAATACATCCCGGACGAGTTTGCATCTTAACTTTATTATTATATATTTAGATCGCAACAAAAATAAAAATAAAAATAAAAACACATATGAAATCAAACCTAGATGATGCGCAAAATTTATTTTCAAATAAGAAAATAAAATATATTCAAGATTCATATCGCATCATGTTAAAAACATTGCAGGCATAGGGGATATGGAACCCGCTATGATACCACATATTGGGAATTTACTCTAAATAAAAATCATATGAACATATAAAATTGGTGTGTTTGATTTGAGAGGATAGGAAGGAGGGGATGGGAAGGGAGGGTATGTTACTTTATTTTGTTTTTTAGAAAGAAGGGGAGGGGAAAAATCATTTGTTTGGATTAAAAGGGGTTTAAGATTTTGACTCCCCTCCCCTCCAAAATTTTAAACCAAATGAGGGGAGGGGATCCCATCCCCCCAATCTAAACACACCCGTAGCGAAAAAACTTAAAACTATAAGTACCTCTCGCCATGCTACAATTTGAAGATGCAATCCACAAAGTTCTCAATCTAAAATAGAGAAAATTGAAATCATAAAAAAATATTAGTAGAAAATAATCAGGATCTCTTCTAACGCAAAGATTGGGTATACTGATGGCATAGGAATAGTTGTCACCCGTCAGGGCACCCATAGGGAGCAGGTATATATTTTCTATGTTACGCCTCTAACCTAGCCTATATTATTTATTGCCCTCCATTCAAGTTTCAAATAGCTTACCGGCCAAACAAGAAACTTGAAACAAAATCTCTATCCAAATCACGTGTGGGCCACAATCGAAGTTATTTTATCCAAAAACAATAATTAGATAATATTCAAAATAATTATATAATATCTAAAACATTTAATTTTGATATAAAAAAAAAACTAATAAAATATATAATATCCCTTATATAATTAATTAGCAAATATATCTAGATATAATTTGAATAAATAATAAGATATAATATTATCATATTTCATAACATTTCTAACAAAACCTTGATGCCAATATGATGACACAATCAAATCTGAAATATATACATAATTACATATCAGAATCAAATGAAAAATTTATAGTGAATGGCACTTTTTGGACGTTGGGACTTGGGAGATAAAATTTCGGTTAGAACTTGACTACATTGCTGAAAGAGATTGTAATCCTTCTTTTTTTTTTTTTTTTTTTTGGCCAATTAGATACTAATCCAATTACTTCAATTTCATCTCAACTTGGAAGTTAATCTATTTGAGCTACATAATCTCATTGGTTAAAGACCAAAAGCAATTTGATTTCTTTGTCGTGGACTGAAGACTAGCTAGATTGCAGTGTTAATTATTCCGATGGTAGTTTCTTATCAACTGATATGTGACTAATTCAAAATATAGTTAAAAATGTTCCAAGTCATGTTGGCTTTGGTATCTGGGTTTTGTTTAAGATGACTGTGGTCCCTTGCCCTTGGAGCAAGATACTTGAGCATATTTTAGTAACAAACACAGTCAAACAAGGTTATTGATGATCGAAGACATAAGGGAAACAAAGAGGATTAAACACAAGTGTTCTGCATGGAGAATTTTGGGGATTAAGTACTTTTAGTCTTGCTACAAAATTTAGACATAGGGATGATTTTTATATTCTCATACGTAAATTTCCCTCATAATGATACATCTTGTTTAATCTCTAATCCACTTACATATATCTAAAGAGCTCTATTAGGACCGAAGGGAGTATATTATTAGTCAAACTAAATAGTTTGGAAAAAAAAAATATAAATATAAATATTTTAAAGTAATTTAATTAACTTCATTAGTCTCTCCAAAAAAGTCAATTTTGTTTTATATTTAGGATTAGAGAGAGTATAATTTTGATCATGTTTGACTTTCAGGATATATATAGAACATTTCAGCTTCCTGGCAATTTCTCACCTAACAAATGATGGGATATTCTAGAGGAAGAATCAAGCCCCCTAAGATTTTCGCATCTTTCCTGCCATAACGTTGTTTAGAACTTCATAATTATTTGATTGTGACTATTCTTTAGGAAGAAATGTGAATACGCGGAAATGTTCCATATGAAACAAAATTTTATTTCTTTTCATTAAGTTATCACATAAGTGTGAGAATCAATGAGCAAGTTTGGTTCAAGGTAAATTTGGGAAAACTATAGTTTTTTCTAAAAAGGTTCAAAAGTCTCTATCCGAGACCGTCACGAGACATTTTAAATTTATAGTATGAATCATTCCTCGAAAATTCCAACCCACGTGAATCATTCAGAAATAAGGTTTAAAGATTATTGTTTTAAAAAAGAAAACAAAACAAAAAAAAAACCATTAAACATGTCTCACTCTGACTCTCTATGTACTCATGCATAACAAACAAGCACGATAGAGTGGTTTTGAGTGGTTGGAGAATAATTTAGTACAGGCAGGGTCGACTTTTTGACAACGTCCAGTCTCACTTTTTAAGTGGTTTATCAGAGTTATGTTACCTTCATTCCCTATTGAAAGACCCAGGGAAACCCTTACTTGCTACGTGACCTGAATCTGCATTAGCCGGGGATCAGTACCTTTCAATATTCTCCTTGAAAATCTTTGCCATTCACAAGCTGAATCCTTCTAAAATTCCAATTCATGAGCATTATTTCTATCTTCACCATCTGTTTACATCTACTGTGCAATTGAAGGCAAACCTCTGTGTTTTCCATCCTCTGTTTTTTTTCTCAAGATGCAACTTCATTTCAGCTTCTCTGTTTCCTTTTTTATCATTTCGATCACCCTTTACCAAATTCCAATTTGCTTCTGTGATGATTATGAGGCATCCTGCCGCTCTTTATTTGATTGTGGAAATATCAAGAACATTAGCTATCCTTTCTGGGGATTGGAAAGACCAGAGTATTGTGGCCACCCGGAATTTAAATTAGATTGCCATGATGATTATGCAGAAATCACCATCATGTCTTACACCTATCGAGTTCTTCAAGTCAACTATTCTGATTCTAGTCTTAGAGTTGTGAGAACTGACTTCTGGAATAATTCTTGTCCAACCTATTTCAAGAACAATTCCATAGATTTCACTTCGTTCGAATATCGTTGGGACTCTCATAACCTGACACTGTACTACGATTGCCCTTCCCCTCCATTTTCTTTCACATTTATCCGTTCCACTCAGTTTAATTGCAGTGTAGATGGTACCGAAATGGCCAGCTATTTCCTTACCGAGGTCCCAGAAATTGATGGGACGACAGGGACCTGCGCATCTACTCTCATCGTTCCAATTTTGGAGTCACAAGTCAGAATTCTAGAGGAAAATTCAACTGTGGAATATCTGAAGGCTGCTATTGATGAAGGTTTTGGTTTGGTATGGGAGGCAGATAATGGTCTGTGTAATGACTGTCGAAAGTCTGGTGGACAATGCGGCTATAACACAGGCTCATGTGAATTCACTTGCTATTGTAGAGACGGACCTGTTCCATCAACATGTAGATCAAGTAAGTAACAAAGTTCTAGTAATAATTTCGTACCGATCTATGAAGTGAACAGATACACAATACAGAATTGCAACAAGACAAAACATGTAAAGTCGTGTAATTTGAACAGATGTCTATACAAGTCTCTTTTTGATGTACTGGTACTTCATAGATTGGAGTCTGAGAAATCAGTGGCTTCCGAGAACCTAGATTGATGAATATGCCTTGAGCTTCATTAGGTCATTTCAGATTAATACTGGCCTATATCCTCGTCAGTTATTGCTTTTAGATAGTTACGGACTGATAGTTCAGAAATGTCAGAGGGCTTGCCCACATGTTCCCAGTTCTTTTCTGCAGATAGGACCCTGATAGGCTTTAGCCAGGAAGCCATGCCAAAAAAAACATAGTTCAGTTTATTCATATTCCTCAAGAATGATTCCTGACTTGTTCAAACAACCATCCGATGGTGGTTCATCTCCAAACAAAGCCAGAAACAGCCGTCTAAGTTTTTATCTTGGGATAACGTGGACACTGGCACTAATCAACGTGTTTATGCCAAATTACAATGGAACTCCATCAAGCTACATGTTTCTCCAGGATTAGCTTAATTTACTTAATTTCTTTGTTAAGGATATTTTACTCTCTCTCATTTGTGTTGGCAAATATGCCTTCATTTATAATCCCTTCAGTCCTTAATGTAAATCCCTAATGTGATTAGATTAAGGAAGTTAGTTAAATTAGTTAATATCACATGTATTTTCTAAAATACCCCTAGTCATTTTCCTTAATTCTCTACATCTCTTTCTCTTGGTAGTTATTAAATTAGAAAAATATTAACAAATATGATAAATATGTCTTACATTTAAGACCAAGAAGAACTCTTCAATTAGATATTATATTAATGACACCAGAGTATTAATTTTCTGCTGCTCAAGTAAATAGAAACATTTGTTTAAAATCAATGTTCCAATTGCAGGATCAACTAATCTGGGTTCACGACTTGCTATAGGTAATAAATATAGTAATGCTTTTATTTTAACTGCTGCTAAAATTAATATTACAAAGATTTTAAGTTTTTATGTTCTACAAAATGCAGCCATTTCAGCAGGAGCTGGTGGCGTTGCTCTAATCTCGATTTTGATTATTTGTATTTGCAAGAAGTGTTTCAGAACAGAAAATGGGAAAATCTTCAGAGGGGGAAGAGATTATCACGATCACAATCTTCAATCCCTCGTGAGAAACTATGGTTCTCTCGGCACCAAAGAAATATAGTTATTCAGAAGTTAAAAGAATGACAAAATCATTTTCAAACAAATTGGGGGAGGGAGAGTATGGTGTTGTATACAAAGCAAGCCTACCTGATGATCGTCTTGTGGCGCTTAAAGTGATAAGGGAATCTAAAGGAAGTGGAGAAGAATTTCTAAATGAAGTTGCAAGTATCGCCAGAACCTCCCATGTCAATATAGTCACTCTCCTGGGATTTTGCTTTGAAAGGAACAAAGGAGTACTAATCTATGAATACATGTCGAATGGTTCCTTGGATAATTTCATTTATAAAAGAGGATCTCCAAATGCTTTTTGTACCTTGGAGTGGAAGGTATTGTACCAGGTTGCTATCGGCATTGCTCGTGGGCTTGGGTACTTGCATCGGGGTTGTAACACGAGAATTTTGCACCTTGATATCAAACCCCAAAACATCCTCTTGGATGAAAAATTCTCCCCCAAAATATCTGATTTTGGATTAGCTAAAATATGTCAAAAGAGAGAGAGTATTGTGTCGATCGGGCACAAGAGGAACAAGAGGGTTCATTGCACCGAAACTATTCAACAGCATTTGGCGGTGTTTCTCACAAAGCTGATGTCTATAGCTATGGCATGTTACTCCTTGAAATGGTTGGAGGAAGGAAGAATTATGACAAAGTGGAGACTCACAAACCGATGAACAATATTTTCCGATTGGATTTATAAGGATCTTGAACATGGTAAGCATCCAAATAGTTCGTACTAATCACAAACTGGAAGATGATGAAATGGTAAGGAAGATGACTTTAGTGAGTCTATGGTGTATTCAAACAAATCCATTTGATAGACCAGCTATGAGTCAAGTTGTAGAAATGTTGGAAGGACCCCTTCAATCGTTATCTGTTCCTCCAAAGCCATCCCTTCAATGTCCTACGAAATCACCAGTGTCACAATTGTCAAGTGGATCTCCCCAAGAAGTGACTCAGACAAATTCAATAACCAGTTAAGTTATATACTCTACCTACTGTTGAGGACAACTCAAGTTTCAACTTTGAATCGTATTGGTAAATTCATGATAATTGCGAACCATTGCTTCCCTTTCTGTCTATTCAAGCTGTATTTTCTAAATTCTGTCCTTCCGCTCATAAGTCCTATATCTTCTTTTGTATCGAGGACGCATTCAAATATAAATCCCTTTTTCTAAAGACACTACATCATCATTAAATTAGAGTATCAGTTAGAGTAATAAAATAATTACATGTACGAGTATTTATCAAATTTAGATACTGTATGTATATCAAAATCTGGACGTTTTGAGTACCATCATGCAATTCAGGATTAGTATATGGATGCCGAGAATTGTCATATAAATATGAGATATTACTAAATTCATCTATGTTAAAGAAGGTAAGAGTATTCTAACTACATCTATTGATAGATGAATCACCAAATATGTGTGTGTGTGTGAGAGAGAGAGAGAGAGAGAGAGAGAGGCTTGATGGCCATCTTATTGGCCAGAGGAGTCAAAGGATATCCAACAGAGTGCCCATATATACGATGCAAGGCATGTGCAGCTCAAGGCATGGTGAAGACTTACATATCATTCAAATATATATATATATATATATAGTATACAACTGTATATATTCAAAATACAGCAGTTCCTCAAAGTTGTGCTCAAGTCTAAAGCTCTATTCTCCAATGGCGCCAAGTCAAATATTTTCTTGTTTGAAAAGGGAAGGGGAAGGTGGCGAGGAAGGAAGGATCATGGATGTCTTTGGGAGAGAAGAGGAGAGAGGAAAGTAGCTTATAACATGTGGTTATGCTCTCGCTCATTTTGATTTCTAAATAGAGTAGAGACGGTAATAAATAGTAATAAAATATTTGGTTTGAGTAAAAAGGAAGGATTTAGTTGAATATCACTCTCAAAATTGCACTTTATCAAAAAAGAACTAGAAATGGGGAACCACTTTCGGTGCCTATCCCAAGGATAGGCACCATTTGCCTATCTGATCTGGGCCGTCCAGATCAGATCTGGACGGTCCAGATTTGATTTTTTAAAATTATTTATGGTTCGTGCATCCTTTGATTCTGAGGGAACTAAAAAACGATATTTATGAACACTCATTTTCCCCACTTTAAGGAAGGAACCATGAATATGGTGAGATACCTCTCATCACATCATTTTTATTATCCCATTTGCTTTCTTAAACGAATGTATTGAAAAAAAACGTTTCAATAATTTGGAAATAGTAACCTATTTTATAAGGGTTAGGATCCATGTAATCAAGATGGGACAATCTATGAACATACAACAATTCTACATAAGAGAGTAAACATTAGAACTCACAGTAAATGAGAATCAGATGCAAGAAAAATAATGAAATCTAAGCTCAACAGATGTTGTATCCTTAAGACAATTTGTTCTCTCTATACTGATGCCCAAGGATAGTGAAAAATTGTCTCCCAAGGTAGAATGGATTACATCTCCAGAATGATGACACTATCAATCAGGAGCCCCCCACGAACACAACCAAATGCCAAAGAAATTGCACCCAAGAGATTATGGCAGAATGCAGTATATCGTATGTATGAGAGCAAAGTGTTGAAAAATCAAGTGGATATTCTGTCACACGCACGTCTATTTATAGACGAAAAAACAAAAACAAAAATGGTCAGATTGACTCCCACCAACGAACTGATGCGACAAACCGACGGTGGCGAACCAGTACTAGTTCATTGGATAAACCACACGCAATGTTTTGATTTAAAAAAATTAATGGTTAAAATTTGTTAACAACCAAAATCGTTACTAGCGCTACTAGCGCTGGTTGGGAGAAACACAGAGGGGCTTTGGACAAAAACTAAAAAAAAAAATCTATTTAATAAAAATTATTGTTAATCTCTCACACGCACGCGTGACGGCCCAAACCGACCCCGGCCTCATGGATAGGTGACGAAGGTGGCGTGCACGTGGTGGACCAAGGCCTACCTGCGTCATCTCTCCTCCAAAAAAGTGATGTGCCCCAAGGGGCAATTTAGAGAGTTGAAGTAGAGGCTTATAAACCCTTATATTTCTCATATCTTGTCAAATGTGGGACTTCTACCCACACACTTCTTTCACCTTCCCTTTTTCTCTTCTTCTCCAACCCACTTCTTATTCATAACCCAACAACTGGCTTTTGCCACTGCTGCTGGCAACGAGGTATCTCCATGGATGTGAGTGGGAACGACCATCGAAGAAGAAGGGAAACAACTTTTTTTGTTTTCCGAAAGAGTGAATTAGGGAGAGGGAAAGGGAGAGGGGGTGAGGTGGAAAAGTAAGAAAACAAGTGGCTACTAGGAAGAGGAAACTCTCATAATTCTTTTTCGGGTTAAGTAGTAAATTTGCCTAGAAATATAGGCCTAGAAGCAATGTTGCCCTAGAAGTTTCTCTTGTCCCAATGTTGCCCGGAAGTTTCAAAACGTACCAATGTTATCCTATTCTGTTTAAAAAAATTAACGTTGACTTTTAACTTTTTAATGAAAATGGGCAACATTGCTACGTTTTGAAATTGTCGGGGGCAACATTGAGACAAAAAACTTCTTGGGTATCATTGCTCCTCAAATAAAATTTCTGGGCAAATTTGCTATTTAACCCTTCATTTTCTCGCTTTACTTCTTAGAATCTCATCTCCATCGTCAAATTAAAAAATGAATGGTTCAAATTTAATATTTTATAAAACTATTATTATAGGGTTTTATAGTTTAATTTTTAAAAATTTTGTTTGCATTGCGCTTATGAATCGTGTGGATAAAATTTTAATAGTTTAAATTTTTTTATTTATGTTTAAAATAGTAGTTTTATGAAGTCTGAACCATCCATTTTTTTTAATTTAATGATGGAGATGAGATTCTGTGAAAAAATAGATATAGGATTCTCGAGAGAACCCAAACCTCGTGGGCCGTGACTACTATGAAAGTAATTATTATGGTCACGGTCAAAAAATGGACAATATTGCTACTTTTTGAAATTTTTGGGGGCGATATTCAGAGAAAAAAAATTTAGGGCAACATTGCTTATTCACAAATGCATCCCGAATGAATTTGCATCTTAACTCTATTATTATATATACTGATCTCAACAATATATATATATATATATATATATATATATGAAATCAAACCTAGATGATGCGCAAAAATTATTTTCAAATAAGAAAATAAAATATATTCAAAATTCATATCGCATCATGTTAAAAATATTGCAGGCATAGGGGATATGGAACCCGCTATGATACCACATGTTGGGAATTTACTCTAAATAAAAATCATATGAGCATATAAAATTGGTGTGTTTGATTTGAGAGGATAGGAAGGAGGGGATGGAAAGGGAGGGTATGTTATTTTATTTGGTTTGTTAGAAGGAAGGGGAGGGGAAAAATCATTTGTTTGGATTAAAAGGGGAGGGAAATGATGGTTTAAGATTTTGACTCCCCTCCCCTCCAAAATTTTAAACCAAATGAGGGGAGGGGATCATTTTCCCTTCCCTCCCATCCCCCCAATCTAAACACACCCGTAGCGAAAGACTTAAAACTATAAGTATCTCTCGCCAGGCTACAATTTGAAGATGCAATCCACAAAGTTACGTTCTCAATCTAAAATAGAGACAATTGAAATCACAAAAAAAATATTAGTAGAAAATAATTAGGGTCTCTTCTAGCGCGAAGATTGGGTATACTGATGGCATAGGAATAGTTGTCACCCATCAAGGCACTCATAGGGAGCAAGTATATATTTTCTATGTTACTTCCTCTAACCTAGCCTATATTATTTATTGCCCTCCATTTAGGCTTCAAATAGCTTACCGGCCAAACAAGTAACTTGAAACAAAATCTCTATCCAAATCACGTGTGGGCCACAATAAAAAGATATTTTATCCAAAAACAATAATCAGATAATATTCAAAATAATTATATAATATCTAAAACATTTAATTTTGATTAAAAAAATAAAATAATAAAATTTATAATATCCCTTATATAATTAATTAGCAAATACATCTAGATATAATTTGAATAAATAATAAGATATAATATTATCATATTTCATAACATTTCTAACAAAACCTTGATACCAATATGATGACACAATCAAATTTGAAATATATACATAATTACATATCAGAATCAAATGAAAAATTTATAGTGAATAGCACTTTTTGGACGTTCGGACTTGGGAGATAAAATTTCGGTTAGAACTTGACTACATTGCTGAAAGAGATTGTAATCCTTTTTTTTTTTTTGCCAACTAGATACTAATCCAATTACTTCAATTTCATCTCAACTTAGAAGTTAATCTATTTGAGCTACATAATCTCATTGGTTAAAGACCAAAAACAATTTGATTTCTTTGTCGTGGACTGAAGACTAGCTAGATTGATGCAGTGTTAATTATTCCGACGGTAGTTTCTTATCAACTGATACGTGACTAATTCAAAATATAGTTAAAAATGTTCCAAGTCACGTTGGCTTTGGTATCTGGGTTTTGTTTAAGATGACTGTGGTCCCTTGCCGTTGGAGCAAGATATACTTGAGCATATTTTGGTAGAAAACACAGTTAAACAAGGTTATTGATGATCGAAGACATAAGGGAAACAAAGAGGATTAAACACAAGTGTTCTGCATGGAGAATTTTGAGGATGAAGTACTTTTAGTCTTGCTACAAAATTTAGACATATTTTAGATACTTGAGCATATTTTGGCCCTCTCTGAATGTACAAATAAGTTTAGTGTGTATGTATCTTGAGAAGACAGGGCCATTATAATTATTATACTTGTTTACCACAGATTAAATCGGATCCCTAGCTATTTCATTATCATGTTGTGCGATTGAAAAGAAGAGCTTGTTTATATATATTAGAGCAGTAGGTGATCATCAAGGGAGAGTCTTAACACTTAAGCCTCATAACGCCACTTTCAAGGTTTTTCTTGCATCAAGTGTCAAGAATTAATTTAAACAGGACCTTCATTTGAGGTCAATCAGAGTTTGATAAAATCTTAAAATCCCAATGGCCTCCCTTTTTTTTTCCTTTTTTGGAAGCAGACAATTTAAATCCTAAAGGCCTCCTCACTGAAACAAACTGAGGGCTTCTTCAAATAGAGCAACAGAGAGAAGAACATGACCTCCTCCCTGTAGCAAACTGGGCGACAGTCAACTTGCTATGTAAAGAGATAAGAGCAAGCGTTTAAAGCATGAAAAGCCCACTAGTATGAGTAATCACCCAATTGCAGAAAAAAATCATACTTTTTTGTGTTTAGGTTAGCGTGAGACACAAATGGGCTTCTCTAAAAAAGTCACGTGTGTAAAAAATTACAATCCATAGCGTTTGGAGAGCATCCGGAGCTCCTCCACCTAGGGGTGTTCATGATGCCTACGCCATATCTCGTCCGCCCACGCCCACTGAAAAATCGCCCTGCCCAAACCAAGGAAAAAGCCCAGCCCAAATGGGGCAACAACCCACAGGCATTTTTGCAGTGTGGCCGAGCATCGAGCATAGTATGCCGCCCGCCCATTTGGCCTACCCAAGATTATCATATATTTTTATTTTTTTTAATAGAATAAAAAAGTATTATATATTTTTATTTTTTTATAGGATGGTATTATATTTTTTTACAAAATTATATATAACTTAAGAAATATGATTGTCTTTTTAATTTCGGGACTTAAGTTGTAGACTTATATTTAAATATTCGAAGTATAGAATTATGTATTTCATTTGAATTTTGCAACATTGTTTATAGGTATGACTGAAGCTGTTTTTTTCACATAGGGTGTGGCAGGGTATCGTCACTTGGGCAGGTAAGGGCCGCCCTGCCTAGCCCATTATTGCTCTGCCCAAAAATTTTAGGGCTTCTATCGGGTAGGACCGAGCATTGGACTTCATTTTACAGCCCAATGATTTTTTGGACAGGGCATCGAGTAAAGCTCTTGCTCTGCCTAGCCCTGCTCAGAACACCCTTACCTCCACCTTGGAAGTTACAAATAGGCAAGAAAGTCTAAAGGAAAAAACAGAAAAATTACGCACCCAATTGACACGCACTTAATTAGCAGGTAACTTAGAGATGTGTGGCTTTTTTGTGGGGACCATTAGAGTTGACTTTCTGAACTATTAGTGACAGCAAACATCAAACGGTGGATTATTGTTTGCTTAAGTAAATTGCTGACTTTCGAAGGCGTTAAGAGATATTCCCATGTTGCTTATAAAAAGAATATATATATATATATATATATATATATATAGGAAAAACACTTCTCATGTTGTAGGAGAAGTGTTTTCTCATGTCACACATACATAAAATGGTGGGACCCACATATATATACAATTAGCATTATATATCTATGTGGGTCCCACTATTTTATGTTTGTGTAGGAATCTTCTTCTTCTCATGCAACATGAGAAGTTTAAACCCCTATATATATATGTATATATTGTCAGAGAAAAACTCAACACAAGATGCATTAAATAAATGGTTTAATGTTTCTGCTTTTGCTGTAGAAAGATTTTTTCTGTCATACTCATATAAAAGTAAGTCGGTTCTATTGTAAAGAGAAGGGAGGAAAACATTATTGGGACCCACTCACTTTTATATGGGTGTGGATCGAAAAAATATTTCTGCATTAAAAGTAGAAATATTAAACCCTTAAATAAGACCAAAGACTTTTGGACATGGCCAAGTATAATAAATAAAATTGTTAAGCCTGGCGCTTAGTAGCGCACTTGGCACCTGTGCCAGCTCTAGGAGCTGGCCTCCCCCTTGTCCCGGACTCGAGCCCGCTCCCCGCTCCCCCCCACTTGGATGTATCAAAAAAAAAAAATTTGTTAAATGTTATGTAGTCATCGTCGGTCTGATTTTCCTTGGTTAGGATTGATGAAAGGGAGTGATAAACCGTTAAAAAATTTCCAAGGTGAAATTTCCGCTCCCTCGCGCCTTCTCATCAAAGCATTACTATGATGACCACAAGCCTAAAAAGAGAGCCAAATCTTCAAAAGCTAGCTTATGAGGAGGGAGAACCTAATGAATTTATAAACCTTACTCTAAGAGCTTGGCTCCCCAATGTGGGACTCATAACATAGTCACCCTCTCAAGAGTCAACATCCGCGGCGGCTCCACTTCACTCGGCCTCTAGCCGGTCAGAACCCCTCGTGGGTAGTCCTTTCCGAAACACCGACTCTTAATGAAAGTACCAATGTGATGAGCACAAGCCTAAAGGGAGAGCCAAATCCCCAAAAGCTAGCCTATGAGGAGGGAGAACCCAATGGACTTATAAACCTTACTCTAAGAACTTGGCTCCCCAATGTGGAACTCATAACAATTACCCTCACAGTCAATTTTCTTCTCTCACTGCAATTCATTTCTTCGTCAATGTCTTCCTTCTTCACCCCACGGTTTCTTCTTTCATGCATAACACTTTCATTATTCCTTCTGAGTCCTTCGTATTCGATCACCGACAATAGTTATACAGCTTGCAGTGCTCTGTACAATTGCGGGAAGATTGAAAACGTTGGGTTTCCTTTCTGGGGACAAGGCCGCCCAGAAGGTTGTGGGCACCAATGGCGGAGATACACTATTGCCTATGGCAGCAAGTGCACCCACAAATACTTAGAAAATATATATAATTTAAAAGAACCTAGAGATTACATCTCTAGATAGCGTAGTTGGTTAAGGGCTTAAGGCTATACTTAGTCACCAGTCATGGGTTCGAACCTTCCCTATTCCTTTTTTCCCTTTTTTTTTTCTACATTTTCATCTCTCGCTCTCCGCTCTCGTCCTCTCTCGTCTCCCCAACCTCTCCAAATCATCGTTCTCTCGCTCTCGTCTCCCCACCGTCGCACGACTCTCGATTCTGTCTTCCACTTACCCCGAATGTTGTTGGGTAATAATCATATGTTAATGCGTTTAAATCTTTGCTTGGATGTGGAACTATAGATTTCTCGGGATCCTGGAGTTGTAAAGAAAGCTCAGTATCGATTGCAACTTGACTTCATTATAATCCATCTCGATCTCAACATTTGCTTGTCTCTCGCTATGCATTCTACGGTGGCTCACTCGTCGGTGCAGCCACGGGAGCACCAATTGTGGGGATAGCTCCTATTATGGGTTCTTATGGATGATATAAAGGTGATCTTGGAGACTCGGCCGAGGTCATTGTACTCAGCTCCAAGAGATGAAATATCATCAAAAGAATTTTCAGTTCGCTTGGTTTGTCCAACCGGAAATATTGGAGGTGTGATAGGCAAGGGAGGTGCTATAATAAATCAAATTAGGCAGGATTCTGGTGCAACAATCAAAGTTGATAGTTCAGCAGCCGGAGATGACTGCTTAATCACTATTTCAAAAAAGGACGTAAAATGTTACCATCCATTGAGCCTTCTTTCTTTGACTTGATTTCTATTGTATACGTGAGAGTTTTAAAATTGCGGTCATTCAGTTCGTTGAAGACACATTTTCTCCAACAATTTAGCCTTTGATATTTATGATTTAACAACTTGCTATTACAAGTTCTGGCATAAAAAAATGCCAATACAAGGATTAGTCTAGTCTGTGGATGACTGTCAATAAGCAATAAATTAGGCCTTGCATACAGCTTCATTGCGTGCAATAAGAACTTTTTAATGGCAAACCTATCATGTAGGATATGATCAGGGAAGTTTGAGGTTTTTTAGTATGATGGTTTGAACTTTGATGGTAGTCAAGTCACGTGTTTGAATTGAGCATTGTCTATGACAATATTTTGTTTACTAACGTATGCATTTTGCTTGATCCGTTTCTATCTTTAATTAAACTCATTGGTAAATGCCTACGATTTTGTTGTGCTTCGATGCACTAAAATTAGAACATCTTGAGTTCAATTGCTCTGTCCACACCTTCCATTTATTATAATTCTTCATTCTTTGATTTCTTGTGGTCGAATTGCTTTGGAATTGGAAATCATAGCTTCAGTGCTTAGTGTCCTTGTATGAAAAAAGATACAATGTTATAGGTTTTGGTAGAAGAAGTATTGAGATGAGCTAGCTTATAAGTTTTAATGCATTTAAAACTTCCCTTAAAAAAAAATTTGGGGGCGCTGCCCCCAAAACCCCGAATTGCCCCACTAATTGTGTACCCACAAACATAAAATCCTGGCTCCGCCACTAGTTGTGGCTATCCTGACTTGAAGCTCAACTGTTCTGAAGGTTTGACATTCATAACAATCCGAAGCGTCACATTCCTGGTTTTGGATGCCGATCCTGGCCAACATATTCTGACACTCGCTAGATTTGACTGCAGGCAAAACTTATGCCCAAATCAGCTTCTGAACACAAGCTTTGACCCTCAGTTGTTTCAAAACTTGTCTGAAGCAAAAAATATCGCCCTTTCATATGGCTGTCCGTCATTCCCTTCAATAGACGACTCACAATTTTCTTGTCCCAAAATTGGGTTTGTTAATCCATTTGTCTTTGTACTGTGGGATAATAATCCTCAAACTTCTCTGTTATGCTCTACAAGCGTGACTGTTCCTGTTGAAGCTCCTACGTCCGAGGTTGATCTTCGGGTTTCAAACATAGTGCTAGGGATGCTTAAAGATGGATTTCAAATAAAATGGATAGCTGGAATTGTAGAGTGCGATGAGTGTCAGAAAAGAGGGGGTGTCTGTGGCTATGACTCGGGTTCAAATAAGACTATCTGCTACTACTTAAGAGGCAACCCAACGCCTCGGCCTCGGCCTCAGGGGAATTTAGTTACATCTATAACTTGATGCCAATTGCATTTTTCCTTTCTCCTACGTGCTATATTTGACCCCCATGAATAATTGCAAACAAATCTTTCATTTCTTATACGTTATTATCTATGAGTAGTACTCCATATTGTTGTTAATGTAAGATCTAGTTTGGGAGTTGATCAAGGTCCTTTATGTAAAATGCATTTCCTATATTTATCAAAAAAAAAAAAATCTTAATTTACCTCTATTAATGCTTCCTTAATAATAATAATAAAATTAAAGAGAGATTATGTATCAAAAAAAAAAAAAATTAAAGAGAGATTGATGAAATTAAGGAAGAAGATTAGGGTGTTTTGGAAAAAATATGGTATATTAACTAATTAAACTAACTTCCCTAATCTAATCAAGTTAGATAATTAGATCCTACGACGTTAGGGACGGAATTTTATCTGTGAATTGTCTGAAGTTCAGTTTTGTTTTTGGCATGGTTGATACTAACTAGCTGCTGAGTATTTTCGGTTTCTTTCGAAATGTCTAATCGGTTTCGGTGTATTTTAATTTCCGCTTCATTTTTCTGCTGCCTGGTTTCAATCAAGCCCTTAACAGTGTCTGTGACTATGTTCTTAATTTATTACATTACATGCTTTCTATCTACAATCTTTCAACTTTGTTCCTGACTTATTGTCTGCATAATTCGTATTGATAAAAATTGTTACAAAGCGATCAATGAGTTAGTCCTCTTTACTATTCAATAGAATATTTCTTTAGGGATTCTTTCACTCCATTGAGGAAGGCGATGAGTTGATTCTGAAGTTTAGGCACGCCTCTTGGGCCTTAAAACTGCATGGGCAATGGGATTTCGGAAGGTGTGGTTGGAATCTAATTCTACGGAGTGTGTAACGCTACTGTCTCACACACAGGGTGGACATCACCGTGACTCTGATATCTTGAACGAGGTCAAGCAGCTATTACAGATGGAGTGGGAAACGAAGGTGACGCATGTGCCTCGGGCCGGAAACACAGCAGCAGATTATCTAGCAATAAAGGGTCTCGAATCAGGAGGGGGAATCCATGAAGTGTACAAGCCATCTGAGGCGCTAGAGGTTATCCTTGGTCGGGATTGTAATAGGTGTAATATCCCTATAGGCGTTAGGCGAGGTATCCCAAAATTTATCCAAAAAAATATATATATATTGCTAAAGAAGTATCCTCTTGGGTCTTGAGTTCGAGTCCCAAACAAGATATTTGTGTTTGGAGAGGAAGCCACAAATCCTAAAGCCGAATATCAGTTGAAAATATCAAAAATGAATATGGCTAACAAAGTTTGTTTTAATTTACTCGCATCCTTCCTTTCTCACAATCATCCTTCTTTGAAGTTTCATTTAATTTAATTTCTCCACATTTCTGGATTTCCTGGCAAAGTAGCCAGAGGGGTTAGCCACATGTGGCTGCATTAATCATATATTCGGAACTTCTTTGAATCCTTCGCAAAATAACGGAAAAGCCATCATTGACTTAACTATATAAAATAAGAATTTTTCAAAAATGTTAATTTTGTATACCAGTAAATGGAAATGCTCTTTACACCCAAAAAAAAAAAAAAAAAAATGGAAATGCTCAACCCGGTCCTATGCTCTATTCCACGGTTTCCCTTTTTTTTTTTTTAAACATTTAATTAGTCAGTTAAGATTAAGACTATTTCCAAATTATTTTTCAAAAAAAGGAAAAAAGGTCAATCTAGTTTATTTATGTGCATGATGCAAAGTGTGTAACTTCTATTATCTATCCCAATTGGCATGTTAATTAAAATTCACTGGACTTGTTCAAAGGCCCTTCATTTTCAGATCCATCCATGGCTGCACGGTACATGACACAGACGAAATGTTAATTCATTAGCTCTTATAGCCATCTTCCATCTACAGCACAGCTTCATCAATCTCATGTCATGTTCTTTGCACGATGCATCCCATTCTTCTCAATTCTCTCGTAGTTTGTTTCCACCGTGAAACCACCCCTTAAACCATCCTCCATGTTCCTTCTTTTGGTTCCTTTGTGTTTTTTTTTTTTTTTTTTTTTTTTTTTTTTAAGGCAACAGGTTCCTTTGTTGATCTCTGTCAATATTATTCCAACATCTCTTGGTGCCGATGATTATCGATATAAAAACTGCTCAAGTACCACATTTAGCTGCGTCGGAAGCCTCACCTATCCCCTTTGGGGAGCAGAAAGACCAAATTATCGTGGTCTTTTTGATTTCTAGGTCAAATGTTGGTGAATCCTGTCTAGTTTTTTTCCATCAGAAAATGCTCCTACGAAGATCATTACGAATCTTTTCAAACTTATTATTGCTCTTGTGAATCCTATTACAAATTTTGTCAAATCCCACAAATGTTGGTGAATCGTATCTAACTTTTTTTTCCATAAGAAAACGCTCTTTGTAAAAACCATTACAAATCTTGTCAAACTCATTAGAATTTTGTCAAAGGCCACAAATATTAATGAACAATGCCTAATGTTTTTTCATCCAGAAACGATCTTTTAAAAATCATTATGAAAAAATGAAATTGACAAAATTAAGTAATAAGATTGACAAGAGCAATAATCGTTTGACAAGATTCATAATGGTTTTCACAATGGTATTTCCTTATAGAAAAGACGTTATCCATGATTCACTAACATTTATGGCATTTGACAAAATTCATAATAGGATTCACAAGAGCAATAATGAGTTTAACATGATTCATAATGGTTTTCATAAGAGCGTTTCCTTATGGAAAAAATGTTAGACGTAATATATATATTATACATATAGATATCAATGCATATACATATATATAAAAGGAGCTTTGGTGGCCTAATAGCCACCCAACCCCCTCCTTCACTATCATGGTAGAGAGAGTTCAAATCTCACCCCTTACACCTTGGTTCTTTTTTGTTTTTCTTGAAAAAAAAAAAAAAAAACCCCCACCCCCAAAAAAAACCCTCGACGGCCAAAGTTCAAGCCCTGGTGGTTGCAAGCTGCGAGCTCTAGCGACTGGCTGACGATGGTGATTTGGCAAGGCTAATTTTTCTTTTTCTTTTTTTATTTAAAACTGAGGGCATAATGTTAAATTCATCAATATTTTAAAATATCAATTTGATCCCTACCACTTTTATGTCCTTTCCAAATGTTAATAGACCTGTTAGGTTTTGAAATTTCATATAGTATTTAAATGGAATTTTTTCTAGTATTTATCTATTATCTTTTATTCTTGTACTTAATTAGTTTTGGTTATGTAATTCTTTAAAGATAATTAGATGGGTCTAGATTTATTTCTCTAGAGATATAGCGTTGTTACGTTGTAAATAACATTTTTTTTTATATGATGTAAGTAAATTTTAATAGTTCAGTTTATTTGAACATATTAATTTTTAATTAAATATTAAGAAATATTATTAATAATATTAATTATTTTAAGTAAATTGATTGACTGCAATTCATTTAAAATAATTATTCTTTTAGTGAACCCAGAAACAACCAGAATGAAATCAGTTTCCCAAATCCAAGAGATTTCATAAATATTGTCTATTTGTCTACCATTCTTTCACGCCAATGTTAAGAATTCTACTCTTATAAAATTCTTCCTCTCATGATCTAATCAGCCTATATGGTTTATTTTAATTTACTGTTTAGATCGTACTTGCATCATATTGGGCCGGTTTGGGATAGTAGTGGGAGAAGTGGGCTTTTTGTTCTTGATGGACTTTTTTGATATGATTTATGTTTGGGATAACGATGGCAGTGGCTTTTGTTTGTGATGGGAATTTGTTTGGCATAGCTTTTTAAAAAGATAGATGAGATAGAAAATGACCGAAAAGGGTATAAATCAAATTCAAACACACACATATGTGTTGTATAAAATGTGATAATTTAGGATAAAAAATTAAAAATAAATATAAATTTGCTAAAGAAAATAGTAAAATTACTATTAAAAAAATACAACACAATGAAGTGCTTAAATAAACCTAGTCCCTACAAGTTCATTTCGATTTGATCATGAAGATGATTCATTCGTGTTGATGAGGATGCAACTACACACAACTTCATCCAGCATGAAGGAGCAAAATGGAAACAAGAGAGCAAGCTTATCTCCACCAAACAGATGAAATTATAAAGCTTCCAATTTTATAACTAAACTGAAGATCAAAATGGAAACAAGAGAGCAAGCTTAGTACCATTCCTTTGTATTCTTTATTCAGGTTTGATGGTTTAAACTTTAAAGGATAGATAAAGTATTTTTTATTTAAAAAGAAAATCAATATATTTTTTATTTAAAAAGAAAATCAATAAGACAGAATAAAAAGAGGAGAGCAAAGGAGAGAAGCACGACATGGGGGTGGGGTGGATGGTCATTTAACAGGTGGGCCCACATGTGAAATTGATGGAGAAGCATGATGGGATTAAAAGCTAAGGGCTGTGGCTTCACAAAAAAAAAAAAAAAAAAAAAAAAAAACCCTATCCCAAACCCATAATTTTTTTATGGATTTATTATCCCATCTGATGGATTTAGATGGTTTACCAAACAGGCCCATTGTTGATTTATTCTCTAATAAAGATTTTTCAGCTAGACCAAAGGCCTTGTAGCTAGTGATATGGGTACTCCCCAACTAATGGGAGATCATGGGTTCCCGCTCATTTCAGTTGTAATTCGCGCTATTAGTCTTTTCGTCCTCCGTAATTCAAAAAAGATTTTTCAGTTGCTTGTTCCATTTCCTCTGACTTTGAATAGGCCCATTAATTACTTCTATTCAACCAATCATTGTCATTTACTTTGAAGTCGAAATTCAAAGTTATTGTGCGCATAATAAATATATATGGTAAAACGTGCTTCTTCCGTCCATCCAAATTCACCATTTGGGACAAGTTTCCACGAAACATCAAAATCTGGAGTTCTGAACTTTTTCAAAGGACTTCATTTTCAGGAGTATCCATGGCTGCATATATGCTAGATGGAAAAGACGAAATGCTAATTCTTTAGCTCGTATAGCCATTGATAAATCCAAATTTTAATATATTTTATCTCACCTTATCTATTTATTTTGGGGATTATTTTAGGTTAATTTGGATATATTAGATAATATTTGAATTGTTAGCCAATTTTAGGAAATAATATAAATCTGAATTAATTATGAGATTATTGTGCTTAAATTATTTATATCTTAATTGTTATCTTGTGATTAAATAATATTTCTTAATATATGATAGATTACGATTTTATCATATTAGAAGATCTATGGTGCAAATTTTTCAAGGAAACTAAAAGAAAATCCAATGATGGAATTTTATTGGGCTTCTTATATTTTAATGGGCTCAAGTTAGTACCCAAAAATCTATCTCTTCCTTCTCTATTTATTTAACCTAACAGCCACTAAGAGAAAAGGTATGCTCTCATTGAGAGCCGAAACATTCACGCAGCCGCAAACACGTATAGGATCAGTTTTGATCTTCACGTATACACGGACCCACGGGTTGGAGATTTGGCATTGTTCAACCATTGCTATTTCTCCAGTGGGTTCCTTTCTTCAAGTATTCGTGGACCCACGTTCCTTCAATCACCAATTTTCATCTATCATTCATCAGAGGCCATGGCTTGCTTGAAGTGTGAAGGAGATAATAAACTCATGGCAGCTTAAGCAATTGGAGGTAACTTAGGAGGAGTATGGAGAAAGCTAGAGCCTAGTCTTTTACACTTAAAGACCACAAGAGAATGTCTTTCTTTTTATCTTTTTAATTCAAACTGAGATTATTTAGTTTTAAAGGATTTGAGTTGTATTAATTGAAAACAATCTAGTTTTAGATTGTAAACTTATTTCTTTTGGATTAGATTGATTTGAAGTTTTTATGCTTATTGCTGGATTTTTGTTTGACTGTTGATTAAATTAGTAATTGAGTTTTCGTTATTAATTTAATTGTTAATTTGGTTTATCACCTTAATTGTTTAATTAGGTTGATAAATTATCTAGTTGTTTAATTAGATAATTGTAAACAAGATTTCCAAGATTATTTTGTGATTGGTTTTTAATGAGTTTGATTAGCCACCACTCATTTCATTATGAGTTTTCTAATGGAATATGTGTTATTGAGCTAGAGGGTTTCCCATGTTGATTGGGTAATTAAATTCATTAATTTCCCTTTGGTCTAATTAATTGGTTTGGGCTAAGAAAGTTAATTATGCATTCCTTATTGTCCCCTACATCATCATAACTGAATTAAATCTTTGTTATTTAATTTCCTTTTAATCAATTTTCTTCTTAGGAATTTAAAATTCTCTCATAACAAAAACCCCCAAATTTGCATTCCCATTTAGATTAGTTCCATTCTCATATAGGTTTTTATCTTGCATTTAGTTAGTTTAATTTCATTTGTTTGCATTTTTTATCACCTAAATTCAACCTAAAAAAACCAACGGTTAATTCCTTGGGAGAATGGCGCAGGTTGACCAAATGCGTAATTAATTAGGACCTAGTTTAATTGATTGCTTTAGCGACAAAAGCGGAACATCCAAAATTGATGAGTGCTTTTTTGTCGCTAAAGCAATCAATTAAACTAGGTCCTAATTAATTATGCAATATGGGTCAACCCAGTCATTCTCCCAAGGAGCGAGTATGGTTTTTCTTTAAGTCGAATTTAGGTGACAAAAATTACAATGAAATGAAACTAAACTAACTAAATGCGAGGATGAAATTAACTCTAAAACCTATATGAGAATGGAATTAATCTAGATGAGAATGCAAATTTGGGGGGTTTTTGTTATGAGAGAATTTTAAATTCCTAAGAAGAAAATTAAATAAAGACAAATCAACCAAGTTATGATGATAAAAGGGACAACTTAGGAATTGCATGGAGTTGACTTTCTTAGCCTAAATCAATTAATTAGACCAAAAGGAGATTAATGAATTTAATTACCCAATTGAATATGGGAAACCCTCTAGCTCAATAACACATATTCCATTAGAAAACTCATAATGAAATAAGCGGTGGTTAATTAAACCCATTAAAAACCAATCACAAAATAATCTTGAAATCTCGCTTACAATTATCTAATTGAACAACTAGATAAGTTATCAACTCAATTAAACAATTAAGGTGATAAACCAAATTAACAATTAAATTAATAAATCGAAAACTCAATTACTAATTTAATCGACAATCCAAAGGTTGCAAACAAGAATCCAAAGAATAAGCATAAAAACTTCAAATCGATTTAATCCAAAAGAAATAAGTTTACAATCTAAAACTAAATTGTTCTCAATTAATACAACTCGAAATTATTTAAAACTAAATAATCTCAAGTTTGAATTAAAAAGATAAAAAGAAAGTCACTCCCTTATAATCTTCAAGTGTAAAACCCTAAGCTCTAGCTTTCTCCATGCTCCTCCTAAGTTACCTCCTAAAGATCTCAAGCTGCCATGTTTCATTCATCATCAATCCATTAATTCTCACGACGGGGACCCACCACCTTATATGAATTGAATAATCAATTCTCAATTCATCAATTCATCACGTTGCTGCTGGGAGGAATTGGATTGGAATTGCTCTTGGAATCATTATACACTCACGGGCCCACAACACGTTGCATTCCAATCTCATAGTTTGTTTCCACCATGAAACCAGCCCTTGATCCATCCTCCATGTTCCTTCTTTTGGTTCCTTTGTTGATCTCTGTTAATGTTATTCCAACATCTCTTGCTGCCGATGTTGATCCATATACAAACTGCTCAAGTACCACTTTTAGCTGCGGTGAAAACATCCAAAGCCTCACATATCCCTTGTGGGGAGGAGAAAGACCAAATTATTGTGGTCTTCCTGATTTCCAGGTCATATGCGAAGGCGATATCCCAACTATTACCATACGGCCCCTCAAATACCGGCTTATTCACTTGAACTCGACCTCACAGATTGTTGTAGTGGCTAGGGATGATTATTTTAACATTTCTAGCTGTCCAGCTGATTACAAGAACAACTCATTTGATCAAACACCCTTCAAGTACGTAGAAAAAGGGTTTGCTAATGTAACCATTTTCTACGATTGCCCTACTTCTAGTTTTCCTCCTCAATTTTCATCCAATATTATCGATAAACCCTGCAAGAAAGCGGATGGTTCAGATATACCAGTCTACTACTTTGCCGGATCATGGTATTCAAGTGTTTGCACAAGTGTTATTATGCCCATATATGAAGAAAACCTTGGTGAAGTTGCAGCTGATACACAGGATGTATTAATAAAAGGTTTTGAGTTGCAATATAAGGTAAATAATTATAAGGAATGCAACAGATGCTCTCAATCTGGTGGCCAATGCGGCTATGAAGGGGGACAATTCTCCTGCTTCTGCAAAGATGGACCCAAAAAAACTTCATGCTCAGGTATCTTATTTTTTTATCAGAATCCCCTGTTTATTTGTAGCCTACAACCATGGATATGGAAAGTGACCCTGTGATAAAATGTGTCAATGTCTCATGGCACCAATCGAAGTGCCATTTTATGTTTAGATACGGAACAGAATTTATTTCTGTATTTTCAAGTATACATGCCGTATACTTTTGCCTAGGTTCCCAAACAACGCGTAAATAGGGCTGATGAAGAGAGTGATTAGCACCTTTTAAAGAACATGAATGGTGTCGCTGATCTATCAGTGCAGATTACCTCGGTAGTCGTGGGATTTACTGTTATCAAGTATTAACCCTGTTGATTATTCTTACCTATAACACCATATAGCAGCCAAATTTTGCAAAGAGAGCTATAATTTTGATCTAATCAGGCTATAGACATATAGAACTGTTATTTTAACTTATTGTCTAGATCATGGTTGCATCATATTCTTGATTTATTGGTTTGTATGCATTTTATCTTATAATAGTATTTTATATTTTATTTTATTTTATTTTCTCTATGCCCACTAGTTTTACTTCTTTTTGAGGTTTGACTTTGACCTTTATATTGCAGCCTACGTACATAGAGAATTTCTTTTTTTTAAGAAAAAAAAATCTTACAGATTTATAGCTGATACATTTTTTTTTTTTTTTTTTTTTCGGTCAACAAATCTATAGATAAATAGACTGGTTTCAAAAGCCCTTTCAATGCAGTTCGCACAAAACTCTTCTCACATACTTTGTAAATCGTAGAAACATTCCTAAAAAGCTAAAACAGACATGTACTAAATCCTTTCTATCAAACCATTTTTTTAAATGACCAAATATAAAGGTTTCAAAATTAAATCTTCTAACAAAGATTCTTCAGTTAGTTGCGTGTTCCATTTCCTTTTTGTCTTTGAATGAATCCTTAATTGACTAAAACATGCTTCTTTCATCCTTTCAAATTGGCCATTTGGTACAAGCTTCCACAAAACATCAAAATCTGGACTTTTTCAAAGCACTTCATTTTCAGGAATCAGGACTATCATGGCTGCATACTACGTGGAAAAGACGAAATGCTTATTCATTAGATCATACAGTCATCTTTCATTTATAGCGCAGCTTCATCCCGTTCTTCTTGATTCTCTCTATAGTTCGTTGCCACCATGAAACCACCCCTTAATCCTTCCTCCATGTTCTTTCTTTTGGCTCCTTTGTTGATCTCTGTCAATTTTATTCCAACATCTCTTGGTGCCGATGTTGATCGATATACAAACTGCTCAAGTACCACTTTTAGCTGCGGTGAAAACATCCAAAGCCTCACATATCCCTTTTGGGGAGGAGAAAGACCAAATTATTGTGGTCTTCCTGATTTCAAGCTCACATGTGAACGCAATAATATCCCAATCATTACCATACATTCCATCAGATATCGGCTTCTTCATTGGCTCCCGACTACACAGACTCTTGTAGTGGCTAGGGATGATTATTTTGAAACTATCTGTCCAACGGATTACAAAAACAACTCATTTGATGAAACACCGTTCAACTATGTAGATGGGCTTAGAGATGTGACCTTTCTCTATGATTGCCCTACTTCTACTCCATTTCCATCAAATACTAACGATACAGACTGCAATAGAGCTGATGGTGCAGATGTAGTGGTCTATTACCTTCCCGGATCAGTGTATATAGACGATTGCAAAAGTGTTATTATGCCGATATATGAAGGAAACCTTGGTCTAGTTGCAGTTTCTATACTCGCTGCATTAAAATATGGTTTTGGGTTGCAATGGAGGGTAAGTATTAATGAGGAATGCAACAGATGCTCTCAATCTGGTGGCCAGTGCGGCTATGATGAGGGACAATTCTCCTGCTTCTGCAAAGATGGACCCCATATAACTTCATGCCCAGGTATATCCTATTATTTTATCAGAATCCCCCATGTTTATTTGTAGCCTAGAGCTATGGATATCCGACATGACCCTATGATTAATATGTCATGGCACTAGTGATTGAAGTGTCATTTTATGTTTTATACAGAACAGAATTTGTTTCTGTAATTACAAGTATACACGCAGTGTCCTCCCCATATTGCCCAAGTCCAAAAAGGACTACACAATTCACTCGAGAGAACCAATGTGCTTGATGGCTTCACATCACGACGGCTAAAGTTTTTTGTAGGTAGCCCTTTATGTGAGGAATAGGATCAGCCTCTCAATAATGTTATAAGCGTAAGTTCAAAAATAAAATTCATCCTAAAAGACTGGTCTATTGAGTCTCCCTTGAACTTATAAACCACATTTTACGCCTTGGCATGAGACTCATGACATGGATCATCTTACCCACACCAATTAACAAAAATAAGCCTCAAAAGAGAGTGATTAATTAGCACCTTTTATAGGGGATGAGCGGTTTAGCAGATCATTCAGTGCACATTACCTGACTTGTCATGGACTGTACTGTTATCAAGTATTAAGTAACCTTGTTGCCAAACATGAATTTTGATGTTGTTTGACTTTTAGTGCGAGTGAGTCACATTTCAGCTTCCTGGCAACTTCCCACCAAGCAAATGTTAGGATATTCTAGCGGCAGAGTCAAGCCCCCTTTAGGGTTTTCACATCTTCCCTACCATAAAGTTGGTTCCAACTTCGTCGTAATTATGATCGTGACTATTCTTTGGGCAGAAAGTAGAATACACGGAAACGCTCTGCATTCCAATCTTGGCATCATATGAAGCAGAGTCTCCTTTCTTTTCTTCAAGTTATCACATACGCGTCTAGAGACATTTTGAATTTGTAGCTTGAACATTCTCCGAAAATTCAAACCCAGGTAAATTATTCGGAAATCAGATTTATTTATAAATAAATAAAACAAAAACAACAACAACAACCATTAAACGTGTCTTACTTTTTGACTTATGATCTATTCATGGATAGAAAAGCAAGATAGAGTGGTACATCCATTCCCACTGAAAGCTCCAGGGAAATTCTTACATGCTGGGGACTTTAATTTCCATTAGCTGGGGATCAGTACCTTTCCAATAGTCTCTTTGAAAATCTTAGCCAATCACAAGTTGAATGTTTCCAATATTCGTATTCATGAGCATTAATTCTATCTTCATCGTCTACTTACATCTACTGTGAAATTGAAGGCAAAACTCTGTATCTTCCACCCTCTGCTTCTTTCTCAAGATGCAACTTCATTTGAGCGTCTCTGTTTAGCTTTTTATCATTTCGATTATGCTTTATCAAATTCCAATTTGCTTCTCTGATGACTATGAGGCATCCTGCAGCTCTTTGTTTGATTGTGGAAATATCAAGAACATTAGCGATCCTTTCTGGGGATCGGAAAGACCAGAGTATTGTGGCCATCCAGAGTTTAAACCAGATTGCCATGATGATTATGCAGAAATCACCAACATGTCTTGTACCTATCGAGTTCTTCAAGTCAACTTCTGATTATAGTCTTAGAGTTGTGAGAACTGACTTCTGGAATAATTCTTGTCCAACCTATTTCATGAACAATTCCATAATGTTCACTTTGTTCGAATATTGTTGGGACTCTCATAACCTGACACTGTACTACGATTGTCCTTCCCCTCCATTTTCTCTCCCATATGTCCGTTCCACTCAGTTTAATTGCAGTGTAGATGGTACTGAAGTGGCCAGCTATTTCCTTACCAAGGTCCCAGAAATTGATGCGGAGACAGGGACCTGCGCATCTACTCTCATCGTTCCAATTTTGGACTCACAAGTCAGAATTCTAGAGGAAAATTCAACTGTGGAAAATCTGAAGGATGCTATTGATGAAGGTTTTGGTTTGGTATGGGAGGCAGATAAAGGTCTTTGTTATGACTGTCGAAAGTCTGGGGGACAATGCGGTTGTAACACAAGCTCAAGTGAATTCACTTGCTATTATAGAGACGGACCTGTTCCGTGGACATGTGGGATCAAGTAAGTACCGATGTTTTAGTAGTAATTTCGTACCGATCTATGCAGTGCATAGATACACACTACACAATTGCAACACGACAACATGTAAAGTCGTGTAATTTGAAGAGTTTTCTATACAAGTATCTGTTTGATGTACTGGTACTTCATAGATTGGAGTCAGAGAAATCAGTGGCTTCTGAGAACCTAGATTGATGAATATGCCTTGAGTTTCCTTAGGTTATTTCAGATTAATACTCGCTTATATCCTCGTCAGTTATTGGTTTTAGATAGTTACGGACTGATAGTTCAGAAATGTTAGAGGGCTTGCCCACATGTTGCCAGTTCTTTTCTGCAGATAGGACCTTGATAGGCTTTAGCCAAGAAGCCATTCCAAAAACAAAACATAGTTTAGTTTTTTCATATTCCTCAAGAATGATTCCTGAATCGTGCAAACAACCATCTGATTGTGGTTCATCTCCAAACAAAGCCAGAAACAGCCGTCTAAGTTTTTGTCTTGGGATTACGTGGACACTGGCACTAATCAGACGTGTTTATGCCAAAGTACAATTGAACTCAATCAAGCTACATGTTTCTCCAGGATTAGCTTAATTTACTTAATTTCTTTGTTAAGGATATTTTCTCTCTATCATTTCTGTTGGCAAATATGCCTTCATTTATACTCCCTCCGGTTGTTAATGTAAATCCCTAATTTAATTAAATTAAGAAAGTTAGTTAAATTAGTTAATATGACATATATTTTCTAAAACACCCTAGTCATTTTCTCTAATTCTCTACATCTCTTTCCCTTGGTAATTATTAAATTAGAAAAAAATTGACAAATATGATAAATATGTCTTACATTGAAGACCAAGATAATCTCTCCAGTTAGATATTACATTAATGACACCGAAGAAGTATTAATTTTCTGCTGATCAAGTAAATAGTAACATTTGTTCAAAATCAATGTTCCAATTGCAGGATCGAAGCCGGGTTCGCAACTTGCTATAGGTAATAAATAAAGTAATGCTTTCAATTTAATTGCTTCTACAATTAATATTACAAAGATTTTAAGTTTTTATGTTCTAAATGCGACCATTTCGGCGAACTGGGGCTTGCTCTAATCTCGGTTTTGATTATTTATATTTGCAAGAAGCGTTTGAACGAGAAAATGGGAAAATCTTCGAGAGGGGGAAGAGATTATCATGATCACAATCTTCAATCCCTCATAAGAAACTATGGCTCTTTGGCACCAAAGAAATATAGTTATTCGAAAGTTAAAAGAATGACAAAATCATTTTCAAACAAATTGGGGGAGGGAGGGTATGGTGTTGTATACAAAGCAAGCCTACCCGATGGTCGTCTTGTGGCGCTTAAAGTGATAAGGGAATCAAAAGGAAGTGGAGAAGAATTTCTAAATGAAGTTGCAAGTATCGCCAGAACCTCCCATGTCAATATAGTCACTCTCCGGGATTTTGCTTTGAAAGGAACAAAAGAGTACTAATTTATGAATACATGTCAAATGGTTCCTTGGATAATTTCATTTATAAAAGAGGATCTCCAAATGCTTTTTGTACCTTAGAGTGGAAGGTATTGTTCCAAGTTGCTATTAGCATTGCTCGTGGGCTTGAGTACTTGCATCGGGGTTGTAACACGAGAATTTTGCACCTTGATATCAAACCCCAAAACATCCTCTTGGATGAAGAATTCTCCCCCAAAATATCCGATTTTGGATTAGCTAAAATATGTCAAAAGAGAGAGTATTGTGTCAATACTGGGCACAAGAGGAACAATAGGGTTCATTGCACCGAGAACTATTCAACGAGCATTTGGTGGTGTTTCTCACAAAGCTGATGTCTATAGCTATGGCATGTTAGTCCTTGAAATGGTTGGAGGAAGGAAGAATTATGACAGTGGAGGCTCACAAACCGACGAACAGTATTTTCCAGATTGGATTTATAAGGATCTTGAACATGGTAAGCATCCTGCTAGTTCGGAGTAATCACAGTGGAAGATGATGAAATGGTAAGGAAGATGACTTTAGTGAGTCTATGGTGTATTCAAACAAATCCATTTGATAGACCAGCTATGAGTCAAGTGGTAGAAATGTTGGAAGGACCCCTTCAATCGTTATCAGTTCCTCCAAAACCATCCCTTCAATGTCCTACAAAATCACCGGTTACACAATTGTCAAGTGGATCTTCCCAAGAAGTGACTCGCACAAATTCAATAACCAGTTAACTTATATACTCTACCTACTGCTGAGGCCAACTCAACTTTCAACTTCGAATCGTATTGGTAAATTCATGATAATCGCCAACCATTGCTTCCCTTTCTGTTTATTCAAGTTGTATTTTCTAAATTATGTCCTTCCGCTCATAAGTCCTATATATTCTTCTGTATTTAGGACGCATTCAATTATAAATCCCTTTTTCTAAAGACACTACATCATTATTATGTTAGGGTAAGAAAATAATTACATGTACATGTATTTATCAAATTTAGATACTGTATATCTAAATCTAGACATTTTGTGTACCATCATGCAGTTCAGGATTAGTATATGGATGCCGAAAATTGTCATATAAATATGAGATATTACTAAAGTCATCTATGTTAAAGAAGGTAAGAGTATTCTAACTGCATCTATTGATGAATCACCAAATATGAGAGAGAGAGAGAGAGAGAGAGGCTTGATGGCCATCTTATTGGCCGATGCAAGGCATGTGCAGTTCAAGGCATGGTGAAGACTTCCATATCATTCATATATATATATATATATATAGTATACAGATGTACTGTTTATATTCAAAATACAGCAGTTCCTCAAAGTTGTGCTCAATATTTGGTTTGAGTAAAAAGGAAGGATTTAGTTAAATATCCCCCTCAAAATTGCACTTTATTGAAAAAGAACTAGAAAATGGAAGGTGGGTCTTTATGGTCAGTGTATCCTTTGATTCTAAGGGAACTACAAAAGGATATTTATGAACACTCATTTTCCCCACTTTAAGAAAAGGACCATGAATGTGGTGAGGTACCTCTCATCTCATCATTTTCATTATCCCATTTGTTTTCTTAAATGAATGTATTTAAAACACGTTTCATAGATACAGTAGAGAAAGTCATCAATGACAGTAGCACTCAGCTCAAACAGTGAGTAAGAAATTCGAGATACTTACTTGCAAAAATATGCTATTCACTGATCCGTGTAGAAATTTTCCTGCTCGTCTTCCGCCAATTAGCTGACGACTTGAGAGCAATCCAGGGGGACGTGTGTGTTTGTACATTAACTTTCTTTATCCCTCTGCTCAACTTCCATTCTCTGCTGGAGATCTGCCTGCAAAATCCAAGTTGAAGTCTAAGTTTTTTTGTCAAATAGAAACAACTAAACAGATTTATGATTTCATTAATTTTGTCAACATAATCTAATTTCAAGAAAAAAACAAAAATGTTGTATTTACCAGTTTGAACTTCAAATCTGCAATTGTCTGTCGTCTTTGATGCGCAAAAAAATTCAGTGACTGAGACAATAATAAGCAAATCAGACCCACGTGGAGAAGGGAATACACGTAGAAGCAAATACATAGAAGGAAATGTTTGTTGTGGAAGCGGGATATATAGAGCGAATCGATTATACTAAAAAATCACAATGCTAGAAAATAAAGCTTCTATACGTAATTTAATAATATAATAAATCACAACTACTATATCTAATTGCAGCTAATAATAAGTAACGGAGGACTACAATAAAAGGAACAAGACAACAATAAGAGAAATACTTGAATCTAATTTCATTCCAATAATCTTCATGTGAAATAATACATAGGAAGGAGAAACTATAATGTCTTATGGAAGACAACTTTGAGGGATGATCTATGAGGGAGGGGGTACCTATATTTATACTAAAACAATACCCCCCTTGCTAAGACTTAAGCGATGTGGGACCTGGGAGTCTTGCCCCAAGAGTGATTTACTGGTTATATATAAAAATGCTGATTTAATCCTCTCTTTTTAACCGGTTATTTATTTGGTCCACAAGAGTAAATGACTTGGACGATTGTTGGTAAAAAATAAAAAATAAAAAAATAAAAAAAAAAAAAAGAAGAAGAAGAAGAAGAAGAAGAGAGGAGTGGATGATGATGTGAACAGCTGAGAGGCGACAGTGTGTGTATATATGTAATTCATTTTCATTTGGTAAATCACTCTTGGGGACTAGATAAATAACCGGTAAATCACTCTTGGGTTTTACGTAATTCATTTTTTTCACATCATTGTCCAATCCTCTTCTTGATTTAATGTTGGACGATGATGCGATGTAAAAAATGAATTCATTTTCATTTTCATGTTGGACGATGATGTGATGTTTAAAAAAAAAAAAAAAAAAAAAAAAAAAAGAGGATTGAACTGCGAGGCTTTCTGATTTAATTCGTGCCATGTACCAAATGAAATGAATTACATAAAACCCTTCGACCAATTTGTCATTTGGCTAAAAAAAAAGTGAAAAAGCTAATGTGATGGTGATAGAGAAGCTTTAAAAAGTGGCTTCAACTATAAGTAACTTTTTTTTCCTTTTTTTTTTTTTTTGGTAATAAGAGAGGCATCCGCCATAATATATTAAGAGAAAATCAAATACGGGACCAAGTCCCATACAATCAGATAAAAACACTGTCCTTAGATGATCAGGACAATTAATCAAAGTAGAAGAATGAGAAAATCCTTCCTTAGCTAAAGCATCTGCTAGACCATTTCGCAGTCTTGGAGCATAAAGAAAACTTTTTTTCCTGAAGCGCATCAGCCACAGATACTTTCCCAAACACCATGATTTCCCTAGAAGTAGATTTTTTCCCTTAAGTCCATCAGCCACCAGCCATTAGACTTTTAGCCTGATTTGCTGTTATCACATACATGCTCTTAAGCGGTGATACTGATGGGGTAGTCACGGCAAACAAAAACAAGCCTGGATGATTACTCACAAAAACAAGCTAAATCAAAACTTTGGTTTCAAAGTCAAACAAATGACGATCTCAGGACCTTCACATACTAACGAAAATGGCGATGGAGATTAAAAATGTAAACTCTTTAAGTCTCAATAACCCAAAAGCACATAATATTATCATTATAGCGATAAGGTGTAAATTTGTCTCGAAAATATTCTCAAATAAGTAATGTTGTCAGGAAGTTTTTTTAGTTTTAATATCGATCTAAAAGTTTTAAAATGTAGAAATGTATTTTTTTTTTTTTTTACCATGGTATTACTTACATGATAGCCACATACTTTCTTACTTTATGAACTTATCCTTACACCTCATCCCTTCTCCCTTTCTCCCCCTCATTCACCCTCTCTTTTGTCAAAAAAAAAAAAAAAAAAAAAAAAAAAAAAAAAATCACTCTTTCTAAGAAAAACAAAAAAATTCTTCCCTTCTTTGATGGTTCGCCCCCACTCACATCCATGGAAATATCTCGCCACCATATTTTGGATCTCTTAAATAAAAGATGCAGTTAAGATGATTTATGGGCTTCTTGTTCTTTGCTTTTTGAAGGGCCTAGTTGTTCGTCTCTTGGAGCTTGAGGTTTCGTTAAGCATGGACCTTTCAAACTGACTATGACATTTGGACGAATGAGTGAATAACACTAGACGAGAAGTTGTGTTAAAACTATAAGAGGAAATGGCTCTCATGCTCTCTCACCAAAAGACTCAACTGGTGCCTTCCTCAATAGAAGAAGATGATTTACTCTCAAGGAGTTTGAAGAAGATTAAAAATGTGTCACCCAGATACAACGAGATACTTCAAATGACCCACTGGCCTAAATTAGGAGGCAACCCCACTATTTACAACGCAGGAGGCCCCTCATTCGTAGACAAGCTGAAAGGAACATGCAGAGATGAAGAAATTCCTGAGGAGGAGGGCAAACAAGATGTGGATTCCATCTCAGATGACTCCATGTCCATGAAATCCCTGGATGCTTCGGAGATGGAACATGTGGAAGGGAAATATAAGACTCACTGAGAATCCAATAAGGAACTTTCCTACATTTAGTTTTTCTCACTCAATGAAAAAAGTCTATACAAGGCTTGGAACAAGGTTGTCATCCTGAAAGTCCTAGAAAGGAGCATTGGCTTCAGAGCTCTAGAAAAAAGACTAGAGTCTATATGGGCTAAAAAAGGTATGATAGCTTTGATTAACATTGGCCACGGTTATTATATTGTGAAATTCACAAATAGGGAGAACTACTTTAATGCGCTTATGGGAGGGCTTTGGATGATTTATGACCACTACTTAACTATCAAACCATGGGAAGCTAATTTTAGACCTAATGAATCTTCAATTGAAAAAGCCACCGTCTAGGTGAGACTCCCAAAGGTGCCTCTCAAGTATTACAATGAAGAGTCATTAACGGTGATTGGGAATAGAATATGAAGAGTACAAAAGTTGACATGAATACTTTATGTCAACTCAAGGGTCATTTTGCCAGAATTTGCGTCCTCATAGAGCTTGGCAAACAGTTGATGTAGGGGTTCTACATCGATGGTAAAGCATTTTATCTTGAATACGAAGGGTTGCATCTATTATGCACAAACTGTGGTAACTACGGCCATAGGTTTGAAACATGCCCTTAGTATAACCATCAAAATGAGGAAGTACAGGAACCCTCTAAGGAGGAAAACAAAATTCCCGAGCATCAGAATGCGACCCAGAACCCGATGGAGCAATGGAGGATTGTCCAGAAACCATGCCGGCAAGACAAAACTGTAGAAACATCTATTATCCTAAATTAGGATCCAATTTGTTGTTTTAGCCAATGATATTAATGCTAATCACATCCCTGATGAGGAGATTATACAAGAAAATGTGGTCCATAGCACTTATCATACGGAACAAAGGCAACAACAACGACCTGGCGTGAACAGACCATAGCACAAAAAAGAGGTAGTTGAGGGAAGCAATACAAAACAAATAAGGCGTTAGAGGTGTCGGAGGAACGAGCATTACCTATAGTGGTATAGCATAGGCACATAAGGGTGGAAAAAGGTCTAGAAAGATGTCAGGAAAAGATATGGGATAGGGAGACAAAGTTCTAATGATCACAATGGGAAAGGATATTAACTCCGTGTAGAAAGAAGAATTGGAAGATTGCAGTTTAAGGATTGAAGTTGACCGTGGTATAGAGAATTCTATAAGCGTGCCTATGACTTCCTACTTCATACCACATGATCCAGGTGATAGTGTCTGTGCAAGGACTATACCCATCCAAGATGCTTTTAGGCTCGATCCAATGAGCCCAATGGAGGATGATGGTCTTACCACAAAGTAAGGAGGGGACATTGAGGTTTGTATGGTTCCAAAGACACCTCTGTGAAAGAGGCCCATTGCGGAAGTTTTTTTTAGGCCCATTATTCTTATATTTATGGTTTTTATGGATAAACTCTTATTCTGGAATAATAGAGGTTCATGTGGTTCGGCCCTCTATCAAAACTTACAAGCAGTTTTAAATGGACCAAAGCCCATTCTAGTCGTGCTAGTCGATACGAGATGCTTCGATGAGTAACAACAACATTATCTTCTTCACCTGTGTTATGACAAATTCGAAATGGTTCCAAACATTGGTCTATCTGGCGAATTTATGGTGCTCTGGAATAACAACAAAATACAAGTTATAGTGTTAAAAAAAAGACAGACAGTACCTCCATCTCCATTGCTCCTTACCAGGTATGTCTGATTTCATTCTAACTTCAGCGTATGTTCTGCCTCAATTACATCACAGGACTGTTTTTTGGGAAAAGATACGGTACCATGCTACCAGAATTTTTACACCATCGATTGTGTTCTGTTTCCTTCAGAAAGAATTGGTAGTTCCAGATGCAATCGGTAGAGAATTAACTTGTTCCAAAACAAAATAGGCCAATTGGGTTAACGGATATGGGGGTTTCTGCTCCAAAATTCACTTGGAGTGGACCTCGTACAAGGGGTTGCTCTAGATTGTTTGAGAGATTGGATAAAGCCTTTGCTAATAAAGAACTTCTATCCTCACTGACAAATTGTGTCATTAATATTCTTCCAAGAACTAGATTCTCATATCATAAACTGATCTGCCTTGATTTGGGGCTAGCATCAGGATGTATTAACCAAAGACCCTTCAGATTTGAAGCTCTGTGGATGGCTCATGAGGACTTCAACAATTTCATGTCGAATCAATGGCATCACAATGATGGTCTGGAACTGAATTTGAACAACTTCAAAAAAAAAACAAATTGTAGCATGGAACGAGACACTTTTGGATCAAGAGAAAAGACAAAGAAGATAATTCTCGCAAGACTTCATGGGATCCAAAATTCTCCTTCCTATCCGCATTCAAAATTTCTCAATAATCTAAAGGACCAGCTAGAGGAAATCTTAAAGTGTGAAGAGATTAAATGGTTCCAGAAATCCAAAAGTGAGTGGATCACAAAAGGAGATAGGAATACTAAATACTATCACCTTAAAACAAGCACGAGAAGGCACCGCAATAGAATTTTGTCACTACAAGATGGTTTAAGGAATTGGTTGGAAGATGAAGAGGAGATCAGAAATCATGTGGTGAATTCCTTCAAAACTTTGTTTCAGAGGAGTCACCTACTAGTAATAGTCTCGAAACAATTAGTAATTTTCCATTAGTAGATTGTTTACTCTTGGAATCTCTGGCTATTACTCTATTGGAAAAAGAAATTCCCGAAGCGGTCAAGTCTATGGGCCCTTTCAAGTCACCTGAAGTTGATGGCTTCTTACCCTTATTTTATCAAAGAAACTGGGACTTGATTGGTCCTACATTATTTAATTTTGTTCAGGGTGCTTTCGATGGGAGTATTGACATTTCAAATGCTAACAAAACTCTCATTTCTTTCATTCCAAAGAGAGATCAACCGCAAACTTTTGGTCATTTTAGACTAATCTCATTGTGCACACTTTAATATAAATGCATTGTGAAAACCCTAACTCTTAAGCTATGAGAAATTATGGACGAGCTGATCTCCCCATTCCAAGCAAGCTTTATCCAAGGCAGGCATATTTAAGATAACATCATAGTGGTTCAAGAATACCTCACAAAACGAAGAAGGCTAAACGGAAGCATGGGATCATAACCATGAAAATTGACCTAGAAAAGGCGTTCGACAAAATTAGTTGGAGCTTCATCAAGGAAGTTCTTTCAGATGCCGGGTTTGAAAATAATTTTATACCAATCGTCATGAGATGTATTTCTAGCATGTCCTACAATGTGCTATGGAATGATGCCATTATGGAATTCTTCCAACCTAGAAGAGGTATTGGACAAGGAGACCCGTTATCCCCATTCCTTTTTGTTCAGTGTATGAATAGATTATCCCACCTTATAAGTGATATGATCTTTCCTGGGCAAGTGGAAGCTTGTTTATATGACAAAGGTGGGGCCAAAATCTCCCACTTGATGTTCGCTGACGACCTATTACTTTTTGTTGAGGCATCTGAGGAACAAGCTATTTGTACGATAGAAACTCTTAATCTATTTTGCACTGCTTTGGGGGAAAAGATTAATGTTAACAAATCCTCAATCTTCTTTTCTCTGAAAGTTCCTACTTACTTAAAGGGAAAGATCACAAGCATATTATGCATGAATATATCTACTGAGATAGGGAAGTACTTGGGCTTCCCATTAACGAGACAAAGGAAGAATAAGGAGACATTCCAGTACATCGTGGATTGGGCTAAAAGTAAGCTTTCAACTTGGAAAGCAAACTGTCTATCAAGAGCAAGAAGATTAACACTTGCAAAGTTAGTTATCAACACAATCCTCATTTACCCAATCCAAGTGGCTCAACTTCCGTCTAGCATATGCAATGAGATTGAACGACTCCAATGTAACTTCGTCTAGGGGAGCACAGATAGTAGAAGGAATTTCCAATAGTGATCTGGGAAAGATCACACTACCGAAACCATATGGTGGACTGGGCCTCAAAAAGCTATCATCTGTCAACAGAGCCTTTGAGTCAAAGTTAGCTTGGAACTTAATCAAAGGCACTGATGGTCTTTGGTATGATACCCTTCATAAGAAATACATGACTAAAAGTAATGCTTCCCTATTGAACATAATACCAACAAACTCAGACCTATAGAAATTTATTTGCAAGCAAAGTGATATTGTTGATGCTCGTACTAGATGGATGATAAGAAATAGGAGATCAGTTAACTTCTTGTGGGATTTTTGGCTTTTTCTGAACAAACCGATTCAAGATCTTTGTTGTAAACCTCTATCCATTGAATAGGAGGGAAGTAAGGTCTTCGATTGGGCTCTACATGGTGCATGAGATTTCTCAAGACTTGCCAATATAGTACATAGTCAGGAAATTCAAAGCCTCATTGCTATTTTACCTCCTATAGATGGAGCTGGTGAGGATATCATGTTATGGAACGGCACATCATATGGGTTTTTGTCTTTGTGAAAAACACCTATTTTATAATTGAAACTCCGCCAACTCATTGTTACAACAAAACCTATAAGGATATCTGGACTTGGAATGGTGCTGAGAGAATTAGAGGCTTCTTGTGGCTAGCTTATTGCAATAGACTTGCTACTAATGAATGGAGAAGCAAATGGTCACACACCTCATCTATCTACCACTACTGTAATGCCAAATCAGAGAATGAGATACATATATTTCGAGATTGTTGCAAAATAGATTTGGTTGGAACTAGTTACCCAAGATATTTCATAGACTTTTTCTCTTCATCCCTTAAAGATTGGATGTCCTTAAATATAAACAAGGAATTAGGTATATTTGTTACTAAGCATTGGAATCTCATATAGGGGGTCACAAAAGTATGGTTGCTCTGGAACTGGAGAAACGAATCCACATTCAAAATTGACTTCCTAAAATCAATTAACTATGTACAATTCTCAAGAGGACATGGAAATTGTTCTGCCTTCTTCTTTCTGATGATGACAGGCAATGAATTCAAAATATCCCAAGCCTTACCAAGTGGATTCCCCCTGCAACAAATTGGCATAAACTAAACGTCGATGGAGTTGTGTTATTGACAAATAGAAATATGGGCTGTAGAGGAGTCATTAGGTACTCAAGAGGTAAAGGGTCTTAGGCTTTACTCATATTCTGGACTTTGTGGGGCTTACGATGTAGAAGAGAGGGCGATTTTATTGGAGCTTCAACTAGCCTGGGATGAAAGACTTAGGACCCCATTAGTTGAATCTGATTCCAAGTTACTCATGGACAAATTACTTCAGGAGAAGGACGACTCTCCTATGGTGTTCTTGCAAATTAAATCCTTGCTTTCTAGAGACTGGACGGTTAAACTTCAGAAGATACTGTTGGTCGATTTCCTTGATGGCAAGTGAACCAGTCAAACAAGTAATAAAGTGTGAGTAGAGTATCGTCCCACAGAGACTGAGATACCAAGAAGTGACGCTCGATTGCTATGATAGTTGCACAAACGTAAAGTAAATATGATTAGTTTGAGAGGTTTTTGTATTTATGCTAATAACGAAAATAAACAGTATCGAAGTTTTAAGAAGATATCGGTAGAAGTTAGGTGAACTCGGAATCACCCTTAAGTGCATCAATCTCCTAGTTGCTCTACCCATTGCTATAGCATCCATGCTGCACAGCATCCACAATGCTACAGCATAGCTACTAACTACAAGGCTATTCGGTTAACCCACTACTATAATCTATCGAAGCTTCCGCGTCCGATACATATGATACTAACTATACTCCTTCCATATTCCTATGGCAACTTTCTAGTTAGATTTTCATTACACACAGGGTGTCATGGTTATGAGAGGTAGACTCATTCCTGAAGCCTACAATAATAGGTCAAGCCTTGCACCGGCTGCCTAGCAAACACTGTTTCTCAGAGGTCTAACCTCGACTCCTTGCCAGTAAGCTGAGGCCACAAATCTAGCCCTTAGCTTCCGCTAATCGACTAGTAATTTATTCACTGATAAGCAAACCGAATCTATTAAATTAAGAACTTACAACTGGGTTCATTTAACACTTAAGGATTCATCCTCGTTCAGCCATAGGAAAATCAGTTCATGACTGACGAGGAAAACACAAAACAAATAGTAACAGAATGATCCATGATCTAAATACTAAAATAAAGGAGAAAACAGAAAGCTTGACGAAGTTCCGATGGCGTGAAAGAAGCCCTGTCATGTCACCACTCCACGTCTTCTTCTCTCCATCATACTGCAAGGAAGGGTGCTGGGTTATCCTAGAATTCTCATGCCTTGTGAAATCTCTCACTCTTCTTTTGAGTCTGCCGAATGTGTAATCTCCTTTTGGGCTCTGTGCGACTCTCCTCCTAGGGTTGTCTTCCTATTTCCTTTTATAATCAGCCTTTCTTATGGCGCAAGTTCCAGCGAGCTAGGCTTTCCAAATTTGTCGAGGTCCATCGCATCTTCTGTCCTTAGTAGATTGATTCTGCTGATCCTATGGGATTCTTCAAATCTTTCAGTTTTGATCCTCCGCATCTTTTATTTTATTACATCAACAATCTACCTGTCGTTCTCGACCTTCTTTATTCCTGAAATTATCTAGATAAAAAGGTCTAAAAATATGCCGCATAGCATTGCGTCCTTTACTTTGCTATAGCTTTCATGATACCTTTTATTGCATTCCGAGTTGCTGTTAGAATGTTGTAGCATAGTATCAGCTTTGCTATACGTTCTTTCTTAAAAATCATGTAAATTGCTCCTTTCGTAGCACATGTTTAGGATGTAAATGGTTTCTATCCTTCAGTTCCCTATATCATGAATATATGCCTTTTTGCTTGGATTGATTGTAGTTAAGCTTATATTTACCATACAATTCAGTCATGAAATATAGGGAAAACATGGCATAAATTGTGCTCATCAGATACTAAGGACACAAAATTCACCGGCTAATGCACTTGCTAAAGATGGTATTTCGCGATCTTCCATGTTGAATGTTTGTCCATACACTATAAGGACTATATTCAATAATGATTGTATGGGACTTGATCCCCTTTCTTTTTACATTAATATATAGGGGTTGATGCCTTTCTCTTTTCACACCCAAAAAAAAAAAAACTGACCGAAAATGGTCTAATAAAGAATGATTCCAATTGGAACAAAGGTTAGTCCAAGACATCACACTAGCAACCAATATAAACATTGTAATTTGAATCCAAATTGCTAATCGATCATCTCCTCATTGTAGAGGCAAATATGTTATACCTAGAATCACTAGGCGGAGTTGGTTCACTTACTTTCTATTGCTTTATCAAAGATGAAATTATTTAGGTTCTTCCACTCAACTAATTTTGCGCATGCTTGAACCTTTCTTTTTCCCAGTTAGAACTTGCTAGATTCTAACAGGCACTAAAAATCAAGGTTAGCGATCAATAGGTAGAATTCAAGAGGCCTTTGTTTCCTCAATAGCTAAAAACCCTTTTAGTCACTAGAACTAGACTTTGGAAAGGAAAAAAATTCATATCGATCATGGATTTTTGTTTATAGAAGACAAAGATTAATTTTGGGAAACGTAGGGCCTCGTGATCTTTGTCTCAGTCTCGCCATTGTCAAGCTAAAGAACTTGATTTCTCCGAATCAGAACATTTCTTGCTTTAGCGACATCGGAATGTTGAACCCATTTGAAATCTTCTCGTTAAGGTTGTAACTGGTGTTATATAAAAGACTTTAAAATTTGAATATAACCAATTTTATAAGGGTTAGGATCCATGTAATCAAGATGGGACAATGAACATACAACAATTCTACACAAGAGAGTAAAGATTATAACTCACAATAAATGAGAATCAGATGCAAGAAAAATAATGAAATTCGAGCTCAACAGATGTTGTCTCCTTAAAACAATCTGTTCCCTCTATACTAATGCCCAAGGATCATGAAAAATTGTCTCCTAAGGTAGAATGGATTACGTCTCCATAATGATGACACTATCAATCAGGAGCCCCCACGAACACAACCAAATGCCAAAGAAATCACACCCAAGAGATTATGGTAAAATGCAGTGTATTGTATGTGTGAGAGCAAACTATTGAAAAATCAAGTGGATATTCTGTCACATGCACGTTTATCTCTAGACAAAAAAACAAAAAAATGGTTAGATTGACTCCCATCGACGAACTAATGCGACGGACCGACGGTGGCGAACCAGTACTAGTTCATTGGAGAAACCGCACGCAACGTTTCGATTTAAAAAAAATTAGTAGTTAAAAATTCGAAAACAACCAAAATCATTACTGGCACTGGTTAGGAGAAACACAGAGGGGCTTTAGACAAAAACTTCAAAAAAATATTTAATAAAAATTATTGTTAATCTCACACGCACGCGTGACGATCGAACCGACCCCGGCTTGATGGATGGGCGGCAAAGGTGGCTTGCGCGTGGTGGACCAAGGCCCACCTACATCATCTCTCCTCCAAAAAAGTGGTGTGCCCCAAGAGGCAATTTAGAGAGTTGAAGTGGAGGCTTATAAACCCTTCTATTTCTCATATCTTGTCAAATGTGGGACTTCTACCCATATACTTCTTTCACCTTCCCTATTCCTCTTCTTCTCCCACCCACTTCTTATTCATAACCCAACAACTGGCTTTTGCCACCGCTGCTGGTAGCGGGGTATCTCCATGGATGTGAGTGGGAACAAACCATCGAAGAAGAAGGGAAGAAACTTTCTGTTTTCCAGAAAGAATGAATAAGGGAGAGGGGATGAGGTGGAAAAGTAAGAAACAAGTGGCTACTAGGAAGAGGATACTCTCATAATTCTTTTTCAAGTTAAGTAGTAAATCTTCCTGGAAGTATAGGTCTAGAAGCAATGTTGCTCGGGAAGTTTTTGTTAGCTCCCAATGTTTTGATGATAACAAAGGTTTAAGTTTTGAAAGTCTTGAATTAGGTTTAATAATTTTTGAAATTGATTCTCAAGAATATATAATGATTCTCGAGAATTACCATTATACTAATCATTTTGGCTTAGGATTCGGAAGCAATTCTTGAGAATTGATCAAGGATTCTCAAGAATGGTATTACGAGTTGGCTATTGCAAGCGTATGATTCTCGAGAACAATTCTCGAGAACTGGTAAGGATTCTCGAGAATGCGTAGTTGGAATCGCATAACAGAAAAACCTCTTGATGTGATTCTCGAGAATTCGAAATCAATTCTCAAGAATGGCTCTCGGGAATCAGTAAGGAGATTCTCGAGAATGGATGGCAAGTGTTCTAATATCTCTCTTCTGTGTTTTAAGTTAAAACGCAATTCTCGAGTATGAGTGTAGAGATTCTTGAGAATACTCTAACTACTAGTGTTTGCGAAAAACTCTTAACGTATCATTCTCGAGTATCTAAAATGTAACTCTCAAGTATCATTGAAATATGCTTTCTGAAATAATATTTTCCTCTATAATTCTCAAGAACCAAATGAACAATTCTTGAGAATACACATTGGCATTTTAAATCTCCGCTCTCATAAACTGTAAATCATTGATTATGACTTGGGTGCTTCATGTTATTGATTTATACTCCCTCTGGTCCTTATTATAAGGCACCAACTAACTTTTCTCATAAACCAATAAAAACAGTTAAAGTCAATAAAGTTGCCCTACAATTTAAGTAACTTCCAATATTACCCCTACTAATTGCACTAAACTCTAATATTATATTAATTATTACTCTCACACACTACCCTCATTAATTATGGGCAGACATGGAAACAAATAATTAATTCTCATTGGGAACAAGTAAGTACCTTATAAAAAGGACCAAATAAGCTTGCTAGTTGGTGCCTTATAATAAGGACCGAAGGGAGTACCTCTTTTAACCAAGTTTAATTAGTTTGTTAGTGTTTTTCAGATATGATTAACATGTTTTAATCATCAAATTTTCATAAAGTAAATTTGTGTCAGAAGCATTTAATGCAACTCAGAAAAGCAGAGCAATAATCAGTATTAGTCCTCTTAGCGAGACGAAGACATTCCTTCGAGGCATACCTATTCCAGCTAATTCCCTGAATCACTCTCTGCACAAGTACGCCGATGGCAGACGCATTTAATGAAGCAACGGTCGATTATTTACAAACGGAGTGCACCTGTGCCTAACGGAAAACTCGAAGAGTCTCAATGGCTAGTTTGCGAAGCTTCACAACGGCATTAATGGCAAACGCTATAAAAGGTCATCATATTCAATTCTGCCAACTACTGAAACGCTGTGCAATTAATTCTACTCAACTACTTCTAGTTGTTTCATTAACTGAGCTAATATCTTCGGATATTTACATCGTACTTCAGTGTTCATCATTTATCTACTCGTGAGGAGTTTAAACACTATTTGATTATCCTTTTAGTTGTTAAATCTTAAGGTTGTGGAACCTCTAGTGTGGGTGTACGATTGCAACTTGTAAGGGGGAGTGAGTCCGAGTGTGAAAGGATTATCCTAAGTTACAGAGTGTGTTATTGTATTCGTATTTAAAGAGTTAGTGGAAATCTCAATGTGTGCTGGGGACTGGACGTAGGTCAAAGTATTAGACCGAATCAATATAAATTGTTCTGTATCTATCTCTCTTTCTTTGTCTCTGTTTTACTTGCATTTGTGTTTAACTTGCAAAAGATTTTTTACATCACCTATTCACCCCCTGGTGATATTCCATCCTCAGTTTTTTTGTCCCAATATTGCTCAGAAGTTTCAAAACGTAGCAATGTTACCCTATTCTCGTTAAAAATTAACGTTGACCGTAAAAAAATTGACGTTAACTCAAGTTAACTTTTTAATGAAAATGAGCAACATTGCTATATTCTGAAATTGTCGGGGCAACATTGAGACAAGAAAAACTTATTTGGTAACATTGCTCCTCAACGAAAATTTTCGGGGCAAATTTGCTACTTAACCCTTTATTTTCTCGCTTTACTTCTTAGAATCTCATCTCCATCGTCAAATTAAAAAATGAATGGTTCAGATTGAATATTTTATAAAACTATTATCATAGGGTTTTATAGTTTATTTTAAAAAATTTTGTTTGCATTGCGTTATGAATTGTGGGGATAAAATTTAAATAGTTTAAATTTTTTATTTATGTTTAAAATAGACGTTTTATGAAATTTGAACCACCCATTTTTTTAATTTAATGATGGAGATGAGACTCGATGAAAAAAATAGATAAAGGATTCTGAGAGAACCCAAACCCATGGCTACTATGAAAGTAATCATGGTCGAGTCAAAAAAACGGTGGTTAAAAAGTGGACAATATTACTACTTTTTGAAATTTTTGGGAGTGACATTCAGACAAAAAAAAGTTAGGGCAACATTGCTTATTCACCAGTACATCTAGGACAAATTTGCATCTTAACTCTATTATTATATATTTAGATCGCAACAAAAATTAAAAAAAAAAACACATATGAAATCAAACTTAGATGATGCGCAAAAATTATTTTTCAAATAAAAAAATAAAATATATTCAAAATTCATATCGCATCATGTTAAAAGCATTGCAGGCATATGGGATATGGGATATGGGATATGGAACCCGCTATGATACCACATGTTGGGAATTTACTCTAAATAAAAATCATATGAGCATATAAAATTCCTTCACTATTAGAGTTGTAGGTGTTTGATTTGAGAGGATAGGAAAGAGGGGATGGGAAGGAAGGGTGTGTTACTTTGTTTGGTTTGTTAGAAGGAAGGGGAGGGGAAAATCATTTGTTTGGATTAAAAGAGGAGGGAAACGATGGTTTAAGATTTTGACTCTCCTCCCCTCCAAAATTTAAAACCAAATAAGGGGAGGGGATCATTTTCCTTTCCCTCCCATCCCCCCCCCCCCGCGAGGGGGAATCCAAACACACACGTAACGAAAGACTTAAAACCGTAAGTACCTCTCGCCATGCTATAATTTGAAGATGCCATCCACAAAGTTCTCGATCTAAATAGAGACAACTGAAATCATAAAAAAGTATTAGTAGAAAATAATCAAGGTTTATTCTAACGCAAAGATTGGGTACGGTGATGGCATAGGAATAGTTGTCACCGTCAGTGGCACCTATAGGGAGCAAGTATATATTTTCTATGTTAATGCTCTAACCTAGCCTATATTACTTATTGCCCTCCATTCAGGGCTTCAAATAGCTTACCTACCAAACAAGTAACTTGAAACAAAATCTCTATCCAAATCACGTGTGGACCACAATCGAAGATATTTTATCCAAGAACAATAATCAGAAAATATTCAAAATAATTATATGATATCTAAAACATTTAATTTTGATCAAAAAAAATAAACTAATAAAATATAGAATATCCCTTATATAATTAATTAGCAAATATATCTAGATATAATTTGAATAAATAATAAGATATAATATTATCATATTTCATAACATTTCTAACAAAACCTTGATACCAATATGATGACACAATCACATTTGAAATATATACATAAATACATGTCAGAATCAAATGAAAAATTTATAGTGAGTAGCACTTTTTGGACGTTGGGACTTGGGAGATAAAATTTCGGTTAGAACTTGACTACATTGCTGAAAGAGATTGTAATCCTTATCTTGTTTTTTTCTTTTTTCTTTTTTTGGCCAACTCGATACCAATCCAATTACTTCAACTTCATCTCAACTTGGAAGTTAATCTATTTGAGCTACATAATCTCATTGGTTAAAGACCAAAAGCAATTTGATTTCTTTGTCGTGGACTGGAGACTAGCTATAGATTGATGCAGTGTTAATTATTCCGACGGTAGTTTCTTATCAACTGATACGTGACTAATTCAAAATATGGTTAAAAATATTCCAAGTCATGTTGGCTTTGGTATCTGGGTTTTGTTTAAGATGACTGTGGTCCCTTGCCGTTGGAGCAAGATCCTTGAGCATATTTTAGTAGAAAACACAGTCAAACAAGGTTATTGATGATCGAAGACATAAGGGTAACAAAGAGGATTAAACAGAAGTTTCTGCATGGAGAATTTTGAGGATTAAGTACTTTTAGTCTTAATTGCTACAAAATTTAGACATAGGGATGATTTTTATCTCCTTATACATAAATTTCCCTCATAATGATACATCTTGTTTAATCTCTGATCCACTTACATATATTTAAAGAGCTCTATTAGAATGGTCAATGCTTTTTCTTTTTCTTTTTTTCTTTTTTGGCCCTCTGAATGTACAAATAGGTTTAGTTTGTATGTATCTTGAGAGGACAGGGCCAATATAATTATTATGCTTGTTTACCACAGATTAAATAGGATCCCTAGCTAGTTCATTATCATGTTGTGCGATTGAAAAGAAGAGCTTGTTTATATGTATATTAGAGCAGTAGGTGGTCACCAAGGAAGAGTCTTCACACTTAAGCCTCATAACGCCACTTTCAAGGTTTTTCTTGCATCAAGTGTCAAGAATTAATTTAAACTGGACCTTCATTTGAGGTCAATGAGAATTTGATAAAATCTTAAAATCTCAATCACAACTACAAAATACGGATACTACTACCCTAAAAGACGACCCTTTTTTTATTTAAAAAAAAAAAGGAAGTAAAAAGTGAAGGCGGTAGCATTGTTGTAATTATTTACTTGAGTTGGAGACTTTAGGCGTCCTGAAATAGTTTCAGGACGTCAAAAAAGTATTTTTGGCATCGTGAAATTTATTCAAGACGTCTAAAATCAGCATTTTTGGCGCAATTTGGGATATTTAGAGAATTTTTTGACGCGAGAAATTTTTTTTTGGCGTCCTCAAATTTATTCAGACGACTAAAATCAGTATTTTTGTGTAATTTGAGATATTTGGAGAATATTTTGACGCGAGAAAATTTTTTGGCGTCCTGAAATAGGTTCAGGACGTCAAAAAAGTATTTTTGGCGTCCTAAAATACATTCAGGACACCTTAAAATCAGCATTTTTGGGGCAATTTGAGATATTTGGGGAATTTTGTGTGTTTATATACGATGATGTGGAAAAATGAAAAACAATCAAACATTTTTTTAGTAAGATTTTCAATTCAAATCGATGAAGAATTTATTTCTTGTTTAGAAAAATCTAATCTAAAGTTGATTCAATCACGTAAAAGATTAACTATAAATCAAGTAAATATCGATTATTTTATTTTAATCAAAAAATAGAATATTTTATGGAAGGTATTAAATTATTATATCCAAATAATATTTTTGATGAAGATATTCTTCAAGAAAATTATTGATGAGAGTAGGATTCACTTGTTTTTTTCTTCACTTGTTATTTTAGATTATTCTAAATTGATTGGAATAATAAGCACGAAAATTTTTGGTAATAAGTTATAGATTTGGAACCCTGGATTGTAGATTTAGGGAAGAAGAAGAGTTAGTTCCACATTTTGTTATCTTCCAAAAAGGATAATATTCTTAATAATTATCTTCTAGAAAAACTTCGCGGCAATCATCGTAAATGAACAAAATTATAATATATTAAATATATATTAATATCCATAGATAACCAAGTTCAAATATAAATAATAAAAAATCATACACACACATTATAACTCAATTTATATTAATATTAAATATATATTAATATCAATAGATAACCAAGTTCAAATATAATTTTGTATAAAGCGGTTTAATTTGTTTTAATAAACCGCATACGTATACTTAAAAAAGGGAAAAGATTACGGTATTTTAATAAAATACAATATAATTTTTGAAATATCATTGACATTACCAAAATTGATAATACGAATTAATTTACATTCTTTAATATAGGTGTCTCAAATATCTCAAATTGCCCCAAAAATACTGATTTTAAGCGTCCTGAATCTATTTCAGGATGTCAAAAAACTGAACCTATTTCAAGACACCAAAAAAATTTCTGGCACCAAAAATACTGATTTTAGGCGTCCTAAATGAATTTTAGGACGTCAAAAATAATTTTTTAACGTCCTGAACCTATTTCAGGACGCCAAAAATAATTTTTAACGCTAAAAAATTCCCCAAATATCCAAAATTGCACCAAAAATACTGATTTTAGGCTTCCTGAATGAATTTCAGGACGCCAAAAATAATTTTTTGACGTCCTAAACCTATTTTAGGTCCACAAAAAAATTTTAGAATGTGGTTTTCGTTATATACCAGGTACCCTTAATTAATCTGCACATACGCCTTCCCCTTCTCTCCTCTGCACCCCATCTTCTCTTTCGATATATTCCTACTCCTTCAACACTCTTCAATCTAGCTGGGCGAGGAGATGACGGCGAGGCTGAGGGCAAGGAGACCGAGCAACGAGACGAATCTACAATTTGGAATGAGACAACAGCGAGGGCGAGGAGACTGAGCAACATGTCGCCGAATATGCACTTTAACAAGAGCCGCCATCGATTTCATCCAAAACGCCACCGCGTAAGTGTTTTTCCGATCGACTCTTGTTAATTTTTCGGATCCGAGAGGGCACCAATTTTTTCGGATCGAAAATCTCCTCGTGGCGCCGAGAGATACTATGAACACCAAGTCTCTTACAGATCTGGAATTACTCTGTTTTTTGCATTCTTGTTCCTTATTCCTTCAAATCGCCGGAATTAGAATGCGAGTTGTTAATTACTTGTTAGGTTTTTTTTCTTTTCTTTTTTTATTGTATCTTCCTTATTGTCTCTATTTCAATGACTCTCTATGTTCTTTTTTTGTTCTTGCTTGGTTTTGGAATTTCTTGTTTGTAACGCAAAAAAGAAAATATTTCGGAATTTGATTTTGATTTGTTCTTCCGTGGCAAGCCCCGCGGGGTTTTTTTTTAAAAAAAAAAACTACAATAAGGCGTCCTAAAATTCAATTCAGGACGCCTTATGTAATTTTGTTTAGGACGCCTTAACAAAATTCAGGACGCCTTATGTAAGGCGTCCCGAATTTTTGTAGGACGCCAAAACTCAAATTTTTTAACGTCCCTGTCGAGACATCCCTGGACGTTAAATGGATCTTATTTTGGTCTTTTTTGTGTTTTTTGTAGTAGTGAATGGCTTCCTTTTTTTTTTTTTTTTTTTTTTTGAAGCAGACAATTTAAATGCTAAAGGCCTCCTTACTGAAACAAAATGAGGGCTTCTTCAAATAGAGCAACAGAGAGATGAACTTGACCTCCTCCCTGTAGCAAACTGTGCAACAGTCAATAGCCAACTTGCTATGTAAGGAGATAATGAGCTTGTTTGGAGCAAGCGTTTAGAGCATGAAAAGTCCAGTAGTATGAGTAATCACCCAATTGCAGAAAAAATCATACTTTTTTGTGTTTGGGCTAGCGTGAAACACAAATGGGCTTCTCTAGAACACGTGTGGAAAAAGTTACAATTCATAACGTTTGGAGAGCATCCACAGCTCTTCCACCTTGGAAGTTACAAACAGGCAAGAAAGTCTAGAGGGAAAAACAGAAAAATTAAGCGCCCAATTGGCACACACTTAATTAGCAGGCAACTTGGAGATATGTGGCTTTCTTGTGGCGACCATTAGCATTGACTTTTTGAACTACTATTGACAGCAAACATCAAACGGTGGATTATTGTTTGCTCAAGTAAATTGCTGAGTTTTGAAGGCCTTGAGAGATTTCCCCCCTTTTTGACGACTCAAAATTCAAGAAAAAAGACTAGTTTGACTTGAGAGTAAACAAGATTCCGACCCTAGATCAAACGATTCAGATTTCATACCGGTGGTGCCCCACAACTAGTAATTAGTATTATTTTGCAGCATGTTTTCTTTAAAAAAATATATATTAAAATTCAATTAAAAAATAGTAAGTCCGATTTTCCTATGTGGTGCCCACAACCAGAAACCTAGCTATTAACACAAGATGCATTAATTAAATGGTTTAATGTTTTTGTTTTTGCTACAGAGAGATTTTTTTTGCCACACCCTTATAAAAGTGAGTAGGTTCCCATTATAAAAGAAGGAGAGAAAATATTATTGAAATCCACTCATTATTATGTGAATATGACAGAAAAAATATTTCTAGACTAAAAGTAGAAATATTAAACCCTTAAATAAATGACCAAAGACTGTTGGACATGGCCAAGTATAATAAATAAAATTGTTAAATGTTATGCGGCCGTCAGGGTCTGACTTTCCTTGGTTAGGATTGACTGAAAGGGAGTGATAAACCGTTAAAAAATTTCCAAGGTGAAATTTCCGCTCCCTGCTGCCTTCTCATCAAAGCATTACCCTCACAGTCCATTTTCTTCTCTCACTGCAATTCATTTCTTCGTCAATGTCTTCCTTCTTCACCCCACGGTTTCTTCTTTCATGCATAACTTTCATTATTCCTTCTGAGTCCTTCGTATTTGATTACCGACGATAGTTATACAGCTTGCAGTACTCTGTACAATTGCGGGAAGATTGAAAACGTTGGGTTTCCTTTCTGGGGACAAGGCCGTCCAGAAGGTTGTGGCTATCCTGAGTTGAAGCTCAATTGTTCAGAAGTTTTGACATTCATAACAATCCGAAGCGTCACATACCTGGTTTTGGATGCGGATCCAGGCCAACATATTCCGACACTCGCTAGATTTGACTACAGGCAAAACTTATGCCCAAATCAGCTTCTCAAGCTTTGACCCTCAGTTGTTTCAAAACTTGTCTGAAACAAAAAATCTCAACCTTTTATATGGCTGTCCGTCAGTCCCTTCAATATACCCCTCACAATTTTCTTGTCCCAAAATTGGGTTTGCTAATCCATTTGTCTTTGTACTGTGGGATAATAATCCTCAAACTTCTGTGTTATGCTCTACAAGCGTGATTGTTCCTGTTAAAGCTCCTACGTCCGAGGTTGATCTTCGGGTTTCAAGCATAGTGCTAGGGATGCTTAAAGATGGATTTCAAATAAAATGGATAGCTTGAATTGTAGAGTGCGATGAGTGTCAGAAAAGAGGGGGTGTCTGTGGCTATGACTGGGGTTCCAATAAGACTGTCTGCTACTACATAAGAGGTAACTCAACGCCTCAGCCTCGGCCTCAGGGGAATTCAGGTACCTCTATCAGTTGATGCCAATTGCATTTTTCCTTTTTCCTACGTGCTATATTTGACACCCATGAATAATTGCAAACAAATCTTTCATTTCTTATACGTTATTATCTATGAGTAGTACTCCATGTTATTGTTAATTTAAGATTTAATTGCAGAGTTGATCAAGGTCTTTTATGTAAAATGTATTTCCTATATTTGTCAATTTTTTATTAATTTACCTCTATTGATGATCCCTCAATAATAATCAAATTAAAGAGAGATTGATGAAATTAAGAAAGAAGATTAGGGTGTTTTGAAAAAAATATGGCATATTAACTAATTAAACTAACTTTTCTAATCTAATCAAGTTAGATAATTAAATCCCTACGATGTTAGTTATGGAATATTATCTCTGTGAATTGTCTGAAGTTCAGTTTGTTTTACGGCATGGTTGATACTAACTAGTTGCTGAGTATTTTCGGTTTCTTTCGAAATATATAATCAGTTTCGGTGTTTTTTAATTTCCGCTTCATTTTTCTGCTGCCTGGATTCAATCAACCCCGAAACAGTGTCTGTGACCATTTTAATTTGTAGTCGTTATCACGTTTGCATCATATTCTTACTTTATTACATTACTTGCTTTCTATCTACAATCTTTCAACTTTCTTCCCGACTTATTGTCTGCGTAATTCATATTGATAAAAATTGTTACAAAGCGATCAATGAGTTAGTCCTTTTTACTATTCAATAGAATATTGCTAAAGAAGTGTCCTCTTGAGTCTTGAGTTCGAGTCCCAGAAGAGATATTTGTATTTGGAGAGAAAGCCACAAACCTAAAGCCGAATATTAGTTGAAAATATCAAAAATGAATATTGCTAACAAAGTTTGTTTTAATTTACTTGCATCCTTCCTTTCTCACAATCATCCTTCTTTGAAGTTTCATTTAATTTAATTTCTCCAGAGTTCTGGATTTCCTGGAAAAGTAGCCACAGGGGGTTAGCCCACATGTGGCTGCATTAATCATATATTCGGAACTTCTTTGAATCCTTGAGCAAAATAATGGAAAAGCCATCATTGAATTAACCATATAAAATAAAATAAATTTCATAAATGTTAATTTTGTATACCAGTAAATGGAAATGCTCAATCCGGTCCTATGCTCTATTCAACGGTTTCCTTTTTTTTTTTTTTTTTTTTTTTTTTCCTTTAACATTTAATTAGTCAGTTAAGACTATTTCCAAATTATTTTTAAAAAAAGGTCAATCTAGTTTGTTTTATGTGTATGATGCAAAGTGTGTACCTTCTATTATCTATCCCAATTGGCATGTTAATTAAAATTCACTGGACTTGTTCAAAGGCATTCATTTTCAGAACCATCCATGGCTGCAGGCTGCATGAAAGAGACGAAATGCTAATTCATTAGCTCACATAGCCATCTTCCATCTACAGCACAGCTTCGTCCATCTCATGTCATGTTCTTTTCACGATGCATCCCATTCTTCTCAATTCTCTCGCAGTTTATTTCCACCGTGAAACCACCCAGTGGCGGAGCTAGAATTTTGTGTTTATGTGTACACAATTAGTGGAGGGATTTGGAGGTTGCCCCCGATTTTTATTTTTTTATTTTTATGGAAAGTTTTAAATGCATTAAAAAACAAAAACAAAAAGTAGATAAAAAAAGAAAAGAAAATTTCAACTTAACATAGAAAAATAATAATCAAAAGTTAACTAAGCTATTACAATAGAATAATTACAAAAGCATTCTTTGATTCTTCATTCGTTGAAAATATTGCATTATATCTTCATCATCAATCTTATCAAATATATTACATTCAACATAAGTTAGCAAAAAGTATATAGAATGAGAAGAATATGTAATGGTGGAGAAATTGTCCAATCTTGACAAATGACAAATTTTCCCAGTTAGTAATCATAAGAATTCGTGGAGGTAGAGATCATACAAGAATCAAACAAGCAAAATGTATACAGAATGAGAAGTTGAGGACTATACAAAAGAGTTAAAATCAACATTATGTTTTAAGAATAGGGCCTCTCTAGAATTCTGGAGAGTCGGGTAGCACCCAATCAATCACAACCCCATGAAAGGAAGCAAGGGAGTTTTTAATAAACAGATTTCCAAAGCCACAAGAAAACCAAAGAAAAAAAGAGATATAATTGCACCTTGAGAAGGTAACTTGTGCTTATAGTTTAACAAACAATGTCTACATAATTTGATTGCACACAATTTTTTTTTTTTTCATTTATTTACTCCTCTTGAGGCTCTCATCCGACCCCGTCTTTCTTCCCACCTTTATGATGCTTTGTGAGCAAGACACGCAAGGGACTTGAAATTTCATGTTGAGTGAATTTCTCCCGCCAGATTTCGTGAAGCCAGATAAATAAATAAAAGAAGGGGGGCAAAATTTATGTCTGCACTTGGCCCCACTTGCAACAACGTGGCTTCGCCACTTAACCACCCCTTAAACCATCCTCTCCATGTTCCTTCTTTTGGTTCCTTTGTCTTTTTTTTTTTTTCTTTTTTCCAGGCAACAGGTTCCTTTGTTGATCTCTATCAATATTATTCCAACATCTCTTGGTGCCGATGATTATCGATATACAAACTGCTCAAGTACCACTTTTAGCTGCATCGGAAGCCTCACCTATCCCCTTTGGGGAGGAGAAAGACCAAATTATTGTGGTCTTCTTGATTTCCAGGTCAAATGTTGGTGAATCTGTCTAGCTTTTTTCCATCAAAAAATGCTCATATGAAGATCATTATAAATCTTGTCAAACTTATTATTGCACTTGGAATCCTATTACTTAATTTTTGTCAAATCCCACAAATGTTGGTGAATCGTATCCAACTTTTTTCCATAAGAAAACACTCTTTGTAAAAACCATTATAAATCTTGTCAAACTCATTATTACTCTTGTCAGTCTCATTAGAATTTTGTCAAAGGCCACAAATATTAATGAACAATGCCTAATGTTTTTTCATCTGGAAACGCTCTTATAAAAACCATTATGAAAAAATGAGATTGACAAAATTCATAATGAGATTAACAAGAGCAATAATCAGTTTGATAAGATTCATAATGGTTTTCACAATGGTGTTCCCTTATGGAAAAGACGTTATCCAGGATTCACCAACATTTGTGGCCTTTGACAAAACTTATAATAGGATTCACAAGAGTAATAATAAGTTTAACATGATTCGTAATGGTTTTCACAAGAACGTTTTCAGATGGAAAAAATGCTAGACATAATATATATATTATACATATAGATATCAATGCATATACATATATATAAAAGGAGCTTTGGTGGCCTAATAGCCACCCAACCCGCTCCTTCACTATCATGGTGGAGAGCGTTCAAATCTCACCCCTTACACCTTGGTTCATTTTTAAAAAAAAAAAAAAAACAAAAACAAAAACAAAAAAGCAACCCCACCCCCAAAAAAGCCCCCAACGGCCAAAGTTTAGGCAGCCGGTGGTTGTTGCAAGGCTTGATGAGCCGAGCTCTAGCGACCGTGACGACGGTGCTCTAGCAAGGCTAATTTTTCTTTTTCTTTTTTTATTTAAAACTGAGGGCATAATGTTAAATTCATCAATATTTTAAAATATGAATTTGATACCTACCACCTTTATGTCATTTCCAAATGTTAATGCACTTGTTGGATTTTGAAATTTCATATAGTATTTAAATGGAATTTTTTCTAGTATTTATCTATTATCTTTTATTCTTGTATTTAATTAGTTTTAGTTATGTTATTCTTTAAAGATAATTAGATGGGTCTAGATTTATTTATCTAGAGATATAGCGTTGTTGTAAATAACATTTTTTTATATAATGTAAGTAAATTTTAACAGTTCAGTTTATTTGAACATATTAATTTTTAATTAAATATTAAGAAATATTATTAATAATATTAATTATTTTAAGTAAATTGATTGACTGCAATTCATTTAAAATAATTATTCTTTTAGTGAACCCAGAAACAACCAAAATGAAATCAGTTTTCCAAAACTAAGAGATTTCATTAATATTGTCTATTTGTCTACTATTCTTTCACGCCAATGTTAGGAATTCTACTCTTATAAAATTCTTCCTCTCATGATCTATTCAGCCGATATGGCTTATTTTAATTACTGTTTAGATCATGCTTGCATCATATTGTTGATTTATTTTCTAACAAAGATTTTTCAGCTTGTTGCTTGTTCCATTTCCTCTGACTTTGAATAGGCCATTAATTACTTCTATTCAACCAATCATTGTCATTTACTTTGAAGTCGAAATTCAAAGTTATTGTGCGCATAATAAATATATATTGTAAAACATGCTTCTTCCGTCCATCCAAATTCGCCATTTCGTACAAGTTTCCTCGAAACATCAAAATCTGGACTTCTGCACTTTTTCAAAGGACTTTATTTTCAGGAGTATCCCAGGCTGCATATATGCTAGATGGAAAAGAAGAAATGCTAATTCTGTAGCTCGTATAGCCATCTTTCATCTACAGCGCAGCTTCACCAATCTCATCTCATACTCTTTTCACTTTGCATTCCAATCTTATAGTTTGTTCCCACCATGAAACCACCCCTTCATCCATCCTCCACGTTCCTTCTTTTGGTTCCTTTGTTGATCTCTGTCAACGTTATTCCAACATCTCTTGGTGCCGATGATTATCGTTATACAAACTGCTCAAGTACCACTTCTAGCTGCGGCGAAAGCCTCGCCTATCCCTTTTGGGGAGGAGAAAGAGCAAATTATTGTGGTCTTCCTGATTTCCAGGTCATATGCGAAGGCGATATCCTAACTATTACCATACGGTCCCTCAAATACCGGCTTATTCACTTGAACTCAACCTCACAGATTCTTGTAGTGGCTAGGGATGATTATTTTAACATTTCTAGCTGTCCAGCTGATTACAAGAACAACTCATTTGATCAAACACCCTTCAAGTATGTAGAAAAGGGGCTTGCTAATGTAACCATTCTCTACGGTTGCCCTACTTCTAGTTTTCCTCCACCACTTCGACCCAATCTTATCAATAAACCCTGCAATAGAGCTGATGGTTCAGATATACCAGTCTACTACTTTGCCGGATCATGGTATTCAAGTGATTGCACAAGTGTTATTATGACCATATATGAAGAAAACCTTGTTGAAGTTGGAGCTGATACACAGGGTGTATTAAGAAAAGGGTTTGGGTTGCAATATAAGGTAGATAAAAATGAGGAATGCAACAGATGCTCTCAATCTGGTGGCCAGTGCGGCTATGAAGGGGGACAATTCTCCTGCTTCTGCAAAGATGGACCCAAAAAAACTTCATGCTCAGGTATCTTTTTTAAAAAAAAAATCAGAATCCCCTGTTTATTTGTAGCCTAGAACCATGGATATGGAAAGTGACCCCGTGATAAAATGTGTCATGGCACCAATTGAAGTGCCATTTTATGTTTAGATACAGAACATAATTTATTTCTGTATTTTCAAGTATACATGCCGTATACTTGTGCCTAGGTTCCCAAACACACGTAAATAGGGCTGATGAAGATTAGCACCTTTTAATTTTAAAGAACATTAATGGTGTCGCTGATCTTTCAGGGCAGATTAGCAGGTTTGTCATGGGGTTTACTGTTATCAAGTATTAACCCTGATGATTATTCTTCCCTATAACACCATAGCAGCCAAATTTTACAAAGAGAGCTATAATTTTGATCTAATCAGGCGATAGTCATATAGAACTGTGTTTTATTTAATCTTATTGTCTAGATCATCATGGTTGCATCATATTGTTGATTTATTGGTTTGTATGCATTTTATATTATAATAGTATTTTATATTTTATTTTATTTTCTTTGTGCCCCTCTGACTAGTTTTACTTCTTTTTGAGGTTTGACTTTGACATTTATATAGCCGCCTACGTACATAGAGAATTTCTTTTTAAAAATAAAAAATCTTACTGATTTACAGCTGATCTAATTTTTTTTTTTTGAAAACAAATCTATAAATAAATCAATCTCTTATCTGGTTTTAGAAGCCATTTTTTCATAAGCCAAAACAAAATTCTTTTTACATACTTACCTTATAAATCATAAAAACACTTCTAAAAAGCTAAAACAAACATATATTAAATCCTTTCTATCAAACCATTTTAATTGACCATATATAAAAGGTTTCAAAAAATTAAATCCTCTAACAAAGATTTTTCAATTAGTTGCTTGTTCCATTTCCTTTTTTGTCTTTGAACGAGTCCTTAATTGAATAGCTTGGACTTGACCGCCTATTTAACCATTTATTGTTATTTACTTTGAAATCGAAAATCCAAACTTATTTTGTACATGATGCAATATATATATATATATATATATATATATATATATATATATATATATATAATTATTATTATTATTCCCTAAAACATGCTTCTTTCATCCATTCAAATTGGCCATTTGGTACAAGCTTCCACAAAAAATCAAAACCTGGAATTTTTCAAGGCACTTCATTTTCAGGACTATTATGGCTGCATACTACATGGCAAAGACGAAATGCTTATTCATTAGCTCATACAGTCATCTTGCATTTATAGCGCAGCTTCATCCCATTCTTCTCGATTCTCTCTATAGTTCGTTTCCATCATGAAACCACCCCTTAATCCATCTTCATTGTTCTTTCTTTTGGCTCCTTTTTTTATCACTGTCAATTTTATTCCAATATCTCTTGGTGCCGATGTTGGTCGATATACAAACTGCTCAAGTACCACTTTTAGCTGCGGTGAAAACATCCAAAGCCTCACATATCCCTTTTGGGGAGGAGAAAGACCAAATTATTGTGGTCTTCCTGATTTCAAGCTGACATGCGAACGCAATAATATCCCAATCATTACCATACGTTCCATCAGATATCGGGTTCTTCATTGGTTCCCGACTACACAGACTCTTGTAGTAGCTAGGGATGATTACTTTGAAACTATCTGTCCAACGGATTACAAGAACAACACATGTGATGAAACACCGTTCAACTATGTAGATGGGCTTAGAGATGTGACCTTTCTCTATGATTGCCCTACTTCTACTCCATTTCCATCAAATACTCACAATACAGACTGCGAGAGAGCTGATGGTGCAGATGTAGCAGTCTCTTACCTTCCCGGATCAGTGTATATAGATGATTGCAAAAGTGTTGTTATGCCGCTATATGAAGGAAACCTTGGTCTAGTTTCAGTTTCTATACTCGCTGCATTAAAATATGGTTTTGGGTTGCAATGGACGGGAAGTATTAAAGAGGAATGCAACAGATGCTCTCAATCTGGTGGCCAGTGCGTCTATGATGAGGGACTATTCTCCTGCTTCTGCAATGATGGACCCCATAAAACTTCATGCCCAGGTATCCTATTATTTTATCAGAATCCCCCATGTTCATGTTTATTTGTAGCCTAGAGCTATGGATATCCGACATGGCCCTATGATTAATATGTCATGGTACTAGTGATTGAAGTGTCATTTTATGTTTTATACAGAACAGAATTTGTTTCTGTATTTTCAAGTATACATGCCGTATACTTGTGCCCACTACAAAAAAATCAGTTTTTGCGACGGAAAAAATCCGTCGCAAAAAAGGATATTTCCGTCGCAAAAACTTATTTGCGACGGAATTAGTCCGTCATAAAAAGGTCGTCACAATTGCGACGGAAAACGAAATTCCGTCGCAAATTGCGACGGAAATAACATTCCGTCGCAAATTTGCGACGGATATTTTCCGTCACAATTTGCGACGGATAATATTCCGTCGCAAATTGCGACGGAGAAATATCCGTCGCAAATTTGAAATTTGCGACGGAATATTTTTCCGTCGCAAATCTGATATTTGCGACGGATAACTTTCCGTCGCAAATCATTATTTTTAATTTTTTTTTATATTTTCGGTTTTTTTATATTAGCGACGGATTTTTAATTCGTCGCTAATTTTCATTTTTTAAAAAAAATAATTTTTTTAAAAAATGTTTATTCTCATTGCAAATCCTAATATCTAGGAATTATAAAACACATATCCTAATATCTAGGAATTATAAAACATAAAAGCAATTACAAAATTCAAATTCTATAATCTATTGGTTGATTTAGGCCCGATCCTACTATCTAGGATTATAAAAGGCATATTCTAATATTTAAAAATTATAAAAGGTAAATCCTAATATCTAAGAATTATAAAAGGAAGATTCTAATATCTAGGAAATACAAATTTATAAATCCAACAAACCACAAAATTCAATCCAATCACATAGGTTCAATCCACAAAGTTTTCCAAACGGATAAACTAAGTCTCAAACATTACGGAACAATAATCCTAAAACTAGGAAATTAAAATGTAAATAGAGAAAATGAATTGAACAAAATGAACTCCCCTTTGAAGCTTTGGAACTCAAGCACAATTCTCCACCACCAAGAAATAAAGAATCGAGACACACATAGCCACCGAGATCAATTGCCCAACCAAAATGTCCATTGAAGCTAATGGCAAAGTCGACTTTAAGGAAAGGTGAGTGTGAGAATGAAGGAAGACGGTGAAGGGTGTCTGCATGTAATTCCGGTGAAGGTGTAGGGCATAGGTGGTGGAAGAGGAATGGAAAATGAGAGGGAAAGTCGATGAGGGTCAAGGAGGCAAGACGATGAACAGAGGAAAAATCTGAAATGGTGGAGTGAGAGGAAGAGAGTGAAGGTGCTGTGAATCAAGGATGGTGGCTGACGGTGATGTTGAAGGTCTATGGTCGGCGGAAATGGTGGAGGTAGGAAGGTCTGAAGGCTTTAAAGTCCAAGGTCCAGGTTCGTTCTTGCGGTGCCCCTCAGTCTGATCTCTAGCGTCTCTGTGTCTCCGGTGGAGTAGAGGTTGAAGAATGACGGTGGGTTCATGGTGGAGGTCTGAGGTCGCTGGCGACTATGGGAGTGACGGTGGAGGTCGCCGGCGATGAGAGAAAGGACGAGAAGGAGGATGGAAGAAGGATCATCATCTTAGACCCGGATCGGAGAGAAAGGACGCGATTTTCACCCGAACGCGCGAAGAAGACAACCCGGATCGGACTTGAAATGGACTTAAATCTGTACGTATTTTGAGTTTTTGCGACGGAAAAAAATCCGTCGCAAATTGCGACGGATTTTGTTTTCCGTCACAAAATTTTGCGACGGAAATCAAAATCCGTCGCAAATTGCGACGGATTCCATTTTCCGTCGCAAACCGGCGGGCTTTTTCCCACCAAAAAACCAATTTTTTTTTTGTAGTTTTGCGACGGAAAAAAATCCGTCGCAAATTGCGACGGATTTTGATTTCCGTCGCAAAATTTTGCGACGGAATTCATTTTCCGTCGCAAACCGGGCTTTTTTCCCACCAAAAAACCAATTGTTTTTTTTGTAGTTTTGCGACGGAAAAAATCCGTTTTCCGTCACAAAATTTTGTGACGGAATTCATTTTCCGTCGCAAACAGCGGGCTTATTCCCACCAAGAAACCGATTTTTTTTTTTTTTTTTTTTTTGTAGCTTTGCGACGGAAAAAAATCCGTCGCAAATTGCGATGGATTTCGTTTTCCGTCGCAAAATTTTGCGACGGACCTATAAATCCGTCGCAATTTGCGACGGAATTCATTTTCCGTCGCAAGATTTGCGACGGAATTTTGTCCGTCGCAAATTCCGTCGCAATTTGCGACGGATTGTTTTCCGTCGCAAATTCCGTCGCTATTTTACAATTTTCTAGTAGTGGCCTAGGTTCCCAAACAACACGTGAATAGGGCTGATGAAGGCAGCGATTAGCACCTTATAACACCATAGCACCCAAATTCTGCAAGATAACTATAATTTTGATCACGTTTGACTTTTAGGATATATATATATAGAACATTTCAGCTTCCTGGCAATTTCTCATCTAACAAATGTTGTGATATTCTAGCGGAAGAGTCAAGCCACCTTTAAGGTTTTCACATCTTTCCTGCCACAACGTTGTTTAGAACTTCATGATAATTATTGATTGTAGTTATTCTTTAGAAAGAAATTAGAATACGCCGAAATGCTCTGTGTTCCAAATTTGGCATCATATGAAACAAAATTTTATTTCTTTTCATTTTCAAGTTATCACATAAGTGTGAGAATCCATGTGCAAGTTTGGCCCAAGGTAAATTTCGGAAGACTAAAAAGTTTTTTCTAAAAAGGTTCAAAAGTCTCTATCCGACAACATCATGAGACATTTTAAATTTGTAGTATGCGTCATTCCTCGAAAATTCAAACCCAAGCGAATTATTCAGAAATAAGGTTTAAAGACTTTTTTTCTTTTTCTTTTTTTTAAACGAATAAAAAACACAATTACACGTGTCTCACTCTGACTTTTGATGTACTCATGCATAACGAACAAGCACGATAGAGTGGTTTAGAGTGGTTGGAGAATAATTTAGTACAGGCAGGGTCGACTTTTTGACCACGTCCAGTGATCCATCTGTCTCTCACATTTTTAAGTGCTTTATCAGAGTTATGTTACCTTCATTCCCTATTGAAAGCCCCAGGGAAATTCTTACTTGCTAGTTGACCTAAATCTGCATTAGCAGGGGATCAGTACCTTTCAATATTCTCCTTGAAAATCTTTTCCATTCACAAGCTGAATCCTTCTAAAATTCCAATTCATGAGCATTATTTCTATCTTCACCATCTGTTTACATTCTACTGCGCAATTGAAGGCAAACCTCTGTGTCATCCATCCTCTGTTTCTTTCTCAAGATGCAACTTCATTTCAGCGTCTCTGTTTCGTTTTTTATCATTTCGATCACCCTTTACCAAATTCCAATTTGCTTCTGTGATGATTATGAGGCATCATGCAGCTCTTTGTTTGATTGTGGAAATATCAAGAACATTCGCTATCCTTTCTGGGGATCGGAAAGACCAGAGCATTGTGGCCGCCCAGAATTTAAACTAGATTGCCATGATGATTATGCAGAAATCACCATCATGTCTGACACCTATCGAGTTCTTCAAGTCAACTATTCTGATCATAGTCTTAGAGTTGTGAGAACTGACTTCTGGAATAATTCTTGTCCAACTTATTTCAAGAACAATTCCATAGATCTCACTTCGTTCGAATATCGTTGGGACTCTCATAACCTGATACTGTACTACGATTGTCCTTCCCCTCCATTTTCTCTCCCATATATCCGTTCCACTCAGTTTAATTGCAGTGTAGATGGTACGGCCAACTATTTCCTTACCGAGGTCCCTGAAATTGATGCGATGACAGGGACCTGCGCATCTACTCTCATCGTTCCAATTTTGGAGTCACAAGTCAGAAATCTACAGGAAAATTCAACTGTCGAAAATCTGAAGGCTGCTATTGATGAAGGTTTTGGTTTGGTATGGGAGGCAGATAAAGGTCTGTGTTATGACTGTCGAAAGTCTGGTGGACAATGCGTTTATAACACAAGCTCAAGTGACTTCACTTGCTATTGTAGAGACGGACCTGTTCCATTGACATGTGCACCAAGTAAGTACCGATGTTTTAGTAATGATTTCGTACCGATCTATCTATGCAGTGCATAGATCCACGCTACACAATTGCAACACGATAAAACATGTAAAGTCGTGTAACTTGAAGAGTAGCGTCTATACAAGTCTGTTTTTGATGTACTGGTCACTTCATAGATTGGAGTTTGAGAAATCAGTGGCTTCTGAGAACCTAGATTGATGAATATGCCTTGAGTTTCATTAGGACTGGCTTATATCCTTGTCAGTTATTGCTTTTAGATGGTTACGGACTGAAAGTTCATAAATGTTAGAGGGCTTGCCGACATGTTCCCAGTTCTTTTCTGCAGATAGACCTTGATAGGCTTTAGCCAGGAAGCCATGCCAAAAAAATAGTTTAGTTTATTCATATTCCTCAAGAAAAATTTACATTAAAAAATAATAATAATAATAAAATCCTCAAGAATGATTCCTGACTTGTGCAAACAACCATCCGATTGTGGTTCATCTCCAAACAAAGCCTCTACAGCCGTCTAAGTTTTTGTCTTGGGTTTACGTGGACACTGGCACTAATCAGACGTGTTTTTGCCAAATTACAATGGAACTCTATCAAGCTACATGTTTCTCCAGGATTGGCTTAGTTTACTTAATTTCTTTGTTAAGGATATTTTACTCTATCATTTGTGTTGACAAATATGCCTTCCTTTATGCTCCCTCTAGTCCTTAATGTAAATCCCTAATTTGATTAGATTAAAAAAGTTAGTTAATTTAATTAATATGACATATATTTTTTAAAACACTCTATATTTTCTTAATCCTCTACATCTCTCTCTTGGTAATTATTAAATTAAAAAAGATTGACAAATATTATAGATATATCTTATATTTAAGATCAAGATGGGCGAGTTAGATCTTACATTAATGACACCGGAGGAGTATTAATTTTCTTCTGATCAAGTAAATAGTAACATTTGTTCAAAATCAATGTTTCAATTGCAGGAAAAACTCTGAATCTGGGTTTGCTCATTGCTTCAGGTAATAAATATAGTAATGCTTTCATTTTAATTGCTTCTACAATTAATATTACAAAGATTTTATGTTTTTATGTTCTACAAAATGCAATCATTTCAGCAGGAGCTGTTGGGCTTGCTCTAATCTCGGTTTTGATTAATTATATTCGCAAGAAGCATTTCGGAACAGAAAATTGGAAAATCTTCAGACGGGGAAGAGATTATCATGATCACAATCTTCAATCCCTCATGAGAAACTATGGTTCTTTGGCACCAAAGAAATATAGTTATTCGAAGTTAAAAGAATGACGAAATCATTTTCAAACAAATTGGGGGAGGGAGGATATGGTGTTGTATACAAAGCAAGCCTACGATGGTCGTCTTGTGGCGAGTTAAAGTGATAAAAGGGAATCTAAAGGCGGTGGAGAAGAATTTCTAAATGAAGTTGCAAGTATCGAGAACCTCCCATGTCAATATAGTCACTCTCTGGGATTTTGCTTTGAAAGGAACAAAGGAGTACTAATCTATGAATACATGTCAAATGGTTCCTTGGATAATTTCATTTATAAAAGAGGATCTCCAAATGCTTTTTGTACCTTGGAGTGGAAGGTATTGTACCAAGTTGCCATCGGCATTGCTCGTGGGCTTGAGTACCTACATCGGGGTTGTATCACGAGAATTTTGCACCTTGATATCAAACCCCAAAACATCCTCTTGGACGAAGAATTCTCCCCCAAAATATCTGATTTTGGATTAGCTAAAATATGTCAAAAGAGAGAGAGTATTGTGTCGATGCGGGCACAAGAGGAACAATAGGGTTCATTGCACGAGAACTATTCAACAGCATTTGGTGGTGTTTCTCACAAAGGCGATGTCTATAGCTATGGCATGTTAGTCCTTGAAATGGTTGGAGGAAGGAAGAATTATGACGGTGGAGGCTCACAAACCGATGAACATATTTTCAGTTGGATTTATAAGGATCTTGAACATGGTAAGCATCCGGCTAGTTACGTAGTAATCACGGTGGAAGATGATGAAATGGTAAGGAAGATGACTTTAGTGAGTCTATGGTGTATTCAAACAAATCCATTTGATAGACCTACTATGAGTAAAGTGGTAGAAATGTTAGAAGGACCCCTTCAATCGTTATCGATCCCCGCCAAAGCCATCCCTTCGATATCCTACAAAATCACCGAGTTACACAATTGTCAAGTGGATCTTCCCAAGAAGTGAGTCAGACAAATTCAATAACCAGTTAACTTATATACTCTACCTATTGCTGAAACTTTCAACTTTGAATCGTATTGGTAAATTCATGAAAATCGCCAACCATTGATTCCCTTTCTGTTTATTCAAGCTGTATTTTCTACATTCTGTCCTTCTGCTCATGAGTCCTATATCTGCTTTCGTATTTAGGACGCATTCAAATATAAATCCATTTTTCTAAAGACACTACGTCATTATTATATTAAAGTATCTAGTTAGAGTAATAAAATAATTGCATATACAAGTATTTCTCAAATTTAGATACTGTATATCAAAATCTAGACGTTTTGAGTACCACCATGTAGTTCAGGATCGGTATATGAATGCCGAAAATTGTCGTGTAAATATGAGATATTACTAAAGTCATCTATGTTAAAGAAGGTAAGAGTATTCTAATTGCATCTTTTTTTTTTTTTTTTTTGAATTCTAACTGCATCTATTGATGAATCACCAAATATGTGTGTGTGTGAGAGAGAGAGAGAGAGAGAGAGAGGCATGAAGGCCATCTTATTGGCCAGAGGGGTCAAAGGACGTCCAACAGAGTGCCCATATATAAGATACAAGGCATGAAGACTTTCATATCATTCAAATATATATGTGTATATATATATATATATAGTATACAACTGTACTATATATATTCCAAATATAGCAGTTCCTCAAAGTTGTGCTTAAGTCTTAAGCTTTGTTTGGGAGTTCCATTTTGGAGGGAAAGAAAAGGGAAGGGAGGGTTTTAGTAGTCACTTCCTTTGTAAATTAACAAAGGAAGGGACTACTAAAACCCTTCTTCCCTTTCCTTTCCTCCAAAATGAAACTCTCAAACATAGCCTAAAGCTCTATTCTCCAATGGCGCCAAGTCTATTTTTCTTGTCTTAAAAGAGAAGGGGAAGGGCGATGAAGGAAGGATATGGATGTGCTGGGAGAGAAGAGGAGAGAGGAAAGTAGCTTATAACATGTGTTTGTATGCTCTCGCTCATTTTGATTTCTAAATAGAGTAGAGACGGTAAAAAATAGTAATAAAATATTTGATTTGAGTAAAAAGGAAGGATTTAGTTAAATATCGCTCTCAAAATTGCACTTTTTTGGGGAAAAAAAACTAGAAAATGGAAGGTGGGTCTTTATGGTCAGTGTACCTTTGATTCTGAGGGAACTACAAAATGATATTTATGAACACTCATTTTCCCCACTGTAATAGCCCACTCCCCCATTGTAACACCCCACTGTTCTGAATCTAGAACAGAGTGACATCTTCACCTATCATGCAAGGATGTAATATTTAACAAAAATTTAAACCACTGGGCTAGGTTTGATTCTTGCAAAGAAAGCCCTTCTTTAAAGAAAAAAATTTCAAAATAATAAATAAGTTTGGATGGGCTTTTCTGAAACATTTAAAACTTTTGAAAACATTTTATCAACGGTTCAAACTTATCATTAAAATTGCATCATATTTAAAACCTTATCAAATTTCATCAGAGTATTTCCTTATTTCTCCAATTAATCTAGTGCTCTACTAAATCATTCACCACGATTTGGGCTTGTTATATACATGCTTGTCCCTGCAGCAATCGTTAGCATCATATATATATATATATATATAAATCCTGTCTACTTCTACGTGGTCATATGTATCTAATTAAATATATACATCCCAGTAGCCACATACGGCTATCTCAAAATAATATCTATGTCGTAAGGAAATAAAATTATTTATATACAAAAGTGAAACTATATGTTTCAATCTGCATCATCAACTCCCATCTTCTTCTCAAGATCAATTAATATCTACGCCCTGCCTATTCCTCCTTGCCTATTAGTCTGCCCATATCCTGGATTTATGGAAGGCTCTGAGATTCAAATGAATGAATCACGAGTAACGGGTTAATCTAAATTCTAGCACTACAAAAAAAGGGCCATTAGTAGTGGTCAAAATCTGACATTTGTAGCGGTTTTTGACGCGACAAACGACCTTTGTCGCGGTTAGGAAAACCGCAACTAAAATCACCGAAACAAACAAATTCGTAGCGGTAAAAAAAAAACTGCTACTACATGGATGAAAACCGCTACTGTAACTGTAGCGGTTCGGGTTGACCGCGACTATATAAGGCTACGCTGACTACTTATGTACACAATACTCACAGTAAATAAACCACTACAAAATAAATCAATTTTGTGGCAATTATAAAACCGTTACTAATATGTCAAAATTCCGTGGTAAAATAGAATATTTGTAGCGGTGAATAACCGCTACAAATAATTCCCACCATTATTTTTAAAAAAGTTTTACCGCGAATATTTGTAGCGGTGAATAAACGCGACAACAAATCCCACCATTATTTTTAAATAAAGTTTTGCCGCCATTTTTCAATTTTATATTTGTAGCGGTTTGTAAACCGCTACAAATATTGACGTCGTTTGTTTCAAAAATAGTTTTGGCGCGTTCGTTGGTATTTTGGTATTTGTAGCGATTTAAGTAACGCTACAAATGGATTAAATTGAAAAAAAATTTCTTTTAACAATTCTTATTTAATTAATAATCATTTATATTTAAACTAAAAATAAATGATATTAAAATATGATATTCGATTGTATAAGATTACTATATATGTGAATAAAAATGAAAATATGTAAGTATAATAACAACAATTTATGAGTTAGTCAAAATAAAATGAATTATAAAACAAAAGTGTGGGAAAGTGGATCGAAGAATAAGTATGTGAAAGTAGAAAGAAAGTTGAAAATTGACAAAATCCACGTAAAAAAACAAAAGTTGATATCAACGAGGGTAGAAGAAAAAACAAATATTTCGATAATTACCGATTTGATCCAGTTAAGTGACACTTACCTCATTCAAACACTTTACTTAGTTGAGGAAACGTAAAAACACGAAAGAAGACGGAGAGAAAACATGTGCAGAAAACAAAGTTGAAGCATATTAAATGTGGTTTGGTGGGGATATTTATTTTGATCTCGGTGCATCACTTTGTAGCGGTTACGATTAATACATTTTTGTAGCGGTTTAGTTTAGTAGCGATTTACTTTATTTTTGTAGCGGTTGGAATGCTGTAGCGGTTTTATTGTTTTTAGTCGCGGTTTTGAACCGCTACAAATATATTTTTTGGGTTTTTTTAAAAAAATTGGTAAAATGAAGAGTAGGGATAATTTTTCCTCTCAATCTTCGCCAGCATCCCTACAAAGACAGTTTGTAAAAAAAGTTATGTGTGAGTTGAATATGTAATAACACATATATAAAAATTTTGTTAAATGCTATTTTCATATTTCATATTGCCTATATTAAAAAACATACCGAACTATAGGTAAGGTGTCATCGCCGTCTCGGTAAGAAGTTTTCGCCGGGCCGGGCGAGCGGCTCACAATCGTAGGCGACATTCTCACCATCGCCCATGTCGTAAAGGTCCCGAGGCTTTAAGTGAACCACCATATTCCAATCCCTGTGCCTCTCATCGACGACATAATACACTTGATGGGTCTCTGAGGTAAGAATATACGGCTCGTCATCTTCGGGACCGGTGTGAATAGGCGGGAGAAATTCAGCGATGTGATGCCTAAGTCATCGGTCGTGAGTTCCCGGGACGTTGTCGTATTCACCCACAAACACTTGAACAAGTGTCACGAGAAAAAGGCCTTGGTAAGTTATCCCGACCACATCAAGCAGCTTTCCATAATACGAGACGTCATCGAACTGCATGTTCCCGTCACTGCTGCTCGCATAACTCCTCGTCCCAAACGTGCCATATCCACCCAAGTTTTTGGTCAACAATCCCTGATCTCGTGAAACCGTGCAAAACTTGAAGCCATTGACATTATATGCCCTAAATCTTTGGGCGTGGTCAAGCGGGCCGAGTGCGAGTGCTCGAATTACCTGGAGTGGGGGTTGTGGTCATTCATTATTCTCCTCCTAAACCAACCACAGGAATTCTCTCGTGGACCTTTCTATCAATTTCGGAGGATGTCTATGTACGGATTCTCAGCTGACGCTTCACATGACTCCTGAATTCCCTGCAATTAAACATGCGATGATGAGCAAGAAATGTGCCTATAAAATGTAAGGAAACATAGGATAACATATATATCTGTGTGCAATCCTTACTGAAGGTAAGATTCAACTTTAGTGCAATTGATCAAGACATGTCTATGTGCTTGAAACTTCTCAAGTGCCATGAGTTTGAAGTTCTCACATCCGCCAACTGGTTTACCAACATGAGGGAATAACAACTACGAAAGACGATGGATCGCTCGCTCGGACAATCGTCCACACGAGGCGGTCGGTTGAATGACGTCTCAATGTCATCAAAGTACTGGAAAAAAATACAAGACCTCATCCCCAATATAACCTTCTGCTATTGACCACCAGGCCACGCCTTATTCCTCATAAGATTTCAGTTTCCCGAGAAGCCTATAAAGTAATGAGGAAAAATGTCAATACATCAATGGTTAAACATGCGACTAGGAAGAAATGTTGAAGTAATTAATTTTAAAAGAGTACCTCTCAATAGGATACATCCATCAGTAGTGAACTGGGCTAGAAAGCTTTGTTTCGTGAACAAGGTGTCTTGTCGGGTGAACCATGACCGTGAAAAAGAAGGAGGAAAGATCATCTCCAAATGGCACTGACATAAGAATGATTTGTTGTTGCAGGTGGTCGAGCTCCTCCACGATCAACACCTTGGAACACAACTTCCGAAAGAAAGTACAAAGCTCGACCAAAACGATTGACACATCGAGGCGTGTATTTTTTATGGCTAAGCGGAAGTAAGCTGTTGCATAAGCACATGTGAGCAATAACTCTTGACCCGGTAACCTTTCGAGCACACGTCCACACATCATGAAATGTTGCTTGAATACCCATCAAGAACTTTTATTTTCTTCAAAGTGGCGAGGAAGATTTCCTTATTTGGTTTTGTCGGGGTGAATTTTGCGGTTGAAATGCGGCATGCTCATCCGACCATGCGTCTGCACGAACCCCCATCTCCGTAAATCTTTCCTCGCTCGAAGATGATCTTTTGACTTACAGGTTCGTTCATAATCGTGTACAACACATTGTCGCACACATTCTTTTCAATGTGCATGACATCCAGACTATGTCAGAGCAAATTATATTTCCAATACGAAAGAGTGAAAAAGACGCTTATCTTCCGCCATTGCTGGGTCGCAGAAGCAGAAGCCCTGACCGTCTTTGTCCCGGCCTTTGTTGGATCATCTTGTTGCCCATACTCAAAATCAACATCCACAAGCTGCTCTATGATCTCTGCACGGATAATATGCGGGAGGTCCTCTTTTCTCATTACCCATTGAAACGATTGCGTTGCAACCTAAACTTGTGCGTACCATCGAGAAACCTCGATGACCCATGAAGCACCACTTACGACCGCTGGGAAGGCGCACTAAGTCGAGTCAAAATTGCAAGCCCGGACACGCAATGCCGGTATGCACATTCCACCGGATAATGTTCCCGGTCCGAGGAAGTCACGATAGTCCACATTAACGCCGCACGCAAGTTGAACAGTGTCTTCTCGTGCGCGTCATATGTCTCGACACCTACATTCCAAAACTCCACCAACTCCTTGATAAGCGGTTGTAGATACACATCGATGTCATTTCCCGGTGCCTTATTGCACGGAATGATCATGGACATAATGAAGGAGCTTTGTTTCATACACGTCCCAGGAGGCAAGTTGTATGGTATCAAAACAAGCGGCCATATACTATAACTTGTGCTAAGATTCCCAAACGGATTAAAACCATCGGTCGCCAAAGCAAGACAAACATTTCTAGGGTCCGTGAAATCGGGAAAGTCGAGTCGAACACTTTCCACGCTTCACCATCCGTGGATGTGCGAGTTTACCATCTTCGTTCTTGTCGGATTGATGCCACCTCATATGCTCAAATGTCTTAGATGACATAAACAATCTTTGTAAGCGAGGTTTTAAAGGAAAGTACCTTAAAATATTTGCGGGTTTCTTCTTCTACTTTTTTCCCTTCTGAACTGTCCTGAACCTCGAAGTGTGACACTTCTTACAAGTCTCCCCTCCGAGCGTCCTCCCCCATAAAGCATGCGTCGTTGGGGCAGGCATCGATTTTTTTGTAGTTCAATCCTAATTTGTTGATTATCTTCTTGGCCTCGTAGAAGGTTGTGGGAATGTCCGTGTCAGGGAAAGCATCTCGTAGTAATTCCAGCAACATCGACATGGCCTTATCAGTGATCCCACACATGCACTTGATATGGTACAATTTGATCATAAAGGATAATTTTGAGTATTTCTGACAACCTTGATACAAAGGACGATCGCTCTCATTCATGAGGCTAAAAAATTCCCGAGCTGCTTCATTCCTGAAGAAAACTGGTTTTGGACCCTGCACTTCTTCCGTGAAGTTGTCGTCTTGAACACCAAAAGCATCGCGAACAGCTTCATTAACCGGATCATCTTGATCTAGTTGATTTCCTATTTGTGAGGTTTGAGGAAGATGATCCCCATATCTCATACCACGTTTCTCACCATGAACACCCCAGAATGTATATGCTTCTGGGAAAGGCTTAATAAGAAGATGTTCCATAGCACCTTCTCGTGTTTGCCACTTCTTAAACTTGCATCTACAATAAGGACACACAATCTTACCATTAATGCTAGCGTGAGAGAACGCGAAATCTAAGAAATTTTTCAATCCCGCTAAATATACAGGAGAACTACATGGCATCTTGATCCATGACTTATTCATCTATAGTATATAAATGTGGAGACAATGTTTAATTACTTTCATCCCAGCACCTGAGATCTTTAAATGCAACCTCGGAAACTTTGTAGCGGTTATAAACCGCGACTTCAACCGCGACACATTTTCAATTCAAATTTGTCGCGGTTAAAGAACCGCTACAAATTCGGATTTTAAAAACCGCCATTAACTAGTCGCGGTTTAAAAACTGCTACAAAATGATGACCTGTTTGAAACTTAGTAGCGATTATACGCCAAAACCGCAACAAAATGAAGGCGGTTATTTTTTTACTTTTGAATTCAAATTTGTAGCGGTTTCATGAAGAAACCGCGACAAAGTTTTGGCGGTCATTTTTAATTTCTGAATTCAAATTTGTAGCGGTTGAATAATGGAACCGCGACTAATTTGTGGCGGTTTCAACATTAAAACTTACTGAGAATTTATTAACTTTTTTTTAATCACAAAATTTAAACTCCATTTATTATTTGATAAAATTTAAATTTAAAAAACTATTTGAAAAAAAAAAGACAACAAATATTTATATTTAATAAAATTGTCAACAAACATCCAAAGACAAAATGAATTATTGAAGAAAATAAGAACTAGCTATCGGGAGCTTGATGATCGGAGTCCGTCTCGGCGGGGGTTCTCTCGGGGGGTCTCTCTCAAGGGCACGAGCGAGGTAACAATGCCCTCGTCTTCACCAATAGCGGGATCCGGATGGGTATCCTCATAGACGAAACGGAGGGGAGACGGGGGAATCCGTAGATGAACGGAGGAGGCTCGGGAGATGGAAACCGTCACGGTAGGTAGCGGCTCTATCAGGCCCCGTGAATTAACTACCCGGCTATGTCTCGATTAGCGTACCAACGGTCGAGACTTTCCTGCATGTGCTTATTCCTGGCCTCATTCCTGGCCCTCTCTGCAGCAACCTACTTGGCAACCTGCGCGGCAACTTTCTCACCAATCATCGCATCAACCGCCTCCGGTGGTGGCATTCTCGAGCCGAGGTTCGTCGGAGGAGGAGGCCTTGCCGTACACCATACTAGGCTCCGGCTCCTAGCCCAAAGCCCTAACCCCGCCCGGGATGCTCGGCCGGGCCCACGGTAGCTTTCAATGTGGCCGTAGGATCAACGGACCCACGTGACTTCGGGGCTACGACGCTCGAGTTCTATCGGGTGCTCAATCCAAGCCCGACGCATATTTCATAAAACATTAATCAAACAATTTAATTAAATTTAATTTAATTAATAGTTTTTTTTTGTAACATACTATTATCTCCTCGGCTACCTCGAGAGGTCGGCGTCCCATCACGGTGTCTATGTGTGGGTGTCCACAACTGCCCATAGTCCGTCTCAAGGTTCTCCTCCCGCCTTCTCTTCTTGAAAGAGTTAAAAGAATATAAACTTTGTTATTTCCAAAACAAAGCAATAATCATTTAAACATAAAATTAATTTAACTTTTAACATACGAGATCACTATAGGTCACAACAAACGTCTTGGATCCTACCGTGTGATTGACCCTCGAGCCGCACTTGCATCGGTGTTCCTCTGCGATAGAACACAAAATAAATGAGATGTTTGTGTAATTTAGGTAAAATAGAGGGGTAGTCAATATATTTTACTCTAAATTTAATTAATTTAAACCAAATCTAAACACTACATTAATTTTGTCTATTTTTAAATTTTTAAACTACATTTAAACAAAATTAATTAAAACAAATTTTAAACTATACAATAGCCTCATGTTAAAAAAACTAAACTATGATTAATTAAAAAACGTACCACTCCTCCGAACTCCTCGATATTGGACAAAAGCTGCTCGGTCATTTGCCTCCATGCCGTCTTGGACGTTCTCTATCGATTCTTTGTAGAGGCATAGTCCCATCTCCATTCTGTGGTTGTAGAGAGGAATCCTCCCAGGCTCTTCCATCCTTCTCCCATTTTCATCTTTACGTACCTCAAAGCGTGGGCCCGTAGTTTAAACTTTTTCTATATCATAAAATGATTAGTAATTAAGAAAGAGATAACTAAATTAACCAAAACTTATAACTATTAAAAAAACTAATTTAATAACACAACATAACTTACTCGCACAACGTCCTCAAACGCCTTGTTCTTGTTGTCCTTTGGGACCTTTTTCCAACTGTGGAAATAGATCGGGAACCATACCCAATTCCCCCAAATTGTGACGGGAATCGGTTCAACGGGTGACCACCGTTGCCGTCCCTGGTCCATCTACATGTTCCAAGGAATTATCACCCGATAGTCCTGCAACGTATTGTGACGTGGGAACATCCAACGTCCTCTGCGATGTTCCCATGTAGATCTGCACAATTATAACAAAATTGTTGTATTGCATTTTAAATAAATTTTCATTTCCCCATTTTTTACACTGGTTTTCAAATTGGCAAAACGGTTAACCAGCCCCTCTTATGCTCTGTTCTTACAAAACTGTGTAACCTCCACACCATCGACAATACTGCTATTTCTTCGTCACATTGTCCTTCAGTTACTCGGTCGATGGTTAAGGATAAGCCATCAGGGTATTTCACCCTTTATTCCCTCCGGATTTTTGGTTTCCTTACACATCAAGTGCATAGGCAATGGCAAGGGTGAAGATGTCGGGTGATCGCTTGTCGGCTTTGGGAATTACAAAGGAAGACCTCAACAAGTACAGAACACAAGGCAAAGCTTCGTCGTTGCGAAGAGAGCGCTACTTCAAAGTACAAGTCGAAGAAGAAGCGGACGAATTAGAGAGCGGCCAAGTGGAAACACGACCTTGACGCAAAGGAAGCGAAGAAAAAACGTAGAGCATCAAAAAGGAAGCAAACTGCTAGTGCTTCCGTTGAGGTAACGACCGCTGCTGATAGCAACTCTGATGCATCCCCTCATTCTTCCAAACAATCTTTCCCCAAACGAAAAAAAACAGAGGCGTGAAGAGATAAAAAGGGGGAAGCAAACAGTGGTGGCTAGTGAAGAGGAGGAAGTGAGTCTGAGCACTCATCCGATGGGGAAGAAGATGACGAGGATGACAATGTGTCATGCAACTCGTCCGATGAAGAAGAAGATGAAAAGGATGCAAATGTCTCAGATAAGTCGTCTGACAAGAAGAAGATGCAAAGGATGAACATGTGTCAGATAACTCGTCCAATGAGAAAGAAGATGAACAAGATGACAGTGACGAGATTGAGAACTCTGATGAAGAAGAAGATGCAGGGCATGATAGCATGTCAGATAAGCCATCCAATGGGGAAGAAGATCAAGAGGAGGATAATGAAGATGTTGATCATGTTCGGGCTAAATTGTACAAGGACCTAAAGAGACAACGAGAGGACAAAACTTCCTGAGGCAAAGCATGATTTCAACACCTCAAAACTGGAAGAGTATGACATCAAGTTAGTTGGCAAAATTTTATGTAGAATGAGCAGGATCAACTTTGAGACGTTCGAGTCTGAGTATGGTTTTGGTATAAGTGACATTCTTAGGCCTTATAGGGGCTGAGTGTCGTTGCCATCTTGACAGTGTAGTGAAAGTGTTTTACTCTAATCTAAAAATGTCTAGAAGTGGAATTGTGTCAACGTGCGTGAGGGGGAAAACCATAGAGGTCAATGAGAAATAGATACTGAAGTGGTTAAACATTAAAAAACCACAGTCCAAGGACACAACCTTCACAGGAGAAGAGATGGACAGAATCCTCCTTGAGAGTGAGGGTACAGAGGATGATGTAGGTCTCTTCAAACCTGCGCAAATGTCTGTTAGCTTTAGGTTGCTGCATTATCTATATAGTATGAACTTTGTAAATAAGGGCAGACACTACACTACTTTAAGCACTGAGTACAAGACCATCATGACATGTTTGATCAAGGGGAAGCTATTTCGTATGGGGAAGAGGATTGTGGACACTATGCTTAAAGGTGCGAGGTTTAGGGTCAAAAACACAGAACTACCATACTCGTCCATTGTGTCTCTTATATTGGACAAGAACAAAGTGTGGTATTTGCATGAGGGTGAAGCACCAATCTGGACCCTGAATTTGATGACCAGTGTTTGCGCCGAATGTGAATTTATCTTCCAGCAAAGAAGCCTTCATTATCAGACAATGAGAGGGAAAATGATACCAAGAAGGCATCCCCTGATGAGCCATCAGCTCCAACTGGCCCATCCCATTCACAACCCACTGATGTTCATCACAATTCAGCAAATATGGGTGTAGTAGTTCGAAGAATTGTGAAGGAGGAGCTTGACATAATAGAGTCAAAGCTTAAGTCACAGCTTCACATAATGGACTCAAAGCTTCGATCGCGACTTGGTGAGATGGACGAATGAGAATAAGGAGTATTGCTATTGACTTCACATGTTTGAGGGATTTTATCAACCTATATGCCACGGAGTTGAAGGAGTTTGCTACTTACAAGGGCTATGAAAGGGCCCCTACTGATGACTTATGGAAATCAAGTTCAGTCCCAACAACAAGAGATTCCCCCATCCAACACTGTTAAGGCTAATGAAGAGGGCCATACTGTTGATGGCCACAGGGACCTTGATGAATCACCTCTCGGCTCCAAGCAGTCCCCCACCATTGCAACTAATGAACCACATGAGACACATAATAGAGGTGATGAGGAGCATGTGCCTCAAACAACACGGGCTTCGCCACAATCTTCCCACCCCTCACCCCCATTGTCGATGGTGAGGAGTCACAAGTGCTGAGTCGGTGGCCCTCATGATCAACATATGCGCGAGCCATCAATTGAAGAGACACGTGCAGCCTCCCCACATCAATCCCCAAGCCTTCAATCCCTTGAGGAACAACATGTGCCTCAACCCACAACAGAAGCTACCGATGATGATCTTGATCCAGTCACACCTCTATCACTTGTGCCTCTGCCTGAACCTGTTAAGCCTCCTACTGCACCTTCCAGGCCAATATCAGACGCAGTGCCTTTGAGGTTCATTCCACCATCCGCTTTCAGGTCTGTCCTTGCAACAGAAAATTTGCCACATATATTTTCATCTGACCCAAGCTTGGCTGATCCACAACCAACGTCTGCTTCCCCCATGTACATCCCTGTGGATCTCCCTGGTTCAACCAAAGCTTCGCCTAAATGCTCCACACGCTCGCGAGTCCCGCCTAAGAGGAGGAAGAAGAATTAGGGACACTTTATTTTTATCTATTTTTTTGGTTGTATGCATGGCTGAGGTGTCTTTTTGTAGGTTATATTGTTGTTTTGACACCTACTAAACCATTGTTGTACTGATTTTGTTGCTGTGACTTCCGTCCGAACTGGGACATTTGGTTCGAACGTAATATTTAGTTGTTTGTTTGCTATTTCAGTATTATCCTCTGATGAACTGATTTTAAATGATGTTGACATTATGGACGTGGGTTTTGGCTCATTTTGACTTGTGACCCACGCAATTTAAATGATGTTGAAAATGTTCTTTCATATGTGACCTGAATGCTTGCGTCTTCAAGGCTATTTGGACATTCTTTTATCCCCCATTATGGTGTTCTTTTTCCTGTTGTTGCTTTACATGTTTCAGCAGCATTTGAGAAGGCCAAATTGCTTCAATTTATTTCCTTTCACCCTACTGTGATTTTGGTATCATCTATATGTTTATTTATGTCACTGTGCCTTATGCTACTTTCATGTCCACCTTCTATTTCATTTTATGCAGCATTTTATTGGGCAAAATTCCTTCTGGTTTTTTCTTTGTAACAAAATAGATACATCAGTTATGTGCCTCTGCATTCTGCTGCTCTCATGTCCACCTTACTGCATAAATTTCCATCTGCTTCTCTTTTATTGCTTTCCCACAACTTACATTCAATGAAAACAAATAACAATTGCTTCTATTCATGTGCACGATATTCGTATGTTTTGTCTTGCTCTTTTATTGAAAATTTTAATATCTTGTTAAACATATTGTAAACACATTCTTCTTCTTCAACCTCACAACGAAACTTTTTCCAGTTGGTCTCGCCATTTTAAGCGAGTTAACTTTCATTTTAATCAAATCACTACTAGTTTGTTGTCGTTACTTTATTACATGAAGCGATCAGTTTTCCCCATCCACCGTGTCTCACCTTACGCAAAAACTCCTTGGCCATCCTCGATCAATTCACACCTTGTTCGAGCTTTTATTATTTGTCGAACTTGTGGCCTCTGGATGCCCGATCGTGATTGCAATTTCATATCCCATACACTTTACAACTTCAATTTTTCATCTCACCATATTCGCGATTTGGGGTTAGGGTTCGGTTCGATGTGGTCGCCTTTGTTCAAACCATGGGAAAACTTTTTTCCTTTTTTTTTTTTAAAGGGAATTTGCGGAAATTCACCTAATCTTCCCACTTAACAAACACCCAATTCTTCATACCAAACATATCATTTTCCCTCAACTAACTTCCTTTCCCTAGTGTACCAAACGGTCACATGTTTAAAGTTCCCTCCTAATCTTCCATTCCATTCCTTTCCTTTCCTTCCCCAAACTTTCTTTGTAACAAACGGGTCCTTAGATGCTGTTACATGGACTGCTTCACCTTTCCATTTTATTAAGGTTTTCAATCTGTAACTGAGTTTATTCAGCTGTGAATTTGAAATGACACCAAAAGACCTAGAACTGAAAACAAGCAAAGGTGACTAATTCTTACGTAGAATGAAAGGAAATGATTATATATTATCATTTCTCGGCTTAAGAAAATTAAAAAGAAAACAAAAAATAAAGAAAGCGACGACAAGTAAATGGTTGAAAACTGAAAGGCCTAAGATTTGGGAAAATTTTAAATCAAATGAGGGGAGGTGATCATTTTCCCTTCCCTGTCATCCCCTCCCCTCCTTTCAATTCAAACACACCCGTAGTGAAAGACTTAAAACTATAAGTACCTCTCGCTTTGCTATAATTTGAAAATGCAACCCACAAAGTTTTCGATCTAAAATAGAGACAATTGAAATCATAAAAAAATATTAGTAGAAAATAATCAAGGTCTCTTCTAACACAAAGATTGGGTGCGGTGATGGTATAGGAATAGTTGTCACCGTCAGGTAACCTTGGGAGCAAGTATATATTTTCTATGTTACTTGCCTCTAACCTAGCCTATGTTATTTATTGCCCTCCATTCAGGCTTCAAATAGCTTACGGCTAAACAAGTAACTTGAAACAAAATCTCTATCCAAATCACGTGTGAGCCACAATCGAAGATATTTTATCCCAAAAAAAAAATAGATATTATTCAAAATAATTGGATAATATCTAAAACATTTAATTTCAATAAAAAAAATGAACTAATAAAATATAGAATATCCCTTATGTCATTAATTAGCAAATATATCTAGATATAATTTTTTTATTTTTTTATTTTTTTTTTTTGATATTATATCTAGATATAATTTGAATAAATAATAAGATATAATATTATCATATTTCATAAAATTTCTAACAAAACCTTGATACCAATATGATGACACAATCACATTTGAAATATATACAAAATTACATATCAGAACCAAATGAAAAATTTATAGTGAGTATCACTTTTTGGACGTTGGGAGAAAAAATTTCGGTTAGAACTTGACTACATTGCTGAAAGAGATTGTAATCCTTTTTTTTTTTTTTCCAACTAGATACTAATCCAATTACTTCAATTTCATCTCAACTTGGAAGTTAATCTATTTGAGCTGCATAATCTCATTGGTTAAAGACCAAAAGCAATTTGATTTCTTTGTCGTGAACTGAAGACTAGCTAGATTGCAATGTTAATTATTCCGATGGTAGTTTCTTATCAACTGATATGTGACTAATTCAAAATATAGTTAAAAATGTTCCAAGTCATGTTGGCTTTGGTATCTGGGTTTTGTTTAAGATGACTGTGGTCCTTTGCCGTTGGAGCAAGATATACTTGAGCAATTTTTAATAGAAAACACAGTCAAACAAGGTTATTGATGATCGAAGACATAAGGGTAACAAAGAGGATTAAACTCTGCATGTAGAATTTTGAGGATTAAGTACTTTTAGTCTTGCTACAAAATTTAGACATGTGGATGATTTTTATATTCTTATACGTAAATTTCCCTCATATTTCAGTGGAATGATACATCTTGTTTAATCTCTAATCCACATACATATATCTAAAGAGTTCTATTAGAATGGTCAATGCTCTTTTTTTTTTTTTTTTTTTTTTTTTTTTTGGCCCTCTCTAAATGTACAAATAGGTTTAGTTTGTATGTATCTTGAGAAGACAGGGCCATTATAATTATTATACTTTTTTACCACAGATTAAATCGGATCCCTATAGCTATTTCATGATCATGTGCGATTGAAAAGAAGAGCTCGTAGGTGGTCACCAAGGGAGAGTCTTAACACTTAAGCCTCATAACGCCACTTGACTTTGAACAATGTTGGCAAACCCGTGACTTTGAAAGAAGCCTTGAAATTGTTGCCCGTGACTTTGAAAAAGTATTGTTTTGGGTCTTGAGTCTTTGAAAGAAGGGAAATGGGAATGTCCAGAGGAAAAAGGAAAAAGCATTTTGTGAAATTCGTACGTATCTGATGTCATTTTATCTTCAGCCTGGCTTACACGCAGCCAGAGTAAAGTAGTGATCGGCTTATGAACAGTATTTTGAGTCTTGAGCCGTGCCTAAGCCGTTTCTGAATGGCTTAAAGAGATGTATTATCATATATATATATATATATATATATTGATATTGATTGATGATTGCCAGAGAAAAACTCAACACAAGATGGATTAAATAAAGGGTAAAGGAGCAATTTTACACATGTAATTTAGCCCCGAAGGAGCTCGCCAAAGACGTAAAATTTTCTGGACCAATTTTACACATGTGGTTAGTTTTTGGGAGCAAAAGTCACATGGGGGGGTTAGTTGACCAGGCGGTCAACGTCCATTTGGATGGACATGAACGACGGCTTATTTGATGTGGCCATTAATTTGGAGAGAGAACATGCCAAATGGAAGGAAAAATGCTAATTAGGATTCACAAATTAATTAAAAAAGAAAAAAGCTGTTATGAAATTGAAGAAAATGTAAAGAAAAGTAGAGAGAAGTCGGAGAGAAAAAAGTAAAGAGATGAAGAGATTCTTATTTCAAGTGTATCCGTCAGAATGTTTACACAAGACCTCTATTTATAGACGCTTCAAGGGTTACTATGAAATGGACATTCACATTATAAATATATTCATAACACTCCCCCTTGGATGTCCATTATGAATGTGCCTCATTAAAAACTTTAACTAGGAAAAACCCAGTGGGATAAAAACCTAACCAAAGAAAAAAGAGTACATCATTCATTGATACACTGTGCAATGTTGCCTCATTAAAAAACCTTTCTAGGAAAACCCGATTGGACAAAGCCTAGATAAGGGAAAAAGAGTACGCGTGTATCGACTCCCCTTTTTGACAATATCAGTATTACTCCCCCTGATGATAATAATACCATTTGAGAACTTTGAGTCTTTGAAGATCAATACCATGGACAAGCTTTTGAAAAATTGCTTCTGGAAGTGTCTTAGTGAATATATCTGCTAGATTTTCACTTGACTTGCTTCATGCATTGCTAGAATTTACTGCATGGTTAGGCGATGTAGCTAATATAGTCCGCTTCATAGATTGCCATGAAATAGTTGTACTTCCACATGTAAATAGATAACCTGTTTGTGATTTACTATCATGTGGGTTAGACAAAAATCCAGTATCTGCATATCCAATGTGTAGTATAACCCCATGTCCGTAGTGCCTTTGAGGTAATGAAGAATATGTTTTACTCCATTCCAATGCCTCCGTGTTGGTGCATTACTATATCTTGCTTCTTCATCAATTATTCGTCGGAATTTGGAGAATATTGCCAGAAAATGCAAAGATCCATCGGAAAGCTGGAGAATATCGTCGGAAAATGCAAAAGTTTCACACGAAACCCCAAGGAAAATATCCCGGAAACTACAAAGTTTCGCGGAAAGCTGGAGAATCCATCACCGGAAGGAGAAAGAGGCTCGATTGATTAGAACCTCGTCTTGATAACGTGTTATGAAATTGAAGAAAATGTAAAGAAAAGTAGAGAGAAGTCGAGAGAAAAAGTAGAGAGATGAAGAGAGATGAAGAGATTCTTATTTCAAGTGTATCCGAATGTTTACACAAGACCTCTATTTATAGACCTTCAAGGGTTACTATGAAATGGACATTCAGATTATAAATATATTCATAACAAAAACAACTTAAACAAAAAAACAACTCCATCAGATAAAAAACAACTCCAGCGGATTCCTCTGCTCTCATACGCGATTCCTCTCCTCTCATACGCGAAATAGGGGAAATCTGAAACCCTAATTCACGGCCTCCACCATTCTTCATCATCTCCGACCACCAGCTCATCATCGTCGACCGCCATTCTTCCCTCAGCCGACCTTGCCTTAACATCTCCAACTCCAGCTGTTCTTGGGTGTTTAAGTGAAAACTGAAAGGGTCGACGAATTTCTTTGGGTAAGCAAATAAAATAATCGAAAAACCGAAAGGATCGACGAGCCACGGAGGATGGAGGAAAATTGAAGATCGGAAAGAAGCACACGACAGAAGCCCTAATACCCGCCTCATTGTGCAAATTGGAAGTGCTCATTGTGCGACCTGGTGGAGGATGCGATGGTGCTTGAATGAGGATTGCGACACGGCTTAAGATCTACAGATGCAATCAGTTTGTTAGGGTTACAATTGGGTCCGGATTCAATCATGATTTTCGAATCTTTGTTCTGTTTTGGCCATGGTTTTGAGCTAATCTCGCAAATAGTGGTTTATTTTTCTATCCTTTCTTCTTCTTTTTTCTTATTTTTCGGTTACGGTGGCTTCTTCTTTTTCTTGTTTTCACGGTTCTGTCCTTTCTTCTTCTTTTTCTTGTTTTCGTATCTGATTCTAGTGGTTCTATTTCTGGCGATGGTGGAGGTCGGCGATGGTGGGGGCTGAAGGTTGTTTTCATATCTGGTTCTAGTGTTTAGTACAAATAAAATAGGAGACTTGATTTTTTCAATTTTTGATTCTTTTCCTGTTAGATCTTGCCTGCATCGAGAATGTACTCATATGATGGGTTTTGAATTTTTCAGTTTTTGATTCATATAAGTGTTTGTGCATAACTGGTGCCTTAAGATCTGTCATCTCCATTCTTTGTTTCTTCTTCTCCATCTCTGGTGGAGGGTGCTTTTTGGTTCCTTCAGTTTCTTTGGGTTCCTTCTCCGATTATCTGGTGTGTTAAGCTTTTTTTTTTTTTTTAATTAATTTGTGAATCCCAATCAGCATTTTTCCTTCCATTTGGCATGTTCTCACTCCAAATTAATGGCCACATCGGCCAACTGTTCATGTCCATCCAAATGGACGTTGACCGTCTGGTCAACTAACCCCATGTGACTTTTGCTCCCAAAAGCTAACCACATGTGTAAAATTGGTCCAAAAAATTTTACGTGGTGCTGAGCGCTTCCTGAGCCAAATTACATTTATAAAATTGCTCATTTACGCTTAAATAAATGACCTGAGACTTTTAGACATGGCCAAGTATAATAAATAAAATCGTTGAATGTTATATAGCCGTCAGAGTCTGATTTTCCTTGGTTAGGACATCGACTGAAAGGGAGTGATAAACCGTTAAAAAATTTCCAAGGTGAAATTTCCGCTCCCTGCTGCCTTCTCATCAAAGCATTACCCTCACATTCAATGTCTTCTCTCACTGCAATTCATTTCTTCGTCAATGTCTTCCTTCTTCACCCCACGGTTTCTTCTTTCCTGCATAACACTTTCATTATTCCTTCTGAGTCCTTCGTATTCGATCACCGACGATAGTTATACGGCTTGCAGTACTCTGTACAATTGCGGGAAGATTGTAAACGTTGGGTTTCCTTTCTGGGGACAAGGCCGTCCAGAAGGTTGTGGCTATCCTGAATTGAAGCTCAGTTGTTCTGAAGGTTTGACATTCATAACAATCCGAAGCGTCACATACCTGGTTTTGGATGCAGATCCAGTCCAACATATTCTGACACTCGCTAGATTTGACTACAGGCAAAACTTATGCCCAAATCAGCTTCTGAACACAAGCTTTGACCCTCAGTTGTTTCAAAACTTGTCTGAAACAAAAAATCTCAACCTTTTATATGGCTGTCCGTCAGACCCTTCAATATACCCCTCACAATTTCCTTGTCCCAAAATTGGGTTTGTTAATCCATTTGTCTTTGTACTGTGGGATAATAATCCTCAAACTTCTGTGTTATGCTCTACAAGCGTGATTGTTCCTGTTAAAGCTCCTACGTCCGAGGTTGATCTTCGGGTTTCAAGCATAGTGCTAGGGATGCTTAAAGATGGATTTCAAATAAAATGGATAGCTGGAATTGTAGAGTGCGATGAGTGTCAGAAAAGAGGGGGTGTCTGTGGCTATGACTGGGGTTCCAATAAGACTATCTGCTACTACTTAAGAGGTAACTCAACGCCTCAGCCTCAGCCTCGGCCTCAGGGGAATTCAGGTACCTCTATAAGTTTATGCCAATTGCATTTTTCCTTTTTCCTACGTCCTATATTTGACACCCATGAATAATTGCAGACAAATCTTTCATTTCTTATACGTTATTATCTATGAGTAGTACTCCATGTTGTTGTTAATGTAAGATCTAATTGGAGAGTTAATCAAGGTTCTTTATGTAAAATGCATTTCCTATATGTCTCAATTTTTTTCTAATTTACTTTTATTGATGATCCCTTAATAATAATCAAATTAAAGAGAAATTGATGAAATTAAGGAAGAAGATTATGGTGTTTTGGAAAAAATATAGCATATTAACTATTTCAACTAACTTTCCTAATCTAATCAAGTTAGACAATTAGATCCTACGACGTTAGGGACGGAATATTATCTGTGAATTGTCAGAAGTACAGTTTTGTTTCTGGCATGGTTGATACTAAATAGCTGCTGAGTATTTTCGGTTTCTTTCGAAATGTATAATCAGTTTCAGTGTATTTTAATTTCCGCTTCATTTTTCTGCTACCGGGGTCCAATCAACCCCTAAACAGTGTCTGTGACTATTTTAATTTGTGGTCATTATCATGTTTGCATCATATTCTTAATTTACTACATTACATGCTTTGTATCTACAATCTTTCAACTTTGTTCCTGACTTATACATAACTCATATTGATAAAAATTGTTACAAAGCGATCAATGAGTTAGTCCTCTTTACTATTCAATAGAATATTCCTAAAGAAGCATCCGAAGATATTTATGTTTGGAAAGGAAGCCACGAACCCTAAAGCCAAATATGAGTTGAAAATATCAAAAAAGAACATTGCCCACGAAGTTTGTTTTAATTTACTTGTTGCATCCTTCCTTTCTCACAGTCATCCTTCTTTGAAGTTTCATTTAATTTAATTTCTCCACATTTCTGGACTTCCTGGCAAAGTAGCCAGAGGGGGTTAGCCACATGTGGCTGCATTAATTATATATTCGGAACTCCTTTGAATCCTTCGCAAAATAATGGAAAAGCCATCATTGACTTAACTATATAAAATAAGAATTTTTCATAAATGTTATTTTTGTATACCAGTAAATGGAAATGCTCAATCCGGTCCTATGCTCTATTCCACGGTTTCCATTTTTTTTTTTTTAACATTTAATTAGTCAGTTAAGACTATTTCCAAATTATTTTAAAAAAAATAAAAAAAGGTCAATCTAGTTTGTTTATGTGAAGTCTCGTTTGGGATACCCGGTGGGCAATCAGACTTATAGAAAAGTCCGATTGTGTAAAAGTCCAATTGTGAAACTTGATTTATGTTTGGATGGGTGGTTGCATAAATAGTTTATGAAAAAGTCTTATTGGTGTACAAACTTGTTTGGAATGACTTATGGAAAAATAACTTTTGAGATAATTATAAGAAAAATAAAATAAAATAAAATCACCAAAAATATGAAAAATGCTAAATTACAAAATTTGACAATACTAAAATATATAATTTGATCAAATAAATATTACATAAGTAACTAGGGAAATTCATAGATGAGAAAAAATTCATAAGCACTTTTGATAAGCTCCAAAAGCTAGGAGCTGGAGCTTTTAAAATAAGCTACTTTCAGGCTATAAACTCGGTTGCCAATTATTTTCACCCAAAAAAAAAATTTGAGAAAAAGTTCATAAACACTTTTTGACAAGCTCCAAAAGCCCCATAAGCTCCTCATGTAAGCTCTCCCAAATAAGTCCATTATGATTATCGATATACAAACTGCTTAAGTACCACTTTTATCTGCGTCGGAAGCTTCACCTATCCCTTTTGGGGAGTAGAGAGACCAAATTATTATGGTCTTCCTGATTTCCAGATCATATGCGAAGACGATATATATATATCTATACTCTCTCTCTCTCTCTCTCTCTCTCTCTCTATATATATATATATATATATATATACACAGAGGCGGATCTAGGTAGTGAAGAAGGGGGCACGTGCCCCCTTAAATTTCTTCCTTAAAAAAAAAAAAAAATTATATTATTTATTTATTTATTTAAAAAAAGCCCTTATATCATGTAATACCCTAGTGGCTATAATATCCTGTGGGGGTGAGAAAATATTCGATCGACTACTTAAATTTTTGTTGCTTCATAATATTATAGGTGTCTCAACTTTATTTATCAGTATGCTATGCTTTTAGCTCTTATATAAAGAATACCTATGTAGTAAAACTGATTGTTTTGTTTCCTTGTCCCTAGAGGATGTAATTCCTAAAGTACTCTTGATAACCACTTGAATTGTTACTAATTCACTGCACTCTGGAGATAGTTGATACTTTTTATTAGATATTATAGTTGTCATCAACGTTGTGCGTTAAGTTTGTTTCATATTGAATTTTCATAGCGTCTACTGTGTGTGGTTACCCTTTTATTAAATGATACTTTTCTTAAGGACTTTCAAATTTTATCATTCCAATTATGCTGCTTGAGGTTTGACTTGTATAGTGGGTGGTGGTGCTCTTCATGTTCTGCCTATATATCTCATTTTGAAAAAAATATATTTGATAGTATTGATAATGAGGCAATTATGATGGAATTTCAAAAAAATAAGGCCTAGAAGGATGACATTGTAATTGTTTTTATTGTAATATATTTTTGTTATTAAAATATATAGTGTTCAACCTTACTATTTTTAACGATCTTAGTCTTAATTTTCCTTTATATTGTTTTATTTTTTAATGCATTTAAAGATTTACTTGTAAAAAAAAATTTGGGCGCGCCCCCGAACCCCGCATTCCCCGCCAATGGTGCCCCCCCCTCCCATAAATTCCTAGATCCGCCCTGTATATATATATATATATATATATATCTCTCGCAATTATTACCATATGGTCCCTCAAATATCGGCTGTTTCGTTTGTACTCGACTACACAGATTCTTGTAGTGGCTAGGGATGATTATGTAATTGGTGGGGCTACACAGATTCTCTACGATTGCCCTACTTCTAGTTTTCCTCCTCCACTTCCATCCAATATTATCGATAAACCCTGCAAGAAAGCTGATGGTACAGATATACCAGTCTACAACTTTGCCGGATCATGGTATTCAAGTGATTGCACAAGTGTCATTATGCCAATATATGAAGAAAACCTTGGTGAAGTTGCAGCTGATATACAGGCTGTATTAAGAAAAGGATTTGGGTTGCAATATAAGGTCAATAATAATGAGGAATGCAACAGATGCTCTCAATCTGGTGGCCAGTGCGGCTATGAAGGGGGACAATTCTCCTGCTTCTGCAAATATGGACCCAAAAAAACCTCATGCTCAGGTAGAATGCACATTAAATGCCCAATAGTTATATGCTTCTTATGTGCTCATACCTCTATTAGAGATATGAGCATATTTTTTTTAAATTTTTTTTATATATTGTATTTATTTAGATTTAAATTATATGTTCTTTACGAAATGTTTTTTGCACCCAAGATCTCAAATTAATTAGCTTCTAGTCACGCATTCGAAATATCGTACATCACTTTGAAACTAATTAATTTGAGATCTTAGGCAAAAAACATTTCCGAAAAAACATATAATTTAAATCTAAATAAATACAATATATAAAAAAAATTAAAAAAAATTAAAAAAATATGCTCATACCTCTAATAGAGGTATGAGCACATAAAAGCATATAACTATTTGGCATGTAATGTACACCCTGCTCAGGTATCCTATTATTTTATCAGAATCCCCTCTGTTTATTTGTAGCCTAATCCCCTCTGTTTATTTGTAGCCTAGAACCATGGATTAGGACATGACCCTACGATAAATGTGTCGTGGTACTAATTGAAGTGTCATTTTATGTTAGATACAAAAACAGAGTTTGTTTCTGTATTTTCAAGTATACATGGCCGGATACTTGTGCCTAGGTTCCCAAACAACACGAATAGGGCTGATGAAGGCAGCGATTAGCACCTTATAACACCATAGCACCCAAATTCTGCAAGATAACTCCAATCAGTTTTAAATACAAGATAGAATTAACTTTTTTTTTTAGAGAGATTAAAGAAGTTAAATAGTTACTAGATCAAATCATATAGCGTATCATTATATTATGGAGTATATCAATTTATTAGTCAAACTAATTAGTTTTTAAAAAAATAAAAATAAAAATATTCTAAAATAATTTAATTAACTTTCTTAATATCTTCACACACACACACAAAAAAAAAAAATCAACTTTATTTTACATTTAAGGCCAGAGGAGAGAAAGGGAGTATAATTTTGATCATGTTTGACTTTTAGTAGATATATAGAACATTTCAGCTTCCTGGCAATTTCTCACCAAACAAACATTGCAAGAGTCAAAGCCCCCTTTAAGGTTTCCACATCTTTCCTGCCATAACGTTGTTTAGAACTTCATCATAATTATTTGATTGTGATTATTCTTTAGAAAGAAATTAGAATACGCGGAAATGCTCTGCGTTCCAAATTTGGCATCATATGAAACAAAATTTTATTTCTTTTCATGTGTGAGAATCCATGTGCAAGTTTGGTCCAAGGTAAATTTCGGAAAACTAAAATGTTTTTTCTAAATAAGTTCAAAAGTCTCTATCCGACACCATCATGAGAAATTTTAAATTTGTAGTATGAATCATTCCTCGAAAATTCAAACCCAAGTGAATCATTCAGAAATAGTAAGGTTTAAAGATTATTTTTTAAAAGAAGAAAAAATAAAAAACACAATCAAACGTGTCTCACTCTGACTTTTGATGTACTCATGCATAATGAACAAGCACGATAGAGTGGTTTAGAGTGGTTGGAGAATAATTTAGTACAGGCCGGGTCGACTTTTTGACTACGTCCAGTGATCCATCTGACTCTCACATTTTTAAGTGCTTTAAAAAGTTATGTTACCTTCATTCCCTATTAAAAGCCCCAGGGAAATTCTTACTTGCTAGGTGATCTGGATCTGCATTAGCAGGGGATCAGTGCCTATCAATATTCTCCTGGAAAATATTTTCCATGCACAAGCTGAATCCTTCTAAAATTCCAATTCATGAGCATTGTTTCTATCTTCACCATCCGTTTACATCTACTGTGCAATTGAAGGCAAACATCTGTGTCTTCCATCCTCTGTTTCTTTCTCAAGATGCAACTTCATTTCAGCGTCTCTGTTTCGTTTTTTATCATTTCGATCACCCTTTATCAAATTCCAATTTGCTTCTGTGTTGATTATGAGGCACCCTGCAGCTCTTCGTTTGATTGTGGAAACATCAAGAACATTAGCTATCCTTTCTGGCGATCGGAAAGACCAGAGTATTGTGGCTACCCAGGATTTAAACTAGATTGCTATTATGATTACGCAGAAATCACCATCATGAATGATACCTATCGAGTCCTTCAAGTCAGCTATTCTGATTATAGTCTTAGAGTTGTGAGAACTGACTTCTGGAATAATTCTTGTCCAACCCATTTCAAGAACAATTCCATAGATTTCACTTTGTTCGAATATCGTTGGGACTCTCATAACCTGACACTGTACTACGATTGTCCTTCCCCTCCATCTTCCCAATATATCCGTTCCGCTCCCGCTCAGCTTAATTGCAGTGTAGACGGTAACAAAGTGGCCAGCTATTTCCTTACCAAGGTCCCAGAAATTGATGCGGAGACAGGGACCTGCGCATCTACTCTCAACGTTCCAATTTTGGAGTCACAAGTCAGAAATCTACAGGAAAATTCAACTGTGGAAAATCTGAAGGCTGCTATTGATGAAGGTTTTGGCTTGGTATGGGAGGCAGATAATGGTCTGTGTAATGACTGTCGAAAGTCTGGTGGACTATGCGGTTATAAAACAAGCTCAAGTGAATTCACTTGCTATTGTAGAGATGGGCCTGTTCCTTCGACCTGTAGATCAAGTAAGTACCATGTCTTAGTAATAATCGTACCGATCTATGAAGTGAACAGATACACAGTACAGAATTGCAACAAGACAAAACATGTAAAGTCGAGTAATTTGAAGAGTAGTCTATACAAGTCTCTTTTTGATGTACCGGTACTTCATAGATTGGAGTCTGGGAAATCAGTGGCTTCTGAGAACCTAGATTAATGAATATGCCTTGAGTTTCATTAGGTCATTTCAGATTAATACTGACATATATCCTCGTCAGTTATTGCTTTTAGACAATTACGGACTGATAGTTCAGAAATGTTAGAGGGCTTGCCCACGTTCCCAGTTCTTTTCTGCAGATAGGGCATTGATAGGCTTTAGCCAGGAAGCCATGCCAAAAAAACACATAGTTTAGTTTATTCATATTCCTCAAGAATGATTCCTGACTTGTGCAAACAACCATCTGATTGTGGTTCATCTCCAAACAAAGCCAGAAACAGCCGTCTAAGTTTTTATCTTGGGTTTGCGTGGACACTGGCACTAATCAGACATGTTTGGGCCAAATTACAATGGAACTCAATCGAGCTACATGTTTCTGCAGGATTAGCTTAATTTACTTAATTTCTTTGTTAAGGATATTTTACTCTCTATCATTTGTGTTGGCAAATATGCCTTCTTTTATACTCCCTCCGGTCCTTAATGTAAATCCCTAATTTCATTAGATTAAGGAAGTTAGTTAAATTAAATAATATGACATGTATTTTTTTGACACACCCTAGTCATTTTCCTTAATTCTCTACATCTCTTTCTCTTGGTAATTATTAAATTAGAAAAAGATTGACAAATATGATAAATATATCTTACATTTAGGACCAACATGAGCTCTCCAATTAGATCTTACATTAATGACACCGGAGGAGTATTAATTTTCTGCTGATCAAATAGTAACATTTGTTCAAAATCAATGTTCCAATTGCAGGATCTGTGAATCTGGGCTCGCTAATTGCTACAGGTAATAAATATAATAATGCTTTCATTTTAATTGCTTCTACAATTAATATTACAAAGATTTTTAGTTTTTATGTTCTACAAAATGCAGTCATTTCAGCAGGAGCTGTTGGGCTTGCTCTAATCTCGGTTTTGATTATTTATATTTGCAAGAAGCATTTCAGAACAGAAAATGGGAAAATCTTCAGATGGGGAAGAGTTTATCATGATTACAATCTTCAATCCCTAATGAGAAACTATGGTTCTTTGGCACCAAAGAAATATAGTTATTCAGAAGTTAAAAGAATGACAAAATCATTTTCAAACAAATTGGGGGAGGGAGGGTATGGTGTTGTATACAAAGCAAGCCTACCTGATGGTCGTCTTGTGGCAGTTAAAGTGATAAGGGAATCTAAAGGAAGCGGAGAAGAATTTCTAAATGAAGTTGCAAGTATCAGCAGAACCTCCCATGTCAATATAGTCACTCTCCTGGGATTTTGCTTTGAAAGGAACAAAGGAGTACTAATCTATGAATACATGTCAAATGGTTCCTTGGATAATTTCATTTATAAAAGAGGATCTCCAAATGCTTTATGTACCTTGGAGTGGAAGGTATTGTACCAAGTTGCTATCGGCATTGCTCGTGGGCTTGAGTACTTGCATCGGGGTTGTAACACGAGAATTTTGCACCTTGATATCAAACCACAAAGCATCCTCTTGGACGAAGAATTCTCCCCCAAAATATCTGATTTTGGATTAGCTAAAATATGTCAAGAGAGAGTATTGTGTCGGTACTAGGCACAAGAGGAACAATAGGGTTCATTGCACCAGAACTATTCAACAGAGCATTTGGTGGTGTTTCTCACAAAGCTGATGTCTATAGCTATGGCATGTTAGTCCTTGAAATGGTTGGAGGAAGGAAGAATTATGACAGTGGAGGCTCACAAACCGATGAACAGTATTTTCCAGATTGGATTTATAAGGATCTTGAACATGGTAAGCATCCAGCTAGTTCTGTAGTAATCACAGTGGAAGATGATGAAATGGTAAGGAAGATGACTTTAGTGAGTCTATGGTGTATTCAAACAAATCCATTTGATAGACCAGCTATGAGTAAAGTGGTAGAAATGTTAGAAGGACCCCTTCAATCGTTATCAGTTCCTCCAAAGCCATCCCTTCAATGTCCTACAAAATCACCAGTTACACAATTGTCAAGTGGATCTTCCCAAGAAGTGACTCGGACAAATTCAATAACCTGTTAACTTATATCCTCTATCTACTGCTGAGGACAACTCAACTTTCAACTTTGAATCGTATTGGTAAATTCATGATAATTGCCAACCATTGCTTCCCTTTTTGTTTATTCAAGCTGTATTTTCTAAATTCTGTCCTTCCGCTCATGAGTCCTTTATCTGCTTTCATATTTAGGACGCATTCCCTTTTTCTAAAGACACTACGTCATTATTATATTAGAGTACTAGTTAGAGTAATAAAATAATTGCATGTACAAGTATTTCTCAAATTTAGATACTGCATATCAAAATCTAGACGTTTTGAGCACCATCTTGCAGTTCATGATTTGTACATGGATGCTGAGAATTTTAGTATAAATATGAGATATCACTAAAGTCATCTATGTTAAAGAAGGTAAGAGTATTCTAACTGCATCTGTTGATGAATCACCAAATATGTGAGAGAGAGGGGGGCATGATGGCCATCTTATTGACCAGAGGAGTCAAAGGACGTCCAACAGAGTGCCCATATATAAGATGCAAGGCATGTGCAGCTCAAGGCATGGTGAAGACTTCCATTTCATTCAAATATATATATAGTATACAAGTGTACTGTATATATTCCAAATATAGCAGTTCCTCAAAGTTGTACTTAAGTCTAAAGCTCTATTCTCCAATGGCGCCAAGTCTATTTTTCTTGTTTGAAAAGTGAAGGGGAAGGTGGCGACGAAGGAAGGATATGGATGTGCTGGGAGAGAAGAGGAGAGAGGAAAGTAGCTTATAACATGTGGTCACGCTCTCGCTCACTTTGATTTCTAAATAGAGTAGAGACGGTAATAAATAGTACTACCTCCAGTCCTAAATATAGGACCTAGTTTGTAGTGCAATTTGCACTACAAACTATATCCTATATTTAGGACCGGAGGGGTAATAAAATATTTGGTTTGAGTAAAAAGGAAGGATTTAGCTGAATATCACTCAAAATTGCACTTTATTGAAAAACAACTAGAAAATGGAAGGTGGGTCTTTATGGTCAATGTATCTTTTGATTCTGAGGGAACTACAAAAGGATATTTATGAACACTAATTTTCCCCACTTTAAGAAAGGGACCATGAATATGGTGAGATACCTCTCATCTCATTATTTTTATTATCCCATTTGTTTTCTTAAATGAATGTACTAAAAAACGTTTCATAGACACATTAGGGAAAGTCATCAATGGCGGTAGCACTCAGCTCAAACAGTGACTAAGAGATTTGAGATACTTACTTGCAGAAATATGCTATTCACTGATCCATGTAGAAATTTTCCGGCTCTTGTCTTCCCCCAATTAGCAGATGACTTAAAGAGCAATCCAGGGGGATGTGTGTGTTTGTACATTAACTTTCTTTATCCCTCTGCTCAACTTCCATTCTCTGCTGGAGATCTGCCTGCAAAATCCAAGTTGAAGTCTAAGTTTTTTTTTTTTTTTTTATCAAGTTTTTTTTTTTTTTTTTCAAATAGAAACAACTGAACACATTTATTATTTCATTATTTTTGTTAACACAATCTAATTTCAAGAAAAAAACAAAAATGTTGTATTTACCAGTTTGACCTTCAAATCTGCGATTGTCTGCTGTCTTTGATGTGCAAAAAAATTGAGTGACTGAGACAATAATAAGCAAATCAGACCCACATGGAGAAGGGAATACATGTAGAAGCAAATACATAGAAGGAAATGTTTACAATTGTGTCTACAAAACTAGGAGGATGCCAGAAGAAGAAGGGGGTAAAAGTAATCACTTACTCCAATTCTCTGCATTTCAATAGACCTATGCAACGCTTCTCTTTTTGTTAGAAGTTTTTTTGTCCCCTTTTCTAAAGGCCGTTTATAGTTTTTTCCACGGTAAATAATTATTGCATGGCCTTTTTTAATTTATCAACAGAAACTAGAACCCCACCACTCTCTGCCTCAAGAGATGTTGCTGTGTTGATGACCTGCCCAAACGCTCTCTGCATTGTAATGATCTTTACTACTTCTCTGTGCTTCCAGTGCTGATCTATGCCCTCCATTACACCATCAAAGATCCCACGCCTGCCTGCAGTCACCATTCAATAGAATTTCTATGAGCCAGAAAAAAAATAAAAACCAAAGTATTTCCAGCAATAAAGGACTTCATTGAGAAGTTGTAACAATAACTGCATTTGCAACTGTAATTAACAATTGTAGCAACATCAGGATATGCCTCTTTGGATGTTTCAATCTGGTTCTGCTGCCTCACAAGCAAGTTAAATAATATATATTTGTGTTCGTATAATCCATTCGAAACAAAGCAAACTCTCATATATATAATCATAATTCTGGATCAGACAAAACAGCAGAGAGGAGGAGAGCAGCCTATCAAGGAAACAATTTGAGAGGTACAATTTACTTACCAAGCACTAAGCAACTACGCATCTTCAGTCCTATCTTCCGGAAGCATTGTCTCTCTTCGTCTGTCATAATTTCCAGGTCTGCATCCTTCTCAGAGGGCATCCAAGCAGCATTTAACTTTGATAATTCCTTTCTTGAGCTCTCTATTTTCTTACTAAGCTGAAGAGTCCACAAAGATAATTCAAAAAATGTTTGTATAATTCCAACTTAAAATGAAAAATGTTATAGGTCATGTCGTACAATGAACAGTTGGCGCTCTCCCTTTTTCAATTCCATCTCCAATCTGACTATTTCAGCTTCCAGTTGAACGTTTAAATCTATATGGATGTTTTTGGCATCCCAAATCGTACTTTGGATTTTCTTAAACTCTGATAAGGTCCCACTTGTACTAGTGTTCTGTTGAGGTTCATCAGTTGGTGAAAAAGCTTCAACTGCTTTCAGCCGTGAAACTTCTTCGTGAAGTTGACAGCCTTTAAGCTCCTCTTCCCTCTTTTCCACCAATGCTGCAACTCTTCTAGGAAGGAAGTCCTTGCCCCTATAGAGTATTATATAAAACTTGTTACGCAGCAACAGAGTTCCTCCTGTGAGACGCTGCATTGCAAATAGCAATGTTAAGAACACTTGCTACAACATACATAAGCCAGAACCAACACATTGAACGTGCATAAAAGCTACAAAGGAGAGTTTTACAGTTGGAAAATATGAAATTTTAGCTTGGTCGGGTATAAAATTCAACATGAAACAATTATATGCCCAACCATGACTAGCATTGATTTTCCCATTCCTGTTTCATAAAATTGCTCAACATCACGTATGAAGGCATAAGCCAGAACCAACACATTGAACGTGCATAAAAGCTACAAAGGAGAGTTTTACAGCTGGAAAAAATGAAATTTTAGCTTGGTCAGGTATAAAATTCAACATGAAACAATTATATGCCCAACCATGATTAGCATTGATGTTCCCATTCCTGTTTCATAAAATTGCTCAACATCACGTATGAAGGCATAAGCCAGAACCAACACATTGAACGTGCATAAAAGCTACAAAGGAGAGTTTTACAGTTGGAAAAAATGAAATTTTAGCTTGGTCAGGTATAAAATTCAACATGAAACAATTATATGCCCAACAATGATTAGTATCGATGTTCACATTCCTGTTTCATAAAATTGCTCAACATCACGTATGAAGGCTAATTTGCAAGTGACGACAACCAAAGTGTCAAATTCTACCTTGAGGTTGGTAAGAATAATTCATTTAATTCAATCCAACTCAATGAGTCAACCTTTTTAGATACAAAGGACAAAACTCCTCCTAAAACTTGAAATGTCTTGGTCTCAGATGTAGATCACAAAGTAAACTTCTATGCAACCTACCTTCAGCTCATTGGCCATTTTTTCATTGTCAGTATTTGGAACTCCATACTTCACAGCAATTTTTGCTATAAGGCTCTTCTCCCACAACTTTAAAATAGCAGAAGCCAAGCCCTGTAGTCTTCTGTTCCTACCTTCATAAAAATAAGATAATGTATTCATTAACCTTTTATATGCAATGATAAGCAAGAAAAGGAGGTACCCCACATACTTTTCTCGCTAGACTTATGATCAATTTATACCCAACCAATTAAAATTTTCTTTTAATAAAAATATTGATTAGATTCACTGCTTTCCCCACAAGAAGCAGTTAGATGCTGTTACATGGACTGCTTCACCTTATAAGTACCTTAATTTCCATTTAATTAAGGTTTTCAATTTGTAACTGAGTTTATTCAGCTGTGCATATGAAATGACACCGAGAGACTTAGAACTGAAAACAAGCAGACAATAAAAGCAAGCTGATGGATTACATGAAGCAAGAGAGTACCAAGAACAAAATGGACTGGCAAAGGGTGAGCAAGCTTCCTCAAGTACGTAAGTTCATCATCAGTCAGTTTTGAATTAGCATAAGGTGGAGAAAGCCTAAATGGGAGATCAAATCCGGGAACCACTTCTGGAAGTAAGTCACCATCTACTGGGAGTGGCTTGTGCATCCACCAATCAATGAAGCGAGGTCCTAAGCCATCCAGTAGCCTATCAGTTTCCCTCTCATACAATGAACCACCCACAGGTTGGCCATTCACATCTTTGTTATGGGTATCAATTGCTACAGAGTCTCCACTATCAGCTTTCGAACTCAACAGATCATAAGCACTGCTTTGATGGAAGTTAAACTGGTCAAGATTGTCCTTGGTTTCTGACTGCAATGAATTGGTTCCATGATTATTTGCGTTTTGACTGTGAAAGTTTCTCGTATAAATCCGTTCAGAAGCTTTAGGAGTGATCTGATAATTGTGCCCTCGATAAATGACAAGAATATCTTTCTTACTCCAGACAACCAAGCCTCCAGTCTTAAACTAGTCACATAGGAAATAAGGGCAAACACATTGGATTAGCCAACTAGAAACAAATTTAATAAGGAACAGAAGTAATGATCTCTGAGTCAAATTAATATATGACATGATAATATTTCTCGCTATTAGACATCTTGGATTAGTTCAATTCTGTCTACTAACTGTAAGACACAGTAAAATGATCAGGTTACTGCTGTTAGCTTTTAAAGATGAATAATCACACTGAACTAAATAAAACAATTAACTAGCCAAACAGGTATTAAGGAACAGTATATTTCCTGCCAGAAGATTCCCATATCCACAGTTCATTGAAGGTACGCAGCTCACACTGATTCTTAAATTTAGTTCAATATGGCAGCACATTCACATAGAACTAAAACATATTTTTAACACTAACTTTTAAAATATATCGCTTTGAAAATACGAATAGAGAACATTATTGACAAGCCTGACCTCGACAATTTCTTGAGCTCTATCCATATTCCGGCACAAAGGGATATCAAATTTAATCATGGCAAGCTCACTTCTAGTCCAAATGCGTTTAATTTCATCGACAACAGCTTGAGTAACACCAGCTTTCTTAACCTTCACCCAAGTTCTCATTCTTGCAGCCTCACTTCTTAACCTCCGAAGCAATGCCTTATCAAGCGTCAAATCCGCCATAGCCATCGCCTTTTCCTTTTTCGTCCTCCGAAACTCAACCCTCTCATCTTTCTCCCATGGCATCCTAACCCGAGTTCTGAAATCGCCGTCTTTTTCTAATCGTTCTAAAGTATCCCCAATTTCAGCTTCCACAGGACCCATCTGCGTATCAGTTGAGTAATTCTGAACCTTCTGAAGTTTTTCAACGCTTTGGACAATTTTCTTCATGGCCTTCTTTCCTCTGACGCCACTTTCCTTCGCAGTCAAAGCCTTATCAGATTGTTGCACCTCGCTCTTATTGAATCTCTTCTTGGCGTTGGGCTTAGAAAGGTCGATAACTTCATGAGGCTCAAGAAGCAGAGGACCGTTCATCCACGGAGGTGTGGGGGCTTTAATGGGAGCATCAGGATGGGACTTAGACTCAGAGGAGACAGGAGAGTTAGGGTTCGCTGTGGAGGCAATTGGAACAAGATTGAAGGGGTGATTTGTGACAGGGTTTCTGGGAGGATTCTGAGGAGATAAGGATGAAGAACTACTGCAAGAATATGGGAAAGAGATAGAGTAAAATGTGATGTTAGGATTGGTAGATAGCTGAGGAAGAAGAGAAAGGAAGATCATGGCAGGCATGAGTAATACGTGAAAGTTCTTTGCCAGATTCGCGCGCAGAGCTGAAGGCGAAGATGGGACTATGGTTGGTACTCCAGCTTCTTATCACATTTTCCAGTTGATATTTTCTGTTGGGAGCGTCTTTCTCTCTCTTTTTCGAGAAGGTCTTTTTTTTTTTTTTTTTTTTTTTTTTTTTTTGGGTGATTGAGAATTTTGTCTGAAAAGTTGTCATTATTGAACAATTTTAGCTTGAAGTATTAAAAAAATATCAATTTTACTATCACTGTTATCCTTTAACAGTTAATTTAATTTATCAAAATATTAAATTGATAGTCACATGTCATATTTATTGTAGTGTAAATTTATCACAAAAATTTTAAATCTAACTTTACAAAAATATAAAGTAAATAATACATGAACTTCTAGGACAAATTTATACCTTAATAAAAATTGTATGAGATGATATGTAGACTGTCAGTTAAGTATATTGGATCAATTAATGGTCAAAATCAACTAAGATAATAGTCTAAATAAAATTTCTCACTTTTTTACACTTATGCAACAAAATTGCACCTCGAAAAACTTTCGAAACAAAAATGCACTTCGGTGACATCTTTAGAGACAAAATTGTCCCTTAACCTTTGTTAATCAAGGTAGGATAAAAAAAATTGGATAAACTGAGTACTTTAAGTAATATATATATATATATATATATGCTTGAAACAAAATTTTAAAGAAATACTCCCTCCGGTCCTAATTATAAAACAACATTTGAGAGTTAGTTTTGGTCCTAATTATAAGACAACATTCTAACTTTTGTCAATTTCTTCCTAAAATACCCTTATTTTATTCTCTCAAGTGTATTTGGTTTTTGGTTATTACAAGTGTGTGTCTATATAAAGACACACAAACATATATATCTGCGAGTGAGTATGTGTGTACATTTATGTATATATGTGTGTGTATATGTGTGTGTGTGCGCCTGTCAATATATACGTGTGTACATATATAAACACACACATATATACATATATATGTGTGTGTCCATATATATATATATAAATATATTTGTGTGTGTATTCATATATATATGTGTGTATAGATATTTGTATGTGTGTGTGTGTGTCTTCATGTATGTATGTGTGTGTGTGTATTCATCTATATATGTGTGTGTAGATATATGTATGTGTGTGTCTGTGCGCCTGTCAATATATATGTGTGTACATATATAAACACACACATATATACATATATATATGTTGTGTGTGTGTGTGTCTATATATATATATATATATATATTTGTGTGTGTGTATTCATATATATGTGTGTGTGTGTACATATATGTATGTCTGTGTGTGTGCGCCTGTCAATATATATGTCTGTACATATATAAACACACATATACATACCTATAGACGTGTGTGTCCATATATATATATATATATATATATATTGTGTGTGTATTCATATATATGTGTGTAGATATATGTATGTATATATATACACACACATATATATGTTTATAGAACAAGATTATTATTTCAATTAAAAAGTATGTGGAAAGGAAAATTCTAAGTCGGAGAGGTATGTGATAAGAGTTGTTAATTCACTTTTACTTATGTCATTTTAAATCTATATAAGGGCATTTTAGGAAAATGAATAAAATTAATTAATTTAACTTCTCTCCTTAATCTTCCCAAAATCTGTTAAATATGTCCTATAATTAGGACAGAGGGAGTATATATTTTGTAATGCAGGTAGTTATAGCTAATCTTATTGGTTTGATGGTCACCATTGAATCATTGGTGCTCTGTTTGAATTTTAAGGAAAAAGACAATATAAGCGAGAAAGGGGCACCATTAACAAATAAAAGTAGTATTATGTTTAAATTATGAGACTTTTTAAATATTATTTTCTATAGTTGGGCTCTTAGTGTAATTGGTTAGATATGATTAGTTTTGATGATGTCTTATATAAATATCATTCTTTTTTTATCAAAAAGGTTATATACTACATTTATTTTCTACTTTGACTAATTCTTATATTTGATGTAGATGTAAAGGTTAAGGGAAAAAGATAAATAAATACCATCTGAATTTGTAAAACCCCGAGAAGCCCACCGAATTTGTAAAAAGACTAAGAGGTGACAAAGACTTTTGGGGGTTATGCAAATTCATGTAAAATGACCACCTTGCCCTTCCTTCCTTCACCTTCAGAGCAGAGGGAGGGGGGAGAGAGAGAGGTGAACAGGATTCATTCTCATTCTTAGGCTCCGGCGCACCTTCGCCCGTCTTGACCCTTCGCCGTCGACGTCGGCGCCGCACTCACTCGCTGTGGAGGCCGCACCGATGACGGTGAAAAAGGAAAGAAAAAACTGATAACTGTAAAAAAAAAATTCCGAAGAAGACGATTTAGATTTAGGGTCGGTGGTGATGGCACGGGTGTGAAGGAAGAAGAGAAGGAGGCGGGGGGAAAAAACCGTCAGAATTTTTTTCCCCTTACGCACACTTGAGTGTGCACAAATGCACACTCAAAAATGGTGTGCACAAAATGTGCACACCGTGAGTGCACTTCCGTACACTTTTTTTTTAATACATTATTATAAAACTTCCATCGCGATTTACAAATCTATCATCGCCATTTACAAATTGTTTTAATGGAATTTTCCCAAAACAATTTGTAAATGGCGATGGTAGATTTGTAAATAGTTATGGAAGTTTTGTAATAATGCAAGAATAAAGCACAACAAAAAAATTTGTAAATGGTGATGGTATATTTGTAAATAGCGATGGAAGTTTTGTCATAATGCATCAAGTTTATGTTTTCATTTCAAAGGCAAGAATGAAGCACAACAAAACAATCTGTAAATGGCGATGGTATATTTGTAAATGGCGATGGTAGATTTGTGAATAGCGATGGAAGTATTGTGATAATGCAAGAAAGAATGAAGTACACCAAAACAATTTGTAAATAACGATGATATATTTGTAAATGACAATGGTAAATTTGTAAATAGCGATTGAAGTTTTGTAAAAAAAAATTGTTGCACTTTGAGTGCACTTTCGGTGCACTCGAGTGTGCACACTCGTTTTTTTCCTTCCTTCTTCTTCTTCTTCCTCCGCTCTCTAATCTCTCAACCTCCAAAATCTCTCAATGTAGGATCGAAAAATTTACCCGGTTTTTTTTTCTTTTTCACCTTGTCATCCGCCGGTGCTGCGTCACGGCGGAGGTCAAGACAGTGAATCATGCGCTTCGGAGCCTATTCAACTCTCTCTCTCTCTCTCTATGAAGGCTAAAGGGCATTATAGTCATTTTCCTCGAATTTGTATATCCTTCAAAAGTCCTTGTCACCTCTCAGTCTTTTTACAAATTCAATGGGCTTATGGAGGTTTTGCAAATTCAAATTGTATTTATTCGCCTTTTTCCCTAAAGGTTAATAATGAAAAATGATCAAGAAATTAGACTAAAGAAAGAAGAACTTGCACTATATGTGATACTAGTGGTCTCTATGATCAAACAGAAGTTGGAATGAAGCTTCATCATATTTTAGCTACAGTACAGTATACATGCAAAGAATGATAAGTCCAAGTTAAATGACAAAGAATGATCAAAATGAGAGATGGAAGATGGAAGAACTTGATGAATGGAATGAGAATATCATTATACAAGTTCTAAGATCGATTTTAGAAGCCTCCACGATCAAATGGAAGTTGGAACAAGCAAAAATGAGGTTTTGGATGAGCAAACTCGAGTCTCCAAGTATTAAACTCGAGTTTACTATCTTCTTTAGATAATTAGCCTCTCGATATGAGGAAACTCGAGTTTAGGACTCAAAACTCGGGTCAGCAATCATAAACTCGAGTCAATAAGTGTCTTCAGCATCTCTGGCGTCTCTGGACTAGGAAAACTTGAGTTTCCAAGTACAAACTCGAGTTTACAGCGCTGATTAGCACCTTTGTTCTACTCTGTTTCACGTTTCAGTTGAGCAAGGTTTGGTAATTCGACAATATCTCCTAAACCAGAAATCGAATTGAGGTGAAATCAATTTTGTATGAAACTAGACTCTCAATGCGTCATTTGGATATATAATGCAAGCCCAAAGGAGTTCAGATCAAGGATCTATGAATTATTGAAGTTGACAGTGAAATCAACGCCACACAAAAACCAAGCTTCAATGTTTTGAGTGTATCTCACAAACTACAAATCCGATTGAGATGAAATTGGTGGCATATGAAAGTAGACTCAAAGTAATTTCTACAAAGACTTGAACAAACAAAAACGAAGTTTAGACCAGGGAGATATAGCCTTATAAAGTTGATAGTCAGTTCAGAACGTTGCAAAAACGCTGGTCAAGAACAACCTTCATTTATCGGATCATAACGGTCAAAATACAATGAGTTTGGAGCTGTTTCTTTTTGCATTGGAAAGAAGACTCAAAGATCTATATGGGGATAAGTCGTTTGCCAAATTTGAAACTATATCAAGTCAGAGAGCAACCAAGGTTAGAACAACTTGCAAACTCGAGTTTGTAAGTATCAAACTCAAGTTTAGCTCGAGACGAGAGCAAACGATGGTTTTGGAGAGAACCAAACTCGAGTCATTAAGTGACAAACTTGAGTTTGGCTCAGTTAGAGAGAAATCCAGCTTTTGACAACAAAAGGAAACTCGAGTTTTCTAATGCAAACTCGAGTTTACATCTCTACTTCAGAAAATCACCTTGTCGAAAATCTCGTTTCTCATCAAAAACATTCAGATGAATACCCAGATGACTTATAATACTTCTTAACATTATCTATATCATTTGTGTACATGTTTCAGATGATCAAAGGTTGTTAAACTGAAGATCAAGGGTAAAGTAAATGCTAATATCATAGGTGTTCAGAAAACGAAGCTTTAACGGCTAGTTCCATCCGAGTCTAACGGTTATATTTCTTTATCCAATAGTCATTGAATCTTCTCAACGGTCATAAATTGAAACTACCTATAAAAGAAGACAGATTCAAGACAGAAGGAGCAAGAGACACAAGCCTACATCTTCAAAATGTTCATACTCTGATCTTCATATTATTTACTCTCTGTTTTCAATGCCTACATAGTTTATCATAGAGAGTAAAATTATTTGTATTGTACTTTAGTGTTTATTCATTCACTTCTGAGAGAGAAGATTCATTGTAATCATCCTATCATTCTATCTGAGAGTTACTCAAGATTGGGTGATCTTGAGTGGGAAACCGATTATATTGATTACAGCTTGTAAAGGGAGTGAATCCTGGTGAGATGATTACTTCGAGTACAGAGTGTGTAATCAAATGGGTGTATTGATTGCAATTTGTAAGGGGGAGTGAACCCTAGTACGAGGATTACTTCAAGTACAGAACGTGTAATCAAGTTGAAAGAAGATGGTGGATTGAAAATCTCAAGTGGAGCTTGGGGACTAGACGTAGGTCAAGGATTGGGCCGAATCGCAGATAAATCACAGTTTGTATATTCTCTTCCCTTATCTCTTATATTTCCAATATATGTTTATTTGAATATCTAACTGTTGATTTAGAAAACGCAAAAGATTTTCAAAGTATCAAGTTTTTAATTAGACACTCAATTCACCCCCCTCTTGGGTGATAGCCAAGTCTTTCATAATTTTCCCTAAATATTTTTTCAATTGAGAAAAAGTAATTAAATATTTTTTTATGTATTATTAATAAGTATATAATTTTCTTGATTAACGAGGCAAAGGGAGATTAGCCCTTAAAAGGGACCTCAAATTCAAAGAAAGCAAATGTGACAATGTTGAAGGACACTTTGTTAAGAAGCTGAATTCATAAAGTTAATTAAGTTGGTTAATCTTAAACCCATCCCCGGCCCTTGAAAAAGAAATTTGATTAATCAACTAGGAGACAAACTGTCTTTAACTTATTAATCTAGTTCTATTTATAAATCCATTTTGACCAAATCTCACATATGAAGGAGAAGTAGTTAACTAAATGATTATGGAGTAAATTTTTAACTTTTCTCTCATTTATGATTGTGTATTTTTCAATTATTTCCTCTCTCTCTATCTTCATGAGTACAATTAATATAGGTAAGATTGTCATAATCTCATTTATTACATGAAACTAGACTTATAAATATGACCAACTTTTTTGGTCAAAATAGATTTATAAATAGGATCAGAATGGTATGTGTGAATGAAAACAGGCTCATATCAACATGAGACATTCCCCTCTGTTTCTATTTATAAGTAGTTTCTAATATGTTCAAGTTGTTTTCAACTTTAACCTTATTTATTATGTATTCGCCACAAAATAACAAAGTTAATACAATAATAAATGAATGGTGAAATTGTACATTTATTTAAAAAATTCTCTCTCCACTTTATCAAAAGGGGAAATCGCAATATAGTCTTAAGGAACAGAAAAAATATTAAAAAAATTCACAGATATAATTCACCGTCTAAAAACTCTAAAAAAACCTCGATGATATAGATTCGAATTTTGAAATCATATGCTTGCCCCTCTTGTCAATATGACAGATAAATTTGTCAACAATAACACTATGACATGTCAATATGACATATATACTTGTCAACGAATGAATTTATCTATAATAATATTATTACTTGTCAATGGAGGCAAACATGTAATTTCTTTAAATAATAAATCATATATTATGACTTTTTTAATACTTTTTTCCTTAGGAGCATATGGCGGTTTTCCTTTAAAAAAAAAATCTTTCTCAACTCGATAAATAAGGAGTCCACATTAGGTGCTTAGACCTTATGTACTTATTACATGCTTATACATCAATTAGAGGTATGAGCATATTATATATATATATATATATATATATATATATATATTGTATTTATTTAGATTTAAATTATGTCTTCTTTCTCGGAAAAAAAAAAAAAATGTAACCAATATCTCAAATTAATTAGTTTCCATGATACTCGGTGTTATCTGCATTCAAATATTTGTCTATAACACCAAGATTATCGTAAAACTAATTAATTTAAGATACTTGGTGCAAAAAAAATTTCAAAAAGTAATACATAACTTAAATCTAAATAAATAAAATATATAATAAATAAAAATATGTTCATACTTCTATTTGAGATATAATCATATAATAAGCACATAAGATCTAAACACCTAATGTGAACTCATAAATAAAACAGAGGAGGACCCCTCTCGAGTTAAAACCGAGCACTTCCATTTATTTGCTTTCTTACAAATGAGTTCGATTTTGACTTGTCTTTGGTCCCATCACGCGGCCCAAGGGGTGCTAGAAAATTCTCTTTTATTTCTTTAATAAGCATTTATTATTTTAATTATTTAATATTTTGTCATTATTTTTAAAAAGACTAACGTACAAATTTAACCATAATGTTTGTCCAAAATTGGGCCTGGCACAATAAGATTTTGTCGGGGGCAAAATTACACATAGATTTTTGAAGATGGGAAAAAAAAAAAAAAAAAAAAAAAAAAAAAAAGGTAACTGAGGGAAATTTAATATTGTGGGGCCCACAAAGGGATCTCTCCTTTATCGATCAACTCTCACCCTCTCTTCCACTCATTCATGACACCGCCGGCCACTCAGTCCATTGGGAGCGATTTTGCAACGATGAAGAAGTATCTGGGTTGTGGAAATGGGAGCAATTCGAAGGCAGCGATGCAAACATGAGAGCACAAAAATCGTTGCCTTAAGAAGTTTGGGTCCTGAAAATGGAACTTGACATCCATCGGTGGCACGCGAAGATGATGAAGATGAGAGTTATGGGAAGAGAAATTTCGCCTGACGAGATCTTCACTATGTGTTGCTTTGGGTTTGTCACTGACATGCCGTCGTCCCATACGGAGCTCGTTAACACTGTGCCTATTTTGGTTGTTGTCGTTGGTTTATCTGAGATTCTGCAACTTATTATTACGAGGCTTGTTGACTGAGGGAGAGAAAAAGTGAGGGTCAGAGCGATTACGTGGAAAAAAGAGAACTGACTTCGTGGGCCCCAAATATTAAAGTAACAGGTTTTGTTATTTTTACCCCTTTGAAAAAGTTTATTTGTAAGTTTGCCCCAACAAAACTTTACTGTGTCAGACACATCTTTTAAAAAAAAATATTGTTGTTAGATTTACATTTTAACCCTTTTTTTGAAAACATAAAATACTTATTTCCCAGATAAAATAAATGTTCTTTACCCAATCCCTTTTATCTGGAAACATTAATTTCCTATTTAGTGAATCAAAAAAGTAATCATGAACTACAAGCATCTTTCGTTAGTATAAAATAGACAAGACTGTTTCAATCCATTGATCCATTACTAAGAAATTCATAAATAAATAAATAAAAAATAAAAAAGGTAAATCAATTTGGAAGACACTACTACAAGTCTCACTTCAAAATGCCCATAGCAGGTATTATTTCCATGTCCTATTTACTTGATCTATATCTAATTTTGGTAATATAAATCTTCCTTAAAATTATTCAAAAGGAGAAATGATAGTTTCAAGACATGTTTAGGTACAAAACTCATTCAAAAGTTGTGTCTCCGTACCAGATTATCATACACTTTCTGAAAACAGTAAAGTAAAACCACCTAACAAAATGTTTGAAGCATTTATGAGCCAAAAAAAAAAAAAAAACAAACAAACAAAGCCCCACCCCCCATTTAATATCTTCAATTAAAAGTAATTTTAAAATATTGTAATGATTTAATCAAAAGTATCTTTGAAATAAGACTGAAGGGTGTATTTTATGCATTCATAGAATTTATAATCATCGCAGACATCAAATCAAATATACTAAAGTGCACTTAAACTGAAGTACTGAACTGAATGTAGAGAGACATAGAAAGTAAATAGTACGCCACACTTGTGATAATAGAAAAGGGACCTACCATTCTCTATTTGTACTTAGTGGGTTCTCTCAGATACTGTGTGACACAACCTGAAAATGGAACTCCAGTGATATTCATTTACACTGTCAGATGAATCAGAGACTGTGAATCCAAACATGCATCCATGATTTTGCCTTTGTAATTTCTACAGTCACCTTGTAATGGATGCTTCAAAAAACAAAAATTTCATGAACACAAAAGAACATCCCTCATGCTTCGAAAGAGAAGATCCAGATTCCAAGATTACCACAGAAGGAGAAGGATGAATTTCTAAGTCAACCCATTCTAAAAAATATTGATAGACCAAAGCAATGATTGATGAACATACAGGCATAAAAAACATTGGAAAGCCTGTATGTTCATTCATGATTAATTTGATCTACTAAACCTATTGTGGACTGAATCTACATAAGAATATCTTCCAATGTACACACTATAGCAGCAGTTAGGCGATTGATGACAGTCAAAATCATCACATCACCTTACCTTCATCATCTTTGGGGTCACGAAGAGTCCCGAACATCCAATCCATCCAAATGGTGAAATGGCCATAGTTATGGCGATATGTAGTATGATGAATGGTATGGTATCCGGCGCCCATGACAGGCCACAAGTTGGCGTGAATGCAGTCATGTATATTCGCAGTCCAAAGCACCTCGATGAATATAGCCCCTAAGTGTGTAGTTAAATGAACTGGAATGATAAACAAAGCAATGCTATGTGGCAATCCCTGAAGGATCCCATCAAGAGGATGAAATGCCAAACCTGAAATTCAGAGCACAGAAAAATCAGTCAGCCCATCCCTCTAGTGAAATCATATGGAGCTTGCAGAGAAAACTGGTAAATGTTAGTTACGATGTAGCTGATACATTTATTGGTTGTATGTTGTGTGTGTGTGTGTGTGTGTCTGAAAATATACTTGTATATGTGAATTAATGTAGTCGAGCAGGAAGAAGCTTCCGAGCTAAAGAATGTTAAGAGAAATAGTATACCCAAAATTTTCAAACGGGTGTGTATGTATGTGTATCAAGACAATGAGTTGCTTTTGCATATTCCAGCTAATTTGAATTTGAACTACAAAACAAAAACCAGAGTCCAGCTACAACATTAAAGAAACTTCCGTATATCATGCTCTTACCAGCAAATGGGGAAAGAGTGTTCCGTTTGTTGTAGATGTGATGGGTAGCATGAAGATACTTGTAAAGCGGTTTTATGTCATGCAACTCTCTATGCATCCAGTAAATGCCAAACTCCACGAAAATTTGGTAAATGGTGAAATATGCAAGGAAGGCAAACCAGCTGATATTATTTACTCTTGGATAACACTTTGTCCAGCCAATTTCTGCAAAGTACTCAGAAATAGTTGGAAGAACAGACAACCAAGGAAACGCTTTCATTGCAACAGATATCTGCAAGAGCATGGCTTTACGAGAGGGAATGGCATCTGCAATAAAAAGCCTTTCAATTTATTGACTAAAAAAACATTACAAAAAGCTCTATGCATATGTTAGATCCTGAAATGTTGAGATAAACAGACCACCATACACCCCAAAAAAACAAACAAACAAACAAACAAAAACTTCATGGAATCTAGGGCCAACGAAGTACAGGTCAAAAGTATTTTTAAAGTTATTTGTCATCAATGATCCAAGAGATTACTTCATCCTTCGCATGTAGCAAGGTTAATTTGATTTACAGCAGATATACAGACATATTGATATCAGCTTATCTAGTTAAGAATGATGAAACGTAACTATGTGAAGGTGTACAAGTTATAGTAAAGGATAATATACTAACTGATGTTTCAAATAGCCACCCTACCAAATGGACAACGTGCCAACCAACTTGAAAATGACCTTTCATGACCAAATTACTGTTACTAGTTAGCCAAAATGCACATGACTTCTCTTCTAGAATCTACGTTAAAATGTTAGTGCTGACCAAAAAGTAGGCTTCAAAGGTGGAACAGGATTCAGATTGATTTTTGCTATCAGTAAACAATTACTAATGAAATCCTCTTCTAAATATCTTCTTCACAGGGACATGCATGATGATTGGTTCAATGATTTTGTCCTGAACTGGAACAGATTTAAAATAACAGTTGCTTGAAGCTGTAAAGAAAAAAAAAATGAAAAAAATAAATCCCTATATCTTTATCACCGGTTATTGAAAAACTTGCCTTATCTACATAGGATAGGCGTGTCAATGATAACATAATGTCGGTTGAAAGGTGTTTGTAATCCCAATAAAACCCCATGCCTATATATTTAAAAGGAAAAACCAGAGAATTGGTCCCTGTGTAGCCAATTGCCAAATTCCAAAGAAGAAATGTTAGGATGCTCAAACGATAATAAGAGAAATGAAGGAAAAGAAATTATTCCTCTTAATTAATCAGTCTGTCATCAAGAAACCATTAATGCCGAACAGAGAAGAGAAATCTCACAAAAACCAAACAATTCTTGTAACTCAATCAAGAACAGTATAGAGTCACAAAAAAATAAATAAATAAATAAATAAATAAATTCAAGAAACAAGATCCAGGATATTAACCAAACGATACTAGTACCATAAATTTCAAAAAGGAAATAGGTAGGAAAACGAAATAAATCACTCTCATGTAAAAGAAAAGTAAAATTTATGATAGATAGCATCAGAGCCAGATAAGAACCGAACAAGAAAAACCAACACCTCATTGAACTTGAAATTTTCAGCCTAGAAGGTCGGAACTAAATAAAAAGAAGCGCGGACTGTAAAAGTCACAGAAAAAGATCATAGAACCGTATAATGACAGGAAGAAGATGACGACGACGACGACGAATCTCAAGCCAGACATTGACAAGAAGAGAAAGCTAGAAAGAAACAGAAAAATAAAATACCAGTAGGAACATGAACATTGCGCTTCAATTTATAGATGTAGAAGCACCAGAAGAAGCCAGAGAGGAGGTAAACGAGTACTGCGCCAATGTAGTTGCGAAGCCATGTCTGGAAGAAACGAGGGAGGGAGAGCCACATGCAATCAGGCAAGAAAGTGCCGAGTAGGAGGCGGTTGTACAAATCGGCATCGTCGACGAAGAGTTGACGATACTCGCTTACGCCGTCGTCCATGGGAGGCGCTATTGAGCTTCACTACAACAGGGAAGTGACCGAGCACTGAGCATAAACGGAATCGGTTTAGAAAGGGAGAGTAATATACCGAATAAAACAATACATGTCGCTTTTATGCGTTGAGATTTGCGTCTTGACTCCTTGATTCTGGTGGTGACCATGCCAGATCCTAGACCATTTTTTGGATTAATGCCGTCCTCAAGCTTAGCTTTACTTTTGTTTCAGCTTTCGAGGCATTGGTCTCTCTAAAATCAGAATGATCCAAGTTTTAATGTAGTCATAGGTTTTTGTTTTCTTTGTCAAAATAGGTACTGGTGTTTTAAAGTGAATACTGATGGAAAAAAATAAAATAAAATAATGGCAAACTTAAGATATAAACAATTATATTAACTTTTTTTTTTAAAAAAAAAAGTCGGTAGACTACTTTTTTTATTTTCGATTGTGTTTGTGAAAATTCCTTTTTTATTATTCTTTTCAGACTAACTGATTCTTTTCCAATTTAAAATATAAGAGCTAAATGGTTACTTACTCCTTTATCTTTATTATAAGATACTAACCAATAATTTTCATAAAATCAATAAAAAACTTCCAATATTACCCTTAAATTGCATTAAACTCTAATAAAGTCATGTCATTATTATTCCTCTAACCTACTAATTTAATTATAGATATACATTAAAAAAATAATTAATGCCAATATTATCCTTATTAATTAAATTAAACCTAATATTATATTAATTATTCATCTAACCCATCTATACTTATTAATTTAATAATATACTTATAAATAAAAATAATTTTGCAACTCATTAATGTCATATATACCTAAAACGCTCCAAATAAAAAGGACAATTAACTAATTTAACTAACGATTACTGTGGAAGTATTAGTGATGACGTAGCTACATAGGTTAAAAAGTAAAAACAGAAGATTAGTCAGATAGAGTCCAAACTGCGTCTAATGAATTAATCTTATAAAATTTATAAATATAATGTCATTGTAAATTTTAGGTAAGGGTATTTTAGGAAAATACATATAATTAACTAATTTAACTTCCCTCCTTAATCCTTCCAAATTCGAATTTGCTTATAATAAACACTATAAAAAGGAATTAAACACTTTACTTAAAAAGCCTTATTTATAGAGAGGGTGAGTGGAAGAGAGAGTCAGTGGAAAAAAATATATCACAGGGGCATACAATTAATTAGAAGTAAAATTGAAAAAATATTAAATGATGAGACATGGATAAAAAACACACCCCTTATAAGTTTGACTCTTATATTTTTAAAAAAAAAAATAAAAAAAATAAAAAACTTGTTTAAGTCATTTTTATTTTTTAAGAAGTCGCGTTATTGATATTTCCTATTATTCTAAATATAGGAATTAATATAATAATTTTTTAAAAAAATAGTTAAGTTAGTTATTTGTAAAAAGATATTTATCTATTTTTCTAAAAATAACTTTAGTTTTTTATTTGTATTTGATACTATTTTCTAGATAGGAAATTTTTTTAACACTTTATGTGCAGTTAATTAAAAAATTATAAAATTTGAGAATAAAATTTATTGAAATCTTAGATTTCAGACCAAAATAAACATTTTCTACTCAGGTAAACACCGGATGGGAATAATTGGATCAATTATATAAGAATGGAATATTCTCACCTTGCAAATGTTTCAATCTCAAACTTTTTGCCTGAGTATTTCAACTCAAACTATAATACTTATTTAAGGAGAACTTTTTGCCTGAGTATTTTTATTATTAAATAGATATTACAACTCAAACTATAATAAATCCAAATAATTGAAATTAAATCTTATTTAAGGAAAGAACAAAAAGTTCTATATAAAGCGGGAATAAAAAATTTAACTTTTTGTAATCTAGAAACGTAAAAATGGAATTTCACGAGAAAACCCAAAATTGATGGGAAAAAAAGTTTAAACTGCCGCGAAGTTCTGTAAATCACTTCAACTCATTTTTGCAAGCTAGAATCATAACAATTCTTGTGAATCTTCAATATCTTATCGAAAGTTTGACAACCATGAATATCAAAATTAATGGGGAAAAAAAAAAAAAAGGAATATCCCATTTTTTTTAAGCAAAATATTTTTCTTTAAAACATATCAGATATGTAAACTTAAAATTTAAATTTAAACATTAATATCAAAACCACATCAAAAAATTGAGTAGAATTCTAAAAATATGAATGATAATTTATATTTCTTGTAATTTTGGGTACAAAAGATAATGTTCATAATTTAATTGTCCTAAATAGTTAGATATAATAAAATTTTCTTTTCAAATTTATTAAGTAAAAATAAATCACTTAAACAATAAAAATCTTCTTAAAATAAATAATAATTTACTTTAATTCTTGTGAATCTTCAATATTTAACTTATCTAAAAAAAATTAGAATAAATAATAAAATGATTCAAATTTTAAATAAAAACCAATCATTGAGCGCTTGGATTGACTAATTTTGGGTTGTGTCCATTTAACTCATACTCAAGCCCTGAGTATGTAGGTATGGTAATTATTAGAGGTAGCATTATGCATGCAGTTTCAAATTGTGTCTCTTAATTCCTATAACTTTATAAGAACTGCATCTAAGTATGTTTGGTTTGAAAGGTAGGGGAGGGGAGGGAGAGGAGGATGTTACCTAGTTTGGTTTGATTGTTAATTCCTATAACTTTATAAAACTTTAGCAATGGACCTCACTATAATTAACATCTTTAGACATATGAAACAAAACCAAAACTCCATAAAAGTATGGAACAAGAATTTAATTTTGATTCTAATCCCAATTTTTATAAAGAAATTTAGTTTTGGTCCCAACAAGTTTTTATTTTGGTTCCCAAATTTTTTAATAAGTTTTTGATTTTGAATCATGTACTTAATTATACATTAACTAAAGTTAACATTGTTAAACTCCTATCAAATCCTTATGAAATCATATGGACCAAAAAATTACGATTGCAAACCAAAAAAACCATTAAAAAAATAATTAAAATAATTAATTCCTTTCACTAGACATTCAATATTTGTATAAATAAAATCACATAAGACAACAAATAAGGAGCTTTGATGTTATTTATGGTATTGTGTTAAATTAAGGTTTTGAAACCTAGACCAGTCCACTAAACCTATCAGGAATTGGGTTAAAGGTCAATGGATCAGACCAAAATCAAGCTAGAGCTAACTTAAAGGCAAAACGATGAAAAATTAAATATTTTAAGGTAATTAATTAATATAAAATTCTAAAGAAATTTTTTAAAAATTTGATTTTTTTTTTTTTTTTTTTTTGAAAAAGTACCGAACTAGTTTCCCCTACAGATTTCAAAACAATGGTTAATATATATTATCCATATTGACTATTTTGGTCAAAAAGAATCTTTGACATACAGATTACATCAAAACAAGAATAATATATGCATGGCCTTTCGAGAATAATAGCAGAGTAAGTAATTATTTTATTTGCAGATGGAACAGTAAGTTCTTAAAGTTTCGGGAGCGATACATATATGCTTATCAAACGTGCACTATATAATCAATTTAGATTGTGAATCGTGATACTTCAAGTTTTTCATTAATAGATTGATACTTAAATTGACCTTCAAGGTAATATTGTTAAGGAGAAAAAAATCATTTTATAGGTAAATATACTTTCCCTCAGTTTTAATGTAGCGCCTATATATTTTTTCTCTTAATTAAATTCTTAATTTTGTTTTATTAGCACAATTAGCTTATATATTGGAGTTAACCGTCTAACGGAGCAAAATTAAATGATTTAATTAAAAGGAAAAAAAATACCTAAAAATTGAGGGAAATTATATATACATGTAAAATGATTTTTCCAATCTTTATCTTTTTTAAAAATTTAAAGTGTGTCTTTTTTTTTTTTTTAAGAAAAAGATCAAAATAA